>OY728165.1:1155874907-1157181728 GCA_963277665.1 Viscum album | reverse complement strand
ATTTTCTATAGTGATATTTGAAAAATGAAAAGTTACTCATGAGTACGTACGACCAAACGTCTCCATAATCAGAACATAATTAATTTCTCAAAACCATATTTCTTGAATTATTTTAGAAGTATATTTTATTTATAAATTCTATAAATATTTAATTATTATTAGTATATAAATCGTTAAAAATGACATCTTTATCCAATATTCAACCTAGCATAGTCTTTTATTATATATTAGCCGATAACATCAACACTTCTAAATTGAACAAAATTAGTTAAGTAAATATATATATCATTTTAATACATTAATTATAAGGAATAATATAGTTAATAATGTTATAAAGAATTAAAATAATTAATTTAGAATAATTTTTTAGGATGATAAATAAAAAACGAGATGAACTGAACTCGAGGTAAAGAACATCATCTCAATTTCCTTTCATTGTGGCCTATTTTGATTTAATGAACTATATTCTTTTAAAAATGTTATATAAAAACTATTTGAAAATTTATATCATGAATTTAGATATTAAAAATTAATTATAATTTTTTGTAATGATATTCATTCATGGGGCTTATTATTTATATAATTCAAATATAATAAGGGACTTTTCTTACAAAAATACCTTTTTTATGTTTACCTTATAAATATTTTTTTTAATAAATTCCCTTGTTTTTAAAATTTTTTTATTATGGAAATGAGATTTTTATAAATGTAATTTATTATTTATTATAGTTTATTTAAAATAATGGAATTATTTTATGGAATGTGTGATTTTCTTTAAAAAGGAAAAAATTAATGTTCTATTTTAACATATACGGGGAAACATTATGTCATTATAACCACTATTTTATGTTTTTATTCCATTAAAACCAAAAAAATGTTATGAAAATAAATACCTACATACCATTTTAATGGGTATTTTGGAATATAAAATGGGTTTCTTTAAAAATAAATGTATTTTTATTGATAATGGTGTTTTAAAATATAATTGTATTTGATATCCAAAATTAATTTTAATATTAGTTTAAAAAATTTTATCAAATGTTTTATGAGGAAAAAATGAAATTAAAAAAACATGATATGGTAATTGAGTATTATATAAGAAATGGGTGTTCCCAAATATCATCACGTGATAACTATATACCTTATTTGATAGGTGCAACCAAATAGAGTTAGGTGATCCCAATATAGCTTATACGATTAGTAATCCAAGATAACTCTCCAATGCATTTGGTAACATTTATAATCATAATTTGAATGAAGGTGTGATTCACAAAAGGGCTTATCCTATAGATTTTATTTAACTCTAGTGAATTCTGACATAGCATTAAAATGTGTTATGAATGTGATGCTCTAAGTTTCCAAAATGGGTTTTGACTTTCTTTCTACGGGTTTTAATGATTTACATTGAGTAAAAAGTGTATGTTTTTCATGTGAAAATGATTTAGTTTTTTAGATAAAAGAACAATGATATATTTCTTAAACATTTCATTTTTTCATGATTTTCATCAGATTTATTATTTTTCATTATTTTATGTCACAAAATAATATTTTTGTTCTTACCCATATTTTTAACTATTTTTAAAGTTTTTAAGGGTGGGTAAAGGTATGAAAGAATTCAAGTTTAAATTAAAGAATATTTTACCTGAAAATAAATAATTATGTCATTTAAAATTTTTATATTATTGGAAAAATAGATACTGATCAGAAGTGTCCACTTTGTAATTTATAGATTTTGTTATGTATAAGTTATAAAATAATTTTATAAAATAATAAACATAGGAAGATCCTAAATTGTACAAGAATTATTACTTAAGAAAAAAAACAATTTTATGTAATTTTTTAGTTTATGTACATTGAATTTTTATTAGAGATTTTTTAGATAACTTTCGAGTTTAGGAAATTGACAATTGCATACAATTGAATGATGCTTTATGGTTAAGATGAAATGAAATAGTATTTAAAAGTAAATATGTATCTTCATCTAAGCTGTGTTTTTTCATAATGGTTTTCAATAGAGGAACCTAAGAAGTTATAGTGGGATGGAATCAAGAGGAATTTTTATTTTCAAATCAGTATCCTCAGATTGTTGGAATTGGAATAGAACAGTTTTTTGTAGTGATGGATCATTATGAATAATATATAAATCGTGGGGTTATACATTCTAGGGACTATCTATATAAAATATAGAATAACATGTCAGTAGTGCATCATTTTCTAAGACCACATCCCATATCCTTCATATGATCATCTGACCCTATAAGAGTGTAAGAAATGATCAATTCTACATAGAAGATATTTAAATTCATGGGATGCTTGAAATTTTGAAATGTAAATCTTACGGTTTATAATTTTTAAGGTAAATCTAGTTGATTATGGCCTTTTGTTAAGAATTCTTGACAAAAAACATTACATTGATTCCAGTTAATTTGACATATTTTAGGATATTTTCCATGAGAAACATTTCCGTAAGGTTTTTTGACTCTGAATTGAAAAAAATTTACTAGGATATAGGAACAAATAATAATATTTTTTTATGTATAAAAAATACATCACAAGATTGGCCAAGTATGTGTCATGTTTTATTCAGGACAATGATAGTAAAATTAAGTTATTTTACTCCAGGTTCAAACCTAGATAATGAACCGATTTGGCCATATAAATATAATTAATTTAAGAGAAACTAGTTCATTATGTTGAGAAAGTTGAGATTGAGTTTGTAGAAGATTTTATTCATAGAGATGAAAATTTTATGAAAAAGTCAAGGTTATAGGAAATGGAGAAGAAGCTAGATATGCTGTACATAGGTAAGCCCCTTAAATTTTCCAAGTATGTTTAAAAGGGATTTCATGGATTGCTTAATAGGATATTTAAATTTAATCTGAAAATTTTTGCTTCATCACAACATTTGTAGCAGTAATGGAATGAGTCCTGAACAAGCATTTAATAGGGTAAGTGATACCCAACCAATGGTGTGATTTTTTAGTTTCAATGAGTTTGTTCATTATAATAATTTTTCTCTAATATATTTTACTCTAGGATAACAAAAAATCTTCTTCATAAATTGTATAATTGGGGAAATCATTTTCTACTACAATGGTTGATTTTGGTCCATCAAATGAAGTGGTGACAAGTATGTTCCTAGATCATTTTAATTAATTCAATACCCTCTTTGACTTTGTATCTTTTTATATGTTAATTTATGATAAATTTTCATGTAAATTAGGAATATAACGTCATTATTAGAATGTATTACTTTTTGGTGTAAAATATTGGTGGAAATATTAACGAAACCCAGCTTTATAAGAATATTCTTATTGTTATCAGTGTGATGGTTTTTTCCTACAAAACATGTGGGAGTGGACATAGTAGTGTATCATAATATTCATAGTAGGGATTTGATTTTGGATTATCATGGTATGATGTATTTTAGGTCCAATAAATTTTTATTCAATGATTTTATATCAATTATAATATACCAAGAAGCTGAAAAATTAATTAGAGATGGCAATGAAACTTTCCCAGCTCATATCGTTGAAATGAAATAAACTTATCCAATTAATGATGTTTGAGTAGTAAATGAATACATGAATGTTTTTCCAGATGATTTTCCTAGTTTTATTCTAAATTGAGAGCTTGGATTTACTATTTACATAGTTCTTAATGCTAATAATATTTATAAACCCCCTTTTTGAATGGAAAAATTAGATCATTTATAATTGAAAAAGTTTTGTTAAGAGTTGTTAGTTAAATGTTTCATTCCAACTAGCACTTCACAGTGGGGTCCTCTAAATTTTCTATAGGAAATAAATATGGTTCAATGAGACATTTCATTTATCATAAAGACTTTATTAACATCACTATTATGAACTAATATCATTTTCCTCGTATCAGTAACTTATTTGATCATATCTATGAAGATCAGTGTTTTACAAAGTTTGATCAAAGGGTTTGATACCATCAACTAAATTTGAAATATTATGAAATTATAAATACTTCAATTTAGATTATATATGAAAAATATTTTTTATAGTTATTTCTTTTTGGGATGATAATGAACCTATTGTATTTATGTAACTTATTAATAGTGTTTTTCAAGAGTTTTATGACAGGTTTTTGGTTGTATTTATTGGAAGAATATTTATGTATTATAAAATTCATTAGGAACATAAACGATATATAAGGGTTGTTTTTAAAACCATAAAATAAAATAAAACATATGAGAAATATAAAAATTGTGAATTTTTGTTGAAAAAAAATTATTTTCTTTTAAATATTGTTTATAAATATGCAATAACTATCGACTGTTCTAAAAAAAGTTGTAAATTAATATCCCAGACACTAAAATATAATAATGATTCTAATTATCCTAGATTATCATAGTTTTTAATAGTGGTTTTTTGAAAATATTTCTTGGTTATCTATCCCACTTTCAAATTTAACTTGAAACAGAGGGCAATTAATTTTGAAGAAACAATGAAATGATTATTTACGTATACTAAAAATAAGATTGTTGAATTATATGGTTTTGGCCTTACCTTCTAGAAATAAAAAGGTTGAAATCTACTATGGTTCTTTATTGAGAGGACTTGGTTGTTTATCAGGGAAGAATTATCCTGTAATTGGTTATAATTCACGTTAGTGTAAACTTTAAGAGTTAAATTACATTACACATGATATAGATTTTTTTGCAGTAGTTCCTTATTTCTATATTTGTAGGAATAATTTATATTTAGTATGTTCTGAAATACATATTGATCAAAAAAGTTATATTTATATATTTACATACAAAATTTTAAAATGAATCATAAAAAAGGGTAAAGAAAATGAAGGATTTTGATTTCACAATTTATTTCAATCCTAAGATACAAAAATAAGCGTTTGATGATTTGAGTCGAAAAAATAATTCTACATTTATCATGATACGTTTGGAATATAACCCATTATATAAAGATTTGTTGAATTTTTCAAAAATAATTAATAATGTTCCAAAGGAGAATCACTATTTATAGGAAAAGGTAAAATCAATTCTAAAGGGTAAGATTATTGATTTTAATAATTATGAATAAGGTGTTTAATGATTTGGAAAATTATTATATTTACCATGTGTTTCTCATTTGAATAAGGATTTATTGACTAAATCATATAGTTCCATGTTTTCATTCAAATAAGAAGCACTAAGATATATTGATACATTCAGGAGTATTCTTGGTTTGATGGAATAAAAATAGATATTGTGGAAATTATAATGAAAATTTTGACTTTTCATCATGTTAAAGGAGAATTAAAATTACCATAGGAAATGATTGAATATTTTCCAATATCAGAGTTAAAATGGGAAAATATATCAATGGATTTCATGGTATAAATCTATAATAAATCATGAGGTTATAATGTGGTTTTTTTATTGTTGATCAATTAACTAAATATGATCATTTTCATACCATTTACTATAAAATGTCTTCCTATTAGATCTATTGACTATATCAAAATGATATAGTCAGGTTACATGGAGGGCCTCACTCTATTGTATCAAATTGTGATCTAAGGCTCACATATTGGAATGGACTTTATAAGTCATAAGGTACTAAATTAATTTTCAATACAACCTTTTATCCACAATATTATTGAAAATCTAAGTGAACAATTTTGACCTTCTAATTTATGCTCTATTTATGTTCAATGTATTATCAGGGATGTTGGGATCAAAATATTTCATTGTATAAGTTATCTTATAATAATGGTTTTCATTATAGTATATGGATGACTTGTTTTGGGGCATTATGTTGATGGTGTTGTTGAAAAATATATATTTGGGATGAAGTGGGATAAATTAAGTAGATGTTAATATTTTTTGTAGAGGAAATGGCAGAAAAGGTTTTGTTGATTTATAAACATATGAAGACAAGTCAAAGGAGTTATTAAATTTTATACGGATAACTGAAGGAAATATCTTTTTTTCGAGGAAGGTGGTCTTGTTTATCTAAAATTATATCCATGGAATTTTTTTTGAGTTTTTATTTAATATTGGATGCTAAGTCTATGGTTATTTATACCTTTTTAATTCCTAGAAAATCTCTGATCAGTAACTTATTAAGTGTCTTTTCCATAATGTTTATCTCAGGAAAAGATCATCTTTCATGTCTCGATATTACAAAATATATTTTCCTCATTCATATCATGTTTTGATACCTCATGTAGTTATGTTTAAAGAAAATACATATAATGAAGAATATTCTTATTTATATTCTAGAACAAAGATAGAAAATATTTTGCAATAAGGTGATTCAACATGTTATAGTTTTATGAAAACACCATATTCATTAAGACACAACATGAGAATCAGGAAATTCATTAAGGGTAATATATCAACACTAGTTTATTAATTGAGTAAAATTGGAAGGAAACAATTTCCAAAAGGGGAGAATGATATAAGAACCTAGTTAATGATAGAATAAAACACTTTCATGTTATTAATATATTTATATATATTATATAAATATTAAATAATTTCATTAAATAAACAATGAATTTGTATTAATTAAACACTTTTGTTAAAAGGTTTATACCAAAATTTAATTTATATATTTTATAGTTTTCATTTTAAAAAATTAATATCATTTTTGAAATCATAAAATTAAAATGTAATTTGGGTTAAATTTTTGGATTTTTTGAAAAATATTGGTTTGTCTATGAATAGTGAAGAATACCAATTTTTGTGAAAAACATCATTTTTTCAATATATTAATTAATATATTATTAAAATTATATTTTTATTATAATTTAATGCAACATAATTATTATTTTGTTATATAAAACCCACATAATTAATTTTTATTCATTTTTTTTATTTTAATAATTTTTTTTGGGTTTAAAAACTAGTTTTTGTCTAAAAACGTATCTAAAGTGAGAAGTGTTTCTCATTTTTAATTAATTAAGATAATCCCAAATGAGAAATGTTTTAAATAAAATTTATAGATTATATATCAATAAATATTATTTTATATTTATAAAATTTTTATTATTAATCATAGAGTTAAGATAAAATTAATTTTTTTTAAAATACACTTTATGAAAGCCCGATAATCAGTTACATCGGTCAGTTTTTTTGGAATTAAATTTTACAACTTATTTGTGTTTAATTTTTTTAAATAGATTCCATATTTATAATAAAAAAAACTTATATTATATAATAAGGTTAAATTATTTTTTTATCTTCATAAATAGTGAAAATATAAAAAATTAATTATCATGGTTAAGGTAAAAATGTATTTACCATGGGATTAAACTAATAATATAAGGGTATAAATGAGATAACAATTGTCTAAATATATTTTTTGTACATATTTAGGAAAAATAATTTCGAAATATCACATATTATCAATTTTTGATCATTTTTTTACATGAATGATTTCTGTACAACTTTTTCTTCTCAATAATTGCATGTGTTCCACTCACCTAGATTATAAAAGGAAACATCTCACATATCCACTTAACTCCTTCTAAGCCATTTTTATTTTCCAATATCATCCCAATTACATTCCTAACATCCATCCCCCCAACCTAGAGCTTTTATTTTGATCATATAATCATCCTAAGAAGGCTTTGGTTCTTATTTAAGGAGGTCTCCGAAGAAGTGGTATCATGATTTACTGAGAATCATTATTTTATTTATTTTTAATCCTTCTTAAAATATTCTCTAATTATTATTATATAATAACACAATTATCATCCAAATACTGATGACTACAGCCTCATGAACTGATGTCATTCATTTTCCATCATCACCTCTCATAGATAATTTTAAAGATGAATTTAATATATATATTTATATATATATATATATATATTTAAAAATTTTACTTTAAATATGTTTACAATTATAAATTTATCATGTCTCTTATACCGTCGTAAGTTCAATTACATGGGGGATATGAAAATGTCACTCGTCTGTACAGCAGAGTACCTCCCCCATAAATGATGTGATTTGTTTTTAACAAATTCATAAATGGAAGGTACTAAGGTTAATGTAGATGAATATATGTGATATAAAAGAAATAATAATGATATTAATGCCATATTTTTCATTCTTAGTAGATAATATATCATTTTTTTCACACACTAAAAAAAGATAAAATTGTTCATGTACATGTGGACTACAGCCTCCACAATGAAATGTGATCCCTTTTTTATCACTAAATCATGAAAATGTTATATATAAAAGTATATTTAAATAATTGATATGTCATATATTATATTATGATTATTCTATATAAAAAAATATTAATTAACTCTCATCCCTAATGATTATTGATAAATAGACACATTAACTATGTATATGTATGACATACTGTCTCTAAGATAGTAATTTACAAAATCATATTTCATGATTCGTTTTAAATTTTAAAAAATGGTAAATATTTCATGATTGTTATCCTGTATATTTTTAATAATGTACTCTTTTACCAATACATGACCTACAACTGTTATTTTAGACATATAAGCTAAATACCTCTAAAACATCCAATATAAATTTAATTAATAAAGTAATTATATATATCGTTACTATAAGTGAAATAAATAGAATTATATACTTGAAAAATGTTGTATATAAATTAAATAATAAACCTAATTTTATTATTTTGGATGATAAATAGTGAACGTGATGAATCAAACTCGAGCTAAGGGACTTCGTCTCAATTTCATTTCATTGAGTAATATTTTTATTCTCTAAACCTATATTATTTTAAAAGGTGTATATATAGAACCGTTGTAATTTTATATCATGAATTTTTCTATTCTAATTTTATTTATAATTTTTTATAAATATATTTTTTCTTAGATATTAGGATTCAAATATTTTCAAAGTGATAAGTTTTTTTCTTTAAAAAAATATTTTTTAATTTTTTCATTATAACTCAAATTTTTTGTGTATATGATTTTAAAAATATTTAATTATAGACATGATATTTTTATAAATTAAATATTTTCCATTATTTTTTTTTAAAAAAATCTAATCTTTGTAAGGAATTTTGAAATTTCCTTACAAATGATAAAATAAATGTTTTATTTTAACATATACAGAGACAACCACATTTCAGATTTCATAACCATTATTTTTAGTTCAAATACCTTTATATTATTTCATGTTTTATTCTAATAAAAAAATTCATTAAATTTGTATTGGTATTTATGTATTTATTTTTTTAAATAAAATGGTATTTTGTTTTTTAAAGTTTTTTTATAAAATAAATGGGTATTGTTATCTCCGAAATTCATTTTTATGAAAATTTAAAGGATTTTTTCAAATGTTTTATTATCAAAATATTTATCAATTAAAATTTTTGTAAATAATACAGTATGTGAGATAAATAATGGGTTCACCCAGATACCGTCTGGTGATCTCTATATATATTTTACTATAGGTGCAGCCAAATAGCACCTGAATGAATTGGGTAATGTTCCTTGTCTAAACAGGAATGAAATATAGTGTCACCAAAGTGTTTATTTTATGGATTTAATAGGACTCTAGTTACATATGACACGGGTTTCAAATTGGTTATGAATATGGTCCTCTAAGATTCCAAAAAGGGTTTTGATTTTCTAGTTATGAGTTTTAATAGTATATTTTGAGAAAAAGTTTTTTGTTTTAAAGTAAAAATGATTTATTTATTTCTGTAATAGAACATTAAAATAATGGTAAAACATTTCTTGGGTTTCAATCTATTTAACTGGACTAAATTGTTTTCATTTATTTATGGATCATACTGATAATTTTGTGTTCATCCAATGTTTTAAAATGTTTTTTTATAGATTTTAAGGATGGGTATAAGAATGCAATAAGTCATTTTGAGAGTTGTAAATATTTTCCCAAAAAATAAATCATGATTTATTTTTAATGATTTTTATTTTCGAAAAAATGGATATTAATTGAATGTATCCACTTTTATTAATGGTTTCAATTATTTATGAGTTATGAAAAAATTCCTTAATAATCTGAACTATAAAGGATTCAAAAATTTTATAGAAACAATTATTGACTTGAAACTAAATATTATGTGTTGTTTAATACTATATTCCAATATAATAATTTTAAATGATTGTTTGTTTTTTTGAATTCACATATAAATTAAATTGGTTACTTTATATTATACTAATCATTAATATTATTTATCTAACATAGATTAAACATTATCCGTTGTCCCAATTTTATTTTTTATTACACTTAATAACAAATTTATTCAATCAATTGTTTATTAATATAATTTAGTAATTACAGCAAATACCTCAAAGTGACTCACCACTAAAATTTAATATAATGTGAGATTGTTTTATCTTGATGTCATTATATGGTTAATCTAACATGTACCCATAGTTTAATTTTTTTGTTTTTTATCAATTTCATATCATTAAATATTTTTCTAATAAGGTAATCAATTTCATTTTCAACTAGAAACATTGGGCATGTAATGTAGTGTTACTTGCGAATAATTGTTTTACTTGACAATGTAGAAGGTTGAAGTATTGTAAATTCAAATACACAAGAAATGATTATAATACTTTCTATTGATAGTTAAAATATTTATATTTTAATCGCAATAAAATATGTTATTCATGATATAAATAGTGTTCCATGAAATCCCTAGATGAGAAATAAGATGAAAAATTAGAGGAAATAGTCATTTAAGATATTTATTAGGTAAGGATAACTAGGGGAGATTGTGATGTTGATCTAGGAAAATTATCATCCCCAATTTTTATTATCCAACATTAAGATCCTCTCAAAGAACAGAAATTTTCGATCTATAAAACACTTATTAAGAAGAAAATAATTTCCATAAAATATCTATATATGAACATGAAAGAGGTAAACTGGTCGCCAAACTGTTCCTGAAAGCAATGTCAGTTATATGTCCAAAACTTCCATCATATGTTTCTAATGTTTTCAATTCTTGTACAAAAACATTGCACTCTATATATAATGAACCAACTGATGTCAATTATGGTTATAGTCGAGGTGATAGAACTTCTGGGGATGATAATGATAATGATTTTAATGAAAATGATATTGGTTCTCTAGACGATGATGTTGATGATGATATTGTTTATGATTATAATGGCCCTGGTGGTGGTAAGGGAGATATTAAACCCCTAAATTTTTGATTTGATGGTAATGTGACGTATGTGTGGATGGTTCTTAATGAATAAAAATAATTGATTTTTCACATTTAATATGTATGTTATAGTGTTGTAAATCAATTGATAATTATTGGAAAAAATGGTTAAATGAAAAATATAAAATATTTGTAATGCATTAAATGTGTATTGTGGATTTTATTTTGTTATAGGCTCTAGAAGAAATGATGGATGTGTCTTTTGTGATTCATAGGGTGAGTAATATATACCAACCATTCTACGAACCATTTGTATATACCTCTATTAGACTGCATGCTACTCCCATGGTTTTATGACCTGTTTGTACACATCTATACCAATGGTTTACTTAAAACCATGTGTATAAAAATTTAACCCTTTGATATACCAATAATTTCAAAATAAACCATTGGTATGGCCCTATACTGAAGGAAATAAATCCCATATTTCCCTAAACTATAAGTATAACATATACAAATGGTTATAAGACCCATACCATTGTATTAAAACCATTGGTATTGGCTTATTTTCTATAATTGAAGATCAAAATTACATTAATAACATTTTATCAAAAAAATTAATTTGAAAAGAAAGAAAAATGGTATTAATATTTGAAAATTTATTTAATAACAATAGGAGAAGTAAATATATATGGTTTAGAGGATAATAAAAATGTGGTTGCGGTATATCCATGTTGAAAAGAACCCTATAATATCTCATCAAATCCTAGTATCAAATCCTAGAAAACACTAATATTTTGGGTGTATTGAATTGACATTACTCTTAATAAAGGTAGGTTGTGAGGAATTGGTGATTGTGCATCATCTAGTTTGGACGATGGTAGGGGGTTTCTACTCATTCATGGTGTAGTCAGTGTTGGATACAACTAACAATATGGGCTTGGTGGCAGGGTTCAAAGCAGCACTATTATACATATTGTGATGACTTCTTTCAAAGGATGATCATCATGCTAAAATTCTCATAGTAGAATTTTTCTCATCAGTGATGGGGTGACTATGAATGAGGTTGTATGTGGTATTTTTTCTTGAATAACATCATCAGTTGTTATCGGGTGGCGGTACTGCAAGGAAGGATTGGCATTTCTCAATAGTGAATCCATAGGTCGTGTGTGTCTCTTCGAAAAAATAAGAGAAAATTGGTTGAGATCCAAGGTGAAGTTCCAAATTACGTTCATAGAAAGAAGAAACCATTAGAAAAGAATGTCTGATTGGATGATTGAGAGGGTGTGACTCTGTCATCGAAACCGGGCCCCATGCAGTTTTGTATGAGGTATTTATAGTTGATTATCCTATCCATTTGGGTTATTAGAATCAACTTTAATGTAATATTTTGGTTGGGTTTAGGTTGAGTTTTTGTTCCTTAGGTCTTCAAAGTCCATGTATAATGCCAAATGCATATGGGAATATGATCCATTTAAGGATACCCATAAACACAATTAAAAGGTAATTTTTCAAAACATTAATAAAAAATGGAGACTTCGAGATTTAAAGAAGGTATAGGATAATAACCATATATTTTCCCTCTAGAAAAATTTATTATATAAAATGATAAGAAGAAATTAGATTGTAACATAAACCCCAATTCAATGGTAATCTCTTAATCAAAAAAACATTAATGAGAGTACATTAAATTGATTTTTAAATCCTTGTAATTTTAAAGATAAATTTCAAAAATGAAATTCACTAGTAGTATATACCACAAAAAAGGATAAATGTGTTGAATATAGAGTATGTCTCACAAATACAAAATTCATGTTAGAGAACCTTACCTCACATATATCATTCTTCATAAGTTATCAAAGATGACATATAATAAATTTAATACATTTATAATTAAATAAAATAAATTTATAAATACTAATATTATCATATAAGTTCTGATTATAACATTTAAGAACCCATTTAGTAATAAGTATTTATTAATATCTGTATTTCTGCATTTAAATTGATCCATTTTTGTAAGTATTAATTAAGAAGTTCTAGTCCTTATACATTGATCATGGTCTCATCATCTTAAAATAGTTATCATGTCATTTGTATAATATGTAATAATCATATACACTTTTATAACTATTCATATAAATTGGTTACAAATAATGAATTACAAAACATCATGGAGATAGTAGTTTCTACATATACACAATTGATGTTTCCATTTTTTTATTTATCGAAGGAATGAAAGGTAAAAAATTACATTTAAATAAACATATTGATATAGTATATATTTTGTAAATCCATCATGGTAAATATCAATTTTTTGTTGTGATGTAAAACGAGTCATATCGCTTCATGGAGTAGGTATTAATTACATATGCATGAACGATACTTTCAATTCCTATTTGATGACAAATTAAGATTAATATGATTTTACATTAGCATAATAGCACATAATCATATTCTAGAAAATAATATAATTATATTTTAATATTTATTAAATAGTGGAAGGATGAATAAGAAAATGTAAAATGAAAACACTCAGTTAATATAATTATATAGTCTTTATAGAACCTCATTTGGATCTCTCCTTAAGAACCATATTGATGGTTAATTAAAGTCAACAGAACTGATATAACTTTAATAATGGTGTCTAAAAGATGATTTGGGATATTTTTTTCAAGAAAATTGGCCCATGTATTTATGAATAACAATGAAGAGTTAGTTTTCTTTTATACTAGAGGAAAGAACACACATGGAATTACATAAAAGTTTAAAATATAATAAATTATTTTTCAGGTGAAAGTGAAACAAAGTGGAAATATTTTAAAATATAATATTGTATAAGGTTAAAATACCTACAACTAATAAAATTTCTATTAATTTATATGTAATTTTAAACCATATCTTTTGGTTTTAAACCATTGTTAACAAATTTTTACCTTAACCGTAGAAACAAAATTTTCAATACTAAAGGGTTATAATGTTACGTCGAATGTAAAAATTTGCTAAAAATGGTCAATGGAAGAAATTTAGACCAAATTCCATCCCCCTTGTACACATTAAATATTATTATTATTATTTTTAGATCACTTCATAATATATTAATTAACATTAAAAAACATTAATGTTATTCTATGAACTACTCACATATTTTGACATTAAAGACATCAAGATTAGTATGGTATTTGAATATATAATCTATAAAAAAATTATATAATATTATCCACCATAAAATTCATTTTAAACCATTATTAATAAATAAAATTACTTTTTATGGTTTTTAAATAATTTACTTTCATTTTTCTACTTCTTTCACAAGAACTCTATTAGTAGTGTGTAATCATTTAAGTTTATTATTCTATCACTAAAATTTAAAAATAAATTAACATAATTAAAAATTAAATAATATATTTTAGATGAATATTTATAACGAAACATAATCACCTTTAATTCTTGTGAATAATATTATAGATATTAAAACAAAGAGAGTTTCATTTTGGATTTATTCTTTACTGAGAATGATGTTAAGGTCATTATCAACGAAAAAATGAACCATGTTTCCAAATCATCTAATATTGGATAAATATTTTCAAACAAAACAAATTAAATACAAATAAGATAGGTGTTATATAGATTTCTAAAGACTTATCACAGTATATTTAACATTAATTACCCGATTTACCATTATTGAGGTGAAAAATATTTATCATGGTTTTTATTCATAATGAGAAAAATAAAGCTAACATACATAATAAATTATTAAATTTTCTCTCCAAATTTGGAACCTATTTTATCAAAATCAATCACTATTAGTGGTATATATTAGTTTTAAAACAATACGGAGAAATGGGACAAAAAACAATTTTCCATAAAAATGTATTTTAAGTTGCAATTTTTTTATCAAATGCAAGAATAATGTTGATTAAAATGAAATTAATTTAATTATTTTTATTGATAAAATAATAATTAAATTATAAAATAAATTCAAAATAATATTTTTTTACTTTAAATAATTGAATAGAAAAGACAGCTTTCAATAAAATCGGATTTTTTACTATTTGCTGAAAAATTAATCTTTTCTTAAAAATAGAAAATTTTCAACAGAAGATAATTTTTATGGGGTGACTTATAAAATGATATAATTTTTATAAAATATAATTTCTAAATATTTATAAATAATTTATAATACTTTTACATTAAATCCAACAAAACAAATTTTGGATGAAATTTTTTTTTCAATAATTAACTGAATTCCCAAAAAAGTTAGTTATTTGTTCCTAATAATTATTATATACATTTCTATTTACTATGAACATTATACATATATTAAATAATATAGTTAATAATATTCATACCATCCTATAAAATGGGTAGGTCATAATTTTTTTTTCAATAATAATATTTTATAGTAATTTGGAATACTCTTATAGCCTAATGTTGTGTGCTAAGCATGGTGTCAATATTATAATTGTTTTAAACTAAATTTTACGGTTGTTATAATAAATAATATACATAAATTACCAGAAAATGTTTCATGAAAATGAAAAATCTAATATGAAATCAATAGCCACACATGATTAAGCATGATACAATAGATAATCCACCATCACTTTTCTAGACAATGCATTAGCCTCTAGGACAATGAGAAATCCAACCCAAATACCTTCTTCCAAAGGATGCCTATCTCAAGATAGATTTTAATTCTATTATAATCTTAATTCTAAACATTTATAAATCATAATGAAAATTTTAATTTAGATTCATAACCTAGTACAAGTAATGGCAAGATATGGGGAAAATTGAATCCATTATCATACCTATTGTAAAATTCCTAAGATGCATCTGTGATAATTTATTAAAATGTTTTAAAAATTTATACTAAATCAAATTCATATATTGTTACATCCCAAGATTCCATGGTATGCTTCTCTTTTAATAATACTATACCATGTGTTGTACGCAACATCAAGTTCTAACACACCAAAACCAATCAAAATATCTGTTGTGAATAATAATACATAATTTTTTTAATTTTATAATTATTATCTTTCAAAATGGACATTATTTTTGTATTAGTAATATCAAAATTAGATTAGGGTTAATTTTTGGCCTTTTTCTGTAAACTTTCATTTTTTATAAATAATGAAAAACTCAATGTTATAGTTTAAAACCGAATTTTTATTTAAATAATTATTTATTTTATTTATATTTATTTTAGTTAAAAATATATACATAATACTTATATATGTTCAATGAAATTCCTTGGAGTCAGATTATAATAATGTTAGATATATAAAAATTATATTGAACTCTTCACGTCTTTTACCCACCTCTTAGGAAAATATTAAAATTCACATAAAACATAATTTAACCACATTTGTGTGTGTATTTTCAAAAATCCAAGAGACATGGTTGATATTAGTAAGTATAATGTTGTTCAATGTGATTAAAATAATTTTTGGTGAATACTAACTTTTTAATTTTATTTACCACGGTTAAAAGTAAATAGGGTAATTATGGGTAAAAATGATATTATTATTACCCTAACACAAGTCCTAATTCTATTTTATAAGTTTAAATTTCCCAAAAATAACGATAGGAATAAAATATGAACCGATCTGGTCCACTTGGATTAGATTAGGACATTTATTATTATTTAATTCAATGAAGAGTTAAAAGTGTTAAATTCAATGTTTAATAACTGTAACATTTTTAATATGGGGATAAATATAAGATAAATTCAAAAATAAAAATTAATTAGAAAGCTAAAATTATTTCCTATATAGTGGTATTTATTTATAATTTTTATACATTAAATAATTACATTTATTTATGACATAATGATGATTCAGTATTAACCTAACTAATGAAATTTTAAAATAATTCATATTATAAATATCCAAATAAATGTAATTTGAGACTTTTAATAAATTTCAATAATTTTATAGGTTAATATGACATGTTAGGGTTTTTTTATATGAATTTTTTTCAATGTAATAATGCAGTTATTAATTTAAAAAAACCAAATAGTGTCAAAATTGACATAAAAGAGTTTTTAAAAAAAAATATTATATTATTAATTGATATTCTATTACTAAAAATATAAGGATCAAAAAAATACATATATGATGATATTTTTTCCATTAATTAACCACTTGGGTTTCTCTTTTATGTATCTAGTGAGTTTATTAATCATATAATATAAAAATACAAAGAAACATGGTAAATGTCAAACTATTTAACTATGAGTTAAATCTAAAAGATAAAGTAAAGTTAGTGACCCAAACCTATATAAAACCTATTGTTTTAGTTTTTTCGACCCATAACCACATTATACATTATATAATCTATTTTGGTGCCATTAGAAACTGAATATAATTTTATTATAAAATAATATTTCTAGCTTTTCCTATGGTGCCCCTCTCCCCTCTTTTAAAAGGGCACTCCACCTTCCATCTAATTCAAAACTTCAAACCATTTGGCTCTACCAACCCCATCCAAAATACCCTATCATCTGTCCTCACATAATTCTAGATTCCTTCCATTAGTTCGAAATCCCAATTAAGTGACCCTTTTGATCAAATAAAAAATGAAGAACCCGGAGAAGAGGTAAATATTTCATCACCTATTTCAAGTTCCATTTTTCTTCCACATCCTTTTTCTTTGTTTTTTACATTATAAAATATTAACTCTGTTATATTATATATAAATTGATTTTATTATAAATATGGTACAAAAAAATCATTATTTTATCCATCCTTTGAATGACATCTCACCATACGTGCGTACGTACGGCTTACCGTATCCACGCTGTGGTGTAATTGTTATTCAATACATTATTATTTGGATGGGTATAATAATGACTATTAATTGATGTAAATAATAAATATAACAAGATAATTATTCTGTATATATGACATAACATCCAATTAAATATTATTTTAATATCAAAAGAATGATATTGTCCCTTGTGCGTACGTACAGATTACCATCTCCATGAATGCGATGACATTCATTCCCCATCATATCCATTCAAGACTAATTTTAATTTGATGATTAATAATAATGTTTGAAGACTTATTATCATTCTATATATGAATAAGATGCATCCCAACCATAACAAATATGACTCACATAAAAAATAATATAAATGAGAATGGATCCTTTAACACCTGAAACGATGATAATACTATGATATTATAAAAAAACCAATATTAAAATATCATATATGATATCATATTAATGTATATAATTATTTTATAATTTAATAAAAATTATTTCACCATTATAAAGGAGTTTAACCTAACCTCAAAAAAGGAATATTACAAGGTAATGGTTAATTATATATCATCTTCATTATTCAAGATTGTTTATATGTAATTATCTACATGGACCTCTTTATCATCAATATTCAAGTTTCTTAAAAATGTATTCCAAAACATTTTTACTAATTACTATACTATGGGTTAAAATCATTTATACAATTTTTTGACTTTTATATAATATGGTTTTAAATTAATCATTCCTTATTTTTCCAAATAGGGTAATTTATGACATTTTTCACAAAATTAATGTAAGAATGTTTTTTTAACTTATATAGTGGGTGCGGCTATTTTCTGCCATTATAACATCATCGAAGCCTCCCTTACTAACTTATAAGAATATATTAAAATATAAATATTTTCTTTTATAATTATTTGACCTTTAAATTATTTTAAAATAGAAATAGTTATTTCTATAAAAATGTTTTGACTTTATCTATGTCAACATCCTTTGATGGATTTTATGTTTTTTTGAAGTTTTTTTATTATGATACAAAACATCCATATTGTATTGAACTTTTTTTGATATGTTTGACAGTGGATGTGTTATTTCATACCATTCACAGTTTATGGATAAAGTATTGACATTTCGTATTCCAGTTTTAATACGAATGATTATGTTATGTTTAAATATTTTCATATGGAGAATGCAATAGACATAGTATTTGATGGGTGGAGCTCGCTATAAATCCTCGACGCATCAGTAGGTCTCATGAGACAAACTATTATCCTGACACAAGTCCTTGACAAAATCTTATTTTTAGTCTTGGCACAAGGCCTTGACTATGTGGTTATGAATATCTGGCATTATGAATTCCATCATTATAAAAGTGGCTATTGATATTTAATGTGATTATTTGACTAGTAGAATATCAATGTGAGTAAGTAAATGGAATTATTTTGATTTTATATTTTCCATATTATGCTGAAGTTAAAGTTTAAAAGTATTTTGTTTTAGTTTTATACATTGCCCTAAATGTTTATGCTTATTTATAAATGTTTCCGCTATATTGTTATCCTTAATGAGCATCAGATCTCACCATTTTCAATGTTTTATTTTTCCCAGGATGTGAAAAAGTATATTATGACTGACTTGAAGGGATAGTCTATGGGATATCAGTGTTGTCTATGGAAACAATGTTATTGTAGTTTTCCATTTATGATGTGATGTAATCCTTATGAATGTATTTAGTATTTCCATGGCTACTAAACTAACCGGTCTTTCAAGACAAGATCTTTTGAGATCATGCCAATGTTATGTTATAATGCACCAACACTAGGTAACTAGGGTCGGAGCGTTACAGTTGGTATCAAATGGATATTTAGTACAAACCATGGAATCTATATTTAGACAAACTTTATTAGAGAACATTACCCAAAGATATACTTTCAGGATTATAACAGAAGAACATTCTATAATTTTGGTATTGTCGATATTTTGTGAGTTTTCTAAGTAATACATCTATGTCTGGATACGAGCAGGTTGAGGCGGCTCTAGCACAGATGTACCTAGGGGTAAACCCCAAAAACACTGCTTTGAGCTAGACTCGAACAGGAACTGGTGCATGATAATGGGATTTTGATGCACTAATGGCTACGACCCTCCAGGGGGATATGCTTAGGATAATTCTCATTTTCATTACAAACCATTATGAAGGGTTTATGAGTATATACTTACTCAAAGAAAACATTTTTAGGATTATGGAATATATCCATAAACTGTTCAATTTATGTTAAGTGTTTTACAATTTAGGATTTCTGTATTTTTATTCATAACTAATCTAGTTTATGGAATTTTTTAGAAATGGTGCCTAGTGGAAGGAATGGAAACTGTATCAACGCATGCACTCCATGTAGGGATTTCCCTCCTACTCTAGATATTTTTTGTCGAGCTGGTGATGCAACTGGTGCTGATTAGCTAATCACCATACTCGGACAACTCACTCGGGTTATGAACAATAACATTACTCGTATGGAGCACCCTAATCCACAGTGTGAAGGATCAATGTTAAATCGCTTCATGATGCAACAACCACTGAGATTCAATGGGGGTAAAAATCCACTAGTAGCTGAGAAATGGATAAATTCTATAGAAAAAATATTCCATTCCTTGGGGATTAGAGAAAGGGAGAAGGTTGTCATGGAAGTTTACCGCCTCACTGGAGATGTTCATCAATTGTGGTCATTGAATCTAAACACAATAGAAGATGATGAATTATAAAATATGTAATGGAGGGAGTTTAAAGAAATTTTCTGAGAATAATACTTTCCTCAGGACCATCGAGCGTATATGGAAAGGAAATTTTGTGGTCTAAGGAAAAAAGATGATGAGAATGTCACAAAGTATGAAGTTAACATTAAAAGGATAAAGATGCATGACTTAGATTATATACATAACCTATGT
Source organism: Viscum album (assembly GCA_963277665.1). Classification (NCBI taxonomy): domain Eukaryota; kingdom Viridiplantae; phylum Streptophyta; class Magnoliopsida; order Santalales; family Viscaceae; genus Viscum; species Viscum album. The sequence continues at coordinate 1,157,160,894 of OY728165.1, read as the reverse complement.
AGTAAGATGGATCATTTATTTTATGGGTTAAAACAAATTCTTAATCGAGCATTAGTCTCACAGTCCTTCTCATCATATGAAGATATTGTCTAATGTGCTATCAAGATAGAAAAATAATTCTCAATGTATTATGACATTAAAGAAAAGCAAGAGAAGAAGAGATATGTTTAAAACTATGGAAATGTAAATAAGTGTAAGAAGGAAAAGGTTGAATATCCATCCTGCAGTAAATGGGGGAAGAAACACATTGTTACTTTCTTGAAGGGAATGGGAGAATGTTACAAGTGTGGTGAAAAAGGTCACCAATCTTGTGATTGTAAGGGGAAGAAGAGGCTGTTGATGTTGAATGCTACAATTGTAGAGAAAGGGGAATTATATGAATGAATGTCTTAATCGTCAGAGGAACTTACCTCATAAAAGGACAAGGGATCAAGGTCATGCTTATGTTATCAATACTATTGAGGTTGAAGCGTCGAAAGACATTGTGGTAGGTAATTTAATGGTTTCATCATGTTTAGCCAATGATTTATTTGATTCTGTATCATCTCAATTTTTCATATATTCCCAGTTTTGTATGAAAATTAGATATTTTCGACTTGATTTAACAAGGGAGTTGTCAGTAAAAACTCCCAAGGGAAGTATCATTACAACAATGTTTTGTAAATCAGTCCCCATTAGGGAATATAAATGTTATTTATCTACTGATCTCATCATCATACACATGATTGAATTTTATATAATCCTAGTTATGTATTGTCTTTCAAACCATGATGGAAAAATATATTTTAAGAAGAAGGAGGTTACTATTTTTGATGACGATGATAAAGAACACCATATCTTTAGAGAAGAATCATCACCACCTAATTCTTATCTAGATCCACCCCCAATAGCTCCACTTAATTAAATTATTGGGAAGGAAGAGAATATAATAACTATGGGCGAGGAATGGAATGTTCAAATGTATTTTGTAACAAATGTGAAACAATATGTTGATGTGTTTCTTGAAGATTTAGCAGGACATCCTCTAGAATGAGAAATTGATTTTTTCCATTGATTTAATTCCTGGATCACGACCCATATAGAAGACCCCTTATAGAATGGACACTGTGGAATTAGTGGATCTAAATAAACAACTAGAGGAATTGAGTAATAAGGGATTTATTTTCCTTAGTGTTTCTCCATGGGGAGTCCCTGTCCTTTTTGTTAAGAAGAAAGATGATGTTGTGCATTGACTATAGAGAGATGAATGTTATAACAATAAAGAAAAAGTATCGCCTACCTCGTATTGATGATTTATTAGTCCAACTTCATAGAGCTCAATACTTTTAAAACATTGACCTTCAATCTGGATATCATCAATTGTGTATGAACAAGGGAGATATTCTAAAAACAACATTTCGATCCAGGTACAGCCATTATGAGTATACAGTAATGCCTTTTGGATTGACTAATTCACCATCTATCTTCATGGATATAATGAATAGAGTTTTCAAGGAATATCTTGATGAATTTGTAGTGGCATTTATTTATGATATCTTGGTATACTCCAGAAGCTACAAGATCATGAAATTCACTTGCGCATTATCCTGAAGACTCTTAGAAGACAAAAATTAAATGGGGAGTTTAGCAAGTGTGAATTCTAGCTTCAGGAGATTTCTTTTCTTGGCAATATTTTCTCTAAAGATGGAATCAGTCTTGATCCTTAAAATACCAGAGCATGCCATGAATGGCTAGCACCGATGAGTATAACTGAGGTACACAGTTTTGCTGGTTTATCAGATTATTATCAATATTTCGTCCAGAATTTTTCAAGGTTGGCTAACCCATTAACAAAGATCACATGAAAATGGGTTAAATTTGTGTAGAAAAAAGATTGTGAATAATGTTTAGAATAATTGAATAAAATATTATTCATTTCTCCTCTCTTGACACTACCATTAGGTAATTATGGCTTGGTTATTTAGAGTGATGCTTCAAAGAAAGGAATTTTTTATGTCATTATGCAGAATGATAGGGTTAGTTCATATGCATCACGACATAAAAAAATTATGAGAAAAAATATCCTACTCATGATATTGATTTATCAGCTGTAATATTTGCATTGATGATTTGGAAACACTATATATATGGTAAAAAATGTGAGATATATGCCGATCATGAGAGTTTGAAGTATATTTTCTCACAACACGAAATCAACATGTGGCAAAGGAGATGGATTGAACTACTCAAGGATTATGATTTCACTATACACTACCACCCGGGGAAGAAAAATAAAGGGGGAGATTCTTTGAGTAGAAGGGATCATGGAGTTTTGAACTAGATGAGAGGTGAAAAGGATCCTATATACATGGATCTAGTAAAGATGGATATGGGAATCACCATGTAATGTGAAACATCAATACTTCTTTATATAGATTCCAAATAATATTTACTATAAAGGATAAAGAGTTATTAGACCAGTGATGAAGAGTTTCAAGAGAAAATTAAATCTGTTTATGATGGGAGATTGAGTGACTTTGTATATGAAGATAGAGTTTTGAATTTTGGGAAGAGACTTTGTGTTCTCGATATTCCTAATCTAAAAAAGGAATTGTTGGATGATGCTAATAGCTCTAATTTCTCTATACACCCTGGAAGCACCAAAATGTATAGAGATTTGAAGGAACATTTTTTGTGGGACAACATGAAGATGGTGATTGCTGCTTTTTTGTCAAGATGTATGGTTTTTCAACAAGTGAATGTTGGAAGGAAATATCCTAGAGGAGTCATGAAACCTCTTACCATACCTGAGTGGAAAATGGATAATCTTACGATAGACTTTTTCAGGGGACTACCAAAGACTCTAGGAAGAAATGATGCAATATGGGTCATTATTGATCTTCGTACCAAGTCAACACATTTTCTTTCTATAAGGGAAGATTTACCACTTGAACATTTAACAATACTATATATTAATGAAGTAGTAATACTTCATCGAGTACCACTATCTATTGTTTATGATCATGATCCTCATTTTACATCATGATTCTGGAAAAGTCTTCATAAATCCCGGGATACTGATCTACATTAGAGCACAAACTACCATCCCCAAACTGATGGAAAATCAGAATGGACTATTCAAACCTTATAATAAATGTTGAGATCATGCTCACTTGACTTTCAAGGTATGTGAGATTAATATTTACCTTCGGTATAATTTTTTTTATAGCAATAGCGTCCATTCAAGTATTCAGATGGTATCATATGAAGCGTTATATAGAAAGAGATTTCACACACCAACCTGTTGGGATTATGTTAGTGAAAGAAAACTCATTGGCCCAAAATTGGTGGAGGAAATGATGTAAAAGGTGAAGTTAATCCAAAACCACATCAATGGATCTCAAAGTAGGAAGAAGAGCTATACTAATAACTGAAGGAAGGATTTGGAATTTCAGGTAGGATATCATGTTTTCTTCAAGGTATCTCCATGGAAGGGTGTTATACATTTTGGTAAGAAGGGTAAACTAAGTCACAGGAACATAATACCTTTCAAAATTATAGAACTAATTGGGGCTGTAGCTTACCATTTGGCAATACCGCCAAGTATGTCCAAAGTTCAGGATGTATTCCACGTATCACTTTTGAGAAAATACATTCCTGAACCAACACATGTACTCACCTGTGGGGAATTAGAATTGTAACCCAATCTGTGTTATTTTGAAGAGCCTTTCAAGGTTCTTTATTCAAGAGAACAATTGTTGAGAATCCGAACAACTCGTCTGGTAAAAGTTCAATGCTGAAACCATAAGATGGAAGATGCAACATGGGAACCAGAGGAACTTATAACGAAGAAAAACCAGAGTATTTTTATGCAGTAATATCCTATAAATTTCAAGGACAAAGTTATAATAAATAGGGGACAATGTAAAACCACAAGGTTCCATAGTACACTTCTCTTTGAATAATACAATAGCATGTGTTGTACGCAACTTCAAGTTCTAACATACCATAACCAATCAAACTAGCTGTTATGAATATTAATACCCACATTTTAAAATTTTATAAATTTTATCTTTCAAAATGGACTTCATTTTTTGATTCGTAATATCGAAATTAACTTGGGGGAATTTTTGGAATTTTTCTGAAAACATTCAAATTTTGATGAATAGTGAAAAACACTGAGTTATAGTTTAAAACAGAATTTTTATTTAAATATTTATTTATTTTTTTAAAATTTATTTTAGGTCAAAATAGATACATTATACTTATATAAGTTCAATGTTTTTCATTGGATTTAGTTTATAACAATTTTAGATATATAAAAATTTTATCTAACTTCTCTCCGTCTTTTACCCACCTCCTAGGAGAATTTGAATGTTTACAGAAAACATAATTTTTCCACTTTTCTGAGTGGAATTTCCAAAATCCGAGAGACACGGTTGATATTAGTATATAAAATTTGGTTAATTGTGATGAAAATAATTTTTGGTGAATTCTAATTTTTTACTTTTATTTACCACGGTTAAAAGTAAATATTGTAATTATGGTTAAAAATGATAGTATTATTACCCAAATACATGTCCTAATTCTATTGGATTAGTATAATTAAACCAAAGACAGCTTTAGGATTAAAATATGAACCACTTTGGTCCACATGGATTAGAATAGGACATTTATTATTATTAAATTCAAAGAAGAGTTAAAAGAGTTAAATTCAATGATTAATAATTGACAAAAAATTTAATATAAGGAAAAACATTAGATAAATTCAAATATAGTTATTCATTAGGAAGATACAAAGATTTAATACATAATGGTATTTAATTTATAATTTTTATACATTAAAAAATGTAATTTATTTATGACACAATGATGATGCAATAATTACCTAATTAATAAAATATTAAAATAATTGATATTATAAATATAAAAATAAATGTAATTTGTGACTCTTTATGAATTCCACTAATTTTATAGGTTAATATGATATGTTAGGGTTGGTTAGATGAATTGTTTTTGAAGTAATACTGCTTTTATGAATTTAGAAAAAAAACAAATAGTGTCAAAATTGACACAAAAGAGTTTTTAAAACAAATATTATATTATTAATTGATATTATATTCATCAAAATATAAGGATCAGAAAAATTACTTATATAATGATATTTGTATCACTAATAAACAACTTTGGGGTCTCTTGGATGTATATAGTGAGTTTATTAACTTTATAATATAATAATACAAAGAAACATGGTAAATGCCAAACAATTTAACAATGTGTTAAATCAAAAAGATAAAGTTAATATAGTGACCCAAACCTGTCTAAAACCTATTAGTTGAGTGGTTATTGACCCATACCCACCTTATACTTTAAATAATAAAATTTTGAGTCATTATAAACTGAAAATAAAATTATTATAAAATAATATTTCTAGCTTTTCTTATGGGGACCCTCACCCCTCTTATAAAAGGGAACTCACCCATATCAATAATTCAAACCTTAAAAGCTATTTGTCATGGACAAACCCAACCCAAATACCCTCTCAAGTATACTAAATTTATCCTAGAGGCCTTCATTTAGTTAGAAAGCCATCCTATGGAGCCCTTTTGATCAAATCAAAAGGAAGAACCCGAAGAAGAGGTAAATATTTCATCACCTCATTCAAGTTCCTTTGTTCTTCAACTTCATTTTTCATTGTTGTTTCCATTATAAAATAATAACTCCAGTATAAAATATATACTGTGATTTTATTATAAATATGGTAAAACCAAATTCATTATTCTATCCATCCTTTGAATGACATGTTACCATACGTGCGTACGTACAACTTATCGTCTCCATATCGTGGTGTAATTGTTATTCAATACATTATTTTTTGGATTGGAATAATAATGAGGTGTAATTGAGGTAACTAATAAATATAACATGATAATTATTCTGTATATATTATATACCATCCAATTATATATTATTTTCACACCAAAATAATGATATTGTCGCTCGTGTGTACGTACAGATTACCGTCTCCACAAATACGACAAGATTCATTCCCCATCGTATCCATTTAAGAATAATTTTCATTTTAAGATTAAAAATAATTTTAAAGACTTAATATCATTCTAGATATAAATAAGATACATCGCATACATAACAAATATGACTCACTGTAATGGCCCGGACCTCTCCGGCCCATTCCTTTGTCAAAAAGAGGGTCCTGAAGTCTTCTAGAGGGTAGAAGGAACTTTTCCAACACTTTTCATAATTTTCTAACTACACTCCATTTAGTGTTAGTACACACCGTGTACAACCTTTCCGGGTATAACCCATTTTGACGTTTTTCCCTTGCCCTGTGAAATAAATGAGTACATGTCGTGTAGCCCATACTGCACATCGTGTAGTGCCTCCCCGCGTACGCGTTACCTTCAAAAATTGTGTTGACAAGTCAACGGCCATGTGCCGTGTTGAAGTCGTGTCCTTTCCATGTGAAATAATTTTTTACATGCCGTTTAGCTCATAATACATGCCATTTAGTTCCTCCCAACTTACGCATTACCCTCAAATGGTGTTTTGACCAGTCAATGACCGTGTGCCGCATTGAAGGCCGTGTTGGAAACCGCGTGGTGACCGTGTGAAATGGTCGAGTACACGTCGTGTACTATAATGTAAATTCCATGTAATTTAGTTTTTCTCGTCTATAAAAGGTGGGGTCTTCTCCTCCTTTTTAAATCACTCCTCTCCTCCCCTCTCCTTTGAGGAGACCTCTCTCAAGCCTCTCTGAAGCTCTTTTCTTCCATAACATCTTCATCCGAGCTCTGATTTATGATCTGCCAGAGGCCATGAGATTGTAATGACAAGGCGGAACTTCTATGCTTCCATCTATTGTTTCCCTTTGGCCTTTCCTTCCCAACGTTCACCCGAGGAAGTTTTTCCGGGTTTTTCTAGAAGCAACGGACGCCGACGGACGTCTTCTAAAGATGATATGGGGGAGCATTGTGATCCGAACCTATTAAAGTAGGGATCTTACCTTCGTATCTATAAATTGTGCATCATGTGGGGTTGGTGTCCTCTTTTTTACATGTAACACTTTTGAACCAATTTAATAAAGATAATAACTGGCTTATATAATGGTGATGGGAAGTTTGTGAATGCAGTTACATTGTATATATCCTGTGATGTTATGTTGTGAAATGAATAGGCTTATGCCTACTGAAAATCACGGTCGCTTGGGGCCTTTGCTTTCACAATTAAATGCATCCCTCTTTCTAGATCATTTATGGATTGGAACTTTGTGGATTATAGAAATTGGTTAATCACGTAAATATGGCTGATTAAATGAATAATTGGAACCCTTGTGTGATCACCCAGGTTGAAAAATACTGAAATAATAAACATGTGGGTGCTAGTTAGGGTTCATTTATATGAAGGGTGTGCTTTGTGGATTGCTGTGGATCGGGTAAGCTGCGGGGTTGTGGGTTGTCTTTTTTGTGGGTGGGTGTGAATGCTATGTTGGTGATGAGAAGTGTGGCTGTGATGAATGGTATCAAAGGATGATGATGTTCTGGTTTCGGTGTGTTTTCGGTTATGGTGGTTTGCAGCGAGGCTGCAGGGATGGGTTTGAATGTGAACAAACTATGGGTTTTGAATAATAAAAAAAAGTTTAAGATTTAATGAATGGAGGGGGATGGTAATGGAACAGGAATAATAATCAATGGGGTTGGTTGGTTAATAAGAAGGGACTATTTTGTGTTGCTTGTGTTTTCCAAACTTGATTGTGGATGGAAGTGATATGTTATACGAACGATCGATGTGGTTGGATGCAGGATAATATCCTAGTAATTAAGGAACTAATAAACTACGTCTGTTGAAACATGAAAACCTAAATGGGGTTGGGGTTGTTTGTTTTATGCATGATTCATAGTAGCAGTGTCGAGGCTTGTGCTCAATTTCTATGTTTAGAAGCCATATGTTGGGCTGTGTGTTTTGTATACATATATATATCTGTATCGTTTTTTTTGTCACACTCCACCCATGTCGTGCACTTTGTGTTGAACACTCCCATTTCATGGGAGAGGGTGTTTTCCCCTTAGTTACTAGCTCTGTCTTACTCCTTCTTCCATAGGTTATGAGGGTATGAGGCATCCTTACACCTAAGACCCTTATGGTTGGTTTCTATTGGGGTGTTTTTATCCCAAGACTCTTTTGGTAGGTTTACTTTTATTCCCATGAATCTTCAGGATGGGGCCGAGTTGTGTGCGGGCAGATGTGTGGTTATGAGGCCCAGGTGTGTGTGAGAGGGGTGCATGGTTGTGAGGCCCAGGTGTGTGCGAACGGGATGCATGGTTGTGAGTACCAGGTGTGTGCGGGCGAGATGCATGTTTGTGAGTCCCAGGTGAGTGCGGGCGGGATATGTGGTTCTTGAGGCCCAGGTGTGTGCGGGAGGGAAGAGTGTGGTGGCGCTAGGACGTTCGTCGTTATGAAGAGCAGGTAACTAGTGGGGAGTGGTGTGGGGTACCCAATACTCTTGTTCTTATACCATACAACTAATACCTGTTGTTTTTTGTATTTTGGTGAGCGTGGATGGTGAGGTCCAGTTGATAGAATCCCTTTCTAGGTTTTGGTTTCTTCTGTTGTTCTCATGGAAAATTTTGATGTCTCCCCACTTGCGCATGAGAGATTTAGGTTTCCCTACTGAGTATACCTGTATGATCACCCTACGTTTACTTTCTGGTTTCCAGGAGGACTACCAGGGTTGTGTGGGACCCTACTACTTAGGACAGTTGGATTTGTTACAGTTTTATGTACTCTTGTTTCTTTTGGTATTGTAATTTTGAGCTTTCTTGTACTTGTACATTTTTCAGAACTATTTAAACATGCATGTGCTATTGGTTTGGGTTTATTTATTTTTTTCCTTTCTCTTTTGGTGTTTGACTCATCCTATTTCATAATCTTAAATAATGAAAAGGGTAATGCCTCCCATATTTGTGAAAACTCATACCCATGGTGCTAGTCGCCACTCCGGGGCCTACTGGAGGCGAGATTCGGGGGGTCATTATCTCCCTTTCACCATTTCCATCTCAGGAGAGGCATCTTTGGTGGTAGGGGGTCATGACTGAATGTTATCAAAGCTGATGGATCAAAGATAGGATTTAGTTCTGAGTTAGGCACAGTGAGGATTGCCTGGGATGGTTGGGCTATAGTGTTGGCTGATCTTTGTGTGTGACATAGGCAAGGGAAGAATGGCTTGGAAATGGGATTTTGGGGCCCCCTGTGATCTGATACATGGAATCTGAGCCTACCAAACGACCAAGTGAGAATACATTGATTGTAGGGTAGAGACCCTCGAAAAGGTACATGAATCATCATGATTGTGATATACATTATTTGGGTGTACTGGGAATGAAATTTAAATAAAATTTTAAAATAAAACCTTGATAAAATTTCCTTACTACTTGGGATTAGGCAATATTTGTTTACCATAAAGCTATGGCACCTGGACGACGTCCCCGGGTGACTCAGACAGCCGAGGCCCAGTAAATTCAGGCGGTCGATCAGTTGAGGATTGACTGAGAGGAGGAAGATAGCCTGTGGTAGAATATTCTACATTATTTCAAGAGGAAAACCCTCAAGAAGTACGACGGTTTTACTTCGGTTACAGAGATGGAGGGGTGGCTTGAGGAGCAAGGGATCTCTTCTACCTTGATCCGTACTCCGAGGGAGTACTGGGTTCCCCTAGATGTCAGTCAGCTGAGAGGTGCAGCGTGACAATGGTGGGCACCCTACCTCAGAGAGAGGACAGAGGCAGAGGTTCTGTGTGCTGACATTGAGAAGGAATTGAGGGTGGAATTCCTTACTTCCATGATCATAGATGAGAAGCGGCAGGAGTTACTCTCCCTCCAGTAGGGGAGTATGTCAGTACGATAGCTAGGGATGAAGTTCAAGGATCTCCTATTCATTGCTATAGATCACTTTCCAGATGAGGAGTCTCGGGCGATACATTTGGAGGAGGTGCTTCGTCCTTCGCTCCAGTATGCTGTTACCCCCTTCACCCTTCCATCGTACATGGCAGTGCAAAAGAAGGTAGAGGTTGTAGAGAGGATACACTCGTAGGGAGGTGCACCACGTGAGGGGATCCAGCCAGGTTCGTCTAAGGGGAAGGCAGTTAGCTGTAGGTGTCCTACGATGGGACCTTCCAGATTCAATCCAGTAGGGAGAAGGCCCTAGCAGTTCCAATTTAGATCTTCAGGTCCTCGTCCCTTTTCCACGATCCCAGGACCAAATTGTTTCTCTTGTGGAGGTTTCAGGCACAATCAGAGTCGGTGACTGACTCGATTTCAGAACAGTGGAGGTGGGCAGGTTCAGCGCCCGCCTCAGCAGCACGAGTTGCCGGTGAGGCCCTTCCAGCAACATCAGGACCCTACTCCTCAGAGGACAAACATTGTAGGTGGTGTCCGACCTTAGGGTTCTCCACAGGGTCCTCGACTAGGGCGTGGTCTGATAGGTGGTCGACATTAGAGAGGCAGAGGAGCTAGGCATGGAATGTTGAACGCAGCAGAGTTGGAAGCTCCGGCAGGACCATAGGTGGTGCGAGGTACGATTTGTTTGATCAGCACTCTCATTTCTGCTTTGTTTGATTCAAGCGCTTCACACTCCTTTGTTGCACCCGGTCTAGCCCATGTTTTCAGTCTAGTCATAGAGAGACCTTCCATACCTCTAGTACTGAGTACATCAGTTGGAGGATAGACCAGCGTATCTTGTGTTTTCCAGCGATGTGGGATGACGTTGGGACCACATCGATCAAGTAGGGACCTTCTTTTTCTACAGTTGCATCCATACGATGTAAACCAAGGCATCAACTGGTTGTTTTCTTTTATTTCCGTCATCTACTAATTTCGAAGAAGAGTTATGTTCTCCGGCCTGGATGGGCAGTGTGTATCTTTTGTTGGCGAGAGGATCTATTAGGTGTGAAGACGGCATGTAAAGCTTCTCATTTCCTTGTTAGGTGGGTTATTAGTGGTTTCAGCTGATACAGTGATGATGGATATCCCATAGGTTGTTGGGGAGTTCCTCAATGTTTTCCCAGAGGAGGTAGTGACTCTACCTGCACCTCGACGTGATGCTGAGTTCAGGATAAACTTATAGCCTGGTGCCCATTTGATTTCGATGGCACCTTATCAAATGGAACCATCCAAGTGGTGGGAGTTGTGAATTCATATTGACGATCTGATGGAGATGGGTTTTGTTTGACCACGCATGTCACCATGGGGTGCTCCAGTTTTGTTTGTGAATAAGGTAGATGTTTGTCTCAGGCTATGCATAGACTACCGAAGGTTGAATCAGGTAACGGTCAATAATCATTACCCTCTTCCTAGGATATATGATATCTTCGACCAGCTAAGGGGAGCAGGTTGTTTTTCTATGATTGATCTACGATATGGATATCATCAGCTGAGGGTGAAGGATGGTGACATCTCGAAGATGGATTTCAGATGCAGGTATTGACACTTCAAGTTTGTAGTGATGTCGTTTGGAGTTACGAATGCACCAGCATTGTTCATGGGACTTATGATCCTTGTCTTCCGAGAGTCTCTGGACCGGTTTGTCATTGTTTTTATCGATGACATCCTGATCTACTCAAGATCAGAGGAGGAGAACATTGAGCATCTCAGGGCAGTCTTGGAAGTCCTTCAACACCACCAGCTTTACAGGAAATTTTCAAACTGTATGTTCTTGACACAAGAACTACACTTCCTTGGGCACGTAGTGTCTCAACATGGAGTGTCAGTAGACCCATCGTAGGTAGATGAAGTTGTTTCTTGTGCAGCATCCAAGAGCATGGCAGATGTTCTAAGTTACCTAGTGTTGGTAGGAGATTATCGGCGGTTCGTTTCGGACTTCTCTCGAGTTGGTACTCCAATGACAGCTTTGACTTGGAAGAACTCGGTCTTCCTATGGAGCGAGTAGTGGCAGAAATCTTTTGACTATCAGAAGGAGAATTTGGTCAGTGATGCAGTACTTAGCTTTCCAAAGGAATGGTTGTAATATGAGGTGTCTTATGATGCTACTGGCCTAGGGTTCGGACGCGTATTGATGTAGAATAAGGGTGTGATCTATTATGGGTCTAGGCAGTTGCCCCCTCACGAGCATAATTGTGCCATGCATGACCTAGATCTTTTAGTAGTAGTGTTCGCACTGATGATTTGGTGAAATTACCTCTTTGGGGAGCACTTTTTGGTCTTCTCAGATCATAAGAGCTTACATTATATCTTCTCCTAGTGTGACATGATCATACGGAAGTGGAGATGGGTCGAGTTTCTCCAAGACTATGAATTCGAGATCTCTTACTCTGTAGGTAAGGGAAAATTTGTGGCTGATGCCCTGAGTAATAAGTCTCGTAAAAAAGTGGTTAAAAATCCACTGATGCATGGAAATTGATGGGAGAGTTTGTAGCCTTACCCTTAGATGCAAGGGTAGAAGGTGTTAGAGGATCTTTGTTTCAGATGATAGTGTAGTACTCTTTGTTAAAGCAGGTGGAAGAGTCTCAGTGGGTGGACTCCGAGGCGGAAGTAATGCGGGATCATGTCGATCAGGGAAACTCTCCAGAAGGATGGTCAGAGGATAGCCGACATCTAATGCTTTTTCATGGGATGTTGTTTGGTCTAGAGGTGATGCGTGAGGGAGTTCTCCATGAGATCCATAGATCATCCATGGCGGTACATCTGAGAGTTTCAAAAATGTTCCAAGGCCTGAGGGAACAGTTTTGGTGGCCCGGGGTGAAACATTAAATGGCGGAGTTTTTGGGTATGTACCTAGTGTGTCAGCAAGTGAAGGATGAACACTGTGTGCCCAGTGGTTTGTTGCATCATTTATATGTACCCGAGTGGAAATGTGATGAAATATCAATGGAATTCATCACAGGACTACCTAGAGCTCTGGGTGGTTATGATGATATCTGGGTAGTGGTGGATCGATTGATGATGTCAGCTCAATTGTTTGCAGTTAAGGATTCGGGACCGGTGAGTACGTTAGAAAAGTGGTACATAGAGGAGGGGGTGCGGTTTCATGTTGTTCCGAAGACTATCATCTCAGATCACGATACTCAGTTTACCTCATGAGTCTGGAGGGGGTTACAACATTATTTTGGCACCCAGATATGCCTTATCATTGCTTTCCACCCCCAGACTAATGGGAAGACAGTGCGGACTATCCATACATTGTAGGACATGTTGCGGGCACACAATCTGGATTTTGGAGGATCATGGGTGTGACAGCTGCCTTTAGTACAGTTTTCCTACAACAACAGCTTCCACTATACTATTATCATGGCACTATTTGAGGCTTTGTATGTAAGACCATGTCGTTCACCCATTTGTTGGGAAGTTGTTAGTGATACAGGTGCTCTTAGGCCAGAGGTAGTACAGAGCCCCACAGTGAAATTCCAGCTTGTGCATGAGAGGATGAAAGTGGCTCAGGACCGACATAAGTCTTATGTTGATCGTTGGAGGAGGCCCTTGGAGTTTGAGGTGGGAAATCATGTGTTTTTGGAGGATTCCCCTCAACGGGGGCAGAGGAGGTTTGGGAAATGGAGTATGATCTCCCCTAGGCTAATCAAACCTTTTGAGGTGTTGAGGCGAATCGGAGAGTTGGTATATCATCTAGCCCTTCCACAGAAGTTGGAGAAGGTTCATGAAGTCTCCCACATCTCCTAGATTCGTCGGTACATGCATGAAGACTCTCACATTATCAACTGGGGAGAGTTAGATGTGGGAGATGACACGAACTTCGAGGAATGACCAGTCAGAATCGAGGATCGTAAAGAGAAGGTGCTCCGTGGATGAACCATATCCTTGGTTTGTGTTTTGTGGGGGCATGGCGGAATCGAGGAGAGCACTTGGGAACAGGAGGCCCAGATACACACTCAGTACACAGAGTTGTTCTGACTTGTGTTTTCCTTGTTCTTCTAAGCTTTGTTTTGATTTTATACTATGTACCTTTGATATATGTAATGGTGGGCTTGTTGGTTTGTGAGAATTTTGTTTCCTTGTTATCTAGAAGTGTGTAACATGTCCAGATGTGTGGGAAAAGGGAAAAACCTGATCCATAATTGAGACACATTAATGCGGATGTGATTGAACCTGTGTGGGTGAGTCAGTGCCACCTAAAGAGGATAATATCTCGACAAATGAGAAGGAATTTCCCCAAACCACGTGTTCGGGTAGTGTGTTGGTTGTATGGTGTTGGGGCAGTGTAAGTTGAAAAATCATATTGTATAAAAGTGGGAAGACCAAATTCATAATCAAGACCCATTAATGAGGATGTGATTAAACTCATGCAAGTGAGTCATTTCTGCCAAAAGAGGATAATATCTCAACATAGGAGAAGGAATTACTAACACTTATGATTAGGGTTGTTGGAAGGTTTCCTGCTATAACGAGAACCCTAAGAGGTATGTTGTTGGTTCCTCTAGGTTTTTTTTGAATTCTCAAGAACAAGAATGTTTTTATAGGTATCTGATGTATTGTCCCGAACCTCTCCGTCCCATTTCTTTGTCAAAAAGAGGGTCATTAATTTTTCTAGAGGGAAGAAGGGACATTTCCCACACTTTTCAGAATTTTGTAACTACACATCGTGTAGTGTGAGTACACGCCATGTACCACCTTTTCAGGTATACCCCGTGTTGAAGCCATTTCCTTTATGTGTGAAATAATTGATTACACGCCTTGTAGCCCATACTACACGCCATGCAGTGCCTTCCCGCATACATGTTACCTTCAAAACATGTGTTGACCAGTCAACGGATGTGTGTCGTGTTGAAGTCGTGTCCTTACTGTGTGAAATAAATGAGTACACACTGTGTAGCCCATACTACACGCTGTGTAGTGCCTCCCCGTGTACGTGTTACCCTCAAACTGTGTGTTGACCAGTTAACGACCGCGTGCCACGTTGAAGGCCATGTTGGAAGCCGCATGGTGACTGTGTGAAATGGCCGAGTACACGCCATGTACAATAGTTTTTATCGCCTATAAATGGAGGGGTCCTCTCCTCTTTTTCAAATCACTCCTCTCCTCCCCTCTCTATCAATCAGAGCTCTCCCAAGAGACTCCAAAGATCTTTTCTTCCATAACTTCTTCAACTGAGCTCCAATTTACGATCTGTCAGCGACCACGGGATCATAACGACAAGGTGGATCTTCTGAGCATGGATCTTTTGTTTCCCTTCGTCTATTACTTCCCATCTTCCACCCAAGGAGGATTTTATGAGTTTTTTCAGAAGCAACGGATGCTGATGTACGACTTCTAATGCTGATATGGGGGAGCGTTGTGATCAGAACCTGTTGAAGTAGGGATCTTACCTTCGTATCTCTAAATTGTGCATCATGCGGGGTGGGTGTCCTCTTTTTTACATGAAACAATTTTGAACCAGTTTAATAAATATAATAACAGGCTTATATAATGGGGATGGGAAGTTTGTGAATGAAGTTACTTTGTTTATATCCTTTGATATTATGTTGTGAATTGAGTAGGCTTAGGCCTACTGAAAATCACTATTGATGAGGGCCTTTGCTTGCGCAATTAAATGATGACCTCTTTCTATACCATTTATGGATGGGAACTTTGTGGAATGCTGAAATTGGTTAATCACGTAAAGTTGGCTGATTAAATGAATAACTAGAACCCTTGTTTGATCACCCAAGTTGAACAAAACTAAAATAATAAACATGTGGGCACTGGTTAGGGTTTATTTATGTGAAGGGTGATTTGTGGGTTGTTGTGGATCGGGTAAGAAGCGTGGCTATGGTTGGCTTGGTTGTGGGTTGGTGTGAATGCTATATTGGTGATGGGTAGTGGGGCTATGATGAATGGTATCAAGGGATGATGATGTATGAGTATTGGGGTGTTTCTGGTTATGGTGGTTGGCAGCGGGGCTGCAGGAATGGGTTTGGATGTGAATGAACTATGGGTTGTGAATAATAAATAAAAGTGGAATAGTTAATTAATGGTGGGGAATGGTAATGGAACCGGAATAACAATCAATGGGGTTGGTTGGTTAATAAGAAGGGACTTGTTTGTGTTTCTTGTGTTTTCCTAACATGATTTGTGGATGTCAGGGATATGTTTTACGAACGATCGATGTGGTTGGTTACTGGATAATTTCCCTATAGTTAAGGAACTAATAAACTATGTCTGTTGAAACAAGAAAACCTAAATGGGGTTGGGGTTGTTTGTTGTATGCATGCTTTGTAGTTGAAGTGATGAGGAATGTGCTCAGTTTCTCTATTTAGAAGCCATAGGTTGGGCTGTGTGTTTGGTATATTTATATATCTATATCTCTGTGTTTTGGAACACCCCACCCATGTTGATCACTTATTTCCGAACACTACCATTTAATGGGAGATGGAGTTTTCCTCTTAGTTACTAGCTCCTTCCTTCTCCTTCTTCCATAGGTTGTGATGGATTAAGGCATCCTTACACCTAAAAACCTTTAAGTAGGTTTCTATTGGGGTGGTTTTAGCCCAGGACTCATCGGGAAGGTTTACTTTTTTTCCCAAGAATCTTTACGATGTAGCCCAGGTGTGTGTGGGCTGGATGTGTGGTTATGAGGCCTAGGTGTGTGCGGGCGGGATGAATAGTAGTGAGACCCATGTGTGTGGGGGTGGGATGTGTGTTTGTGAGGCCCAGGTGTGTCCGGGTGGGATGCATGGTTGTGAGGCCCAAGTGTGTGCGGCCGAGATATGTGGTTCTTGAGGCCCAGGTGTGTGTGGGAGGGAAGAGTGTGGTAGCGTCATGACGTTCGTCGTAAGGAATATCAGCTAACTAGTGCAGAATGGTGCGGGGTACCATATCCTCTTGTTCTTATATACTACTACTACGTGTTGTTTTGTGTTTTGTTGGTGAGCATGGGTGGAGAGATTGGGTGGATAGAATCCCTTTCTAGGTTTTGGTTTCTTCTGTTGTTCTCATGGGACATTAGGATGTATCCCCACTTGTGCAGAAGAGCTTTAGGTTTCCCTACTGAGTATACTAGTATGCTCACCCTACGTTTACGTTCAGGTTTCTAGGAGGAAAAATAGGGCCTTTAGGGACCCTACTGGTCAGGATAGTTGGATGTTTTACAGCTTGTTGTACTTTTGTTAATTTTGGTATTGTACTTTTGCGATTTCTTGTACTTGTGCTTTGTTCAGAACAATTTAAACATGCACGTGGGAGTGATTTGAGTTTATTTACTTGTTCCTTTTTCTTTTTGTGTTTGACTCATCCTATTTCTTGATCTTAAATAATAAAAAGGGTAATGCCTCCCATATTTGTGGAAACTCATACCCTTGGTGCAAGTCGCCACTCCAGGGCCTACTGGAGGTGGGACTCGGGGGGTCCTTTTCTCCCTTTCATCATTGCTAGCTTAGGAGGGTCATCTTTGGTGGGAGGGGTTCGTGACACTCACATAACAAATAACATAAAGGAAAATGAATATGTTAACACCTGAAACAACGATAGTACAAAGATATTATTAACAAAGGAATGTTAACAAATCTTATATGATATCATATTAATGTATATGATTCTTGTATAATTTAATTACAATTATTTCACCATTATATAGGAGGTTAAGCTACCCTCATCCAACGAAAAGTACAAGGTAAGGTTTAATTCTACAACCTCTTCATTTTTCAAGGTTGTTTATATGTAATTATCTACTGGGACCTCATTATCATCCGCATCCATGTTTCATAACAATATATTCCAAAAAAAATTTACAATTTCCTAGACTATGAGATAATGTTGTTTATAGCCTTGATTGACTTTTTATAAATAGGTTTGAAAGGAATCTTTTCACCATTTTCCAAACTGGATACTTTATGACATTTTCTAAAAAATTAAGGTAAAAATGTTTTTTAAACTTATACAGAGGGTGCGGATATTTTATGCCATTATATAATCGTAAAAGTTTCCCTTACAAGCATATAAGAAAATTCTCAAATATAAATTTTTTCTTTTATAATAATGGGACCAATAAATGATTTCAAAATAGAATGAGTTATTTCTATAAAAAGGTTTTGACTTCATCTATGCCAACATCCTTTGATGGATTTTAATTTTATTTGATGTTGATTTATTATGATACAAAACTTCCATATTGTATTGATGGTTTTGTGATATGATTGAATGTGGATGTGTTATTTAATACCATTCATGGTTTATTGATAAAGTATTGACATTTTTTATGCCAGTTTTAATACGTATGTTTATGTTATGTTTAATCCTTTTCATTTGGGGAATGTATTGGACTCAGTAAATGAATGATGGATCCCGCTATAGCTCCTTGATGCATATGTAGGTCTCATTATACAAACTTGTGTCTTGGAACAAGGCCTTGACAAATTATTATTCGTAATCTTGTAACAAGGCCTTCACTGTGTGGTTATGAAAGTCTGGAATTATGCATTCCATCTTTATGAAAGTGTCTATTTATATTTTATATGAATATTAGACTAGTACAATATCCATGTGAGTAAGTAAATGTCATTATATTGATATTATCTTTTCCATATTATGGTAAATGTCATGTTTAAAATGATTTTGTTTTAGTTGTATACATTGCATTAAATGTTTATGCTTATTTATGAAAGTTTCCGCTATATTGTTATCCTTACTGAGCATCTGATCTCACCCCTTTCTATGATTTATTTTTCCCAGGATTTGAAGAAGTATATTATGACTGACATGTAGGGGTAGTCTATGTGATATCAGTGTTGTCTATGGAAACAATGTTTTTATAGTTTTCCATTTATTATGTAATGTGAACCTTATGAATGTATCTAGTTTTTCCATGTCTACTAAACTAATATGTCTTTCGAGATATGATCTTTTGTGATCATGTTAATGTTATTTAATAATGCACCAATTGTGGGTAACCATGGTCGGGGTGTTACATATATTTATAATATAAAAAATTTGTATCTATAAACATTTAATGGAATAAATATATAAATAAACAATTCAAACTTAAACATGAGATAAACAATCTATATTCAATCCATAAAAAAAATTATAAAAACATTATAATCTAACTACGTAAATAAATTAATATCCCCAATACAATTCCTTTAATTTAAAAATTTATAATATATACAATTCAATTCATAATTTAATCTCATGAGAAACATATTTTTCTACATTAATAAAATTTTATGATATATCCAATATGTATGGAATTACCCACAGTTGTGTTGAATTATTATATATTGCATGAAATATAACATGTAATATTAATCCTATATATTCATGGAATTTTTAGGAATAACAATGTGATATAGTGTTATGCGTAAGATAAAACCCTTGCTTGACATTGTAATAATTACTCACATTGGGTGACCTTTCAAGAGATTAAATCCATGATTAAGGGAACGTAGTCATCAAATCATTCCCTTGTGTGATATCTCATGTGATATTAATCATGTTATTTTGGGGATGCATATGAATAATTAAGAAATATTCAACTACCATATGTATGAATATGCAATATATGAATGACTTTACCTTAGTGGACAGCCCCTTCAATAAGATTAACTTCACATGATGAATGTCATATTAAATAATATGATAGTTGAAATTTTATAGTGAGTTAATATGTATGGATTATATAGGATTAACTTGATGTCTTCCAATGTGAAAGTAAATATGATATAGAATGGTTGGAATAGTATTAATCTAGTACTTGTGTGATATTATTTTGTGCAAATGAAATATATGTCGGATTGATCCTTATAGGTTTATTAATTTTCTAGATTAATATTAAATCCTATATCCTTTATGATATAATCTATATCATGAAGATTTTATAATACAAAATTTTTCTAAATAGCATAAATACATTATTTTAAAGATTTATCTCATGAATCTAATCATATAGTGAATCTGTGACACAACAAAGGGATTTCAATGGTCCCAAAAACACTCATTTATAATTTTGAATTTGATTATAATCACATTATTATATATCACTATGATACAATAGATGAAATTAATCTACTGTTAAATGAAGACACCGCATACCTTGCACTAATGAGATAAAACAACTTTCATCATCCTTTAATAATAATGATAAAATAGAGGCATCCAAATGACATCCCACATCTATTGTGTGTGCATAAGCTATATTGAATCACTTGACACTTGAGAAGGGGTCCTCTTATCTCTTCACCATGCTGGTGTATCCCTAGGTAAAAGAGGATGAAAAGGAGATCTATTCATATAATATTATTGAGTCAGTTCAAAAAACACCATCTTAGTGGTGTTTTCCTCCTTTATAGTAACTTTGGCCACATTCAATTTATCCATGATATTACTCATATTCTATAAAATGTGTTAGTTATGTATGTGGATTGTTGACACTTTGTATCTCTGATCTATTAGGAATCTAGAATTCATTACACATGGTTAATTATTGTAGGTGTAGGAGATAATACCCATGTGAAAAAAAAATTCATGTATGCTAGTAATAGTTTCATGATACCTGATATTCACACAAGTTATGAATTTGATTTACCTTTGATCGATGCATGTAAAACTATAGGACATGCTCTAACCAAAAAATATTGTATAGCCCAAACACAATATATGTATATGGGATTATGATATATATCCACCACACATGTGATATAAATTTCTTGAGGCACTTGAGGTTGTGTGAGGTCAATTTTTATCGACCTGTTAGAGATCATTATTATGTAAAAAAATTTAATATCAATTACATATCCCTAAACCATTCCTTTTTCTTATTGACTATAAAATGTTAATTTTCAAAACAAGATCTCCACCAGTTATCATTATGTATTATCCACTTGATAATGGGAGTTTATTAACCACGTATCACCCTTGTTTCATATATTTTATTTATCACTCTCTCTCCCACCATCACATCATTGCTATTGATTTCTAATTACACTATGAAAGTAAAGTGATGAATGTTTTTTGAGATTTTTTTCAAACAATTGATTCACCCCCCCTCCCACCCAATCATTGGTTACGTTATCTCTCTTAAGACTATAAGATTTTACTGAACGGAAATATTGATTACTTAAAATAAATCATCATTATCATATATTTATAAATAATCCCAAATGAGATTATTTTTTTCAAACAAAATTATTTTAAAAAATATATCATTTATTATGAAAAAAAGCCTTACCTAGTCATATAACATTTCAAAAAATAGGAAAAATATCATATTGAAACAAAGTGAAAAAATAATCAATGAATTTTACATCATTAACCAATAAAAAAATATAAAAATTCTAGATGCATATAGTATAATTATAAAAAAACTAATCCAAAAAATGAACTAGAACCCCATTGATATTTAGGACCCCATAAAAATAAGTTCTTTAGCATTATTTATGTAATTTATTTGGTGACTTGTATATTGATGTATGTTCAGTCTCATATTATATTTTTTTAACATAAGAAAATAAATTATTTTATATATTAAAAATCTAAAAAAATATATGTTCAAAATGAAATACACACTTTTAAATACTTTTTAGAAACTAAATTTTATTAATAAAAACCATCTGACTGAGTCAATAACTAATATATACATTCTGGATTATCTAATACCGTTTTTATTTCAAAAAATTAATTTAATTCCAAATTAAAATATCTTATACCATCAAATTTTAAATTACTAATCCCTAAAAAATTTATTTTAAATCATACTTGAAAACATTAGGTAATTCATAAAACATTTGTGATAATTTTAAAAAAATCAAATTCTTTTTGTCATATTATTTTAAAAACACTAATTAAAAATCCATCATCAAATGACCAAGAAATTTCAAGGAAAAGTTTTTCATAAATTATTTGGAATTTTACAAGTTCGTAGTTTCTGATGGAACCAGATTCCGAGGCCCAGTGTTCCCGGAATCATTTTATGATGTTTTGTTCGGGTACGTTTAGTAAATAATGTGTGGGGTTTTTCTATCTTTAGAACTGATGCCTGGAATTAAAATCTGAGGACACCGATGAACTCGCAGCATTGATATTCTCTTAAGGTGGCCTTTACTGCAGTTGCGTTTTATACAGGTTGGAAGTTATTTTATAGTGTTTTCTATATAAAATAAATAAAAATATGATTGACATATTTTTATGTAGGTGGTGGTTAAACCCACCAAAGAGAAGTTGGAGGTGGGGCACACAACCCACATAACCTCCCATGGGAGGTTATTGTGTGGTGCAGCCCACATGAACACTAGACCCCTCAACTCCCTTAAATCACCCCATTAAAACTCTTCAACTCCCCTTTGAATTTATGTGGCCACCTCTCTTTCCTTTAACATTATAATCCTCTCACCTTATCCCATTAATGTGCCAACATTATAAAATTAATTAATTAAGCTCCCTCAATGAATTGAATAATTTGATTTATTTTGAATGCATGTCAAGGATAAAAATAGTAGCCAAATCTGTTATTTTGGGGTTGGCACATATTGTTTTGGAGAACATGGTGGAATTGGGAGGACATCACCCTCTCCAGTGAAGAACTGAAGGAACTTCGTATTCTTCCTTCTTCGACTGGGGCATGGATGTGAGGAGATGCCTGCGAAGAATGCATGTCTTCCTTCCTCTACCTCCACATCAAGGCACAAGATGCCATCCGCAAAGAACACCACCAATGACTATGTCATACCCTATGATGTTGACGAAACAACATCTGACTTCTGCGACTTTGACAACATTCTTTGAATCTTGGTAGGGGGAATTTGGATTATTTCATTATTTATAAGAGTTAAATCCATGAACTTCGATGTTTATTTTGGAATGATGGTGGCAAAAATTTTATTATCTAATGCAGAGAGTGTGGGTCAAACAAACCTGGCCCGATGACCCTATATTTATTCTTGTTTTCATTGACAATGAAGGCAGATTTTGTAGGGAGCGGTGTCGTCGTACCGCGCTGGAGGAAGGATGCCACAAACATGCAGGTCGTGACGGTCAGAAGAGGTGCCGACAACCGGAGTCGACGGTGAAAAGAGGCGGCTGCGACCGGAGGCGGCGGCCGTGCGACGGCCGCCTGGAGGAAAACTGCAGTCCGCTTCTTTGGGCCGCTCGACCTTAAGAACCGGCCGACCTAGTGGACTGATGCACCCACAGGTGCCGTGTAGAGGAGACGTGACCCGCAACCGCGGCCTGTATAGCGGGCAAATAAGTCATCCGCCTGTCGGCCTTTCTAAAGGACCGCATCATTGTTCGACGCCACATGGAAGAGAATCATGGCCCGATGTACAGGCCACGTGTGCCGGACAGAACCAGCCGGCTACGGCTGGCCGGGCAGCAAAGGGGGGCATCGCCGCATGGTGCCGTCGGGCGAACCAAACTGGCCTGCAATGCAGTTTGGGTCCACGGGTGGGTCATGCCCCATCGGGCCTAGACGACCCCCCAACTGGGTCAGAACCTCTAGGTCGTGTCCAGGTGTGGGCCGTGCTCCCCTGGGCTGGACCACACTAAGCTGGGTCGGACCTGCCGAACCAGGTTGGGCAGACCCGCCAGCCCACTGGGCTTGACGTGTCGGGCATGTTTCACTTAAATTTGAATAACTCCTAGACCACTCGTCTAATGAATGTTCCGTCTGCAGCACTAGGATCCTCGCGATGGGACAGTACATTTGTGATACTATATGTGATTTTTGGACAACTTTCGAAAATGGTCGGGTTTGGATCGAGCGCAAATCCAATAAGGCCCCTAGAAAAGAAAATCCAATGAATCTCAGACCGAGCATCCGATTTATGCTCCCTCTATCACATTCTGTTTCTTTTGATGAGATTGTACATCGGGATACATCAACTCATGACTTCATGATAATTGATGTATCGACCCATTTTCTCGAGAAGCGGACCGTCTCGAAATCGAGCGTGTGGTGTGCGGAAACCCTAGAGCTCGCAGCGACCGTGACAACTACTGTAATGGAATCCTATGTGGGTTCGAGGATGATGACTACTATACTGGTATCCTCCGTGGGTTCGATGGTGACGACTAGTATATTGGAATTCAATGTGGGTTCGACAGTTCTGACATCTATTCCAGTATCTTGTGTGGGTCTGACAGAATAACTGGTCATGTATCCTTTGTGGGTATGACAGGTTAGATGACATAGCTGGTCATATATCCTTTGTGGGTCTTACAGCTTAACTGTTTCTCTATCCTGTGTGGGTCCAACCGCTTAGATGATCCAGTTGCTACATCTGATCATTTATATCTCTATACTATTGGGGAATATCTGTGTGAGCTCAGTCATGTATTTCAACAATTATCAACGTGGTGATTGACTTTACATCCTTTGTGGAATTGGTTTGTGCTAGAGCTTGAGAGTTGGAGCCTGACTGATATTGGTAAATTAGGTATATGTATTGGAAAATACCTAAGTAAGGTTGGTTGATACTTCATGATTATATCTTTCTTATTTTGTTTATCCTTAGTGGATATTGTGAGACCTCACGGGTCTCGGGGTCCCTACTGAGTATTGTTATACTCACCTCTGCACGGGCTATGCCCGTACGTCATTGTGTTGGATGAAGATGAAAAACAGTGATGACGGAGGCCGACAGTGACACTACTAGACGGTAATCAGAGGTGGACCTTACGCCGTGTTAGCACATGGAGGAGATTGACGGACGTGAGTTCTGAGGTGGCCATCTTTACCTACCCTTCAGGTTGGAACCCCAGAGGAAGATCTATGAGCTTCTCTTTGCCTTCGGCTATTTTTCCCTTTTACATCTACTTGTTGTTAAATTGGGTTTATATACTGGCCCATTTACTTTCCAGCACACTCTTTTGTATTCATTTTTTATTCGTGTTTACTTCATGTTGCATACATTGTAGTGTTTGTTTACTTTCATAAAGGCAATCCCTTCCCAGCATAGGGATTTACACCTTTGGTGTGAGTCTCCATCCCCTGTCCAATGGAAGGCGGGCTTGGGGTAGTCACAACACGGGCTCAGAGGATAGTTTGTGACAAAATGGTATCAAAGGTGGTCAGTTATACCACATAAAATAGACTCTGATTTTTTTAACGGCAATATTGTTAAGTGTTTTGGGTGTTGTTATTAGTTTAGGGAAACTGGAGATGGTGCGGTGGCTGACATATCCATACTCTAGGACCCTGACTTCTGATTACTAACTTAGTGCACGAAAACACTGATTTTGTGTGTGCTTCCTTTAAAATGGTTTACTTTGTGAGTACATTATGTCAGCTCACTATGTGTACTATTTTGGCCATGGCGCACCTTTTTATTTTCAGGATGGACCCACGATGGCAGCCAGCTAGGGTTCTGAGTTACGTATGAGATGGTAGCCCACCGAGCGATGATGCCTCTATACGTGGCCCCATCGCAGCGGAGGCACCAGTGGTACCACTTCCCGCAGGGCCACCGATACCACCAGCTTGTTCGGATTGATGATTTAAAATTTTGAATTATGAGGAGAGACAAAATATTAATGGAGGGCTATTATCAACATTAATGGATGATTTTTTCCAAACATTTATGAATTGTTATTCCCAATATTAATTGATTTAGTAATTATGGAATTATGAATATTGACCTCATTAAATGGAGATATGGGTTGGGTGACTATATAAGAAGATGTGGTAGAATGTTTTGGAATGTGGGCTGGAAAATATGTAGCCACCAAGAGTGAGGGGAGAAGGGGTTTCCACATTAGCAGTAACTAGTGTGAAGAGAATATGGTGATCATGACAATGATGGGGTGTCAACATCGATGATTGAAGATGGCGATGATGATGGTTTCATGTGTCAAAAGTCCTCTTGGTTGCGGAGATCAAGTGGCATGTCCCGGTTGTGATGATCCATGGTATGAACAAAAATGGCACGTTCATGAGTGTCATGTGTTGAGTGAAAAATCCTCTGGGTGAATTATAAAAGGCCTTCAGGATTTGTTAAAAATCCTTCGGGTGATGTTTGAATGCCTTCGGGTCATAATAAGGGCTTCATGTGAAATATTCTCCTGTTGTGTGTTTCTGCAACGACGACTTCTACTGCAGTGCAAGGCTCTAGGCCCTAAAAGTGGTATCAAAGAGATAGGTTGAAGTGCATGGTTTCAGAGCATAGTAGAAAACATCTGGTGGAGCAACTTATCAAGTACTGAGGACTCAAATGTAATGGGAAAATGACGGTGGTATCAGTGGTGTTTCCAGAATATCAAAAGTATTTTTGACTACAGCTGTCATGTGGTGTGTTTCATTCATTGGTTAGCATTCAGAGCTTGGTGGAGTCAGTGATAAAATTGACCCAGATGGTGGAGATGAATGTGGAGTATTATAATTTTAAAACTTGGTGGAGATTGTTCAGATTGATGATTTAAAATTTTTGAATTATGAGGAGATAGAAAATATTAATGGAGGTATTTTATCAACATTAATGGAGTATTTTATCCCAAAATTAATGAATAGTTATTCCCAACATTAATTTATGTAATAATTATGGAATTATGAATGTTGATATCCTTAAATTGAGATATGGTTGGGGTGTTTATATAAGAAAATGTGTTATCATGTTTTGGAATGTGGGCTGGAAAAGATGTAGCCACCAAGAGAGAGTAGCGAAGGGGTTTCCACATTTCTGTAACTGGTGCGAAGAGAATATGGTGATCATGACAATGATGGTGTGTCGGCAGTGATGATTGTAGATGACGATGATGACGGTGCCATGTATCGAAAGTCCTCTTTGTTGTGGAGATCAGTTGGAGTGTCCTGGTTGCGATGATTGGCAGTACCAACAAAAATCTTAAGTTCATGGGTGTCATGTGTTGAGTGAAAAATCATATGTGTGCATTGTAAAAGTCCATTGGGTGTTGTTAAAAATCCATCAGATGATGTGTAAATGCCTTCGTGTGATAAAAAGGCCTTCAGGTGACATCTTTTCCTCTTGTTTGTTTCTACAACGATGACTTCCACTACAGTGTCGGGCTCCACGCCCCAACACATCTCCAGAAACAGAGAGTGCAAGCCTCCTGAGTGCGTTGCATGAGTTCTAGCACCAGTGGCCACCCAGGTTACGGGGAGAGACGGACCCACAGGCAACTGAGGATTGGCCGGATGCTGTCTTGAGGATTTTCAGATTGGTAGGGACACCAACCGACCTCTTGGTGATCCTTTCCATGAGTCTCTTACATGTGTAAATAGGTAGATGGTGCATCCTAATTCTCCTGGGCATGATTAGGAATCATTACTCTAGACAGGCTTCGAGAGTCTCTTTTTCTCATTGGTTTTTCTAACCACCCTTTGTGAGGTGTGGATTTAGGAGTTACTTCACCTGTATTAGGGCAGCATGACAATAGCTCAGTACACAGCGGGGTTCACCAACCTCTCTTGCTACTCCACAGATAGGGTGTGGGACACATTATTCAGGCCCTGGACCTTCGAGTAGGGACATAGGCATGAGATCAGGGCTTTTACGATTACCCTTAGAATTCCGACACAAGCGGGGGTACTAGAGGGAGCCCTACTAGTGGAGAGCTTCTTCACTGAGTAGTCACCAGTAGAAAGACCCACCATAGGGAGACATGTAGTGGATTATTCTACAGCCAACAGTAGACAGATGTCGCAGAGTTCCATGAAGACCAGGCCATCAGGTGGGAATTCCCATTATACATCCTTGGTTGTGTGGGGCACACGAGGCAGAGTCAGTTATATGAGGAGCGGGTAGTGATATGCATACGGCGGTTAGGGCCACGTGGATCGTGACTGCCCAACCCTCCATGTAGATGAGGAGCAGTTAGTTGAGGGACCTCCGAGGAAGAGGCAGAGATTTGACGAAGGTGGTCTGCTGATAGCAGACGGACATGACAGAGGAGCTTGTCGAGCTGCGGGTAGTGGACGACGTTTTGAGGTTCTACCACCAACACCACCAGAAGGTCCACCCCAACCACAGGGAGTAGGCGGACAAGGGTGGGCTCAGCTCCAGGCAGTCGAGGCCTATGACCACAGCATACCTGAGATGACTCAAGGTATTTTCTATTTCTATTACACCCTTGATGTAGTACTTATAGACACAGGTGCTGGTCATTATTTTATTGTGATTGCACTTGTTTGCAGCTCAATGATTCTGATGGAGCTGTAGGCTCGATCCTTATAGAGAGAGACTCCTACGGTAATAGACTCAACGATTACAGACTGGTTCTGACAGTGTGAGCTTACTCTAAGAGGCTAGATCTTCTGCTGGGAACTTCTTGTAGCAATGTCTAGGCCTTACGACGTCATCTTTGGTATAGACTAATTTTCTACAGTCCTTGCTCAGATCGACTGTATATGGAGGAAAGTGTGGTGTGTCCACAGGAATGGGACCATGTTCACCTTCATCGGTGATAAGAGATCCTTTTTAGTGCAAGCAGGACTTTTACAGAGGAGGGGGAAGCCGATCACACATTAGTTGTCTAGTCTCATCCTAGGAGTGGTTGATGTGCGGATTCTATGTTTTCCTATTGTGGTGGATCAGTACACGGATGTTTTTCCTAATGACGTTCTAGGATTACCTCCTCATAGATAGGTAGACTTCTACATTGACCTGTACCTTGGCACAACATCGATATCTACTCCAGCATATCATATGGCTCCTGCCAAGCTTCGTCATCTATGGGTACAGCTGGAGGACTTGCAAGGGAAGGGATTTATCCAACCCAGTGTTTTACCTTGGGCATCACCGATTTTGTTAACCAAGAAGGTGGATGGTAGCTTGTTACTGTGTGTCGACTATCGTCTCCTAAATCAGGTGACCATGAATAACATGTCCCCACTCCCGAGGATTGAAGACCTCTTTGATCAGCTCAAGTGTGCATGATGGTTCTCGAAGATAAACGTCAGGTCAGGATATCACCAGCTTAGAGTTCGAGATGAGGATGTGCAGAATATGACCTTCAGGTGTTGTTATGGACACTACAAGTTCTTGTTTATTCCCTTTGGTGTAACCAACTCACCAACAGTGTTCATGAGTCTCATGAAAAAGATCTTCTAGACTTACCTCGATCTCTTTGTCATAGTCTTCATCGATGACATTCTGATTTACTCGACCATTGAGGAGGAGCACGCCAACCATTTGCGGCTAGTACTGGACACAATCTGAGAGCACAAGCTTAATGGTAAGATCGTGAAGTGCGAGTTCTAGATTCCATAGTTTCACTTCTTGGGTCACGTCATCTTAGAGGCTGGAGTTGCAGGGGATTCTGTGAAGATCGAGGAATTTCATGCGTGGGAGCCACCCAGGAGAGTGATGGAGGTGCGGAGTTTCCTAGGTATGGCTGGGTACTATCAGATATTTATTCCATACTTCTCTAGAGTAGCAGCATGACTTTCAACATTGATGAAGAAGGGGAATCACTTCATGTTTTTAGATATATGCCAGCAGAGATTTCCGGAGCTGAGGTACAGGTTGACCAGTGCTCCCATCTTGATGCTACCAGAGGAGGGCGTAGGGTACGTTGTTTACTACGACGCATCAGCGACCGTAATCGAGTGTGTCCTAATGTAGGAGAAGGCAGTGATTTTTTATGGTTCATGTCAGTTGAGACAGCATGAATAGAACTACACTTCCCATGACCTGGAGTTAGCAGCAACGGTCATCACCTTGAAGATGTGGAGTCACGATCTAATGGGCTAGCATTTTATAGTCTACTCTGACCACTAGTTTCTTAGGTACATCTTCTCACACAAGGACCTAAACCTGAGATAGAGACGATGGCTCCTGTTCCTCCAAGACTATGACATCAAGATAGTCTATACTCATCGGAAGGGGAACATAGTAGCTGTTTCTCTAACTAGGAGATCAGACATTCAGCTACTAGTAGAGGTGAGAGAGGAGATGGCCACGTTGCAGATATCCTTTTTCGATAGAGATGGAACGGCCTTTCTTCGGTCTCTCACAGTCACTCCTCCACTTCAATAGTGAGATAGAGAGGCTCAACATGGGGACATTCACTGTGAGACTCGACAAGCTTAGATATCCTCAGGGCAGACACCTGATGGATTTTCTGAAGGTGGGGAGAACGTCATCCTCTTCAGAGGACGTATCATGGTACCTGTTGCACTACAAGAGGAGGTGTTGAGGGAGTTCCACACTTCCCCTCTAGAAGTACATCCAGGTGTGGCTAAGATTTATCAGGACCTCAAGAAGATAACACTATTGGCTGGGTATAAAAAAAGCAGTAGCATAGTTTTTCTCACGATTCCTCACATGTCAGCAAGTGAAGGCAGAGCACCAGGTACCAGCAGGATTAGTACTTCCCTTAGAGGTCCCTCAGTGGAAGTGGGATAGAATATCCATGGATTTCATCAAGGGACTTCCACGTACATCCAGAGGACATGACTCTATCTGGGTAATTGATGATCGACTCACCAAGTCGTCCCACTTCATACGGATCAGAGAGCAGGGCTCGGTAGAGAGCTTGGGACACCTCTACTTATAGATGATTGTATGACTTCATGGGGTTTCATCGATGATCATCTCTGATCGAGATGAATGATTCACTTCATGGCTATGAAAACGGTTGCAAGAGGATTTCGGGATGCAACATCTCTTGAGCACCGCCTTCCATCCTCATACATATGTTAAGAATGAGAGGACCATTCAGACTCTCGAGGACATGCTATGTGTATGTGTCCTCGATTTTGGTCTTAGCTGGGAGGATCACATACCCTTATAGGAGTATGCGTACAACAACAGCTACTAACCCATCATCGGGATTGCACCTTACGAGACACTGTACAACCGACCTTGCAAATCGCCTCTGTGTTGGACTGCCCCCGGGGAGTCAGCACTTGTAGGACCAGAAATGGTGCACGCTATGATGGAGAATGTGCAGATCATCCAGGAGCGGATGAAGACTGCATAGAGCAGGCAGAAGTCTTAGGCTGATAAGAGACAGAGACCACTGGAGTTCAAGGATGGTGACCAAATCTTTCTACGGGTCCCACCCCGACATGGTCTACGGAGATTTTGTGTAGGCATAAAATTGTCTATGTGATTCATCAAACCTTTTCAGGTCCTTATCTGGGTAGGTGTGGTGGATTACCGCTTGTTCCTTCCACCTTAGTTTCATCGGGTTGATGATGTCTTCCACGTATCACAGCTGAGGAGATACGTGCATGACCTATCCCACATAATCGACCACGGGGAGCTGGATATCGATGATGGGGAGAATTTCATGGAGGTCCGAGTGGAGATCAAGGATCGAAAGGAGCGGGTTCTACGTTGATGGTCAATTCCTCTGGTGTTCATTTTCTGGTAGCATGGGAACCTCTAGGATATAACAAGGGAGCTGGAGGCTTAGATCCATACTCAGTACCCTCATTTGTTTCTCTATTGTGTGTTGTAGCTTTATGGGGACGTGAATCCCTATGATTGGGGTAATGTAAAGACCTGAAAATTTCAATGAATTTTTATCATAAATTATTTGAAATTTTACGAGTCTGCAGTTTATGACAGAACCTGATTCTGAGGCCCGGAGTTCCTGGAATCATTTTCTAAAGTTTTTTTCGGGTACTTTCCGTAAACGTACTTGTGGGTTTTACTATATTTTGAACAGATTCCCAAAATTGAAATCATAGGACACCGATGAACTCACAACACCAGTATTCGCATAAGGGGACCTCTACATCAGTTTCATTTTATACAGGATGGAAGTTATTTTAGGGGTTTTCTAATTAAAATAAATAAAAATATGATTAACATATTTTTTTGTAGGTGGTGGTTAAATCCACCAAGGGAAATTTGGAGGTGGGGACCACAACCCACATAACCTCCCGTGGGAGGATATTATTTGGTTGGGCCCAAACAAACACCATACCCCTAAACTCCCTTGAAACCCCCCATTGCAACTCATGGACTCCCCTTTGAATTAATGAGGCCACCTCTCTATTCTTTTAAATTTTAAATCTCCCACCATCTCTCATTAATGTGCCAACACCATCAAATTAATTAATTAAGCTCCCTCAATTAATTGATTTATTTGATTTATTTTTAATGCATGTCAAGGATAAAATAAATAGCCAAAGATATTATTTTAGGTTTGGAACATATTTTTTTGGGGAACATGAAGGAATTGGGAGGACATCACCCTCTCTAGTGAAGAACATGGGGAACTTCATCTTATTCCTTCTTCGACCGGGGAAATGAAGTGATGTGACGCTCGTGAAGAATGCCTGGCTTCCTTCCTCTTCTTCTGCATCAAGGGTGAATATGTCGTCTGCACAGAACGCCACCAATGACTATGTTATTCCCTCCGACATTGATAAAATGACGTCCATCTTCCATGACACTGTCTTCCATGATGTCGACAAAATTATTTAAATCATGATAGGGGGAATTTGGATTATTTCTTTTTACATAAGAAAAATATCCATGAACTTCGACGTTTATTTTGGAATGATGGTGGAAAAAAATTTATCACCTAAGGCAGAGGGCACGGGCCAAACAAACATGGACTGAAGACCATCCATTGATTCATTTTGCGTTGACAATAGAGGCAGAGCCAGTAGGGCATGGTGTCCTCGCACCACGCTGGAAGAAAAATGCCACAACCATGTAGGTCGTGGCTGTCGGAAGAGGCGGCGACCACTGGAGTTGACGGTGACTGGAGTCGACGGCGACCGGAGGTGGTGGCTGCACGCCAGCCGGGTAGAGGAAAACCATGGCCCCATCCTTGGGCAGCTCGGGCTAAAGAATCGGTTGACAACTACCATCTGGGTTGTTGGACTGTGGCACCCACAGGTGCCGCATAGAGGAGACGTGTCCTACAAACGCGGGCTGCTCGGTGGGCAAACCAGCCGGCTGGTCGCCTGCCGGCTGAGCTGAAGGACCGCGGTGCAGCTCGGCGCCACACATAAGAGAATTGTGTCCCACTGTGTAGGTCATGTGCACCGGACAGAACTGTCTGGCTATGGCTGGCCGGGTATTAAAGGGGCGCGACATCGCTTGGCACCGCCGGGCGATCCTGTCGGGCCAGCAACCCGGGTTGGGTCTGTAGGTGGGCCGCGCTCCACCATGTCGAGCCAACCCCCCAACCAGGTCAGACCCGCCGGGGTGGGTCCGTGGGTGGGCCCCACTCCACTGGATAGGGCTGACCCCCAACCGGGTCAGACCCGCCGAACCTGGTGGGGCCGACCCGCTAGCCCACTGAGCTTCACGCTCACATAAATGTTAATAACTCCTAGACCACGCTTTCGATCGACGCGCCATCTGCGGCACTGGGATCCTCATGACGGGATGGTCCATTTGCGATAATATAAGTATGTTGTGGACAACTTTGGAAAATGTCTGGGTTTGGATCGAGCGTAAATCCAACCGGGCCCCAGGAACGGAAAAGCCAATAACTCTCAAACTGAGTGTCTGATTGACATGTCATCTATCACGTTGGGTTTATTTTTATGTGATAGAATTTCAGGATACATCAACTCTGGAATCCATGATAGTTGATATATCGACCACTTTTCTCAAGGAGCGGACCGTCCTGGAACCGAGCGTGCTGTGTGCGGGAACCATATAGCTGGCTACGACTACGACGACTATTGTACCAGAATCCTTCGTGGGTTCGAAGACGACAACTACTATACTGGAATCCTTTGTGGGTTCGATGACGACTACTACGGTACTGGAATCTTGTTTGGGTTCGACAGTTCTGACTTGTGTTCTTGTATCCTGTGTGGGTCCAACAAAATTTCTAGTCCTGTATCCTTTGTGGTTCTGAAAGCATAGACGAGATAGCTGGTCCTGTATCCTGTGTGGGTCCGACAGCTTAGCTGGTCCTGTATCCTTTGTGGGTCCAACTTCATAGATGATCCAGTGGATACATCTGATCATCTATATCTATCTACTATAGTGGCATACCTGTGTGGTTTGAGTCGTGTATTTCAACAATTATCATCATGGTGATTGAATTTACTTCCTTTGTGGAATTGGTTTGTGCTTGGGCACGAGAGTTAGAGCTGGACTGAGATTGGAATCCTAGGTATATGTATAGGCATATACATATGTAGGGTTGGTTGATACTTCATGATTGTATCTTTCTTATTTTGTTTATCCTTAGTGGATATTGTGAGACCTCTAGGGTCTCACAGTCCCAACTGAGTCTCTTTATACTCAGCCCTGAACTTTCTATGCCTGCACCTCATTGGGTTGGATGCAGATGATGGACATCACTGATGGAGGCCGAGAGCTCCATGACTAGACGATTCTTGGAGGTGGACCTTGCGACATGTCGGCACACGGAGGAGACTAATGGACATGAGTGCTGAGGTGGCCATCTGTAACTACCCTTTAGGTAGGAACCCCAGAGGACGATCCGAGAGATGCTCTTTACATTCAGTTGTTTGTCCCTTTTTACTTATACTTTTTGTTTAGTTGGATTTGTATACTGCCCATTTAATTTCTAGCACACTCATTTGTATTCAGTTTTACTTAGTTGTTACTTCATGTTGCGTACTCTGTTGTGTATTTTTACTTTTATAAAGGCAATTCTTTCCTAGCATAGGGATTTATGCCATTGGTGCTAGTCTCCAGACCCAGGCCTATGGAAGGCGGGCTTGGGGTAGTCATGGCACGAGCCCCGAGTATGGGTTGTGACACATCATTTCATTATAAATAATGAAAATATCCTTCATTGTCATGTAAATTACATTCTTTTAAATTATTGAAAAATCATCTCCATTTAAAATATTAATTTTCAAATTTTAAAATAATTTACCAACTTCATTATGTTTGAATTTATATACAAAAATAAAATTAAAACATTCCAAAATAAATCAGTAAATATTCCAACAAAATAAATTGTCACTTATAATCATTCATAAAATCTACAATTGTCAATAATATGCATCCATATAGATTCAAAGAATTTATAACACAATAAATTAAAATTCTTATCAGCCATCTTGAACGACAATGCTCTAGAAACCTCACTATTGTAATTTATAATATTAGACAACATATTTAAGGGTTTATAGACACCATCATAAATGTTATCAAATCCCTTCATGGATTCCTTATTATGGTATGGTTATACCACCACTACATACCAATAATCCAACTACCATTATATGATCTCCCACCATTATGTTATATATTTTACAAACTACCTATCCATTGTACCAAAACCATTATTTCACAAACCTATTGTATCTTATCTATCACCATATTTTGGAAAAATTATTTAGGAT
Organism: Viscum album; assembly: GCA_963277665.1. NCBI lineage: Eukaryota > Viridiplantae > Streptophyta > Magnoliopsida > Santalales > Viscaceae > Viscum > Viscum album. Next base: position 1,157,125,704 of record OY728165.1, on the reverse strand, counting down.
ATCAATATGACCAATGGTAATGAATTACTCTTTGTAAGACATAATAGAATATAGTATATGAAATATTAATCAATTAAATAGAGCATCCCACATATTCTCTTTCAAGATATAATGTGAAATGGTAAATATGATATTTGTTCTACACACAAAAAAAATATTCAATGTAATACACCACTAGTCCCGATGTGAACCCAAAATTCTCTTAATTTCACCTCCCCCATAGAGTTATAAAAAATTACATTTCTAGATCTAAAGAACAATAACAGTGACCAATACATGGATTAGAACCCAAAAGAATACAATGCTACATTAATTTTTAGGTGTGTATATATGGTTTGAGTGAAATCCTAGTGGAATATCACTAATATTATATACATTCCATTTTATTTAAAATTTATGGATTCAAGTTTGAAATACAAGTATGAACATATAATCTTAATATTTTAGGAAAATAGGTATCATGTAATACACTTTTATCTCAATAAATTATAAGAATCAAATTAATAAATATATAGTAAATTAATTAATTACTATAAAAAATTGATATATAGTTCTAGAAAATGGTACATGTTATGGAATCATAGGGATCAACCTATTGGATTACTGTAATAAAATATAAGATCCATTTGTTCATACAAAAATGAATATGCACATAGGCTTCTAGAAAAAGCCTAATCCTAAATAAATGTTGAAGTCACTAGTCAATGAATAATATAAATCCATGAAAGGGAATAAATATAACTTTAATGATTATATTATTGAAATAGTATATCATATTGGTCATGAAATATATAGTATGGGAATGTTAAGAAGAACATAATCTCACTCATAGGTTATACTAATCCCTAGAATCCTTTCTAAGTACCCATGGTGTTCCAATCATGTTATACATATGAAAAAGAGAGTAATTAAATCAAACTAATTGTATTAAAGGAAATACCATATCATGTGCAAATACACCTTACAAAATATACCATACAAAATTATTCCATATATATTGATATAATAATATCATATAATTACATTTTATACAAAAAATATGAAACAATATTTGATGTAGAAGATATTATATAATAAACATTATTGAAAAAAAATACTTCTTCCTTTTGAAATAATCTATAATGAAAAAAATTCATTATTTAAAATACTTATAGAAATATACCATGAATAATTATTCTACATTTGAAATTCAACAATTTTGTACATTTTCCCAAACACTTGGTAAGTAAAACATTTTCAAACTATATCGTAGTTTTAAAAAGGTAAAAAAATTGAAAACAAATCATATATTAATAATATTTGTTTTTATAAAGAAACGTGAAGTAAATTTATCAAATAAAATTCTATTATTACTCTCTAAACCTCATTTTCCTTTCGTTGAACACGTTATATGAATCAAGATATTTTTTTAATTAATTTACATGATATTTCTAAGAAAAATACACTGAAATAACATCAATTTGATAAATCATACATGGATATATTTTATAAATACAATATAGGTCATATATATATGCATTTAAAGATAAAAACCATGTTTAAAACCTCAATAATCTATTGTTTTAAAAATAAAAAAAATTTATAATATCATTTACTAAATTAATGGAATATTTATAACTTCACTAAACATAAATGGATTATAGTTATTATAATGGTTTATATATTTTTATCACCAATATACCCATGTAATTTAAGGGGTTTTCCTTGACATAAAACACTAATTTTTCAATGAACCCATGTTATATAAATAGTGATTTCATATCGATAAATAGACAAATGTGAAGAAAAATAAAGAAGAATAATCACTAACCATGTAATTTTTATACTGATTATGGATTCTCATATATATATATATGACATATTTTTAGATGAATATTTAACAAATTATATAAAAACATTCCTGATAACATCATCATAAAATTTGAAAACCATACCATGGATAGAAAATATCATAATCTGGAGTCATGGAATAATTATTGTTAGTTTATAAGACCTGAATCATAAGGGAATTATGTAACATGAGCCATGAGGTCATGACATTTGAATAATATATAGATTTGTGGCAGACACATAAGCATATAAAATATTATGTTAATTAAGGAACCTAATAAATTGATATCGTGTTAGGCTTTGAAAAACCACTAATGTACCTATTTTAGGAATTTTCTAACCACTAGGGTTCCATATTTTTAAGGCTTGCGCTAACCACTAGTGTATCCACCTATTCAGTATTTTGATGACCACCCATGCACCCTTTGATCTTGAAGAAAATTTCACATTTCCAAATTCATTTCGAGTAGATATAGGTCCCACCTGTAACATAATACATACATTTTTTCAACAAGATCATAACATATTAATCATACTAGAAAAAAAGAAATAAATTGGGTTTTATAAATATTTCATCCTAAAAACATATTGAAAATGAAACGGTTTTAATCTAATTTTATATTGTTATCAAATAATATCCCATTAAAAAAGAAACAAGTTTTATAAGTATTTTTAATGTCATGAACCTTGGAAGGGAATGGGGTTTCATAAACCTTATTCACCCTAAAAGAACATTCAGATAATGAATAAGGATGGAATCCTTGGATCTTATCCCCAGAAAAGTATAATTTACATAAAAGGATTCCATCATAGATGGAAAATTATTTTGAATGGTAAATCACTTTAATGATTTTTTGATAAATATTTCAATTCATTAAAAAACAGTTTTGTTAAAACTAAATGTTATAAAATGTTATGTTAATACTTTTTTATTAAATTAACCATATAAATAAAAAGTCTCTAAACTTATTTAATGCATTTCATGAGAAAAATATGCTTTCCACTTTGGAGAAAAGTATTTAAAAAATAAAATTTTTTGTGAAATACATTTCGGTTGAAATGAAAATGTAAAAATATAAAGGATTCATAGAAATATTGGTCAAGATATTGTGAAATTCAATTCATGTCATACACATTAAAAAAATATTTTTTCCAAATTTCTAGTAAAATCGAATCAAGAATTATTTTTGTAATGGGCATCAAGATTAATTTTATTTATTTTTATACACTCAAATATGGGTAAAAAATATTAACAAATAATTTATGTAATATTAAAATACATATTTAAAAAATTTTTTGAAAACAAGGTTTCGTAAGAAAATAAATCATCTGAAAAGACGAATTTTTTAAACATTATTTTTGATCTCTTGAATATTTGAAGAGGGGAAAATGAATGGATAAAATTTATTCTTATAAAATAACAATAGTAGAAGAAAAGTAATCTTGATGGATGTATCACATGATTTGATCATTAGAAACATCTTCCTAAATAATCTTGATGAATGGTGATATTATGACATAAAATCTTTTCCACTTTGTTAACATTGAAACATAATCCCCGTAAAGTAATATCATTAAAATAAACTGAAAATATAATGAGTATAGATAATTGCATGATATTACATATCAAAGTGGATGTATATACACCTCATAAATGTATATGGCTTCATAACATAACATATTTCTCAAAGAAGGTAAATTGGGACAGAAATCCAATACTAATTTGGTAACTTTTAAACCATTAAACCCCTGATAGAGAGATCCTCTAAGGGATATATAAATAAAAATAACTTTAACAATCATCATAATCAAATAAAATAATGGGAAGAATATATTTAATGAACCACGTATTCCCAATGTCTTGAGAATACAATGTATCATTACTAAGCCTTAAGCAAAATCCCCAAGACGAAAAAGGTTGTAAATGAATGTCCAAGGGTTTAAAATTCAAGTGGGGGTAGAATAAAAAATTAAGAAATAAACCAGGAACCAAAAACTCACAACCAAACAATCATTATGATTCATGATAAAAATAAGATAACTCAACCATCATCTATTAAGCCACACAAAATATACTAAAACAGAAGACAAAGAAACTATCAAAGTAAATAGAGGATACTATTACAAGAAACACCAAGACTACCACAATAATCTAGTATCTAAAATGACTTTGATCCAACATCACCAAACATCCCATGTAACATGAGGTGGTGCTAAATACTTATGATACTTTACCTTTTCTCATGTCCTGGTAGATAACATCTGAAAAAAGACCAAAGTTTCAAAGTAGGGGTCAGTATAAAACTTTCTCGGATTTCCTCAAAGACTTTTATACACATTAAACCATGATTAAAAAGTTATAAGCAGTTATATAAAAAAAATTATATTAAAAATCATCACAAAATAGTTTATAACTAAATATAATCAATCTTCAAAACCCTTTAGAACAAAATTTGCACAGGTGAAATTTCACTAATTTTCCAGCAAGTTGTACTTCAAGAAAAACAACCAAACAAGTCTTTAAAACCATTTCTATTTCATTTTTTGACATAACCATTCTATTACATTTATTCACACATTTAACCATGCATGCTTCATTATGATAGTTCTATACTCATGACCAGTCTCTCGTCGATCTACCATGTCATCACATGATAATTAACCCCCATGTTCCATTACCCATTTGGAACCAAGAATATTGTCATATTCTAATCAATCCTAATTAATATGTTATAAACACAAACCAGTATTATTCTAAAACCATTTCAAATAATTTCAGAAAAGTTGTTCTTTTAATAAAACCCATTTACCAAAACTAATTCCAAGAACCAATTCCATTTCACTAAATTCATTCCTTTTATTGAAAAACGTTTTATTAAATCCATTCACCATTATTCTAGGGAAATACCATTTTAGAATCTACATTTTCAATTCAATAATACAACCCTTTTATTCACAATCACCCATTTTCCATATTTTCTTGAACCATCACCAAAGTGGATTTATAGAAATCATAAAGTATCCAATTCACAAGAAAATATACACAAAGAAATAAATTTAAAACTATTTCATTCAGTTCTACTAATTGGTGTCAATGGTGAATCCACTTACCATGATGGTTTTGAAAATAATCAAAAACTAACGAAGAACACTCAAGAAAACGAGGTTAATTCTCCATGAAATAGTCATTGATCTCTTCTCCATCCAAAAAGGACCAAATATCATAATATTTCTCATCCAAAAATATATATCTAACCATATAGGGCATATATCTAAGAAATATTGAGGATAAGATATTTATATCTATTTATATATAAGAAATTGTGACCTGAATTGTGAAGAACATATCTTACAACAAAAATCAGGTTTGAAAATGACATGGGAGGGATCTAGATTGATTCTAAATCACTTGGGAGAGTCTATGATACCGTAAATGGAGATGAATAATAAGTTAAGGTTCCCAATTATAGAAAACATGGGATGTATAGTTAAAAAGACTGAGATACTATTTTTGGATCTAGATTTGACTCTACGCATGGTTAGGCCATACATTTAGAATGATCGTGCACTAACAGTGGATTATATACTTCATTAAGGATACCCTTACACGGCCTCCTCACAATATATCTATAAAAATGAACTCACTATTCTAAAGAAACTTATTCCAAACTTCTACTATGCATGGTTTTTCCTAGGATTTCCGCATCGTTTAGACAAACAGTGCTTAGCCCATGTGCATTCTGTTTTTCCCCAAATACTTATCAAAAGTTCACCTAACTCTCTCATACATCTCCCTTACACATTATAAACATAAATAAACAAGATATGGGTTACATACTAGAAACCAGGTTTAATATATCATCCCCACCATTGGTTTTTATGTCCTTGGAATATCAAAAAATTTCTTTACCTTGAATGAGTTCCAGCCTTGCACTTTTATTTCCATCTCGTGTTCCCAAGTAACTTCCAGAATCAAACCATGTTTCTATAAAACCCGCACTATCCAAATGATTTTTCCAAAAAAGACATTATTAATCCAATCCACTATTCTCACCTATATATGTTCCAACGAAGAATCCTTCTCTAGGTCAACGCGATCATATCTGATCACATTTTCATGATCAGGTTTATAGTTTTTCAACTAAGACACATGACACAAATTGTGCATAGAAATGAACCACTGAATAAATACGAACCGAAATTCCCCCGTTCCAACCCATTCCATTTTCTCAAAAAGAAAAATATATCGACTGGATAACTTTCCCTAATTTCCAGAATGATAGAGTCCAAGCCTTTGAGAAATCCTCAAGAACACATGATTACTCACTACAAATTAAAATGGTCTTTGATGATGGTCCGCATATGATTTCTAATGACTATGCACCATCTCTATCCTTATTTTGATTATATAAATCTTCCTTATCATTTCATGGAAAATTCATAGCCCAACTAATGAAATCTCACATATTTCCTCCCATCAAATTGGAGAACAACATAGATTCACATATAGTGAATCAAAGGGAGTCATATGTATTGACGCTTGGTAGCAGTTATTATATGGGAACTCCAATTAGAGAATATGCTCTTCCCATGAGCCTCTAAAATATTTTTCCCAAGCCCATATAATTTCTTCCAATAATGGAATCATCCTTGTGGATTTCCCATTCATCTGATAATGATATGATATACTCATAGTCAGGTGAGTCCCAAGGACGTTTTGTAAGGATTTCTAGCAATGAGACATGATCCTCAAATCTCTTTCTGAGATTATCAAAACTCTTATCCCATGTATATGTACCACTTCTTGGATATATATATTGCATATATCCTTGGCTGTATGAGTTTCGTGAATAGGGGTTAAAGGGTCCGACATGGTATGTTGATCCATTATCACTCATGTGCCATCATGTTTTCGAACTATTCATGGGAATCCTATAACAAAATCCATGGCTATCTACTCCCATTTATTCACTATAATAGGTAATTCATACAACATACCTATAGTTTTCTGATGTTCTCCATTAACTTTCTGATAAGTGAAGCACCTTGAAATGAACTCAGCCACTTTCCTTTTCATGTCTCTCCCACAAAACTATGCTTTCAATGCCTTATAAATCTTACGTATTCCCATAAGTATATCCCATCTCGAATGGTATTAATAATGAAGAAGTTGGACTTAACATGGGATATATACAACCTTCCAATATTTTCACCACAAACCAAACATCCATCAATTTTCTATCCCTTAATGGTCTCACAACCATTGAGTTTAGAACTCATAACCAGGAAATCCACATTTGAAGGTTTTTCCCCATTGACCATATTTACCAAATCAGAAACAATGGAGACTAAAAATAAATCCAAAACACCTTCTTGGTCTTTACATTCCCCGTGAATTTCAGCTATAACCAACATTAACATCCACTCATATGAAGAATCCTTCACTTGTTGCGCATATGAATTTATTCTTAATGCATCAGCCACCAAATTTCATTTTCTTAATGTATACATTATGTCAACGTAAAACATCTAAATATACTCAATCCATCTACATTTCCTCGGATTTAAATATCATTGTGAGAAAACATGTTTCATGTTTTTTGGTCCATAAAAACAGTAAATCTCTTACAAAAGAGATAATGACACCATGTCTTTATGTAATAGATAACCATAGCTAACTCTAAATTATGTGTTGGGTAATTGTTCCCATACACTCTTAACTACCTTGAACCATAAGCAACCACATGGTCTCCTTACATGATAGCACATCCTACCCCAGATCCTGAAGCATTACAATACACCATGTACCCCATTCCTAATCTTGAAAAAACAAGATAGGTGTTAATGTAAGATGACCCTTTAGCTCTTAGAAAGACTTATGTAATTTCTCATTCCATCAGAATGTTTCATTATTTTTTGTAAAAACTATCATTAGTGATTATAGTTGTGAGAATTTACGCACAAAGTTCAAGTAATAATAAGCTAGACCAAGAAAAATTTGCATCTTAAAGACATTCTTCAGGGGTTCCCAAGAGATAACATCTTCTATATTTTAGAGATCCATAGAAACACCTTTTTCAAAAATTACATAGCTGAGAAAGTGTACCTACGGTACCAATAAATCCCACATTGACAATTTGGCAGACAAATAATGATCTCTAAGGATTTATAACACTACCACTATGTGCTCTTCGTGGCCATCCTCTATCATTTAATACACTAGTATGTCTTCTACAAACACCACAACAAATGAATACAGATACCACTAAAATATCTGATTCATCAATACCATAATGATTGTTGGTATATTCATAAGATCAAAAGGAATGAATACATATTTAATGTGGTCATATCTTCTCATGAAAGGTGTTTTTAGAATATCCTCCTTCATAACTCAATATTGGTGATATCTTGGTCACAAGTCATTTTTTGAGAACCACTAGGCTCCCTTCAATTGATAAAATAGACAATCAATGTGTGGATGTGGATATTTGATCTTTATCGTAACATGGTTAAGTATATGAAAATCAATGCATAGTTGAAAAGTTTAATCTTTTTTCTTTATGAACATGATTGGTGCTACCCACAGAGAGGTTCTTGGTCGAATGAATCATTTTCATTCTTGCTCCTCTAATTTCACATTTAATTCCATTAACTCGGTTGGCGCCATCTTATAAGACGTAAGGGAAATAAGACATGTCCTCGTAAGGAGATCAATCATAAACTCCAAATTCATTATAGGAGGTTACCCTAAAATCATACGGAGAAATACATTTCCTAATTGATTCAAAACTACTAGAATATTATATCCTATATCTCATCTACCGATTCCTATGTCAACCCCACCAGCTAGTAAGATATTGTTCCAATCGCTAGTGCCAACAAGCCTATTGCTGCAACCTTTACAACCTGTTTTCCATTAATGATATTCTGAATTATATCCTTAGTTGTGAAACTAACTATTCTTATATAATAGTCGATGTGATCTTCAAACATTATTAACCAGTCCATACCTAGGATTACATCAAATATATTCATATCCAACACTGAGAAGTTTCACTTCAACTCAACTACATCAATAGTTATCGAATTTTCTATACACTAGAAGGCTCTATATTCTCTTTCCCTATGAGAAGTTTTTTGTTTTATCACATAGGGAATAATCTATTGTTTTAAACATATAAAATCGACTTCATAAGAAGAAATGTATGAATTAGATGTACCAGTATAAAACAACACTATCATAGGGTTAGAATTTGGTAGAATCGTACCTTTCACCATAGATGGTCCATCTTGATCCTCTACAACCATCTAATTGGCTCCAAAAAATAGCTACGCCACTACACTTTTATCATTATTCCCTTGATGATATTTCCCTTGTTGAGGATTCATGGTGTCCCTAGAATCTCCATGTCTATCTCTGATCAATATATGAGATTGATTTTGTTGTCCTCATAGGGTCAAAGTATATAATTCCTATGACACCTGAGTAGTGTTTCAGGGACCTGAACTCAGAGCACTATGACAATAGTTCTTAAGATGTCCCATCGTGTTGAAATTATGAAATGATCTTGGTGGTGTTGTACACTATCGTTTCATGTGGTCAAAGGATCCACATTCGAAACAAACCTCATGGCTCTTTGTCCATGGAGGGGGGGGGGGGTTCATTGATCTAACCATCTAATTATACTTCTTGCTCCCACCTTATACATAAGTTCCCATTCTTCTTTCTCTTAGCATTAGAGTTCCCACTATTTTCTATAGGTATCAGTATACTTCATCCTCCAACAAATCCTAAGATATAACATTCACCCATTGTCTCTATTTTCACTATCTTTGAATAATCCATAATACCGAGCACCACAATCATTGGGAGAATATTCTCCCTAATCCTTTATTAGAATATGTGTTCCTTCATGGACGCACTAGCCACATCCTCTATTTCAAATAAAACTAAATGCATTAATTTAGAAGCATATTCCATGACATAAAGATTTTCCAACTTTATGATGAAGAATTTCATCATTCTCAGGATCCTGAACAAGTGAGGATACAATTGTTTATTAAACAATTCCTCAAAATCCTCCCAAATAAGTCTTTGATCCAGTTAATCCTACACTTCCAAATCCCACATCTTTCTTGTGATATCCTCAATCACATAAGTCACCATAATTTCTTTTCATTATGATGGTGTTCTGATGAAATCCAAGATACAATCCTTCCTATTCAGCCACACCTCCTTCTTTTCAGGTTCAGAATCACCCCTAAAAGTGGGTGTATTCAGCATTATGAAATGGATGGAATGATCTACATATTTTGGCTCATCCCTTTGGTTACCATTATCCATATATTGGAATGCTTGGATGATACTCATAAACAACTCGTGGTTCAACTATGGCTTAGATGAAACCACATTCTCGACATCTTCTTCCAATTTGTTTCTATAATGCCTACTAGGTTCCATCTTCTAAATAGACAACAAACTCTATATGTATCACTCTCTAGAAACTAATGGCTTAGTATTTCAAATTCTATCACATCAACTATCAAGTAATTTCATTACAAAACAACATATTCCATGTTTATCTTTTTAAAAAAAATTATATTCTTTATTTTGAATATTAAACTATTTTCAAAATGCATCATCCATGCTCTTTTCAAAATCATTCATTTGAGAAAAATAGAAATGTTTTTTAAAAAATAAACCATTCCACAAAATCCTAAATTATTTCTCAAAATGAAATATGAAATCCTAGTGGTATATCATTCCTCTACAATTCATGTCATGCTCATCTCATTGGATAATCCCACAACCCTGATATTTGAAGATCCTACAAGTGTCTTAAAAAAACATATGTAACCAAATCCCTGGTAACTTGAAGTTCAGTATTAAAATGTTAGCTACATATTTTCATTATCTACATTTCAAGTCCTAAAAATCCAAATCCATTTTAAGATCATAACCAAAGGAATAAGAAAGAACTACTTTCAAATCCAAGTCCAGGAAAACTGATTACTACTTGTTCTTCAAGGGAAGGATCTATATGATAACATTTATCTCAATGAAACTTTTGGATCAAGCATACCGATACCATTTGTAATGAACCACTTATTATAATTGTTTTGAGAATACAATAAATTGTTATTGGGCCTTAAACGATATCCCCCGGAAACCAAAGAGTGGAAATGAATGCAAAAGGGTTTTAAATGAAAGTGGGGGATGATTTACCCTTTAAAAAATAAACCACTATCCAAACAACCATAACTAATCATATCCTATATGTTGCATGATAAAAAAAAGACAACTCCACCATAATCTATGAAAACACACCAAAGTGTAATGTAGTGAAAGAAAATGAAACTATCAAGGTAAAAAACATATGAAACTAAGAGAAACTCCATGTCAACCACAAGTATCCATGCTCCACAATCTCTATGATCCAACATCACTAAACTACCCAAGTATCAAGAAGTGGTGCTAAATACATGTGATACTTTACAATTTCCCATGTCCTAGAAGATAGCATCTACAAAATCAAGAGAAAAAGTATGGGTGTGTATCAAACTAATTATACATTCCCCAATGACTACCCTACTCATGACACTATGATAGAAAGTTTAGAAAAATTTATATAATATATTTTATAGAAAGTAATTGCCAAAAATAGTTTAAAACTAAATATAATCATGTTTAAAACCCATTTAAAACAAAAAGTGAAAAGGTATTATTCCAATACAATTTTAGCAAGTCTTACTTCTAGAAAAACAACAAAAAAAATTTTAAAACCTTTTCTCATTCACATATTTTCATAACCATTCCATTCTACTTATTGACATATTTAACCATGCATGCTTCATTATGAAACACAACTAGAAAAAAGGCGTATTTTTATGGTTTAAACCCCTAGCAACAGGCCCCAAAAAACATGAAAATAACCTACAACCAATGTTTTGGCCAACCATTTCTACTATCTCCATGGCTTTAGGTCCCAACCAATTTCCACAGTTTTAATCGTGGAAATAGCAACCTAAAAACATGATTTGTTAAACCGTGGAAATAGGCCTCAAAAATGGCTACCATGGTGGTTGACATAGATACACAGTTTAAACCATCGATATTGGAAGCTATTACCATGGTTAAAACCATGTCTATATCCTTGGTAAACCATGGGAATTGCCTAAATTAAATATGATCCCAACGATTTTCGATTCTTGTGCATCCCCTTAACAAACCAGCGTACTAACAACTATACCACATGAAAATTCATGTATATATATTTATATATTAGGATATATATATTAATATAAACTATGGGAACATCTTACAAACAATGGAGGTAGGTATTCCTGCAAAAACGTTGGTGGTAATGTTCTTTCCTATAGAAGCGCGGGAAACCTATTGCCATAGTTTTGAAAAATAGTTTCTATAGGACTATTTTTTATGGCCTATATCCACAGTTTTAGAACAGTGGCTATAGGACCTGGAAAATTTTCTATAGATATGGTTTTTAAATCATGGATATATTCCACAGAACTCTGGGTATAGAAACCTATAGCCACGGTTTTAAAACCATGGCTATAGGTCCATGTAAGTAGCCACATTTTCTTGTAGTGGTAGTTCCATACTCATGAGCAGTCTCTCACCGATATACCATGTCATCACATTATAATTAAACCCTATATTCCATTTCACATTTGGAACCAATCACAAGGTCATATTTCAACCATGCCTCATAAATTCATTATAAACACACACCGTTATTATGACAAAACCATTTCAAATAACCATTTCAAATCATTTTAGTAAAACTATTCATTTATTAAAACATATTTAAACAAAATAATTCCAATCACCCATTACATTTCAATAAATTATTTACTTTCATTTAAAACATATTTATCAAATCCATTCACCATTATTTTAGATAAATCCCATTTTAAAATCTGCATTTTAAAATAAATAATGGAACACATTTAATCAAGAGCACCCATTTTCTATTTTTTCCACAAGCATCACCAAATAAGGTTTCTAGAGATAATAATGTATCCAATTCACTATAAAATCCATAAAATAAATAAATTTGAAACCATTTCATTATGTTCTACTAAAATGAGTCCATATTTAATCCACCTACCTTGTTGGTTTTGACAAAAACCAAAAACAGATGAAGAAAGCTAAAGAAAACAGGGTTAATTCTCCACAAAACTACCCAAGATCTCTTATTCTATCAACAACCAGACTAAATGTCATTATATTTTGAATATAAAACTTATATACACCCATAATCGGTGTATATATGAGAAAAATAGAGTTTTGGATAAGTAGATCTAAGAAGATGTATGAAAATGTGACCAGAACGGTGAAAAACGACACTTACTACAAGAATCGAGATTTAAAACCCTAATAGAGGGATAAAAATTAATAACAAATCACTTGGTAAATGTTATAATACCTTAAATTGAAATAAATAACGATTTAGGGCTTGCAAGGATAAATAATGAGGGAGTTAGATGAAAAAAAAGTGAGATTATTTTTTTTCTAGATTTGACACTACGCACAATTAACTGCACAGTTAGACAAAACGTGTGATAACCATGTGTTAGATAATGACCTAGGAAAACCCTTTCAAAACCCCCTCACACGGTCTCTCTAACCTAGCACAAACCATATCGAAGCTATTTCCAAAAAATTTCTTCTACGCATGATTTCTCCTATGATTTCCCTATGGTTTTGACAATCTGTGTGCATCCCCTTTTCCCCAATAACATATTGAATGATCACCAAAATATATTGAATGTTCTGAAAACTATCCCATAATTCATCCAAAAACATTATAAACATAAAAATAACAATTTATGTGTTAAGAAAAATAATCCAATGGCACTATAATATACACCTCATAGAAGAAACATGTGGTCCATATGGAATTTGGCTCATAAAAAAATAAAAGTGAGAGACAAATCCCATACCTCCTTAGTATTATTTTGAAACATAATCTCAAATAAATAATAACCTAAAATTTAAATTTAAATTTCATTAATATAAAATGATTCATGATACAACATATCAATGTATCATTATAAAAACCCTACAAAAGAAATGTGTTCTGAATTTTTATATGTCTCCCATAAATAAAAGAGACACTAGAGCACACTTACCAAAAGTATAAAAATTTTATAAACTCGTTAAAACCACCAATATATTGAATTTGTGTTTATTTTGAATATATTTTAAAACATAATAATATTTATCATACTATATATGATTTACTTATGTCCTTTTATCACTTTTTTATTAACAATTTCATTTTCAAGACTTTCTTCTGGTGATAACCACCTTTTTTCATATCTCTAGAATTGTTATTTTAAGTCCCCTTTATATGATAATGGTTCCATAACCACCTGAGAAATAATACATACATATTACTTCTGTTTATATATCAGTTATAATTTACTTTCCATCGTGAATAATGGGCTCATAAAATTGTGTATGTTATGATCATGGAGTTGGTAGGTCGTACGTACGCATTAGTAACATTTCGATTTTTCAATGATCATTATGGAAAGTATGTAAGAAATAAATTATTTCATAAAATGATAATAAAATCCTAAAATCAATATTATTTATTTAAATATGCTTACACTTATGATCTATGTGGTTTGGTGATGAAAAGAGAGTAACATCTCTTCGTGAAGGTAGTTTTCCACACGTATCTGAACGTCGTTATCATCATTCAATGAGTGAAAAGGTAATAAATAGAAAGATATATTATCATTAAAAAAATACAAATATTTCATAATTATAGTATTTATTTCATATATATCCCACATATTTATCCTTATTATATTATTTGTAAGTAGTTAGTGAATAACAAATCACATCGCTTCTCGAGGTTGTAGTTGGTCGTACACACGTGTGATGTGATTGTATCCCATATGGAATGTAAAGTAAAACTATTATATGTGATATAATGAATATATAGGTAAAATTATGTTAAAAATATCATATATATACTTTATATCTATCATTAATTCCACCCGTTCGGTATGTTAATAAAAAATGAACGACATCAGATCGTGAGGTGGTAGTTTGTCGTACACACGAATAATGATTTTGTAAAATGTTTGATGGAAATTAATAAGGTTTTAGGTGATTAAATTTATCTAAAAAATAATAATTATTTTCTATATAATAATTCTGTTATGTCATAATGGTATTATAATAATTTATGGAGGTGGTGGAAGAAATTAAATAAAGGATCTTGTTGATGAACTTTACCACTTCTTTGGGTATCCTCATTAGGTTTTCACCAAAAGCCATCCTAGGATAGATTTAATATAATAATAGTGCTTATAGGACTAAAGGAAGAATGTTTTTAATTTATTTGGATAGGTATTGGAAGATAAAAAAAATTTTTAATGGTGTTTATAAGAGAGGATAGTGGTGGCTATTTATATGTGTGGTGAGTGGAACCCATGTAATGTTTAAAAATAAAAACATATACCAACATTTGTATCATGAAGAAAGGTTAAAAATGGTCCTATTTCATGACTATAAGTAATAATGTCTAAATATTTATATATGATATATTTTATACAAATTTATATTTCATTTTAACCACTATTTTTTTATGTAACTTCCAATAAACCCATTTTTACATTAAATGTTGTAAACACTTTTTACTCTTTTTACTAAGAATTTTTGTTGAAATTTTTTTTATCTAATTAATATAAATTATTATGATTAAAAATATGAATCATTTTTTTCAACATTATATTCACTTAAATGGAAATATTTAATTTGAAATTAATTCTCCAAAAAAAAAATAAGAATGTGAGTTTTTCAAGAGAAAATGTTCAAAACATTATAAAGTTTGTATTCCAAAATTAAATAGTTAATTGAACTAAATAACCTAAATATGACTAAAGGATTAATAATTGAACTAATTTTAATTTATAAACAATTAAAAATATAATATAACTTTATAAATAAATTAAATGAAAAGATAGTTCTCAATTAGAATTCAATATTTTTCATTATTCACCAAAAAATAAAACACATCCGAAAAAATCTCAAAATTCACTCTAAGATAATTTTGGTATTTTGATTTATAAAATGAAATTTAATTTTTAAAATAAATATAATAAAATTTTTCAAAATTACTTTTAAAACAAGTACGCAAATAGGGGACAAAGCATTTTTTATAAAAATATAATTTCCAAGCATAAAATTGGATTTTTTCTTATATTTTTTCTAGAAAACTCATAAAATAAATGTGAAAAAGTTGATTTAATATGTCATATTTAAATTTAATTAAAATAAATAACCAATAATTTTTTCTTTTATTTATTTTAGGTATAATGTGATTGTGCACATAAAAATTGTTTATTGAATAATTTATTTTTTAAAAGAGTTTTTATTATCATTAATATTTAATAAGTCACTAAAGAATTAATTTTATATACATGTGTAAAAAATGAATTTATTTAATCCTGTTCATATCCATGTATTCCAATGGCTATGTGATAACGATCTAAATAATATTTTAATAGAATGTCATATTTCGTTTAAACTCGGTGTTGTGTGTAACACAAGATAAACTCAATGTTATGTGTAACTCAATCCAATATTTGTGTTGTGTGTAACAAAAAATATCTACAAGATTAAATTAATTTGAAAATAATATCTCACAAAAACATAGGTTGTTTCAATTTTTTAAGAATCTAATGATAAATCGTCATGGGTAGGAGAAGGGTGAGGAGATAGAGAGGGTTTTCCTCACAGACACATGTGGGTCAGACACTGTGACAAGATGAAGGAGAGTTCTCTAATATATATTTCAAAAAAGAACTAATAATATTACTAATTACACAAGGGTAATAAAACACTTTTAAAATCCATTATTTCATACTTTTATAATTGGTTAAGAACCATTTTAATATAGTTGATTTTATAAATAAATATTTCAGATTGGTTATATAAAATAATGTTATGTAAGGATTTTATCATTGGTTATAAATATAACTAACATCAAAACAATTATTCATATCAACTTTATGTGGTATTTTCAGGTGGTTTATTAATGTAACTAACATGTAATGATATAAATTTTAAAAAAAAACATATTAAAAATATTAATACTCTACACCAAAACAACATACTGTTGATATAAAAATACTTATAGAAAAAAAATTAACAAAAATAAGTCTGTTATTTCATTCACTTAAAATTCATTTTCTATTTTACGTTGATTTTATTTTTTTTCTCTAAGAGAAAAGATCATTCCATTTTCTTCCACATATTAAATTTTTATATAATGAACCACTTACCAGGAATTTTAATGATTTCCTCAATTTACTCAAATATATATCGATGGGAATTTATATTATTTGCCTCTGATCACTATAGAATATCTAATGAGGAAGAATAGTCATAATTTTTACTCTAATTTGAAAATGGTATCTTAGTCAAATATATGATAAATAATGAGTTAAAAATTATAACTTTTCCAAAATATAAAAAACTGATATAAGACATATAAATTACATAGAACAATGAATAAATCTTAGTAAGAATGTAGAAGAGTGAGGATGTAGTTGTGTGGCAGTATTGAAATGGAATCAAAAGATTGATCAGAAATGTAATAGATTGGAGTGGTGATACATGGATGAAAATAATATGATGGAGTTTGGGAAGTTAGATTTAAAATTATGGTTTCAAAATATAGTGTAAGAAAAATGCTACAAAAACTGAGGTCTACATCATATAATTTTTTAAAAGACATATATAAATGATTTTATTATTTTAAAAGTAAATATAATAATTGAAATTTAAATTTGGGTTTTCTAATAATCAACATGAAAATTAACAACATTGAGATTTTAATATCAGTTATATGATAACTGAAATGGATAATATTTTCAATATCTATAATTATATAATCGATGTCAGAATCCCAATATGAATAAAAATATATATATAAATTTAATAAAAAAACTACAAATAATAATAATAATAATAATAATTTTTTTATCATCTGCACACACACACACACATATATTCCATTGTAAAAATATTATTAGTAATCCCACACTTAAATATCATTTTCGAAAATCATTATCCAATATACATCTAATAATAACAACCCCAATTGCATATAATTATAATAAAATTAGTAAATTTATATCACATACAATTTCAAATATATTTTATTAATAAAATACCCAATCATGTTGAATCAAAATTAATAAATACAATAACCATAATAAATACTTCAAGAAATATGGTTGAAAAATTCATAAATTAATGAAAAATAGTCTTTGGAAGTTGGGATCAAGGAATGATGTTTTTGGTAAAATACAAAGAAAACATGGTTTTCATGCATGTTTATGAAAACTATAAATCCTACCATTTAGAAATGCTATCTCTAAAAAAATTTAACCATGGTTAGTTTGCATGGTCACCAAGACAATTAGTCTATCTATTGAAAACCAACTCAAGCCTCCATCCAGATTGGAATCCAAACTAACCCAACACAAACACAATGGGTATCTATGATCCCCTCATTCTAACAAAAAGAATCAAAGGTATCGAGTAAAACAATTAGGGATGATTTCACCCAAAAATCCCTAGGAATAAAAAATTTGTCCCCATAATATACTCAACATTAGTTAACTATGTGATGGATGACATTCCAAAATAAATAAAAATATTCCTTAAACATAGACATCTAAACATGTAATATTAATTGATAAAACATTAATTAATTATAATAAAAACCATTAAATATGAGATTTAAAATAATAAAAATGAAAATAATAAATAAAGAAGAAGGGTGAAGAGATCAAAACCAACATGAAGACAACTTATTCCAAGGAACTAATAACCAACCACTATCTCCATATGAATCTCGTGTCACCATCATGATCTCACAATCCATTTATTACCATGTAAAGAGGCACCAAACCAAACCTATAAGCTGAGATATGAAGAGTCTAGCTTAAGAAATAAATACAACTTACACACCAAATTGAGTACATACATTGTGATCTAAGGCCAGTAGGATACCACAATTAGTCTATTACATTCCTTTTATAAAAGAAAAAAATAATTATATTTTAAAAGGAACATTATAAAAAATGTTTTCATTTCATTTAGGTGATATAGATGTAAAAAAAATATACTACCAATACTTTTACAAAGTACAAAATTTATAAAACATAACAGAAATATGTTTTTCCAAAACAAATCCATTTCAAAAAAAATCTATCATTAAAACATCACACTATTAAATATGTTTTTTAACCCATTTCCTTTTATTTAAAACATTACTATTTCAAAACAACACTCACATGGTTTAAACTTTTCAAATGAAAATCCAATAAAACTAGATCATTCAAAAAAATAGTCCATTTGTTTCTTTAAAATTTGAATAAAATCCAACATAAAGCTAACAAAGGAATAAGGATGAACTACAATGAAAATAAATACATAGAAAATCATAAATAATTCCAAAAAAACTGATAGTTCAAAACTAGTTAATTAAAAGATAAAACCACAAGAGGATTATTGGATCAATGAAATTTCATCCATATATTAATAAACTCACTTGAAAATAAATAATTAAATTAAAAAAAAAATATAAATATCATGTGGTAAAACCATAATGACTAATGGGAATTTTACTAGATGGATGAAGGTAGAACAATAGTCAACATGTTAATTTTGGACATCTAATAACCTGAAATGGCCTTAACTAGTCTCATTGGTGGCACCCCCATAGTCAGGTTATAATATTAAACTATGGGATACTTGCCAGTATCTAAATTTTAACTAGAATAGCTAAGTCCCATTATTGCCTACTTAGATTCCTATGGTTACTTATGCAATAAATAAATGATGATGAACAATTACAACCGATTTCACATGTATAAAAACAATAAATACTAAAGGATAACATCACAATCAAAACCTTCCAACCTTATAAATCCCCCATGAAAATACAAAAATATAATATAAGATAATAAATCATAATTTAGACATCTGTCACATGGATGTATATAAATATCATCCACTACCAGTGTGCAAGATATTTGGAATGGAGTGTTTCACCTTTAATTGTCTCTCACTGCATGATGGATGAACTCCCTCAATTCCCTTCTTGAAATCAATCACATTGCCGCCCATACTTATCAAGAAGAAATCATGGTTTTGGATGACCTTTCCAACAAAGGATTCAACCAAACCATGGCATGGAGTGATTCCATGTCGGTCGATCTCATTCCCCATATCGTTAGATATTTTAATTAGATATTATCTTTCTGTTTCATGTAAACTTTCTATCTATTTTATTTCTTAATAAAAAAAATTCTTCATACTTAAAAAAATAACCAATTTATCAAGGATCACATCTTAATGTTCTAATCATTTGTTATATGTATCGCTTGAAATATATACATTTAGAAGTCTATTCACAAAACAATTTTTATAAATATTGGGGAAATCAAAAACAACACCAAATCAAAAACATAAATACCCAAAGTAATATTCATTTCACTTATTAAGAAAAAACAAATCATTTAAAAAATGTAACCCCTTAAACCAAAAAGGGTATCCCACATTTAAAGTCATAATTGGCATAAAACACAATAAAAAATAGATAAATCCATCTCTATAATTTTATCAAACAAGTGAAATTCATAAAATAAAAATTTAAATCAAAGTGCCTTTTAGTTATGAAATTACACCAAATATTCCAAATGAAAACTATGTTAAGTTATGGAAATAAATTTATGAACCGAACCATGATAACCCAAATTATAATTATCTAGATGAAAAATGAATTAAAAAATATAACCATTCGTGGAAATATAAGTAATAGAAAATGAATTGGTAACACCCACATCATTGGGTGGAATCATATATCCTTCAATGAAAACAACATAATTATATATAAAAAGAGGGGACACAACCCATAGAACCCAACTCCCCAATTTTAGAGAAACCCTCGATATGGAAATCATACAACCATGGATACCAGGGTTAAGGGATAAGAGAAAAATTTTAGAAAAATAAATAATATGGAGAAGAGAACCTAATACTTTTAATCTAGGTAAAAAATCCCCAAGAAACCACAAATAATACACCATAGAGGACCTGGAGAAGATGGATAGAGTTAGGATGGGTTTTGTGGCTAGGGATACCAAATGGGGGGATTGGGGGAGATTACCCAATTTATAAGAAGTTCAAAAAATAATAATACCCAAAATTTAGTAGGTTGTATGGTTATCTCACATGGTTTACCAAACCATGCATATTTCAAGTGAAAACCACTACCCCAAAACTATATAATTTGTATGTTTTGACAAACCATGTGTAACCATATGGTACTATTTATCCCAATTTTGTAGAGGGTGCAAGGTTTCTACAACATGGTTTCCAAAACCATGAACCTAATCACACATCCATGTAAAAAATTCAAAAATTACAAATTTCAACCCCAATACAACCAAAACCCAAGAAAAACCCAACCAAATAAACTTAAGTAATAAATTGAAATTTCTGTGTGTCATAATTCACCCCATGATTTCAATTTGTTCTCCTATAAATACCTCAACGACTTAGGATAAGTGTGAATTATTATAATACCTTTCAATTAATGAGGGATTGATAATTAAACAACTTCCCAAACCATAAAACCAAGGATACAAGACATGTGAATCCCACCCCTTTGGATGAAAATAATAACTAAAAAAATTAAGATCCACTATGTGAAAAAAGGAAAATATTTTTAGGATTTAGAATTCTTAATGAAAAGGATAAGAGATAATAAAAAGGGATTCCAGGATATCTGCTCTTATCATTTATTTTGAAATAATGAATATCAAGATATCCAACACTTCTCTAAAGAGCCATAAAAATCCTAAACAAAATAACAGGACCAAAAAATACACATCAATTATGGAATATTTGACGTCACTCAACCAACAAGAAACCACCCATACCAACTAAAAACATCTTGAAGCATAAATCCACATGGAAATGGAAAACACATTGAGAAAATACATTATTCTCCCTACCCATTATAATTTATCTAAAATGTTGAAACATAAAATATGACTACCAAAATAAATGACCACCTTAAACCAAACATGATCCAATTACAACAACCAACCCACATAGGAAAAAACAGTATAAAAAATCCATGAGAATTATTGAACATTCCCTAGAACATTTAAACAAATCAAACCAATCTATTAAATAACAGGTAATCCACATAAATGAACATTTGTTAAGATATAATTGTATTATTCCTAACTTGAATTGAAAAGCTACAAGATAGGTGACCCAGTATAACCCTACAAAACCCATATTAATTTTGATACCAAAAGAATATTCTAAACTTGTGGATCTCATGTTTTAACATGCAACCAAAATCCTATCCATGTTACCTTATCCCACAACAAACGCATCCCAATTTCATCCCTTAAGAAAACATCAACATATAGTCTCCACCATGAAATGATGATAATAATCATCAATAATTAATGATGTAAAAACATCCTAAAATATATGAAAATAGGGTAAAAATGACGTTCATACATTATATATAATGGAACATTATATACTAGATATGGGACGTGTCCTAAGAAAAAAAATGAAAAATTAAAAGGAGGATGATTCAAAAAAACACCCTTCCTTCTACTTTATACTAGATGAAACTCTACAAACCACGACCTATATCAAAACATTGTCTGAGAAATTTTCTTCTAATACCTGATCAGTATGGAAAAAAACTAAATGTGTCTAGGATGACAACATTAATGAAAAATTTTAGAGCTAAAAATGATTATTTATATACTAATACATATAGAAAAAAACATTAACAACATGGTATTTACTGAAATGAAAATGGTAGGTTAATAATAATTCTTCCCATTATCATCACATTATTGTTTCATATTTATAGGAGTTAGATGATATGTAATAACTCCAATTATAGTCTAATATTTTCCTATCAAAAGTTTCCCCAACTAAAATTTCCTCATAAATGATGGCCTTAAAGACCACTTCCATAAAGGTAGTATGTACAAAATAAAACACATATGAATGATGATTTGGATGAAGTCCTCTGGTAAAGAACCAACCTTTCATCAACTCATCATTACCAACTATGTACAGAAAGGAACCAATCCATTGAAATGTTCCACATAATCATTCAATGACTTGTCACATTAAAGAATTTCCAAAATCACCATATCCTTATAAATTCAAAAATACTTGGAAAAAATGTCGGATAAGGTTATCCTTCATATATTACAAATAAAATACCTCAAATTTTTAGGCATGAGTAGTGATATTCCACCACTCCAAACTTAATCCTTTGAATAATGTAATTATGTACCTTACACTAGATGATTTATAAGTTCATAGAAATTGAAAAATATATTCATCCTTATATAGCCACTCCATCACCTCCTACGACCCTTGATCACCCCCTAAGGATAGAGAATAATGATTCTGAAATTATCATACAAGATCCCTGAGTTTAGAAGATCATGTTTCTTCCACTCCATTGAGAGTCTGGGTAGAGTTAGAGACTAGAATGAAAACTCTTTGATTGGTATGGAAACTACCTGAGGCTTTCCCTTCTTAACTTGTCCATTCCATTTCGATGTTCACATTCTAAAACAATAAAATAGATCACTAAATAATAAGATTTTAATTTCCAACATAAAGAAAGAAAATAATCAAAAATAGATGAAAATTACTATACCACCTCAAAAATACCACACAACCAAAAAATCATAAATAAAACAAATCAAGGAAATAAACGCCTTTTAAAAATAGTAAAAAATTCAATAAAAAAATATCACATGATACACCAAAATTATTTTAAAACTATCACAATCCCCAAATAATTTCCTTTACTCAAATAATGTGTAATATGATAACCAATTCACAAGAACATCTCAACTCTCCAAAAATATAAATTTTCAAATAATTAAATTTAATAAATTATACAAAATTGTATTAAAACTTATTGAAAATCCTTACATATCAATTAAACCCCATTCAAATAATCATACTAAAAATAATCAGTCAACGAATAATCCAAAATCATTAAAGGAGAATAAATTCAAAACATTTTCCACTATTCATGGTTTTTATATATGGGTTCTAAATCCACATTCCAATAATGTGAGTGCCGCTAGAAGATTTCATAAACATTTCTCATGGTCTATGCATAGTTTGAAATAAGGTGTTCCTTTACCATGAACCCTCTTCATTTACTTAAATTTCACATTGTATTGAGGAATTGCATGATATTTCTCTCTACATATCCCTATATATTAGTGTAGCAAAAAACCGACATAAAATACCTCAAAAATAAGCAACATTAAATCCCATACTCGAAATAAAACATTTGACCATCCAAGGAATCTTGAGCTTGAACATGGTGTAGAGCTATAAAGGAAATCCTCTATAAACACCACCAATGTTCAAACAGACTTGACTTATTTTTACTATCATCCCCAAAATAAAAATTCCTCCTATGGTATCATTTGTAGGAAACTAGACATGTATGAAAACAAGATCTCCACCCTAACCATTTTTCAATTATCCTATGTGGCCTCCATGATACCCTTGGTCTTACTAATGGAATAAAGGATATAAAACCTAACCATTGGGTATGTTCTCACTAAAAAAACCTAAACATAAACAACATATCCCAAACATAAACCATCTATGAGGTAAATAGGTGTTTGGAAACATGATAAAATAAATTTGAAGATTACATAAACATAAATATCCAAACATGGAATAAAATAATATAAACTTATATTCAATGATAATAAAAAACCATTTAATAGAATATTTAAAAGACTATCAACTAAAACTAAAAACAGGGCATAAGTTCTAAGAGTCCAGAACCCGACATGATAAATTCAGTTCTATGGAATTGGGGAACCTTCCAAAATCTCAATGTAACTATCAATACAGCACCATGATACAAAATCCATTCACTTCCGATGGAAATCAAGACCAAAAAACCTGAAAGAAAATATCTAAATATTCAACCATAAGACATGAATACTACAAACCCACCAATGAAATTATGTAGGGTATTACCCAATGTCTGGTAAGACACCACTATGATTCCATTTAATTCCATTTATAAAAATATAAAAACTTATAGTTTAATAGGAATATAAAAAAATATGTTTTCATTTCTTTTAAATGATATAAGAGTAAAAAAATACACTACATAAACGTTCTCCTAGAACACTATTTATAATAAATAAAACAAATATGTTTTTTAAAAAATACTATAATTCAATACTTTCAATCTATCTTCAAAAAATTAGAATTTTAAAGAATCATGTTAAAAAATTGTTATGAATTAGAAGATCACTTTTGATAAAAAACCCATGTGGATTAAAACAGTGTGCATGTAATTTCTAATAATGACTATCACATTAAAAAACATCCTCTTCTTTCCATTAAAATATTTAATATACCCAACTCAATTTAAATATAGGAAAAATGATAAACAATAATGAAAATAGATCCCCAAAAAATCATAAATAATTCTAATAAAAAAGTTGATAAAAGCTAGTTAATATAAAAACTAAATCATAATAGGATCAATACATCAAATAATGTTCATCCAAGAAATAAGAAAAAAACATAGAAATTAATAATAAAAGGAATAATATAAGATATGTATCATGGGGAAATGATTCCAAAACTATTTGTAAAAGTAATATATGTGAACATGTGGAAAACTGTTAGAAGGTTAACAATTTTACATCCCACCACCCAAATCACTCTCAAAATGTCTTAGTAGTGACACCCCTAGTACTAGTCATAACATTTAACTAGGATATACTAGCTAATATTCAAATCTCATCTAGAATAGATACTTCCCTTGAATACTAACTTAGAAGCCTAAGGTTTTACCTTCAATAAATAAATGAGATGGGCCAATTAAAACAATTACCACACACATGAAAATAATAAATCATGAAGGAAAACATGATAATCATATAATTCTAGAATCCTTCATTAGCTATAACAGGAGACCTAAACCTATAATAACATCATGAATAAATATTAAAACATCAATAAAATGGATATAAATAAAAAATCATCAATAAATAAAATGGGCCTCATCAAGGAATGACCACTCATTCAATCAAACATTACCTCAAAAAGTGAAAACCAAGACTTTCACACATCACTTATAACATATAAATTTGGAAATCCCTTTCAAATTTATTTGGAAACCAAATATAAATCCATGTTAAATAGAAATCAACACGACTCTCTAAAACATCAAAATTAAAAGACTCTCTATTTAATTTTCATAGACAACACTACACATTAAACCCAAAAAATCATTAAAACTAAAAGGAAATACAACTTTTTAAATCCAATTTATTATAAAAAAAATTATATTATTTTTCATAGAGAATAACATATTTTTAATTTTATCAATCATGTGAAATTCATATTATAAAAAATTACAACAATGTTCCATTTTCTTTTGAGGTTCCAACGATTGTGAAAAATTAAAATCAAGAAAAATTATGGAAAATATATGATAAAGTATGATAAACCAAACCTTCATAACATATATTTTAATTATATAGATTAAAAATGAGTTTACAAATCCATGAATCCCAAGAACTATTAAATAAAATTTAATGAAATGGAAACACCAACATCGTATAGTGGAATCATATCTACTTCCGTGAAAACCATCAGATTAGGTCTCAACAAAGATCTCTCAACCCATATAAACCAAAAACACAATTTTTTATTATCCCCAAGTATGTAAATTATCCAATTTTTTTGTAGTTAGTGGATAAGTTAAAAAATGGGGAAAACTAAATAATAAGGGGAAGGTAATCTTAGTGAAGAATCACCAAAAACCCACCTATAATATACCAAATAGGGATTGTAATAGAAGGGATAAGGTTAGGAGATGTGACTATGTCAGGGATATCTGAATGGGGTAGCTTTGGGGAAAATCCAAAATTAAAAAGGATTCAATAACATTAAAATAACCAAAATTGACTAGGCTTAATGGTTGACTAGAATGTTTTAGAAACTATTTGAAATAAATTTCCCCAAAACTATATGGGTAGCATAATATTATCATAGGGTTCACAAAAATATGTGCATACCATGAAACCATCTTTATCCTAGAGTGGTAATGGGTTCACAGTTTCGATTGTATGTTTTCCCAACCCAATAAAATAACCATGGACTACTATAAAAGCATAAAAAATTTTGAATTTTAAATCCAGGGACACCCTAGAACCTTAAGAAAAACGAAATTCAAAAAAACAAGAAAGAATGTTTCATTTTAGGGTGTCAAAAATTTACCACCATACAAATTTTTGGACCATAAAGTCTATGGAAACATAGAAGAAATAGGAATTACTAGACTACAATTACAGTAACAATGAATGGATCACTAAACAAAGTCTTTATTCTCAAAATTAAGCAAACTGGATACACGCTTCCCACTACTTGGGAAGAAAACCACTATTAAATACATACGATCCACAAACCAGTAATGAACTAAGAATTTCATAAAGAAAATTTCTTATTGAATAAATCTAAAGAGAAAATAAAAGGATATGTTGGGATAGGGACTCTTATGATCTATTTTAAAATTATGTTTATCAAGATATCCCCCACCTCTCTTAAAATACTTTTAAATCAAAAATTATATCAAAATAAATAGCATAAACATCACCTCTAGAACATACAAGATCACCAAGTATATAAATAATGATACATAACATCCAATTATATCATGAATGGTGACTTCATAATGGTGAGGAAAATTCATGGAGACCAGGAAAAGTTCTATCCACTATGATCATATATCTAAATTAGTGATCATTCCAACATTCTCAAAAAAAGAATGAAAATCAATAAAAATTCATGATCCAATATAGGAATCCAAACAAATAGAGACACCACAATATATAATATACTTAAAAAGAAATGAAAAGTCACTATACCTATTCACTAAGAAAAATTAGTCCACAAAACAAGAGAAATGACCTAGAAATGAACATACATAAAATAGAATGTCATAGTTCTGATCTCGATTTATCAAAATATTTTGAGGATGACTTAGGATATCCCAAGAGAACACCTACTGAAAGTGATCCTAAAATAAAATTCTATCCCAGTGCTCTCACAGAGTAATTAGCAACCAATAACTTATCCATGTTACACTATCCACACCCATGGAATCCCAATATCATCCACCTATAAATCCATATCTAATAATATACACTAATCAAAGAAGATAACAATAATAAATAATTAACGAGTAATGAAAATAAAAAATATATGAAAATATGTTCATAATTCATTGGATACAGAATATATAAAGGAAAAAAAAATACAAGAGTGGGATAAGTCCTATGAAAAAAAATATAAAAAGTGGGTCCTCCCAAAACAGTTTCATGCCTCTTATACTCGATTAAAATAAACATAAAAACCACCACCTAGTTCAAATCTGTGTCTCTGAATTTTCTTTATGATGATCAATTAGTTTGAAAACCCACTAAATTTATTATGTATGACATCAAAAAAGATTGGTATTCAGAGATTATGGACTAGGGTTCTAACCAATCCTAGGCTCCCCAAACAAAAGGTAGTCGGGTTAGAAAGAAACAATGATGAGTGAAGATCTACATTAAGGCCTCACACAAAGAACCATTCCTTCTTGGAATCATATGAAACCAACTCTAGAGTGTAATACAGAAATCTAGTGAAACATTCCACATAATAGTTCATTTAATGGTCACTTTGATGACCACCGTAATGCTAAATTTCCTTTTTAACTATAGCCATATTAGGATATAACCACTGGATGATGGTGACCTTAATATATTTCTATGAAATGAACTCAAATTTTTGGGCATGAATAATGAGTTTACACCACTCTTAAACTCAATCCTTTGAATAAGGTAATGGTTCACCTCAGTCTAGATGCCTCAAGAGTTTATAGTGAGTCAAAAATATCTTCAACCATAGTTGGCCAATCTATTTCACCATGGGATCATTCATCGTCATAGAAGAGTAGTTGATGCAAATTAAAAAACATTAATTAATGATACATGTTCTTTAAAGAAATTTTCTCTGTGACTCCATCAAAATTCTAGGTAGATCCAAAGGTTGGAAAGAAAACATCTGGATTCAAATGAAAAATTCCCAGGGAATTTCTTTCCTGAGGTTCAAATTCCTTTTCAAGGGAAAAATTATAAAACATAAAAAACATATCACTCTATCAAACCATTTAAAATTACAAAAAAAATTTAACCAACATAATACAATGAAAAGAAAATTACAAAACTATCTCAAAATCTTACGAAAGGGAAATAAAATCATTAATAAATAAAATCAAGGACACAAACCCACTTTAAAAATTTTACCCAAACTATTTGAAAATATTTCATACCGCACACCTACTTCATTTTAAAACTAGATAATACCATAAAAGAACTAAACTAAGTCAAATCACAAGAAAAAAGATTAAAAAGTTTCAAAATTACACCTCAACTAACCTAAAAAGTCATTTTCAAAGAATCACCAATTAGTAAGTCATAAAAAATACATTAATTGTCATTTAATAACATTGAAAATAAAAAAACTCACATTATAATACATAAAAGAAATCATCAACTAAAGAATATTCCAAAATCTTTAATGGATTGAAAATAAAAAAACCAAAATTATCCCTATGTGCATGGTTTTGGAACATGGTTTTTTAAATCATGGGATAACCATGTGAGTACCCCTAGAAGTTATAAAATAGAATTTTTCATGCCTATGAATTGTTTTAAAGACCATTCCCCTTAACTTTGAGCATTCTAAATTTCCCCCAATTTCACTCTCAAAGGGTTTATTTTCTTTGATGGTCTCCTGGAATCTCTATATCACAGAGTATCATCAAATCCAATTAAAATATAAAAATCATAATGAAACATAATACTCAAACAAAATATAAAACTATCAACAACCCATATAAACTCAAAGTGTAGAATAGGGTAGATATGGGAAAGAACTCCTTTATACCCCCTCATATGTCCAAAATATACTTACTGCTTTTTAAAATCAATCCTAAAATAAAAATACCTCTGGTTATATGATTTATCGATAATCATCCTGTGACACCATCTGAACTGATTCGCAAAATGACATTCCACTGACATAATGGGTTTCCTCAATCACCTAGGGCTAGAGAAAATCATCAAGGGTATTATCCATAACGATTATAGATTCCTTCAAACTAAAAAATAAAAAATATAAATAGTAGGTAATATCCAAAAACCGACAATGTGGTAACTAGGTGGTAAAAACATACCAAAATATATAATATGATTCCATAAACATACATATACCAACCTGGAAAATAATAAATAATGTATTAATAAATTCTTAAAAGTAACCAATTCATTTGAGATGTAAAATAATATAGACTGATACTAAAATTAAAGAAGAAGTTTGAAGAGTTTGAAAAACAACATGAGCCAACCATTTTTATGGAATTGAGGAACCAAACACTATCTCCATGTGACAATCAAGTCACCACTACGATCACAACATCCAATTTCATACAAAACAAATTATCATAATAAAACATAGAATCTAAGATATGGAGGGTCCAATATAAAACATAGATACCACATATCCAACAATATTACTATTTATGGTGTAACCCAACAGATATTAGGATACCATCATGAGTCCATTTCATCCTTCATATAAAATAAACAAAAAAAAATAAAGTTTGAAAGAACTATATAAAACATGGTTTTAATTTACCTTTTTTGTTATAATGGTAAACAAAATATGAAACCTATACTTTCTAAAAGAAATTAATTTATAAAACATGACTTAAATTAGTTTTTCTAAAACCATGAAAATTCAAAACCAACCATCTATCTTTAAGACATCAAACTTTTAAATAGGTATATTAAACCATTCCATTAAGATTAAAATATAACTTTAGAAAACAGTCCCTTATATGGTTTAAAATATTTCAAAGGCATTAAAATGATGTCTTTAACTTTGAAATCATCTTACCCTATTCCTATTAAAATATTTAACACACACAACACAAATTTAACCAAGGAAAAAGGATAAATTATATTGAAATTAGAGCTATATAAAATCAAAAATAAAACCATTAAATATATGAAGGAAAACTATTCAATATCATGACTAAATAACACAAAGATTAATACGTCAACAGTATACAATACAAGAAATATGAAACAAAAATAAAAATAAATAATAAAATTCTTAACATTAAAAATATACCCTAAGGAATACATATAGGGGCTAATAGAACAAATAATAGACACATAAAGGTGGACCTACTATAAGAACGTTAATAATTAGACATCTTATTATGAAAATCACTCTCAACAAGTACAATTGGAAACACCCTCAAACTAAGTCATAGTAATAAACATAGAATAACTAGAGAGTGCTTAAATATCATTTATCATGGCTACATACCATTAATACAAACATAGTATCCTAACATTCATCATGTAATAAAAAAGAAGGCGGTCCACTTATATTCAAATTCAAACACTTGAAAAAAGAATTCCCAAAGGCTAGCTTCATAATCATATCCTTCCCACCTTCTTCATTACCCTTAATAATATCCTCATACCCATAATCACAACAGGAATCTCAATTCATACCCCCATCACATTGATATACAAATGCATCATCAGCAAATAAAATGGGTCTTAATATGGGAACAACTTAAAAATCAATAAAAAACCACTACACAATGTGCCAACCAAGAATTTCACTTATCACTTGTAATATAAACATTTATAAATACATTTACAAAAATATTTTAAATTAATACAAAAATCCAATGGAATCCTCAACCAACACCATGGCACAACCCAAAAAATAAAAAGGAATCAACATTTAATTTTCTATATTTTAGAATAACCTTTAGTATGGAAAATGTCCAACAATGGAAACATAATTTAGAGAAGAAGAAAAAATTGGGATAAAAGCAAAGAAGATGAGAAGGGATCCAAAATCATTCAGTAATAGTAAAGAATCTCCAAGAACCCACCATGAATCCACCATAGAGGGCTTTGAAAATAATATAGAAGGTTGGGAATGGTACATAGGTTGGGTAATTCCAAATGGGGTGTCTTGGGGGAGAATCCCTATTTAGAAAATAAGTCAAAATAAAAAATACCCAAACATGAATAGGTCTCATGGCTTACTAAACCACGTATTGAAATTATAAAATGATCTTCCATACAATTATATAGGTCACATGGATGTGTTTCATGGTTTACTAAACACATTTATTATAAAGCCCCAACCTTAAACCTTACTTAATCTTGAGTTATTACAAGATTACACATTGAGGATCTTTTCAGGTTTAGAGTTTTAGAGAATTAGATCATGAAACTTGCATTACATTCCACATTTAAACAAAGTGGTTATATAAAAGACAATATTCATTCTTCCCATCAACAGAAACCTATTTAAAATAAAACACAGATTCTTTCTTGACACATCCTTGACACTATCATCACATCATGTACCCTTCCCTTGACCTGTGAAAAACATTTCAAAAACATGGGATGAGCATAAAAAGCTCAGTAAGGGTTATAAATATATGGAAAGGAAACATGATTCAGAAATACATAAGAATGAAATCATACTTTACCCATAAAACATAGGCATATCAAATCATGAATACATCATAGAAAACATAAGACATAAAGGTAACTTGAGGCATTCATAACATTCTTACGTAGGGAGTAACCCTCTTGGTTACGTTTGGAATACCCATCACAGTATATTCCCTAAAAATCTCTTCGGAGAACCCTTAACGTTTCACTCCTTCGCGTTACCCAATGCATTGGAGAGCTATATCGGGCTCACCCGCCCTTAGTTTATCACAGAACCACCCGTTTTCATAACAATGCCCAAGAACCATAACATAAACGTATCACATAAAACATGCATAAAGGAAACAAAACATTTCCACATTTCAATCACAATATAACATTTTAGTATTTTGAAATAATGAATCCATACAAAAAGAAACCATTTCCAAAACCATTTAAAACATTTAATGAAGAGATTTTTGAATCAAAGTGTCCCATACCACCTTGAAGCTTAAAATTTTAAACCATTAATATCCATATAAATAAATCCTTAAAACCATTTTGAAAACATGGATATTAACAAGAATAAATAATTAAAATATTTAAAACGATATTTTGGTTAAAGGGGTTTTACCAAAATTAGAGACACTTGAATACAACAATTGAGGAATGACATTTAGCAAGAACTTTATAGTATCATGAGAATAAATGGATTCATGATATAATACTCCAAAGGACAGTATATACACCATATAAGAGTGAATTGGTGCATAACAACAATGAACCCTCAATAGAAATGTCAAATGTGATGAAATCCCTTATAAAGAAGGTATCCTTAAATTAAGGACAAATAAATCTCAAAAATATGTGTGACAAATATAAATACACCCAATATAAGTGGATATTAAGTGTAAAACAATAAAATGTCATTCACACATATTCAATAGATGACATATTCAATGACTACATGTTGAACCCAAAGAAATCGAAATTGGGTTAAAAAAGTTCCCTTGACAGCCTAACGGCATCACATCAAAATGAGTTGATGAGAGATAAAAAGTGTATCTCATAACTTGGACATAAAATTTACATCAATAAGGATATATGAGAACATATCCCAACATAACAATATGTAAATTAAAAGACCCAACAAAAGAAGTCTTTTAAAAAAAGAGGAGGGCGAAAGGTTCCCTTACCGACTTGGGTATCTTTCAAAACATACACCCCATGAAAGAAGGACAATAGATCATTGATGTAAATACTCATAAACGAATGTATATTACACAAAGAGTAGAATAATGGGCAGTACATACACCACTCAAAGGAAATTGTGGCAAATGTAGCATAAATCTCACGGGAATAAAAGTGAGATGAAAAATCCCTTACGAAAACTCGGCAGCCTAACGGCGCCACATAAAACTTACAAAAAGGATTGATGAGAGAGAATAGGGTCTCTCATCACATGAACATATAAATTACAGTTGGAGTAATATAAAATAACATCCCAATCATAAGAAAGATGAGCTTAAAAGAAATTACTTAAAAGAGTGTACTTAAAAAGAAAGAGAGGTGTAGGATCCCTTACCTCGGGTCGGACTTGACTCTATCGTTCTTTAATCTCCTGAATAATAAACTTGAGTTAATTTCTAATTACTTAAGAACCCTTTTTCAAGTTCATTATTACTTTTATACCAGTTGTTACCATGTCACAAACATTATGTAATCATTTAAGTTAATAATATTTGTTTTGCCGCTATTTGGTTCTTAAGTCGAAAGTGGTCTTCTTACAATTACATGTTGTTCGTGTGGCCAAATGTTTATTATATCCAGAATTGTATTCATTATGTAGATATCATATATTTCATATATATCCAGTACATTCCTGCATTTATAACATTACATAATCATTTAGAGGTAAGAAATGAAATGCACCGTTCATGGAGACGGTAAGCCGTACGTACGCATGAACGCTACTTTCATTTCTATTTCGTA
Organism: Viscum album; assembly: GCA_963277665.1. Taxonomy (NCBI): domain Eukaryota; kingdom Viridiplantae; phylum Streptophyta; class Magnoliopsida; order Santalales; family Viscaceae; genus Viscum; species Viscum album. Next base: position 1,157,091,186 of record OY728165.1, on the reverse strand, counting down.
TTTTATAGAATGGAATAATAATGATATAAAGATATATTATAATTCCAGTATAATATCATATATAATATCATATTTCCATCCTTTATACATCCCACATATGGTATTTAACGAATCAAATCACTTTGAGGGGGCGGTAGTCCGCACTTCCTTAAATGAAGATATCGCGTATACCCATAATGGAAGCCATAAAGGTAAGACAAAAATGAAAAATACAGAAGCATAAATATAACATAAACATATTATATATCATATATAAAAATAGTGACATCATAATGGCCACCTTTGAAGGTGTTAAATGAGTATTGAACAACCATCGTTTCGGGAGGCAGAATTTCGCCATCCACGGAAACCGTATGTTCTTTAACCATTTGATGCAGTTGTGTGAGAGTGTAGCTCAAATAAATATTATAAAAACATCCTAGTATATTGAAGATACTGGTTTTGTTACAAAAGAAGTAAATAAAAAGAGTTTAGGGGGTTGGAGAAGAAAAATAAAACAAATGAACATGAGAGAATGAATTACCTTTAAAAGTGTAACTCCTTTTGATTTAAGACTAAAGGCTTCCTTTGAAAGGATTCTGCCCAAAGGGAGTCCTCTAGGATGAGTAGAGGGATGTGGAGAGAGCAAATGGGAAGGGGTTGGCCGAGACAAAGGCTTTAGAAGTGTATGGAATGAGGTAGAGGTGGGGGCCTTTTATAAGAGGAGAGGAGGGGCACTTTTGGAAAGTAAAGAAATATTACATTATTTGAAATTGTGTTTCGGTTTCAAAAGGTCCCACATTGATAGAATTCGTGGATAAGGTGATAATTCTTCTAAATCCACTCATCCAATTGGTTTTGGACATGTGTAGGTTGTAGATTTTACATTATCTTTCCATTTTAATTAAATCGTCAAATAATGATGTCATCGCTGCATCATTATTATGTCATAAATAATTAAATTTTTTTAATGTCTAAAAATTATTAAAAAACTACTATGATATAGGAAATCTGTTTATCTTTCCAATGAATATTTATAATCAAAATTTGGACTTGTATAACCCCACTTAAAAATTGTTTTCGTAAAACATATTATGTTTGTGTCATTTTCACTTTAACATTAAATAAAAATATATTAAAGTCATTTTCCAACTAAAGTGGCTCCATGGGGTCCCCAAGTTGGCCCATGGCTTGTCATGGTCGGCCATGACACAACCAATAAGGTTGGGACATGTTTCTAGGTCATTTCATATTATTAAAGCATTATTTATACCTTAAACTATACTAATTACCACTAATCGCGATTAAAAACTTAATAAGTTACTATTCACCAAAAAAATTATTTTTATCCCATTGAACCACATTTTAATTCTTAATGACAACCATGTATGTCGGATTTTTGAAATTAAAAACACAATGATGGAAAAATTTCATTTAAACGGAAAATCAGTCTTTATAAGTACCACTTAGTGGTTTCACTATTCATCAAAAATTGAAGTTTTTCAGAAAATTAGCAAAAATTCACCCTAAGCTATATTTGATATTACGAATTCAAAAATGAAGTCCGTTTTACAAAATTCAAAACATATTAGTCACATTAATTAGTTTAATAATTAATTTCCGCTGTCAGAGAAAATAGCGTGTTTTTATAAAACAAAAAGTATCAAAAGATTGACACTAGTTTAAGTCCGATTTCAAAGTGAAATTGATTCCAACGACCACTATTGGTTTTAATGGTAAAAATATTTTCTAATTTCACTTTAAAACCAATTAAAAAGATAATCTAATCATATAAATAAATTATATTAAAAAGAGGTTTTGAATTAAAATACAACATTTTACACTATTCATTAAAAAATGAACTTTATCAGAAAAATACCAAAAATTTACACAAAGTAAAATTTGATGTCCCGATTCTTAATAAGAGTTTTATTTGGTCCAAAAGAATGTATAAGAGTGATCAAAACTATATTTAATGACAGTTCTCCATCAAAAGGCGATAAGTGAACCTTTAGTGAAAACTAGGGCATATATGCCTAAAATTGAATTCTTTCCGTATTTTAAGCCTCTATCCTTAATTGGATAATTGTAAAAACATTTAAAAACATATATAATCATATTTCAGTTATTTCTATCCATTCCCGCCATTACAACTACTACATGTTAACTACCATTTAAAATAATATTATTTTATTATTAGAGTGCAACGTAAGATTCCCAAGAAACTTGTTGTTGCGTGTTGGGTACGCCATCGAGCATAGTGTCCCCTTTAAAGTCATTTAAATATTTTATTCACAAATATGGATAAATATGAAATGTCATATTCTTTATTTACCTGTGATGTTACATCCTTCCCCCCTTTTGGGAATTACGTCCTCGCAATTTTAAAATTGCGCTTGGAAACATCCTTGAAAGTCCCACATCGGAACAAAAGTCGGTAAAACAAACACTTTAAAATAAAGAAAGATAAGTACAAAGGTCACCCGAGTTAACCCATACTAGGATTCCAAGTATGAAAATATGGACATGGAGGAGAAAACATAGGGTCATGTTCTTATGGAGAGTGATAGAAAACATGTTTAGGAGAAAGTTAACAATGAGAAAATCACAAACTTGTGATGGGTTAAACGGTATTCGATTCCCCAGTAGGAATAGTTAATATACAACATTTTTGTTTTAAGTTACTTTTTATTGAGGAATTTATTCATAAGGAAACATAATCACTTATCATATTGAATTTCAACCTTTATTATATTCCTTACACAAACTCATATTTTCTCCAAAAGACGAGTATTTAGGAATACTTGTTCACATTAAGAGTACTATAATCAACTTCTAGAGGATCACCTAATCCACAAAAGAGAACTATGTACATCCTATGTATTTAGGCTTAAACCAGAACCAAAACCAAAAAGGTTAGTACAAGATCAGATAATCCAGAAAAGGATAACCCCTTATAAAAAGAAAATCTATTCTTAATCTCCAAAATTTGTCCAACAAAACCCAAAGTTCAACGAGGACCATCCGATAAACAATTTGTCCATAAAATTCTTCAAAGTAAACCAATATAAGATTGAAACCCAAATATTTGAAGGATTTAGTCACATTGTCTTCCAAGTTAAATCGTAACATTTATCTCCAAACAACATTAGTTGCTCCTAAAGTCTCGTATTGAAAAGTAATTAACCTAATCACATATCCTCCATGATAGGTTAATCATTTTTATAAGTAACCCAAAATCAACTTACTCATAATTCATAAAATCATATAACTAGAATGAATCAGTCAAACTAACCAGGGACTTTACGTAGTCCAGTGGTAGGCGATAAATACCAGTCGCACTTTGGTTGTGGGTTCGATTCTCGCAGCTTTGTCCGACGCGACGGGTTGTCACACGGTCTGCGTGTTGTCCTTTTTTCAAAACAATATAATTCTCAAAACATTCCCCAAAACTAGATAAAATCTTCAGAAATATTCACTACATATTTTATCGTCAATTTTATCTCATGCCTTCCACTTCAATCATAACATTTAGTAACCCATAATTTCCTCAAAAGTAAGGATCATATAAACCCAAATGGTTCTTTATAACTATGTCCACAAAAGAAAAGATAACTATTCCTTGGATAAAATTTGCCTATATTAAACATCAGGGTTACACATAATATAAAAAGTCTTCTAATGTAACCCCATCATCAAAAGAGACTTGATAATCTTAAGAATTTCACCATAACTCTTGAAGCCCCTATATGTTGACATCTTACTCATTCAACATTCTTCATGATCCATTATCCATTCCTTTCCAACCTATTCCGAGATACCTCTTTCCTACAAACAAAATCATGAATCATATCCCAAGATTCCAAAATAAGAAAACAATAGTCATGAAATAGTACATACCTTTGATTGGTCATTGTCAGTTTCTTCATCCTCAATTGGAATGGCATTAGGCATTGGTAAACGAACATTTGTACGCTCTTGGTGACCCCATTCACGAAACTTCTTCATAGAACATGTGTTTGCATAATGACCATGCACACCACATTTAAAACATTAAATTGATCCCTCAGAAAGAACTTCTTTCCCTTTCCTCGAGTCAACTGGATGCTTCCTTTTTCAATGGCAAGTTCTTGCTTTATGACCTTCATTTCCACATCTATAGCATATTTCTGTCCCTTTGAAACATTTTCCTAGGTGTCTCTTTCCACATCTTTGACACATAGGTTTTTGAGCACACATACCTTTATGATTATTACCTGTACTTCCGTAGGGATTTGTTTCTTGCATATATGATGCCTTAGAGAAAACTCCAAGGTTTAGGTGGTCAATCATGACTCCAGATAGTTGGTTGAGGATAATCAGAAGAGTTCTCATTACAGCTCCCATATCATTCAGTTTTTTTCTCAAAAAACTGTCACAGTTTCCTTCACATCCACTATTACTTTGGTGCCTGCTAGATCCAGCCATTTACTAAAACCAAAAAAAGGTCAGTGTGAGTATATCAACAAAACCATCATGTACTAATGAGGAAGATAAACACTATGATACACTTACTCATTCACTTTATCTAAAACTAGGACTCTTTCTGAAATCCTAACCATTATGGTAATGTCACTTATGCTTAAAGAGTACCCTAACCTCTAAAGTTATCTAAACCGACCTTGGATACCAACTATAAAGCCCCAACCTTAAACCTTACTTAATCTTGAGTTATTACAAGATTACACATTGAGGATCTTTTCAGGTTTAGAGTTTTAGAGAATTAGATCATGAAACTTGCATTACATTCCACATTTAAACAAAGTGGTTACATAAAAGACAATATTCATTCTTCGCATCAACAGAAACCTATTTAAAATAAAACACGGATTCTTTCTTGACACATCCTTGACACTATCATCACATCATGTACCCTTCCCTTGACCTGTGAAAAACATTTCAATAACATGGGATGAGCATAAAAAGCTCAGTAAGGGTTATAAAAATATGGAAAGGAAACATGATTCAGAAATACATAAGAATGAAATCATACTTTACCCATAAAACATAGGCATATCAAATCATGAATACATCATAGAAAACATAAGACATAAAGGTAACTTGAGGCATTCATAACATTCTTACGTAGGGAGTAACCCTCTTGGTTACGTTTGGAATACCCATCACAGTATATTCCCTAAAAATCTCTTCGGAGAAACCTTAACGTTTCACTCCTTCGCGTTACCCAATGCATTGGAGAGCTATATCGGGCTCACCCGCCCTTAGTTTATCACGGAACCACCCGTTTTCATAACAATGCCCAAGAACCATAACATAAACGTATCACATAAAACATGCATAAAGGAAACAAAACATTTCCACATTTCAATCACAATATAACATTTTAGTATTTTGAAATAATGAATCCATACAAAAAGAAACCATTTCCAAAACCATTTAAAACATTTAATGAAGAGATTTTTGAATCAAAGTGTCCCATACCACCTTGAAGCTTAAAATTTTAAACCATTAATATCCATATAAATAAATCCTTAAAACCATTTTGAAAACATGGATATTAACAAGAACAAATAATTAAAATATTTAAAACGATATTTTGGTTAAAGGGGTTTTACCAAAATTAGAGACACTTGAATACAACAATTGAGGAATAACATTTAGCAAGAACTTTATAGTATCATGAGAATAAATGTATTCATGATATAATACTCCAAAGGACAGTATATACACCATATAAGAGTGAATTGGTGCATAACAACAATGAACTCTCAATAGAAATGTCAAATGTGATGAAATCCCTTATAAAGAAGGTATCCTTAAATTAAGGACAAATAAATCTCAAAAATATGTGTGACAAATATAAATACACCCAATATAAGTGGATATTAAGTGTAAAACAATAAAATGTCATTCACACATATTCAAAAGATGACATATTCAATGACTACATGTTGAACCCAAAGAAATCGAAATTGGGTTAAAAAAGTTCCCTTGACAGCCTAACGGCATCACATCAAAATGAGTTGATGAGAGATAAAAAGTGTATCTCATAACTTGGACATAAAATTTACATCAATAAGGATATATGAGAACATATCCCAACATAACAATATGTAAATTAAAAGACCCAACAAAAGAAGTCTTTTAAAAAAAGAGGAGGGCGAAAGGTTCCCTTACCGACTTGGGTATCTTTCAAAACATACACCCCATGAAAGAAGGACAATAGATCATTGATGTAAATACTCATAAACGAAAGTATATTACACAAACAGTAGAATAATGGGCAGTACATACACCACTCAAAGGAAATTGTGGCAAATGTAGCATAAATCTCACGGGAATAAAAGTGAGATGAAAAATCCCTTACGAAAACTCGGCAGCCTAACGGCGCCACATAAAACTTCCAAAAAGGATTGATGAGAGAGAATAGGGTCTCTCATCACATGAACATATAAATTACAGTTGGAGTAATATAAAATAACATCCCAATAATAAGAAAGATGAGCTTAAAAGAAATTACTTAAAAGAGTGTACTTAAAAAGAAAGAGAGGTGTAGGATCCCTTACCTCGGGTCCGACTTGACTCGATCGTTCTATAATCTCCTGAATAATAAACTTGAGTTAATTTCTAATTCCTTAAGAACCCTTTTTCAAGTTCATTATTACTTTTATACCACTTGTTACCATGTCACAAACATTATGTAATCATTTAAGTTAATAATATTTATTTTTCCGATATTTGGTTCTTAAGTCGAAAGTGGTCTTCTTACAATTACATGTTGTTCGTGTGGCCAAATGTTTATTATATCCAGAATTGTATTCATTATGTAGATATCATATATTTCATATATATCCAGTACATGCATGCATTTATAACATTACATAATCATTTAGAGGTAAGAAATGAAATGCACCGTTCATGGAGACGGTAAGCCGTACGTACGCATGAACGCTACTTTCATTTCTATTTCGTATTTTATAGAATGGAATAATAATGATATAAAGGTATATTATAATTCCAGTATAATATCATATATAATATCATATTTCCATCCTTTATACATCCCACATATGGTATTTAACGAATCAAATCACTTTGAGGGGGCGGTAGTCCGCACTTCCTTAAATGAAGATATCGCGTATACCCATAATGGAAGCCATAAAGGTAAGACAAAAATGAAAAATACAGAAGCATAAATATAACATAAACATATTATATATCATATATAAAAATAGTGACATCATAATGGCCACCTTTGAAGGTGTTAAATGAGTATTGAACAATCATCGTTTCGGGAGGCAGAATTTCGCCAACCACGGAAACCGTATGTTCTTTAACCATTTGATGTAGTTGTGTGAGAGTGTAGCTCAAATAAATATTATAAAAACATCATAGTATATTGAAGATACTGGTGTTGTTACAAAAGAAGTAAATAAAAAGAGTTTAGGGGGTTGGAGAAGCAAAATAAAACAAATGAACATGAGAGAATGAATTACCTTTAAAAGTGTAACTCCTTTTGATTTAAGCCTAAAGGCTTCCTTTGAAAGGATTCTGCCCAAAGGGAGTCCTCTAGGATGAGGAGAGGGATGTGGAGAGAGCAAATTGGCAGGGGTTGGCCGAGCCAAAGGCTTGAGAAGTGTATGGAATGAGGTAGAGGTGGGGGCCTTTTATAAGAGGAGAGGAGGGGCACTTTTGGAAAGTAAAGAAATATTACATAAATTTGAAAATGTGTTTCGGTTTCAAAAGGTCCCACATTGATAGAATTCGTGGATAAGGTGATAATTCTTCGAAATCCACTCATCCAATTGGTTTTGGACATGTGTAGGTTGTAGATTTTCCATTATCTTTCCATTTTAATTAAATCGTCAAATAATGATGTCATCGCTGCATCATTATTATGTCATAAATAATTAAATTTTTTTAATGTCTAAAAATTATTAAAAAAATACTATGATATAAGAAATCTTTTTATCTTTCCAATGAATATTTATAATCAAAATTTGGTCTTGTATAACCCCACTTAAAAATTGTTTTCGTAAAACATATTATGTTTGTGTCATTTTAACTTTAACATTAAATAAAAATATATTAAAGTCATTTTCCAACTAAAGTGGCTCCATGGGGTCCCCAAGTTGGCCCATGGCTTGTCATGGTCGGCCATGACACAACCAATAATGTTGGGACATGTTTCTAGGTCATTTCATATTATTAAAGCATTATTTATACCTTAAACTATACTAATTACCACTAATCGCGATTAAAAACTTAATAAGTTACTATTCACCAAAAAAATTATTTTTATCCCATTGAACCACATTTTACTTCTTAATGACAACCATGTATGTCGGATTTTTGAAATTAAAAACACAATGATGGAAAAATTTCATTTAAACGGAAAATCAGTCTTTATAAGTACCACTTAGTGGTTTCACTATTCATCAAAAATTGAAGTTTTTCAGAAAATTACCAAAAATTCACCCTAAGCTATATTTGATATTACGAATTCAAAAATGAAGTCCATTTTACAAAATTCAAAACATATTAGTCACATTAATTAGTTTAATAATTAATTCCCGCTGTCAGAGCAAATAGCGTGTTTTTATAAAACAATAAGTATCAAAAGATTGACACTAGTTTAAGTCCGATTTCAAAGTGAAATTGATTCCAACGACCACTATTGGTTTTAATGGTAAAAATATTTTCTAATTTCACTTTAAAACCAATTAAAAAGATAATCTAATCATATAAATAAATTATATTAAAAAGAGGTTTTGAATTAAAATACAACATTTTACACTATTCATTAAAAAATGAACTTTATCAGAAAAATACCAAAAATTTACACAAAGTAAAATTTGATGTCCCGATTCTTAATAAGAGTTTTATTTGGTCTAAAAGAATGTATAAGAGTGATCAAAACTATATTTAATGACAGTTCGCCATCAAAAGGCGATAAGTGAACCTTTAGTGAAAACAAGGGCATATATGCCTAAAATTGAATTCTTTCCGTATTTTAAGCCTCTATCCTTTATTTGATAATTGTAAAAACATTTAAAAACATATATAATCATATTTCAGTTATTTCTATCCATTCCCGCCATTACAACGGCTACATGTTAACTACCATTTAAAATAATATTATTTTATTATTAGAGTGCAACGTAAGATTCCCAAGAAACTCGTTGTTGCGTGTTGGGTACGCCATCGAGCATAGCGTCCCCTTTAAAGTCATTTAAATATTTTATTCACAAATATGGATAAATATGAAATGCCATATTCTTTATTTACCTGGGATGTTACATTTATCTCCTCTTCCCAAAATCTATATCGATTTAACAGTTTCCAAACCAGGCGCTTAACCATGCACCCCTCGATATTATTTTAAAATTCAAAATTTCAACCCGAGACACCCCGAACACTAGAGAAAAACTAACCATATAAATATCATAAAAAAAATTTATTTTGGGTATCACACTAACTATGTATCTCGGTAAAATTTTTTAAAAATCAATATTCTTCTAAATTAACAAAATAATAAATTGTATATATATATAATGAAATAGAAATGTGTCACATGTATGGTTTGAGGAAATAATTCACAAGAAAATCACATATCAGTAAACCCATTATAAAGTATATTCATGAATATAAATTCATACATTTTTATATATAATGGTACAGATATACTAAAAATGTTATACTTTAAAAAAATATTAAATTTTAATTATTAAAAATACATTACAAAGATAAACTAACATAGTCAAATACTAATCTCATATCTTTCTATGAACACAACGTTCTGTAACATAAACCAATAATAATAATATCTCTATGAATATTGTGATGTGTATAGAGGGGTGATTATAGAAACTAAAAACAATTTCATTGATCACTCCCAATGTTTTCCATACATTATAAATTTGATAACCTTGTGTGTGTGAAAATTGTACTACCATACACTACCAGAGGGGTGGAGGTCATTCAAGGTACAGTAAAATTAAGATATTTTGTTTTTTACTAGTAAAACACTTTTTTGGAGCATGTAAATCATTGAAAATAACTATGTACAGACTATTTCAGGACTTCTCTTTCACAAAACCTTAGCCAAGAAATGATTAATTTACAAGAATATAATGAATGAATGGACACAATGATTTTACTTGGTTCACTATAAAGGTTTATGTACAAATATAACACACTGATTATCAGTTAATTTCCCAGAATATATTATACTTCACTAGTTTTATCGAAGAAATGTATGGTCATGGTCACTATATCCCTGAATCACTACCTCTATATGATTTTGTGTTCATTCACTCCCCATCAAAGGAAAATAACCCTTTTACACAACCACACACTAATTTAAGAAAGGTAAAATATGCATATAGAGTCATGGTACTCTTCATTAGATTATGTTCTTTGAATTATATATATATATATAATTTAATATGTTAGTTTAATCATAACTATCTATTTGATGATCCTTTTTATTTACTACATTATTTCCCTTTTTGGAATTATTTAGCTCAAAATGATTGAAAACAAAAAATTATTGTAAAAATACTTGTTCACAAAATTTTGTCCTTGTTCCATCCTAAAAATATTCATATGCAAGATATTTCTTTAATTAAATCTTATCCATCATAGAAAACAATGGATTGAGTAAAATTTTATTTCTAATAACTCATTGTTTTCTGTATGGTTCTCACAAAACATATTAATACATGATTCTTATTTCATTTAATACAAACTTTAGATATTTTAGAGTGTTTTTATCATAATAAACTCTCTCATATAATTCCCTCTTCATCCTCATGCCTTCCCCCTCAGGGCTTGGGTATTTATAAGTATTTACATAACCTTTACACATCTTTGAAAAAAAAATCATGTAACTCCATCTCCACACTACACTATTACACATTATTTTATTATGTAACTATTTGTCCAATAATCCATTATCATATTTGTGTTAATTTATTTTAATATTCATGAATATAAAAAATTATAAATAATTTTTCCTTTTCCAAAATTTCTTCTAATTGTTCTTAAGAAACTCCACTTATGAGACAGTCTTAGTAACTTGTTCAGTTTTTTATACATTACTCTTATTTTTAATACATGTTTCTCAAATATTTATAAATATGACATAAATTATTCTTTGACATATTGATTATTTATATTCCTTGATGTCAGAAAAAAATATCTTGAATTCATTCCAAATAATTCATTTGTTTAATAGTTATTTCCTTCCTTAAATTATTCTAATATATCTAATGAAGTATCACTTTCTTCTATCTTGTCCCTTTACCTCAAAACTGATAGAACTTTTTGATATTAATTACTCCAATATTACTCACCCAAATTTTTTGAAAACACAAAGAAAATTAAACACATTAATTATTGATACATTCATAAGTAATAACTAATAAAATAATTAAACTTCAGCAACTATATTATATGAACTCCATTTATTAGGTTTTAATTTGAACCCACATACATTCACACTTCAATATATCTCATCCAAATAATAAAAATATCTTCTTTACTATCCTTGTAGTGATATAACATCTCAAAGTAAAATTTACTATCAAGAAATCATATTTTGAACTACTAATAATTCTCCACCTACTTACTTCTACATATTCAATTATTTATCCTCCAGATTGGCAGTAACATTCAAAAGAACATAAACTCCCATACCTTGAGTCATAGCTTTATATTTACCATTTTCTTTATATTTAGAATCTTATATATCCTTTTGACTTCCACCAGATATCCTCTAGATTATCCTATCTTAATTGATTCCTAAAATACTTATTAAAAATAACCATAACACAGCCACTAGGCTTAAAACAACATTATGTTTTCTAGTCAAAAAATAAATAGAAATATTCTTTCTTCATATCTTCAAAAATATTTCTATAACTTATGGACATGAAAATTAATCCTCCTCTGGTTCTAGATAAGTTTCTTTAATTCATTCTTATAAACGAGGAAATATCTATATGTAATATGTTTCCATGATTTTCAAAGTATTTTCACTCCATTAACCATGTCTCAATATATAAAACTACAGTGAATATAAATATATCACAACTATTTTCTATAAACCAACTGTTATTGTCGTCAAATCTGACTCACAACATCATGGTTCCAACATTTACCCATTTTGAATTCTATTGAGATTGATTCTTTAAAATTCATCATCCAATTATCCCTTTCAATTTCAATACATGATGTCTTTAAATATAAGTATTTTTTGGGATCGAATACCTTTACATACCCCCAACCCACCTTGTACCAAAATACATTAGGCCATCCAAAAACATTACTCCCCATTTGACATCAATTATGAAAATGGTCCTTCCATTCAAATGTTACTATTTCTTTCTGTCCTCATTTCATAAAAATCCCTTAAGGTTTTCCATCTATTATCCGTTAACTTCAAGGCTCTAAAATTAAATCTACCTGAAATGAAGAAAAAAAATTTCTCTTCTTTGTCTCAAATAGTCATCATTTTAAAATAAACCTTTGAATTTTCAATTATTTAACTCCTCCTTTGAACATACACAACTAACTCCAAATGGTCTTGAATATCTCCACAAATTTTATTATAGGCTAAGTTAATTACTCTAAAATCCATATAATCCTTTTAAAACCATTGATAATTTTCTTCCAAACTCCATTAAACATTAACATAATGATTTAAATGATTGAATTTACAACTTTTTTTTAGTTTTCCACATATTATCTATTCCTAATAAGTCAAATCTTGGTTTAAGAAATAATATTCCAATATAACATCATCAAATTTTTCTATGTCAACAAATTAATTTCAATAAATGCATACAATTAGAATATTCTACAGTCGCTTAGCCATCCCATGATATCAATGAAAATTTAACAAAAACCGTCAACAGATAATCTAAAAAACATAATGTGTATGAGAAATATCACAAAATAGTCTATTATACTACTTGTTCATGGTAATCCAATGATACCACATAAAATCTATGTAATTACTTTCATCCTAGGGAATTTTATTTTAGATATGGACATACATATCTTCATCACTCATCAATAACCCATCTTATCCAGATTCACTAATCGACTTATATAATTTATTGAACTAATATAATGAGTTAGGAAACAACGTGTTTATTTTGATAAATTCTTCTACCTACTTCTAAGTATCCAAAAAATATTAACATGAAACAAAAATGTTTTAAAAAGATAAAAAAATAATAATTTCATCCCGATTTCTCTTCTCCAAAGATGATATCATTTCTTTATTAAAGGAGGTATGATACTACATAGAATATAGTATATTACCAATTATTAATTAACCACTATGTATTGAAACCAATGGTCCTTTAAATAGATATTTGAAAAAACACTAAATTAAATTAAATCACTTCTTTGTATGTTCTTCATTTGTATATAATTTCAATTTTATCTCAATCGCATATACCCTTCTAGCACAATAACAAGTGCTTCATTATCACATCCACCCCAAAAATCATATTACCCCATTAAGTATAATCATTTCTAAATAATATATATTAACTTTAACATTAATTAAGAGAATGGTACCTCTAGTATCCTCATGTTGAGAAATTGGGTTGGTCTCAGTGATACAACAAGTTAATAATTATCTTCTTCTATGTCTTTCACAATTTTATATATAAAATACCACTTGTGAAAACATCACTTTGGATGTTCTTTGTGTTTTTTTACCATTAATACCATGTTTTATTCTCTATTATGAGACTAATCCAACCAGTTCAAGTTCATTTCAATGATTTATCCCCATCGTATCTTTCTCCTTGATTTCCCTTCCATTTTAGGGATTTCCACCAACTTTCACCACATACCATGTGGTATGATTTTTGAAACCATTAATAAATTCATCTTTTTCGTCATTTTTTACATGTATTAGATGAAATATGGACTAAATTACCCTCAGTTATATTTTTGAGGCTTATTTATCAACTCTTCTGATAGATAGAGTAGCATACTTATTTTTCATAATAATTAATTTCAATTACATTTCTCTTTAAGAGACTCACTGTGAGTTTTACATAATATTTTCATGTTACACATTCGATTGATATCATTTTTTCCTCAATGACAGTGTAACTATTATTCAGATTAATAGAATTTTCTTTTAGTATAAAATCATTTCTTATTTTTCATTGGAATGTTGGAATTTATACTAACAAGCTTGTATTCTTTTTTGTTGTAATAATTTTCAATGTGTTCATTGTAAAAACATAAAAAACATATCAAGTAAAAATAAAATCTAATTTATTCATTTCACAATTGAGATTTTGATGTAGTAATTGTACTTCAATGATTGATCCATTTACATTTAGGACACACACTAACAAGGTGTCCTATTCATTCATAGAAATAAAATTATATTTCTACCTTTGAGAAAAAGAATTTATTTAAAGGGATGTTTTGATACTTATATATAATTATATATTTTAAATTTAAAAATAAACTCCTTCAACTTTTTATGTCAACCGTGGGAAGGATCTTTTTCTTTTCACTATTACTTTTCACCATATCCTCAAACTCCCAAATATAGTTATCATTATCCAGTAATTTTACATATATATCCATAAACTAGGATCCTTTATCTAGACCAAATTTTCTCTTATCATTATTTTCCATGATATGGATGATTCTTACAATCATCTCTTTTTCCATGTCTATTTATTTACAAATACCCAATGTAGTTTCTTAAATATGATCATTTTGTCTGTTTATATTTGAATTCATTTTCATTGTGTCATAATTTGAGTACCAATATTCTCAATTAAGTCTTTTTTCCATGAATATGTATTTCATAAATTCATAGTTTATTTCATGTACGACCTCTATTTCATCAAAAAACACATTCAATTATATGATCATTTCTTATTTGATGCATGAAAATACTCTCGATTGAAGACTAGTTATCGTTACCAATCTTCATGAACTCTTTTTCCACATCATCTACCACGAAATAATCTATATTTCTTGATTATTATATTTCTTAACAAAAATTATAATCATATTCAATGGAATATTAAAGACAATTCAACCCAACTGGAGAGTCTATATTTATGGGATCCTTCTTATTATGTTTATTCTTATTACCTTTATACATATTGCTATACTCACCTATTTTTTTCTTTTTTTCCCAACTAAACTGCTTTTACAAACTACTATTGAGTAATATATAATAGACTATTTTTCTTCTTCTAATTTTCCTTAAAAATTTTCTGGGGTCTTATTTATTTTAAAGGTAGTAGCATAATGAATAGTGCTCTTATAAACATCATTAGAAAGTTATTATTTCGTGATCTTATTTATCCTAACATTTCTAACTCTTTCATTGAGATATGAAAAATCATTATCACTTTGTATAAATTATTTAACCTAATTTTTGTTAATTTTATTTAACATAAAAATTTCTTTCTTCCTTTTATCAATTATTATTCATAAAAAAATAGAGGTTTCACTATAGATTACATGAGCAAAAATTCCAAAGTGTTCTGAGGTTATAGCTCTTGTAGAAACATTATGAACTAATAGAAAATTTTAAAACTAGAGACACCATTATATGGTATGAATTGTGGAGTTAGATAATTTTGAATTTTCCTTAAAACCAATACTTAGATCATTTTCCCATTTTTACAAGAACTATATTCAAAATGTGCATAATTTTACATCCCTATGTTCTCCCAAAATATATGAATAATAGGTATAAATATAATGTGTGAATGGATGTTATGATTTTACATGGTTCACAATAAAATTATTTTTCCTAGGATCACACATAAATGACGTGTCTCTTTGAAAAAATACAATGTACTTGATCAGATCAGAGGATAAAATGTTTTTTCTTGATCACCCTTCTCTAGGATCACAACCTTTATTATATTTAAGTTTTATTAATTACTCAACCAAGTGAAAGACCCTCTTCTTCACCTCCACACACCACTTTTCTAAAGGTATGATGTAATGATCTATAATTTTTAAATGATAATTTCTTCTTAAATAAATTTGCGTTATATTTATTTATATATGTTTTATACAAATAGATAGTACAGAGAAAAAACACATTAATTCATTACAAAAAATCATAAAATTATTTATTGAATTTTCCCATTAATACACGAAATATTATAATTACGAAAATAGAAAATACAAATACTACAATAAGAAAATCTGAATAACCAAGATTGGGTAGAATCATCCAGCCCAGGAAAAACAATTTGGAAAAAAAATTAGTAAGCCTATTGACATTTTAGATATTGAAAATGTAGAACTTCGAGACAAATTGTATTGAATATTGAATGAATAAATTAATATTAATTTATAGGTGGTAATATGATCATTGAAATAGTAAAATGATTATTGGAATAGTAATGTTACTATTGTAAGAGTAACCTGTCCATTGGAATAATATTTTAACATAAAAATGCTAAAATATATTAAAAAAAATATCATGAGTTATTTACGTAAATATAAATATTATAATACCATAAAATAAATATAATGATTAAAAAACTCAGAGAAAATGTAATCTTATTTTTAGTAAACTATATATAAAAATAATTCATAAAAATCATAATTTTATATCAAAATTTGATATTTATTATGTTATAAAATTATTTGGATCAAATTAATTTCCTTTTTAAATCATAAAATTTATGTTTTCTATGGGTTATTTTTTGGATAGTTTTTAAAATAATTCAATTTTTAGGTGAATAGTCAAAATATAGTTTTTTCATAATTAGTCTATCTAAAATTACATCATTCATAGTGTAATGACAACCAAATTATTTATAAAACATTACACTAAAACCACCAATATTTAATTTCATAAATTATTCCATAAAATACATTAAACTTAATTTCAAAAGGAAATTTTTTTTCCAAACCTTAATGTTAAAAGTGATCCCTTAAAATAATTTTTTTTCTTTATTTCACGTTCCTTTTTAATAATCAAAGTGAATTATAATTATAAAGGGCCTTAAATTACAAAAACAAAGATATTATATATATATATATGATTTATATTATAAAAATGTATTATTATAAGTTTTACATTTGATATAGTATTTCATTTAATATTTAATTCAAAACATACCTCTCCCCTCAAGATTAATAACCCCTCTACCTCCTATTGGAATATTAATCCTCCCTTACATACCAAATACCAATATTGACACAAATTCTCTATATTAATCCATTATAATCTTTAGTTCATTATGTTTTAATACTAATCCCTTCAACAAGTAATTCTAGTTTCATTCTAGTGAAGTAACTTTGAGAAAAGTGTAATTTTTATTGACTTTTTTCCTCTCTCCTCCCATGTTCTCTTTTTTCCTATTTTATTTCAAAAATAAATATTCTAATATTAACTAGTATAAATGTAAAAATTATATTAATGATTTTAACCAAATATAAAAATCGTATATTTTTTAAGCATTTCTTTTTTATACCCCTCTTTCTCCTCCTTTGGACAATATTCTCGATAAAAGTAGGTTATCCGCCAATAAGGTTATCTCCAACATCATTCCTTATCACCAACCTTATTCCTAGTAATAATAACAAATTTATGATATATAGAGGTGTTAATATCATTATATTATTCCTCTATAATTAATTATACTTATTTATAAATGACCACAAACACAAAATTCTAAATCGATGCAAAATGATAATTATTTTAAAAAAAAAATTATTTCAGAACATTTTTTTATTTAATTGTCGTAATTAAGAAATATAATCCAATGACTATAACAAATAAGTTGTTAAAAAAGAAAAATAATTTAATTCTATTTTATTTTTTAAGAAACCCTAAATTTAATATTAAGGAGGCATAAAAGAAATGAAATAAAGCGGGATATAAGGGTAATGGGAATCTAGAACCCAACTCCCTTTCTTTAGGTTTTCCCTCTTTCATTCCATTTTTTGTAATTCATATTCCTCTAATGTTCCATAAGTATAATTAGGTTGTTCTTCTATTCTATTTTTGGGTATATACATGTGTCCACCTTGATTTATAATCCAAATACATTGACTTCCCAAAAAGACCTTTCCTTCCAAAAAATCTTTAATTCCCCTTAAGTTATTTAATATTTTATCAAAAATTATTATGTTTATGCCAAATATTTTTTAAATTATTAATTTTGGAATACCAGGTATATTCATGAATTTAGTCTTTATAAAATTCATAGGAATCTCATTCATTTTCATGGGTTAATTCACTACTATGATTGTTATACGTTCTATGCGGCATTCATGCTTATGTGAATATTATGATATAATGTATTTCCTATAATTATATATCCCTTCAATGAATTAGTAAATGTAATTTATCTCATGTGATTATATGTATTATACATGACCATTATTCTATATTTGTTCACAATGATGATGTTATAATTTATGTTCATATGTTATTGCATGAAAATGATTCAAAATGTTTTCACAACTATGTGTGGTATGTGACCACCATGAAATGATGCTTCATTTTTATGGATATTAAATATTCCATTCCATTATCAAATTTTTCCTTTAATATTATGATTATGATCATAATCACATGATATTATGATAATGATTATGCTCACACATGATCCAATGATTCATATCCCTTATTCCTCCTCTTACTAGGTTTCTATCTCACACCTTTATTTGAGGTATATTTTAAGGTGATTACATGTACTATGGATATTGTGAGGTTTAAGAAGGAAAATATGAAAATTTTAAATAAATGTTTATTTTTATTATGTACAAGTTATGTATGAGCCTAATTTTCCAATGAAACTAAATTTTTTTATCATGGATTTTTTATACTATTGTGTTGCTTATCTTAAAAACCATATATCTGTCCGGTAAGAAAAATTTGGATCATTTATTTTGGTATAATAGAATGGATTATTTAATTTCAGAATTAGGATTATAACATTTTAATGAAAACCTTAATTATAATTAAATGTGTTCGTAGACATCTTAGAAGAACAGTTTATTAAAAAGGATAAACCTAAGGATCCCATAAGATATGACTTTAAATTCATTTTTTGTATATGAATAAATTATTTGTTCATGCTTTGTTGAATTTTATTTTTTTCTAAAATTTTATTCCAAGGATAATAGTGGATCATGAATGAATATAAGGAAATTTTGAAAGGTACACATAATAATAACTCATTCATAGTAATTTTAATATATTTTTTTTAATTCCTTTAAGTCCTATTTGTTTAAAAAAACAATTGAATTTATTCCTCCATACATTGAAGTAGATATATTTTTAAAAACACCTAGTTGCAAGATCATTCAAAAAAAGTGTCAGAATCTTTTCATGTTAGCATATCTAGAAATATGCTTCCATGGAATCTCATAATCCTTCCCTTGGAAGAATTTGATGATTTACTAGGCATAGATTGGCTATCATTGTATAGAGTAAAAATGAATTATCAATAAATTTAAATAACTTTCTATATTTCAAACTATCCTATTTTCCTCTAAACATTCAAGGAAGAGCATGAATATCCTTTGGAAATCCCTTAATGGTGTGGGTTTTGATACCCTATTAAACAGAATACCTTCCCCAAATGGTTTAGTCAAAAAAAGGTACCAACCAGGAGGAAATTCACATTATGATTAAGTACATTGATGATTTTGTTTAATAGTTACCCAAACATCCCCCACATCGTGAGATGGAGTTATTAATAGATCTTATACCCAAAGCGACTCCAATATCTAAATTCCCCTATAAGATGGTCCAAATCGAACAAGAGGAGTTAATGAATCATCTATAAGAGAACATATTCAAAGGTTTTATATTTTATATTTTAATACCTTGGTGAGAAATAGTTCTCTTTGTAAATAAAAAATAAGAATTAATGTGGTTATGCATCAATTACCAATAGCTAAAGAAGACCGACATAAAGAACATGTATCCTATGCCAAATATTTTTAACTTGTATGATCAACTATATTATGCATATTACTTCTCAAAGGGGGTGCTTCATTTTTGATATCATTACCTGAAGGTGAATGAGAATGATATTGACAATAAAATCGTCCATAAAGGTAAGGTCACTATGTGTTAATAGTGATTCCATTAAAGATTATTAATTTCCATGTGATCTTCATGGATTTGATGAATATAGTATTTAGGGAGTTAGTTAATAAAATTTCCATAATATTTATCGGGGATATACTCATTTACTTCTAGAGAAAGGTGGAACATGAATATCATATAAGGATTGTACCTATGAAATCAAGGAAGGAAAAAAATTTATGCTATGTTTAGAATGTGTGACTTTTGGTTAAAAGAAGACACATTTTTGGGGCATGTGATCAATAGTGGGGGAATTTATATAAACCCATCAAGGAAAACAACAATTGAGAATTTTTTTTATATAAAATGATTCTTAAAATAAATTTTTAGGTTGTGTATTATTGTAGAATGAAACTGTGATGGGCCATTAGTCATTATAATTAATGATCCATGAGAAGAACTACTAGACACTTGATCTGAAGTTAGCAATTGTGATCTCTGCATTGAATATTTGGATGCAGTTCCTATATAGTAATAACTATAAAATATATACCAATTGAAAAATTCTAAAGTATATATCGACATATAAAAAGCTCTACATGTGTTAAAGAATATAGTTTTAGTTGATAAAGGAATATTATTTATCAATTCATTACTATTTGAGAAAGGACAACAAGGTATCAAATGATCTTAGAATAAAATAAATTGATACTCTATCCCTGATGTGGATTGAGAAATACCCTATCTTTATAGATAGACAAAGGATTAATCTATAAATCATAATGGAAGAGAATAAATACTACCTTTCTTAACTAATTGGGAATCCATTTATGTAATAAAATATAAAGCAGGAAAAAAGGGATGATCTAAAGCTTCAAAAATGATGAAAGTAGAAATTAATGGATGATTCAAGAGTTACACATCAATGAATATAATTTAATTTAGTTTGGTACAAGGATTTTTGTTCCTTAATCACCTAAAATAAAGAAGTAGATATTGTATAATTTACATAACTCTTCTTTTCCCATCCATCCTAGAAGTACTAAGATATAATGGGATCTCGAAGTGCACTTCTGGTGGGACAACATGAATAAATAGGTCATTCATTACACCTCAATGTTATTGGTATATTAGTAAATGAAATGTTATTGATAAATGACCATGAAATCCAAAGAAAACAAAATGGTATGGCTTATGGTGGATAGACTCACCACAACTGCCAACATTAACACCATTTGGGATGATTTCATGCTGGAACAACATTCCAGGATATACATAAACGAAGTGGTGAGGCTGCATTGGACTTTTAGTCATCTCTAATAGTGATCCAAGGGTGAAATCTAAATTTTGGATAATTATTAAACATTAATTTAATACTAATATAAAATATAGCATGACCTATCTCCCCCAAATTGATGACCAATCTAAAAGTAATATCCATACACTCAAGGAGATTCTATGAGCTTGACCAATTCAATTTTAAGGAGAATGGTCTTAAAATCCCCCATTAGTTGAGTACTTATATATAAATAGCTTCCTATTGAGTATTCAAGTGGATTAATACGAATCATTATATGGGAAGTGATGGATAACTTTTACATGATGGTATAAGGTAGGAAAAAGATAGTTACATGGACTTGGTCTTGTGCAAGAGGCAAAATAAAAGGTTTGATCCATCAAAAACATAAAAATATAATTTGATTTGAAATAAGATATGTTCTGACAACCACGTAAGGGATTTAGATTTTGAAGAATGATATAAAGTATTCCATTGAATATCACACTAGAATATAGTCATGTGGTTTGGAAATAAAGGGAATCTTAGTCTTAGTCACATTGGACCCTTTGAGATCCTTCATTAAATAGGTGTCGTGTCCTTTCAGGATTCATATCCAAAAAATATTTCTCAAGTTTATCATGTGTTACATGTATCTATCCTTAGGTAGTACATGCTTGATCCATCACACATGTTGAATATGGAGGGGGTACAACTAGAGAATAACCTCTTGTATGAGGAGCGTTTGGTGGGGATCTTGGCCCATAGAGACAAATTTATATGCAATAAGAAAACCCACCTTGTACAAGTGTTTTGGCATAACCATAAATATGAATAGGAAACAATAAAACAAATGTTCCCTACTTTATTATCATCCTAGAATAAGAGTTGAAATTTCAGGAAGCAATTTCTATAGGGGGAAGAATGTAACAACCGTGATTTTTTAAATTATATTTTATAAGTATTACATACATTGATTAAATATATAAATAAAAACCACTTAATACATTAGAGAATATTATAACATTAATCAATGACTAAGCGCATTAAAATGTAGAATATTACATGGGAAAAATATAAAATAAAAATATGATAATGGTAATATTTTGATCAAGACCATAACAACCCAGTCTTAATATACATCGACATTACATCATTTTTTTAATACATAAAACATTACACAAACAAACCCATAAACACTATATTTTTTTAATTCTATAGGAAAAACTGAAATGTAAAAACTTTCACATAAGTGAGTTACACTATCTTTCACAAGGATATTCATGACAAGAACCCTTCTTAGACACATCATACATAATACATATATTTATAACTTAGGGAATGGAAATATAAAAATTAGTGAGCTCAGAAACTCAGTATGGGTAAAGAGGGGAGATATATAACTATTGATATGAACATAATATATTGATGATGTGATCATGAAATTAGAATATCATACTATGCATATTGAAGACTAAAAAGATGAATCACAACATAATGATTGGTATTTTATAAGACATTAATTGTAAGAAAATAAAGATAATAATCCAAGAAATAATAACATAAGAGTATGAAAAGTAATCGTGGGATAAATATAAATATGTAATATCATTCCATATAAGTCAAGATGAATTTTTTTTACTTATCAAGGAATATCATAGGGACTACACCTACTGGGAGGGACACAACACCATCCCAAGTCGCAGTCATATCTGTGTAAGGGGTCAATTTTCCCCAACTTACCACTATACATTTGGATTACCCTTATTCCCATAGTGGATTAGTTTTCCCCATATTACCATATTCTTGGGGACAACACCAATTGTGTAGGATACACCACCATCCCCAAACGTAGTCCTTTCCTTATAATGTATACGGTTTCCCTGTATTCTCATAGTGGATCAATCCTGTCTACTTGATTCCCATCATTATCTCATGAACTATGTGAATTCAAATTATAAATGTGTTTCCTTTCATTAAACTAATATATTAGTTTTATATATAATTTATAATGTAAAAACACCTGTTAAATTTTTTACCTTCGATGTAGTGTTTTATTTTAAATATTAATCTAAAAATACTTTTATCCTCAAGTATAAATAACTATTCTCCCTCCCCATGGAAAACAGCTCCTCTCATACATACCAAAACCCATTATATACCAAAATTCTCTCTTTTAATCCCTTATAATACATAGTTATGTTTTAGACAATACTAACTCTTTTTATCAATGACGGCTAGTTTTGTAAAAGAGATGAAACACCGAGAAAAGAGTAAATGTTTATCATGTCTTCTCCTGTTTACCTCATCTCTCCTATTTTCTACCAAATGTTTTCAAAACCAAGTTTCAAATGATTAATTAGGTAGTATTTTACTTTTATATAAATTATTTTAAACAACTATCAATATTATATTTCTTACATATTTATATTTAATGCCTTTTTTCTCACCCTTTGGACAACATTCCCGATAAATGTCAGTTTACCACCAATGATGACGTTTCAAACTTCATTTCCTCTCACCAACAATATGTGGTTATAATAAATTAATTTTGATACATAAAAGTTCATATATATGTATTTTATTCGTTTATTACTAACTCTACTAATGTATAAATTACCTTGAACAAAAAAATCTAACTGAATGAAAATTGTAAAATTTTGAGGAAAACATAAAACTGAAACATTTTACATTTAATCTAGGGAATTAAAAATATAATTAGAAAGGTTATAATTTATAAATAGTAAAACATTGTTAAATTTCACTTTTTTTATTGTTTTAATAAACCTATGTTTTCTATTAATGATGTCTAAAACAGATAAAATAAATATTGATTTAGAGTATAGGGCTCTTGAACCCAACAACCTTTAATTAGGTTATCACTATTTCATGTAATTTTCCGAATTGATATTACTCTAATGTTCTTTAAATACCCATTAACTATTCTTACCTTCTATAATCAGTGATATTCAAGTTTCCACCATGATTTTAATCTAAATACAATAATCTTCCAAAAGGAATTTTCCTTCCAAGGAACATCTTGGATTCCACATTATTTGTTTTGTCTTCACTAAATAATAATGAAGTTTATGCCAAATACATTTTACCTTATTCATTCAGGAACCATATGTTTATTCATGAAATAGTTCTTTATTGAATACTTATGAAACCCATTCATTTATATAATTTATTTCATGACTATGACTATTATATGATCTATGTGACATGCATAATTCTGTGAATATTATAATGTGATAGTTGGAACCATAATTATATAGTATGCCAATTAATTAGGTATTGTGATGAATATAGTGATATTATTTGTATTATCTATGATAATTATGATATATTTTTTCATAATTATGTTATTATTATTTAAAAACATATGTTATGCATGAATATGATGTAATCTTTGATAACAATGAGGTTCAGAATTTGAACACTGTGATATGATGTTTCATTTTTATACACTTTCCTCATTCCATTTATTTAACAAGTGTTCCCCACATTATTATTATCATCATATTCTTATGATAACATTATGATGATTATCCTCATCCATGGCCTATTTATTCATTCCCCTTATTCCTCCTCTTACTAGGATTTTATATCACTATTTTATTTGATGTGTATCCCCAAGTTATTACATATACTAAAGAGAACATTATCTTTTAGAATAAATAAAATAAGTATTTTAATAAATTTATATGTATTATTATGTAAAATTGGTTTATGTTCCTAAATTTCCCAGGAAAATAAATTTTTGGATCCTATATTTATAAAACTAGTATCTTTCTTATCTTAATAATGATGTAATTGTCATTTAAGAAAAACTTGTTTCACAATATATAATTTAATTAAGGTTTATTCAATATATTAGGGACATAAAAATATGTCCCTATTTAATGTGGGAATATTCTTTCATCACAATACCTAATTTTATGCTCTAATGTATTTAATACAAAATTTAATTTTTTATAAATGTTCATCTCTAAGTTTCATGAATCTATCACTTTAAGATAAATTAATTTTCTTGTATGTGTTTCATTGTTTAGCCCCAGCAGAGAACATGTGCATGAAAGTTCTTTAATGTAATACTTTCCTTAAAATAAAATTTTTTTCATAAAAATAGAGTGTTCTCAATACCAAATGATTCATAAAATTTTCTCATTTAACATAGTTTTGTATACAACTTACTTTATAAAATATATAATTTTCTGATTTTGGAGTGTTTTTATCTATATAAAACCACTTATAAAAGTCTATCTACATCCATAGACCATCCCCTTTGGGTAATGAGTATTCATACATTCCCATTTTGTAAATTTTAAAAAATTATTTCATATAGATCTATATTAACACTGAACATTCACACATTATTCATTAGTATAAAACCAATACACAAAAGTCTAAGCCTATGTGGAATTAATTTTTTTATATTTTTTAGGAAACAATAATTTTTTATTTTCAAAAATTTATTCCACATATTATCATGCAACTCCACATCACTGAGAGTTTTCTTAACTTTCATGAGTTATTATCCTTTGGTCTTGTTTTCTGCACATGATTCTTGAACACTAACAAGAACCTCAAGAACAATTTATTTTCATGGGGGAGATTCATTTTCTTTTTTATCTCTATCAAAAACTTCCTAAATACCATCAAAATCATTCCATTAATCAATTACACTTCCATTATATTTATATTTACACTATTTATTACCAAAGTCTCAAAAAGATAATTATATTATCTCTTAAAAAATTAGATTTTGTTTGAAAACTATTTCTTGAGGTTTATATTTGAATCATTATATATTTCAAAATTTTAATATCTTTTAAAACATCCTATTAACATCTTTATCATCCTAGTGGGACCCTTAATTCTCAAAGTACCTTCAACTACCAAGAAACCATATATTTAACTTTTAATGAACCTTCTCATGATAAAATATATATATTAAATTATTCATGTTCCTGATAGCTCCCCACATTCCTAATCACCCTATCTCACATTCATGGAGTCCTACTTTTAATTTTTCTAAATCTACATATTCAACTTCCCCCATGACCATCAGAATAAATCCATAAATACCAAGGAACATACATTCTAAATTATATTCTAAATGATTTCCATAAGATAGCTTTCTCACACTAATTAGTATCACCAATAATAGATATCTTATAGGCAAAAAAAATTTGGATCTCTAGATTCTTTACATCTTCTTCATTAATCATTCCAAAACATCTAGATATGAAAATCATTCCTCATCACCTTCTAGATTACTCTCATGACATCATTTTTATAAATTAGAAAATAGATAAAAGTATTACAATTCCTTACTTTCTATGTCTTCACCTTACACAAGAAAAATCTATATATAATTAACTATAAGTCATCCTAGTACACAAAATATTATTTTAAACAAAGTAACATATTATTGTTACCAAATCCAACATGCAGCCTCCTGGATGTAAATAAAATAAAATTCATGAAACCATAATATAATAATATGAAAACATTATTTCATATAAACTAAAAGACATTGATAGATATTTATGAGTATATACACATTTCCATTGGAAAAAATTAACACATTCTGAAAATGTCTCAAAATATAAACTCACTCCAATTATTTTAATATGTAAGGAATTTACCATTCCAAATATTCCAAAAACCATTGTGCATACAGATTCCAATTATCATTAAAACAATATGAGGGACCCATAAGAAAACAGATCCGAAAACTCATGGGTATCCCTACTCATGATATGTAATAACTAAGACTAGCTATATCCCCCACTCATTAATAAATTTGAAAAATTTATGCTAGATTACATGTCATGACCCGCCCCTACAGGAACCCCTCTAGGGTCCATAGTGAAGATCAAAGTAACCCCCAAAGCCCTCCTATAATAGACCATGGATTGAAGACTATAAATGAGGGTATAAAACATTTATATTAAATATATTGCACTCATAAATCAAAGGAACACAAATAATAACTACCAATAAACTCAATGAATATTATTAAACCAATCTAAATAACGCATGTAGATTTCATTAATAAGAAACAATATCCAAATGAATATTCTAACATCAACTCCTAAAATTTTGAAACAATAGATATATAAAAACATTGAACATCTGCACAAGATATTAGGGATCAAACCCATCATATACTATATCCTATATGTATATATATATATATATATATATATATATCTAGAGATAAAGATGAGAATGAATATTTACTCATAGGATTCTCCCTAAAATTTCATATGAAATTGAGGTAGAAGTACACAAATACCACAGTGCATAAATAGTATAAGTAAGTCCTCTCCTATGCTAGGTCACCAACCACCCAACCATACAAAGGATTTCTTACCAAATATCACACACAAGTATATGAATTTAAAATCAAAGGATTGTATATGAAGTTGTTAACCCACAATCACTTCCCCGCTAATGTTTTCGCCCTCTTGCCACTACAATAAACCTCTTGGGTCTCCCTCCTCTTCCATATCAACAAATACATAAACCCATATAATACTCTTAACACATATCCACATCCACACAATTCCAGTCATGGCCAAATAATACCACAAACACTTCCACATGTCATACCACCACATCAATATCATCTATTAAAATACTTTTTCTCATACTCATTATATTCATTAGGTTATTTATAATAATATAGATAATAAAAACACCAATATAATAATTTTACACATGTACATGATTAAAAAAATAAAAAATGAAAATACCTAACATCAATTCAATATTCAACATGTATAGAACAAAAAGAGAGAGAGATCAAAAATCGAGAACCACAAATCCGTAAAGGGAACCCCTAAACCCCCGTAAACATCAAGAACCAATCAACAACATGACCCAAAATCACCAAATAAAAATTATACTACTACCACCCCCTCCATCAAGGGAATTTATATTTCAAATTTTGTTTGGTTTATTTTTTCTAAATATATGAAAACCTGTTTATAGATAATGTTACTTAAGAAACTTATAGAATTTTTTCATGACCCATCCCCCGAGGCCCATGTCATTACTACCCCAAGCCCGCCTTCAATAGGAAAGGGGCAAGCAACTAGCACCAAAGGTGTATTCCCTAAAATTAGGAAGGAATTTCCTTGAAAACATGTAAGTGCACATAACCATGAACACAGGAAGGTAGGAATACATGTTAACTGAACTGTAGATAGAGTGAGTGCAGTAAGTAAAAGTGGCCAGAATACAAGCCCAGCTAGAAAGTACAAGTACAACTATAATACAATAAAACTGAAGAAAAGGGAAATACAGTTGTTGTATCATCCTCTAAGGTTACGACATGAAGGGTAGGTATAGATCTCCTCCTCAATACCCCACATCCACCAGTCTCCTCCGCGTACCGACATGCCATATATTCCACCTCCAAGTACCATCCAGTCCTTGTAGTCTCAGCCTCAGTCATCTTTTTCCATCATCTGCATTTAATAGAACAAGGTTAGGGTGTAGACCGTGCAGGGGTGAGTGTAACGATACTCAATAGGGACCCTGAAACCCTCAATGTCTCACAAAATCATCCAAGGATAAACCACAAATTATTAAATAAACAGATAACCCTACTTGGGTATATGCCAATACATATATCTAAGTTATCAAATAATCCATCTAAAACATGAGGAAAACATAGAGGTGATGACTCACCTCATACCAGGATTTATTCTAGGGTTAGTAACCAGTAACATCCCCAGTCACATCGCCGAACACCTCTACTACTATATAACCCCTCCTCTATCTAGTATAGTGGGTATGTCGCGTCACACATAGGAATATACCACTATCCTTGGACTGATGAGGTACTCCTCCTATCAAGTATCGTGGGTCTTCCTTATCACACAGAGGCTCTCCCCCTCATGACTTTCTAAGGTACTCCTCTTATCGAGTACCATGGGTCCGTTGCATCACACAGAGATGCTTTCCACCGTGGCCTACTGAGGTACCCCTCCTTTTGAATATCATTGGTCTTACACATCACACATAGGCACTCCCCACCATGGTTCTACCAGGTCACACATAGGTTCTCCACACTAGGTTTTTAAAGTCACTATGAGTCGAAAAGGTCCGCAATCATCAAGTCTCATCCAGCTTCTGGGTTATCGCACTATGCTCACTCATCTCTGGGAGAATCTGCTCATCGACCTACTGGTTGATACTCTAACTTCAACGAATTCACACGACGAAGCATCTCACAGGTCCGCCATGTCATAGGGGTCTCAACGCAAAAGACGACATATCAATTAGATGCCCGATCTATAAGTTATTATAATTTTAGTCCAGAGGGCCCAGTTAGATTCGTGCTCGATCCAAACTGACTATTCCCCATCATAATCCAAAACTCTATTCGAGTAAATTCAAATGGACTGTCTCGATCCATGATTTCTAGCGCTGCTGAAGGTTCGTCAAATGTATGTTTGGTGCCAAAGTTATTACCAAAATATGTAAATGGATCGTTGTGGGCTCGGTTCCGGTCCAACCCGGTCAGACCGACCCTTCCCGACCGGGCCTAGGCCAACCTTGTTCGTGTCGACTCAACCCAACCCACTGGGTCTGTCCCGGCCTTATGGGTCTCTCCAAGCCCATTCTGGGTGCCCTGGACCACGGGGCGGTCTGACAAGCCACGAGAGGCCATGGGGGTTCGTCTGCGGACGGCGCGAGGCCACAGGGCGGCTTGGCCGGGGCGGCTAGACCGAGGCGGCTCGAGGCCGCGGTTGCTCGACCAGAGTGGCGTGACGGGAAGCGGGTGGCTTGGCCATAGCGACGTGGAGGGCCATGGGTGGATCGGCCAGAGCGGCACGGAGGGTGGCAGGCGGCTCGGCAGCCGGCATCTGAAACGCCCCGACCCCAATTACCCAGAGTCATTGTATTATTACATAACATTGGCATGATCACATAATACCAAGTCTCGAATGACCGATTAGTTTAGTAGTCTTAGAAACACTAGATATATTCATAAGTCTTACATTACATCATAAAGTAAAAAAAACATCAACAATATCTTTTCTTCATATCCCCTCATACTATCCCTTCACATCATTCCTAAATTACTTCTTCACATCCTAGGAAAAATAAATGCTTGAAAGGGGTGAGCTCAGATGCTCGATAAGGATAAAAATATAGCGAAAACTTTCATAAATAAGAATAAACATTTAAGGAAATTTATAACTAAAATGAAATCTTTTTAAACTTGAACATAATCATAATATGGGAAAGATAAAATAAAATAATTCCATTTACATATTCACATGGATATTCTACTAGTTAACCACATGCAATATCAATAACCACTTTCATAATGATGGAATGAATAATTCAGACTATCATAACCACATAGTCAATGCCACGTGCCCAGACTAAAAAATATATTTTGTCAAGACCTTGTGCCAAGATACTAGTTTTTCTCATGAGACCTACCAATGCATCGAAGAGCAATAGCAGGCTCCACTCTTCACTTACTAAGTCCAATGCATTTCTCATATGAAAAGTTTAAAACATAACATAAACATTCATATCAAAACTAACATACGCAATATCAATATTTTATCAACAAACCATGAATCGTATAAAAATAGAACATCCACTGTCAAACATAACTCATTCAATACAATATGAAGATTTTATTGTATCAGATTAACCTCAATCGAGAACAATGAAGGATATTTACATAGATGAAAATAATCATCAAAACTATTAGAGATATATATCCCCCTTTTTCTTGAAAACAATTAAAAGTCACACTGTTTGTCAAGAACCCATTTAAAAATAGATTTTTGAATAAAAGTTTCCCACAGAACTTTGAAACATTTAAAAGGAATTTTAATTTTAAAAAATTAATTTACATATAAATAAATCATTAAAAACATTTTTAGAACATGGACATTAATGAGAATGATTTAGAATAATAAATATTTTAAACATTTAAAAATGATATTTTTGTCAGAGTTTCTAACCAAAAGAGAGACACATGAATACAAATAATTGATGTAATAAAAAATTTGTAATATCAGTAGAATAAACAGATTCATGATATATTATGTCAAAGTACATTATATACACCATATAATTGTTATTTGGTGTATAACAACATAGAAACCTCAATGGAATGTATTTTGAGATGAAATCTCTTATAAGGTCTATATCATTAGGTTAAAGATTAATCAACGACATAATTATGTATGAAAAATATAAATACACTAAATATTATTGGATATTTAGTGTAAATCAATCAGAGGACATTCACACATATTCTTGTAAAGACAACACCAATGAATTGGATATTTAACACAACGAATGGATATTGATTTAAAATTACTCTTATCATGTTCATATCGATGACTTCAGTAATTATCAATGGAGTGATAATGTTTATAAAAATTATATCCATATATAGGGGAGTAGAAATTATAATATAATAAAATGAATAGTGATTCTACACATAATATTGGAGTAAAATAATCTATGAAGTATGCGTAAACCCGAATGAGTGGAAATTGAAATTTCAAATTCCCTTATTGATTTGGTTACATACGAAACATACACCAATGAAAGATGGATCATACAATGATGATGTAAATATAAATTAATTAATGTATATTACACAAGGAATACAAACATGGGCAGTACACACACCACATGCAATAAATAAGTGGTGAACAATGTAAATATCACAGAATTAAAAGTGGAATAAGAAACACATTACATTGTACATTTTCCTTGGTCGATGGTAGGTTAGCCTCTTGTATAATGGTGAAATAATTGTTATTGAATTATAAAATAGTAATATACATTAATATGATATTATATATGATCTTTTAACATTACTTTGTTAAAAATATCTTATTATTATAGTCAATTCGGGTGTTCACTTACTCGTTTTCTTTTATATGATTTGTTACATAAGACATGTTTGTTATGGATAAGATGTATATTAATCATATTTATAATGATATAAATTTCTTAAACATTATTTTTAATAATAAAATGAGAATTATACTTGTATGGATACGATGGGGAATTAATCTGATCGCGTTCGTGGAGACAGTAGTCCGTATGTACGCATTAGAGATAATATCATTCTTTTGA
Organism: Viscum album; assembly: GCA_963277665.1. Lineage (NCBI taxonomy): Eukaryota > Viridiplantae > Streptophyta > Magnoliopsida > Santalales > Viscaceae > Viscum > Viscum album. Next base: position 1,157,058,718 of record OY728165.1, on the reverse strand, counting down.
TAATAAATTATATATAATTGGATGTTATATCATAAATAAAGAATAATTATCATGTTATAATTATTATTTACATGAATTAAACACCATTTTTATACCCATTCAAATAATAATGTATTGAATAACAATTACACCGTGACATGGAGACGGTAGGCCGTACTTACACACATATGGTGACATGTTATTCAAATGATGGATAGAATACTGAATATGGTTATACCATATTTATAATAATATCACATAATATAAAATATACAGGAGTTATTATTTTAGAATGTAAAAAAAAGAAGATGTTGAAGAAGAAAGGAACTTGAAAGAGGGTTGTGAAAACATTACCTCTTCTTCGGGTTCATCATTTTGATTTGATCAAAAGTGCTCCTTAGGTTGCCTTTATGATCCAAATAAGGCCTCTAGGTTGAATTTAATTAAGTTTAATGAATATTGGGGTAGGTTTTGGCCAATCCAAAAGGATTTCAAGCTATAAATTATAGAGAAGGGGGCGTATCCTTTTATTAGAGGGGTGAGGGGCACCTTTGGAAAAGATAGAAATATTATTTTATAATAAATTCATATTCGGTTGTTAATGGATCCAAAGTGGATCATATAAAGTTTATGGTAGTTATGGTGATAAATCCTTTCAACCAATATATTTTTTGACATGTTTGGCTCACTATATTAACCTTATCATTTAAATTTAACTCTTAGTTAAATAGTATGACATTTACCATGTCTCTTTGTATTTTAATATTATATAGTTAATAAACTTACTATATACAAAAAAGTAACCCCCAAGTGGTCCATTAAGGATACACATATAAATATATATGTCCTTTGGCTGAACCTTATATTTTTAGGAATAGAATATAAATTATAATATAATATTTGTTTTAAATCCTTTTTTATGTCAATTTTGACACTAATGGGTATTTTGTTTTTGATAATTTCATAATAGTATTATTACTTCTAAAAAAACATATATAACTGATAATAATATTTATTATTAACCTAGAAAATTATTTAAATTCATAAAATGTCTAAAATTATATTTATTTTGATATTTATAATATCAATTATTTTAATATTTCATTAATTAGGTAATTACTGCATAACCATTATGTCATTAATAAATTAAATTATTTAATGTCTAAAAATTATAAATAAAATACCATTATATAGGAAATATTTGTATGTTTTTAATGATTATTTAAAATCGAATCTATCTTATGTGTAACCCGATATTAAAAATGTTTTAGTTATTAAACATTGATTTTATCTCTTTTAACTCTTCTTTGAATTAGATAATAATAAATTTCCTAATCTAATCCAAGTGTACCAAAATGATAATATTATATCCCAATGGTTGTTTTTGGTTGAGATACACTTGTCCAATAGAATTAGGACATGTTTGGGGTAATATTAATATCATTTTTACCCTTAATTACCCTATTTACTTTTAACAGTGCTAAATAAAATTAAATAGTTACTATTCACAAAAAATTATTTTCATATCGTTGAACCACATGTTACTAATTAATATTAACCATTTCTCTTAGATTATTGAAATTCCACTCACAGAAGCTGTAAAATTATGTTTTATGTAAATTTCCAAATTCTCCTAGGAGGTGGGTAAAAGATGGTGAAAAGTTCAATAAAATTTTTATATATCTAAAATTATTATAAACTAACTCCAATGAATCACATTGAAAATATATAGGTATTAATTATCTATTTTTATCTTAATTAAAATTAAATAAAATATATAAATATATAAATTAAAATTCGGTTTTAAACTATAACTGAGTGTTTTCAATATTCATCAAAAATTGAATGTTTTCAAAAAAATACAAAAAAAATCTCTAAAAGATAATTTTAATATTCTGAATCAAAAAATGAAGTCCATTTTGATTGTTAAAATTTAAAAAATTTCAAAAAGCGGGTATTAGTATTTATAATGGCTAGTTTGATTGGTTGTGGTGTGTGTAAGAACTCGAAGTTGCGTACAAAACACGCTAATGTATTGTTTAAAGAGAGGCGTACGGTGGAATCTTGGGGTGTTACAACAGTGGCGGCTTAGCGGACGGTAGTGGTGGCTCAGCCCAGTCGGCGACGGAGTGGTTGGCGCGATGGGGCCATGGGTGGATGATCCGTGAGGCGCAAGGGCTGTGGGTGTCGCGTAGCGGCTCGGCCGCGGGGGTGCTGCAGAGCGCGGAGGTCCCAATGTGGCGGTGGTCGTGGGGTGGTGTTTTTGGGTCGCCACCTTCGCCGTGTTCAACACTAGAAATCATCACAAGATTTGTGGAGGGGTCGGTCCATGTTAGTTAGCCATGTACCCTCCATGTTGGGTTGGTAGAATATGGCTCAACAAGAACATGATGAAGAACATCAAGCATTACAACCTCCCCCAATGATTTATTCCCAATCATGGAATAATAATTCTTGGGAAGAAAATGGGAAAAATTTGCATACACAAATAAACCCCTACATGGATTATTCGTAGACATCTACAAGGAGGGAATAAGGTGAAGTTGTCTACATTCATTTCATCTGCCACACACCACCAATCTCGGACTCATGATTCAGTTCATCATAGTTGAAGACGTTCCTCCTTAGAGGGTGTCTGGAGGAAGTAGTCGAAGTCGGAGTTCTTCATCGGTGGAAGGTTCTTCGTTAGAGAGAATAGTCCTCCAAAGTTTTTCCTCTCCCAATCCCACCAAAATGAAATGGTATCCCAAAATAATAGATTATGTGATCAATTATGTTTTTTAGCATGAATTCAAATTGGTTTAATTAATTACTTAAGTTTGAAAAATTAATTGGGGAAGGGTAGGCACAATTAAGTGGGGATATCCAGAGGTTTCTCCCCACTTAATATGGAGTTCAAGAGTTTTCAAGCCTCAGGTGGCCCCACCAACATAACCTCTCATTGGAGGTTAGTACAGGTGGTCCTCACCATCTTAACCTCACATTGGAGGATTAGGTCTGTTTTTCCCCACATCACATCATCCACATGCAATAAAAATAAAAATAAAAATAAAATCTACACAATTTTATTTTCATTTTATTCTTTCATGAATATGTGAAAAACTAACTTCCACCTCGACCTACTACGGTCGAGGTGAAGGTCTCCTTAAGCGAATCTTAGCACAACGAGTTCAACGGTGCCATCAGATTTCAATTCCAAGCACCAGTTCAAAATTTTGAAAAACCTGCATGCACGTATACTGAACATACCCTAAAAAATGTTCATAAATTCATTCCAGACACTCTGGGCCACGGAATCATGCTCCGTCAATTTTTGCGGACATGAAAAATTTCCATGTATTTAAAAAAATAACTGGAAATTCCAGGTCATACATTATCACCACAGTTGGGATTTACATCGCTGTAAGCCACAACTCAAACTAGGTAAACATGTGGGGGTACTTAGGATGCATCTGAGCCTCCTGCTCCCATGTGCTCTCTTGGAGGTTCCCATGCTTCCAACGAATATTCACTAGAGGTATTGATAATGCATGTGGGACCCTCTCCTGTCGATCCTTAATCTCTAATGGATCCTCCATAAAATTTTCCCCATTGTCGACGTCCATCTCTCCATGGTTGATGATGTGGGAAGGGTTGTGCACGTATCTCCTCCACTAGGATACGTGGAAGACGCCGTGCACCCTATGTAATTTAGGTGAAAGAGCTAAGTAGTAAGCCACTTCACCAACTCTGCTAAGGACTTAAAAAGGTTTGATGAACCTGAGAGATAACATTCCGCCTCAGCCAAATCTCCATAAACCTCGTCGGGGTGAGACCCATATAAAGACATGGTTTCCATCCTCGAACTATAGATGTATCTGTCTCCTGTCGGCATACAACTTCCTCATGCTTTGTGCAGTCTTATTCCGCTCCTAGTAGATCTTCACCTTCTCTGTGGTGGCCCATACCATCTCTGGTCCCATGAGTGCTAACTCCCCTTGGTCAATCAGCACAAAGGTGACCTGCATGGTTTCCTGTTAAACGCCTCAAAAGGTGCCATCCCTATGGTGGAGTGATATTTTTTGTTTTATGAAAACTCCACCAAAGGAAATTGATCCTCCTAGCTATGACTGAAGTCGAGGATGCAAGCACGCAACATGTTTCCGAGGGTCGGAATGGTCTGATCATTCAGACCATCCATCTGAGAAGGGATGGTGGTGCTCAAACAAAGATATGTCCCAAAATCATCCTACAAACCCTTCCATTACCAGGAAGTAAATCATGCATCACGATCAGAGACAATCCTCAAGGGTACTACATGTAGTCGTACAATCTCCTACATATACAAACATCTCAGGATCTCTACTGAACCCAGCTATTTGATCAGTAGGATGTGGGCTGATTGGTGAGTCGGTTGATGATCACCCAAATCAAGTCATGACCTTTAGATGTACATGGAAGTCCTGTCATGAAGCCCATGGATATTCCATCCCACTTCCACTCTGAGACCTCTAAAAGATAAACCAATCCTCCTGGTACCTGATGCTCTGCCTTTACTTGCTGACAAGTGATCAATTGAGAGACAAACTCTGCTACTTCTTTCTTCACTCATGGACATCATTGTTTTCTTTGGAGATACTAGTACATCCTCACCACTATTGGATGTACTACTAGAGGGGATGTGTGGAACTCCCTCAATTCTTCCTCCTAATGTAAGACTGGTACCGTGGTACGTTCTCTGAAGAGAATGATGTTCTCCCCAACTTCAGAAAATCTATCAGGTGCCTACCTTATGGATATCTAAGCATGTCGATCCTCATAGTCAGCGTCCCCATGATGTGCCTCCCTGACTTCCTAAAGAAGTAGGGGAGATATTGTTACAGACTATAGAAAATCTACTCCATCCCGATCGAACAAGGATATTTACAAAGCAGCCAACTGCTCTGTCGCGTCACCTAATAGCTATATACCAGATCTCCTACTAAGTGCATCTGCAACAACGTTACCCTTCATAGGATTATAGACTATATCGAAGACAAAGTCCTAGTGGAACTGAAGCCAACATCATTGTCTCATGTTAAAGTCCTTCTGAGAGAAGATATATCTGAGACTCTTGTGTTCAGAGTACACTATAAAGCCCTCTCCCATCAGATTGCGTCGCCACATCTTCAACGTGATGACCACTGCTTCTAACTGCAGGTCATGGGTTGTATAGATCTAATCATGTTTTCATAGATATCAAGAACCATATTCAATCACAGCTCGCTCCTACATCAGGACACATCCATGCCCGGTCCCTAATGCATCCCATTAAACTATGTACCCTATTCCCTCCTCTGGATGTCTCAAGATGGGGGAACTAGTCAGCCTAAGCCTCAACTCTTGAAAACTCTGTTGGAATCTCTCTGACCACACAAAGGGTTTCACCTTCTTCTTCAAGGCTGATAGTGGTGTTTCAACACTGGAATTTTTTTTCAAAAACCTCTAGTAGTATCCAGCCAAACCCTAGAAACGTTGTATCTCCATCATACACTTGGGTGGCTCCCAAGAATGTACTACCTTAGTATTTTATAGATCTACATCAACTCTAGACTCTGATATGGAATGTCCCAGAATGTGAACCCCTTTAATCCAAAAATGGAACTTCAAGATCTTACCATAATTCTGGTGCTCTCATAGTGTGTCCAGTACTACCTGGAAATGACAATCATGCTCCTCATCAATAGTCGAGTAGACCAGAATGATGTGGATGAAGACTACTACAATGAGATCAAGGTATTGCTGAAACATCCTATTCATGAGTCCCATGAACACTACTGGAGATTTGGTCATGATAAATGGAATACCCAAAAACTCATAATGGTCATACCAACACTAGAAGGCCATATTCTACACATCCTCGTCTCGTACTCTAAATAGGTGATAGCCTGATCTGAGGTCTATCTTTGAGAACTACTGTGCTCCTTTCAGCTAATCAATGAGGTCTTCAATCCTCGGGAGTGGGTACTTGTTCTTCATAGTCACCTTGTTCATGCGCCGATAGTCAACACAATTCCTCAATCTTCCATAAACTTTCTTGTTGAACAGAATCGGGGATTCCCAAGGGGAAAAACTGTGCCGGATGAATCTCTTCCCCTGCAAGTCCTCTAGTTGTACCTACAGCTCGCGAAGATCTATGGGATCCATCTGATGTGTTGGTGTAGATATCAGTGTCATCCTTGGGTAAAAGTCAATGTAAAATTCTACCTCTCTATAAGGAGGTAGACCCAGAACATCATTAAGGAATACATCCATGTACAGGTCCACCACTATAGGATAGCTAAGACTCTCCACATAAACGTCATTGAATGTAAGGCTAGCCAACTGATGACTGATCAGCTGCACTCTCCTCCATGTAAGTTCATCCTGCACTACAAAGGCACCCATCATTCCAATGAAGGTAAAAGCGTTTTCATCCGTGCGGAGACACCTCAATTGGAGCCTAATACTGTCAATCTGAGCTTGGACTGTTGATAAGAAGTCTATACCCAATATGACTTCGTAAGGCCTCGACGCTGCTACTAGGAGATCTCAGCTGAAGCTCTCGCCTCATATAGTATTCTTGCACTACCGACAATAGTGGTTAATCGATGAATATTATCCCAAATAAGTCTCTATCCTTAATGATTAAGCCAAAAGCTCCATCAGAATCTCCGAGCTCCGAATGGGGGCGGTGGCAATAAAAAAATGACTGGTACCAGTGACTATAAGTACTGCAGCTAAGGTTGAGTAGATATAGATCATACATAGAATAGTCTCCGAAGCACCATGATAATAGGCCTCAGCTCCTTAGAGTTGATCTCCCCCTTGTCCACTTGCTCCCTAAGGTTTTGGTGGACCTCCTGGTTGTGGTGGTGGTAACATATTTAATTGTTTCCCACCGCCAGCTGCACGATGAGAACCTCTACCACATATTCTTGCTCCATATAGACCTCCTTGGTCGAACCTCTCTCTATGCCTGGGAAATCCCTAGACCGTATGTTGATCATCCTTATGATAGGTCAGATATTCACGTGCCATGTAACCATGCATGCTGCATGTGTAACACTGCATGATCCTTGCCTGTCTAGTTCAACCTCAGCTTCCCCATACAACCAATCCCAAGTCACGTGGTCTTCCACCTATAGGTCTGTTCCTATTGGAACTCTATGAAATCTGTCTGCTACCAGCTAAATGACTCTCCACTATGTGATGACTGGTGGAGGGTCACGCTGTTGGTGATTTCTTAGCAAGGAAACCCTCCACCAACAGGGCTCTCTCTAACACCCCCACTTGCGTCGGGATGCTGAGTGATATCATTGAAGCCCTGATCTCCCGCCTAAGTCCCTCATCAAAGGTTTGGGCCCTGAAGAATTGGTCCCACACCATATTAGTGGAGTAACTTGAGAGGTTAGTGAACCTCACTAAGTACTGAGCTACAGTCATGTTGGAATACTATAGATTAAGAAGATCCTATATGCACACTACGTGAAGAGTCTTTGGAAAAAACTCTTCCCAAAATAGGATCTCTAAGTCTACCCAGAGAATCGTCACCTCATCATGAACCTTGAACATCAAGCTCCACTATCTACCTGTTGCATCCTGTAGAAGGCTAGCAGCAAGGATCATAATGAGATCAGTTGATGTCCCATCGAGTCGAAATACTCTAACCACAGCCTCCATCCAATCCTCTGCCGCTTGTGGGTTGTCTATCCCTTGAACCTAGGTGGCCCATAGTGATGGAACTCGTGAAAGGCAGTCTTGTGGAGTGCACTCTCTGTTTTTGTGGCTAGTGGCATCGGTGGCCCAACGGTTAAAGGTACCTATAGTTCCTCTACTGGAAGAGGGCCCCGCACCGAGGCCTCGTCGCTTGGTGGGCTATCAGTGCATACAACTCTCGGAACCCTATTGGTTTTTATACATGGAGGCATCCTGAAATATAATAGGAGTGCCACGGTCAATAGTTTTAACCTACTGAGCTAACTCAAATATGAGGCAAAGAAAACTCTTGAAAACACACACAAAATCAGCGTTTTTGTTCACTAAGTAAGAAATCATAAGTCAAGGTCATGGTGTATGGATACGTTGGCCACCACACCAACAATAGATTACCTAAACTAATAACCACACTCACTACACTTAACTCTATTTCAAATAAAAAGATAGATCATAGACCAATGTTCTTTAGAAGAACAGACCTCTTTGATACCAATATTTCCCGACCCTTCCTCTGGGTCTCGTGCTGTGATTACCCCCAAGCCCTCCTTCCATAGGCTAGGGGATGGAGACTTGCACCGAATGGGTATTTCCTAAAACTGGAATGTCATTACCTTTTAAACCTGTAAGCACATGTAACCAAGCACACAATATGGTAGGAACCAAGTAAACTGAACTGTCAAAAGAGTGAGTGTAGTAACTAAAAGGGGCCAGAATACAATCCCAACTAGAATGTATAAGTACAACTGTGATACAGTACAACTGAATAAAATGTAATGTCAGCTATTGGATCATCCACCAAGGTTCCTACATGAAGGGTAGGTAAAAATCACCTCCTAATCACTCCATGTCCACCCATCTCCTCTGGGTACCAACACGTCGTATAGCCCACCTCCAGGTATCGTCCAATCCTAGTATTCTGAGCCTCAGTCAGCGTTGGCCGTCATCTGCATCCAACACAACAAGGTGCGGGCATAGCCCGTGTAGGGGTGTGTATAATGATACTCAGTAGGGTCCCCAAGACACTTACGGCCATGTAAAATTTTAAAAGGATAAACTACAAAGTATGTAATCATCAGATAACCCTACTTAGGTATATTCTCACACATATACATATGTTATCAAGTAATGCATCTCAAACATGAGGAAAAAACAAAGGTACTTACATAGCTCATATTAGGATTTATTCTAGGTGTAGTAACTAGTAACATCTATAGTCACATTGTAAAATAACTCTACTACAAGAGAAGCCCTCCTATATCGAGAATATTGGGTTTCCGCGTCACACAAAGGCGCTTCCCACTAACCTTGGACTGCTGAGGTACTCCTCCTATCGAGTATCGCAGGTCTACCATGTCACACAAAGGTGCTCCTCATTGTGGTTTTGTTGTGTCACATAAAGGTCCCCCCCCTCATGACTTACTGAGATCTCCTCCTGTCGAGTATAGTGGGCCTGCTGGATCACACAGAGGCGCATCCCAATAACCTTGTGCAGCTGAGGTACTCCTCCTATCAAGTACCATGGGTCTCCTTCATCACACAGTGGCTCTCCCCACCGCGGGTCTTCCACATCACACAGAGTTTCTCTCAACTGGGCCTATAAAGTCACTCTAAGTCGAAAAGGTCAGATTTCATCAAGTCTCAGCCATCTATTGGGTTCTCGCACTATGCCCACTCATCTCTGGAAGGATCTGCTCCTCGAGCTACTGGTCGATACTCCAACTTCCAAGAAGTCCCATGAAGAATCATCTAAATGTTTTTCCACGTTATAGGGGTCTCAAGACAATATACATCACATCAATCGAATTCCATATCTGTGAGTTATTAGCCTTTTAGTCCTAGGGGCCTGGTTGGATTCGTGATCGATCCAACTTGACAATTCCCCATCTTAATCCAAAACTCCAGTGGGGTATACTCAAAGGTACTGTCTCACTCCATGATTTCTAGTGGCACAAACATTTCGTCAAATGGACGTCTGGTGCCAATGTTATGACAAAAATAAGTAAATGGAATGTAGTGGGCCTAATTCTGGTCTGACCCAGTCGGATTGACCCAACCTGGCCCGGCATGGGCCGACCCAGCAAAGGTCAACCGGACCCGTTGGGTTCGACCTAGACTTTTGGGTCTCACCCAGTCTGTTCTGGGTGGCATGGACCGTGGGGTGTTCCTACAGGCCGTGAGGGGACAACGGGGTTCAGTCGTGGATAGCGTGAGGACACAGGGGGGCTCGACCGGCAGGCTCGGCTAGAGTGGGTCGGGGCCGCCGTGGCTCGGACGGAGCGGCGTGAATGGAGTCGTGTGGTTGGACCTGAGTGCCTGGAGGTCCGTAGGCAGCTTAGTTGGAGTAGCACGGAAGGCAGTAGGTGGCACAACCGAGGCGGTTTGGAAGGAGATGGGTGGCACGGCCGAGGCGGCTCGAAAGGTCGCAGTCATCAAGGCCGGGCAAATGGTAGCAGTGTCTCAACAGACAGCGGATGGCAGCTCGGAGGTTGGCGGCAGATAGTAGCGGTGGCTCGATGAATGGCAGGGGCAGCTCGGCCAGGTCGACAGTGGCTATGGGTGGGGAGGTGGGGTCGTGGGTGGCAGAGCCACCTGGCACGGAGGCCATGGGTGCTGTAGAGTGGCACCGCCGCGGGGGTGTCATCAAGCGTGGAGGTCCCAAGGAGGAGGTGGCTACGAGGCGGTGTCATTGTTCCATCACCTTCTTCGCGGTCAACTATACAAATCATCACAAGATTTTTGGAGGGGTCGGGCCATGTTTGTTTGGCATGTACCCTCCACATTAGGGTGGTATCATATGTCTCAACAAGAATGTGAATAAGAACATAAATCAATACAACCCACCACAATGTTTTTGCCTCACTCCAAAAAAATAATTCAAGGGAAGAACATGGTAAATGTATTCTTACACAAATAAACCCCTACTTGGATTTTTTGTTGACGTTGATGAGGAGGGAAGAAAGTGAAGTTGTCGATGTTCATCCCCGCCATCACACACCTCCAATCCCGAGATCATGCATTGATTGGTCATATTCGAAGACGTTCCTCCTTGTAGGGTGTCCCAAGCATGTAGTCTCAGTCAGTGTTCTTCCTCGGTGGAGCCTTCTTCTTTGGAGAGAATAATCCTCCATAGTTCAACCTCTCATAATTCCACCAAAATGAAATGGTTTCCAAAAATAACAGATAATGTGATTTATTATGTTTTTTTGACATAAATGAATATTGTTTTAATGAATTAATTATTTTAGAGACATTATGTGGGGAATGGTTGGCATAATTAAGTGGGGAGATCAAGTGGTTTCTCCCCACTTAATATGGAGTTCAAGAGGTTTCAAGCATTAGGTGGTACCCACCACCATAACCTCTCATGGGAGGTTAGTTTGGGTGGTACCCACCATCAAAACCTCTCATTGGAGGTTTAGGTCTGGTGGTCCCCACTTCTCAACATCCACATGGAATAAAAAAAATTCTACACAATTTTACTTGTATTTTATTCATTCATGAATATGTGAAAGGATAACATTCAACCTCAACCTACTACGGTCGAGGTGATGGTCTCTTAAAAGAATATCGACACTATGAGTTAAACGGTGTCCTTGGATTTAAATTTCATGCACTGGTTCAAAGGTTATATTAACTTGCTCTCACATTTACTAAACGTACCTAAACAAAGTTCAAAAATTCATTCCAGGCACTCTGGTCCTCGTAATCACACGCCGTCAATTTTCACGGACTCGTAAAATTCCCATGTATTTAAAAAACATACTTAGAAATTTTAGGTCTTTTCAAATTTTGAGAGTATATATGTTTCTAGAGTTATATAAGAAACATTCCTTATGAAGTTAAATAAAGATGCCTTACTAACCAAGATGATACTATATTTATCTGTTAGTATATAGCATCCTGAAGATTCTCATTATACTGGTTGGGTTTGTACAAGTTTGTACAATGGTGAAAAAGTGAACTTCCAAGTTACAATGATGAAGTTGTGCTTCTAAGATGTATTATTTATGAAGATAATTTGATCACATATAGAATTATCATATAGTTGATAGATCTCAAATTATATCAGAAAGATATTTTTTTTTTAATTTCATTAGACAAAGAGAAGTTTAAATCATACAATATAGGCATGAATGAAGTCATACTGGAAAAAATATGTTAGTGAATCAATAATGTTTCAATACTATGATAGTTTGTAAAAAGTTCATATTATATGGTTGATGATGAAATCTATATAAATGTTGTTGTTATAAAGCCTGTAAAAAGTATGAGTTACAATGTCTATATATAAGATTATTAGATAGATCATTAAAAATTCCATTAGATTGTGTAAATTTATGATTCTTTATCATATTGAAATATATAAGACATCATTGGATAGTGATTTTTGATGACAATGATAGATAAATTAGAAGGTCCTTTGAAAATATGATGGTTGTAATAATTTTATAATGAAGGTCACTATACCAGATAGAGTGTAGTATGAAGTTGTACCAGATATAGAGTAACACAGTGTCCTTTGACATAGAATTATAAATTCATTAGATAAATAAATATTGTGCTCACCAGAAAGAGGATTACTTAATATGTGAAAAAAGAATAAGAATTTTAGAGAGTATATTTAATGGATAGGGTTGAAGGTGGAATGTACATAGAATATCAGACCAAGGCGTTCAAGTTAAAATTTATTGAAAATGGATTCCCACATATTATACACTGCTGATTAGTTTTTAGTTCTCTATATAGAGTTTGAAAATTCCTTAATAATGATGATTCTATGATTTGATTTCATTTATTTTTATATATCTATATTACGGATGTTTAAAGTAATTCATTGATGCTATGATTTCAAGAAACCTCTAGAATATTCCATTAGTTTGGAGAAGTGATCTAAAATTTTTGAGAAGAGAAGGAATTTTGAAATTTATTATTGATTTGAGCTGTAATATTTATTTTATTTCTCATTATTTATTATAGAATGATACCTATATAAATGGATGGAGGAATCATATGAAGTAACTCTATTTATAAATATGAATGAGTAGAAATTCTAACGTTTCTATCAGATAATCACTTAATTAGTTATCGACCTAGTTCATATTTTTTTGAACTAGGTTCATCTACCCTAGTTTCATTGGATATAGATGGAGGTCCATCATTCCATGATTTCATTATCATATAAAGAATCATCGGATCGTGGAATATCAAACAGAGTTGAATTGATAGTGAAAATTAAATATAGTGTATTTCTTTTTGGTGTACCATATGGATACATATCGAATGAATATTTAGTCACATCAAAATGAGGGAATACCGAATGGAGTTCTACCAGATTGACGTTTTCTATTGAATTTTTCTAGAAATTATTTTGTAAATGTGAGTTTTAGTTTATCATGGTCTTCTTAAGATCATGATGAATATTCTAAACCAAGAGACTCTTCATATATATTTTTTATGATCTTCAAGATGATTGTCGATTTGTAAAGTTAATTCAATATTATTATAGATACAAACATACTAAGAAGTATATATTTCTAAAATGGATTACAAAAGAAGAATAAAGAGCTTATAGTAGGGATATAAACCCCATTTTTAAAAAGTATTGTGGTTCGGGGGGTATGACCAATCAGGATAGAAGTGGATACAAGAATAATAGTTAGGGGGTATAACTAAGTAGGAAAAATTAGTTGACTATTTGGGTGTAGAACTAGGTTCAGATTGAAGAATTATTACAGAGGTGAGGACTAGTTTCTTCTTATTCCTTTGTAATCCTAAAATATGTTAGTAGAGGAATCTATGTTGGGATGATAAACAACCTAGAATGGAGTAGTTCATTGTACTAAACAATGAAAAAATAATTCGATGATATCTCTATTTATATTACAATAAATGGAGTTAGGTTAAGATATATATATGAGTGATTAAAAATTGAAACAAGTTTTAGACCTTAAATTCTAAATAAAATAATACATAAAATAATACATAAAAAAATTTATATCTAATTCACAACCTCCCCCTCTCAGTGATCTTACACTAATCAATGAGCTTCAATTGGTATCATTAAATAGGTATCCTTTGACATATCCTAATATCTACTAGGGATGGAGAACATGAATTTTGGGAAAATTAGTGGTCTTTCAATCTTCTATAGAAGAAAAATCATTTATGGAAGAATATGATGTTACCCTATGTTTTATATTTTAACATAAAATTTAGAGATGCTGAAACAGGGATATTTCCTCTAATTAATTAGGCTTCTATGATAGCTAAAAATAACATAAAATTTGTAATTTGATATAAAATCTAATAATTCACTTCGTATTTCTCTATCATAGAATGTTTATACAATGATTATGGGTTTACCAACATCATAAAATTGTGGGATAAATTTAAAAGTATCTATAAAGGAATAAAAAATGATATGGAAGATGAGCTAAAAAATAAGGTTTGGATATTAAAATATTTTAATATTGATAATGAAGAAAGTATTAATGAAAATTTTACTATATTAGATGGAATTGTTATAAATAAAAGATGTTTTAATTAGAAGATGGAAGATCATAGCATCAATAAAATAATGATGAGAAACATTCTAAATAGATTTTATATCGAAGTTAAAACTGTAGAATATCAATAAAATATATCTCTATATGAAATTTATAATATTCTTATAGAACATGAAATAAATAATAAATCATTAAGAATATATACAGATTAAAAAGCTTTTCAATATTTTCTAAAAGGGGTGTTTTGAGAATGAAACATAAGAATAATCAGGTGACTCGTATAGTGAGGAGGAGGAAAATTACTTCAAAAAAATTCATTTCCCTTATTTCTAATAGGTAAAAAGGGTTATTATAAATGAAAATATTATCATTCCCTTAAGTTAGGTAATTTTTATAATAATGGTCTTTTTTAAAAAAATACTTCCTAATAATAATTCCAATGGTTCTAAGTTGGATGAAGAATACAAAAAGTCTTGAACAGAGATGGGTAAGAAACATAAGAAATGATTTCATAGATTGAAGAAAAAATAATTGTTAGTAGAATAGTGATAGATAATTCTTCATCCATAAATTAATTTGATGTTACTGTCAAAATCATATCTCATCATATAAGAGAAATTTATTCATTATATAGTGATGATTATAGAGAATAGATATTATAAATTTAGTGGACTCTAGAATGAAATTAATAAATATGGTCCTTAAAAAACTCAATAAGGAGTTGAATAAGTTGAATAATGAATAGAAAGGATAACATTATATAATGGTGAGGGTATCAAAAAGGATAATTCAATCATTTGTTAGATTAGATATCAAAAAATAAAAGTGACTATTCTTGAAATTATACTAAAAGGTTATAAATAAAAATTAATTATATAAGATAATCATAACAAGGAAAAAACAACCTTTGTTAGGGAAATTAAATTGAACTAGTTGAAGGTGGAAAAGATAGATAAGATTTTAAATGATATTAAAGAAATATTAGCTGATAAATAAGAAGCGTTTTTTGAGACAAAAACAAGGCTACATACAAAACAATGTGTGTTGAGAAAAATCTAAGCAACTTCAAGAAAGTAATTGAGGTCAAAGTTAAATGTTTTCAATATTGTGAAAAGAATTTTCCCCTAAAGTCGGTTTTTTTATCTCCAAAAAATTTCATGATAAATATAATTCTACTAAAAATTTAGATACATGATATAATATTAAAATATGTTAGATCATGATGACTTTTTAGAAATAATTTACAACTAATAATGGGTGGAATTAATCAAGGAATTATCTCTATGAATGATGGATCCCAGAGCTTGTGAAGAGTTCAAACCGATAATCATTAGAGTAATACTACTATCAGTCTAAAAAATAAATATTAGAAGGTCATTAATGGTGTAGTAGAGTATCTGGGAATAATGAATATCATTATTGGTATATTATGTATCTATCTAGAAAGAGGAATGAATAATGGGGGGTCAATAATAAGTAGAGAAATCTAAAAAAATTAAAGAAGTTTGATGAAGAAGAAAAAAAGGTTTAGAATGTAAATAATATTAGGCAGGAGAAGATACACAATAATTTATAGTATAAAAAAAACTAAAAATCTGAAGAAATAAAAAGTGCATAAGAAATATGATCATGTAAATAAAGTGGAGTGCGGAAAAATTGAGCAGCGAAAGATATAGTTCATAGTAATTTGGTTAGATCAAATGGATATGTCTAGAAAGATGGAGGAATTAAAAAATTATACTTAATATAAGAGTGAATAAACACGATTCAGAAGTTAAGAACAAATTTCATAATAATATTTCAAAAAAATATTTACATTTTTAGAAGAAGTGGAATAGGTGTGATAATGATGGGAATTGTATTAAAAAATTCATGATTATGCTACCATCCAAAAATAAAATCATTAAGAGTATGTTACAAACATAAGAGAATAAATATGTTACAAAAGCTAATGAAATGTGGAAAACTTCATATACATATTCTATAGAAGAGAATAAATCCACTAGAAAATTAGTGGAGGCATGTCACAAGGATGAAATAACATCCCCTCTTGATGCTTAGAAGAAAAATAATAAGTAAATACTGAGATAAGATTCTTGATCCAGTCTTCAATTCTAAGGATCACTGAGGTTTATCTTTATTCCAAATACACATGATTATTTTTACATACATTTAAGGAATTAATGGAAAATAGGTTAAGATGTTTGATGAATGAAATAGTTGATAACTTTTCATTTTAATCAGATAGAGGAACCATGTAAAAATAACTAGATATAGAGACGTATAAATCTTACGAAATATACATGAATAAACTTATACAAGATAAAGTAGGTGGATGAATCAAAAGAGTTTCAATAGTTATATATTTTTGAAAAATTTCAAGGTACATGGTTGATGTTGAAAACTGTATAATGTTCAATGTTTTGAATCCTCTTCAATGTTTGAGTTACAAATTTCAAAAACATGATGACTAGAAAGATCGGTATGAATTCTATTGAATGGAGGAAATTTATTATGTTGCGTCATAGGAAAATATATACAATGTCATTGAATAGATATTTTTTTAAGAATAAATTGACAAATAATTAGTTTATACATACATGGAAATATTTTGCAATGTTTAAGACGATGTTTTG
Organism: Viscum album; assembly: GCA_963277665.1. Lineage (NCBI taxonomy): Eukaryota > Viridiplantae > Streptophyta > Magnoliopsida > Santalales > Viscaceae > Viscum > Viscum album. The sequence continues at coordinate 1,157,041,881 of OY728165.1, read as the reverse complement.
GTGTACCCAATAGAGAGTAGTATGAAGTAGTATCAAACATTAAGGAATATAACTTCCTCATACAGATAATTCTAAATTAAATAGAAAAAAATGTTTTAATCTCATGATAAATAAGTCTAGTAATGAATTCAAATAATATGATGAAAGTTTATGAGTCCATTAGATAGAGAAGGCTGAAGGCGGACCAGACATTTTTCATAAGATATATGAGTTTTTATAAATATTTGACTAATATAGATTCTTAAAAATTATACATTTGATAAAATAATTAGGAGATATAAAAAATTATAAATTCATTAATAACGATGATGATGATATTTTCTCTAAATTTTCACTTATCTAGATATGTTATGTAGGTAGAAAGGAATTTTTTAACAATGATCTTTCATGAAACATCAATAATATTATAGGAGGTTTCAGATGCACTCTTATAAAAACCCAAAACTTTTATATAAATTATTTAAATTTTTATTATATAAATAAATAAATAATAAAATTAAATATGATATAGAGGCCCAATTCCATTGGTAAATTAGATATATATCACATTAACATGAAAAAGGTATACAAATAAATTATTTAAAACTCTATAACATTCCTTTATAATCGATTGATTTATAATACTACACATGAAAACCTAGAGACATATATAAGAAACACGTGAGATATAAATCACAAAAAGGGAGTAATCAAATAATGACATGATGAAAGTAATACACCTGAGTCATGAGTTATATTAAGGTGACATAAAATGGTGATAATCATAAACTTGAACATTGAAACATGACATATGATGGTAACAATAAGGAAACATAGGAATATGGAACTAGAATAAAACAAGACATCGTATGTATTATTCATGGATGACTAATGAGACATTATAAAATAGCTATCTAAGGATAAATTACCTTGAACTAAACATGGTATCACATGAGATAGACACATTTCTAAATTCACTTAAGGGATATATATAATTCTAATCCCACCAATCACATTCATATCATGTACATGAAGTTTTGTTCCATATAGATCATACAAAATAAGAATGAATTTTATCACATTGAAATCCATAAATAAGGATTATGGGATATGTAAATTGGAGTACCAATTAATTATGTATTGATATGTGTAGGCAAATACACTTGAGTTAAAATGGTATTTTTTATAAAAAAACAAAAAATTTGGCATGGAAAATCACATGATAAATTTAGTAGTATAACAGGAATACATAAAGGTTCATGGATTGGTTTAATGAGAGTAAAATGTTGTATCTCATTACGTGGGAATCATAATGATTAAAAAGGTTTGTGTAAAAACATACTCTAACATTAAAAGTGTGACATCAAAAGTCATAATAAAAATTAAGTACTCAGATAAGGATGATGAGGAATGGAATCCATTACCATGAGAGGGTGCTTCGAAATATTCGGAGAAGTATCTTAAAATATTGTGAACTTCTTTGGAATATAATTATAAAGGGTTAATAATATTAATTTCATGATCAATGAGTTTTTATTGAAGTGGAATTGGATGTTGGGTGGTTATTAATATACAATTAAAGGGGAATTATTCATTAATATCTACTCCTATGATGTGGACTCTAATGTAATCAAGTCCAAAAACCATCCAATGGGTTTTCACATATTTTCTACCAAATAGGATTCGTTTAAAATACATTATTAGTTTAATAACAAAAACTATTAAAATAATACCATTTCAGATATGGATAAGATTTATATTCATAAATAATTATTTTCTAACCCATAAAATATAATATAGGTGTCGGAGGAGTCACTATATATATAAAAATAATAATAAAATAAATTCAATAATAAATTATTATAAAGGGGGGATATATTTCTGTTCATTTTTTCATTATATTATTAATTATATCACTTTTTGTATATTATTATTTTATCATTTATACCGTATTTTATTTTTTATTTAATATTTAAACAAAAATTAAAATGTTTGACAAAATTTTAAAAAAATTACCATTTTCTAATTTTTACATTATGATTAGAAAAAGATTATCTATTTTACCAAAATAATTTTCTAAATATGATTATTTTAACTTTTAAATAAAAAAACTGTATTTGATGGAAAATTGATATTTTTACGATAATAACATCTTTCTAACTCTTATAAAAATTATATTTGAATTTTTTAAATTATATTTTCATTTATATATAAATAAATATTATTTAACAATAATATTTTATGTAAATAATTTCTTCCTACAAAATTCAATAATTTATTAAAAGTTGTGATTTAATCGAAACTATAGACTTCACGAAAATACAAATTTGATTTAATCATATCAAAATATAATATTTATCAAAATAATTTTGTAATCATTTATAATGTTATAATAAAAAGGAATAAATATAATAATTCTTTCATTTAGAAAGGAAAAATAATATTATCGGGGTCAACATACATATCATCTTACCACACCAGTGTACGCCCTAAGGTTATGATGTGTGGTAGTGGTGCTTTCATGGGGTGGTTCGACAAAAATTGGTTAAGATGTGATCTCGATAAGATTGAACATCTATCGTAAATGGTTTTTATTGAGCATTAGTTTTTGAATCATGGATTAAGATTTTTCATAGGAAAATATCATTGATTCTTTCTCCCTTATAATCTTTGATAAATGGGTTTCATGTTGTATGATTGAAACACACCAAAATTATAAAATAATAACATTTTATTCGATAGAATTTATAACACAGAAAACCACGTGTCAAAGGGGATATAATATCCAAATATATTTCAATATATATACTCTTTTAAAAAAAATAAATCAATGATATATCTTTTAATGTATGCCACAAAAAATAATCTTGCATTATATGCAACATAGTCTTTCTTCGATAGCATTCTGTAAATGCAAGACTAGGGTTTACCAAACAACCATAAACTATTAATATTAATATTTAATAGTTAGAAAATATCCTACAAATAGGAAATTATGAATAGAACATATTAAAATATATGGTTGAATTCATTAATTACCAATTAATTACAAATTATTATGAAAATCAGTTGAATATAAATAAAATGTTTTTATAAAAAACTATTTTTATGCACCCAAAACAATTTTATATTAATATATTAATTTAATTAATATTTTTTTATGATATTAATTAAATATTTCTATTATATATTAAATTAAACATTTTTCCAATTCATTTAATAGATTTTATAGGAACATGATTAGAATAAACCCAATTTTATAGATAAAAATGCTATATTTTTATAAAGGTGGTTTTACAGCCTTTTAATCGAGAACATATTTTAAAACTAAATTTTGAAATTTTAATAAATTATATTTTAAAAAATAATATAAATTTTTTAAACATTAATTTCAAAATTATCTTTGGGTGATTTTTTTTATTTTTTTGAGAAGTTTCATTTTTTGATGAATGATGAAAAATAATGAGTCTTAATTAAAAACATCCTTTTCATTTAAATAATTTATATAGTAAAATTATATTATTAATTTTTTTAAAAGATAAATTAGATAAATTATACATCAATTAATTCAATTGAGGTCAGTTTTATCATTTTCATGTGTATTTTATATATAAAAACACATTAATCCTTTTAAAAATTTCACTTTGAAACCCATCTTTCTCATTGCGTATACGAGAGTAATTTTAAAAAAAATCATCCAATTTTGTTATTGGAATTTAAAAAAATGAATTCTATATTTTTAATAAAAATAATTTAATTTTTCTTGTAAGGCCAAATTAATTTTTTACAAATGTTATTACTATGAACAATTAAAATTAATCACAATGATTAATATAAAATTATGCATACAAAGGGTCCAAAATTAAACATAAGGGGAAACATTCCCTAAAAACATTTCTAAAACCTATAATATATCAATATTTCTACCATATACTCACTTAGATATCATATGGTTAATTATTTGAGGCACATTATATAAGTGATACCTTTTAATAGTATTTACCTTTTGGTATTTACAAGAATGTCACTCCTCCACTATAAAAGTGCCCTCACCCCCCTCGCTTCATCACACCACACAATCGATTTGGATCATCCAAAAACTACCCAAATAGCTTACCAATATCCCTAGCCTCATCCGAGATTATTTTTTAGACATAAATCAAATCGGGTAATGATTTTGGTGTAAACCAAAAAGACTTACTCGAATAAGATGTAACAATCATCAACTAGAACTGTTAGCTTATTTCTTTATCCACTACTTAATTTATTTTAATATCAAGATTATATAATAACATCAGTATATTCAATATAATAAAATGTTTTTATGTTAATTTCATGACCTAAAACCACTCTCACTTCCATTAAATTTGATACACAATGATCAGTCGTGTGTACGGTGAACTATTGTCATGCGAACTGATTTTGTTTTTTTTCATCCACTACCGCATCCCCAAAGCAATGTGATTTGTTCACACATTAAATATAATGTATTAATGATGGTATTAACTAACATATGTGATAAATATGAAATTAATATGAAACATTAATTATAGTATAAATATATCTATCATTTATTTTTCTTTCCTTAATACAATTATAAAATGGTAACATCGTTCTTATGTAAGTACGGACTACTGTCTCCATGAATGATGCATTCCATTTACTATCATTAAATATTATGGATCTAATTAAATAAATATGTAATAAATATGTATGATATTAAAATCATGATTTTAATTCTTTAAATAATTAAATCATATTCTATGTTTTTGGATTATAAAATAACAAGTCAAAGCATACTCGATAACATGGAAATTAACACCCAAAAATGTGAATATAAAAGAAATATAATTAACAAACAGGTAATAATATGTTGTAAAATGATCATATATGATATTATAAATATTAATATGTTTCTATTATAATTTAATGAATATTTTAAGACAACTATACATTAGGTTATATGATTCTCACTCCAAAGTAAGAATAATTTAATGGATTTCTTCTCAATTTAAATTCCATGGAGAGTTGTTTGTTATTATAAACAAATTAACATTTACAGGGTTTATATACTTCCCTATTGACATTTAATATCAAGAATAATTTATCCATCATGTTTAAATTTTAATTATTGTGAAATAGAAATTTCTTTTTTTGATTGTTCTCTTTCTCCTGAAACTATCATTTTATTATAATTATTTTTCATTAGAAATTACTTTTCTAATTAATATATATATCATTTATCTGGGATATGATTATTAACTGAACAATATACCATTTTTACATATGGTGTACAATTTCATCCTTATTTTATTAACAGGGGAATTATTGATTGAGGTGTATCCTTTACTCAATATGGATAATTGATAAGGCACATTTTATAGGAATTAATATGATTATTCGATATATGATGAATGCTTTGAACATGAAAGACATGATTTGGAGATCAGTTAATGTAGTCCCCTTGATTTATAAATAGTCTTTTGAGATGAATTTGTTGTTAAGCCTTATATAATGGGTTTTTACCCGGTATGTTTTAAACTATATTGGTATGAGAACTTGATAGAAAAGGTATCTTATTCCTGGGAAACATGACATCTATTAAATAAGATTTTTCTTCATTTTGTATTTAGTTATCATTATTATCCATGATATTTTCACTATTAAAAAATATATTTGAATATTCCATTCTCATTTAATTGATTAAATTTCATGTGTGTTAAGTTATTTATCATTCCATATTGATAATTCCTTATACAAATATTTAAATGTAATGTACGTTTAGTTATTTAAATTCCTATATCTATTATGATCATTGATTCAATACTATTTCAACATTAATAAACACTTACTAATAATTTGACATAACCCTTATTTTTTCCTCTTCATTTGATTCCATGAAGTTTACTAAGAAATATATAAAATGTTATGCAAGATGAAAAAAAAATTATACTGGATTATATAGTAATTTTTTGTTTCAGATGTATTGTAAGACTCATGTATTCATCTCATTTAACAAGACTACTAAACAGATTGTTCCTTTAGGATGTATTTCCATATATCTTATGTTAGTGTAATGGTAGTAGACAACTTATCCTCATTATTTAGGGTCAGGTTTTATGCAGTTGTTTTCAATGAAAGTTTAGTAGAAACCTTGGGAACATGATTTTGGAAAACATGTATTGGAGAACATAAACCTAAGATATAATTAGGGGATATGTATATAATAAAATCCAATTTTTTCAATTAGATTGATAATTAATGGCTTTCCTAGAAATAAATTCATGTCTAGACACTACAGTCGGATGTGGTTCTGTCAAAGATGTACCTACAGGTAATAACTTCATATAGGGAATGTTATGCTTGACTTTAGAATAACCTGATACATGATGATGGGCCTAACCACACACCTAGTTTGATACTCCAGTGGGATATTCTTTTAATAATTCACATTTTATTTACAAATAATTATTAATTATTTTATTAGATAATGAAAATTACAGACTAAGGATAAACCTGTGGTGACATATATTGAAAATAATGTGTGAATATTTAGACATCGTTGAAATGATTATATTGTTTGTATACTATGTTAATTGTTTCTCCCACAATATTTTTTTGTTTTATTCAAGAGATTAAACATATATGAATACTATTAACATTGAACATGGAAGAAAATCTGGTTATAATGAGAATACAAATAGGATATTTATTGGAGTGAAATATATCATGTTCATTCTTAATCAGTTTTTTAAAAATATGATTAAAAAAATATTCCTTAAGAAACTCTTTACACACCAAATAATTCAATGATGATGTTTTCTAAGATCTATATTTCTCGAGACTAATGAGAAAAAAACAATTGATTTTCATTATGAATGAAATTTTGAAGGACTCACCATAGATAGTGTATATATATAGTGTATAAATGATTTATTTGGGAGAAATAAGGTTTTAAAGTAATGAATTTCTAAGGAAAAATGAATAGTATGATGAAAGGAAATCAATCTCATCCTAAGGATATATTTATACATTTTTCACTTAAAAGTGGGTAACCTAGGAATTACCTTATACAATTCCATTTTATAAAGGAAAAACTCTATACCAAGGGTGGAACTATGTGTAAATAAATGGATGAAGTATTTATGTATTGGTATTATATTGAAAACATTAGATAAAATTCTATTTAATAATTAAATTTCAAGGATTTCCATTCTATTTATTTTTATAATCATATTAATATGGTTTTGGAAAAATGAATACCTATATTCTGGGGAACAACCCATTAAATCTAGAAAGGTGATGGGGTGCGAACCCATGACTGTATGACAATAAAGGCGTAATGCCTAATATTTTCCTACATGATCTCCTTGTTAATGTATCATTATTTTAGATAAACAATTTTACCAATAAATATTATTGATGTACAATTAGTATCACTTTTGAGGTTTATATATTAATGTATTAAATTTATTGGTTTTTGAAAATATTTAGAGAAATAAAAAATAATTTTTAACTTTTCATGTATCTTATGATCTATTAAAAGTGAATTTTAGTGCTTTAAAAATAAAAAATTAGTTTTTGGGTATTCATTTCAGTGAGTAAATATAATAAATTAAAAATTAATTGAAGAAAAACCAAAGGATGAAATTATTCATATGAAATATAAATATACCATATACATATTTTTAATTATATTCATAGATACTAAAATAATTCCTCAAATATTGAAAAAAAACATGAACACAATTCTATCTAATTACACATATATCTGATGAGGTGGTTGGTCTTTAAAATCATCGCAAATTTATGTTTTGGAGTCCCAAAAAATTTTATTTACCACTCACATTATTATGTTAAATAGCCTCAATCACTCTCTATAGTAATTTATCATTTTCTATTATGTATATTTTTTCATTTACTAACTATTTTATTATACTTGGGAACCTATTTACATGACCTTCATACTTCCCACTATCTCTAATTAAGAGGATATTTTAATAACCATTTTTCTATGTGGGTTTTTTAAAAATGAAATTTTAAAATTTCAAACCCAGCACTACCAATGTCATGTATAAATTATGAAAATAAAATTTATTTATGGTGGGAAGAATATAACACAATTAAATTCTAAAATAATAACATTTTATTCGAAATTGTGTATGACATGCAATAACAATTGTATGAGGGTAAATATTATACCGATACTTTAAAATATATTTAGTTATCTAAATAAATTTAATATATGATATAGCATTAAATTGATGAAAAACTGAGTTTTATTGTATTACATGCAATACAGAGTTCTTTTGCTATATTGCATTATACGCAAAAACGTGTTTTACTGAAAAACCATATATTGTTAATAATATTATTTAATTTAATAGTTAGAAACTAGACATTAAATTGGTGTTTATAAATAGTTTTAACTAACTTACAAAAATATATATTTTAATTAATTGGTTACAAATTAATTACAAATAATGAGGAAAACCTATTGAATATAAAGGAAATGTTTTTACATAAAACTAGTATCAAGTTCCCAAAGTAATTTTATCATAATAAATCAAATAAGTTAATATTAGTGAATAATATTAAATAAATATATATATTATATATTAAATCAAATATTTTTTACTTCATGCAATTGATTTTTTAGAAAAAAGATTACAACAAACAAAATTTTACGCATAAAAAAGCCATTTTAGGGTTGTTTTCCTCCATTTAATGGTACATTTGCTTTAATAATAAATTTTAGCAATTTTATAAATTTTAATAATAAAAAAAAATTATTTTTTAAAATAATAAATTAAAATTTATCATGGGTTTAATTTTGTGTTTTTTTCAAAGATGTTTCATTTTTTTGATGAATAGTGAGAATATTGAATTTTAATTGAAAATATTATTTTGGTTTAAATAATTTATCTGATTAAATTGTTTTATAAATTCGTTTTAAAGTTAAATTATAGAATTTATATATATATATATATATATTAATCTAATATAGTCCATTTGAATCATTTTTATATTTATTTTAGAATTTCAAACCTAGAAATCTTTTGAACAATTTTACTTTAAAAACATGTTTTCTCATATCTTATATGGGATTAGATTTAAATTAAATTTTGCAACTTTATTGTTTTTAATTTTATGAAAATGGATTCCATGTTTTAAAAAAAACAATTTATAATTTATAATAATATCAAATTAAATTTTGAACAATGTATTTAGGGAAAATAATTAAAATTAATCATCACGAATATAGTATTATTAAACTTACCAAGAGGCTAAGATTTAAACATGAGTGACAAATAACCTAGAAACATTGTCTAACCCCTTTTTATGGTAATATTTTCATTATATCACCCCTTTATCTAACAATATTCATTATTTCTGGAAAATGACGTAAGGAAGACCTCCCAACAGTGTTTATGTTTTTCTATTTACAAAAATTCCACTCTTCCTCCATGATAAAATGGTGCAAACTCACCTCACTTGTTCACACATATCACGACATTTTATATGTAAAACCCCACCAAAATCTATTATCAACGTACCACCCCTAATCCTAGAATATTTTTGTAAACAAATCAAACTAAAGAAGTATTTTGGTTTAAACCAAAATGATTTGCTGATGAAGAGGTGACATTATTCAACGAGTACTTTTATTTTATTTATTTATCCACCCATTAAATTATTATTATATGAAGAGTGTATAATAACTTGATTATATTCAATATAATTTTATTTTTTAATGCTAATGTTATGACCTACACCCAAAAACAATTTCCCCAAATGGGATATGCAATCATCGTTTGTGTGTAAGGTGGGACTACCACCCTGCGAATCGATGTTATTGGTTCTTCCATTACTGTCTTTCAATGTTGGGAATAATTATGGGCTTATATTATATATTTCAATTATATGATATTTATATTAAAAAATATTCTTTAATTTTTATATAACACAAACCTTCAGGATTCCTTGTTTATAGTAATATGATAACATCCTTTGTGGACTTGTCGACTACCGCCTCCTAAAACCAATGTGATTCTTTCATAATTAACATGGATTATATTAAGGCTATTTTTAATTATGATATCTGACGAATATAAAATTTAAAAAAAATTAATTATAATATAAATGTATATATATATATATATGTCATTTACTTTTCCTTCTTTAATATAACAAGAAAAAGGAAACAACATTTATGCATAAGTACAGCCAACTGTCTCCATGAAAGGTGTATTACATTTCCTATCACAAGATTTTATAGATTTACATAAATATATATATACTATATATATATATATATATTATATTTTAATCATGATTTACATTATATAGATAATTAAATCATGATTTCTATATAAGGAATATAAAATAACAAGTCAAAACAAACTCGAAAAACAAGGCAACTAACATCTAAAATAGTGTAAATAATGAAATTTTATTAATAAAAAGGGGATAAGATGATATAAAAGGATCATATATAATATTATATATGTTAATAAGGTTCTATTATAAGTTTGTAACATGTTTAAAACAGCTATACTGGAGTTCAAACTTTTCTCACTTAACAGAAAGTATAAGGTAAGGGATTTCATCTCAATTTACATTCCATTGAGACTTATTTGTTATTATAAACCAATTTATTTTTATGTGGTGTATATAATTCTATATTAAAATTTAATATTATGAAAAATTTATCCATCATGGTGTTTTGTGTTTAAATTTGAATTATTTTTTATTCTCAATTTCTTTTTTTATACTTAATTTTCTCCTAAAACAATAAGCTTAATGTGATAATTTTTTTTCAAAATTGCATTTCTCATAAAAATACATATCATTTATCATTGATAGGATTATTTCCAAAGTTGTATAACATTTTACATACTATATAAACATTGTAATTTATTTTATTAACTATAGAATTATTAATAAATCATTCTCCTTTACTCAATATGGATAATTGGTAAGGCATGTTATTTATGTATTAAATTAATTTTTTGATATCTGACTAATGAATTGGACAATAAAAAAATAGGTTAGGGACCAGTTAATGAAGAACCCTTGATGTGTCGATAGTCTCATGAGAGGAAACAATTGGCTAGCCTCAGATAATGGGTTTTTACCTATTATGTTTTAAACTCTCTTATTGATAGTGCTTGACCGTAAATGCATCATGTTCCTGAGAAAAATTACAACACTATGTAATTATTTCCTTCATTTAATATTTATTTCCAATTTTTATCCATGATATTTTAACTATAAAAAAATATATAGATTCATTTCCTTTTCAATTTATTGATTAAATGGAATGTTTCTTTTGTTATTTACCATTCCATATTTATTTTTCCATATCTAATAACTAAAATGGAATGTGCTTTCATTTATTTATCTTTCTATATTATTTATTCACTCCCACTCAGTTTATTGATTACATGGTATGTTTGTTCATTTAATTACATATCCATGTTGATAATGCACATTTATTAATTTTTTTCATTGTATATAACACATAATGATCGTTTGATCTTGAAATTGTTTTTTTTCCTTTCCCCAGGATTCTATAATGTTTACCAATAAATATATATAAAGATGTTATATATATGGAAAAAATCACAAAAAAGAAATGAGGTTGTAATTTTGAATTAAAATTTAATATAATACTATTTTATGTATCTAGTTTACCAGGAATACTAAACTGATAAATCCTTTAGGATGGGTTTCCTTATATCTTATTCCAATGTAATGGTAGTAATCCTTAGATTAAGGCTTATTGGGGTTAGGGTCTCTAAAATGATCCTACTGGTTGAGGTTATCCCTTATTCCATATATTAAAATTAGACTTTGAAATAACACTTAATAAATAATAATTTCAATGACCACTATAATATATGTATATTTTGAATGGTTAGGATACTTTATAGTATTTAAAATCCGACCAGCTCTATTTTATAATAGTCAAAACAATCAATGTTTTTAGGTTCTTTCTATTACTACATTTCAAAATAACGTATTTATTCATTCAAAATTAATTTTCATTAATAAAATTCTGGTTAATTATATTATTCAACACATTAAAAAAATTTCCCTAAAAATTTCATTTTTTACTCTATAATAGATGAGGGTACTTTTGTTTAATTTTCTCTTCTGTTTCCCATGTTTCCTCCACAAACTTAGGGTTCTTAGGAACACTTTTACTAGGTGATTTGTATTTTTTCATTGAAATTTGTATCTATGATCTAATATCTTCACACGATTATATTAATATGAAAAATCATTCTAAAATGGTACCACCTATATATTTAGTAGATGTGAGGGATCTAGTATTTATTTCCTCAAGAGGTAAACATATAGCGCATCATATACTTGAGATATATTAAGTTTGAGATCATGTCAATAGACCACATCTATAATATGATAAATAATATAAAAAGGTATTTTGTTTATTAAAATAATATTTCCCATATTTTCAAACCTTAGTAATGTCTTCCACAACTATACATGAATGTAAATCTTATATTTGACCTTACACTCTAATTCTCATCAATGAATTTTTACATATATTTTCTATCAAGAATGTGTAGATTTCATATGATACTCAATGGTTTGAACATTCTGTATCATCTCTTAGATAATATCATGTCCTATAAGATTCCTCTGTTACATACTAATATTTTTATAAGGAAACACTATATTTGATAGCATATATAATATTCCTTGTTGAGCTTAAACAAAGTGAATATTATTATTTAAATGTTATCATTCTAACGAAGCCCTTGGGATGGAGGGAATGAATATGATTAACGGAATTATGAAAATATTGAATACCCATGTATATATAAAAAAAATATTTGGTGACCAATTTATTATTTATTAAAATATAACCCATTTGAAAATAAAATGATATCATATTTTGAAAAAAAAAATTAATTACGCATAAGATTGTTTTATACCAATAAGAAAATAATCATAATTGATAGATTTTATTAATGAAATATATATATATATATATATATTATATTTAATATAAAATTTCAAATTTATATATATATTTTCTAGAAATTATATAAAAAATCCAGTTTTTTGCATAAAAATCTATATTATTCTAAAATTAGTTTTACCACTTTTTAATGGAAGACTTATTTAAAAAAAAATCTGTAAAATTTAATATAATTTATTTGAAAATATAATCTTATTATTTGAAATATTAATATAAAATTTTAGTTTGTTATTTTTTTGGTATTTTTCTAAGAAGATTCATCATTTGATGAATAGTGATAAATAATGGATTTTAATCAAAAATTTCTTTTTCGACGAAATATTTTATAGTTTTAAATTATATTTTTAATAGGGTTGAAAGTATAATTAGGTCAATTTTATATTATATAATCCAATTTAGTTAATTTAATATAATTTCATATTTAAATTGGATATAAAAACATTGTGAACTTTTGAATTAATTCACTTTAAAAACATGTTTTCTCACCCCTTCTACGGAATAAATTTTAAATTAGTTTTTTTTTTCACTTATATATTTTTAATTATTAAAAAAGATTAAATATTTGGAATCATGAGGATTAAATTTATTAAATATTTTCCTTTTACTTTTTGTGGAATATGAATAATAAACTTATTATTCTTATTACCCCAAATAAGGGTAAATTGGGTAAGTAAGGGTAAACATAATATTATAAATATAATAAAATTACACTAACACTTTACCAGTTTTTATTGAATTATTAATCTTCATCCATAATAATTAAATTATTATTTATTGTACCTTTATGGCCTTTTTAATTATATTATAACCTTTTAGAATATTTTATTCAGTGAAGTATTAAACTTATTATAATCTTGTCTTTAAAAAGTGAAATATTGTTAATATGGGGTTATATATGGGATATTTTTATATATAAATAGAATTTTTAATTTTAAAATATTTATATTTATCAATTAAATTTGCATTTAATTTTTTAAATAAGAAATATGTTTCTGAAATTCTTGCACAATGATGATGTAGCGATTGTTTAATTAAAGGAAATATCAAATTAATGAAACTAAAAATATTAAAATTAATAAAATTTTAGATAATTAATAACATTATAGAATTTTAAAGAAGGAAATGAAATATTATGGATATATTAAAATATTTGTGTCAAGGATATCTTGTTGTTATGATATTTTTAAAAATTCAAGTATTGAATACTATAAAAATTGACATTAATGATATTTTAAAATAAATAATATTTTATTAAATTATATAAAATTTCAGAAAAATTAAAATTACTAAAAGGTAATTTTATAAGGTTTAAAATTTCACGCATTATTAATTTATGGTTTGTTTGGAATTTTATTGTAACTATATTAGCCCTTAATGATTAAAAGCCATAGTTTTAATGGAAAGAGTTAAAGAGGTTAAATAAATGGTAAAACAAAACAATAAGGATTAACAAATACAAAAAATAATATAATTTCCATTTAGAAAAGTTATTTCAACACATTATCATTCTATATTTGATATAAATTATTTTGGATCCATTTGGGAAAGTAAATAAATGTATATTAATTTAATATTTGGAGAAATTCCAAGAGTGCCCCTCCAAACTCATATAAAAGGGAACCTCTTCTTATCTTCAATTCACACATAAAAAACAATTTTTATTATAAAATATATACCTAAATTCATTCATATAATACCTACCTATATTCTATATCTCTTATTATATTCATAAAATCATCCTTAGTGGTCTTCATTTGTTATGCAATGATGGATTTTTAAAAAAGAGGTATTGTTTTAAACAAAGTATTTCTATTTTTTTTACTTCCACCTAAATAAGGTATTATTAATCCAAAATGAAATAATAAATATATTATCTGAAATATAATAATATGTTATTATGTTAATATAAAAACTTAAATCTGTCTCCACTTCTATCAAGGAGGGAAATAATTCATCGTTCTTGTGTGAGGTGTACTCCTTCCTTGCAAACCAATTAAATACATTTCCCATCATTTTATCTCATGAATGATTATAATAGTGGATTAAATGATAAAATATCATATCAATGACATATTTATTATTAAAAAAAATTATATAATTTTTTTTCTTACCTTTCCATGGACAGAAAAATGATAATATCGTTCATTCATATGTGTGAACTATCACCTCCAAAAAGCGATGGGATTAGTTTTTCATCTCCATATCACAAGGATGGTATATATAATAATATTATAATAAATAATATATTCTTTATTACATTATTATAATTGTTTAATGACAAAATTACATTAATATTATTTCCATATTTATCATTGAAAATTGAAAATTCTATTCATGCATATGTATGACTTACCGTCTCTATGATTGTAACGTAGTTCATTTTTCATACCCCTAATTAATAGAAGGAATTAAAAGTATAATTTTTTTACATAAATGATAATTTTCCAATTATTAATACTCTTGATATGATGCACTAATAACCCCTTGACTGTTGACATCATGAAAAATTCATTTTGGACTCATGTACCAAATATCATCAAATCATCTGATGTGAACATAAATAATAATTCGATGTTATAACATGGTAATAAGTGATATAAAAATAATAATAAACTTAGAAAATCTTGTCAAGAAATTAATTAATTTAACAATGTTTATTATTCAGTAATATAAAGGACATACATTAAAAATAAGACTCAGGGTAAGGGACTTTTTTACAAAAAAAAATGTTTTAATTGTTTTAAATATTTATTTTTTAAATCTTTCAATTTCATGACCATGTTTTCAATAAATATTATTATTAATTTATTTAAATGGACATGAATTTTTTAAAATTTAAATATTAAGATTTCATTCAAATATTTCAACGTGGTATATAACACATTGATTTAAAATTACTTTTTAAATGTTTAAAATGATTTTAGAAAAATGATGGATTATTTCAATAACATCAAATGTTACCATATATGTGAAAATGAAATTTTAAGAGTGAAATATTAAAAAGTGAATGATTTTATGTTTTATTATCAGATAATGGCACATGGAAATTTTAATGATGGTTATATGATAAACCAATGATAGGTGTTTCGAACGTAAACCAAGGATAGGTGGTTACATTATAACATCCAATTCATTGGGTATGGAAGATGACAATATGGTTATTCCATTTATAATAGTGAAATGTATGGGTGACTACTTCTTATTTATTAAATTTTATTATAATTTTATCTCATTTAACCTACTTATATAATATATGATTTTTTATGATTTTTCATGAAAATATTTTGATATTTTAAACATAGGATAGTAAACTTTTCTAAAATATGATTCATTTTTTAGGGTAAGATGGTATGTTTTAAAAAAATGAATGGGTTTTCACAAAAATAATGGTTTAATTTTTTATATAACTTATTAATATGTTTTTCCCATTCCATGTTTTAAAATGTTCTCTACATGGAGTAAGGAATTGTAGTGATCAGGATGAGATCAAGAGGAAAATTGTAAAGATTTATCATCATAAAAATTATTGTTTTGTTTTAATTTTTTTGGTTTTATGGAAACAATATATACTATATTGAAGTATACTCTTGTAATGTATGGGTTTAAATAGTAATACTTTCCCTTATTCTATAAACCTCAAAAATTAAAATATCCTTGAATGTTAATTCTATTTCAAAAATACTATAATATGTAATTTTTAAGGTTAGTTCCTAACAGTTGGTATAAAAATATTTTTTAGACAACTTTAGAAATTGGGATGTTTTAATAAGTATTATGAGTATTATTATGAGTTTAAAATATTTTTTTTTATAATTTAAATGTCTTTTAATCCCCTTTTAAGGCATTATGTAAGGAACTTTTAAAGTGACTAGGGTTATTTTTTGGAGACATTTATTTCTGTGGTAATTATAGGTAATTATATTTTTTTAATGGAGATGATTTGGTGAATAAATTATCAATGTAAAATTTTAAGATACTCAAAATTTTCTTAATCCAATAATATTAATGTTAATATGGTATTATGAGGAATAATGGCTGAATTGTCTTTTGGAATCATATATAATTTTATTGTGTATTTATTGTGAGTGTGGTTATTTATTCAAATGGTTATCATATCTTGGAGATTATATGAAATGGTAATATAAATTATGGTATGGGTCTTCATGATTAACTTATTTTGTTTGGAGATGATTCATAAAATTTATATTGGAAGGCTTTGTGATCAAATCCTTCTGATTATTGGATTTCAATATTATACTCTAATATTTATGAGTAATTTTAAGGATACATTCTTATTTAATGATCTATGTTGACCATTAAGTATTATTATTGAATTTTGTAAATTAAATTTCGTTTCTATTTTTATAATGGTTTATTATTTTTGGGGAATTATCTTTTATTATCCAAACTATTTTGGTTTTGGTTAATTCATAAATATAGCAATGATAGACTGTTTCCCATTTATTGAATTTTTTATCCTTAAAAGATGATTATAATTCTTCATACATGAAAAAATCATCTCGAATACTCATAGTTTGAAGAAAAATATGAGTTTATAGTCTAAATTTATTAATGTATGAAACACTAATTTTTATATAAGTATATTTCCTTGTGATATTTTTTTAGGAATAAAATTAATTCCTCAACTATAAAAAATGATCTTGAAATAAAACATTATTTGTTTACTTTTCTTACTAAGAAATAAATGGCCTTTTAACCCATCAAAGATTTATGGTTATGTGATGGTTAACATTATGAATACAATGTTCTATATAACTCTATATAAGAACATGATAGTAATATTTTTTCCTTTCATTCCAATGATTTTATTCATGGAATCCATGTATGTTTTATCATAGGTGACCTTCTAACGTTCCTTTATTTCATTTAAAGTTAATGTTTTATTATTCCATTTCTCTAATGTTGGATTAAAATTAATATATTTTCAATAATAGAACCCTAATTACCAGTAAAAACTTAAAACTGTGTGGAATCAATATATTAAAAAGGGTAGAATTTTACATCCCAATATTTTAAGAAGAAAACGGTATGTTCGATAGCGTACCTAATACGTCACATTGAATATAAACAAACAAATAAATACTATTATTTAAATATTACTATTATAACCTCATCATTAATATGAAGTCAATAAATAGTATTAACTGAATTTTGAAAATATAGTTTCCACGTGTATATAAAATAAATTTTTCAGTGACTATTTATTTATAAATAAAAATAAAACCCTTTTGAAAATAAAAAAGGAAACATTTTTCTGATAAACTTTTTAATTGTGGACAAGTTTGTTTCATACCAATAAATACACATATCACTATTAATGAATGTTATTAATTATATATATATATATATATATTATTATGTCTAATTTTTACCATTAATCATATTTTTTATAGACATTATATGTAATTAAATCAAATTTTATGTTTAAAAACATTATTTTTTTAAAGCAGTTTTACCCCCTTTTAATGAAATACTTTTTATAAAATAAGTTCTAGAAAATTTTATAAAATTTATTGGAAAAAATAATCTTACGATTTGATATTTTTATACCAAATTTTATTTGGTTGTATTTTTTGTTTTTTTTCAGAAGATTCATGTTTTAATGAATAGTGAAAAAATACTTCATTTTAATTGAAAACAACATTTTTTAATAAATAATTTATAGTGATAAATTATATTTTTAATTAGTTTTAAAGTATTAATAGTTATATATTATATATTTTAATAAAATTTAGGAAATTGGAATAAATTATATATGAAAATTGGAAAAAATAATTGTGAACTTTTGAATGTTTTCACATTAAAAACCTATTTTATCACCTTCCCTAAATGATTACTTTGAAATTAATGTCATCCACTTCATTGTTTTTTATTTTGAATAAATAAATAAATATTTATAATCATAAGGGTAATTTTTATTAAATATTTTTCTTTTATTTTTTTAAAATCTAAATCATAAACATATTAATTTTATGACCATGATTAAGGGTAAATCTGATAATTGTTGGTAAAAATTATATTATAAATATTATAAAATGGCCCAAAAAATGCCAATTTTTTATTGGATGATTATTGTTTTCCATATTCATTAATTTATTCGTTATTTTACCATTTGTGGCCTTTTTAGGACATTATAACCCTTTACAATATTTTTTTGAATGATTAGTCATACATATCATACTCTTGTTTTTAACAAGTAAAATATTTTCAATATGGGGTTATATTAGGTATATGTTTGAATTTAAATAGTATTTATAATATGAAATATTTATCTTCATCATAGTAATTTATTTTAAATTTTTTTGGGAATAAATAATGACATTAAAGTCTTGCATAATGATGATGAATTAATTCTTTAATTAAAGGAAATATCAAATAAATTATATTGACAATGTTATAATAAAAATAAATTGAGATAATTAATATCATAAAATAATTAAGTAGTTTACATTGACATATTATGGAAGTATTAAAATATTTTTTTGAATATATGTTTTTTTAAGATATTTTTAAAAAGTCAAGTAATGAATAGTGTCAAAATTTACATTAATGATATTTTAAAATAAATAATATTTATTAAATGATATTAAATTCATAAAAAAAATTCATAAACATTACTTTATTATGATTAAAATTTCATACCAGATCATTTTAGGTTATTTTTTCATTTTATATGAACTGTATTAACCCTTAAAGATTAGTAGACCAAGTTTTCATGGTAAAAGTAAAAAAGGTTAAACGAGGGTTAAAAGAAAAATATAAGGATATAAAAATAGTATAATATTAGATAATTTTTATTGGATGAATGTATTACAACCCATATTAAACCTATATTATATATAAATATATTTGGATCCATTTTTTATAGAAAATAAATTTATATGAATTTAATATTTTGATAAATTCCAAGAGTGCCTCTCCCCTCTCTTATAAAAGGGAACTTCTTCTTCTTTTCTCTTCACACGTCAAAAACAATCTGGTTCAGCCTATATCTACCCAAATAAATTCTTATAATACCTACCCACATTTTATAGCCCTTATTTTAGGCATAACACTATCCTTATTGTTCTTAAGGAGTTATGTAATGAAATATTTTTAAGGAAGATGTATTATTTTTAATTATGTGTTTATGTTTTGTTTCTACTTCCACATCCTTAAAATTTTCTTCAACCATGATTAAATAGTAAATAATTTATCCTAAATATAATTATATTTTATTATGTTAATATCATAAAATAAATATATCTACACTTCCATCAAATGGGAAAAGAATTTGTCATCCATGTGTATTGTGAACTACCGCCTCACAAACCAATGAAATTAATTTTCTTTCACCGTCCATTAGGAATGGTTATAACAATGGAATTATTTATTATATTTGTTATTAATTACCTATTTATCATTATTAAAATATAATAAATCATTTATCTTTTTACCTATCTATTCTTAGAAAAATTATAACATTGTCCATGCGTTCGTGTGAACTATCGCCTCCATGAAGCGATGTGATTAGTTTTTTCACCACCATATCACAAGTCTAATATATATATAAGTGTATATAAATAAATAATATGATATATATGATATTATTATAAATATTAAAAGATATAATTATATTATTCTTCTTTCAATTATGATCATTGAAAAATGAAAACGTTACTCATGCATATGTACGGCTTATCATCTCGATGATCATAACGTAGTTCATTTTTCATATACATATTTTATGGATGGATTTAAAAGTATAATTTATGTATAAAATTTATAATTATTTCATTATTATTTTTTTTATATTATTTACCATTACCACTTTGTATATTCAAATCATAACACCTTCATTTGGGACATATGTGCTAAATATCATCAAAACGTCTGCTGTGAACTTAACTAATTAAGTAGATGTTATAACATGGTAATAAGTGACATAAAAGTAATAATAAATATGATAAAGGTTCAATATAAAGTAAATAATAAATATATGTTTTTGATTTATGATTATGAGGAACATATATGTAAAATAGGACTAAAGGTAAGGGACCTTTTAACTAAAAACCTCATTTTAATTATTTTAAGGATTTATTTACTAAATATTTATCTTTCATGTACATCTTTAATAAAATAAATTTTAAGAATGTATTTATATGGAAATTACTTTTTAAAAATATTATATTAAAATTTAATTCAGATTTTTCAAATTGGTATGAGTCACTTTCATTTAAAAATCACATTTTAAATGTTTAAAATGGGTTTTTAAAATAGATGGATTATTTAAATAACTTGAATTATTTTCTTAGGACTGAAAATGAAATTTTAATTGTGAAATGTTAAAAATTGAAGGATTTTATGTGTTTTTATTACATAATGTTACTTGGAAATTTGACATGTGGTTAAATGACAAATAAATGTTTGGTGGATCCATGATAAATCGAGGATGGGTGTTTAAATTATAACCTCTAATGAATTTGGTATGGAAGTCAACCATATGGTTATTCTATTTGTAAGAGAGACATGTATCAAATTATAATGTATGGTTAATCAACTTGATTATAATTATGTCCCAAGATACATAATTTTATCTAATTGGATTTCTTAATATTTTTAAAGAAAATTATTTGATTTTCAATGGGTAAGATCATGATCTTTTTGAAAATAAGATTCCTCTTTTAGGGTAAAATGGTAGGTTTTCAAACAAAAATATTAGTTTTCACAAGACTAATTGTTTCAATTATTTAATGTCCCTTTCTATGTTTGTTTTCACATGCCATCTTTCAAAAAGAATAACTGCTTTTAAGGAGTAGTAGGGATAAGGATGAGATCAATTGTAAAATTGTAATGAGTTATCATTATAAAAATCATGTATTATTTTATATATTTTAGTTTTGTGGAAAAAATGGATGTTGTATAGAATTGTCCACTTGTAATTTATGGGTTTACATTTTAATATTTTACCCCAATTATATAAAATTCAAGACTAAAAATATCCTAAAATGTTAATTCTAGTTCAAAAAAACTAGAATATGGAATTTTAAAGTTCGGTTCCTAATATAATCTCTCCAACTTCATCCCAGTATATTTGTTTCTAACAATGATTCCCATACAGAGCCTCATAATTTTTCATTTGAATTCTAGGATAGAAACTGTTGTTATATTACAAATCCACTGGGGGGGATGTGTTAATCCCAAATATAGTGTCTTGGTTTTTTGAATGATGAAACATTTCAATGGATGTTGAGTTTTTACCTTAGTATAAGAGTGTTTAAATATTTTTTGAACTAAAAAATGGTTTAAAGTGTTCTAAATTCTATAATTTGTTTTTTTTGTGGGATATTATTTTGTATAAGTATCAGGGGTTTTTTATCACTAGTGGAAGAATATACATCCATACTATAGGAAAAAAATGAGTTGAGTTTTCCACTTTCTGTAAATAATTTACATGTAATGTAATGGGTTCATTGGGTGGGGACTAATAGTTTTAAAAAGTGAAAGCTCTTGGGCATGAACTGAAAAATACATGAAATATATAATTTATAAGTCATTAAATGGTTACATGATGTGTAATAGTTATATGCAATGTAATAGGAAGGTATCATTTTTAAAGGAAAGCAGGGGCTTGACCCCTAATTTCTTTACACACAGGTTATAACCCACTTTGTAGTGCCTCATCTTCCTCCCCCAGTGATCCTTGGATCACCTATATCAAGATTTTGTTTCATATTCCTAGACATGAAGTTGAATCATATTAGAATTTTATTCACTCTTCTTTCTTCTTTTCATCATTTACCTTTACACCTTTGGTGTTATTTTTATCTGAGATAATAAACCTAATATTTAGGGTTTTTTTAAAAAAATGCATTTTCTTTTAAAGAAAAACAAATAAAATCTTGATAATGGATGCTTGAAGCATCTTAATCATGAGGTAAGTGTTCTATAGTTTTTACCTCAAGTTTACCTGATTTTTAATTTTCATCATTTTCCTGAACACCAGATTCTCCATGGGTTTCCCATAAAATAAGAATTCATTTTTCTAGAACCTAATTCCCTAATTCTAGAATCCATTATAGATTAAATTATAATAATTAAATATTATATAACTCATGTTTTATCTACCCCTTAAGGTTCCATTCCTTGAATACCCTATTTAATTGATTTATTTTATAATAATAAAACTTTTTTAGGTGTGTTTTATTATGAAATTTAAATGATATTGTTAAATAGATATTAACATAATTTGATTTGGATGGATACACCATCCTTTTATCCCCTTATTTCCAATCCACCTCCTATTTTTTTGCTTGTCTCCTTGAAAAGGCTAACTTGAATTAAATATAAAGAGAATGGTTAGATCATGTCACATAAATTTTTATACAATCGATTAATATTTGGTTTTGTAAATTAATTTGATAAATTATCTATGGTATGTTTCCTATGATGCATATACATATACCATTTAACATGTATGGTGTTAACTGTCTGAGGATAGTTTACATGGCCCTCATATTACTGATAATGGAATAATCCAATTAAGGAATTTAATGATTAGTATTGAAACAAAAGTGAAAGACCCTTATTGTTATAAAATAAATAAAAATGGTAAATGGGTGTGGCCCTTTTAAGATAAATTATTTATGACATGGAATGTTTTTGGGAAAGGTTTCTTGTATATTCATGATATTCAGGTAATGGGTAACATACATTCATCATACTCAAGCAGGGTGACACATACATTCATGTAACAAGGGTAGGTCATCCCATACATTCATGACACTCATGTGGGTTGTCTCAAACATTCATTGTACTTATATAGGGTGTTCAATACATTCATAAAACACAATCAAGGAATCTTATACATTCTTGATACTCGGGTAGGGTCTCCCAGATATTCATGAAACTCGAGAAGGGTGTAACAAAAAATTTGTGATACTCAGGAATGGATTCCTACATAGATTTGATACTCACAGACGTTGTCCCACATACTTTTGATGATAGGGATTTAAATACATTGACAACTGATGAGATTCATACTACGACTCATGGAAAACTAAGTTACGCCTCAATTCCTCAATAGTATTAGTATCCCATATATACATATAGAACTCACTATGTATATAGACCATATATTTGTATACATATTGTTACTTTTATAGAGATATTCTATATTTGGATGAAGTAGTTACAGTTATCCAGGAGTCCTTGAATAACTTAATCCTAACATTTTTATTTTAATTTTTTACTTACTACTTATTATTTATACCCACACACTGCTATATTTTATAATCCTAGAATATATTATGCTTTAGACACAATTTTTGTTAGTCTTGTGAGTATATATCACACCCTATTCAGACCATAATTCCACTAGTATACCAGAACATACCTCATGGTTATATGAAAATGATATATGGATTATTCTTGTGATATTATGATGGTACCGAGGAGATATGATCACAAGACTGAGCTGAAGATTAGGATGATCATGGAGATAACCTGGATGATATTTATTTATTAATTTTTATACAAGTAGTGTTTTTTATTTCCTACTTCATGTTGAATATTTTATTTCTATAGTCTCATTTTCATTGCATGCATAGTTTTATATTTGGTATTTTTCACCTTATGTGTTATTATTCTCTTCAGATTTTTTAATTTATAAATCTATTGCAATTGATCGATTCATTCATTATTATACCACTATAATAATAAGATTTTGAGGTTAGTGTCTCCACACCGTACCACCATTGGACCCTCACTGCAAATATAAATACCTTGGTGTATGGGGAGCCATGCTTGAGGCTATGTGAATTACCGGCAGTGGATCTCATCTCATGTCGTTGGAATGTTTCATCATAGGGGGTTTGTTTCTTTTTGCATTATGTTATTGGGATTGTATATACGATAAAAGGAATGTTTCAATATTCTTAAATAAACCTTCCTAGGATATACCAACCCACACATGAGTAAAAGATCAAGTGTTAAGTGATGGGATCATTTCTTGTGTTGTTCATTATTACAGTTGATTATGAGTTCACATTGAGTGATTGGTATACTATAGATTGCATATGGATTCAGGATATTTACTACATTTTACCCTTGAATCAGTATATTATTGAAGAAACATTACATAAATCATTATAGTCACATAGAGATTCACATTCCACACATATTACATTCCTTGTAGGTTTCATTACTAGATTTCTTCATATAGTGATATGTGCCTTGAGTGATATGACATTCTTTATTTTTTAATATAGAATTATTTCTTATACATAATGTTTTTATGGTTATTGTTCTATGTTTGGAATGTTTACCAATATACCATGCTTCTATGATTTCTTTCTTGTGTTGTGGAATGTCATGATTAGGTATTCATTTTCTGTGTTACTTGTATTTAATTCTTGTTATAGTATGACTTTTTATAATTAAGAAACATGGTTAGTTAAATAAAATGTCTACATATACCTAAGTTATGTTTTCCTATATGTTTTTAAGGATTTATTCTATTTGAATAACTGATTATGACATGTTTAATCCATGAATAAATGGTTTGAGGGGCTAAAACAGAAGGGTTTTAGTTAAACGTAGACTAATTTTAAATCTCTATAGTGTATGATAACCTTATAAATTAGGAAATGGAAACCTATATAATAAATCCATATTTTATGAAATTGATATACCATAAAATCATTATATAAATATAAAATCTACTAAACCAAAAATATCACATAAGTTGGTTGAATGTACATCTTATTCTAGGCTTGACCCATTTAGGTCATCCTTGGCTTGTTATGTTTATATGATATAACCCATTGATGGTGCATCAAATATTAATGTTTAAAATGTTTAAGGTTTCATTTTTATGAGCTCATAATGACATTCTAGGACCATTTTAGTTTACCTTATTTTGATATTCCTTATTACATAATCCCATTGGTGTCTATTCATGTTATATATAGATACTTATTTAATTTTTGGCATCCACCTATATGGGTTTGCATGTAGATGTATGGTTGAATGTTACTTGACCAGTCCCCTATTTATTTCACAATAGACCTCTTATATTCTTTTGATATGGGCTAATTTTACATGATAGTTAATTAAAATTAAATTACAACATAAATGGTGTTTTCCTATAAAAATTGCAATTGAAATTCTCTATAATTAAGCCTAATTGAGTGAAAATCATGGATAAATTGAATATAATTGATAAAATTTTTAATTATGAAATAATTATAGTTAAATAAATAATTCTACAAAATAAAATTGATATGACACATTTGTGGTACCGTGTGGAATTAGAAAATTAAGGTATCAAGTTGTTTTCTTATAACTGGTACTTGATGTTTAAATTGAGAATTTAAAATATTTAAAGATAAAATTTAAATAAATTAATCATCTAAAAAAATATTAAAGTGTAGTTCTTAGTTTCGACCCTCATGTAAGGGTATTTTAAAATTTTTCTATGTTTTTACTCAAAATTGGAATGTGAATGTTTCTAATATACCCATTTATATGGATTTAACCTTAATGATATGTGGTAGATCCTTGGGATATCTTCAGCATGACCAAGTTATAGTATCGATGATTTGTTATTTCATAAGAGGCTAACCTGAGGTAGGTAGAACCTTCATAACTCTAAAACCTTACTTAAGGCCTATGAATTAATTTAGATGTGTGGCTTCATTCAGGCGTCCTTTGTATCTAGTATTAATTGCAGTTTTTAAAACAACAACCTTTTATTGATGGGAATTATATCAGTTGTTTTATCCTTATTACATGTGTCAGTATCGATAAATTATCAATTCTAGTGGTTTAGTCATGTATAGGTAATGTCCATCTACCTAGTGGTTTCTGTGACCCTCTTCTTCTTTTATATTAAACAAATCAGTCCATCGTTTTTTAGGATAATATTCATATGGTAGGATATGGAACTGAGCTGAAATATTTTTATGGTACATCAAATAATAGAATTCGTACATACAATAATCCTATTGATAGCATCTGAAAATGTTCCCTTATGTCTATTAATCTCAAAATAGTATTCATAGATAAATCTGATACATGTTCGGTTAAAAAATGATATGGAATACCGTATGAGTTTGGTTATAATCATTTGATACATGACATACTATGTTATGATCATTGGTGAAATTCAATATAGATTAACATAAGAACTAATGAAAATCTAACTCATTCCAATTATTTAGATGATGTTCCAAAGAGGATAGGGAGTTGTGACACACTGGTCAGTAAGTTTTGTCCTTTATGCAAGATGTTATGGAGTGTGTAGACATAAACCAAGATTGGTGTGACACATAAATCTGAGGATGATCCTACCTATCATACTTTAAAGAAAAAAAACATTTTATTTTCTTGTTACCACATGGTGAAATGGTTTTTTACCCATATAGGACCCATGGTTACTGGTTGATAAAGTGTGCATCATGAGATTCATTACCTCTCTTAGTAAACATTGACGTAAAAGATCTTAAGGTGTAAGGAATAATGACATATTGGTTTTATTGTGTCCTTTTAGGAAAAGGGAACACAATAGTACAAGAACAGTTGGAAATCATTAATACTATTCTTTAATTCCCATGGGGATGGTGTGTATGAAATAAGTCGGTGCATGTGAGGCAGCACAACGTCGATATGACTAGTTGTGTATGTCTCCTTTGAAGAAATAATTCGTCAATGATGGACTTTTGTGGTTATACCTAGATGAGTATAGTATTTATTTGGTGGTAAGGTCATCATGATCAGTTAATGATGATGTGTCGATAGTTACAGATGATATCTTTCAAAAGAAATCATTTAGTAGGGGTTCAGATGCTTTTCTTGTCTATTGTTGGATATGTTTGGTCGTTATACCACTGTACTGTTCACTTAATCTTGAATATGATGGGATAGTCTTTTTCCTTCATGGTGATTCCTAATATCTCCTTAGTGTACAATTTTCACAGTGATGATCATTTTCCCAATCTTGATATCATCTAGGATATAATAAGAGAGCATTGATTATATATCTAGTTAAAGAATAAAGTTAAATGACATAACGGATCAATAAATAAACTATATGCTAATTCTATAAAAAAAGTGTGGTTTTCTTAGAGGAATTATTATTCCATAGAGATATCTAGGTTCCCATGTAGGAACACCTTCAATGGACTCATGGACAACATTCGGTTCCCAGACATTAACAACATTGGGCTCAGTCAATATTATAATAAGTGGATATCTCAACTATATACCAATTTCTAACTTATAAAAATAGATCATGGACTATCTCATATGGTATCCTAGGACTTATGTTGGTGATTATTAAGCTACCTCATATTTTAGTAAAGATCATATGATATGTTTTAAAATTGATGAACTAAGAACGATGGATCGGGTATACACCATGTTCATGTTGAGTAATTGAAACACAAATGAGCAGGAAATATTTTAGCAAGGAAGCAACACCAAAAGTAGGTTACAGGTTTCATAGAACATTATTTAAGTAAAAATTATGTTCTATAGTGAAATGCGTTGTGTTTTGGGTTGTTATACACCATCTAACGAAGAGGAGTGTTTTTTAGAATAGTCATCTAATAAAATCTCAACATGTTTTCCCTCTTGTTTAGTTAAATTTAATCAATTATTAAACATTTATATCACATCATTGGGTTGTGTGAGTGTGGTGTGGTTCAGATGTGGCTTTTACAAAAAACCAAACTGACCATTATAATGAGTTTGATTGGGATTCGACCATACAATAAAGATAAGAATCATATTAAAAGCATTGTAAGAATTATACGGGCATGCTATGCTAGGAAATATCTATAGTGGGGAGTATTGTGACTTAGAATTGTATTTAAATGGTTAATCATATGGTGGTAAGTTTCATTGGACTATTGGTGTTCAAATAGATTATGAAATGATTATGTCTTGGGTTATAAGAGCTCGAGTAAGATCTGGCTCGATATTTTAGTTTTAGAGTATGAGCATTGGCATGAGGGTCAATGGTTTATATTCTGTTACTTAAAATTAGTGTTTGTTGAAGTGTTTAGTGTTTATAAATGCAATGTAACTATTTGAATGAAACATCATAGACCTAGTAGGTTAGGATTTTTTTTCATGGTTAAATGGGGATGAGAATATCTAAGGTTGTGAGATTATAGATTCCTGTGTTTTTAACCCTTAAAATTATTAATGGAGATTCAGTTTTTTCATTGTTTACTGAGTAATATTAAATTTCTATAACCAAATTGATGTTCCAAGTGTTTTAACATCAAGAAATGAATTTTTTTTCATAAATGGGTTTTGATTCTATGGAATTCCACTGGTTTGGGAAAACATAAGAGGAAGAATGGATGTTCAACTTTCTAGAAACAACTTTTGTGAGTTATAAACAACATGTAAATCATTCAGACAGTGTATAATGGGTTAATGGGGTGTAGTCTTGTGGATTCACAACATGCGATCTTATGGGAATGCCTCGTAGAATAAAATAAATTCATTTTCTACTAGACACGAAACAGTTATACAATGATTAATTATTACACATCATGTAATATATGAGGACCCTTTTTTAAAACAGAAGTAGGGGCTCTGCCCCTTGTTTCTTCATGTATAGGAGGGAACTCGCTCAGAAATTTCTCTGATCCTTCACCTATGAATCCATATATCTCTTCTGTTGGTACTTTGTTTTGAGTTTCTTCTATCATAATAGAAGCCTCTCAGTATGTTCTTCACTCCACTTTCTTCCTTCCTTCATTTACCTCACCACCTTTAGCATGTTTTTTTGTGAGCTTATATTCCCTATTTTCTAGTAATTTGAAAAAATATTCTTTGTTTCTTTTGAATCGGCTCAAATAAATGCTTGATAATGGATGAGTGAATCCTCCAAGACATGAAGTATGTGTCCTTTGAATTTTCCCTCCATTTTCATCAATTTATAATTTAAACCATTATTCTAAACACTGTATTCTCCTTGAATTTCTCAAAAAATATGAATTTATTTATATAGAACTTAATTCCATAATTATTGAAGCCATTGAGGATTAAATTGAAATTGATAAAGGTCATAAACCACTATTTTTATCTTCCCCTTAAGAATTAATTCTTTTAATGCCTTAATTAATCGATTTATTTTATAACAAGACCACCTTTTGGGGTGTGTTATCTTATAAAATTTGAAATACATAGTTATATGCCTTTTCTCATTATGTGAAGTTAATGGGTACTCTTCCATGTTATCCCCTTATGACCAAAATACCTCCTAAGTGGTTATTTCGTAGAACTTTAAAAGGGATAACATGAATTAAATGTCATTTTAATGGAGATACTATGTCACATGACCATTTTTAAACTTTGGATTAAGCCTTTAACTAGTAAATTAATCTAGTAAATTATTTATAGAATGTTTCCTAGAATAGAATTAGATATGTATTTTTACAATTATAGTGATAACTACCTTTGGAAAGTTCACCTAGACCTCATATTATAGATAATGGAATGGACCAATTAATTCATGTAATTATTGGGTTGAAATGGAAGTGTAAGACCTTTATTATTATAATATAAATCGTAATATAAAATGGTTTTTTCCCTTTTTAAATACATTTTTTCGGACATGGTGTCTTTACGGTAATTGCCTCACATACATTCATGACACTCAAACAAGGTTTCCCAAAAATACATGATACTCTTGTAGGGAATACCCTACATTCATGATAATTAGAAAGGGCATCCCATACATTCAGAACACTCTAGTAGGGTGTGCCATACATTCATGATAATTGGGTAGGCCACCCGATATATTAATGAAACTCATGAAAGAAATCTCATAAATTTGTGTTACTCAATAATTATGTCCCACATACTTGTGATACTCGAGAAAGGGGTCCCATATATTTTTGATGACTGGGTATAGCATCCCTAAACACTTAATCATATTCATACTACTTCCATAGAGGCTTGATTTACACCTCATGTTATGACTAGTAGTGCTCTCTATATAAATGGATATAAACATAGAAACATAAATAAAACATATATATGTATACCAATATTTACTTCGGTAGAGATATTATGGCTCAGTCTAAAGTAGGAATGGTCGGCCAAGGGTCCTAGAGGGACTTGATCCTGACTTTTTTATTTTAATTATTTATTTACATATTATTCATATATACCCACACACTGCTTTATTTTTTATTTTTGGCTTTTAGTATTCATTATACACCATTGGTGGTGGACTACTAAGTATATCTCACATGTTGTTCGGGTTTTCATTGCACTGAGGTACATGAACAGATCTCGTAGTTATTGGGCCGAGTTTTATGGATTATGATTGTGTTGTTGTGCATGTACCTTGGATATTGAAGCATCAGGTTGAGTTTCTCATGATTCTCATGGAGATATCCTTAAGGATATCTACCTATTTTTATTTATTCATGTATTCTATTGTATTTCCTATTTCATTTTTTTTATTTTATTTATATAGTATCATATGGAATGAATACAATGTTGTATATAGAGTATTGGCCATATTTCCTATTATTATTATATTTTGGTACTATAGCTTTATTTTTTCTATTTTTTATACTAATTTATTATTTAATTATTATATTAAAGTTATAATATGTTCATTAGTGTATGGTATCCTTATTGTTTCACTATTGGACCATGACTACTAGTCAGCAGCCTATTTCATATGGGGAGGCATGCTTAAATCCATGTGACTAACTGGCTCAAGGTACCATTTTTGTGAATCCCGAGTCAAGACACTATGATAAAAAATATATAAATACTTTTAACATGATCTCATCGTATACTCTAGTGTTTTAATAGTTCTTTCATATTGACCATCCATCATAGGGTGATATGCAGTACTAAATATCTATACTATATTCAGTCCTTGCTAAGTTATTCTCTCGATCCTTGAGGTAAACCTTCTATATTGATCATATATAATGGTTTCTGTAAATAAATGAAGTATTAACACTTCACCTATTTATATCATAGTAATATGGAAAATAGATAAATATTCAATGATAGAAATGAAATGCATCTACATTATAAGATGATAGAATACCATCGAGATGGTATTATTACATTTATAAGTCTTTGGGATTACTACATTGAGATTCATGGTTATGTTTTAAAATTTTCATTATCGTATGAGAAATGGTTCGGTCATACCCTAAGAATTCTATTATTCAGACTTGACTTGTTGACATACCAAGAATCAAGTGAAAAAATCAACATTGTCCATCTTCAAATTAACTCACAATAAGTTTTACATAAAATATCTATATATATTAGTGATTCATAAATTAATATATAATCATGAACTATAAAAATCATATAAAAATTCCCTCTTCAGCACTAGTTTTTATTGGACACGTATCCAGGTTCCCAACATTATAACCCTATATTTATCATTATTGAACATTAGAATATTCACTATCTTTATATTTAACTTCTCAACATCCTTTGGGGCCTCCTGGATCCTCACAAAAAAGGGTGGTTCAGAATTTTTTTGGTACAGTTTAGATTAAGATCCTTTTATTATATTATATCCTTCGTTTTTCATGTCTAAGAAGTTTGGATGACATTCAATCCTAGTTATGGATAGGGTCGTGGGAACCATTTACATAAAAAATATTATAATTGGTTTTCCTTCCCATGATGGTGATGGATTGAATAATAATAATCCTTAATAATATCTTACCACCTTAGTTGGTGCATATTTAGCTCATTTTTTATGAATATATACACAATGAATTTATGATCCTTTTATTTTTCACACTTCTCCCTATAGAAATAATAATACTATATATTTAATGTGAATATAACTATAGAAATGTCCAAATCATGTGTAGGGTATTTCTACTCATGGATTAATAAATCAAGGGAGACATAGAATATCACTTTTTCATCTTGCATTAGTAAAAAACCCAGTCCCTTTTTTGATTCATTAAGGTATATCACAAATCATTCCCCGCTATTGGGTGATGTAAGCTTAGGTTTACTGATAATCATCTTCCTTAACTATTTCAATCTCACATAACATTCATATGTCTAGAAAAATTTAATCCCTTCTTAGTTATCATAGTTTTTAGGCTTTAAAATAAAGAGATGTATTTCAAAAATAGATGATAATACCTAGTTAATCTTATGAATCTACGAATCTATATCATATATGTTGTTCTAGTGCATCCTTTAAATTCCACTATTTTTTAATCATCCATAGACAACATTTTTTAGAGATAACATTCCATAATAATGATTCATACTCAATCAAAAACTTATATTTACTACATTTTACATAAATCTTTAACTTTTTTATGGACTTTAGTACAACATCCGAATGATCATCATGTCTACCGTTCCATATGGAGCAGATAATAATATTGTCTTTAAATACTGCAAAATATTTGTTGAGTTAATCCCTAAAGACAATATTAATTTTGTCTATGAATATTTATTATGTAATAGTGATTCCAAAGGAAATTTTTTTAAACATACATAGTATATACATTGTACAAAAAGCAGTTTTTGGGATATCCTCTTACTTCATATTTACTTGAAAATATTCCCACTGAAGATAAACCTTAGTGAAGTACTAGGATCCATATAACTGACTAAATAATTCCTCAATCTATTAAATAAAGTACATTTTCTTTATCGTGATCTTTTCTAGATTACTATAATCATTTCATAGGCGCATCTAACCATCCTTCTTAATGAAAAGGACTGGAGAGCCCCATGGTGAAGCACTTTGGTGTATATACCCTTCATCTGGATTCTCTTTTAGCTTATTCTTTAGTTATTAAAGTTCAAATTTGTCCATTATATATGAAGTATTGGATAATTTTAAACATTTAGGTATATGTTTTATCAATAACTCAACCTTTCATATAAGAGTATGATTATGAAATTATTCGAGAAACACATCAGTGTATTCCATAACAATAGGCATGTCATCAGGGATGATATTTTCCCTAGTAAAAATAATTTGAGATAAATACACTTTTTCATAATAAAATAATATGAATGATTGATATAATGATTCTAAAATATATTCATCCTCCTCATTGAACTTTTATAGAATCAGACCGAGATTTGTGATATGGAGGGTCATTTCCTTTTCATGAAAATATATGTTTTATTTATAAAAGGAAATATAATACATACATAGAATTTCTTCAAATTACAATAAAGTGGGTATCAAAAAGTCCACTTGGAAGTTCATCCTATAAATATGTATAGGGGAGAAGTTATATAATTTTAATGCATGAATTTCCCCCATTTTCTTTTTCCTTTGATAGGCCCACATTCATTTTTTGATGTTATGTTTGAATAGTTTAACTAATCTTATGTGATGTTAAAGAATTAATAGAAATATTGTCACATGTGAAATTTGAATTTCATGAATGGATGATAATACTTCCATTAACTATTTGGTTCTGGTCCTAATAATTTACTTAATCCCAAATATGATTAAGGATGATAATTTTTAAAAAAAAATTATATAATGGGAAACTATGAAAATGGAAGGAATTAATCTTAAATGACATATGTTTCTTATCTTATTAATTTATTATTTTCAATCTAATTTATCTATGATATATTTACTAATATAAATGTTTATGGACACTTTAGTTCCTTTCATAATAGTTTTTAAAGAGCCTTTGAATTTACCAAATCATATATCATGGGTGTGTAAAACTAGGTTAATAGTAAGGCTTATTTTTTTTGTGAACAAAGTGATGATATATTTTACAACTAATGTTACATTTTAATTATTGTTACCCCTAGATGCAGCTATATTTTATCCACATCCACACATAGTATTCATACAAGGGTTATTTAGCTTGAAACCCACGTACTATAAACTTTACCTACATTTAGGGATATTATCTTATGTTTAGTATCACAAAGGATATCACTAATTTTTTCTTTTTCAAATACCCAAAAGATGTAGAGATTTTCTCTAATACCAATTATGTAAAACCATATTTATTATATACCATATTTTAGGATTAATAAAAATATACATAATACAATCCCATAAGATTTTATGGCCCAATGTATTTGGTCGATTCGATAAATAGCACATTAAATTGAAACTTGGATACAAATACACTATTTAAAACATTAAAACATGCCCATTAAAACAATTGATCGTCTAATACTGCATAGGATAACATAGGGTATATAAAAGAAAGAGGTGATATATATTGACTAGTATGTTTATAATCAGATAATAACATGATTAAACTAATATATATGAGTCAAGATGCTTATCAAGGTGACATAAAATAATAAACATGAATTTCAAATCATGATATAATATGATAACATCATGTAAACATAAGAATGTGGAAATAGCATAAAATGAGACACCATAATGATATTTCAAGGCTAACCATTGATTAATCATTACAAAGTGTGCTTAGGATGACCTCCCATGCACAATACATGGTATATCATGTGATAAAAACTTTACCCAATGAATTGGTGGATATATAATATTAGGGCAACCCGTCAAATTTATATCAGGTACATAGATTTTGTTCCATATAGATTATACAACATAGGAATCAATTCATCACTTTTAATCCCATGATTATAGATTTTGGATTAAAAAAATTGGGTTCCAAAATAAGTGAAGTGTGTAACATCTAGGTTAATACCCTTGAGTGGAAATGGAATTTGGTATACAAAAAAAAATTATTGGCATGAAAAATCATGGGATAACTTCGATAGCATCATGAGTTTACATAATGATTTATGGAAGGTTTTATTAAATTTAAAAGGTGGTAACTCATTAATTTGGAATCACATGTATATTAAAGTTATGTGTAAAAACATATTCTTATATTAACAATTGAAAATAAAAATTCATAATACAAATAATGTACCTTGATATAGAGGAGGAAGAAGAAAATCCCTTACCTTGAGAGGGTGCCTCTAAAAGAATACGGTGAGATTATTAAGATCAAGGGAACACATTGGTAATGTATTTAAAGAGGTATATGGATATGAACATTACTCTTAATGGGAATTTAGTAAAGATGAATTGGATTTTGGGTGGTTATTTATATCCAAAGAGATGGTAATTCTTTAATAATTTCTAAACTTAGTTTCCTAACTATAATTTATAAAATAATCAAAACCAGTAACCTTCCTAAAGTTTATATCCATTTGTTTTTCTAATTTAGAGTTCTTCCATTAATTTATATCGTTATGAAACAAAATCATTAAATAATTTTACAATTTTTTATGTGGAGGTGAGTCATGTTCATAAATAATCATTTCTGAAACCTTAAAATATAATATAGGTTTTTGATGATTCATTATATATTTTTGAAATTGATAAAATAACTTCTATAACAAATTATTTTTAAGGGGATTTTTTTTTATTTAGTGATTCAATTTATAGTATTTATTACATCACTTTAGGATGATTATGATTCCCTAAAAGAGACCATATATTTACACGATATTTAAATTTTTACTTAAAATTGGGTTATCTCAAAAAATTATAAAAAATATACCATTGGATAATTTCAGCATGATGATTTCAAGAAAAAGATATTTTATCAAAATAATTCTCTAAATATTAGAATATTTACTTTTAAATATAAATAGTTATTTACTATAAAATAATTTGTTAGGATATTAACATCATTCTGAATCTTGTATCAATTACATTAGAATTTATTAATTAATTTTATTATTTAAATATAAATTAACATATTTAGTAAGAATATTTTATGAGAATAATATTTTCATAAAATTTTCATTATTTTATTAAGAAGTGTGTTTTAATTGAATCTATTTATTTCCCAGAAATATAATTTTGTTTTCTTCATATTGAAATCTAATTTTTATCAAACATGTTATAAAATCATTTATAAAATTATAATAAAAAGGGTAAATTTCATTCATTATTTAATTAAAAATAAAATATAAAACTTCATATTACTAGGGTCTAGATACCTAACCCCGTATTACAATAGTGTGTTCTATAAGGGTAATGTATGATATGATGGTGCTTTCCTGGGGTGGTTCGATGAACATGGTTTGGGTATTCATCTTGATAAAATTGAACTTATCACATAGTTTGTTTCACTTGAGATTAATATGTTTAATATTAGTAGGAGAATAGTAAATGGAAAATACCAATGATTACATATCCCACATAATCTCTGATAAATGGGTGTCATAGGGTATTATCCTATTGATCGAGGAAATCTCTTCTTCTATTCATGTCAACTAGACTTTAACATAACTATTAATATGTGTTAATCATAACTGTCACTATAAAAATATTATATTATCAATTATTATGAATCCTAGTATTATTATAAAAATAATATACTATATTTTATAACAGTCCAAAATAACCATAGTAGTACATGTGTTTCCAATAACTATTTTACATAATAATGCATTTTTTCATTCCAAATGGAAATTTTTTTACTATATTTTGGGTTGTTAGAGATATAGTGAAGTATATTTGAGTGGGAAGTAAGAAATTTATGATCGATTTGAGATAGAAAATTCATTTTAGTTACTATCATTTATTTTTTCATAGTGCCAATATAAAGTGGTGAAGGCGTCATATGAATTAACATTATTCATTTGGGTGAATGAGAACAGACAATAAATTTTTTTGGAGAGAAGAACATTTTGGGATTCCAACCAATTTCCAATATAGTTAAATTATGTTAATCGGCCCATGTTTACATGGATGTAGAATAAAAAAATATACCAAGATTTCTTCATCATGAAGAGAAGCAAATGACTGAGGATCATCTGGTGGAGGTGTATCAAATAGAGCGTACTGGACTAAAGCACATTGATTTGATGTATACTAGGTAACGACATATTAGACAAATTTGAGGCACAAAGAATGGAGATCATACATACATAGTTGTCAAAATGGAATTTTTCTAAGTAATACATTCGAAAAAAAATTATGGAAATATGAATTTTGGTTTATCTAAGTATTCATAACTTCTAGAATAAGATCCATGTTTAACATACTCATTTGAGAGTTGTTGAAGATCCAAGAGAATATTGTACAAAGGTGAATATGTTACAACTTTAATAAAGTGAATGAACATATAAAGAAGAATATATTTCTATAATGTATTATAAAATAATATTGAAGATCTCATAGTTTGTGTGTATAAAGAGTTACTAAAAATGATAATGGATGGGGACTATAACTAGTTAGGAAGGAAGTGGATACAAAAAGGATATTTTGGGTGGTACAAACAATTGTAGAAGAAGAATTGATTAATAATTTATAAAACATTGGTAATCTATAGAAATAATTAATGGAGTGTATAACTAATTTTTTTGTGCCTTTATAATCATGAAAGAAGTTAGTAAAATAAAACATGTTTGGGGGATAACCAAAATGGAAAAGAGTGGTTATTTATAGTAAAAATTATAAACATCATGTGTTAATATCTTTATTTATATTACTATATATCAAATAAGGTTCAGAGGTATATTTGAGTAGATCATTACTGTAACATGTTTTAGTGGATGAATTATTAATAAAAATAATAATAATAAAGTGATCACTATTTCATCCCCTCCGCATCTTAGAGATCATGTACTAATTTCGAATTTCATGAATGAATATGCAGATAAAAAAGTAAAGAAGGGGATAATATTACCATGGATCCAAATATATTTATCTGTTAATTCCTAGGAATAAAACCTACTCAAAAATAACTAATAACACTAAAAAACGAGCCAAAGGAAGCCTATGGTTTAAAGGAATTTGTATAAATATAAGATAATTCATGAAAAATCGCAACATTGTAATTAAATAATGAATAAAAATTATGACGTGATGATTTTATCCAATCTTCAATAGTGTCCTAATTAAAAATTTATGACATAGTCCTATGAAAATATCAGGGATTCAACCATCTAAATACAATATAAATAAGGATGTTCATGGTGTAGTGGGGTTCTTCTTTCTATAATTATTGAATGCTTCAGAACCATGGTGATATCTTTGTCCTTCCACCTTAAACCTAATCAACCCTAGAAAACAACCACTATGTAATGATCAAAATTATGGTGAAATGATAAAAAAATGAAAAAACCCATGAAATCCCACATCCAAGCCTCCCACAACCCAATTATTTTTTCTATGCCATAATAAAACACAAACATAATAACCTAGAGACATTCCAATACTCTCCATTCCAAAACATGAATGATCATGGTGAGTCCAAAAATCTATCCATGTAGAATAGCATAAACAATCTCGTCTTAATCATCATTGTAAAAAAATTATCCTCATTATGCAAACTAGGTGGTCATGGTGAGTGTTAAAAACTAAAAAAACTCATTTTATATAACCAAGGATCATAGAGAAATGTATTCTGTCATGGCCCGATCCACACTACCGGGTAAACTTTCATCAAAGAACTCAAGCCTTCAAAAATCCTCTCAACACCCCTAACAGCTAGAAAACTAATATAAAAGGTATTATAAATATTGGTGTCTTATATTAGATATGTTTTTAATGATTATCATCATTGAAAATTAAAACTAAAACCAACATTGATAAGAAATCTTAAAACCCCAAAACACACTGGATAGACACCACTCAAAAAAACATATCTATCAAACAATTATGTAATTGAAAAAAAAAGAGATTAATTTCAATGAAATTATCATTGAATCAAGAATACAAGAAAAAAATACAAATTTTATTTTGGTATATTAATAATGCATATGTGACTCATGTTCACACATAGAATCCCCTATGAAAAGATGATTTTATAAGACATAATATAAGGTAATCAAATTTACACAAAACAACTTCTCTTGATGATAAATAATCTTGACCATCCACTCTAGAAATGTTGTGTCATCCTCAACATATAGATCTCCACAATCAACGACATTAGAGTTATCATAATGATTCTGATAAATTTACATAACATGGAAAATATAATGAATACAGTCTATCTATAGAGTAAGATAATATATATATTCTACCCCACTAACACTCTTTAATGATAATAATGTTATAATAATCTAGGGTAATAACTAACTCACTAAACCTATCCTTTGGTACCCATGATGAGGGGAATACATTAAGAACACATTATTTTTATGATTAACTATAATTAACTCCTATTATTATTACAATTATACTTCGGATGATCTTGAGAACTCTTTTTCTACTCATGTGATATATAAATATTATTTTTAATTCTCTTAACCAGATCTAGTTCAAGAATTATTTATTTTTCATCCTTAGTATTGTGTAAAAAAGTCTTATAAGAATTATCATATGGAACCTAAAATGGAGAAAATATTGTGATTGTATTATGTTTATTATTATAGGTGAACTCATAAAATGGAATGTGTATCACCAAAGAATTGATAGAATCAAAATCAAATGCATGAAACATGTCCAATGGTATTTTGGTTGTTTTCTTCATCTGACCATCAGACATTTGTTGGAATGTATTACTATTGTGTAAA
Source organism: Viscum album (assembly GCA_963277665.1). Lineage (NCBI taxonomy): Eukaryota > Viridiplantae > Streptophyta > Magnoliopsida > Santalales > Viscaceae > Viscum > Viscum album. Next base: position 1,157,001,353 of record OY728165.1, on the reverse strand, counting down.
TGAGATCCAAAATCAATTTAAAGAGAATTATAAACTCTCAAGGTAAAAAAAGATCATGAAATAATTTTATTTTTATCATTAACTATTTTTGTTATAGAATATACTCTATAGCTTCACCAATGAATCCACAACAGTCAACTCCTTGATCACAAGGAAACAATCTAACATCATCAACCATTTTACAATCACATAGATAAAAATAAACCCTTCCTGGTCTAGAGGTAAAATGGTGATGAGATCCATCGAAATTTCTTCTCAATTACACTTTGGAATATATAATAGCTACAACAACAAACTAGGAACATGATTCTTAACCTTTACTTACTAAAAACTAAGCATCCAGATATGAACAAAGACATTGACCTCTTCATTCCTGGCACTTAGAATTGAATCCTCAAGTAATGATATATCATTGATATACCTGGATGAAATGTCAATGGTGATATTTAATTTTTATATAGGATAATCTCACACACCATTGATGGAAATATTTGATTCCACTAAATAAAACTGGCTGTTTATCTTTTTATGACCACCCCTTAGTTGTATGTTCATGAAATCCTCCATGTCAGTATCCCAGAACTATGATTCCACAATATATTAAATTAAATATGACTACACGATTATCTATAAAACCTATACCATTGAATTCCTCTATATCATGGTAAAACTCAAAATCATCCTTACACACCCTCCATGAATATCAAGACTCATTAACAACAACACCATGATAATTCTAGAAAAACATATCAATAACCACATTCCAATTTCATTGGGTATGAGTGATATTTAATTAATATTTATATATGAACTCTATACAACATCATAGACACATAATCAAATTAAATTTAGTGATAATATTTCTCAATATATTATGATTAGTAAAGGAAAAAATTTGTTCACTAATGAGATGGTAATGTTTTAGATTTAGAGTGTAGACCACCAATAACATTTCAATATCATAGTTAGCTTTATTACACTCATAAAATCATAACTACTAAAACCCATATGAGATCAAGACACTATAATATATCATAACACACCCCAAAAAAAGATTAGAATAATAAAAATAAGCCTCAAACATCACCCATTCCTATAGAAATCAATGAATATTATTATTGATCATCTTCTCATTTAGGTACACAAATTCGTCCCGATACTAATTCTTCCACATCAATTCACAGTCCTTCCTACTTAGATTTGTCAAATATTCCTCAATCTAAGAGAAATTTTTCCCAAACCTCTTATAATATCCAATGATATTAATGACGATTTCCTCCAATAATATATTCATAGGACCCCCCTAAGAAATGAACATTTATATATTTTGAATGATTCCTCAGTACTCTCCATTGAGACACAACATTATTGTGTAAATAAACCTCATGGGTCCAAAATAGGCACTTACACAACTTCCTATAGAGATAATATTTTCAAAGAAAGTGAATAATATTTCTCTAATGATATTCATGATCCCCCCTCTAGTATTGATTTCATAAGTATTTAATTGATGATCAAAGCCATCAACTAATCCAGGAATATATGGAACACTTACATCATCACATCTAAGAAAATATCTATAGAATTTTTAATTATGAATGACATAAATAATCACTTGATGTGCCTATAATAGAACGTTAACATAATCTTTGGGATATCTTCCTCGTTCACTAGCATCTAATGATTCCTAGACTAGAGATCAATCTTTAACAACCAATTATCTCCCTTTAGTTTCTCAAATAGATCATATATACTAATAATAGGAAAATATCTCTTCAATTATACCTAAATGAATCAAAAGTTATATACAAAAAAACACAAAATATTTTATTCCTTATTTAGGAACAATAGTATAGATACTAAAGGTGAAACACTGTGTTTGATGAGAACATTTTATAAAAAATTATAAATTTGAATCTTCAACTCCTACATCCCAAAAGGCTTTAACCCATAAAGAGATATTGAAATTATAAAGACACTAGGTTATTACCTATCCTAATATTAATATTACATTATGGATTTTGTGTCACAAACTCTTTAATAAAGGCACTAGGAAACTCCTCAAAACCCTCAATTACATTGTTTGTCAATCTTCCACTAATCCAAACAGTAAATATTTTTGTTGTGAATATAATTTATGTATATGTATGTAACCCATGTGATGATCAATATTTCTAATTAACACAAGAGACAAACAATCCACACAATAGAACATAACCTATCTTTGTATGAAAAAAATATTTGAATGTAAAGAATAAAAAAATAATATCAAAAATGACATAGTATGGTTGTGTATGTATCAAATTAAAATATTCCAATTGTTGATATTAACCCATCATCGACTCAAAACCTCGACACACCTGAAGAAATATATACTCAACTAAAAAGGGAATTTAAATCACCAACATCCATGGATGACTCCCTACATTATTCCCTAGTGATTGAACAATGGTAGTTACAATAATGGAGTGAAAATATCTTAAATCAAACGCATCATAATAAAAGGTAAAATCTAAGTATATGGTACATTGAATAATCTATGGACCTTCTAGAACTAGAAACTCTATGTAATGAAGTTGAATATACCAATCATAGTTTCTGATTTACCTTTGATAGTTTCAACTATAGTAGCCATAATCAGATATATGTTCTCAAGGATTAGGAACATCACAAGGTGTTCCTCTACCAACTTCATCTTCCATCTACTACTAAAAATCATGTCAACCCTACTACTTTAAATAAGGACTCATAGGGATATATTGTTGAGTAATCGTGGGAAAATGACCATATATCCCACCTTTTAAAATAGTGGGAAAATGACCATATATCCCACCTTTTAAAATAGTTATGGTTGATCAATAGATATTTCATGTTCTATGACCCCTATAAATAAATTATATCAGAGAAAAATCCTTGTACAAGTCCTAGAACTGCTAGATCCTATGAAATGAAAAGAATAACGTTAAATACAATTCCTTATATGTCATAACCTTTTTACTAGATAGATAATAGAATTTATAAACTACATTACTCATTTGTAAATTTTGATGAATTCACTCAATATATGATTTTTTACACACATGCATCTTATATATCACTTTTTAATATAACCATAGCCCCATACACCATAACAGGGTAGTGATGAATTATGGTATCAATTAATATTAATTTTTTATATATTTATTTCATTTTATAAATATAATTATGTATTACTTTTACATTTATACAAACCCAAAATAGAAAAAAGTAGAAAATGAATGGAAGGATAATATATTTTACATAATTCACCGCTCAATGCTAGCTCAAAGATCATACATTGAATGTGTATCGATGTAATAGGGTGTGGTAGTATCCACTATAGTTATCATAAAAGTTTATTAAGGGATAAATATTTATCATAAGATAACTTATATATTTCTTATACAGTGGTTCAATAATTTAAATAGTAACCCGTAGTACCATGATTGTTAACTATAAAATTCATGAACCTGAACACTCGGATCTAGTGATAAAAACATAATCATTACATTTATATATTTTATACTGATTAATATAACCCAAATTTATCAATCCAAAACATAAAAAAATTTGGAAATATTAGATCACATACACATCGAAGGAGCTTTTAGGTTTAAATTTTTATATATTAAGAAAAAAACTTACATAACAATAACCATACCTTCAAATTATCATTTTTATTTCTCTACCTTTATTTTAATATTTCAAAATTAAAATTCATCTTATCCCATAAAATTCATCACACATGAAACTTTTTTAGTCATAATTAATTTAACATCAGTTTTATGGTGTATGAAATTGGAAAACATAATAATTATGAGATCAAAAACATGGTAAGGGTATAGATATGTATTTAAAAATGAACGTCATAAATGGGAATAAGAAGAGCATAAGGGTGTCATGACAGAATTAAAGTTCATAAACATAACATAATTGATTTTATAAACATAAAAATATGGATCATAAATCATGATACAAGGCATAAATATTTAACATAACATACGAGTCATATAATTCAACAATCCATATCCATATGAAAACAATCCTTGATAAAAGGAAATATTATAAATTATATCATTCATTGAAATATTATTTGTGTATCATGTAATATAAAACCTTCATCATAGAATCGCTTTACTAGATAATTCCCATTTCTCATAGGAGTAAACTATAACTTTTATAATCAATCATCACTTAGCTGTAAATTATAATCTGTTATCCATGCCCCATTCCCCATGAATTATATGGCTGTAATGGACTCACCTATCCTTGGTTTATATTGTAACCACTCATACTTGGTTTATAACATAACTTCCCATCCTCAGTTTATAACAGAACCATCCATATCTGGTTTTTAACAGAACCATATATCATCCATATATAAAAATTTACAATTACCATAGAATGAAAAAAAATCATTTAAATGATATCACTTTTAAATACAATGCCATTGAAATATTCATTAACCAATAGAAAATAAATGTTTCCACAATTAATACTTTAAAATAATTAGATGTTATATTGAGAAATAGTAAGGATGGTATCATTGGAATATATATACACTTGAGAATTGTAAAATAATAAAATAAACTTCTACATATGAAAAAAACTTTTAAAAGAACATTTGAGATCAATCTAAGAAAACTAGAAAATTATACTTTTAATTTTTAAAAAAATATTCCAAGTATTTAGGAAAAAAAATTTCTTTGAAATTAATCATAGGAACCTATAGTACAAGATTAAAATATAATATGTTTTATGATCATGGGGAAATCCATTCATTTAGTAAATGTTAAATCAAATATCCCTTCATACTTTTGGTAATAACCCAATGTAACTTGTTTGGAAAAAGGAAAAAAAGTATTTTCCACACTTTGAGAACTAAGTGAAATATAGTTTAAAATAAATTTAAACAATCATTTATTAATATAAAATAAATTTCTAGAAATTATTTTAAATATATTTTCTATGTAAGAGATACTTTTCCCAACCAAAAATCGAAATAAGGTTGATATTTATTAAACAAATATTATATCATCTTAGGTAATAAAGAGTGTAAAATTAAATAAAGTCATATAAAATTTATAAATAACTAGGGAAGAATAATATATATGTGGTTTAATAAATTATTATCATAAAATATCCCCCAAAGGAACATTTAACATAATCAATCCCAAAAAATAAATGTGATAGTAGTATAAACCCTTTACCACTTTTGTGGCCTTCAAATCAAAAGTCATTACAATTAAAAAAATTTGAATCTATAAAAAACATGAATTACATGATTTAATATTTCATAATTCAATCATGGTTTATTCATTAAATCATATAAATAAATCATGTTTCATGACATGAAACATGCCTCAAGAAAATGTGATTGAGACAAATAAAACCCTAGAAAATATCATAAATGTTGAAGTGATAATTAATCCTTCAAGTGAAATGTTCTGATATATAAATCCACATAATTTTTTTTAAAATATATCATAAATAAATTTATATATCAATTCACACATAATAATCACATAACAAAGCCAATGAATAATTTTTATAACCCATTGAATGGAAATATAGTTAAGAAACCCCTTACCTTGAGTCCATACATGGTATGTATGTCCTTTGACTCAATTATCAATAAACCATTTATTTCATTTCTTCCAAAAACATATTTAATTTCTTTATCAGATTAGTTTACATCGGTTTGATTCAAGGATGTTCGATTCATAATTGAAAAATTAACTTGGTTGCTTGATTATGGTTTAATGGGTCATTATTACATCATACCATTAATAAAACTCTAGAAATAAATATCATTTTTATATATCAAATACAATTTTAGGGTCATCCATGAAAAGCTATTATGAAAAAAAATGCATAAGCTCACAAGGAGGTGGTCTGCGCGTACACAAGAGTTGAGTTATAACTTTTAATTGGATCAAAAGAAATATTATCTATGTAAATTAATTATCATGTTATAAATATCAAATAACATTATTAAATCATTCTACAATACCTACAATGAGAGGTAGTTTTTGAAAAATGATGTACATTGCTACGTGGAGATGGTAGTCTATATGTACGCATGTGAGTTAATTTTGTTTTTAATTATTAGAATGGAATGAGGATATATGGTATATTGTATTTAAAAAATCGTTATTATTCAATGAATATCATATAAATAGATTAGTTTCACCATTATAACTAGGCACAATAAAAAAAATATATGACAAATAATATTCATCATTTCGCTAGGAATTAATTCACATATATCTACAAAAAGGGTTTATTTTTCCATTTTATTTACAAATTAGGTTAATTATAGCACTATATATCAATGGTATTTCCTTATTTTTTTTTAAATTTTTAAATATCTTTTCACAGTTTTTTGGGTTGTAGTATTGTTTTTGGAGTGTTTGGGAGTGGTTGGATTTGGGTGGGTCTACTAATGAAAAAACACACTATAGTGGTAGGTGTGTTGTTATAGGAGTATACCAGTGAAACTTATGGAGGTTGAAACACAGAGATATTGGACATAGTCGAGGTCATGGTGCCTTGGGTGGCTCATTTTGAACCATGGTCATAGAGGTCTCTCCACTCCATAATCTAGGGTATTATGAGCCAAAAATGGAATAATCCCTTCAACCAATCAATGGTGAAAAGATTTTTCATTTATCCTACCTGTCACATGTTCAAAGGCGTCATGACCAGGGTGGATCCACTATTCCATGATGATGGTCAAACTATTTTGAATCATTCATTTCACAAGATGATTTTAGGGGAGGAGTTATGGATTAACATTTGTTCTTCTTTATAGAGTTTTGAATATGTTCTTTTACCCGAAAAAATAATTTTATAATCACAATATTTACTCTTCATTGGAGTTTAAGATACATAATATTTTAGAGATTCCATGGAAAACATCCAACTACTTTTTTTGATCCTTTTGGGAGGCCTATGTTAGGTGTTTTATTCAATTTATCTCTATTTTTTTAGTGTGATCGACATGAGGTATGTTCCTTGTAAATTACTCACTAAATTATGTAATTTTAAGGTTTATATTTAAAATATTTCATACTTTGTTTTTCAATGAAAACACTATATTTTACTTTTGTTTAAAAATCATGTATTCCTTGTATTTAAGTAATTCATAATACTTATTTTTGAAATATTATTTTATCAAAGAAATTTTTTTGAACCATTGAGAAACGTTTTTTTTTTGAAAATCGATCTTGTATTTTAATTATTTGGTGAAATTTTAAGAAAAGTTATGGTTTTTATAATTCAATTGTAGAATATTATCTTCAAATAAATGGTTTAGTGTGTTCATAAATAATATTTAAATTTCTTGTTAATTGGGACTTAGTTCTTGTTTCCCAGATGGAAATGCATGAAATATTATCACCTTATGATGACTTAGTGAAATATTGATCAGTACCTGTGATTATTTGGATTTTAATTTTTTATACATGTGTGTGTATGAAAAAAACATTGTATTGGTATGGAAAGTAGAAACAATGAAATTAAAAAATTCATTTTGTTCAAATATATTTCTTGAAATAGTTTTCTAATGATAAAATATTTTGATATTATCAGTCTATATTTTAAATAAACTATTATCAAACTTGTTTTGGTCCTATTTTCATGTTTCATAAATTATCATTGGTAAATCATATTTGGTATTATTACACACCCCCTAAATTTGAAAATTGGATTGTATAAAAATTTTATTCTTCTTGAAATATTTAAATGAAATTTATTATTCTTTTTTAGTGGAGCATTATGATAATAATTCCTTAAGATGATGTTTGGAGCTTGTATTTCATCACATGGAGTGGTTACAGTGATGTTGCATTGGTGTTACTACATCAAGATGCCATTTGGTTTTCTTGAGTAATTTTTTATGCTCTATCTTTGATACTCTGATTTTGTTTGAAATTTGTATTCATTTGAGTTTTATTATTCATTCTCATACATTACATAGTTTGTTTTCAGGTTTGAATTTTATATTATTAGGTTATGTTTTTTTCTTCAAGAAAAATCTCCTCAACCCCCTAATATCTTATTAAGTCCTTAGCATTTATTTCTAGCCTTCAGTGTATAGGAAATGTCTCCCCGGGTTAATAGAACATTATACCCATCTGAAGAGAATATTTTGGGACCTCTTTAATTCTATATTTGATGTTACTTTGATTCACATACTAATAAGAATTTTGGACATATGATAAAAAGTGTTATAAGGAAATAATATCTATTGGGTGAAACTTTTACGGAAGAATGGTAAAATTGTGAAGGAAATGTGGGAATGTTAGAAAGAAATGCTAGAATAATGGCTCAAAATTTTACAAATAACAAGAAATATCCCACATTTGTGGATGAAAATCACAATGGTGAGGATAATGTAACACTCCTAGTTTGAGATATTTTCTTCTTCTCCTAGTATTATGAAGTATTTTTCATTTTTGTTTTGTCCTAAGAGTTTCTTATAGTGTCAAGGAATGGATATATTTTTTTATCCCACCATATTAAACAAAACACGATAGGGGTGAATCTTTTGATCTAGCCATGGTTCAATGAAACACTATGAGACAAAAATGAGGAGTCGTTGGGCATGGTCATGGCTATGGCGTCCTTTCTTGCTAAATCGGAACCATAGCCATAGAGGCCTCACATTGTCATGTTATACGGTATGGAGAGTCTAAAATAGTTGAATCCCTTAAACTAGTACATAGTGAATTTCATATTTTGTCTCATTAGTATAATCCAATTAAATGAACCATGTCTCTACGGCTCTACCAGATCATGGTGATTGTGAAAATATTTTGAATCATTCATATCACACACTTATTTTTAGTGGTGGAGTTATGGATTCATGTTTTTATCTTTATGAAAGTTTTTATTGATGTTTATAATTGTAGAATTACACTTATAACCCATGTATTTTCACATTATAGGTGTTTCAGAAATTTCATTTTAGGGTGATCCCTTGGACGGCTTCCTGATAGTCATTTTTTGAGCTTTTTTAGAGGTTGTTTTTTAGTATTCTAGCCAAGTTCCCTCATGAAATTTATCTTGTTATTGACCTAATTTATGTAGATTATATATAATTCCATTATTTTAGTAATTGTAAGGATTATATTTCTCAAATATCTTGTTATTATTTTAGATGTAAAACCCCTTATGTATTTTTAAAAAAAAATTGGCTATCATGGATTTATGTAATTAATACTACTTATTTTTTATTTACTTTCTATATAAAATATATTTTTTAAAAAAATTTAAAATCCTAATTTGATGGTTTGAGAATTAAAATTATATTTAAATTATTTTTTAAAAAATTAAGAAATGTTTTTCATTGATAAAATAATAATGGATTATCATTTTGGCATGAGTTCATATTTCATTGTTTTATAACGAGTCGGTTGGGACTTGGTTCATAGTGTTAGACTAGAAGGAAATTTACGATTATCACCTTACAATGAAATATTGATGGATAGATTGAAGCTCATGAGTATTGGTATTTTCTTTTAACATGAATGTATGTTTGAGAAAGAAACCTGCTATAGGTATGCTAAGTGTAATGAAATAGTGGAAAATTTTATTTAGTTATATTTTTTTTCTTAAAATATTTTTCTTATTGTATAGTATTTTGATATTATAACCCTCTAATTTATATAAACTATGAGTTAAATTATTTATTGACCTTGTGGAGTTTGTTCAGAAGACTCTTGGGGAAATCCAACTGTGTATGATTACTCAACCCTTGTATATACACATTGGTGTGTATCCAAATGTTTTTCTTCATGACATAGGTAATGGAAATTTCTCAATTTTATCTAATAATGTTCCATCATGCCTCTCCCTTGGGTTCATTTTTATATCTTCAAGTTTCCCTCATCTAGTAGTTTTTGTGATTCCACATTAGGGTTGTTTTATCATGATTTTATTTGATTTTAATGTCATTTTTTATAACTTATCATAGATACTCAGTTAATGTTGTTTATTTGTCTTTATCTCATCTATATTATTAATTCTAATACATCACATATTGGGTTTTGTTTTTTTAATTTTATCTTTTTCGAAAAACATTCTTTAGGGTAAATATTTCCACAATATGTTTCCAATCTCTTATCTTTTATTTTCATCATTTGGTGTCTTAGGGATGTCCCCAAAGGTTAGTATCACCTCCAAACTAGGCAAAGAAAATGGTTCAGGAAGTGATGTTACATGAATAAGGATATTACATTATCATAATAAAATTTTATTATATGGGAGATATTGATCTTATTATATTGGAATGGTTAGGAAAAAATTGAAGGAGGTAGAAGAAGTAAAATGAAAATTCTTAGTTGAGGCTATTACCTCATATTTAAACAGCCTCATTTGGATTGATCTTTAAAGACCTTGAGGATGGTCTTTTAAGAATTTCAGGACCTCTATAATATAGATAAGTAAATTCATAAGAGGATTTGGATGGGTCTGTTTGATCTAAGAGGATCAAAAAGTGTGGGAAAGTGGGGTTATGTGGGGTAATTATATAAGATATGAGAGTAGAACCATTGGAATTACCTAATATATTAAATTAATATGAATTAATTTTCATGTTTTTTTGCACAAAATTGTCTTATTTAAAATATAAGATATAGTTAAGTTTAGATAATATCATACAATAAAATTTATAAATGTTTATGTGAATTTTTAACCCATATCACATATTTTTAATCACCCATTAACCCTTTTAATGATTACCGAGATAATAATATTTTCACACACCAGTGGATAAGAATGTTACTATATAAGGATAAAAGACCAATAAATGGAAAATGGTTTATATGATTGAACATAAACCATCTACATGGCCTAATATAATGCTTTTATAAATTCAAATTCATCTAATAAATTATTATTTGACATAAAAAACAAATACAGTAGTTTTATAGATTATTCACATAATTTAATTTTAAAAAATTCAATGAAAAAAATATTGTAAAGTAATATTTTAAGACACCTATATTAAATTATATTTATCTAAAAAAATATTAGATAATCATAATAGACCCAAAACATATTACTTTTAGTGTTTTTAAAATCATTTACATTCTTTTTCTACTTCATGTACAAGTAATGTGTCAATGTTTTGTAAGAATTTAAGATTATTATTTCGTAAATAAAAATAAAAAAATTAATATTATATATTAAATTTAATAATATTCTAAATGAAATTATATAATCACTCATACTTTTTTTTTCTGTATCCAAAAATATTATATATATTAAAATCATGAAAGATGTATTTTGTGTTTTTTATTTACTTAAAATAATATAAAGGTACTTATTAATGAAAAATGGTGACAAATTATATGTTTTATAATATATGAAGTATTATCTACAAATTAAATTCATTTAATGAAATATATGTATGTTTATGGATGATTTGGAGAATTATTTTATGGTTTTAATCATTTTATTCTCATTATACAATTACCAGGGAGACAATATCTTTACCAAGGTTACTATTATTTTGAATAAAAATTAATTTGAATTATTTATGAAAATGACATTATAATTTGAAATATAAATTCCATTTTATCAAATTTAATCTCTATAAGTGGAAAAAAATTCTTTTAAAATAATCCCACCAAATGAAATGGAAAATTGTTCTCAATAAAAATGCATTTTTATGAATAAAAATGTTTTCAAAAAAAATTAAACATAATTTTAGTTCTAATGATACTAATTGGATTTTTCAAATAAAATATTTACATATTGTCCATGCATCTCTAGTATACCACATTTATTGTGTACTACACACCATTTGATCTATTTATTAGGTCATCCAACACATAAAAACATTTTGTATGCCTCGTGAGCATATTTTGTATCCCTAAAAAGTGTCATACTCACGATATCATTTATATTTAATCATATCATACAATAATCATTGAGGAATATCAGTTATGGATAAATCAATGTTATAGTTTGAATGTTTAATTATTACTACACTTTAAAAAAATTTATATTTAAGTATACATATATGAATCCAAAATGAAATAATTATAAAATAGAGATTTCATTTTATATTGTACATTTTTTATCCATTAAAATCATTTTATGAATATTTAACAAAACCCAAAATAAGAACCTATATGGACTATCATATTTTATATACTTACAAATTATCCTAATGCTTTTTCAATTTAACGGTTTCCATTAATTTACTATATCTATATATAATTCCCCCGCCCCCACATCTCTATGTCGTCACCTAATAAAACCATTCCACTAAATCCTTTAGTATTTAAAATATATGAGTAAAGGAAAATTTGAATAATGGTGAGAATTTGGATTCAAATTCTTAATGTTAAACTAAATAAACTTAGTTAAACTTATTTACCCCAAAATATCTAATTTTAGTACGTCAACCATTGTTTCTTATATATAACTCTTTTTAAGTATAATAGAATCACCCTTGAATCTATTTCAATTTAACATTTCCTTGAAATATATAACTAAATAATGTAATTATTTACATTATTACATAATAGTTCATCCTAAAATCCTTAAGGTTATTTTTAATATAATTATTATGGTAACTAAATGTAAATATTTTCATTTTCCTATAACATTATACAAAAAAACTATTATGACATATTAAGTGAAATTCCATTTTTATATTGACTATAAAAATCCTTTTTGAAATATAGACATTCACTTTATTATGATAACTAAATTTAACATTTAACATTTATATATTCATTCATATTTTCTAAACTCATAGGATATTAACAAAAAATAAATTTAATATTTTACTAGTATAACCCTTTATTTGTGAAATTTGAACTTCTCTAAGTTTAAACATTCTCATTCTAGCATCTTAGACATTGAATTCTCTTCATAATATCATACTAAGATACACAAAATACATTATGTAAAAAATAACTATTTTTTCATTATTAGTAATATTTAACAAATAAAATATTTTTTCTATTCCATGTATGTTATTTAACGAGTTCAGGGAACATTACACTGAAAATTATATTATTTATCAAAATATCTCACTAATTAGTAGGAATAGTTTCCTCCCTATTTTAACAAACATCTTGATAAAAAATTTATGATGGATTAATATTTTTGTCCTTATATTATTTTAAAACATGTTCTAGAATCCATTGAATCATAAACCATGTGTATAACATTAATGGTCTCATTTTTTCCCAACACTTTGTTATTGAACATCTTCTCTTAACATATATATAAACGAGATAAATATACACATCCATTTATTAGATCCATTTGATACACCTTTTCATTCATATATTTTATTTATTAAAACTTTGTTTCATCACCTAAATAAAAACTATAAGATTTAATAATTCATCAATTGAATCTGAACTCTTGTATATTTATAACAATTGTAAAGTATGAATTCGGTATCACATACCATTTAAAATAAAATAATTTATTTCTATAACACTTACAACTATCATAGAAATTAAAGTTGTTTAAAACCCCATTATGTATCTCAGATAGTTCAATCTAATGGAATCACTACTCATTTATTCCAAATTCCACTGTTGGGTTTTCAATAACCATATTGGCCACTTCAATAAGCCTCAATATACTCCACAACAATAATTCCAACATTTGGTTTAAGCTTTTACTCACATATACTATTTACATAATATTAAGACTTAGGCATTATATACCAACATCATCAATTCTCAAAACATGAGAATATTGGGAAATTTTTCTTAAACTAATTTATATTACTTGAACTTTTCCATAAATAACAATATAATAGATTCCTTAACCAGAAACAATCTTATAAGAAAACATTAGTCTCCCTGAATCATTAGATACTCAGTCATATTGAGTATCATTAAACATACCCAGTCGTATTGAATATATGTGACTATAATTACATTATTAATTTATCATATAATGAATTTGAAAGCATAATTGAATCATTTTATTATTTTATATGCCTCTAAATTCACCTATTTAAGAACTTATCCACCTTATTTCTCAAGAAGGTTCTTATATAACACTTATACTTGAGAAATTTTCTTAACTTAGTAGTTCTAGGAATTGCTAATATTAATCTACTTATTACTTTTTTATTGATCTAAATTGTATATTTTATGATGATGAAATTGTTGTTTTTCTAAAAAATAATCTTTTATGATATTTGTATCATGTTTTATTACAATTTAGTAATGTCTTTTATTAAAATGGGCACCTATTAAAATAATGAATCATTTTTAAAAACATTATATCTATTAGTGGACTAAGATCCATTATTCATAAAGAGATTAATTAACTATTCATATCACACACATAACTATTTAGGTAGTGTATAATATCAATCATATCATATATGAGTCTTGTATATTTGAGAAGAAAACTCTTTTTCCAATCCATGGTATGGGTAAAAGTTTTTATTTTCTTCTAGTATCCTAACTCTTAATGTTTCTTATATAAGTTTGATACAAATTAAATCCTCATTATAGTTTTACTTAGGATATTCCATGGGCACCCATATTTATCATAAATCTACATAGTTGTATAATTCATGGCCACACATTACATTCTTTCCGTATAAATGATAATCAAGAGGAATATAGCTATAGAATGAGCCTAACTAGTTGGAGGATTGAGATCTAGAAAAGTGTTTCTTTGAATAGAATATTACACATAGTATTTTGAATGGGATTTTAATCTCTTAATATTATTTCATGATATTAATTTATGTCTGTGGGATTCTAATAGTTTAGATTTAGAATCACATTCCTTCAACCAAAACAATTTGTTTAAACCCTATTGATTTCTAACCCCTTATACTACCCATAGTTTATACTAATATTCAAAGAATATAATCTGAACATAATCACACATATCCAAATTTATCACATGCAAAAGGTGAATTTAATATTCATATAAATGTTTGGAATTATATGTGATTTATAATTATACATGAGTTTTCTCAGATCTATAGATAGCAAACATCCCCTTTAAAAAACAATATATAGGCCTCCAGTCGGGTGAGAAGTCTAACATAAAGTCCCAGTTCCCTATGATATATTACCCAATAGATAATAAAATTCATCATAATTATAACACATAGTATGTATAAACTATATTCAATAAATAAATACAAAATAATAACTTTAACTACAATATGAGGTCATGGTAGAAAAAAACTAAATCTTATGTATTTGTACATAGCATGTAATGCATGGATTCAAAATTTTATAAGTAGTAGGTTAACTACATATAATAAAGAATATACATATCCCCAATATATAAAAAATGTATTTCCATAGATTATTTCAAATAGGAAAACATTTAAATAAATGAGTAATTCATAAATTTAAACACGGGATAATCATTTATGAATAAAAAAACAAAAACCCTTGAACCTAATTAAATGGGGTTATGTACAAGGCTAAAACAGTAAAAATTATCTCTATTTAATACCATGTTTCCATTTAAACTATTTGGAACAAGATCATCCGGAATGGTTTTCATAATGGTGAGTTTAGGCATATGTCTAGTTCTTTTAATAAGTGAATTTTTTATTAAGGATATCCTATTAATTAATGAATCTCTGTGTTTTCTTCTAACATGTATAAACCATATTAATGTAGTCTCAATTATATTATCATCAATTAAATCTACTCCAATATTCTCTCTATTAAATTAATTTTAGATTTTATCCATCAAAGTATATCATCATGTCCATCTTAAAATTTTCATTTCTTCTACCTTTATTTTTACATCAAGTTCTTCCCTAAAATAAATCACTCACTACCATTTAAAATAGTTGGAATAATAATAGTCTTATAAAATTTATCGTTAAATATCAATGTAATTTTACAAACAAAAAGTACCCCAAAACCCATTCTCTATTCTACCCATACAGTTTTAATCCTATGAGTGACATCTATATTAATATATTTGTAAAATTTTATAAATTAGCCAAAATATAGAAAAATAATAATATTTTGAAATTCATAGCCTCTCTATATAAAATCCATAATGTTACTAGACAAACCTGAGATAAAACTACACTCTATATATTCTAACTTATTCTAATTAAGGAAAAACCTTTTGATTATAAATTTATTTTCCTAAGTTAAAACATTAAATCTCTTTGAATTTTTCAATGAAAACTATATCACTTAAAAAAATAATAAAAAAGTTAGGCATCGCGTATTGAATATTCGTTGTAAGTTTATTTAAGTCCCAAAAAAGTAGAGGCATAAAGATGAACCTTAATGGTAGTCATTTATATATAGTTCAAAAAATATTGATAGTTATAAAAATGTTATAATTTTAACTTATTCATCATGGAAATTCTATTAGATGAATATAAACTCTTTATATCTATTTAATAATTTAAATTTCCATATTAATAGTTATATAAAATTGTAATTTATATATATATATATATAAATATATATATAATTTTAATATTTATAATCATTTTATAACCAAATATCTATTATTTAAACTATTTTAATAATCTAAATATCACACAATTAATATTATTTTAACCTTGATAAAATAAATCATAAAAAATATTTTCATGAGGTTTAAATAAATTCTCAAAACAATGATTTTAGTTGAATAATATAAATTAGTAAAGTATGATAAATTCATAATTTAAAGATAACCATGTTATATTTTTTCTTATTTTTTAATTTATAAACACTTAATAAATTATACATTGTGACAAATAAACAATAAATTTATTTATATTTCATATATCTTTCTACAAAATTTGGTAAAATGTAAGATAAATATTAAAAATTAATTTTAGGGAATATTTAAGGATAATTTGTTCATTAAAATTAATTTAATAAATTTTAAAAATTTAATAATTAATTAATTTATAAACAATTTAAAAATTAATAAAACTCTCCAAAATCCATTTTATAATTATTTATAATTAATTTTTAAATAATTAAATATAATTAATTATTTAATTTTAAAACAAAAATGTTTTTCATCTTCAATTGTATTATATGATTGAGACGGAATTATATACTATGATTGATAAGTTTCTGAATAATTCTGTATCAATAATACTTTGTTATTGATAATCAATTATTTAAATACTATTGATTGGGGCATACATTAAGCTATATTTTATGACTGAAATTTATATCAT
The DNA here is from genome assembly GCA_963277665.1 of Viscum album. NCBI lineage: Eukaryota > Viridiplantae > Streptophyta > Magnoliopsida > Santalales > Viscaceae > Viscum > Viscum album. The sequence continues at coordinate 1,156,984,165 of OY728165.1, read as the reverse complement.
CACCTATGACATCGGATATCGTACTTTATGATATACTGAGATATCTTTCTTATGGAATGGTACATAGTTTTTTAAAACCTCACACAATAATTCAATATATAAGGATATGAGTGAGTGATATGCTAATATCGGTGTGAATATGTGAGTTTAAACCATGTCCCAAATTATGAAATCTAATATCATATGCCATAATACAAATACCACAAAATAATATTATATCTTATATTTTATGACTGCCTTAAAACATGCAATATGATATTGATAATATTCATTTCAATTATGATTTCAAAAACCTAAAAACATGGTAAGATTTTCTCCCAGTATAAATAATATAATAAATCAAATAACACTTATTAGAACTACCAAATAGGTTAAAATCTCAAACCCATGATCTCCATTATTATAAATATGAAATATTTTTTAACTGATGTGAAGAATATATGAAACCAGTGTGTTACATTACTCTTAAGATCCATTATTTCATTCATATTTTATAAAAGATGTTGATTAACAAAGAGAAATCAAATGATCCTTCCATTTATGGTGCATCTATGATTTATGCTTGGATCATTTTTCATAAAGTTGACAATCCTTCAACCTCAATAATATGTTAACACCTCAATGTACAGAAGTGGAAGAATAAAATAGATTTGGTAATTAGGGAGTTTCATCCATGGGTTAGAACATACATCACACTCACTACCATCGTTTGACAATGGTCTTTATAAATCATCCAAGACACTCCTTAAGGTTTGATACATTTACACTTGTGTTATAACGCATGAGTAAATGATTCATCCATCCCATGAATTACCTGAATGAATATTTAAAACACTTTTTCATCATTTCTCTTTTAATAGAAAACTAATGATAAATAACTTTGGAATACTAATGGTTGACCACCTATATAATCAAAAAAAAGTGGCATGTTCTTATGCTATATGATATGAGCATTCATAATCAATGACTGCATAGGAAATTAAATCATACTTCATGCCACCTGTTTCATTCTGTTATGATTATCCCAATAAAAGAATATAATTCAGTAGTTAGTGGTATTAAATCACATTTCATACACATTTATGATATACTTTATATCATACAAAAATAAACCCATAATTCACATATAACATAGTTTTCATGTAAGTCATATGTTATGAATATTTATATAATACCACATGATATAGATTATATATCTCATATATATATATATATATACTTTAAAAAAATCCATTATCTAGGTCAAATAAATAGTTCGTGGTGGACTATAATACTCTTTGATGAAGATTAATTAGAGATAACACAAATTCATACTTTTGAGGTTAATTCGCATAATATATGTAGCCATCATGAAAAGGTGGAGATTGACTTTAGTATTAAAAGGAAATATTTTATATTATTAAAATTTATTTAAGTGTAATTAACTTGACTGTGTTAACTTGAAAATTCTCCCGAGATGGACCACTTCATGGGGACCTTAAAAAAAGAAATACAATTCAAATGCATACCTAAACAAGAATATGTTACTATATAGAAGAAAATAATAAAAATCAATGATACAAACAAAGTCAAGGGAAATAATCCAAAACTAAAAAAAAGACAACACTAAAAAGTCCCCATTTTACCATTCATCGCAGCCAAACCATCCTTCTATGAAGGAATGATCAATAATAGAAATAGGCATGTTACATGATTTCCTTCGCATTTACACAATTACTACAAAATCACATCAATAATCTCCCAAAGGAAAAATTAGGTTGTGATAACGAATCCCATTAGTATTTCACCAAATAATATATAAAAACTATAATATAAATAATTAATTAGATTTATATTTAAAACAAATCCATTTTATAATTCTTTTTTATAAGATAAAACCATTTTGTAAATCATCCCTTTGTTTTCATAAATCATACCATATTCACCAAATCTAGGAATATATCATGTATAAAAGAAACTAGGTATACAATGATAAAACCAAAAAATATTACAAATAAAAAATTTTCATTCAAAAATCCATTTGAATTTAAAATTACATAAAGAAATTCATGAATTACCGGCCTTGTATTAAGGCACTTTCTACAAGAACGGCTGAAAAATTGTAGACTTCGAAAAAAATATTGGAAATAAGAATATCAACCTATGAAAGACAAGTAATGAGTAAAGATACAATGGATTTATATGAAACACATATCGATCATAATCCAATCCTCAAATTCTACCAACATCGCTACCTTGGCCAATAGAAATTAAGAGAGAGAGAGAGACAGACCAAATACCTGAGAGAAACGACACACCAGTATAGGAGGTCTAACACCGAATGTGGTATTCCCAAAAAAAGAAAAACCACAAAAAATTCACCAGAATTAATCCTTGTCTTCTATAAGGAGGCATGAACAAATAATGGGAGGGTATTTATACACATAGAATAATAAAAATTAATAGACATGAAGAATTCATCTCATGAATTCTTTAGTCACAACATAAATTCTATGAGTTTTGTGTATACACATAATGGATTCATTATATTTTAAATTACCCTCATTATAAATTTTCACATTGTAAACATGTTTTATAGATTACAATTTTCATTCTCTAAATCATTTTTGGGGCTTCTTGCCAACACTAATTCTAGCTGTCTTCCGAACTAAGAGCTCTTCCCAGTGAAGGATTCATATCATGAATCAAATTCATGGAATGAATATGTCCTGCAAGTAGTGTCCAACCAAGGTATTAAAAAACTCTTAGAACAAAAATAAATCCCTTTGAACCCTAAAATTATGCTCTTAAAATTAAAATAGATGTAACATTTCACCTGATATGTTACAATTCTCCCCACAATAAAATATTTATATCCCTATAAGGACCAAAAAATCCTGGAATCAAAAAAAGAGAGGGTCACTACAAAATTAGGAAAAATTCATGCTATTGTGTATTGTGGCTATGACATCCACACTACCACGGTACACAAAACATGGAGTTGTTTTACTATTTTGTACCGTCTCTTGGGAATCCAATATATGAACTGGTTGTCAAACCTGGTGGGGTTAGGCTCAAGATTAACATCTCCCCATTCAATCATATTAGAATGATATAGTTGATAATACCTAAAATAAAAAACTTGAAATACTTTGTGAATTACGTGAAAATTAAATTGTAAGTCCAAATGATATTCTAATTCTCCAAGATTCTCTATAGTCTGAAAGGGTACCAAAACCCTCAGTGCGAAGTTACCATGCATACTCAGTTTATAGTGTCCAAAGCGATGATATGTCGGAATAAAAACCTAATAACCAACCTCAAAAACTAATAGACAATGAAAATAATCCTCATATGATTTCTTATGACTCTATTCAATGACCAATCTCTTCCAGATCAACTACATGTTATTTATAATCTCAAGAACATGGCCTAGTACAAACAAGGACCACCCACATATTTTCCCTATATAAGGTAGATCTACATGGAATCGCCTAAAATTCTATAATGATATCCATCTTGATCAAGGACCGAAAATAAATTTTATAGGAAAAATAAAATATAGATTGAATACTCTACCAATAACCACCAAAATTAATGATGAACACCCTTTCAATATCCTCAAGAACTAGGATATATCTATTTATCATTCATTCCATCCGTAAATGATATTTTTCTAACCAATTTCTACTGGGAACCCATCACCTCTTAAAAATATTTCTAAAACCTAGATTTGAACTACATTCCCCTATCATAAAAATCACAAATGGAACCCCATGAAGTTTCAAAACCTCTCATAAATACAACACTATAAACTATTCCACCTTCCTTATATCCTTGATGAGGAGTAAATGCGCTGATTTTAGGATTTAGTCAATGATCACCCAAATGACATATTTCCCACTATAATTTTTTCATTAAATCAATGATGATGACAATATAAATATCAACCCATTTCCATATTAGAATGGGAAATGTTTTCAAAAAACCTCCATGTCTCTGGTGCTCCACCTTAATTATCTATAATGTAATACCTAATAAAAATAACTATAATTTTTTATCTAATCCCCATCCACCAATAACAACATCTCATGTTATGATATATCATGCTACTCACCATGTGTACTAACCAACTAGACTGGTGTGCATGGTCCATCAACTCCTACCCTAGACTAAATGGAATATCCAACCTGTTAAGAATACACGAATCACCACCAGGAGATTGAGACCACTCACCTAAGGTCCATCAACTCCTAATTCGTTGTATAATTAGGTTCAATGAAGTCCTAAAAAATTTCATGTAATAACCATCCAAATCCAAGAAACACTGAATTTAAAACACTTTTCTAGGTTGTTCCCAGGACATAATTGCATGTAACTTTTCATGATAAACAAAGACCCCCTACTAGGATATAACATATCACATTTTAAAGACAAATAATTTCCATGTAAATTTTTTTAAATACATCGAAATTTTACGAGCCCATGAAAATTGATGGTGCGTGATTCTAAAACCCAGAGTGACCAGAATGAATTTCTGAACTTTTGTTCTTGTACGTTCAATAAACGTGTGAGCGGGTTTTTATAAAATTCGCCCTAGTGCTCAGAATTTAAATCCACGGACATCATTGAACTCATTGTGCTGGTATTCACTTAATGGGGACCTTCACCATGATCACAGTTAGTCAAGGGTGGAAGTTAATTTTTGGGTTTTTCGTGGAATTAATGAAATAAAATAATCACATGTTTTATTTTATTTTACTTGTTATAACCACCTAGTTGTGGAAGTTTAGAAGTAGGGACCACTATATCTTAACCTCCCATGAGAGGTTATGGTGGTGGGCACCACCCAAGGCCTAAATATGGCATCCCTCCTTTTTATGACATAACTTTTCATTACATTTTACATACAGAGGATCATTAAAGTCTAGTGTCTTGGATATCAGGGACAAAAAAAATTGAAAACAATATAATATATTCTTCTAATTCACTTTTAAGGCTTCATCATATGTTCATCCTTAGTAAAATTATGGAATCTCTTAACCTGGAGACATACATTCAAAGGAAAGTTGAGCAGAAAGCCCAGTAAGGGTAAGTAAGGGAATTAGTTTACTTATGATATCAATACTAACTTGAATAAAACATAAAGACAAGAGTAATGAAGTAATAGTCATATCATAATGAAAAAACATGAATCATAACTTTAATATGTGGATACAGCATTTCATTTAGACATTCATGAACATATCACCAAGGTCCATCCCAAGAAACACTGAATTTAAAACACTTTTCTAGGTTGTTCCAACGACATCATTGTGTGTAACTTTTCAGGATAAACTACGAAACCCCACTAAGATATAACATATCACAATTTAAAGACCCATAATTTCCATGTAATTTTTTTAAATACATGGAAATTTTACGAGTCCATAAAAATTGACGGTGCATGATTCTGAAGCCCGGAGTGCCCAGAATGAATTTCTAATCTTTTGTTCGGGTAATTTCAGTAAATGTGCGACAGGGTTTTTATAATGGGTGAGGGGACCTTCCCCTCGACCACAGTTTGTCAAGGGTGAAAGTTAATTTTTTGTTTTTTTGTGGAATTAATGGAAAAAAATAATCACACGTTTTATTTTATTTTATTTGTTGTAACCACCCACTTGTGGAAGTTTATAAGTGGGGACCACTAGAACCTAACCTCCCATAAGAGGTTATGGTGGTGGGAATAACCTGATCCTAACCTCCCATGATAGGTTATGCTGGTGGGGACAACCCAAGGACTAAATATGGCATCCCGCCTTTTTATTACATACTGTTTCATTACATTTTGCATACAAAGGATCATTAAAGTCTAGTGTCCAGGAAATCAGGAACAAAAAAACATGAAAACAACATAAAATAGTCTTCTAATACACTTTTATGGCTTCATCATAAGTTCATTTTATGTATAATTACTGCATCTCTTAACTTGGATACATACATTTAAATGAAAGGGTAAGCAGAAATCTTAGTAAGGTTAAGTAAGGGGATCAGTTTACTTGTGATATCAATACTAACATGAATAAAACATAAAGAAAAGAGAAATTAAAGAATAGTCATATCATAATGACAAAACTCGAATCATAACTTGAATATGTGGTGACAACATTTCATTTAGACATTCATGAACATATCACCAATGTCCATCCCCAAGGTGTCATAAAAATTACGAAGGGTATTCACCATGGTATCATAAAACTTGTCATCTCTATAGATTAATTCGTCACCCAATGCATTGAAGTGCTATCAGTGTGAACCCTTAATATTTGTTTACTTTCATGTTCACCACATAGATCATAATCCAAAATTTCATAAATAACCCAAATAGAATCAAAGAAAAGGGTTTCATGTCAAAATCTTGATGTTTAAAAAGAGCTTAAATATAAGATCATTATGTCATTTATAACCCATTGAAAGGGAGTGAGGGTTATAGGTATGACAATTCTAGAATCAAATATATCAACTATATATATCAATGAAAACCCATAGTAACAATATTGGTCTGGGTATTCACATAAATGAACAAGGTAATTTTTTTGAGAGAAAGTGATAGAAATTTTGAGATGAAATTTCTACTGCATAACGGCTATATAACATGGTTGTGGAAATCATTGAAAAGTGAGGCGATAGGGTCACCAACTCATAAATAGTTCATAATAAAATATGGGTACTGAATAAGATCATGGTATTGATATTTTAATGACATACCAGAGGAAAATGAAACATGAAATAAAATAGTAGATGTGATTTCTTTTACGAGAAATTCAGCAGCCTTACTTCATCACATAAAAATTCCGAAAACAAATTGATGATAGCGGAAAGGTTATGTCAACAAAAAGGCATGAAATTGAAATTAATGACAACATATAATAACATACCCTCAACATATGATGATGGAAACTTGAAGTCACAAAATAAATAATTTTATTACTTAAAAGAGGAGGGTGGAAGATTCCCTTACCTTGAAGAGTATCTTCGAAATCTGGAAGGTTGAGATTTTGGGAGTCTTGAGGGAACCATTATAGGACTTATTTGGATGTAAATATACCATAACTTAGTTGGTAAGGATTTTTAAATGAAATTAATGAGTGGATGTCTTGGTATTTATAGGAGAAGTGAGGGAACAAGTCATTAATGGTCCAGTGACCCCTCATCGGTGGTATTGGAAAAAACATGGGCTTGCCCAATGTATTTTCTCATGGTATAGGCCACATGAGACACCTCACTCCTTATTTTACTATTCATAAGTCTACCATAAGTATTACTTAATTGTTACATCCATAATGATGTCATTAAACACCCGAAACTAAAAACGGTATTTTCACTATTCACTAGAAAATCAACTTTTTCAGAAAAATCCCAAAAATTCACCTTAACATAATATTGATATATTGAATTCAAAAATGAATTCCATTTTATAAAAATGATTTTATAAATATTATTTATTTAATTTATAAAAAGGCTATTCACCCGAAAAAACTAATACTTGACTAATAATTTTTGAGACAGTTATTTACCTATTTTATTGAATCGCATTACTTAATCAAGGTTCCAAAATTATATCAATAATTTATTAAGTGAGTTTACTAAATCTATTTCCTCACATTACTAATCATAAGAATAAAATCACTATTCATAATTTATTATTCACAAAAAATTAATTTGATCTTATTAGACTCTAAATTTCATACATAACACAACTATAGAAGAACATTTTTTTAAAATCATTACACATTATAAATTATTTAATGTTTACATAAATATTTAAAAATAAAACTTTTCTAAATTTTACCAATAATTTGCATACTATAATGATCCGGACATTTGAAAATTCACAAACATCACCATAAGAATAAATAACAATTTTTATTTACCTCAAAGGATTACACAAGGCAGTAATGGTCTCGTTACATAGCTCCTTATAACACCAGAATAGGACCTAAGTGTAAGGTGTTCTATGGTGATAGAATCTAGGGGCGGGTCGGCCAACATTTCTCGATTGGTTATTTCTATAAGCTTGAACTTCTCCCAAGGGCGATTCTATTCCTGCTTCACACGATGAATTTCGGCTTGGGTTTGGTCTAGTGAAAATCCTAGTGGTGCTACCAACTTCACAAGTTCCGTTATATGTGCATCGATCGGCCCGAGACTACTAGATGCGGCTATCTAATATTCTTCTTGTATTAACCAGGATCACTTGTATTTATAGAAAATAATTGTAAAATTTAGTTTCCAATGGTCATATTGACCAATGGCCCTATAACAATCGAAACCCAATAGATTGTTTTAATTATACTCATTAAATGGAATAGTTTTATGGAGTATAAAATAACACAAAATTAGGTAACAAAAATTATTAAAAAGTTCGATTCGTTACATTCTTCCCCCCTAAAGAAATTTCATCCCTGATATTTTTAACTCGTACCCTTGGAGGAGAAAAGGTGTGGGTACTTCTGCCTCATAGACTCCCCTAGTTCCCACGTGGCTTCTTTATATTTCTGGTACCTCCACAAAAACATAACAAGGTGGGTAGTCTTGTTTCCTAAAATCTTGTCTCTACGATCCATGATCTCCACTAGCTGCTCCTCATAAGAGAGGTCATGTTCCCGTTCTACCACCTCTGGGTTTAGTACATGTGAAGGGTCATGTATGTACTTTCTCAAGAGGGATATGTGGAAGATATCATGAACTTGTGCTAGATTTTGAGGATGTGGAAGTCGATAGGTCACTTCTCCCATGCGATCAAGGATTTCATATGGGCCAATGTACCTAGGGATGAGCTTCCCTTTCTTCCCAAACATCATGACTCACTTCCAAGGTGAAATTTGAAGAAAGACCTTGTCACCGACCTCAAAATCCAATTCCCTTCGACGGTTGACATCATATCCCTTTTGCAGACTCGGAACGACCTTAATGTGTTTTTGGATGGAATGGAATTTTTATATCATCTATTACACAACATCAGGCCCAAGAATCTTTCTCCCACCAGCTTCATCCTTACAATTATGAGTTCTACATCGATTTCCATATAGAGCTTCATAGGGTACTATTTGAATGCTGGAGTGGAAGCTATTGTTGTAAGAGAACTCAACCAAAGGTAGATGTTGATCCCATCCACCCTTAAATTCAATTGAGCATTTTCAAACCATGTCCTTGAGTGTTTGAATATTACTTTCATATTGGACATCAGTTTGCGGTGATAGGTCATACTGAAATTCAATTCAGTGCTCAGAGCATGTTGAAGACTTCTCTAGAATTTTGATGTGAACCTTGGATCATGATCAGATGCGATAGAAAGTGAAACTCCTTGCAACCTTACCACTTCATTCACATATATCCCAGCAAGTTAATCAGGGGATAAATCTTCTCGAATGAAGATAATATGGGTAGTCTTGGTGATATGGTCTACAATAACCCATATCGCATTTTTCCTTTGGATGTTCTTGGAAGACTAGTGATGAATTCCATAGATAAATTGTCCCACTTCCATGCTGGTATGGGTAGTGGTTGCAACACCTCTTTACGAAGTTGTCTCTCTTCCATCACATGCAGACAGACTACGAACCTTGTAGTGTAGTTAGAAATCCCCCTTTTCATATTATCCCTCCAAAAATGATCACGTATGTCCCTATACATTTTTTTTCTTCCAGGATGTATAGAGAAAGTAGATCTATGAGCTTCATCCTTCAGCTCCTACTTTATTTCAGGAATAGATGGAAGACATAGTCTTGCACGAAATTTCAGTACACTTTCTTGATCAGTATTGAACTCGGGGAACTTCCAATCCTTGATAGCTTCAAAATTATTCTATAACAAATGATCTTCATTTTGAGATTTCTTGATCATCTCTAGTAATGACGGTTGAGAAATCAATTGGGTTAGGGTTTATGATATCCCTTCCATTATAATTCACATGTCTAGCATTACTAGTTCATTGATCTAAGGATCTTTTTGAATCCTCATCATAGATAGAACAACAAGTTCATTCCTACTTAATGCATCAGCATATTTGTTTTCTCTTCCGGGATGATAATGAATTGAACAGTCATAGTTTTTAATAATCCAACCATCTCATTTGTCTCATGTTCAAGTACTTTTGTTCAAAAATTTAATTTAAACATTTATGGTCTATGTATATATCACCTTTCTCACCATAAAGATAGTGCCTCCATATCTTCAAAGACAAAATGACCCTAGCCAGCTCCAAATCATGCGTATGATAGTTCTGCTCATGAGTCTTCAACTGTCGAGATGCATAAGCAATGAATTTTTCATTTTTCATGAGGAAAAACCCAATCCCTTTTAGAGATACATCACTAAAAATAATGAATCCTTCTTCACTTGAGGCCAGAGTTAAGAATGGTGCAGTAACCAATCTCTTCTTCATCTCTTGGAAACATTCCTCACACTATTTTGTCCATAATAACTTGACCTTTATTCTTGTTAACTTGGTTAATGGATTATAATTTTGTGAAAAGATATTCACAAAACTCCTATAATGTCCTACTAATCCAAGGAAACATCGAATCTCAGTTATTTTTATAGGTTGAGGCCACTCCTCTACCACTTTTGTCTTTGTAGGGTCAACTATTATTCTGTCATTGGTTATAATGTTCCATAAGAAGGCAACTTATTGTAACAAAAATTCACATTTACTGAACTTCCCAAAAAACCACATCCTTCTATAGTGTTTGTAAAATAACCCTTATATGATCCTCATGCTCCTAGAACTTTTGGAAAGTATTTGAATATCATCAATAAAAACTACCACAAATTTATCAAGGTAGTCCTTAAAGAATCTATTCATCAAATATATAAAAATAACAGGTGCATTTATCTGTCTGAAGGGAATAACAAACAAATCGTAATGCATATATCTTGATTAGAAGGCAGTTTTTTGGAATATCTTCATTCTTCGCCTTCAATTTATGATAACCAGATAGAAGATAAATCTTAGAGATGAATTGAGCCCCACGAAGTTGGTAGTCATCAATTCTTGGAAGAGGGTATTTGTTCTTTTCTGTGATCCCATTCAATTCTCTATAATTAATGCATAGCCACATCGATCCATCCTTATTCATTACAAAGAGAACATGTGCTCACCATGGAGACACATTTTGTCAGATAAACCCCTTCTCTAAAATATCGTGGATTTATTTTTTTCAATTCCTAAAGCCCTACATTTTCCATCCTATACGGGGTCATTTATATTGGATGAGATCCAGGTACAATATCAATAGAGAACTCTACCTACCTTTTAGGGGAAGGTCCAGACAATTCCTCAAGAAATAAATCATCATATTCTTGGACTATGGGGACACTTTCTATCCTTAAACTCGCATCTCCTTCTCCTTCATCACCAATAAACTCCATAAATTAGTATATAGGGGGTTATTTTATTAAATTTTAGGGTTGATATATCTCTCTTTGGAAGATAAAACTAGGTTTTCCATTCAAGACTACTGATATTTCCTTGTTTTCGCAATTGATCCTAGCATTATACTTTGACAGCCAGTCCATCCCTAGTATAATGTCGAATTCCAGCATAGGAATGACTACAAGATTTGTGATAAGATTGTGATCACTAAAGTAAATAATAGAGTTTCTAAACATTGATGATGATTGGATAGTCCCCCCAGGATTCATGACTGATAACTCTGCTTTTAGAAAATCAGTGGTTGATTTTAAATTCTTTGCAAACTTGGAGGAAATAAAGGAATGCAGAGAATCAGAATCAAACAATGTATTTGATAGCTTTGAGAAGACAACAAGAATACCTGCTACAACATCATTAAGAGCTTCAACTTCAACTGTCATGATAGAAAAATCATTTCCTTGATCCATTGGCATTTTTTTATGCTTATGGTGGTTCCCCTCCACTACCCACAGATTTGGACAGTGATTGGAAAAGTTCCCATGTTTTTCATTATTGAAGCACTGGACATCATGTAGGGATGATACCATCTTCCCCATGTCATTTGTGTTTGGAAGTTGATGTTTCACCTCACTATGAAAATTCCTCATAATGTGGCCATCTCTACCACACTTGTAGCACTTCTCGCTCCCGAGAAGGTAGTTCCCCGAATGCTTCTTCCAAAATTTATTACATGTGGGAAGTTGTACTAGCTTGCCTCCTCTTCCATGATCGAAGATCCTCCCTATGCTTAGATCCAAATATCTCTTCTTGTCATTTGATTTTTTAGACCACTGCATCTCACCAAACTCTATCTCTAATTTCATCGCACTATGCATGACCTCCTCGTAGCTATCATTGTCTTGGTTGGCTGATTCATTGGAAAATGAGGTCTTTATCCACCAAAGAATATACCAACCTTTCCATTTGGATCCATGACAAAGATAGAGGTATATCATGAAATCCTAGTGAATTTTATCTCGTATCTTCACACAGATTCATTCTCCTTTTGCTTCAGCTTGAGAAAATCCTTCTCCATTCTCGTTCTCATGAAACAAGGTAAAAACATACTAAAAAGATCCATCTAAACTCTTCCCACTCCATAGCTTCAACTTCTACACTTTGCCTCGTGTTTTTGATCATTTCCAACCACTGTTCAGATTCTTCTTCTAAGCCATAGATAGCCAGAGTGACCTTCTCTTGCTCTGAACAACGGAGCACATAAAAGATCTTCTCGATGGAGAAGATCCACTGCTCAGCAATCAATTGGTCAGTTGATCCATTGAAGGTTGGTGGTCGTTGACGCATAAAGGACTCAACATAATATTATTCTCTTCATGGTGATATCAGAATCTCATCTTGATTCAGGTTATTTTCCATAACTTGTGTCAATTGGTTCATCATTTCCATAAGTGTTTCCATTCCAACTTCAATCAGAGGGTTGTCAGAGCTTGGTCCATTACGGTCACCATGTGTACGGTTCCTCCTAATTCCTGCCATTTCTCTAAAAGAGTAAAACCTCAGTGAGAAATTATTTCATTTATAAATATTTTAACAATAAAAGATTTTATGTCTTAAAACTTCATGCTTAAACAGTTACATTTCTCTATAATTCCTTCATAATGATTCATAAGAAGCTTGTGATTGAAAAAACATATACCTCGGGAGTGTCATTACTAAGAGTGCAGTAAGACCCGTTATCGTTCATCAGTTCCTGTTCGAATCTAGCTCAATGTTGTGATTTCGGGTTTTACCCCTATGTACATTTGTTCCAGAGCCGCCTCTACCTACTTGTATCCAGACAGGGATGTATTTGTTTGATAAACCACTTACTCAATACTCATCAAAATATGAGGGATTTTTCCTATATTTAAATTTTCATGTAGGGGTACTCCTAATGTTTTCATAGCCTAATTTCCATAAATAACTAAACTATCTTTTGATACCAACTATGGCATACCACCATTTTATTACCTAACTTTTCATTTCATTTTACATACAAGGAATATTTGAAGTCTAGTGTCTTATAAATCAGGAACAATAAAACTTGAAAACAACATAAAACATTATTTTAATCCACTTTTAAGGATTCACCATAAGTTCATCTTAAATATAATTACTTCATCTCATAACCTAGAGACGTACATTCAAAGGAAAGGGTGAGCAGAAAGCCCAGTAAGGGTAAGCAAGGGAATCAGTTTACTTGTGATATAAATACTAACTTGAAAAAAACATAAAGAAAAGATCAATGAAACAATAGGCATATTATAATGAAAATAACATGAATCATAACATAAATATTTGGCTACAACATTTAATTTATACATTCATTAACATATCACTAGGGTCCATCACCAAGGTGTCATCAAAATTACTAAGGTTATTCACCAAGGTATCGTAATACTTGTCATCCTTATAGATAAATTCATTACCCAATGCATTGGAGCACTATCAGGGTGCACCCTTAATATTTCTTTAGATTCATGTGATCCACATATATCACAATCAAAAATTTAATAAATAACCCAAATAGAATCAATGAAACAGTTTTCCTATCAAAATCATGACGTTTAAAAAGAGATTAAAAATAAGATGATTATGTCATTTATAACCCATGGAAAAGGACTGAGGGTTATATGTATGTAAATTATAGAATAAAATATATCATATTTATATATATATGAACACACATAGAATGAAAATAGGTCTGGGTGTTCACATTAATGAACAAGGTAATTTTTTTGTGAGAAAGAGAGAGAAATTTTGAGATGAAATTTCTGCAGCATAACAGCTATATAAGATGGTTTTAGAAAACATTAAAAAGAGAAGAGACAAGGTTAAACAACTCATAAATAATTAATAATAAAATATGTGTACCAAATCAGATCATGGTATAGGTATTTGAATGGCATACCATGTGAAAAGAAAAATTGAATGAAAAGAGAAGATGTGATATCTTTTACTATAATTTCGAAAGCCTAACGGCATCACTTAAAAATTCAGAAAACAAATTGATGAGAGCAGAAAGGGTCTCTCAAAAATTATAAATGTAATGGAAAGTAATGAGAACATATAATAACATACCCTCAACATAAATAGATGGAAACAAGAAGACACAACATAAAGAAAGTCATTACTTAAAAGAGGAGGGTGGACGATTCCCTTACCATGAAGATTAACTTCGAAAGCATGATGGTCGGGACCTTGGTAGGCCTGAGGGAACCTTTGGAGGACTACATGGGAGGTATAGAGACCAGAACTTCGTTGGGAAGGATTTGGAAAGTAAATTAATGATGGAATGGCTTGGTATTTATAGGAGAAGTGAGGGGATAAGTCATTAATGGCCAAGGGACACCTCATCAGTGGAATTGGAAAAACCATGGGCTTTCCCATGTTATTGGACACTTGGGACCCCTCATACCATATAATACTATTCATAAGATGACCAGAAATATTACATAATTATTAAATCCTTAATTATGTCATTAAACACCTAAAAATAAAAACTGTATTTTCACTATTCACTGAAAATTCAACTTTTTCAGAAAAATACCCAAAAATCACCTTAACCTAATATTGATGCTCTGAATTAAAAAAATAACTCCATTTTATAGATGTATTATTCAAAATATATTTAATTTAATTTTTTTTAAAACAATATTCACCCGAAAAAACTAATACTTGACTAATAATTTCTGAGACAGTTATTTACATTTTTTATTGAATCAGATTACTTAATCAAGGTGCCTAATCTATATCAATACATTACTAAGTAAGTTTACTTAATCCATTTGGTCACATTACTAATCATAAGGGTAAAATCACTATTCATAATTTATTATTCCCCAAAAATTAATTTGATTATATTAGTCTTTAAATTTATTACTGAACACAACTATAGAAGACCATTTTTTGAAAATCATAACACGTTATTAATTATTTAAGGTTTACATAAAAATTTTAAAATATACTTTTTATAAAAGTAATCAATAATATTCATACTATATTTATCCGGACATTTGAAAATTCACAAAATTCACCATAAGAAGAAATCATAATGTTTATTTATCTCAAAAGATTACACAAGGCAGTTAATGTCTTGTTATATATCCCTTTATAACACTAGAAAAGGACCTAAGTGTACGGTGAGCTAAGTTGATATAATCTTAGGGCGGCTCATCTAACATTGCCCGAGTGGTGATTTATACCAGCTTGAACTTCTCTCAAAGGTGATTCCATTCTAGCATCACATGATGAAGTTAGGCTTGGATTTGGTCCAGAGCAAAGCCCGGTGGTGATACCTCCTTCCCAAGTTCCGTCCGATGGGTTTTGATTGGCCCAAGACTACTGCATGGGGCTATCGAATCTTCTTTCTCTATTAAACAAGATCATTTTTATTTATAGAAAATAACTGTAACATTTAGTTTCCAATGGTCATATTGACCAACGGTCATATTGACCAACGGTCATATTGACCAACGGTCATATTGACCAACGGTCATATTGACCTACGGTCATATTGACCAACGGTCATATTGACCAACGGTCATATTGACCAACGTTCATATTGAACAATGGTCATATGACAGTTCAGACCCAACAATCTCATTTTAATTATACTCATTAAATGAAATTGTTTTGTTGAGAATGAAATAAAATAAAACACCAAATTAGGAAACAAAATTTGTTAAAAAGTTTGGGTTGTTACACTAAACCTCTTGAACTCCCCTCTTAATGAGGTTGAAACCTCTCAAATCCCACTTTAATGTGGAGGAGCCTCTTGAGAATCCTCCACATTAATTATGCCAACACACCACTTAATTATTCCAACCAATATAATTAATTAATCTAATTTTAAATTGTTCCAATAATTAAAATTGGGGAAACACATTTTATTTTTGTGGGATTTTCTTTTGATAGCATTCGTTGACAATGGAGAGATAGCAGTTTGTGGGAGAAATCACTCAAACAAAGAATGCCAATGAGGAACTTCTTCCATGAAGAAATCTGACTTCAACATCTTCCTTGGGACACCCTTAAAAGAGGAACGTGACGAACTGATTCCCGATCCCAGAATTGGAGGTGTGAGGTGGATTAGATGATCATCGACAACTTCTCCTTCATCCCATTTTGAAAACAAAGAATGCAGTAGACATTCGTTTGATAAACAAAGAATGCACGATCCCAGAATTGGTGGTGTGGGCCGTGCCAGACCCAACAGGTTATGTCGGGTCGGTCCTACCTGGTCGGACCGAACCCAGGCACACTAAGACCCATTTACATTCTTTTGGCCATAAATTTGGCACCAGACATTCGTTTGATGAACCATCAGTGTCATTGGAAATCTTGGAGTGAGATGGTCCCTTGGAGTATACCCCGTAGGAGTTTTGGATTATGATGCGAAACGGTTAGGTTGAATTGAACACAAATCTAACCAGGCCCCGGGGACAAAAAGGCTAATAACTCAAAGACTAGGTGTCTGATTGTCGCGCCATCTGTTGTGTTGAGACCCCTATGCAGTGGTAGACCATTGAGATGCTTCTTCTTGGGACTTCAAGGAAGTTGGAGTATTGACCAGTAGCTTGTGGAGTGGATCCTTCTAGGAATGATTGAGATTTGTGCAGGAACCTAGTAGTTGGATGAGACATGACGACTGCTTACTATTTCTACTCAGAGTGACTCGACTGGCCTAGTGGGGAGAACCTTGGTGATGCAGCAGACCCATGATGTGGATCACCTTGGCGACGCGGCAGACCCACGGTACTCGAAGGGTGGAGTACCTTAGCAGGCCACGAGGGGGAGCACCTTGGTGACGTAGAAGACCCATGGTGGGGAGCGCCACTTTGTGACATGGCAGACCCAAGGTACTCGAAAGGAGAAGTACCTCAGTAGTCCAAGGTTAGTGGGAAGCGCATTTGTGTAATGGGATAGGCCCACTATACTTGATAGAGGAGGATTTCCCCAGCAGCCGAGGTGTTCGGAATGCTACTTGGAACAACCCATAGAATAACTCCTAGTGTGAGCTGAGTTGGTACCTCTATGTTTCCTCATGATTGAGATGGATTATTTGATAACATAGGTATATGTATTGGAATATACCTAAGTATGGTTATTTTCTGTTTTCATACTTTATGATTTTTCCTTGGTAGAGTTTGTGAGACCTTGAGGGTCTCAGGGTCCCTACTGAGTATCGTTATAATCACCCCCCATGGGCTATGCCCGCAACATGTTTTGTTGGATGCAGATGAAAGACAACGCTAACTTAGGCTGAGAGTATCAGGACTAGAATGTTCTTAGAGGTGGACCATGTAGCATGTTGGTACGCAGAGGATACGGGTGGATGTGGAGTGATGAGGAGGCGATATGTACCTACCCTTCAAGTAAGAACCTGGAGGATGACCTAGTAGATGCCTTTCTTTTTCTTCAGTTGTATTGTATTTATGTTTTCCTTGTAAATTCCATTTGGGCTTTTATTCTGCAACCATTTTACTTACTGTACTCACTCTATTTATAGCTCTGTTTACTTGAGTTTGTATCTTGTTTTGTTCTTGGTAATTTGTTTATAGGTTATAAATGCAATGCCATCCTAGTTCGAGGGAATTACGCCTTTGGTGCTAGTTTCCAACCTCAGGCCTATAGAAGGAGGGCTTGGTGTTGTCACGACACGGGCCCCTGGGGATGGGTCGAGACAAATTGGTATCAAAGGAGAGTCAGTTCTACGGAAGAACTAGGACTCTGATATTTTCTATGAAGTAATATTGTTAAGGATAATGAGTGTATTTTTCAGTTAAGGGAGTCCAGGGTTGGTGCGGCGGCTGACGTATCAATACACCAGGACCCTGAATTATAATTTCAGACAAAGTGCACGAAAACACTGATTGCGTGGGTATTTTTAAAAGTTTTCATTATGAACATTTGAGTCTTCTTACTAGGTATACGTTTTGACCATGTCCCACATATTTCTTTTTAGGATGCCTCTACAAAGATATCCATCTAGGGTACTGAGAGTTGTATTCTCTGATAGTCATCCGAACAAGGAGGCCCTGGAGTAGTGCCCTTTTCCAATAGAAGCACCAGCAGAGGTACTAGCGGTACCATTCCCCGTTGGGAAAACGATGCCACCATCCCTAGTATTAGACTGTTCATGTCACTTGAGCGTGTATCATGAGTTCCATCTCCAGAGGCCACCTCGGTTCAGGGGAGATATGGACCCACAGGAAGCTGAGTATTGGCTGGAGGCTGTGGTGAGAGTCTTCCGACTCGTAGGGGCACCAACCGATCTCATGGGGATCCTTGCCGCCACCAATCTATAGGTAGCAGTAGGCAAATGGTTGAGATTTATGCTCCAAGTTCATGATGAGGTGATTGTTTCCGACGCTTTCACCGGGGCGCGCGCATCCGTCCTTCAGGGGACGCGCGGCTGTTTCCCCGCATTCCCGCTTTCCAAAGGCGGGCGACATTCGTTCCTTGTTCAGGTACGTCTGCTCCTTGATCGAAACGGGATGATGGGATGTCGGTTCTTCCTTCCGTGGATTCCTCCTCGGAACTCGTCACCTAGTCTGGGTCTCCCTCATAGATTTAATACGTTGTTCGTGAATCTCATTCCCAGTGCCATATTGTCATGGACGCCGGTTAATTACACTACTTCCGTCAAGACTTTCCATAGGGTCTTGACATGGTAGCGACCTTCGGTCGGAGTAGACGGCAACATCAGGAATTTCGGGGCATCTACGGATGCGTGGACATTGGGGAACCTATATTCTTCCTCATTAGAGGGCATCTCAAGGGTGCAGAACCCGAGGCGTACATCTGAGGTTTTCCTCAGCTTCATGTGTTTAACACAGGGTATGTTGCAAGATTAACGTCTAGCAGAGATGGTTACACCAAAGCCGTTCCATCCGAGGTTTTCCTCAGGCATCTCATGTTTATCACGAGGTAGGCCGTGAGTTTAACGTCTTACGAAGACAGAATGAGGGTGATTAGAACGTCCCATAGAGACGGATCAAATTGGTATATCCCTATGAGGGAACACCTGGAAGGTTTACCATGGCGATAGATCAGAACGCCCAATGAGGACGGATACGAGGTGGTGCACTCCCTAGAGGAGAAAAGGGTGATGAATCGGGGTGTACACAGAGGGAAACGACCCAGATATATGATGGGGCTTACACGTGGAAAGCGGCCCATGCGCCGCTAGGAGCAGTGAGGAGGTGGATGGCATGATCCCACCGGGATGTGGCGGCCCGGGTGAGAATCAGGATGGGTGATGGATGAATGAATGAAGTGGAGGGGGAATGAAATGGGACCATCGCAGGGGGGGCGACAGTGAAGTTGGGCTTGAGCCTTGAGGAGGCTTACTACGTATCCCCGTGGCAGGGAATCAAAGTCCGCGTAGTTCGGGATGGTGCCGGTAAACCGACGTGATGGTGGACCTTGGTCCGATGGGCATCGTCAGCGTACTGACATGAGGGTGGACCTTGGTCCGAGGGGAGTTGGGCTTGAACCTCTGGGAGGATTCCTACGTACCATGCCTTGACATGGATCAAAGACTTCGTAGTTCAAATGGTGGTTCACAATGGCTTACCACTGGACCGGAATGGGACCCGACGTGAATGAGCGACGGGTGGGCTTGAGCAACGGGGAGGCTTCCTACGTACCATGCCTTGACACGGATCAAAGACTTCGTAGTTCAAATGGTGGGTCACAATGGCTTACCACTGGACCGGAATGGGACCCGACGTGAATGAGCGACGGGTGGGCTTGAGCCTCGGGGAGGCTTCCTACGTACCATGCCTTGACACGGATCAAAGACTTCGTAGTTCAAATGGTGGGTCACAATGGCTTACCACTGGACCGGAATGGGACCCGACGTGAATGAGCGACGGGTGGGCTTGAGCCTCGGGGAGGCTTCCTACGTACCATGCCTTGACATGAATCAAAGACCTCGTAGTTCAGATGGGGTTTGTCGGTGGACCGACGTGAAAGTAGACCTTGGTCCACTATTGGTGGGCTTGAACCTCGTGGAGGCCTCCTACGTACCATGCCTTGACACGGATCAAAGTCCTCGTAGTTCAGATGGGGACGGGTCACAATGGCTTACCACTGGACCGGGGTGCAATTTAATGCCGTGCCGGACAGGAGTGTGCAGTTTAACGTCATGCTGGACGCAGGTGTGACCCGACGTGAAAGTAGACTCGTGAGTCCACTGGTGATGGGCTTGAACCTCGTGAAGGCTTCCTAAATACCATTCCTTGACACGGATCAAAGACCTCGTAGTTCAGGTTGTGCAGTTTAACGTCTTTGCTGGACGGGGCATACAGTTTAACGTCGTGCTGGACGTGGGCGAAACTCGACGTGAATGAACGACCGAGCAATATGGCATGAACCTCATGGAGGCTTCCTACGTACCATGCCTTGACACGGATCAAAGTCCTCGTAGTTCGGATGGGTTTGTCAAGGTCGGTGCTCACTCTAAGCCCACGTGAGTCATGCTCGGTGTGAGAAACAAGAGGTTGCAAGGACCTGACGATCACGTCGCGAGGGGTGCGTCCGTGAGAAGTGAAAAGGGGATTACGCGTTGGGCGGCCCATGGTGTTGGGACTTATTCCAGGATGGAGGCCCATAACGGCTTACCGCTATATTGGGTCACAACGGCTTACCGCTGGATGAGGATGTCAACGGCTTACCGCTGAATAGGATCACAACGGCTTACCACTGGATAGAGTCACAACGGCTTACCGCTGGATGAGGATGTCAACGGCTTACAGCTGAATAGGATCACAACGGCTTACCGCTGGATTGGGTCACAACGGCTTACCGCTGGATGAGGATGTCAACGGCTTACTGCTGCATAGGATGTCAACGGCTTACCGCTGCATAGGATCACAACGGCTTACCGCTGGATTGGGTCACAACGGCTTACCGCTGGATGAGGATGTCAACGGCTTACCGCTGCATAGGATGTCAGCGGCTTACCGCTGCATAGGATCACAATGGATTACCGCTGGATAGAGTCACAACGGCTTACCGCTGGATGAGGATGTCAACGGCTTACCGCTGAATAGGATCACAACGGCTTACCGCTGGATTGGGTCACAACGGCTTACCGCTAGATGAGGATGTCAACGGCTTACCGCTGCATAGGATGTCAATGGCTTACCACTTCATAGGATCACAACGGCTTACCGCTGGATAGAGTCACAACGGCTTACCGCTGGATGAGGATTATCAACGGCTTACCGCTGAAAAGGAGTGACAATAGTGGATGGGGCTTATGCAAGGAGCTGCCCGGGTGCCACTATGGA
This sequence comes from Viscum album, assembly GCA_963277665.1. Lineage (NCBI taxonomy): Eukaryota > Viridiplantae > Streptophyta > Magnoliopsida > Santalales > Viscaceae > Viscum > Viscum album. The sequence continues at coordinate 1,156,962,430 of OY728165.1, read as the reverse complement.
GCGGCAATGGTGAATGGGGCTTACGCTAGGAAGCTGCCCGGGTGTCGCTATGGAGCGGCACTGGTGAATGGGGCTTCTGCTAGGAAGCTGCCCGGGTGCCGCGATGGAGCGGCACTGGTGAATGGGGCTTACGCTAGGAAGCTGCCCAGGTGCCTCCAAGGAGCGGCAATTGTGAATGCGGCTTACGCTAGGAAGCTGCCCGGGTGTCGCTATGGAGCGGCACTGGTGAATGGGGCTTATGCTAGGAAGCTGCCCGGGTGCCGTGATGGAGCGGCACTGGTGAATGGGGCTTACGCTAGGAAGCTGCCCGTAATGTCTTCCTCATGTCAGGCCATGAGGGCATCCCAACTCATTGGTGGGTTGAGGTATGTGCCTATGTGCAAGTGCACAAGCGGGATAATGCCAAGGGCATTGGAATCTATCCCAACAAGGGGAGTTGAAAAGTGTGAATCACATGCCCAATATTCAGAACGTCGTGAGATTGGCGTGGTGATGGAGGATTACTGCTGACCATGTTCGCAACGCAGCATCCATATAACGTTAGCCAGAAATGAGGACAACAAATGAGGGTCGACCGTTGACCATGTTCGAAACATGGGACCATGTCACATGTGTTGTCGATCGATCCTTCGGGACGTTGGCCCAGGACAGCAGGCGGACCATAGGTCGAACATCCATACCGTTAGGGTGTCCCTCCAGACTTGGAAGCGAATGATGATCCAAATGAAGGACACGCAAAGCGTGAGGTGGAGTGATGGAATGTTTGAATGGGTCCCAACACTCTTGATGTTACGCCACTGTGATCATGGCGTTAGGAATCTTATGCTTGGCGCACAAGGCATCTCTTGTTTAATGGAAGAGGCATCCTATGTTTGGAACATAAGGATTACTGCAGTTTAGAGTCATGTAGGTAGGACTATTGGCATCTCATGCTAGGAGCATGAGGCATCTCTCGTTAGAAGCGAGAGGCATCCTCTCATTTGTTAGATAGGGAGTGCTACAGTTTATAGTCATGTAGATAGGACTATTGGCATCTCATGCTTGGAGCATAAGGCATCTCTCGTATAGGGCGAGAGGAATCCTATGTTTGGAACATAGGGAGAATACTACAGTTTAGAGTCATGTAGGTAGGACTATTGACATCTTAGGCTTGGAGCATAAGGCATCTCTCGCTTGGGACAAGAGGCTTCCTATCATTTGTTAGATAGGGATAATACTACAGTTTAGAGTCATGTAGGTAGGACTATTGGCATCTCATGATAAGAGCATGAGGCATCTCTCGTATAGGGCAAGAGGTATCCTATCATTTGTTAGATAGGGTGTACTACAGTTTATAGTCATGTAGAAAGGACTATTAGGCAGAAGGTGCCTAGAAATGGTTGGTGTTGGGACTTACGCAAGGGCGGCCCTTTCTGGTTCAACCTGGCATAGGAGCCAAGTGATTGGGTTTGGAGGAGTTACCTGAGGAATGGTTCGACTCATGGTACCCGGGGAATTGATGACGAGAATCTCAACTCACGACATGGAATGAAACCAAGAGGAATATGTCAACTCAAGGTGGTCCATGGTGTGTGGAGGAGTATCTCAAATCATGGTATTCCATATGTGGTAGGTGGGAGCGCAATGGAAAATCCCGGCATCCCGGCCCGAAAAGTTCTCTGTGCGACTCTCCATTTTTCATGGGGGCCTGTGACGGTAGCGAAGGTCCGGGACCGCAGCCCGGCACTGACCTTGAGCGGGGGTGCGGGGGCGCAGCCCCCATGGTATGGACCGGTGGGCGCGAAGGTAGGATCCTCGCGAAGATGGGTCCTCGCGAAGTTGCTTCACGAAGCATGGCCTCGCGGAGCAATGGTCTCTCGCGGAGCAAAGGGGTCTCGCGGAGCAGCATCGCGGAGCAGCATCGCAGAGCAAGGGGTCGCGGAGCAAAGGGCTCTCGCGGAGCTTGGTCTCGCGGAGCAGCATCGCGGATCATAGGCTCGCGGAGCATGGACTCCTGGAGTCTCGGCTCGCGGAGCAGCAACGCGAAAGAAGCTGCTCGTGGAGCATGGCTTCGCGGAGCCGCAATGCGGAGCTCTGCTCGGCCGCCCGAGGGTCGAAGTGGCCGTGGCCGTCCTCTTTGAGAAGGGGGGTGAGCTGGGTATTTATAGGCAGGGGCGCCGCGAAGAAGAAATTCTGCGCCGCCTCAGGAGCTTCGCGGCGCGCTCGCGAACGTCAAATTCGTTCGCGGAGAGGTACCGCCTCCGGAGCTTCACGGCGGATCACGAACGTCAAATGCGTTCACGAAGCATCACCGCCTCTGGAGCCTCACGAGGTCGCGATGGTTGGGGCGCTTCGCGGCGGGGCTTCGCGGGACCGCGCTGCACGGGTGCTTCGCATCGGTGCTTCGCATCAGTGCTTCGCGAGGGGTCTTCGCGGCGCATCGCAAACGTCAAACGGGTTCTCGGAGCCTCTCGCCTCGTTGTTTCGCGGCGGCGCTCCGCGATCACGGAGGGGGGCTTCGCGAATGGGCTTTGCGAACCAGATTTCCAGCCCAACTTCAAACGTCCATAACTCCTAATCCGTAACTCCGTTCAGGCCCTACGACCTACCAAATCGAAGCTTGCGAAATGGACTACGCTCTTGGATTATGTATGGATGCATTTGGAAAATTTTGGGGACGCGTTTTTCGGGGTCTACAAAAGCCACCCCTAAGAACGGGGTCCCACAAGGACGAGAAGGGCGAGGCAGACCGCGTTCTTAGGAAACGACTAAGGAAAACGCGTGCATTGGGGTCCATTGTACCTCGATCACATTGAGGATAAATTCAACTAAATCTCTAAGCCTACGTGAGCCTTGCTCAGTGTAGGAAACAAGAGATAATAGGAGCTCCTGTACGAGAGTGTAAAACAACGGAAGGTGCGAGGGGATCGACATGGGACATCAATCATCATTTGGGGGAATCCTGAAAGAGAGAGGGGTTAAGGCTGGAGAGTATGTCTCTCTGAACAGCCGACCTGCTTTTCCCACCCTGCTCTGGTGCACGAGCGGGGTAACGCTAGGGGCGTTAGAATCAATCCAAACAGAGGGAAGTGGGAGGTGTGAATCACGATACCCAAAATCCGGAACCCTATGAGGGTGGCGTGACAATAAAGGACAACCGTTAGCCGTGGAGGAGAAACGGTATCCTTACTGTGTTAGCCTGAAATGGGGACAACAAATGAGCATCGGCCGCTGACCGAATTCACAATGCGGGATTTTATCTATTTGTTGTCCATCAATCTTCCAGGACGTTGGCCCATGACAGTTGGTGGACCATAGGTCAGACATCCATACTGTTAGGGGGTCCTTCCAGACATGACCAGTCTTCCGGAACGTTGGCCCAGGACGGTAGGTGAGCCGATGCGGCATGAGACCAGGCTGTTAGGGGGTTCCTTCAGACATGAAAGAGGATGAGGGTCCGAATAAGGGGCACTCAAAGCGTGGAATATGGAGTGATGGTTTGTCCGAACAAAATCCAACACTTAGGTAGTTACACCACCGTGGTTGGAGCACACCAGATGGGCGCCTCGGTCTGATCATGGATCATTCCTTTTTGGGACAGGGCCTCTCTGGCGAGGGGAACTATCGCTTCCCAATGGGATCTTGGGGCATCCTGAACTTGTTCAGGGTAAAATTTTAGCTACATAGTTCCCCCCGAGGGGTCAGGCCAAAGGGCTGGAAATGGGGAGGAACATGATTTTGCGATTCCTGGGGCTGGACCCTAGGTGAAATGCCTGGGTGTCTCTACGTATCCCATGATGATGGGAATCAAGCCGTACGTAGTTCTGAAAGCGCAGTTTAACGTCATGCGGGACGAGGAGCAGCCTGACCGTGTTGGTACACATCCAGCCAAAACTACTAAGCCCACGTGAGTCATGCTCGGTGTGGGAAACAAGCAGTAGTGGTGGGAATTTCCCGACGCAGAGAGGGGCAGGTTGGGGCAAAGGGATGCTCGGTGACTACCGGCCCAATGACACTAACACGATCATTCAGCGCACCTAGATGCGCGAAGAGAAAGAGCCGAGTATGGTGGAGTTCTACTTGAACATGAGGGAGTGGAAATGTGTGAATCATGACGCTTGAGATTAGGATCACGATGGTGGCGGCGTGGCAATGGAGGACTACTGCTGACCATATTCGCAACACAGCATCCTTTCGCGTAAGCCTGAAATGGGGAAAAACAAATGAGGGTCGACCATTGACCATGTTCGAAACATGGGACCATGTCACAAATGTTGTCAAATATCCGTAGGGACGTTGGCCCGAAACGATTGTAGGGCCCTTAGGTCCAGCATTCATGGAGAGCCCTTAAGCTTAGTATCCACGTCGTCCGAGGGTCCTTTTGGATGTGGAAGAGGATGAGGATCCAAATAGTGAGCTCACGAAGATTGGTCATGGGATGAGGGAAATGTCCATGTGAAAATCCCATGCTTCGGGCTTTTTGTCAAAATGCATCTGAATACGTCAACGAAACGTATTAGAGAGAGGGAGCAGATTCCTTTCCCTTGGGGAGATCTTAGTTTATGGTCATAGAATTCGGACCATGGATTGGAAAAAGGGATCAGGGGACGCATGACATCACAACCTGACGTGAATGAGGACATAGTCCTGCTTACCATGCATTCTCTGGGGAAATGCCCGAGTCGATGGACCGAACTCAAGGGTTAGGCTGGGCCCGCGGGGAAGTACCCGGGCGCTCCTACGTATCTCATGAGGATGAGAATCAAGCCATACGTAGTTCTGGAAGGTGCCAGGGTAAGGTACCAGTGCCAGGGGAAAAGGGAAGTGCGGGCATAGCCCTTGCACTAAAGAAGCGGAATTTGATGTATCTTGTTTGTTCTTTAAGGTGAATGGTTTTTTTTTGTGAAGCGACAGGCCTAGAACTATAGGTCGTGATGTCGCCACAAGAATCAAGCCGTGATGGGCGTTGAAAAATGGCATGGCGCGTGGCCAATACCCAACGTGATGTCCTCTACAGCGAGGTCATCACAATGCGGTGCCGTTTTTCGTCGTGCGGCCAGGACGATAATGTCACAGTTTAGGGTCGTATGATAGGACCAAGCATGCATTTTATCGTCATGCAGCGCAGACGTAGCAGAGACGATGCTAGGCGGGAAATGTGCGCAGTGTTATAAAACACAATTGACGGAGACATGATCCCACATCAGATTGTACGCCATTTGGAGGGAGAAACCTTAGGCCGAGGGGCCTATACAGAGGTGAAACAGGGAGAGAGACTGGTTTCCTGAATGGGTTGTACCCGGAGACAGGGCGTCTGGGCGGTCCTACGTATCCCATGAGGATGGGAATCAAGTTGAACGTAGTCCCGAATGGATCTTAGTTTATGGTCTTAGAGCTCGGACCATGGGAGCCCCAAAGGGCGCCAGATTGCAGCTTTGTCCCCCTAGCATGCAAAGGTGCACTGAGGGATAGCGCCAAAAGTGTCGAGATTCCACCTGGACATGATGGGGTGGAAAATGATGTGAATCATGCAACAAACATTCAAGGACTGAAGGGGCTGGCGTGACGACAGGGGATTACTGCTGACCATGTTCGCAACACAACATCCTGTCGCGTTAGCCTGAAATGAGGACTAACAAAACGAGCATCGACCGCTGACCATATTCGCAACGCGGGATTTTATCGATTTTTTGTCCGTAACCCTAGAGGGAATTGGCCCGTATCGGTAGGAGAGCCCTTGGGCGTAGTATCCAGGCCGTTCTTGGGGGTCCCTCTGGGTGTGAAAGATGATGGAAGTCCGAATAGAGGGGAACACGAAGCTTGACAAGCAGAAGGAACTTGATCAAGTTGAATCTGACACCCTTGGTGCTAGACTGGAGTTCTCTTAATACATGGGTGAACCACTGCAGGGAGTCAAGGGACTCAACCTTGAGGGTGATCGAGAGATGGCAGATTCCAAGGGGAAGGGGGCATGGTGCCCAAAACCTTGTATCGTATCTACACACCCCCCCCACTGGAGAGGGATGGACCAAGTGGCCTAGGTGACCGGGAAATCAGGAGATCTCCAAGAGGTGGGGCTGGACCCGAATCATAGACATTCAGGTGGTCCTACGTATCCCATTAGGATGGGAATCAAGCCACACGTAGTTCTGAAATGTGCCTTTTAACATCATGCAGGACAGAAGGTCAGGAGGACTGAACCTCAGAATGGGGCGTGCGTGGTGCAGCTATTGCAAACCCATCGTAAATGAGGACGTAGCCCCACACTGCGCCACGCAGTCCTGTGATCAGGGTCCTGAAGGCAGGACTAGAGAGGTAAATTTGATGAACTCAAGCTGGGTTCGAAGGCAAGGGGTCTTGAACGTAATTCCAGATGAGATTCTTAGTTTATGGTCTTAGAGCTCGGACCATGGGTGGTGACAACTCCCGAGTAAGCACAGATGTCAACCCAATCCCTAAGCCCACGTGAGATAAACTCGGTGTGGGAAACAAGGGGGTATCCTCATCACAATACTTGGGGAATCCATCAAAGGGGAGTCAGCAGTGAATTTCGAAGGACACCTTTGCTGTAGCTTGTTCCTCGAACGCGCAAACATGTACGGGGGAAAAGTACCAAGATTCCCGAGACTCTACTTGGACATGAGGAAGTGATGAAGGGTGTGAGTTTTGTACCTGACATTTGGGCTTAATGGGTTGGCCTGACGAGACAGGAAAACTGTTATCCATGACGGAAACACAGCGTCTGTATCGCGTTAGCCTGAGGTGGGAGCAACAAACGAGCATCGACCGCTGACCATATTCGCAACGTGGGATTTTATCGATTTGTTTTCCGAAACCCCCGGGGGCTTTGGCCCGTATCGGTAGGAGAGCCCTTGGGCATTGTATCCAGGCCGTTCTTGGGGGTCCCTTCGGGTGTGAAAGATGATGAAAGCCCTGATGCGGGGATACGCAAAGCCTGGAAAGCGGGCGCGGACGTGTCCGAGTAAAGCTTGGCATTCCAGGTAATAAACCAGAGTACTCTTAAGAACATTGGTGAACCGCCGAAGAAAAAGGATCAAGGAAACAGCTCAGTAGGGGGGGGGAGCATGGTGTACTCATTACGAGATCATCGTGAATGAGGACATGATCCCACACCACACCATATGATCCCCTCATGGAGGAAGGATGGGACATGGGGCCAAGATGGGATGGGGATTCCTAAGAGATGGGGTTGGACCCGAAGATTAAACATTCAGGTGATCCTACGTATCCCATTAGGATGGGAATCAAGCCACACGTAGTTCTTGAAATGCAGTTTAACGTCATACTGGACGAGGAGGGGAGTAATATACCCCTAAACAAGGAAGGTGTATGGAATGGTAAAGAAGCCGTCGTGAATGAGGACTTAGTCCTACGTCACACCATACGATCCTACAAGATAGGTCCTGGGCCGCGGCCCGGAATGGCCAAGGGGCCTGGGGCTGAGCCTCGGTCAGGAAGGCCTGAATGGTTTGTAGTTTAACGTCTTACATGAGGACGGGGGGCCAGGGGCCCAAGGAGGCCAAGGGGCCTGAGGCTGGGCCTCGTAAGGGGGGTTGCACGGCATGGTACATGATCCTGACGTGAATGAGGACGTAGTCCCACACCACACCGTACACTCCGGGTAAGAAGGGACCTGGGCTGTGACCTGGAAAGGCCAAGGGGCCTAAGGTCAAGCATCAGTCAGGAAGGCCTGACTGGTTTGTAGTTTAACGTCTTACATGAGGACGGGGGGCCAGGGGCCCAAGGAGGCCAAGGGGCCTGAGGCTGGGCCTCGTAAGGGGAGTTGCACGGCATGGTACATGATCCCGACGTGAATGAGGACGTAGTCCCACATCACACCGTACACCCTTATGAGGAATCCTGGGCCGTGGCCCGGATCGCCAGCGCCACCTGGGGGAAGTTTGTCACCTTGGGATGGGGTAGAGGGGATCACTGTTCTTGATGCCTGGGGCATCTCGGGGTGGACCCGAAGATCCAGGACACCGTTGACCATGTTCGAAACACAGCGTTCCTATGGTGACCCGCATGGGGGCAACAAATGAGCGTCGATCGCTTGACCAAATTCGCAACACGGGACTTGTATCGACTTGTTGCTTAAGAAAACCCCCGGGGCGTGAAAGGGTGACAGAATCCCAGTCAAGAAGTGGGTGAAGCTCAGTTGCGTTCATCCACGAAAGGGGAAGACACCTCCAGGGGGAAATGTGCAGCCGGGTCGAGGCTTGCTCGACGTGGGTCGGGGAAAAAGTGTGCACCCTGCCATGTCTTGACCCGAGGGGAAGATTTTGGCTTTTGGGCTGGGCCAACGGATGAAATGTCTGGGCGTTCCTACGTATCTCATAAGGATGAGAATCAAGCCATACGTAGTTCTTGGCATGCAGTTTAACGTCATGCAGGACGATGAGAAGCACCTCCTTTGGGGATATGTACGGTACGACAAGTAGTCCGACGTGAACGGGGGCATAGTCCCACACCATGCCGTACAATCCCGCAAGAGGGTAAGTCGGGGAAAGACCAAGGGGGTGCCCGAGGTCAAGCCGCGGTGGAGACGGGGCCAGGGGTCCAAGGAGGCCAAGAGGCCTGAGGCCGGGCCTCGGTCAGGAAGACCTGACTGGCTTGCAGTTTAACGTCTTGAAGTGAGGACGGAGAGGCAGTTTAAGGTCATGCGGGACCAAGTCGCAGTTTAGAGTCATGCAGGACCCTCTCGCAGTTTAAAGTCTTGCGGGACCGCTGCAGTTTAATGTCGTGCGGGACCCTCTCCCAGTTTAGGGTCGTGCAGGACCGCTGCAGTTTAATGTCGTGCGGGACCCTCTCGCAGTTTAGGGTCGTGCAGGACCGCTGCAGTTTAATGTCGTGCGGGACCCTCTCGCAGTTTAGGGTCGTGCAGGACCACATCAGTTTAATGTCGTGCGGGACCCTCTCGCAGTTTAGGGTCGTGCAGGACCACAGCAGTTTAATGTCGTGCAGGACGATAATGATCAGTTTTACGTCATGACGGACGAAGATGAACAGTTTTACGTCCTGCAGGACGAAGATGAACAGTTTTACGTCTTGCAGGACGATGATGCAGTTTAATGTCGTGCAGGACGATAATGATTAGTTTTACGTCATGACGGACGAAGATGAACAGTTTAACGTCATGCAGGACGATGATGAGCAGTTTTACGTCATGCAGGACGAAGATGAACAGTTTAACGTCATCCAGGACGATGATGAGCAGTTTTACGTCATGCAGGACGATAATGATCAGTTTTACGTCAGGTCGAACGAAGATGAACAGTTTAACGTCATGCAGGACGATGATGAGCAGTTTTACGTCATGCAGGACGATAATGATCAGTTTTACGTCATGACGGACGAAGATGAATAGTTTTACGTCGTGCAGGACGATTGTGCAGTTTAATGTCGTGCAGGACGATAATGATCAGTTTTACGTCATGACGGACGAAGATGAACAGTTTTACGTCATGCAGGACGATGAATGTTATGCAGTTTAATGTCGTGCGACTAGGACATGGCTGTTACGCAGTTTAACGTCATGCAACTGGGACGGTTGTTACGCAGTTTAACGTCATGCAACTCGGACGGTTGTTACGCAGTTTAACGTCATGCAACTAGGACGGTTGTTACGCAGTTTAACGTCATGCAACTAGGATGGTTGTTACGCAGTTTAACGTCATGCAACTAGGACGGTTGTTACGCAGTTTAACGTCATGCAACTAGGACGGTTATTACGCAGTTTAACGTCATGCAACTAGGACGGTTGTTACGCAGTTTAACGTCATGCAACTAGGACGGTAAACCACGCGAATTGTGTCAGTAGAGGAATGGTCATCTCTACTCCATTCTAGTGGTTTGAGATGAGGGGGGATCTATATGAGGGGAATTCCTTAAAACCCCCTGATCATGAAGATCCTTCCACAAGCTGGTTTCAAGGCCACAGGGAGGACATCTATGGTTGATGCAATGTGGTATATGGGATAACACAGAGTGTCTCAAGGGTAGTAGGGATGACTACATTACCTTGACCTATAGGGGCGAAGAAGCCCAGAGTGTCGGTACGACGGGGCGAAGGAGCTCGGAAGGCGTGGAAGCCTGGAACGTCGGTACGACGGGGCGAAGGAGCCCATGAGACGTGGAAGCCTAGACGTCGACACGACGGGGCGATGGAGCCCGGGAGGCGTGGAAGCCTGGACGTCGACACGACGGGGCGATGGAGCCCGGGAGGCGTGGAAGCCTTGAAGTCGACATGACAGGGCGATGGAGCCCGGGAGGCGTGGAAGCCTGGACGTCGACACGACGGGGTGATGGAGCCCGGGAGGCGTGGAAGCCTGGACGTCGACACGACGGGGCGATGGAGCCCGGGAGGCATGGAAGCCTGGACGTCGACACAACGGGGCGATGGAGCCTGGAAGGCGTGGAAGCCTGGACGTCGGCACGACGGGGCGATGGAGCCCGGGAGGCGTGGAAGCCTGGACGTCGCCACGACTGGGCGATGGAGCCCGGAAGGCGTGGAAGCCTGGACGTCGGCACGACGAGGCGATGGATCACCTCCATAGTTTCTGGTTAAAATTGAGCGGGGTCGACAAAGTGTCGATAAAATTGGGGAAGGATTCCCACTGCGCGACTCTTGAGGCGGCGGAGTCGGCAAGGAGCCGATGGAGTCGGGTGGCGGAGCCACCTGCGCGGCCTCTTGAGGCGGCGGAGTCGGCGAGGAGCCGATGGAGACGGGTGGCGGAGCCACCTGCGCGGCCTCTTGAGGCGGCGGAGTCGGCGAGGAGCCGATGGAGACGGGTGGCGGAGCAACCTGCGTGGCCTCTTGAGGCGGCAGAGTCGGCGAGTAGACGATGGAGTCGGGTGGCGGAGCCACCTGCGCGGCCTCTTGAGGCAGCGGAGTCGGCGAGGAGCCGATGGAGACGGGTGGCGGAGCCACCTGCGCGGCCTCTTGAGGCGGCGAAGTCGGCGAGTAGCCGATGGAGTCGGGTGGTGGAGCCACCTGCACGGCCGCTTGAGGTGGCAGAGTCGGCGAGTAGCCGATGGAGTCGGGTGGCGGAGCCACCTGCGCGGCCTCTTGAGGCGGCGGAGTCGGTGAGGAGCCGATGGAGTGGGGTGGCGGAGCCACCTGCGCGGCCTCTTGAGGCGGCGGAGTCGGCGAGGAGCCGATGGAGTCGGGTGGCGGAGCCACCTGCGTGTCCTCTTGAGGCGGCGGAGTCAGCGAGGAGCCGATGGAGAAGGGTGGCGGAGCCACCTGCGCGGCCTTTTGAGGCGGTGGAGTCGGCGAGGAGCCGATGGAGTCAGGTGGCGGAGCCACCTGCGCGGCCTCTTGAGGTGGCGGAGTCGGCGAGGAGCCGATGGAGTCGGGTGGCGGAGCCACCTGCGCGGCCTCTTGAGGCGGCGGAGTCGGCGAGGAGCCGATGGAGTGGGGTGGCGGAGCCACCTGCGCGGCCTCTTGAGGCGGCGGAGTTGGCGAGGAGCCGATGGAGAAGGGTGGCGGAGCCACCTGCGCGGCCTCTTGAGGCGGCGGAGTCTGCGAGGAGCCGATGGAGTCGGGTGGTGGAGCCACCTGCGCGGCCTCTTGAGGCGGCGGAGTCGGCGAGGAGCCGATGGAGTCGGGTGGCGGAGCCACCTGCGCGGCCTCTTGAGGCGGCGGAGTCGGCGAGGAGCCGATGGAGTCTGGTGGCGGAGCCACCTGCGCGGCCTCTTGAGGCGGCTGAGTCGGCGAGGAGCCGATGGAGTCTGGTGGCGGAGCCACCTGCGCGGCCTCTTGAGGCGGCGGAGTCGGCGAGGAGCCGATGGAGTCGGGTGGCGGAGCCACCTGCGCGGCCTCTTGAGGCGGCGGAGTCGGCGAGGAGCCGATGGAGTCTGGTGGCAGAGCCACCTGCGCGGCCTCTTGAGGCGGCAGAGTCGGCGAGGAGCCGATGGAGTCGGGTGGCGGAGCCACCTGCGCGGCCTCTTGAGGCGGCGGAGTCGGCGAGGAGCCGATGGAGTCGGGTGGCGGAGTCACCTGCGCGGCCTCTTGAGGCGGCGGAGTCGGCGAGGAGCTGATGGAGAAGGGTGGCAGAGCCACCTGCGCCGCCTCTTGAGGCGGCGGAGTCGGCGAGGAGCCGATGGAGTCGGGTGGCGGAGCCACCTGCGCGGCCTCTTGAGGCGGCGGAGTCGGCGAGGAGCCGATGGAGTCGGGTGGTGGAGCCACCTGCGCGGCCTCTTGAGGCGGCGGAGTCGGCGAGGAGCCGATGGAGTCGGGTGGCGGAGCCACCTGCGCGGCCTCTTGAGGCGGCGGAGTCGGCGAGGAGCCGATGGAGTCGGGTGGCGGAGCCACCTGAGCGGCCTCTTGAGGCGGCGGAGTCGGCGAGGAGCCGATGGAGTCGGGTGGCGGAGCCACCTGCGCGGCCTCGTGAGGCGGCGGAGTCGGCGAGGAGCCGATGGAGACGGGTGGAGGAGCCACCTGCGCGGCCTCTTGAGGCGGCGGAGTCGGCGAGGAGCCGATGGAGAAGGGTGGCGGAGCCACCTGCGCGGCCTCTTGAGGCGGCGGAGTCGGCGAGGAGCCGATGGAGTCGGGTGGCGGAGCCACCTGCGCGGCCTCTTGAGGCGGCGGAGTCGGCGAGGAGCCGATGGAGTCTGGTGGCGGAGCCACCTGCGCGGCCTCTTGAGGCGGGGGAGTCGGCGAGGAGCCGATGGAGTCTGGTGGCGGAGCCACCTGCGCGGCCTCTTGAGGCGGCGGAGTCGGCGAGGAGCCGATGGAGTCGGGTGGCGGAGCCACCTGCGCGGCCTCTTGAGGCGGCGGAGTCGGCGAGGAGCCGATGGAGTCTGGTGGCGGAGCCACCTGCGCGGCCTCTTGAGACGGCGGAGTCGGTGAGGAGCCGATGGAGTCGGGTGGCGGAGCCACCTGCGCGGCCTCTTGAGGCGGCGGAGTCGGCGAGGAGCCGATGGAGTCGGGTGGCGGAGCCACCTACGCGGCCTCTTGAGGCGGCGGAGTCGGCGAGGAGACGATGGAGTCGGGTGGCGGAGCCACCTGCGCGGCCTCTTGAGGCGGCGGAGTCGGCGAGGAGCCGATGGAGTCGGGTGGCGGAGCCACCTCCGCGGCCTCTTGAGGCGGCAGAGTCGGCGAGGAGCCGATGGAGTCGGGTGGCGGAGCCACCTGCGCGGCCTCTTGAGGCGGCGGAGTCGGCGAGGAGCCGATGGAGTCGGGTGGCGGAGCCACCTGCGCGGCCTCTTGAGGCGGCGGAGTCGGCGAGGAGCCGATGGAGTCGGGTGGCGGAGCCACCTGCGCGGCCTCTTGAGGCGGCGGAGTCGGCGAGGAGCCGATGGAGTCGGGTGGCGGAGCCACCTGAGCTGCCTCTTGAGGCGGCGGAGTCGGCGAGGAGCCGATGGAGTCGGGTGGCAGAGCCACCTGCGCGGCCTCGTGAGGCGGCGGAGTCGGCGAGGAGCCGATGGACCGTAATCTTCAAACACCGAATGTTACTCATCCTCTCCCTTATAATGGAGAGGGAATTCACATGGATGATGCCTCGAGTTTCCCAACACATTTGGTGTACTCGCTATTGAAGGAGAAGAGTTTCACATCGGGTTCACCATTTCTGTTTCCGACCCTTTCGCCGGGGCGCGCGCATCTGTCCGTCAGGGGACGCGCGGCTGTTGCCCCGCATTCCCGCTTTCCAAAGGCGGGCGGCATTCGTTCCTTCTTCAGGTACGTCTGCTCCTTGATCGAAATGGGATGATGGGATGTCGGTTCTTCCTTCCGTGGATTCCTCCTCGGAACTCGTCACCTAGTCCGGGTCTCCCTCATAGATTTAATACGTTGTTCGTGAATCTCATTCCCGGTGCCATATTGTCATGGACGCCGGTTAATTACTCTACTTCCGTCAAGACTTTCCATAGGGTCTTGACATGGTAGCGACCTTCGGTCGGAGTAGATGGCAACATCAGGAATGTCGGGGCATCTACGGGTGCGTGGACATTGGGGAACCTATATTCTTCCTCATAAGAGGGCATCTCAAGGGTGCAGAACCCGAGGCGTACATCTGAGGTTTTCCTCAGCTTCCTGTGTTTAACACAGGGTATGTTGCAAGATTAACGTCTAGCAGAGACGGTTACACCAAAGGCGTTCCATCCGAGGTTTTCCTCAGGCATCTCATGTTTATCACGAGGTAGGCCATGAGTTTAACGTCTTACGGAGACGGAATGAGGGTGATCAGAACGTCCCATAGAGACGGATCAGATTGGTATATCCCTATGAGGGAACACCTGGAAGGTTTACCAAGGCGATAGATTAGAACGCCCAATGAGGACGGATCCGAGGTGGTGCACTCCCTAGAGGGGAAAAGGGTGATGAATCGGGGTGTACACAGAGGAAAACAACCCAGAGATATGATGGGGCTTACACGTGGAAAGCGGCCCATACGCCGCTAGGAGCAGCGAGGAGGTGGATGGCATGATCCCACCGGGATGTGGCGGCCCGGGTGAGAATCAGGATGGGTGATGGATGAATGAATGAAGTGGAGGGGGAATGAAATGGGACCATCGCAGGGGGGGAGACAGTGAAGTTGGGCTTGAGCCTTGAGGAGGCTTCCTACGTATCCCCATGGCAGGGAATCAAAGTCCGCGTAGTTCGGGATGGTGCCGGTAAACCGACGTGATGGTGGGCCTTGGTCCGATGGGCATCGTCAGCGTACTGACATGAGGGTGGACCTTGGTCCGAGGGGATTTGGGCTTGAACCTCTGGGAGGATTCCTACGTACCATGCCTTGACACGGATCAAAGACTTCGTAGTTCAAATGGTGGGTCACAATGGCTTACCACTGGACTGGAATGGGACCCGACGTGAATGAGCGACGGGTGGGCTTGAGCCTCGGGGAGGCTTCCTACGTACCATGCCTTGACACGGATCAAAGACTTCGTAGTTCAAATGGTGGGTCACAATGGCTTACCACTGGACCGGAATGGGACCCGACGTGAATGAGCGACAGGTGGGCTTGAGCCTCGGGGAGGCTTCCTACGTTCCATGCCTTGACACGGATCAAAGACTTCGTAGTTCAAATGGTGGGTCACAATGGCTTACCACTGGACCGGAATGGGACCCGACGTGAATGAGCGACGGGTGGGCTTGAGCCTCGGGGAGGCTTCCTACGTACCATGCCTTGACATGGATCAAAGACCTCGTAGTTCAGATGGGGTTTGTCGGTGAACCGACGTGAAAGTAGACCTTGGTCCACTATTGGTGGGCTTGAACCTCGTGGAGGCCTCCTACGTACCATGCCTTGACACGGATCAATGTCCTCGTAGTTCGGATGGGGACGGGTCACAATGGCTTACCACTGGACCGGGGTGCAGTTTAATGTCGTGCCGGACAGGAGTGTGCAGTTTAACGTCATGCTGGACGCGGGTGTGACCCGATGTGAAAGTAGACTCGTGAGTCCACTGGTGATGGGATTGAACCTCGTGGAGGCTTCCTACGTACCATGCCTTAACACGGATCAAAGACCTCATAGTTCAGGTTGTGCAGTTTAACGTCTTTGCTGGACGGGGCATACAGTTTAACGTCGTGCTGGATGTGGGCGAAACTCGACGTGAATGAACGACCGAGCAATATGGCTTGAACCTCATGGAGGCTTCCTACGTACCATGCCTTGACACGGATCAAAGTCCTCGTAGTTCGGATGGGTTTGTCAAGGTCGGTGCTCACTCTAAGCCCACGTGAGTCATGCTCGGTGTGAGAAACAAGAGGTTGCAAGGACCTGACGATCACGTCGCGAGGGGTGCGTCCGTGAGAAGCGAAAAGGGGCTTACGCGTTGGGCGGCCCATGGTGTTGGGACTTACTCCAGGATGGAGGCCCATAACGGCTTACCGCTAAATTGGGTCACAACGGCTTACCGCTGGATGAGGATGTCAACGGCTTACCGCTGAATAGGATCACAACGGCTTACCACTGGATAGAGTCACAACGGCTTACCGCTGGATGAGGATGTCAACGGCTTACCGCTGAATTGGATCACAACGGCTTACCGCTGGATTGGGTCACAACGGCTTACCGCTGGATGAGGATGTCAACAGCTTACCGCTGCATAGGATGTCAACGGCTTACCGCTGCATAGGATCACAACGGCTTACCGCTGGATTGGGTCACAACAGCTTACCGCTGGATGAGGATGTCAACGGCTTACCGCTGCATAGGATGTCAACGGCTTACCGCTGCATAGGATCACAACGGCTTACCGCTGGATAGAGTCACAACGGCTTACCGCTGGATGAGGATGTCAACGGCTTACCGCTGAATAGGATCACAACGGCTTACCGCTGGATTGGGTCACAACGGCTTACCGCTGGATGAGGATGTCAACGGCTTACCGCTGCATAGGATGTCAACGGCTTACCGCTGCATAGGATCACAACGGCTTACCGCTGGATAGAGTCACAACGGCTTACCGCTGGATGAGGATTTTCAACGGCTTACCGCTGAAAAGGAGTGACAATAGTGGATGGGGATTATGCAAGGAGCTGCCCGGGTGCCGCTATGGAGCGGCAATGGTGAATGGGGCTTACGCTAGGAAGCTGCCCGGGTGTCGCTATGGAGCGGCACTGGTGAATGGGGCTTATGCTAGGAAGCTGCCCGGGTGCCGCGATAGAGCGGCACTGGTGAATGGGGCTTACACTAGGAAGCTTCCCAGGTGCCGCCAAGGAGCGGCAATGGTGAATGGGGCTTACGCTAGGAAGCTGCCCGGGTGTCGCTATGGAGCGGCACTGGTGAATGGGGCTTATGCTAGGAAGCTGCCCGGGTGCCGCGATGGAGCGGCACTGGTGAATGGGGCTTACGCTAGGAAGCTGCCCGTAATGTCTTCCTCATGTCAGGCCATGAGGGCATCCCAACTCACTGGTGGGTTGAGGTATGTGCCTATGTGCAAGTGCACAAGCGGGATAATGCCAAGGGCATTGGAATCTATCCCAACAAGGGGAGTTGAAAAGTGTGAATCACATGACCAATATTCAGAACGTCGTGAGATTGGCGTGGTGATGGAGGATTACTACTGACCATGTTCGCAACGCAGCATCCATATCACGTTAGCCAGAAATGAGGACAACAAATGAGGGTCGACCGTTGACCATGTTCGAAACACAGGACCATGTCACAAGTGTTGTCGATCGATCCTTCGGGACGTTGGCCCAGGACAGCAGGCGGACCATAGGTCGAGCATCCATACCGTTAGGGTGTCCCTCCAGACTTGGAAGTGAATGACGATCCAAATGAAGGACACGCAAAGCGTGAGGTGGAGTGATGGAATGTTTGAATGGGTCCCAACGCTCTTGATGTTACGCCACTGTGATCATGGCGCACAAGGCATCTCTTGTTTAATGGAAGAGGCATCCTATGTTTGGAACATAAGGATTACTGCAGTTTAGAGTCATGTAGGTAGGACTATTGGCATCTCATGCTAGGAGCATGAGGCATCTCTCGTTAGAAGCGAGAGGCATCCTATCATTTGTTAGATAGGGATTGCTACAGTTTATAGTCATGTAGATAGGACTATTGGCATCTCATGCTTGGAGCATAAGGCATCTCTCGTATAGGGCGAGAGGAATCCTATGTTTGGAACATAGGGAGAATACTACAGTTTAGAGTCATATAGGTAGGACTATTGAAATCTTAGGCTTGGAGCATAAGGCATCTCTTGCTTGGGACAAGAGGCATCCTATCATTTGTTAGATAGGGATAATACTACAGTTTAGAGTCATGTAGGTAGGACTATTGGCATCTCATGATAAGAGCATGAGGCATCTCTCGTATAGGGCAAGAGGCATCCTATCATTTGTTAGATAGGGTGTACTACAGTTTATAGTCATGTAGAAAGGACTATTTGGCAGAAGGTGCCTAGAAATGGTTGGTGTTGGGACTTACGCAAGGGCGGCCCTTTCTGGTTCAACCTGGCATAGGAGCCATGTGATTGGGTTTGGAGGAGTTACCTGAGGAATGGTTCGACCCAAGGTACCCGGGGAATTGATGACGAGAATCTCAACTCACGAAATGGAATGAAACCAAGAGGAATATGTCAACTCAAGGTGTTCCATGGTGTGTGGAGGAGTATCTCAAATCATGGTATTCCATATGTGGTAGGTGGGAGCACATAAGGGCGCAATGGAAAATCCCGGCATCCCGGCCCGAAAAGTACGTGGTGCGACTCTCCATTTTTCATGGGGGTTTGTGACGGTAGCGAAGGGCCGGGACCGCAGCCCGGCACTGACCCTGAGCGGGGGCGCGGGGGCGCAGCCCCCGCGGTATGGACCGGTGGGCGCGAAGGTAGGATCCTCGCGAAGGATGGGTCCTCACGAAGTAGCTTCGCGAAGCATGGCCTCGCGGAGCAATGGTCTCTCGCGGAGCAAAGGGGTCTCGTGGAGCAGCATCGCGGAGCTTGGTCTCGCGGAGTAGCATCGCGGAGCAGCATC
Source organism: Viscum album (assembly GCA_963277665.1). Lineage (NCBI taxonomy): Eukaryota > Viridiplantae > Streptophyta > Magnoliopsida > Santalales > Viscaceae > Viscum > Viscum album. The sequence goes on along the minus strand of OY728165.1, from coordinate 1,156,943,997 downwards.
GCGGAGCAAGGGGTCGCGGAGCAAAGGGCTCTCGCGGAGCTCGGTCTCGCGGAGCAGCATCGCGGAGCATAGGCTCGCGGAGCATGGACTCCTAGAGTCTCGGCTCGCGGAGCAGCGACGCGAAGGAAGCTGCTCGCGGAGCATGGCTTCGCGGAGCCGCAATGCGGAGCTCCGCTCGGCCGCCCGAGGGGCGAAGTGGCCGTGGCCGTCCTCTTTGAGATGGGGGGTGAGCTGGGTATTTATAGGAAGGGGCGCCGCGAAGAAGAAATTCCGCGCCGCCTCAGGAGATTCGTGGCGCGCTCGCGAACGTCAAATTCGTTCGCGGAGAGGTACCGCCTCCAGAGCTTCGCGGCGGCTCACGAACGTCAAATGCGTTCGCGGAGCATCACCACCTCTGGAGCCTCGCGAGGTCGCGATGGTTGGGGCGCTTCGCGGCGGGGCTTCGCGGGACCGCGCTGCACGGGTGCTTCGCATCTTTGCTTCGCATCAGTGCTTCGCGAGGGGTCTTCGCGGCGCATCGCAAACGTCAAACGGGTTCGCGGAGCCTCTCGCCTCGTTGCTTCGCGGCGGTGCTCCACGATCACGGAGGGGGGCTTCGCGAATGGGCTTTGCGAACCATATTTCCAGCCCAACTTCAAACATCCATAACTCTTAATCCGTAACTCCGTTCAGGCCCTACGACCTAACAAATCGAAGCTTGCGAAACGGACTACGCTCTTGGATTATGTATGGAAGCATTTGGAAAATTTTGGGGACGCGTTTTTCGGGGTCTAAAGTGACGCTTCTCTGGGAAAACACTGAGTGCCTTTTTCAGGTAGAGTTTTTCCCAGTGACTCTTCGTGCAGTGCAAATCAGGAACTAATTCATCTATAGCATGATTGTGGCTCAGTACTCAGAAAGTTTTACTATCCTCTCATGATAATCCACAGATATGGTGTGGGACCCATTCATCAGGGCCCGAACCTTTGATCATAGACTCAGGTGGGAGATCAGGGCTTCGATGATCTCACTTAGCATCCCGACACCGGTAGGGGTGTTAGACTGTGCCCTCTTGGTAGAGAGTTTCCTTGCTGAGAAGTCACCAATAGCGAGACCCACCACAAGTTATCACATAGTGGGGTCTTCTATAACTGGAAGTAGATAGATGTCGCAGAGGTCTAAGAGGACCATACCAATAGTTGGACAACCGCATGAATTAGGATCGTTTGTGTGGGGAACCCAAGGCGGAGCCAATCATGCCAAGAGCGGGTAGTGTTTCACATGCATTGGGTAGGGTCACATGGCTCGTGACTGTCCGACCCTCCATTCGGATGATCTGCAGATGGTTGAAGGATCACCTAGACAGAGATAGGGATTTGACCAAGGAGGTCCACAGGGAGCAGGCGGACATGGCAGTGGAGTTGGTCGTGCTGCTGGCGGTGGGTGACGTTTTGAGATGTTGCTGCCACCACCACCAGGATGTCAACCCTCACCGTAGGGAGTAGGTGGACAGGGGAGAGCTCAGCTTTAGGTAGCTAAGTCCTACGATCACGGCGCTCCCAAGATGATTGAGGTATGATCTGTTTCTACTCCACCATAGCTGCAGTATGTATAGGCACATGTTCTAGTCATTTTTTTATTTCCACTACCCTCGTTCAATACTAGGATATTCCAACGGATCCTTTGGCTCGATCCTTACGGCTAGATACTCTTATGGGATTGGATTCGACGATTACACACTGCTTCCAGAAGTGTGATCTTTCTTTAGGAGGTGAGAGCTTCGGCTAAGATCTTCTAATAGTGGCATCGAGGCCTTACGACATCATCTTGGGTATGGACTAGTTATCTATAGTCCATGCTCAGATAGATTGTATTAGGCACAAAGTGCAGTGTATCTGTAGGTATGGGACAAGGTTTACCTTCACCGGTGAGAAGGGAGCCTTTTCAGTGCTGGATGGACATTCCCAGAGGAGGGTGCAACCAATAACTCATCAGTTGGCTAGCCTTACCCTTGGAGTGGTTGACGTGGAGAGTATGAATTATCCTGTAGTGGTGGACTAGTATGCAGATATTTTCCCTGGTGATGTTTCAGGTCTACCTCCTCATAGAGAGGTGAACTTTTACATTGAATTGTACCCTGGGATTTCCTCGATATCTACACTAGTGTATCTGATGGATCCCACAGATCTTCACGAGCTACGGGAAATGCTAGAGGACTTACAAGGGAAGGGATTCATCTGGCCCAGTGTTTCTCCCTGGCTACCCTTGATTTTGATTCCCAATAAGTGGATGGGAGCTTGAGACTTTGTGTCAACTGTCAGTAACTTAAATAGGTGACCATGAAGAATAAGTACCCACTCCCGAGGATTGATGACCTCTTTGATTATCTGAAGGGATAACAGTGGTTCTCGAAGATAGACATCAGATATGGCTATCACCAGCTCAAAGTGCGAGATGAGGATGTGCAGAATATGGCCTTCAATTGTCGGTATGGCCATTACGAGTCCTTGGTTGTGCCATTCGGTGTAAAAAATTCTCCAGCATTGTCCATGGGACTCATCAACAGGATCTTTCAGCCGTACCTTGATAGATTTTTAGTAGTCTTAATAGACGACATTATGATCTACTCGATTACTGAGGAGAAGCATGTCTATCATTTATAGGTAGTATTGGACACACTCAGAGAGCACCAGCTTTATGGTAAGCTCTCGAAGTACCAGTTTTGGATCTGATCCGAGAGTTTCACTTTCTGAGACATGTCATATCAGATGCTAGAGTTGCAGTGGATCTAATGAAAATTGAGGCGGTACTTGCTAGGGAGCCACACAGGAGTGTGACAGAGGTACAAAGATTCATTGTTTTGGCTGGTTACTACCGGAGGTTTGTTCCAAAATTATCCGGAGTTACAGCACTATTATCATCCTTGATGACGATGCGGATACCCTTAATGTGGTCCGAGAGATGACAGCAGAATTTTTAGGAGTTAAGGCATAGACTGACTAGTACCCCCATCTTGAGGCTTCTGAAGGGGGCGTAGGGTACATTGTCTACTGGGATGAATCAAGGACCAGGCTCAGATGTGTCCTGATGCAGGATCGAGCGGTGATCACATATGGTTCTCGACAGCTGAGACAACACGAGCAGAACTACGCTGCCCATGTCCTGGAGTTAGGAGCAGTGGCCTTCGCCTTGAATATGTGGTGACATTACTCAATGTGAGAGAATTATACAGTGTACTCTGATCACAAGAGTATTAGGTATATCTTCTCTCAGAAGGACCGGAACCAACGATATTTATGTTATCTTGAGTTCCTCCAGGACTATGACTTCGTGAAAGACTATAGATCTAGGAAATGGAACATTGTAGTAGATGCACTCAACATGAGATCTGGTATATTAATGCTAGACGATGTGACAAAGTAGTAGGATGTTTTGAAGATATCCATTGTGGATCAGGATGGTGCATCTTTTATATAGTCTCTTATAGTCACTCCCCTACTTCTTCAGCAAGTCAGGGAGGTGCACCATGGGGACCATGACTACGAGACACGATGTGCTCAGATATCCACATGATAGGCACCTGATGGATTTTATAAAGGTGGGGAGCACATCATCCTCTTAAAATGACGTACCATTGTACCAGTGATACTTCAGTAGTATGTGTTGAGATATTTCCACACATCCCCTCTAGTGGTACATCCAGGAGTGGAAAATATTTACCAAGACCTCTGATGACAACACTGGGGGCCAGGAATGAAGAAATCAGTAGTAGATTTTGTCTCTCAGTGCCTCACTTGTTAGCAATTTAAGGTGGAACATTAGGTACGAGTAGGCTTGGTTCAGCCTTTAATGTTCCTAGATTGGAAGTGGGATGGGATACCTGTAGTCTTCATGATAGGACTTCTACGTACGTACTGGGTTCATGACTCAATTTGGATGATCATCGGCCGACTCACCAAGTAGTCCCACATCCTACCGATCTGAGAGCATGGTTTAGTAGAGATCTTGGGATGATTCTATGTGAAAGAGATTGTGTGGATACATGGAGTAACATAAATGATTGTATATGATCATGATACATGATTTACTTCCTGGCTATAGAAGGGTTTGCAGGAGGCTTTTGGGTCATAGCTTTGTTTGAGCACCACCAACCATTCGCATACGGATGGTCAGACATAACAGACTATTCAGACCCACGATGAAAATTTCACACTTGGGTCCTTAACATCAACCTCAGCAAGGAGGATCACTTTACTTTTGTGGAGTTCACATAAAACAACAGTTATCACTCCACCATTTTAATGGCACCTTTAGAGGCATTGTACGGACAACCTTACAGATCACCCTTGTGATGGACTGACCTAGTGGAGTCCGCACTTCTAGGACCAAAGATGGTAAAATCTACCAATGGGAAAGGGCAGATCATCTAGGAGTGGATGAAGACTACACAGAGCATGCAGATGTCGTATACTGACAAGAGACGGAGACCTCTGGATTTCGAGTATGGCGACCATGTCTTTCTATAGGTCTTACCTCTATGAGGTTTCCAGATATTTGGCCGAGGCGGCAAGTTATCTCTGAGGTTCATCGGACCATTTCAGGTCCTTAGTAGAGTTGGCGAGGTGGCTTACCTCTTTTATCTTCCACCTTAATTGCACTAGGTGCACGATGGTTTCCACGTATCCTTGCTGAGAAGATACGTGCATAACCCTTCCCACTTAATCAATCATGGATAGATGGACATTGACGACAGGGTGACATTTTTGGAGGTTCCAATAGAGATTGTGGATCAACAGGAGTGGTTCATTTGTGCGCCGTTCATACCTCTGGTGTGCATTATCTGGTAGCACAGGACCCTCCGAGAGAGCAAATAGGAGTGGTAGGCTCATTTATGATCTCAGTACCCCCACTTGTTCCCTTAGTTTGAGTTAGGTATTATGGGGAGGCAGAGCACTGAGGTGGGGAGAATTTAAAGACCGAAAATTTCAATGTAATTTTTTTTAAAATACATATGAATTTTATGAGTCCACAAAAATTGACGGCCTGTGATTCTGAGGCCCGGAGTTCCTAGAATGAATTTCTGAACTATTTATCTGTTACATTCAGTAAACGTGCGAGTGGGTTTTTCAAACATTTGAACTAGTTCTCATAATTGAAATTTGAGGAAAACGTTGAACTCGTAGTGTTGATATTCACTTAAAGGGACCTTAACCTAGACCGTAGTTGGTCGAGGGTGAAAGTTAATTTTTGGGTTTTTCATGGAATTAATGAAATAAAATAATCACACATTTTATTTTATTTTATTTTTTGTAACCACACTCTTGTGGAAGTTGACAAGTGGGGACCACCAGACCCTATCCTTTCATGATAGGTTATGGTGATGGGGACCACCCAAGCCTAACCTACCATGAGAGGTTATGGTGATGGGTACCACCTGATGCCTAAACCTTTTGAACGCCCTTATTAATGAGGGAGAAACCTATTAACTCCCTCTTTAATGTGGAGTAGACTCTTGAGCATCTTCCACATTAATTATGACAACACACAACTTAATTATGACAACCTATTTAATTAATTAATCCAATTTGAAATTGTGCCAAAAATTAAAATTTGGGAAACACCTTTTATTTTGGTGGGCTTTTCTTTTGAGAGCATTCACTGGAAAAGGATATAGATCTATTGGTGGGAGAAATCTCTCCAATGATGAATGCCAATGAGGAAATTCTTCCATGAAGAATGCTGACTTCGACTTCTCCCGTGGGACACCCTTAAAGCAGGAAAGTCTTCGACTACGAGGAATCGATGCACGATCCTGGAATTAGAGGTTTGCGGTGGACGAGACTAACGTCGATAACTTCACCTTCTTTCCTCCTTGTCGACGACAACAAATGATCAATTAGGGGTTCAATTTTTGAATGATTATATTCCCATGTAATTTCCATGATTCTATATATGTTCAGATATATTATAATAATCCATAAACATCTCTAAAATAGGGTGAATTATCACACATGAAGATAGCATTGAAGATGGAGAGATAAATATAGAAAAGAAGAAGGGGGAGTCGTAGACATACTGATATACATCCAACGCACCTGAAAATGTTTTATTTAGATCTATAATGAGAAAGTTACATGGAATACTAGTACAAGGGGAGTGGATATCTCATGTTGATTGGTGTGGGAGACGTTATGGAAGAAATGTAGAAATAAAGGAAATAAGAATGGATGGGAAAAGTGGGCATTTCCTCCCATTTAATGAGTTGAATGGTTTTTCCACATAGTCTACCAAACTGTGTGACAACTGTGTAACTTCCTTTGACTATGCGACACACCCCACATGGATTTGTCACATATTTTGTTCTAGACATGAACCAATCACGTGGTTATACTTCTTAAGTGACACTAACTATTCGGGATAGGCATAGGGATTGGAAAACCATGTGCAACTCATGCGACCACCTATGTAGTTTTTTTAATACATCCTATATGGTTATGTTCCTATACTTTCATGGATAGAAAAACTATGTGACGCCCCTTTTAGGTAAACACAGTTTCTTTTGAGGGGTCACATGGTTTAAATAAACTATACACCATCACTGTTTCTCTAATAAAATAATCATTCAGAGTCTGATGCTCCCAAACTCATCTAAACTTCCAAGACCCTTATCATGACTTAAAACTTGTCCAAAAAAATAAGTGTTACAAAACATTGGATTATATTTTGAGACTCAATTTAATATTTTTCCCATCAGCTAAATGAAAAGATCTTATTCCCGTGGGATTTTCAACTGGTTCAAATCATGGGATGCTATTGGAGACCTTTGGGGTCTGGGTGACTTAGGTAATTAATCCTTAAATTATGTTATGAAATTGGTAGGGTACATTAACTAAGGTAATTATGAATCCTATTGAAGTATATTGTTCGCATGGATTGAGTACACCCATGAGAATAATGTTACCCAAATAATAAAGTGAGCTCCTGGAATGGATGTTTCCATATGGTCTAAGAGATCAAATGGAATATAGTCCCCAGGGAAGACCAAGGGAGAATAAAAACTTATTGGACTTGCATATCTGATTTTAAAAATATATAATAGAATAAGTAACACTAGAATCTATTAGTGTGAGCCCATAATTTTTATTTCTTGTTCCTTGTTTGATTTTGAGGCACATGTATTTATGCATAATAACCGTTTTATTATATATGATGCTTATTATACTATTTTTTATTTATATTCATTTTTTTTTGAGTTGAGTATATTAGTTCCTTGTGGTTTCACTTCTTACTTATTGATCAATATTTATTCATACGTATAAAATATTAATTTTTTTGATAAAAATCACATAAATATTTTAAAATAAATTCATTCAAGTGAAATTTCTTTCATAGTTAAAGTGTTTTAAATAATATTATCAAACAGGATTTAATATTTTTCATAGATAAATATGTTATATAGATTCTTAGTGGTAACTTATTGGTCTTTTTTTATATTACCCGAAATATTCCTTGTGGTATATTCAAACATTGTTTTTTAGAAGGTAGATAAGTGTTAATGGACCTTGGTGATTATATGATCTTATTGACTACAGATGTCCATGATTATTTTGGGATGGTACAGATGATGGTCCCACAAAGTTAGATCATGTGGATTAGTTTTTGGGATTTTGGTTATTGGTATGTTATTCATTGGCCTATTTTGGTCGTGATCCATGTTTTGAGATTTATACTATGTTGATTATGGATATTATATGTATTCATTTTTTTATAATTTTTAAAAGTTTTTGTTTATAATATTTTTTATTCATTGTCATGTATAATAATTTTGGATTATTATATCTATTGATACTAGTTATTTTATGAACAGTCATCTGATGTAAGGATGATTTATGTAATATTTTCAGGGGTAAAACCATTATAAAATAGTTGATTGTAATTTCCTTATGCTTGATTTCAATCTATAGCGATCGAGAACACACATTGGGATTTGTGGTGAGATAGTTTAGGTGACATGTTGGGTCGACCCAGAATATTTTGTTAAAAACACATTACACAACTCACATATTTTGTTCCTAACTCAAATTATAATACTATAATAATTATACATAACCAATTGAATCTTATGTATATGTAAATAAAACACTTTATGGTAAATAATTATAATTATATGAAATTAAAAAAATCAGAAGATTATGTTTGGAGAAATAGATATAAAACCCCTAATTTTCTAGACAAGGAATAAACCTCCATGTCTTTGAGATGTATAACCTATATTCACTGTATCCAATGATACTTCGCTCAAGAGGCACTTATATCCCATTATAATTCAGACATATAATATGTGTAAACTATAATTAACCTATTAATTTAATTTTATATCCTTCTAAAATCAAATGTTAATGTAACACCCCTATTTTTAGGTACTTTTCCTTTTTATTATGTATATTAAAGTAATACAGTAATTGGGATGAGTTTTTTGAGTCATTTAAAAGTTTTGGAGTGTTTTAGAAGGGTTTTTAAGGGTTAATGGTTTGAGAAATGTTTGGGTAAACCATGAAACATATCATGGAAATTGTGAAAGATATTCTAGAAGTCAACACACACATACAGAGTTGGCATATGATTTTTCTATACCATGTACATTCTAGGTGAAACTATGTGTGTGGAGAATATGGTAATAAACATGGTTGTGTCTGATTTATCAAATTGTAGTATCCAACCATGTGAGGTGATGATTATGATATAATTTCATATCCATGGTTTCCAAAACCATGTGAACTAACTATGGGACATTCTTAAAATTCTATATGAAAATTAGTGTTTAACATAGTTTTACACCTTGAACCCCTCAATTTCGCATCTCCTATTAATATATCAAAATCTTCTCTTATCCTAGTGAAAATTTTAAATTACATTGGATTAAAAAGATGATTTTGAAGAATCAAGGTTCTTTATATCTTTAGAATCAACTATTTGTCATCTTTCATTACTTTTATCTCTATATCTTCTCATATTATCTCTCACAGACATATAAATATAATATTTTATAAATAGATATATGTCCTTTTATGTTAATGAAATATTCTTTTTATCTAATGAAGGGAAGATGTTTCAAGGATAGATATATAGGTTTCTTATGTCTTTCTTAATTTTATTTCACTATTGTAAGGTAGGTGGATTCTCTTCAATAATAATTTTTCTAAAACATCAAGTATTGATGCTTAAATTACTCTCTCTTAATTTTTTTTAAAATATTCCTTAGTTTAATCACCTAAATATTTTGTAGGATTGTTGTTTTGATCTTGGGATATGTTCCAAAGTGGCACATGGTAGATTCCATTAGGTTGAGACTTGATGATAGGATAAGTCTCTGATCATGTGTATAGAGAATATTATTGGGAATTCATGGGTGTGTGGGTTGTGGAATAATGATTCTATGTGAATAAGGTTTTGGTAAATTATTTAATTTCATTTTTATGGATTTATTTAATACTAAAACTGATTTTTTTTTATAAATATCAATGTGAGTTAACATGTTCTAAATTATAGTTTCATGGGATGGGAATTTTTTGGGGATTAACTACTGATTTTTTTACTCACCCCTACTTGTGCACTTTTATGTGATTGTTGATGTTGTGTACCAGGATACACATAATGGAAAGGATTAGTACTTATCTATTGATGTATCATGATGCAATGATATTGGTTTTTTTAGTTAATTCATGGAATGTTTTAGTGTGATATGTGGGTTGATGAAACATTGGTTCCATTGAGTTCTATTTTCCCTTTATTATGTCCATGATTGTCCTCTTTTTTTCATTTTATACAATGATATTTATTTCAAATTTTAATTTTAATATATTACATTCTCTATATCATTTAGAATTGGTTTTCTTTGTTTTATCTCTTGAAGGTTGTTCATGTTCCCTGTAAAATCATCCCCCAATTATCTAGTATTCTTAGGGTACTTGTTTCAAACATTTGGTGTCTTTGAGACATTAGTTATGGTCAGTATAACCCTCACTTATTCCCAAGACAATGGGTTAGAGGCATAATGTTATAAATGGTATCAATCTTCATTAGTCCTTTATCTTGGGATAGAATCTAAGATATTGGAATGTTGGACCATGAAATGTTTATGAAAATTATGTATCTAACAATTTTATGTTGAACTTCATGTTACATGTTTGGTATGGGTGCAAAGGGTTTCCTCATACAAATATATGAATTATGTCACCTCATCATCATGGGTTTAGCCGATGATGATAGAGTATTCAGCATTATTAATGATATTTGCGACGATGAATTCATTGTTTATAATGTGTTTGATTATTTCTATTAATTGGAAATTTTGATTGTCGCTTTAGATAATTTTGAATATTCTCAGACATTAATTTCTAGTGATTGATTACTGAGTTGTGTTTTGTTCTATATTTAGAAAGAAAAAAACAAGTTAAACCACTAGAAAATCCACTAGAAGAAGTAACTAAGAGTGTTGTTAAACTTGAAAAACATTTAACTCATAAGCTAATCCAAATCCTAGCCTATGAATTTCACGCTATAGAGAGGTGAAATAATAATATACATCCACACTATAAAAATTCATCAATGGACTTTCAGAAATACAACCCCTTGATAATTCTAGTATATTCAGTACCAGACCAAGCAGTGGCTTGACTATGGATGATAAATTAAATTTTGATTTATGGGGAACCATGTAGGAAATAAAAATGAATAGAGCAGTTTATATGAAATAATATCTTTCTAGGTGATGGTGGGATATTATTTTATAGACTAAATATAACTAGAACCAAACATGGATATACATTGAGGTATTTTAAAATAAAAAATTATTTCTTCACAACTTCAATATCACATGGATAAATTATTTATTTACTCTAATATATAAAATTTTGCCTAATGTGGATCATGCATCTCAATTCATGTAGATAATTAATTTTTCCATGTTTTTGCTAATGATTACTTGAAGGAAATGATCTTTGAGGTAGGCCAGTGACCTAACATATGCTCCATGTTGGTTTTCATATATAATGAAAACTATATAGAGATGTTTAACATGGAAACAATGGTTGAAAATCATATCTTGGGAACCTTTGATGGGGAAACACTTTTACTTACACTTGTAAAAGAAGGAAATCCAACTTGGGGAATAGATAAAAGGTAGATAGTTATTCTCAAGAAGGAAAAGCATAGAGAAAATAGTATATGGGTTTAGTATCCTTTACACCTCACCATCGTAATCATTTGAGACACCTTTAGTGGGAATCTTATAATCATATCAAGAAACGATGCATTAAACATCAATATAAATGGAATGATCTTAAAATATTTGGACATATAAAATGATAATGTATGAGGAATCTAAGGATTACATATGAAAATGTCTCAATCATGTCCCAGACATTTCATGATTGTATGGTTTGATCAAGATTCAATGATAATATTCCCTATAACCAAGTGATCTAGAGAGGCACTCATAACCATTAAGACCTTAGAAATCATCACATCCATAGTATAGAAATAAATAATTATTAATCCCACCTAGTAAGTATTTATATAGTTCCATGAAGATAATCTTGAAGGATCGGTATGGTCCTTTGATTGTGTGAAGTATTATTCTCTTGAACTCTACTGTCAAGCAAGATTTTCATGATATTAGTGAATCCCACTATTTTATTGCTACTCATGTATTAAATCATATGGGATTATATATTGAAAGTATTCCTCATGTATTGAAACATAAAACACCTCCTGGATAATGAGGGTGTTGATTATTTAAGTGTGTAGCATGTTCTATAAATATCAATGAGGCTGAATCTTAGTACGATTTCTATATTATTGATATGGATATATTTGACCTGATTTTTGTAGTGTATTTATTGATATAATTTGAGAAATACATTATTTTTTATGCCAGGAAGGTTAGTTTAACATATTCTGATGTTTTTGAGTATATTTTTAAAGGATATCGGGATGTACATTCTAGAAGTGTGTGACCTTTTTTACTACTGATTGGGACTATATCTTACCAGTTGGTAGCAGTTACTTTTCTAACTATTGATGTAATAAAACATAGATATATTCCAACCATTGTAGACTAATTTCCAGATATATTCTTTGATAAATTATTTACATTTCCATTCAAAAGGGAATTGGAATTTATGATTGATATCTTATAGGGACAAATCTTATTTCACCTCCATCCTATATTATGGAACCAATGAAATTAAGGGAGTTTATGGTTGTTCTTTGATGGTTGGGAAGAAAAAGATTCATTTAACATAGTACAACACTATAGGTAGAGCCAGTTATTTTTGTAAAGATATTTTCTGAAAATATTCAAATTTATATGGATTATTATAAGAAAAATCATTATATAATATAGAATAGATATCCTCTTAAATAAATTGATGATATTTTTAATCAATTTATGGAATACAAATTGTTATCTAATATTGATATATGATCTAGGAATCCGCAAATTTATGCTTGGGAGGAGGATATTCTAAATATGGTTTCAAAGTCATTATTGTTGTTTTGAATATGTGTTTATTCTCTTTGGCCTTATGAATATACCTGTGGTGTTTATGGAAATGATGAGTTTGATCTTTCTTAGGTATATTGACTTCATTGTAGTTTAATTTTTCAATGATATTTTGATGTATTCAATGACTAAGGATAACTATGCACATCGATTTTGAATAATGTTGAGTATCTTGAGAGAAAATCACCTTTATGAAAATAATTGAAAGTTTCGTTTCAAGAAAAAAGATGTACATTTTCTTGCCCTCGTCTTTTCTAAAATAGGGATCACAAAAAATCCTAAAAAGGTATAAGTTGTTAAATATTTGAAACAACCAATGAATGTATTTTATATACATAATTTCCTTATCATAGTAGGGAATTACCATTCCCTTGCTCATAATGTTTCTTGAATTTCCACTCCAATGATATATTTGATGAGTAAATTAATTTCTATCTAATGTATAGATGAATTCAAAAAATATTTTCAAGAGATTAATTTTCATCTTACATCAACAACCATCGTTTTGTTTCCAGAGTTAGGAAAAATCTATGTGGTCTATTGTGATTTATAAAAATATTGTTTTGGATGTATTCTCATGCAGGTAGATCCTATTATATATTATGGTTCATGAAAGTTATGGTTTCATGAAATGATTTACCCAATTCTTGATTTGGAGTTACCTTTTTTAGTCTATGACTTGATAAGATGGCATCATTAACTCATTGGTGAATATTTTACATTATTCAAGATTTGTAAAATCTTTTAACACATCATCTAATAGAGATATTTGAATTTAAGGAAATGAACATGGATGAAATACCTTTATATGTTTAACTTTAACATGATGTATACATTTGGTAAATGAAATTAAGTGGTTAATTAAATGATTATGAATTCATATAGTTAGTTCTCTGAAAAGGCTTCAAATTAGTGTAATATGATGGTGGTCGTGGATAATATGTATCTATATTCTGGAAATAAAGGTTATGCTGTGGTTTTCTTTCCCATTTATCTTGTTCTTAAATTTATGGAACATTTAAAATATGCTCAGACATATGATCTTAAATGTATAACCATTATTTTGAAACTAAATGGTAGAGAGACCATTTTGGGATAGTTGTTAGATGGTGGATCTATGTTATGTTTTAGATATTTAATTTCAGTTCCGAAAACATATTTGTAATATATTATTTCATCCTAACACTAATTTAAATGGGTTTTTAATCTTGAAATTTAGAAAATGAATACTGTGACGAGAATATAGATTTGGAGGTCTTCAATGAAAAGGAGGGTTGTGGAATGTGTCTTAATATTCCCCACATATTTTTAGGTCAAGGAGAAGCAGCAATAGCCAACAGGTATGTTTTAATATTTACCTATTACCATGTGTAAATGGGAGTATATATATATATATATAATTTTTCATAGGTATACCAATAATGATTCAATAACATAATGACGTTTAGGTGATTGTGGATCATCTCACAAAGTTGGCTCACTACATCCCTATTTATGAACCTAATGTGGTGGATGACTTGAAAAAACACTAAATTTAGGATGTTATAAAGTTTCATGGAATGGTATTTTCAATTGTGTATAAATAGGACCCCGAGATTATATATTTATTTTGTAAATCCTTGAAGTAATCCGTCAGAACCTAGTTCACCATGAACACAACTGAGCATTATCAAATGTATATATAGTCAAAACATATTATCTAAATATTTTAACACATGCTGAGAGTTTTTACTAAATATTTTTGTGGCTCATTCATGTATCATACACCATTATTGTAGTTCTTATACAATAATAATTATCATGCATTGAAATATATATGGCTCCTTTTACACATTTACATGGATTCACTTGTTGTTCTCCACTTTTTTTGGTTGAAATAGGAGAGACATAACTTATCAAACCTAAACATATCTATGAGATTGTAGATAAGATTTTGATGATCAAGAAGAATATAGTGATGGTGTATAGCCTTTATAAATCATATGTGGATCATCATCATCATCCTTTATTATTCGATGTTAGTGATCATGTTTTCTTGAGAGTCTCTCCAAGGTCAGGGCATTGTCATTTGGGTAAGCATGGTAAACTATCTCCTTGGTATATTAACCATTTTGAGATACTATAATGAATTGGTGATGTAGATTATCAATTAGTTTTACAACAAAAATTCATCTGTGTGAAAAAATTATTTCAAGTTTCTCAATTGAAAAAGTACCATCCTGATCCTGACCATGTTATTTGATGGGATCATTTTGATCGTATGATAGATGCTATGTTGATTCACATGCTGATAAAAAAATTTTATAGATAGTATAAGATCATTCATGGGAAATTATTAGTTTGGTACGAGTCTAATGGAAGCATAGATAGATTTAGGAAACGAAATTGGAATGGGGACACTATATATATAGAAATGGAAAAATCTTTTCCAAAACATTAGAATGATTCATATTTCAAGGGACAGAAAGCCTAATGGTGGGGAGAATTTAACATCCCTAGTTTTAGCTACATTACCCTATTATTATATATTTATAAGTTATATAATACTTTTTTTTTGATTTTAAATAGACACAGGATAGTTTTCTAGTGTTTAAAAAGGGGTTTTAAGGATTCATAATTTTAGAATGGTTTGGGTAAACAATGAAAATTATATATAAAAAATTATTGTTGATTTCTATTGCCATCAGATAGGTGTATGGTTGGCACATGGTTTTTCCAAGTCATATATGTTATAGGTAAAATTGTTTGAGTTGATATATTGCGGAAAAATGAGGTTGGTGAAATGTTAGTAATAAAATATAAAGAACATGTGTGAGGGGGTGGTTTAGAGGCATCAAAATATGTATTTTTAGCATACGGTCTCCCAAAACATGCATACTAATAGTGTGATGTGCATTAAATGCAAAAAATTAAAGTTTATCTTAGTTTTACACCCTAAAAAATAATTTTTCACCTATCATATCAATCCATCGAACTCTTCTCCTCACCTGGGCATTCTTATATATTCCATTTGAACCATAAGATATTTTTGATGAATCAGGGTGCATTGGATCTCTAGAATTGACGGTAAGTCCTAATTCTTGATTTTTCTCTCTATACATAATTATATTATCCCTCACATAGACATTAATATAATATTTTATTGATAGATCAATATCTTATGAGGTTTATTTTGATGAAATATTATTTAGATCTATTTAAGAGAAGAAGTTTGAAGGCCGAATCAAGATTTTTTAAGTGTGAATAATTTTTTAATTTAACTGTTGTGATATATGTGGATTTTCTCACACAATAGTGTTCAAAAACATTACGTATTGATGATTAAATCAACCTCCCTTCATTATTTTGAAAAAAAAGTTTTGTTTTAGTACATAAATATTTGGTTTCAAAAGGATACAAAAAAGGGGATCGATAAAATGATCAAAAGAAAATAGTTTTCAAAGGAAATGGATATTATTGAAAATTTGGAATGTGTAGTAGGTGTGATTTCATGAAACTAAATTGTGCCACCTTATTGGTTTGAATTTATGGTCGATACTAAAGTGGAACATGGTAGATTCTATTAATTGATGAATTTTTGATGGGATAGGTCCCCAATCATGAGTATTACGATTATCATTGGGCATGCATGGATATTTGAGTTAAGGAATGATGATGTTAGATGTTTATGGTTTTGTTAACTTATTTAACTACTTTATTATGGAATTTTAGATGATAACTCAAATTATTTATGATATAAATTTAAATTTGTGCTAACTTGGTCTTGTTCCTAGTGTAATGTATTGGAAAGCCTTTAGGGATTACCTACTGGGTTTTATACTCACCCACTATTTGGATGATTTTGGGCACTATCAAATGTTGTGTACTAAGATAAAGGTAAATATAAGGTGTGTGACTTATCTAGTGATGCATCATCATATGATGGGATTGGGACTTAGAGTAACAGATTTGAGAATTTTTGGGGTAATGCGTGGTTTGATTCCACTTTAGTGTCATTGAGTTTTGTTTTTACAATATTTTTTCAGAGTTGTACCTCTTTATTTTGTATGCTAATATAATTTTTCTTTCTAGTTTTAGTTGTACTATTTTACGTTACATGAATCATATATCACAATTTGTCTTTGTTTCATACTCAGAAGGTTTTTCACACTCTAGTTAAAAACATCCCCCAATAATCTAGTATTCCCTTACAACTTGTTTCCTTCCTATGGTGTCCATGAGACTTCAACTTGGAATTGTATCACATCTTCCTCTTTCTAATCAAATGGGTGAGAGTTGGGATGTTATAGTCATTATAGAACAAAAATAAATCAACCATAATTCCATGAATGTATCTTTATATAGTCATGCATAACAGTTTCTAGAAGCAGTTTAACTCTTTAAACTAAAACATAAATATATTTTTAATATCACCATCATAACTATGAATAAAATAAGGAATAAAATAAATAAATAGACAACTCGTATATTTAAACATGAGATAAACATTAATTAAAATTTTGTAAATAAAACTAATAATAAAAACATATTAATTTATTCATTCATTATGGACATTCTATAAGTAATTAAATATAAACATTTTGTATTTTTTCATAATATAAACTCTATAAAAATATTTATATGAAATTTATATAAAAATATTATATTTAATGAAATATAAACGTTTTATATTCCAATTATATTATATAGACAATTTACACAATATAAGAATCATATATTTCACATAAATTAAACATTAACTATATAAACTTGCAAAACTTTTTTTGATAGGTTTAAATAATTTCCTTAATTAATGCCCATTAACCTGAACAATTCAAATAAAATTTTACAAACAATTAATATTATTAAATATAAACTCCTTTATATTTTTACATATTTTTAAATTTATAAAAACATTATAAATTATACATGTAATTTCCATAAAATACATTTATATTCTAATTATAAGTTCTGTCATATAATTTCAAAGGTATTTAATATTAATTATTATTTTTAATGGAATATTTTTTTAATAAACATTTCATATGGATTTATTAATTTATTATCAGAACATAATAAGTAATTAAATAATAAATATTTTATTAATTAAATAAATATCACAAAGACCCCTTTTTTATAATTTCAAAAAAAATTATAAATTATAAAATCATTTCACAATTGAAAAATTCAAAAAAAACATGATATTCGATATCCTTATATCATAACCCATGATTTTACACATTATGAATCATATTTTAAGATTGATAATATCTAGTTATGATATCATTTTTTAGAAAAAAATGAATCATATTTTATGATATTCCTTGTATCTCCCTTACAATATGATGACCTATTTTCACACACAACCCAATACTTCCATCCCATATGATATCTCATATCAAACGCTACGACATACCAAAAAACCAATGGATTGTACTATGTCATTTACTATAAAACCCACATCATATGGCTCAAATATGTAACTTGTTATGATAAAATATATAATATATGTTGAACCCCAATATTTTTTATTTATTTTTCTATTAAAATAAACTTAATGTATTTAATATCATAGTTTACATGCAATCTCATGTATAAAAGAACCATGATATAGTATAAATTTATACTATAGTCATTTGATATTAGGGTTAGAATAATACTAAAAGCATTATAAACTATATTTATATTGTTCCTACTAAGTAAAAATATATTTATATTTCGTAAGAATTAAACTTTAAATTTTTAGTGAAGCGATTTTTTGCTTCAAAAATATTTTTTCTCAAAAAATAATTTTTAATAATTTTTCTTAGAAAGTATTATAATTAATTTCATCCAATTTTATAAATTTAAATTTAAAAAAGTAAATAATTTTATAAATCAAAATAAAAAGTTTTATCATAAATTTAAAAATTATATTTTTCTGAGAAAATAATTTTTCAACGTATAGTGAAGAAATATTAGTTTTATAGAAAACTATCTTTTCCATTCAAGTATTTAAAAGCTATAATTTTTATAAATTTATTATAAAATTTAATAAGTTCATTTTTATTAAACATAATCTAATTAATTTCATTTGAAAAAGATTATTCATAATTTTTTATAAAAACATTTTCATACTTTATAATGCATTTTTCTAGAAAATCATTTTTCATTGCATTTTACAAGTTTATATTAAAGTGAATTTATTATACATAAATATATTTAATTTAATAAATTGTATAAAATATTTGGAATCATAATAATTAATATTATATAAAAATTTTAAATTTATTTTTGGACATTATGAAGAGTAACTGAGGTAAAAATTCGCTATTATGGTAATGGTTAAAAAGGTTAATAATGGGTTAAACTAAAAAAATAAGGTAGAAAATGATCCAAAAAATTATATAAATTATATTTTATGAATATATTGATGTTCTATATCATCCTATATTTGATCTTGATCCAATTTTGTGCCATTTTCCTTATTTAGGTAATTAATATTTTTTTATATTTTGAAAATTGTCAAGTGCATCATCTCCATCTGTTATAAAAGGAAACCACTTATCCTCTCTTAATCACACTTAAATACCATTTAATATTGATAAATACCTACCAAAATAACTTTATAAAATTCCTACCCACGATCTATAGGATCAATTTTGATCAAAATACCAACCTTATAAAGTTTTATGTTTAAGAAAAAACATGTTTTTCAAAGAAGAGGTATAGCTCTTATCCGAGTGTTTTCATTTTATTTGTACTTATAACAACATTAATTCTACACTAACCATTATGATATAATAACATAAATATCTTCATATACTGATATTTTATTTTATCTATGTCTCAACCCTTATATATCTAATTTTCCACCAAATGGGAGATTCAAATACCACAGGTGCGTAAATTTAGATTACCACCTCCACCTAATGATATGATTCATTTTACATCATTATATTTCAAAATTGGTTATTATTATATATTTAATATTTATATATGATATTTATGAAATAATTAATCTTTTTTAAATATGAAATCATATATACTTTCTTAGCATCCCATCTATTTTGAAATAATAATGTCGCTTGTGCATACGTGTAGACTACCATCTTCACGATGCGATGTGATTTATTTTTCATTTCTAATTTACTTGAATGGAAATATGGATATATTTAAAAAATATATATACAAGAAATTTATCATATAATAATGATTTTAGAAATGTGAATTATTATTTAACTATAATCATTTCATCTATTAAAAATTGGAAATATCACTCAAGTGTGTGTATGGATTTCCAACTCCATAAAGTGATGTTATTCATTTTTCAAAAATAATTTATATAAATAGTTATAAAATTTTACATAATTAATTAATAAAATACTTATTAAATTATTAAAATTTTGGAGAGTATTTAATTGTAATGAAAGTACTAGGATCACAATTTTTGAACCTAATCCTGCATGAAAAATGAAATAGTTATCATCTAGGACTGTGATATTAATAAGGAATTGTTATTAATCTCGTGATAAGATGTTATAAGTAAATAATATATAGTATTTTATGTGTCAATATGGTTCAGGAATATATTTATATTAAAAATATATTTATTATAATGTATTCTTCAATGAATAAAAATCTGGATTAGATTTCAGGTAAAGGATTTATGTTACAATTTTAATTCTTTTCGGGATTGTCTACACTAAATTTCTATTTAGGGAAATTATATGGATCACATACTATAATACCAATCAATTTTATTCTTCTCAAATTATTCATGTAATTTTCTATTGATGTTACCATTTCCATATATTTGGTACTTAAGATTATTGATAATTTAGTTTTAATAAATGATGTCATTATTTCCTCTTTTGGTAATGTAAAGATAATTTAAATGTATAAAAAAGTTATTTTAATTAAATTTTTCACCAATTTTAATGGTTTAAAAATAATTTTTTATAGAATTATTTTACAAAATAATTAATTTTGAGTTTTTTAGAAAATTTTGAAAATATTGTTCCCTTTTAATGTATATAACATGAATGGATATTCCCCCCATCAAGACAGTTCTAGGATTTGAAGCTTTATTTAAAAATTTCTATGGCCCTTTTCAAATAATTTTTTTTACTAATATTCATGAAATATTTATATTTTAAATAAGATATTTTAAAATAATATGGGTATTTTCATAAATAAATGTCCCAATGATATTTTAATGTTATTTCTATCTATGGTGACATATATTGATGTTAATCATGATTCATTGAGGATATATTAGTGACCAGACCCTAGTAATATCAAATCTGATGTTTACTACCATTATATTTCCACAATACACAAGTAAACACATCTAGTAGGATATGTTAGTTTAGTAGTCTAGGTGAAGTAGATACATACATGAGTTATACATTATATCTGAATGCACAAATTAAATCTTTTTTTCTCAGATAAATTTATTCCATCTAGAATATCCTTTTATATATTTCATAGTAAACTTCATGGAATCCTGGGTAAAAGAACAAAAATAATTATGAGCTCAAATGATCGGTAAGGGTTAAGTACAAAAGAAATCATAATGAAACAATGATCATAATCAATATGGATATGTAAATAACATAACACACATGTTCATGTAATCAATAAACTAAGAGAGAGAATATGAATAATACGGAAAGGTAAATAAATGAACACATGTTCTATTTAGTCAATAAACTAAGATTAAAATGAATCCTTATAACTTTTGATAGTGAAAATATCATCGATAACAATAATAAATAAATATTTAAGGAATATAATTCTTAATTATCATATGTCATGTTTCCCTTCCACATAAGAACCATATCATCAAGATTTATCCTCAATACAGTTTAAAACATACTGTGTAAAACCCCATTATCTATGGTTATCTAACTAATTATCCCTATGATACAACTGATGTATCATGGTCATTTCATTAACTTGTCCCCAACATGTTTCTTTCATGGCATATCATTCATCGTATATAGAATGATCAATTTAATTAATTAAAAATGTGTCATATCAATTATCCATATTGGGTAAAGGATATAGATTTATTAATAATTCCCCAGTTAATAAAATATCATTCAATGTTTACATTGTTAGTAAAAATGGTAGATGGTTTAGAAAATAATAATATCTATAATAAATGATATGGATACCAAGCGGAAATTCAATGTTATTTGATCATGGGAAATTGAATAATTCAAATGGAAGGTAATGAATACAAAAATTATTTGAGGAATTGATTTTCAATACTATCCTCTGTCAAAATAATCATGAAAATTCTAGAAAATAATAAGGACGATATCCATATAAAATATACACGTTTTATTATGAACAAATGGTTTTTTTTATTAATGAAATAATAAAAACATTAAAACATTTTTATGGAAAATATTTTTTTCATTATGAAAAATATTTTGAAAATCTACTTTATTTTAAAATAAATTTTTAAAAAAACATGAAAATATTTTCATAAACTTTCAATGTAATCCTCAACGAAATTATGGAGGTTAATTTTGTATATTTTGTTCAAGGTAAAAAAGAACATTCCTTTTTCACGGTAAAAATGATAGAAATTTGAATTGTTCATAATGTGAAAGGAAGAATCCTTTGTAAACACTTTTAAAATAAAAAGGGGATAAAAATTTCATTAATAAATAATTTTTAAAGGGTTAAAAACGCAATTTGAAAACAATTTTAAAAAAATTTATTTTTAGAGAAAAAATTATCCGAATGAAGAGACAAATGAAGTCATATTTTCTTAAAATAATTTTATAAATAATTTTAGGTACTAAAGAGTTGGAAATGTTATTATTAATTAAAAACGTTTTGTATAACCATACTAGAATAAAATTAAAGGGTTTAAAATGATAATATAATTTCATTTAATGTAATTTCTAAAATATACAATCTCTTTTAGAATGAGATTGTTAAATAAACACTTAAAATGATCATAATATTGAGGTGAGAATTAATCAATAAATTGATTGTGTGTATCAATTTTAAATAAAAATAAAAATAGTTTTTAAAAATTAATATATATTAAAATTAATTATACACATAATAATAAAATATTAACAAAAATGAAAATGTAATATAACCAAATGACAATAAATAGTGTTTTGAAATTTATTTACCACTTGGTAATATTAAGTTAAAATACCATTATATAAAATAACTAAAATTGAAACTAAAAATACCATGAATATTTAAATATTCATGATATTTAATGTCAAATTTTAAGTATATACACCATATAAAATTTATTAGGTGCATAACATTACAATATGTCTCAATGAAATGAAATTGTAACAAAATCCCTTACATTAGGAATCCTTTTGGGTGATCATTCTTTAAAAACATGTATAGTTGATTTTAGCATTTAATTAACATATAAAATAATCAGATTAATATTTATAATATCACATATTATCCTTTTATAACATCTTATCCCCCATTTGTTAATAATCTCACATTATTTTCAATATTTCAGTTTTAAATTGTCTTGTTTTTTTAGTAAGTTTTGAGTTGTTATTTTTTTTCCTTATTTGTAAATCATGATTTGACCATGTGCAAAATTTAAATAATTATTTATATATAATATTTTCTTTTTATATATATATTTTTTACCCTTAAAATTTGGTGATCGAAAATGAAATACACTGTTTATGGAGATGTTAGGTCATACGTATGCATTAACGATGTTTCCATTTTTCTGTTGTTTTATAGAAATAAAAGTAAAGGATATATATATTTATATTATAATTCTAGTAAAATATTAATTTTGTATTTATCATATATTTTTAATATAATTATCCTTAATACATTCCATGTTAATTCTGAACAAATCACATTGCTTTGAGGAGGTGGTTGTCCACATATCCAAAAATGATGTTATCATATTCCCAAAAAATGTATAAAATAAGGTTATGTGTTATATAAAAAATATTGAAGAATAAATATCATACATATCATATAAAAATATTATTTAAATAATTATTTCTATCCTTTAGATGTGTCGTTGGATGAATGAACCACATTAGTTCGCGAGTGGGTAGTCTTTCATACCCACAAATGATGATTGTGTATCCCATTTGATAGAAGTGTAAGAATTTTTAGGTTTTTAACTTAAAATCATAACATCTCATTATATAGAATATATTGAGTCTATTATAAAATTAATATATAATAATAATTTAATGTGTGGAGAAAAAATTAGATCAAAGGTTCTCATCGAAAAATCTAACCGCTTCATCGGGTAACTCCTCCTAATATATACCAAAAGACTTACTTGATTTTAATTATATACAAAAACTAGTTTCAAGGATGTGATGATTACTTTTTTGAATATATTTTTCAGGTTTTGGATGATCCAAGCATATTGAGAGGTGTGATTATGTGAGGGGAGTGAGGACCCTTTTATAGTGGAGTGGCATTCTTGTAAATACCTAAAGGTAAACAATATTGGGAGGTATCTCTTACATCATTTGCCTCCAATAATGATAAATTTAATATAAAATTTGTAATATGGAATAAATATTTCTACCAATGTGTTTTGGACATGTTTATAGGTCATTTTTTCCTTATGATTAAACTATAATCCCTTGCTAAGCTTAATTTTACCTTAATCAAGATGATTAATTTAAACTGTTTCCACTAATGACTTTGGTAAACAATTTATTTGAAATTGTAAAATATTATAAAATTTTCTATTTTGATATATATAATCCATATTTAGAAATTCAAAAAACATAAGTGGATGAAATTAATTTAAAACTATTCTTGTAGATACAACTGGAAAGCCGGTTTATTTAAGTCAAGTTGTTCAAAAGTTTACTATGTTTTAATATATAATTAAATATTAAAATAAATGAAATTACCTATATTTTATTAATAGATTTTTAATTTATCTAATTAACATTAAAACTAATTCATAATATAATTTAACTATTTAAATTATTTAAATGAAAATGTGGTTTTCAATTAAAATTTAGTATTTTTCACTATTCATCAAAATTAGAATCTTCTTAGAAAAATACAAAACATTCACCATAATATAACATTGAAATTACAGTTTAAGACATTAATTTTATTTTGAATTATGAAATTTTTTAAATTATCAATATTTATTTTTAAAACAAGTGATCCATTAAATGGTGGAAAACAGCCTTTATAAAAATATAGCTTTTATGCTTAAAATTTGGTTTGTTCTTATCTGATGTCAATAAAATATATTGGATTAATTTAAAAATAATTTTATTGAATAATATATATATATATATCATTAATATCATTCAATAATATTAATTAATTTAATTTATTAATATAAAATTCATTTAGGCGCAAAAAAAATTGTTTTTTATAAAAACATTTCATTTATATTCAATTGGTTCTCATTGTAATTTCTAATTAATTGGTAACCGATGAATTATGATCATATTTTCTAAAACAACATATTTTCATATTTTAGTTTTTAACATCCCTTGTTTTAAACATGAAAAAATAAAATGAATTTTAATCTTTTGGCATCTTATGGTCGAGCCATTTTTTAAATGGAGTTTCGGAACCCTTTTTTCTGAGTGTCGGAACACTGCAATGTGTTTTTTTAAAGACGTTTAATTAATTAATTTAAAATTTAAAATGAAAATTAATTAAATGATATTAAATGAAAAATTAAATAAATAATAAAGAAATATTTTAATTATAATAATAATGTTGTTTTTTTTGTTATTGTTTTTGTTATTCTGAATTAGTATTGTTTGTTTAGAGACCCACAAGGGGTATCCCCCGTCCCTATACATAGTGAAAAACACCTCCTTTCTGAACCCCCAATGTATTGCGATCCCCTTACACCTCTCCTCTATGGTGCGACCGCTTCCTCCCACTACTTCAATGTGTGACCAGCCATTTCTCTTGGTCTCCCTATTGAGTTGTATGACAGCCCCATCAGTTTATCCTACCATGTGCATCATGGACCCTTTGGTTGAACCCCATGCCACATTCTGCTCTCCTCGTGACCTCCTTTGTTTTTGTAGATTTCACACAGATTTCACACGATTTCCCTTCTATCCTTTGAGGTAATACCTTCTTACCTCATCTCCATCCATGGATGGAAGAATTTGGTCTTTCCATCACCCCTCACTGTTCTTTTGAACACCCTAGGATAAAGTTTGATCAAAATTTATTTGTTCTTCTAGTTTTAGTGTCTGTGATGGCTTCCTCGGGACACTTGGGGTTATGTTCCGGCATTCATTGTCAAAGGTGATATGGATGGGTTTGATTTCGCTCACCACCATAATTTATGTTAAGGTTATAAACCTACTGATTTGTTTCGGTTAGTTTATTTTAGGTCGTCTTATGTTTTAGGGTTCCTAGTGTTCATTATAGTGAGTTTTCATGGTCCTTAAAGGTGCACCCACGTATATACTAATGGATGTATAATATATATATATATATATATATATAATTATATAAATATATATATCTTCCATGTATGTATTCCCTCGTGGAATAGGAAATACGTGCATTGGGTTATGGATATATATATCTGTGTGTGTGTGTGTGTCTGTGTGAAGGTATGTCTGTTCTTGTGTGTGGAGTAGTTCTGGGTAGTCATTGATAAATCTGTCAAGTGCCAGGTCATGGTTGGGTTCCTCTCTGAGGTAGGGTCCCCATCCTAGCCTTTTTAATTGAAGAATGATTTATATTACATTTAGTTTCTTTCTTAATTCTGCTTTTTTATATTAAAGTTTATTTCATGAATAAGTTTTTAGTTAATAAAATTGTACCATTTGAATATAAAGTCATGGTTTTTAAATGAAACCCCTCCAATAGAGTTACGTTGTTTGTGAAAACTCACAGTGGCAGTTTATGCTTATTTATCTTTCTTGACATTATTTCATTGATGTTCTCCTTATACATTATGACATTTTTAGTCGTAAATCACACATCGTACTTGGACCTTTTGATATAACTGAAGAGGGTATCCCTCTTTTTGTTAAAAGGGTTATTTGAACCAAAGCACACTTTATGTGCCTTTAGACATTTATGATGAAATTTCCCTAGTAGGAAAATTGTGTAATGACCATGTCACCTCTAAGTTACCCCCTTTGATCTTATAAATGGTATTTCCATTTATTAATTAATAGAATGTGTCAAGTGAAACCTAATATGGTAAACTTGGCTTGTGAGATGTAATTCCACATGTAGTGAATTATTTAAATGTTATTCCTCTTTTCTAATGTTTAATTGGATTACATGAAATAAATAGAGAGGCTTATTCATGGTAACTTGTGATCCACATTTGAAATGTATTAAGGGAAATTGTTAAATTCTAATTATAACCAAACACCTCCAAAGTGTTTGAAATTATTTTTATAAGGGATTATCCTAGTAGGTAATTTCCTTATTTATTATTACACATTCTGAGTGTTTTCATGTCACTTTAAATCCATTCAACTTATTTTGATAAATTAAAGAGCATTATTTGGATGGAATAGCTTATCATGGAGAAATTCATTTTCCTGACTATTTAAATTGAGAAGAACTTGTTATAATAAAATGAATTTCAATGATTAGTTGAATTTTATGAAATATATTTGATGAAATGTATTATTCATTATGAATTGATTTTCCTCGCATTAAGTGGTTTAATAAGAATGAAATTTTTAGGGTGTAATAGGCAACCCATTTATTTAATGCTTTTCATAGAAAATCTTGTTATACTGTTTTTTTATTTTCATTGATGACCTATGATTCATGGCATGTTGATGTGATGTAATTTGGATTATATTCCACTAATTATGAAAGTTCTATATACTTATTCTCTGTTTATTGGCTATATATATGTATATATATATTCTATGCTTGTTAGATTGAGATATTAAAATGATAGTAATGTCATGTAATTGATACATTCTTTCTTTTTTTTGAAATTAATTAAGCTATTTTCACAGCATGAGATGTTTATTTAGTTGTATAAAATGTTATAAATACCCCGCCTTGTGATATATTCTTTGTTTGGAATTTCTCTTGTGAAATGGGATGAAGGAAAACACGGGTTCAATATTAATTCTTCATGGATGGACTCCCCTGTTCGGTTAGTCATACCAGGACACTTCAGGGATGATTCTTTGGCTTGCTAAGTAAGGTCTTCCAAGGTTCTGTATCCTACTCTTGAGTGATATTGGTTCCCTAGGGGAGAAACAGTGGACAATATTTTGGCAAGATGGCTACGTCATGCCTTAGGTGATACTCGATCCCCTATGTGAGATACCTAGGAAGGACTCAAAAGTTACCATGCCATAGAGTGATATAAGGGACTCCATAAGGATCACTTTGGATAGACTCAGTGGTATTGGAATTATTTTATTATCACATTGTGATACTTGGGATTATTTAAGATCATGTTGGATGATCAAGGGACCCAGCCACTGGTTTGTTATTATTTAATGATTGATTATTGGTAGTTATGATATGTATCTTTTATATTTTTTTGGATCCCATTGCGTAATTCCATGATGCTTATTTCTTATAATTTTTCTTGCTCATGTGTTGACATGGATATGAGACCCCAAGATAGGGAATTGTCTTTGGGGGAATTCAATTTTCAGTTTCTTTGTTTACATTGGAACATGTTATATATATTATGAATGGAATAAGTACCTCATTTTTAATATCTAACTTAGTCCAGAGGATGTGGTATGGGATAGGGGTATTTTTATGAATCTGAACCAAGGTGTGCTAATTTTTTTGTTATTGTATTGCACTTACTATAAATTGAACACTATAGTAATTTATTTTTCACTATCTGGATTGGGCTAGACACTGGTGGTGTCGTCCTACTGAGATTTATCCATCACAA
This sequence comes from Viscum album, assembly GCA_963277665.1. Lineage (NCBI taxonomy): Eukaryota > Viridiplantae > Streptophyta > Magnoliopsida > Santalales > Viscaceae > Viscum > Viscum album. The sequence continues at coordinate 1,156,915,606 of OY728165.1, read as the reverse complement.
CCTTCTTGGGCTACCATAGAACTAGGGTACCCGAGAAGTCCTTCTATTTGCATGAACTAGGTTGTTTTCTTATGTTATTGCTTGTACCTAGAAGTTATGAGAAATTGACTGATCTAGATCTCAGGATGCTGATGGATATCACCTTTGGGATTTTTAGTTACATTATTTTCAGAAGTTAGGTAGTTGTGCTATTTATAAAATCACGTATTATTTTTACTATTTTATATTATGTATCATCATCATTGCATGCATGAATTTTTAATTGGCATTGTCCTCTTTAATTCAATTATTATAATATTATTCCTCCACTTTTTTCTATTTATTTATTACTTCTACTGATGTTGACCTCAATTTGTTTTCTGATATACAATTATGAAATCTATTATATGAGGGTATAGTCTCCCTACTATCACCTTCTACGACCCTCGCTTCTAGTCAGCAGCCTCTAGCATATGGGGAGATGCTCTTGAGGCCATGTGATCCGCAAGTCGAGCTACCAATTTTATGGTAAGCGAGGTTGGTACATTAAAATGTGGTATCAGAGCTTAACTATTTCCTCTCTATTGCTATTTTGGGTATTTAGATAAGAGATTTGGAATGTTTTTGTCTTTGGTTAATAGTCGTACATAAGATTGATCACCCATGTATGGGAAATGACCAAGCGACTAGGGTCAGGATCATTGTTTATGTTGTTTGATATTACATTTGATATGATATCTCCTATATTTATTGGTGTACATTCAACTACTTTTCAAATTATATAATTTTATAGAATATTTCCCTTTTCCTGGTATAGTGAGGATGAAGAATTAAATGAATGATTGTAGGAACATAGATATTCACATGTCATGTATATTCCATGATATGTTGCTGTATATGTTGGATTCCTTCTCATTTGGGTAGTGTGCCTTGAATAATATTCCAGGATTTTATTTTCATTAGCACAATTTCATACATAAAATTCTTACCTATTTATATTCCATTCTTATATACCTATATCATGTATTCTTTGTGTTGGTTTCTTGTAGTGACATGATTCAATTGGATTTAAATATATAATTTATGGAATGGGAAAAATGTATTTGGTTTTGATAAATAGGATCTAATTTTTAACTTAAAGAATTTATGAGCGCTTCATGAATTAGTAAATGGAAACCCATATTAAATTTAATGATCATGTTATGTTTGATATGGTTTTTAGGGTAAAATTTGATTATTTTTAATCTGAAATAAATTTTTTAAATGCTTAATTTCTCAATTGGAACTATGTAGGATGGCTAGGGATTGTTTCTTATTTGATAACCCAGTACGGGTTTTTGAAACATAAATAATTAATAAACTACTATTGGGTTTCTTTCTCATGAACCTAGTTTGGCTTAGTGTGGCCCTTATAGGCTGACTTATCTATTATAACTTAAAGTGTAATTTATTTGATAAAATTCCTAATAAATATGGTATATCTAATAAATGTTTAAATATTTAAAAATAAGTTTTTTGAAACCAACCTATTTTTCACTTGGGGCATTACATTAATCAAGTGCTTTGTGTTTTTGTTTTGAAAAACAGTACAAGATGTTTTGATCAAATATTTTAATGATTAAATATTAAATATGAATAAATTTAAAGGGATCATAAATGGAACCTTTATTAGTGTCCTCTACTTAAAACCCTCATGTAAGGGTAGTTTGAGTTTCTCTCGGGAGTTTCCTTGGACTGTAAGCATGAGTGTTTTCAGTAGGTGTTCTTTTCTTTAGTAATGACTAAGATGATCAGATTTTGAGAAAATGACTTCTGTTTGATGTGAATTCATAGTGGGTCAATTATTTCTACTCATAATGGGATATCCCATGGAAAATGGAACCCTTAGAACTAAAATTCTGTGCTTGTGCCATGAGTTTACTAACGTTTGGCTCCATTCGGGAGCCTTTGTCCCTTGTTAGACACTTGACTTCTAAATGACTCCCTTGTTCGTATGGTTGATCATGATACCCTTACCTTTTGTTTTGGGCTTCAACATTAGTAAAAACTCAGTTTCATTTGGTTATACATACCTCGATCATGGTCAACAACTTCTTAGTTCATTTTGTCTTTTTTTCTTCTTAGTGACGGATGGCTAGTTATAGTGTCATCCAAGAAAATGTTTTCATAATGAAATACCAATCTAAAATGAATCTCTTATGCATTTTATTATTGTCTTAGGTCATCTTTATGTATATTTACCAGAGCGTTAAGATATATTTTCAATCCCAATGCTCATAATGGAATTATAATTAATCATATGTTATTATATGCCGATCATTTTGGTTTTAGATTCATCTAGGTTTTTTCCTTATTTTTATTCTTTAAAATTGCGTTTGTGTCTCGAAGGAGTGTCACAAATTAGTTAAAGGTTTTTTTGGTCTAGATATCTTATGATCAAATATTTTTCTTTCCATTTATGACTATGACACTCCTAAGATGGGGAGAATCACATTGTTTCTTGTTAAAGTTACCTTACAAGTAGAAGTAACTCAACAAAGAGTTACCATTGGAAATGGTTGGTTTTCTTAAAATCCCTTGAGGCTGTTGGGATTTTTAAATATTTGTTCTTACTTGGAAGTACAACGTCTATGTGGTTGGCTATGTATGAAACCCTTGTGAAGCACCATTGGTCTTGTATAAAATTCGGTGGTTAATCTTAAATCATCATGTAATGCCTCTTGTCGAAAAAAGGCATTGTGATAGGTTGTGATAGTGCATCAGTATGTGGAGCAATGTTTCCCCTTTAAATTTAACTAGTTGTGGTCTGACTGATCTTCATTCGAGTAGTGGGGTACATTTGATTGGGATCTGTGAAATAACTATTAGTGTATTCTTCTAATGTGTTGAGCATGTCCCCTATATTAACGTCTTCCTAGATGCACTAAGAGAGAGTCTGTCTTATATCACGCTTAAGTTTTAATGAATGTTGATATTTTTTTGTGGTTCTCCTTTAGTGTTTCATGCTAGATGTGTGGTTTGTTTAAAAATTCCATAAAAAGTTAGGTATGCTTTTCGGTGGACACGTTCATAGTGAATGCAAGATGATTTGGGAGAAGGCATCATAATTCTGTTTGAAATGTAACATCCGTATAAGTTGGACGTCTTCTTAAATAGTTTTCGGAAGTGTCTTGACTCTTTACCCCTCTTTTTTAATGAATATGGTTGGTGAAATACCATTTTAAGGCTTGTCGTTAGGTGAAGACATGCGTGTTTGGTATCGATCAGAGCATTTCAAAAAAATCCAACCCGAATTTGGCTTTTAGGACAATGGGAAATCGATCATTTGACTATTTAAAAATCACTCTAGGAGTGTCACTGAGATGTTTAATGGAATTATTTTAAAGGAAATTCTAATGGTAGGAATGTTGTGACTTTTAATTTTACACATAACATTAATGTTTATGGCCAGAAGTACCTTTGGCCCGATGTTTAATGAGATGATGATGTGATCATGTCTCTAGATAAATGGGCTCAGGTAAGTGTTATCTCAGTATTTAGGTTAGAAAAAAATAATTTCATCAGGCTTTGATAGCCTCGGTTCCATGTGTTTAAGAAGTGTTGAATGGGGCACTGTCTATTGGAAATGCAACACGATCCTTTTAATGAGACTTCATGACCCCCTATAGGTTAGGTGATTTTTTTTGTAGTTTCTGAAGGCTTCTCAGGGATGATATGTTCTAAGGAGGTAAGGTTGTAACATCTCTTGTTTCGAACCAAATAAAATATAAGGAATTTTAAACTTTTTTTGTCTTGTGGATGAGCATTTTTTTAAAACAAGTTTCAAAATTCGTTTTTTTAGTGTCGGAACACTAAAATGTGTTTTTTTAAAGAAGTTAAATTAATTAAATTAAAATTTCAAAAATAAAAATTAAATAAATGATATTAAATTAAAAATAAAAGAAGTAATAAATACATATTTTAATGAAAATAATAATAATAATGTTATTATTATTATTATTATTATTATTATTATTATTATTATTATTATTATTTAGTTCAGATTTTTTTAGATACCCACAAGGGGTCTCCCTCCGCCCTATTCCATGTACCCAGCACGCAACACCCCCTTGTTGAACCCCCTCAATGTTTTGATCCCCTCCCTCAGCTCCTCTATTATGTGACCCCTTCCTCTCTATCCTATAGTGTACGGCCAGCCCTCTCCCTTGGGATCCCCTTGGAACCACAAGACACCCCTACCCTTCTCCTACCTTGTGTGTCATGATGCCCTTTGGACAAACCACAAGGCACATTCCCCTCTCCTCATGTCCCCCTCTGATGCACCGGTTTTCACCCAAATTTCACATGATTCCCCTTCGATCTATAAGGGTTAAACCTTATTCCATTATCTCCTTCTATTGATGGCTGAATATGGTCTTTCTGTCACTCTTCATAATTTAGATGAACACCCTAGATTAGGGTTTTATTCATATTTTTTGTTCTTTTGGTTTTAGGGTGTACGAATTATACCTCAGGACCCTGGTTTCTGTCCCATCATCTATTACCGAAGGTGAGGTGGATGGGTAAATTTGGATCATCACCATCATTATAGGTTAGGTTTTAAACACTCTACTTCTTTTCTCCAAGTTTATTTTAGGTCCTTTTATGTTTTATGGTTCCTAGTGTTTATTTTAGTGGGTTTCCATGGTTTTTGAAGGTTCTTTCATGCATATACTAAGGTATGTATAATATATATATATATATCTACCTTGTACATATTCGCTCATAGACCAGGGAATACCTTCATTAGGTTACAGATATATATATATATATGTAGGTATGTGTGTACGTGTGTGTGGAGTAGTTCCAGGTGGTCATCGATAAATATATCAAGTGTCAACTCTTGACGGGGTTCCTCTCTAGGGCAGGATCCCTCTCTTAGCCTTTAAAATTCAAGAATGCATTAAATTTCATTTATCTTCCTTATTAATTCTTCTTGTTTAAATTTTACTACATTTCTTGAAAAATTATTTAGTTAAGATAATTGTTTCATTTGATAAAAAAGTCAAGATTTTGTAATAAAACCCTTCCAATGGAGGTGAGCTGTCTGTGAAAACTAATTAGGGTAGTTTGTACTTATTTATCTTGCTTGAAATTATTGTATTGAAGTATTCCTTGTAATTGATATTGTATTTAGTCATAAATAACACATCATACTTTGACATTTTGATATCCCTATAGAGGGTTTCCCTCTTTTTATTAAAACGGTTATTTGAACGAAATCAATCTTTAAGTGACCTTAGACATTAAAGAAGAAATTTCCTGAGAGGGAAAGTGGTGTAATGACTAATTCACCTCTAAGTGACCCCCCTTTGATCTTATAAATGGTATTTCGATGTTTAAAATAATTGGATGAGTTGTGTGGAACCGAACATGGTTAAATTGGCACATGAGAAGTAATGCCTCCCGTTGTGAATTATATAAATGGTTATGCCTCATTTATCAATATTAATTGGATGAAAAGAAATAAATAGAGTGGATTATTTATTGTGACTTGCACTCCACATTTGAAATGGCTTAAATGAAATTAGTAAGTGTCCAATTTGAACCAAACACCTCTTAAGTGTTTGACGTTCTTTGTATAAGGGATTTCCCTAGTCTGTAATTTCCCTCTTGAATATTAAACAATCTAAGTACCTTATTGCCAATATAAATCCAATAACCTTATTTTGAAAAATGTAAATAGCATGATTTGGAAGCAATGGATTGTCATGGTGTTAATACATTCCATTAGTGTTTAAACTGAGAAGACCATGTTAGATTAAAAGTAATTTCCATGCTTAGTTGAATTTAATGAAATTTCATTGATTAAATGTTTATTAATTATGAATTTTCTTGCCTTTAATTAAGTGGTTGAAGCAAAATAAAATGTGGAGGGTGGCATGGGTAACCTGTTTATTTAATGCTTTTCCTAGACAAGCTTGTTATGATGTTTTAGTTATTGTTGTTGATGACCTATGGTTCGTGTCATACTGATTCCATGTGCTTTTGTTTATATTCCATTACTTATGTAAGTTTCTAACGAATATTCCCAATTTTACTGGCTATATATATATATTATAATCATGTTAGCTTGAGATACTAAAATTCCAATAATGTCACAAAATTGTTACATGCTTTATTTTGTGCTAAATTCATTAAGATATTTTTTTGGAAAGATATTTTTATTTATGAGTATGAAATATTATAAATGAATTTCCTTTTGATATATGCATTTCTTGATTCAGATCTTTTGAAACAGGCTAATAGAAATCATGGTTTCCATATAAAGGAGTGAAGGATGGACTTTTATGCTCGACTTCTTATACCATGATGCACCATAGGTGATGATTTGGATTTACAAGATATAGATTCTCTATTGTTTTATCATACCCTTGTGTGAAACATATTCCCAATGGTAGAAACCATGTATGATCCTTTTGATAAGATGGAAACACCATGACTTGGGTGATAACTAGTCACATAAGTGAGTTACCTTAGATGGACTTCGAAGTTACCAAGCCTCATAGTGATAAAATGGAATCCATATGAATCACCTTGGATGGACTCAGTTGTATTGGAATTATCAGATATTCTATTTTTCATGCTTGGGATCATTTTAGATCATCCGGGATGGGCATGAGACTCTACTGCTGGTTTTTCAGATTTGAATGATTAATTGTTTTCTCTTACGAGTTTAATCTTTCATATTTTTTGTTCTCCCATTGTGCTATTCATTAATTCGTCTCTCTTATACTTTTTCATTCTCATGTGTTGAAAAGTATTTGAGACCCCACGACATATCACAACCTTGGGGGAATACTTTTTTAGTTGTTTTGTTTACATTGCCACATGTTATACGTATTATTAATTACATAGGTACCTCCTTTCTAATATATATCTTCTTCTAAAATAGGTGGTATGGGACATGAATCTATTTAGGAACCCAAAACAAGGTGTGGTCATTTTATTTGTTATTAAATCTCACTTACTATAAATTGAACAATATCTTAATTTTTATTGCACTGTATGTATTGAGATAGAAACTAGTGGTGTCGTCTAACTAAGATTGTTGTCTCACACCCTAATTTGGTTTCCATTTCACTATGGTACCCAATCAGTCCTTTTATTTATAGGACCTAAGTTGATTTCATGTACTATTTCTTGTACCTTAGAGTTATGAGCAATGCACTGAGTTGGACTATAGGATTCTCATGGATATTTCCTAGGGTCCTCTTTGTTGATTTCTTTACTTGAGTCTGTCCTTTTTCTCTATTTTTAAAATCATGTTTTATGTTTATCGTATTAAATTATGTATCATCATCAATACATGTATTCATTGTAAAATGGAGTTTTCCTCTCTAATTCAGTTATTATAATATTTTTCTTTCATTATTTTTTCATTTATTAATTATTACTTTCACTATTGACTTCCATTTATATTCTGATATAAAAATATGAAATCTCTGATATGAGGGTATAATCTCCCCACTATCCCCTCCTAATACCCTTAGTGCTAGTTGGTAGCCTCCAGCATTCGAGGAGACATGCTTGAGGCCATGTGACCCACCTTTATGGTAATCAATTTGATCGTAAGCTTGGTTAAGACATTACATAATTAATCCTATTCATAAATAGAAATTTAAAAACTATTAGATAATTTTCATTTTATATAATAATATTAATAGTATTCAGTAAAATTAGGTCTTCTGTGTAATTCAAGCCATAAAAAATAAGTTTTTGTTGAGTGTAATTTAATCTAACTTAGTGTTTCTTATGATTAAAGATATATCCTAGGTTAGATTAATTTATAAATGTAAATATATTTTAATGTCTTCGGATATTATATCGTCTTCTTTTCTGGGTGTTGCATATCATACATGATATTGTGTAAAATTTTATTCTTTTAAAATTTTGCAGTGTTACATTCTATCCACCTTAAATAAATTACATCTTCATAATTTGAACATTATCTATATAATCTAGGGTTCGAAATTTTCAAATACTCTCTCTACAAATCTCATATCATAAAAGGGTTAATAAAATATTCTCTTAGTAAGAGAGAGTGGAAAGTACAAATGTCACATAAATAGGTTACCAATTAGGATAAAATGGGTGGGAAATGAAAACATATACATGTTAGAAAAGTGTAAATAATTATAGAGTGTGATCAAGTCCATTGATCAAAATAAAGTGAGTGATAAATGTAAAGTTAAGGGCCTCAAAACCATAAATATTTGACAATTTGAAAGAACATCTAATTCATTGATTATGAATGTAATATGATAAAATATTTCATCATGTTCCTTCTCTTATAGTTAGTTAATTATTTTAGTATGTAAAAATATAATGAAATATAATTAATTTATATGTTTATGTTTCATAGGAATAATTTAATCCTTTCGTTTTTCTTTGATCAATTTCCAATTTATTCCCTTTATTTTATTTAATGAATACCCAAATTAATTTTTTTTTCCTGAAGCACTAAACATAACTTTTAATAGTTCATTAAGTACATGAATTGGTGAAAAGTATTATTAATTTCTCTACATTTTTTTAAAAACTTGTATTTTTTATAATTTAATCTATAAACCTCATAAGTGATACTACTAGTTATTCATTAATATATATTCATCAAATTGTATAGATAAAATAAATGATACATTAATGAGTACATCACATAGGCTAGTGGTCGGAACAAAACCATTATCATACCTTGGTCATGGGTTAGAGACCTACATCCTTATCGAATTTTGTGGTTTTTCACATTGTAAAAAGGTTTTCCTTTTTCTAAAACAATGTTAATATGATTCCAAAAAAATGATGGATATCCTTGAAATTTAATCATTAAATATCCTTTTTTAAGGTTTTCAATACAATACTAATACATAAATACTTCATCAATTTATTTCCACATAGGTTTTTCCTTGTTCTATAATTTATCCTTTAGAAGAGGGAACTTACCCGAGTAATTCCTAGGATCCCTACATTTAAGGCAATGAATAATAAATGGATCCTCAGGATGAGATTTATTTCCTTACATTATACTCATTATTTTTCTTGAACAGTTATTCTCTTTATGTCTTTGTTTACCACACATAAAGAATTTAATACATTTCACTGAGACACTTTCCTTGGTGTATCCTCACACATTTTGTACATGATGGAAACTGTTCCTTTTTTCTCCAGGGTCCCCACCACTAAATATCATATAAAACTTCATACTTTTCATCTTTAGTGAGTTTAGAAAATGGTTAAGGTATATGTTGTTTATCATATTTTGGACAAAATAATTTTTACATGAAAACGATATATTTTACTCCTATAAAAGATTAATTTGGTTTCTCATTATAATTATTTTTTCTACATGTTCAATGTTAACCTTATTCCTTTGAGTTTCATCCATTGAATAAAACAAAAAATCATAGTGTCCGCAACAATTATCAATCTGTAAAAACCATGTAATATTTTTTTTAATTTATAAATCATGACACATTATTTCCAATCTAACAAACCTTAGTTTTAGACAAGGTCATTAAATTTCATTGTTTATTAAAATCCTTCATAATTAATTGTATAGAAAATGTTAATTATACTATGCATATCCCCCAATAGTTTATTACTAGGTGCACATTAAGGCATTTTGTCGTTTACCATGTTATACTTTAGTCATGCCTGACACGCCTGTTTTGGAGTTATTACCCCTAGGTACATTATTTCTAAAACCACATACATTTTTAGTATCCATACACAAATGTATTTCAAGTAAAACTACATAATCTCTATCTAACCAAAAATTTAGGATATTCTTCTACACTTATCCTCAAGTTATACCTTACAATTTTTTTCTCTAATATATGTTTTCCAAAATTTAGTACCCAAGGTTTCTACTAAAATTACCATGATACCAACTATAATGGCATGACCCCATTAAGCCTGGAGCCAGTGTTTACTAACATTATATTGGCATAAGATACAAGGAAATTTGATGCAAAAGACTGATTAGTTTTGTAGTCTTGGTAAACTAGATAGATGCATGATTCTTAAATTACTTTTTAATGCACAAATTACCACATAATTATTTTGTCCAGGATAAATTTATTCCATCTAGCATATCCTCGTATATATTTATTAGTGAACATCATCGAATCAAAGGGAATGGAAATAATAAGGGTAAACTCAAATTCTTAGTAAGGGTTAAGTACATCAGAAACAATAATGAATCATTGATAATAATTAATATGGAAATGTAACTCACTAAAAACACATGCCATGTAATCAGTAATCTGAGAGGGAGTGAATAAACAATGTGGAATGGAAAATAATTGGACACACATTACATTTAAAAAACTAGATATAAAATCATCAATATGGAAATATAAATAACTAAACACACATGTTATTTAATCAATAAACTAAGAATTAAATGAATCTATATATCGTGACATAGTGAAAATATCATGGATAATTATGATAACTAAATAAAACATTAATGAAATTTGTTATTATGAGATGTCATGCTTCCAAGGATCATGATACCATCCCCATCAATATCAATCCTCCAGATAGTTTATAACATACTGGGTAAATCCCCTTTAGCTGAGGATAGCCAATGGATTCTTCCTATGATACTACCGATGCATCAGGGGGTTTTCATTAACAGATCCTTAACTTGTGTCTTCAATATTCAATTCATTTCTCATATATAAAATAATTTAATTAATTCAAAAACTATGTGCCTTATAAATTATCATCATTTAGAAAAGGATAATTATTTATCAATAATTCCCTAGTAAAGAAAATAACATTAAAATTATAAAATCTATGTAAAAATGGTATAATTTTTAAGAAATAACCATATCAATGATAAATGATACGTATATCTAGGGTAAATTCAATGATCAATGATCATAAGAAAATGAATAATTCAAGGGGAAGTTAATAACTATAAGAATGAATCAAGGAAGTGATTTTTAGTACTATCCTTAATCACAATAATAATAATCCATCTATAAATAATAAGTATTGTATAAAGATAATTTAAACCCATTGGAGTAATAATAATGTTTTTTCAATGATGAAATTAAAATAACTATAAAAACATTCATGATGAAAATATCATTTTCATTTTGAAAAAACATTTTCACAATAACTTTTCTTTTAAAATAACTTTTTACAAAACAGCTCCATTAAAAATATTTTTTAAAACTTGAAAAGTAAGATTCAAAGAAATTATAGTGGGAAATTCTATACATGTCTTACAAGGTAAAAATAACATTCCTTTTTCATGGTAAATAGTTTAGAAAAGTTCTTTCTCTAAAAAGAGAAAATAAGGTTCCTTTGAAAACATTTTTAAAAGAAAAATTGTTTAAAATTTAATGTAATATATTATTTTGAGGATTTTAAAAATAGTTTTTGAAAAAAAAATATAAAACATGGTTTTTAAAGAAAACAGACCTCCAACCAAAGAGACAAATGAAGTATGATTTTCTTAAAAACATTTTATAAAACATTTTAAGTACCAAAGAGTGTAAAAATGGTAATATTAATTAAAAAATTTATTTAATAATAATATTAAAAGAAATATAAATGGTTTATAAGGATCATATAATTTCCTTTAATGGAAGGATAGGAATAAACAATCTAAATTACAATGAGATAGTGAAATAATCCCTTCAAATGATCATAACATTAAGGTGAGAATTAATCAATGAATTTATAGTGTGTAACAACTATAAATCCACGTAAAATAGTTTAAATAAATCAACATATATTTCAGGTCTTCATACACGTAATATTATAATATTAAAAACAATAAAAAAGTAATATAACCCATTGAAAAGGAATTGAGTTATGAATTTTTTTACTACTTGGTTACTTTAATATCAAAAACCTTAAGATGAAATAATTAAAATTAAAACTAAAAATATAATTAATATTTAATTATTCATGTTATTAAATGTTAAAGTGGAAATATATACACTATATAAAATTATTCAGGTGCATAACATTACAATATGCCTCAATGAAATAAAATTGAGACGAAATCTTTTACCTCTTTCTACCTTTTGGTTAATCATGTTTTAAACTCTAGTATAGTTTTTTTAAATTTAATTAACTTATAAAATAACCATATTAATATTATAATATCATTTATAATCCTTTTATAACATCTTATCACTCTTTGGTTAATAATATTTCATTATTCTCACTATTTCGGGTGTTAATTGCCTGGTTTTTCAAGTATCTTTTGAACTGTTAATTTAAATTCCTCATATGCCTATAATGGTTTAATCATTTAAAAAATTTAAAACATGATAAAAATTTCATATATATTTATTATATATTTTTTAAGTTAATCTATAAAATTTGGTGATACGAAATGAAATAAACCATTCATGGAGTTTGTAGGTCGTACGTATGCTTGAAAGCTATTTCCATTTCCTTATCATATTAAAAAAATAGATGTAAATGAAATACATGTATATTATAATTATATTATCATATTAATTTCATATTTATCACATAGATTAATTAAAATTATCCTCAAAAAATTCCATGTAAATTATTAATGAATCGCATTGCTTTGAGGAGGCGGTAATCCACACATCCACAAATGATTTCATCGTATTCCCACATAAAAGAAATCATGAAGTAATGTGTTATATAAAAATTAAATAAGAATAAATAAATCATAAATATCATAAATATCATTTGAAAATATTATTTTCATTATTATTCTCAACCTTGATAAGTGGTAATGGAATAATGAAGGACATCGGTTTGTGAGGCGACAGTCCGTCGTACACAAGAACGATGATTAAGTATCCCATTTGATGAAAATGTGTGATGTTTAAGGACATAAAATTAACATAAAAACATATAAATATATTTAATATACATATTCTATTATTTAATAAATATCTAATAATAATTTATGGTGCAGAGAAAGAAATAAAACAACAGTACTCGTTGAATAACGCTACCTCTTCTTTGGGTAACTCCTTTAGATTTATACCCAAATCCTCAATTCGGTTTATTTATATCAAATAAATATTATAAGATGAGGGGAGGTATATTGTAAATATATTTTTATGGGTTTTTTTTGAGACAAATTTACTGATATGTGTGAATATGTTTGGGGAGTGAGTTCCCTATTATAGTTGAGGAGGAGTGTCCTTCTTGTAAATACATAAAGGTAAACACTATTGGGAGGTCTACCTTACATAATGTTTCCCTAATAATGAACCATATTAGTTAAAAATGGGTATATGGTATAAATCTGGATATAAAATGGGGTTTTTTCAAATTTCTAAGTCATTTTTTCCTCATGTAAAAAGTATAGTCCCTTAGTAAGCTTAATTTTACTACAATCGTGGGGATTAATTTAATTATTTTTTCAGTAATCAATTTGGTAAAAAATTAATTTGAACTTATTTTAAAATGTAAATTATTCATATTATTTATATTAAATACATTTTTTTTCTGAATTACAATCCAACAAGTAGTATAATTTAATTTAAAACTAATCCTACAAATGAATCGAGAAAGCGGGGTTTTAAAGTGAAATTATTTAACAGTTTAATACGTTTTTATATCTAAATAAAATTTTAAAATTATTCCAATGACCTAAATTGAATTAATATGTATATTTTATGTAATTTAACTTTAAAAATAATTAATAATATTATTTAAACATATAAATAATTTAAATTAAAACATTGTTTTCAATTAAAATTCTTTATTTTCACTATTAATCAAAAAATGAAACTTCTCAAAAATATACCAAAAAAATAAACCAAATATAATTTTGATATTATAAATTAAAAATTAAAATTTATATTTAAAAAAAAGATATAAGTGTAAAAATATAGTTTTAAAAGAAGTGTTCTGTTAAAATGTGGCAAAACTACCTTTATAAAAATATAGCTTTTTATGCACAAAATTGGGTTTGTTCTTATCTTATGACTATAAAATATATTTAATTATAGTAAAAAATATTTCATTTTATAAGGCCCAGACCTTAAACCTTAATTAATATTGAATTAACTGAATTATACACATTGAGGATCTCTTCACGGTTTAGAGTTTTAGAGAATTAGGACATAACTATTACATCCCAAATGATTACAAACTAGAAACTTCTACTAAGATTCCATAAAATAAAAAATCTTAAAAAGAAACATATCTAGTTCAATGTTTAAATAGCATTAATTTCCTTTGATCTCATCCTTGACCCTATTCCACATTAAGTTCTGTGATAAAAATTTCAAAAAAACATGGGGTGGGACTAAAAATCTCAGTAAGGGATACACAATGAATGAAAACTGTTAGTTTTTCAAAATAACAAGTAAACCATATATACTTTATCAAAGTAATACTTTTCACCTTTATGAAGTAGTAAAAACTACTCACTGAATAAAAGATCATTACATACCCTTTTTAACCAAATTATTACCATAAACCCCATATAAAGATCACATAACTTATAAAGGTTACTTGGGAAATAAACATACTTAAATCGAATAACCATACAGTCGACTTCCACACATATCACTTAATGGAATAGCCATACGGCCAACTTCCATACCCAATTCATTGGAGGTTATAATGTAACCACCCGTCCTGGTATTCACGGAACCACCCGTCATATGGTTTATCACGTAACCACCCATTAAATTGCAAAGTACCATTATAAAATCATAAGACAAAAAACAAATATAATGGAAAGAAAATATTTCCTCACCTTGATCATAATATATCACTTAAATATATTGTCATAAAAAATCCATTATAAAAACCATATTCAATACCAAAATACATAAAAGTGTATATGTTATTTATTTCATTTTAAAAACATTATGGCTTGTTGAGTAAACTATAGACCAAATAATATTTGCGGCGGCGGAAATGGTCATTGTCACCGTGTACGTTAAAAGAAACATTTATTTTTGTCGTTTAGTAAAATACTTCATAGAAAAAGATTCCTTTTGTATAAAAGTAAATGTCAATGGGGTTTATACACCGTATAAAAGAAAGTTGTGTATAATACGAAATATGCCTCAATGAAAGGAGATTGAGACAATGTCCCTTACCTCGGGTCCGACTAGACTCGATCGTTATTTAACGTCCTGAATAATAACCTTGAGTTAATTAAAACTTGCTTAAGAACCTTTTTAAATTTCATTATTCCTTTTATATCACTTATTTCCATGTTATAAACATTATGTAATCATTTAATTTAATAATGTTTGTTTTGTCGATATTTGGTTCTTAAGTCGAAAGTGGACTTTTACAATTACATGTTGTTCATGTAGTCAATGGTTCTCTATATCCAGAATGATAATCATGATTTTGATATCATATACATCATATATATCCAGCATATACATGTATTTATAATATTACATATTAATTTAGATGTATGAAATGAAATGCACTGTTTATGGAGACAGTATGTCGTACGTACGCATGAATGGTACTTTCATTTCTATGTCATATTAATGGAATAGAAACTAAATGAGAGGTATGTTAATATTAATTCAAGAATTATATTCACCATTTAGATGTAAAATACATCATATATATCCATTATATATATGTACTTATAATAGTACATTACATTTGGGGATAAGAAATGTAATGCACCGTTCATGGAGACGGTAAGCCGTACGTAGGCATGAACATTAATTTCATTTCTATATCATAATTTAATGGAGTGAAATAATAATGAAAAAAATGTATATTATAATTCCAGTATAATATCAAATATAATATTATTAAATCCATCCTTGATACGTCCGACGTATGGCATTAACGAATCAAATCACTTTGAGGGGGCGGTAGTCTGCACTTCCTAAAAAGAAATTATCGTGTTTCCCCACAACGGAAACCATAAAGGTGTGCCATAAATGAAAAATAGAGAATCTTAAGGAAAACATAAACATATTATATATCATATATACATATACTTAAATCTTAATGGCCACCTTTGAACGTGTTTGATGAATATTGAACAATCATCGTTTCGTGAGGCAGAAATTCGCCATCCACGGAAACAGTATGCTCTTTAACCATTTGATGAAGTTGTGAGTAAGTGAGGCTAAAATTACTCACATAAAAACATCCTAGTATATTGATGATACTGTATTTGTTACAAAATAAATGAATAAAAAGAGTTTAAGGGGTTGGAGAAGCAAAATAAAACAAAAGAACACAATAGAGAACACTACCTTTAAAACGGGTAACTCTTTTTGATTTGAGCTCAAAGGCTTCCATGGGAAGAATTATTACTAATTTGAGGATTATAGGAGTAATAGAAGGATTTGGTGAGACAAAATGGGCAGATCTTGGCCGAACCTAAGGATTCAGAGGTGTGGGTAAGGAGGTAGAGGCAGGGGCCTTTTATAAGAGGATAGGAGGGGCACTCTGGGAAAGTTATAAAAGGTTACATTATTATAAAATTATTTTCGGATTAAAATGTCCCACAATTATAAATTTCGAGGATAAGGTGATAAATATTCTAAATCCACCCATCCAATACGTTTTTTACATGTTTTGGTCTTAGATTTTACATTATCTTTTCATTTTATTTAAATCGTTAAATAATGAGGTAATTATTGCATCATCCTGGTGCCATATATAATTTAATTTATTTAATGTCTAAAAATTATAAAAAAATATCATGATGTAGGAAATCGTTAAATATTTATAATGAATATTTATAGTCAAAAATATTACATTTATAACCCCATTTAAATTTTTTTTAGTAAAACAACTCAAGTTTGTGACATTTTTATTTTAACGTTAAATAAAAAGTTATTAATGTCATTTTCCTACCAATGTGGCTCCATGGGGTCCCCAAGTTGAACCATGGATTTTATTGGTCGACCATGACACATCCAATAAGGGTAGGACATGTTTCTAGATCATTTCATATTACTAAAACATTAATTTTACCTTTAATTACACTAATTATCTCTAATCGCGATTAATAAACTTAAAAGTTACTATTCACTAAAAAATTATTTTAATCCCATTGAACTAAATTTTTCTTCTGAATGAAAACCATGTATGTCAGTTTTTTGAAATTAAAAACACAGAGGTGGTAAAATTTCATTTAATTGAAAAATCAGTTTTTTTAAGTACCACTTAGTGGTTTCACTATTCATCCATAATTGAAGTTTTCCAGAAAAATACCAAAAATTCACCCTAAGCTATATTTGATATTACGAATTCAAAAATGATTTCTATTTTACAAAATTAAAAACATATAATTTTCATTAATTAATTCAATAATTAATTCCCGCTGTCAATGCAAATAGAGTGTTTTTATGAAACAATAAGTGTCAAAAGATTGACACTAGTTTAAGTCCAATTTCAAAGTGAAATTAATTCCAACGTCCAATATTGGATTAAATGGTAAAAATATATTCTAATTGAACTTTAAAACCAATTATAAAGATAATCTAATCATATAAATAAATTATATTAAAAAGTGGTTTCGAATTAAAATACAACATTTTTCACTATTCATTAAAAAATGATATTTATCGGAAAAATACCAAAAATTTACAGAAAGTAAATTTTTATGTCCTAATTCTAAAGAAGAATTTTATTTGGTCTAATAGAATGTATAAGAGTACCAAAACTATATTTAATGATGGTTCACCATCAAAAGGAGATAAGTGGTCCTTTAGTGGAAATTAGAGTATATATGCCTAAAATTGAATTCTTTTCATATTTTAAGCCTTTATCCTTTATTAGATAAATGTAAAAACATTTAACAAACATATATAATCATATTTTAGTTATTTCTATTTATTCCGGCCATTACAACGGCTACATGTTAACTACCATTTAAAATAAAATTGTTTTATTACTAGTGTACAATGTAAGATTTCAACGAAACTCTTTGTTGTGTATCGGGTACGCTATCGAACATAGCAACCCATTTAAAGAAAAATTAATATTTAATTCTCAAATATTAATAAATATTAAAATGTTTTATTCTTTATTTACCTGGGATGTTACATCCTTCCCCCCTTTTGGGAATTGCATCCTCTCAATTTTATTCACTTATCAAAATAAGTGGGGGTATTTATCCCTCATAGCATTTTCAGATTCCAATGCTTCCTCTCCACCCATATGGTTTTTCACAAAATCTTTACCTTGTGAATTACCTTATTTCTCAACACTTTGTCTCTTTTCTCAAGAATCTAGACTGGTTGTTCTTCCTAAGAGAGATTCTCTTCCAACTGAACTACCTCTGGCTCAAAACATGAGATGGATCTCACATATACTTTCTCAACATCGAAACATGAAAAACATTGTGTACCTGAGATAAACTCGAAGGTAAAGCCACTCGATAAGAAACTGATCCAACTTTCTCCAGAATTTTATATGGTCCAACGAACCTTGGACTCAACTATCCTTTCTTACAAAATCGCATCACACTTTTCCATGGTGAAACTTTGAGAAAAACATGATCACCTACCTCGAATGATAGATCCTTACTCCAGTTATCTGCATAACTCTTCTTCCTGCTCTGAGATGTTATCATTTGTTTCTGAATCAACTGAACTTTTTCTGCCATCTCTTCTACCAATTCGGGTCCCATCAGCTTCCTTTCACCAACTTCATCCCAAAAATCTGCAGTTCGACACTGATTCCCATATAATGCCTCAAATGGTGCCATCTGTATACTGGAATGAAAACTGTTATTACAAGAAAATTCAACCAAAGAAAGATGTTAGTCCCAACATCCCTGATAATCCATCGAACAAGCACATAGCATATCCTCCAATGTCTGAATTGTTCGTTCTCACTGCCCATCTGATTGTGGATGAAAAGCTGTAATAAAATTTAATTCAGTACCCAATGACTTCTGAAGGCCTTTACAAAATTTAGATGTAAACCTGGGATCATGATCAGATACAATGGAGAGGGGAACTCCATGCAACCTGATTATCTCTTTAAGATACAATCGAGAAAGTTGATCTAGAGAGAATGAATCTCGAATAGGATGGAAATGAGCAGATTTAGTCAATCGATCAACAATAACCCAGATTGCATTATTACCTCGAGATGTTCTCAGTAATCCCACAACAAATTCTATGGATATATTTTCCAATATCCAATCTGGCACTGGTAAAGGATGCATCACCCCATTCGGTAACTAACGCTCTTCTTTAACCTGCTGACAAGTCAAACACATCATAGTAATGTCAGCATTATCTTTTTTCATTCCATCCCACCAGTAATTCTCCCGCAGATCTCTATACATCTTAGTGCTGCCCGGATGAACTAAAAACAAGGAACTATGAGCCACACATAACAACTCATTCGTCAACTGTGAATCACTAGGCACACATAATCTCTTCTCAATCCTCAAAACACAATCATTATCATTGTTAAATTCATGAAACTTACCCTTCAGAACCAGCTCTACCTTTTTCTGCAACACATTGTCTTGCTTCTGTGCTTGCTTGATTCTATGTGATAGAGAAGATTTCACGGATACCTGAAACTAAACAAAAGGACTTCCTGCACAAACAACTTTTATGCCAATGTTCATCAAATCCTTAACCAATGGATCAAGTTCCAAATGCAACTTTGTTAATGAAGCATTACTTTTTCGACTTAAAGCATCATCCAATTTATTTGCTTTTCCATGATGTTAAGGAATTGTACAATCATAATAATTGATTAATTATAGCCATCTTCTCTATCCCATGTTCAATTATTTCTGAGTGAATATATACTTTAAACTTTTGTGATCAGTATATATTTCACACTTTACTCCATACAAATGATGCCTCCTAATTTTTAAAGAAAAAACAACAGCAGCTAATTCCAAATCACGTGTAGGGTTATTTACCTCATGAGTTTTCAACTAACGTGAATCATAAGAAATTACCTGGTCATTCTGCATAAGTAGGTAGCCAAATCCCTTCAACGAAGCATCACTATAGATAACAAACTCACCATTCCAGGAAAAAAGTGCCAAAACTGGAGCATTCACCAATCTTCTTTTCAACTCCTGAAAACAATCATCACATTCTTTTGTCCAAATAAACATAACACCCTTCCCAGTTAGCTTAGTCATTAGACTAGATAATCATGAAAAATTTTCCACAAACCATCGGTAGTAACCTGACAAACCAAGAAAACTACGGATCTCGGTTACATTTGTTGGTCATGGCCATTCTTCAAAAATTTTTGTTTTAGCAGGATCAACAGTTATTCCATCTTTTGAAACAATGTGACCAAGGAAAGAAATTTTTTATAACCAAAACTCACACTTTATGAATTTCCAATATAATTTATTTTCTATTAAGTTTTTTAAAATTACCCTTAAATGTCTTTCATGATCCTATTTACTTTCAGAAAACACCAAAAATATCATCAATCTCATCACTATCCCAGATATGTTTCACCATCGACCACCACTGATCAGTTTCACCTTCAAAACGGTAAACAGCAAGACTAAACTTTTGATATTCTGAACAACCCATTACATCAATATTCTTCTCCAATGATTAAATCCACCCTTCATCTAGGAAATTGTCAAATGGACCTCTGAATGATGGGGGATGGTGCCTCATGAAATGTTCCACCACTGACATGTTCCTCTGCAGTTGAGCTGGCTGATCTCGTGCATGGATACCACCACAATTTATAGCCTGAGTCGACCGTGCCATCACTGCAAAAAACTGTTCAGTTCCAATTCCGACCATCTCAGGTTTCTTATTTGGAAGGTTGTCTTCCTCATGATGTATTCCCAACATAGCTGCCTTGTTTCCTCTGCGGAAAACCATTCTGAACACAGAAATATCTTTGGCGAAGCAATATGGTAATCATTAAATGCTATATCATTTCAGTCATACCATAAATTAACATATAATTTAACACTTTTCTAACTCTTAAAATTGTCTGAACCGACCTCTGATACCAACTATAAGGCCCCGACCTTAAAACATACTTATTATTTAATTAAATGAATAATTCATATTGAGGATCTTTTCATGGTTTAGAGTTTTAGATAATTAGGACATAACAATTACATCTCAAAAGATTACAAAGTAGAAACATCTAGTATGTTTCCATAAAATAAAAACTCTTAAAAAGGAACATGTCTAGTTCCATGTTTTAGATAGCATGACTATCCCTTGATCCCATCCTTGACCCTATTCCACTTTATTTCCTGGGAAAAACATTTCAAAAAAAATCGGGGGTGAGCATAAAAAGCACAGTAAAAGATTCACAATGAATGAAAACTGTTAGTTATTCAAAACAACAAGTAAAACATGTATACTTTATCAAAGTAATAATTTTCACCTTTATGAAGTAGTAAAAACTCTTCACTGAATAAAAGAACATTACATACCCTTTTTAACCAAAATATTACAATAAAACCCATATAAAGATCACATAACTTATAAAGGTAACTTGGGACATAAACATAATTAAATGTAATAACCATACGGTCAAATTCCACACATATCACTTAATTGAATAGCCATATGACCAACTTCCATACACAATGCATTAGAGGTTATAACATAACCACCCATCCTGCTATTCACGGCACCAGCCATCATATGGTTTATCACGTATCCATCCGTCAAATGTCCAAGTACAATTATAATATCATATGACATAAAATAAATATAATGGAAGGAAAAAATTTCCACACCTTCATCACAATACATCACATAAATATATTGTCATAAAAAATAAATTATAAAAACCATTTTTAATACCAAAATACATAAAAGAGTATATGGTATTTATTTCATTTTGAAAACATTTCCGCTTGTTGAGGAAACCAAAGATTAAATAATACTCGTGGCGGTGGAAAAGGTTGTTGTCACTGCATACATTAATAGAAACATTCCTTTTTGTCGTTTAGTAAAAAACTTCGTAGAAAAAGATTCCTTTTGTATAAAATTAAAATTCAAATGGGTTAATACACCGTATAAAAGAACGTTGTGTATAAAATGAAATATGCCTCAATGAAAGAAGATTGAGACGATGTCCCTTACCTCGGGTCCGACTTGACTCAATCGTTCTTTAATGTCCTGAATAATAAACTTGACCTAATTTATACTTAATTAAGAACCTTTTTCATGATCATTATTCCTTTTATATAACTTATTTCCATGTTATAAACATTATGTAATCATTTATGTTAATAATGTTGTTTTGTCGATATTTGGTTCTTAAGTCAAAAGTAGACTTCTTACAATTACATGTTGTTCGTGTGGTCAAAGGTTATTTATATCCAGAATTATATTCATGATTTGGATATCTTATATATCATATATATCCAGAATATACATGTATTTATAATATTACATAATCATTTAGAGGTAAGAAATGAAATGCATCATTCATGGAGACGGTAAGCCGTACGTACACATGAATGCTACTTTCATTTCTATGTCATATTAATAGAATTCTATCTAAATGATAGGTATTCATATTTTAATTCCTGAATTATATTCATCATTTAGATGTAACATACATCATATATATCCATTATATATATGTACTTATAATAGTACATTACATTTGGGGATAAGAAATAAAATGCACCGTTCATGGAGACTGTAAGCCGTACGTACGCATGAACGCTACTTTCATTTCTTTCTCATACTTTAATGGAGTGAGATCATAATGATAAAAATGTATATTATAATTCCAGTATAATATCATATATAATATTATTAAATCCATCCTTTATAAATCACACGTATGACATTAACGAATCAAATCACTTTGAGGGGGCGGTAGTCCGCACTTCCTAAAATGAAATTATCGTGTTTACCCAAAATGGAAACCATAAAGGTCTGCCAAAAAAGAAAAATACAGAAGCGTAAAGAAACCATAAACATATTATATATTATATATAAATATAGTGACATCTTAGTGGCCACCTTTGAAGGTGTTAGAATAATATTGAACAATCATCGTTTCGTGATGCAGAAATTCGCCATCCATGGAAATAGTATGCTCTTTAACCATTAGATGAAGGTGTGTGTAATTATAGCTCAAAATCATCATAAAAAACATCCTATTATATTGAAGATACTGGATTTGTTACAAAATAAATGTATAAAAAGATTTTAGGGGGTTGGAGAAGAAAAATACAACAAAAGAACACAAGAGAAAACACTACCTTAAAACGGGTAACTCTTTTGGATTTGAGCTCAAAGGCATCCATGGGAAGACTAATTACCAAAGTGAGGCTTCTAGGAGTAAGAGAGGGATTTGGAGAGACAAAATGGGCTGATCTTGACCGAACCAAATGTTTGATAGGTGTGGGTAAGGAGGTAGATGTGGGGGCCTTTTATAAGAGGAGAGGAAGGGCACTCTTGGAATGTTATAAAAGGTTACTTTATTATAAAATTAATTTCGGATAAAAAAGGCCCCAAAATTATAACTTTAGAGTATAAGGTGATAAGGATTCGAAATCCACCCATGAAATAGGTTTTTTACATGTTTAGGTCATAGATTTTACATTATCTTTTCATTTTATTTAAATCGTTAAATTTTGAGGTAATCGCTGCATCATCGTTGTGCCATAAATAATTTAATTTATTTAATGTCTAAAAATTATAAAAAAATATCATGATGTAGGAAATATTTTTATATTTATAATGAATATTTATAGTAAACAATATGACTTTTATATCCCCATTTAAAAATTGTGTTAGTAAAACAACTCATGTTTGTGACATTTTTATTTTAACATTAAATAGAAAGTTATTAATGTCATTTTCCTACCAAAGTGGCTCCATGGGGTCCCAATATGACCCATAGATTGTATCGGTCGTCCACGACACGTCCAATGAGGGTATTACATGTTTCCAGGTCATTTCATATTATTAAAACATTATTTTTACATTAAATTACACTAATTACCTCTAATCACGATTAATAAACGTAAAAGATACTATTCACCAAAAAATAATTATAGTCTCATTGAACCACATTTTACATCTTAATGACAACCATGTATGTTGGAGTTTTAAAATTCATAGCACATAGGTGGTAAAATTTCATTTAAATGAAAAATCAGTTTTTTTATGTACCACTTAGTGGTTTCACTATTCATCAAAAATAGAAGTTTTTCAGAAAAATACAAAAAATTCACCCAAAGCTATATTTGATATTCCAAATTCAAAAATTATTTCTATTTAAGAAAATTCAAAACATATAATTTTCATTAATTAATTCAATAATTAATTCCCGATGTCAGAGCAAATAGCGTGTTTCTATGAAATAATAAGTATCAAAAGATTGACACTAGTTTAAGTCCAATTTCAAAATGAAATTAATTTCAACAACCACTATTGGATTAAGTGGTAAAAATATATTCTAATTGCACTTTAAACCCAATTTTAAAGATAATCTAATCATATAAATATATTAGATTAAAATGAAGTTTTGAATTAATATACAACATTTTTCACTATTCATTATAAAATGATCTTTATCGGAAAAATACAAAAAAATTTACACAAAGTAAATTTTGATGTCCCAATTCTAAAGAAGAATTTTATTTGGTACAATAGAATTTATAATAGTGACCAAAACTATATTTAATGACGGTTTGCAATGAAAAGTCCATAAGTGGACCTTTAGTGGAAATTAGAGTATATATGCCTAAAATTGAATTCTTTTCGTATTTTAAGCCTTTATCATTTATTGGATAAATGTAAAAACATTTCAAAAAAAAAATATAATCATATTTTAGTTATTTCTATTCATTCCCTCCAATACAACGGCTACGTGTTAACTACCATTTAAAATAGTATTGTTTCATTACTAGTGTGCAATGTAAGATTTCAAAGAAACTATTTGTTGCGTATCGGGTATGCTATCGAACATAAAAACCCCTTTAAAGTAAAATTAATATTTAATTCTCTAATATTAATAAATATTAAAATGTTTCATTCTTTATTTACCTGGGATGATACACATTTAATATATAATATATAAATATATATATATTTAATATAATTCACAAATAGTAACTAATTAAATTTTTTTAGTTAAAACACCTTTGGGTGAATTAAAATAGTTTTTTATAAAAACATATCAATTATATTCAATTGTTTTTCATTGTCATTTATAATTAATTGGCAAAAAAAAATTCATTTTATATTTGTTTAAAACATATATTTTCATAATTTAGTTAATCCTATTTATAATAGAAAATTTAATGGCTGAGAGATAATTTTCATTTTATATTATAATATTAATATGATTTAGTAAAACATGGTTTTACGTGTAATCCTAGCCATAGATCAAATTCATTGTTGCATGTAACACAAGCTAACTCAATGTTTCATTAATTTAATGTTATATGATATATTTAATTTATTTAAAATAGCAAATATATTATAAGGTATCACGATATTATATTTCCTTCTACGCTTGGTGTTGCGTATGATACATGCTACTAAATAAAATGTTATTCTTTTAGAATTTTAGGGTGTTACGTGTATGATCCAATGATACAATATTTATTGATTATATTTATTTTTTATGAATACTAAAAAAATATATTGACGAAACCCATTTAATTTTCCATGCGTTAAGCAATGAAGATATGACTTTAGAGGATTTTGTGTGGTTGTGTTTGTAGTGGGATTCATTCCATTATTTTGGTCATGGTACAAACCATGGGTGTGTTTCCCTATTGACTAGTGTTAGGTCTAAGATGATGATAAAAAATGTTCAAGATGTGGTTATAATTTATCAAAATAAAATTTAAACTGAAATAAATTATTTATCAAATTTAATTTTCATAGTTAATTATCATCCATAATAGGTGATAATATATGATAGAAAACTAAATAATGAACTAAATATATATATTATTCTAGCCCAATGATAGAATATTTCTTCTCTTACACCTCTTTACACTTTGAGAGATTAATTTTTCACTACCTAATTTTTTAGGATGAACCATAACCAAATTACAACCTAATTTTTATAATATAAGTATAATCATGACACCTGCCTTTTAGATGGGGAGTAACAACCCATTACAAATTAACATTATATATCAACAGTCACAACCTAAACAATTTGGAATTTAGAATAAAAAAGTCACAACCACAAGTGAGAGAATTACTTTTTCTGAAAACCATAAAACTAATGGTTTAAACACTAATGAGAAGATGTGAAGAATTAATACAAATATATATAGAACTGAGAAGAGAAGAAGTTTATGAAGACATATTGAAGTATTGAATTTGGTTCATTGATTAAGGGATCATTTTTTATCTTAAATATATAAATATTAATCTTGGAATATTAGGATCCCATTAATAGAGCATCCAATAGATGTAACAATGTTCACATGGGATTAATTTTAAGTTCATATTTTTATAGATTTTATACAACACTTGAGATCCTATAGGTTCATAGTAAATATCTGGTTATTTAGAGAAAGATGACATGTATCTTCACCAATTCCAAAACCTTATGGAAATATATTTTATAAAAATTAAATATCCTAAAAAATAGTTTAAATAAAATCAAAATAATAATAGTAACCGTTCTTGAATTATCATTAAGAAATATGTTCCCAATATTATTATTGATAATATCTTCATTTAAAATTCAAATAAAAAAGTTACTCAAAAATGTTTTAATAAATTTAAAACTATCTCCATAATAACAGGATGGTGGATTCTTAAAAAACTTGTATAACATTTCCTTTAAAATTTCTAAATTTAGAAATAAATTCCATATTCATGGTGAATATTGAATAATATTTATCCTATATTCATAATCTTAAAAATTAACTTGAATAGCAATAAATATATTCGTTGGATATAAATAATAACTTAGGTCAAATAAATAAACTCATAATATATAAAATCAAATATAAGAAAGATATATTATATGTATATAAATGAAACATAACCAAATTTAATCTTTATTTAAATCACTCAATAATTAATTTGTATAAAATCTAGTAAATTAATATCATTTATATAATAAAAAATAATTAAAATACTTAATATAAATGTACAGTAAATCATATAATCATAATACATGAAAAATAGAATACTCTAAATAATGCTAATCTTATAATGAGAATTACCACAATCATACCCATAATGGAATGTAGGAGAACTTACATGATGTATAAGATATTTTAGAAAGTTTAATGAAAATGGTGAAATTATAATTATAGAAAAAAAATGTTTCAACCTGATCTGGTTTCTTATATATAGATTCCATGCACAAAATTTTGAGCTTTAATATAATTAATTTTTCAATATAATAATTATTTTTTTATAAAGTATATTTTATTTATCTAATGTATGAGTATATAAATTTTGATATAATTTTTTGAAGAAGAGTAAAAGATGGGTTGATTTATTATCATTTTAAAAATAATCTTACTTTAAACAATGTTTATTTTTTAGGTATTTTAATGATGGAAATGGAAAGGTGATTTGAAGCGGACTTGGCCAAAAAATCATCTTGTGACTATCCAACCCCCAACTAGGTGCTAGACACATATACACCCTGAATGGAAGCTGGTTGCGTGCCTTGGAAGGCCAAGGACAGTCACAATAGAGCAGGAGTAACAGTCACACATGGTGCATGCACAGGGGGGAAATGGTTGATAACCACTCAGTGTGGATCCACAAGGATACTATTGAGAATCCAATAGCTCCTATTAAATATTGTTATATAAAATGTATTTCACATTGGGCCTTATAAAATAGAGGATGAAGGAATAAAACTATGACGTGGGATGCCAGAAAGTGGGATATTGTTCATCACTTACTGAAATGACCACGTTCCATCCCACACCCTTGTCACCAAACCTCAGACACAATTTACCGCTTCCTTTCCAATATCTTCCACTAAAATAACCTATTATCACTATTCCCACCACTATGAGCTCATGCACAAGCTCGACTACCACAGTGAGGCATAGAATCACTATGGGCACACTCACAGATCCCATAACATACACTGTTAATCCACTATTGAGTGGATCCTTGAACCTCATCAGGTTTTGATAATTAAAAATATTTATTTTTTATTTCCATTGAATTTAGTAATACATTGAATCAATTATTTTTTAACGTATACTTAGTCTTGATCATATCATTTTATTCTTTTCTTAATTTATCTTTAGATCATATATTCTGATTTTTCAAAACTTGTACAAGTAGTTTATTGAAGTATTACAAGGATAAATAATTATTTAAGACCTTAAAATGTCATTTAGTACAATATTTTACTATTACCATATAGAAATTATAATATACACAATGTATAAAAATCATAATCCACATAGGAAATTTTAAATTCACGTATCTGTTTTGAAATCCACATAATATATTTCCCAGAATCAGTTCCCTTATATATTTTGGACCATTTATTTAGCTACACAACTCTAAATTTAGAGTGGTTTATAAACATAATAAAATTATATACATTTCGTCATAATACACAAAATTCTAAATTAATCTCTATCATCCTTGAAATTTGGTTTGAATTCACTAAATATTTTCAGGTTGAATTCAAATGTTTTATAGAACTATTTTCCTAAAAGAATTTAATGATAACATAAGTTATATATATCCAATAAAGGTTATTATTGATTATTTATAATGATAATTAAATTTTATTAATGTAATTCAAAATTACCCAAAGTTGATTCTTCCATTCAGATGGTATTTTTTCATCAAAAGTTTGAAAAGTCAATCTATTTTCATTTTTCATGAATTTGGATACATGATTCACTTACATGAATCACCTATGTGATGAATTTGAATATATAATTTATTTAAATTAATCAAATACCTGATTAGTTAATATTACTTGATTCACCTACATGAATCACTTACATGGCCAACTCTCCTACGTATAGAAAAAATCCTAACTAAAGAAAACATATATGAATTATCCAATGTAGTTTAATGCTATCATACCTGAAATTATGAGATGTTTTACGTTTTGTTTCATCGTTATGTTTTATTCATGTTCATTTCATATGTTTTAATTAGTATATTGAATTTATGAATTCATATTAATTATATATAAACAACAGTGATTGTTTTTATTTTTTTAACATGTTTTTATGAAGATCAAAGTGTGTTTTTTGTCCATGCATGAAAAATAAATCTTGAAACACTAAAAACATTTTTATTAGTGTATATTACTTTCTTAAATTTTATTGTTCATAAATTAATATTAGTTGATATTAAAATAATTCAAAATAGTTTTAATTTATTTAATGTGGTGTTATTAATTTTTATATTCTCCACATATTTACTACTCATTTATAAGGGAATGATTTTGAATTTTGTATTTAAAATTTAAAAATATTTTTTTCATTGAATTTATCTTTAACAAATTATTATGGATACAATGTGAATTATTTGATATATTATTTCAAATTGGTTTGAATTTTTAAATTTTATTTTAAATTTCTATTTTTAGTTGAGCGATTATTACATAATGATAATATCATTCTCTCTCTCTAATAATCCAGTATTATTATGTTTTAATTTTAATTTTTCTAACAATTACTCATCTCCAATAATTTTATTTTTTTTAAAAGGAATCGATCTTTTTTTATTTTGAAAATAGTGTGTAAGTGAATGAATTCTAATACGACACATATTCAATAAGTTCTTTCGTGTTTTAAGTTATACATTGTGAAGAGAAATTTGTTGCACATTCAACATATGATGAATAGTTATCACTACTACTCGATGATATCTCAAGGGATTATCAAAAACTTATATGACTTATTTTACTACCATGATGATACAATCAAGATTATATAGAACTCAAGAACCAATATTTATGTTTTATTCTTCTTCTATTTTATTCCATTCTTGTTTCTTGAGTCTATAAGACTTTTTCCATCTCTCACATTCTTTCACATTCTATAAAAACTATTTAATAAAAAATAATTCCATATCATTGGGTTTTGATTCCCATATTATAATGAATAGACCATTCAGGTTGTGTCTATTGGTATCTAAATCGGGATTATAATTGGGTTGTGACTCCTCATACAAAACACAGGTTTCATTTAGATATACATCCACTAGAAAAAAGTATTATGTAATTGGGTTATGATTCCCCATTAAAAATAAGTTAGTTTACAATTTATATCTCCCTGAATATAGAGTTATAAGAGTATAATAGGTCCACTTTGGACTAAACTACTACAAAAAACATCCTTGTGTTATTTATTTTATTTTATATATTAATTTACATTGTTAATTAACACTACTAATTATGTTTTCTAATAATAATTATTATTTAAAATTTTAATTGATTATATTTAAGCCCATCCCCCATAGATATTCTTATATCACCTATCTGACTTCATAGCCACAATAAGTATGGATATCCTAGGCATGAAATAAAAAAATCTATTATCCACCTAAGCAAGATTAGTTGAGTTCGAGGAATGAATTCCCTATACAAGTCGTGAATGATTCAAACAGAATATGATGTAGATAATATAGATGAATTCATGCCTTGAATGAACATACATGATGTGAATAGTGTGTGTCCCATTCAATAAAAGATGAAATCATACATTTTTTATCCTGAATGTAGTTTCACAAATGAATGTGTGAGTTAAAAGATGATTTAAGAAATGATTTTATTTAGATTCCAGGTTAAATTTTAGATGTTTTGTGTTTCTAGCACTCCAGGAAGTATTAGATGTATTTGATATGAAATTATTATAAAGGGAAATAGAATTCAATATGTCTATCCCTCAAGGGTTTCTATTCCTATAAAATTGGATGGTTATCCACTATAGAAAGGGATGGAAAATATTGAATCTTGGACTTACTGTGATACTTCTAGAGAATTAAAATAATTGCATAGGGATGTTTCCAGACTAAATTGTGGTTCTATTAAATATTTATATCCCCTAATGACTAGATTGATGGGTAAGTTTGTTATGTTCCAATAAATTAAATAATAGAAATTTATAATGGTGGGTATTATTTCTCTACTAGTTCATGTATAATTGTGTAATTCAGATTCAATTTTTCATCACATTTCTCCTCTTTTATCTTGACCATTGATAATCAAATTGGGAATTAATTTTTAAATGAATAAATAGTATGCATAATCCACCCCTGAACATTTAATGGATCAAAATAACTATGATTGAACACAGTATTGAATCACTTAATTTATTAGTGACTCAAATTATCTGACCAAATGAAAAGTGAAGTTATTGAATTAGATATATAACAATATAATCAACTGTTCTATAAGATTCAACACCATGAAAAACAATGATATATTTTTTCACTTCGATCCCTAAGAACATGAACCCCGTATTATATATTTTAGTACATTTTAACATATTTATTCCAATTAATTTATTTGTGTTCTCCCAATCACAATAAATAACAAAACATTCTTAAAATATTCCTAATTTATCCCAGGGATATGACACTCTAACATTGTATTAACTATATTAATTTAATTTGTAATAGTTTTTCTATTACATTTATAAATTACATAATTTTTTATCCTTGTGGGAACTAATAAATCCCCAAAGAAAGTAAAATTTTGGGAACTATTGTTTCAAATGAATTAAATGTATTTTTTTTGTTTTAATGATTTATTTGTTTTGTTTTCTGCCTTACACTAGGTTTGATCATGTTGTGAATTTTAGTTTTTGATATTTTATGAAAAAACACTCGAACAGAGCCAAAAGAAAATATATACTCAAGTTCAACCTCAAATTGTAATAAATTCTATGGAAGAGAAAGAAATAATCTTATACAATGATGGATGGTGTCAGAAAATGAGAGCAGGGAATAGTTGGTGATGTATAACAAAGAGATCTAGGACATCAAGAACATATATATTATAAAATACCATAAAACATGAGAGTCTATCCATGTATACTCGTGTTACCAGTAGGTTCCACACACTTCTAGATCAGTCTAATAATAATCAAGATGATTTCTAACTCTGGTTATTTTTCTAGACTACCCAATGAATACTGAAATTCACACCTAGGGAGTTTTATAGAACGTTTTGAGACATTACAATTTCAAAAAAATTATATTGATGTTGTTGTATTATGCTTATGCCAATTTTTATTAAGGGACGGATAATAAGAATTAATACAAGGTATTCAACCTCGTTGTATTAGGATATGGGAAAATTAGGAAAGAATATTTTTAACTCACCTCTTCCCTAATAAAAATTAATAAATACTTAGGTTAAATTTTTAAATTTTAATCAATGATATGATAAACAAATTTATAATTCAGGGTAATGTTTTAATGAATAAATCAGAAAATGCATGTATCATGGAAACAAATTTTGGTTATTAATTAAAACATTTTATAATTTTTTATCATAGAGAAATGGGTCAATTGTGAATAGTGTAGTAAGAATATCACTAAAGAAAAATAATCTAGAAGAATGATACACCCAATTAGATGAAATGGAGGGAAACAACATTTAATGAAAAACTAAAAGTGTAAAAATGAGGGTAGTCCACATGATCAACAACAAAAAATATATAGTGTCCTGGATATACTCCATTACCAAAAATATGGATTCAATTGTGGTAATGAACGAACCTCATGGTACATATACTAAAGAAGTAAATTATTTTGATTACAGTTGTTAAAATAATTTTCAGGGTTGGTGACTAAAATAACAGTAATAAAAATGTCATCAAAAAATAGTATAGATATATAAACAGCAATAATGATCATCACCATAGAGTCAAATCAACACACTATAGTATACTTTTTCCAAATTCATTACCATAAATGGGGCCTCTATAAAGTAATTAGAGGATTATTAAAAATTCTAATTTTTGGTTATCAATGACCTAAAATATAACTCTATAGAATAAATATATTCACTCATATTGTTGGAATTTAAATATACGAAATTTTTTGACCAAATTATAAAGTGTATAAGATGGGTACTACTTGGATGTTTTGAATTTAACCCATGAATATACATAAAGGACATCTCTCTGCGAAGATAGAAAATAAAAAAAAATATAGAGCTGAACCAAGCATTAATCTTCCAAACTAACAATTTGATAAAGATAATGAAAATTAATAAATAATCAAGAAATATATAAATTTAATTATGATGAAGAAATATATAACTCCCTCCACTATAAAATCCAAGATTACACTTTCAATAGAGGCTAAAACAAGGTAAAACTAAAACATAGAAAGGTGAGTTTCTTGAACACATTAAAAACAATTAATATTAACATCCAATTTTCATAATCCCTCAACAAAATGGTAATTTATAAAAACATTATGAAAGTTTAGGTGTCGAACAAGATAAATTTGGAGGAAATAAGCATCATCCAACTCATAAGGGAGTGTTTTACTATAGTATCCAAATATTTACATATGAAACAATAGTAAACATGTACTTTTTTAATTATTATTAATATTAGATCTAATAAATTTGGAAAATAACTATGTGACCTAGGTGAAATCATGAAAATCCTGTCATAAACCACATTTAAAAGTCTTAGATTTGAAAATAAGAAGAAAATGAAAGTTTCACTCTGGCATGTAGATTCAAAAGTATGCCTCGGGTATGATTGAAGATATTATAGTCAATGTCGATAGATTCATCTACCTATAGTATTTATTTGTGTTGTAAATGGAATCATAATTCACACCCCTCATCTTAGGAAGTCCATTCATGGATAACAGAATATCATTAATTGATGTAAAAAATATAAAGCTATGTTTGAGAGTTAGTGAGAAGAAAGTGAGTTTCAAAATACATAAGGAAATAAATAATTATGAGGTAAATATTAATGATCAAGATGAGTAAATAATTATAATAGAAAATTTATTATTTTAATTTAATAAAAAATATAAGGTAACTATTTTCAAATAAAAATAAAAAAAATAGAAATGTTGAACATAAAAAAAGTTAAGGGATAATTTCACTGGCGATAAAGGAGAAGTTGGAACAAAAAAGTTTAAATATGGGTATTAGGTATGGATGTTACATGGTCTAACCATTTTTTTAGTTAAAAAAAGTACTAGTGTATAAACCCAATGAATGTAGAAAAGTTTTTAACACAAGGAATAGTGTGGCCATTTTTAGAGGATGGTTGATGACCCATCCAGGATCACATAACTTTATTGATTCCATTCATTAATCCAGATAGGAAAAACTTTTTCCAACTATGCATTACTTGATATAAAACAGGTAATTTCATGATTCATGGTCAAAAAAAATACTTCTAAGAGGAAAATCAAGTTTTTATGTAATATTAGGATTTAAAATTCCTTCTTTTCGATGTATTCTCACATTTCCATATTTTCTTTGACATTTAAAGGACATATGCCTACACATTAAATTCATTATTTTAAATTTTTAGTTCTATTATGGAATGAGAACAATGAAAATAGAAAGAAGGAACTTGAATATGTTGCAAGTGATTCACATTGTGAAAGGAATTTTCACACTATGAACTGTTACAAAAAAAACCTAAATAATAAAATTTTAATATTTCATGGATGTGAGTTTATGCCCATCAATTTAATAAGGAATTTTGAGTTTTAACTTGATTATATTCTATTACTCACCTACATTTATTCTTATAAGTTTTAAATTAGAAAATTATATGACCCCCACATAGAATTTTTTCTTCAATTACTAAACTATGAGACACAAATTTCTTAGTAAAAATATCATACCATGTTTTTTGGATTTTTATTCAATGATTTTGAATGAGTAGAATGGGGGAATTAATTAGTTATGATAAACATGGGGATTTCGATTAAAAAATCATGATTTAAGAGATATTTTTTGTTTATGTAATTGATATTATTCTTAGTTTTTTCGTGTTTTGAATTTCTAAAATTTCTATTGATTGATTTCTTATTAGTGTGAATTTACATAATTGATTGTATAAATTTTATATTCTCATTCCCAAGATATTATCTAAAACTAATATTTATATTCTTTTCTTATGGATATTTCTTAAGATACTCAGGTATGATTTCTTATATAACTTGTATTTTCTCTTGGTAAATATATGATTTTACAATGTCACATTTAATATTATTGAATAATTTCATTTATCCTTGGAGCCATATTTATATTTATTATTATTTAAGACTATATAAATCATTGATGACATTATTATGAAAAATAAATGTTCGAAGACAATTTTTCCATTCATATCCTACTCCTTTCATTATTCATGATATTTTAAATTTAGACCGTGGGAGAGAGATTGTTCACTATTACCTAGAAATTGATATTATCATATTGGTTTAGGTAGTGGATGTGAGGCTTGTTCAAATCATGAATTTCAAAACAAAATTGAAAAATGGGTTATGCTTTTGGAGGGTCAAAAATCACCATTACTTGGATAATGATCTTGATCATTTGGATTTGGGTGGTGAATGTCAGAATAATAATTAAATTAATTTTTATTTTCATGAGAAATTCCTTTGTGAATAACCACATTTTTAAACATTATTATTTATAATCCTAAATTACATACCTACCCTAAATCTTAAGGGTCATTTAAATATCATTTAAATTCCATCGTGATTAATTTTTATTTTATTTTTCTATACTATGTGGAGAAGGTAGATGTATTTCAGTTTTGTGGAAAAGCAACATGATTGGAGTTAAGAGAATAACTTCATTTACATTGGTAGCTTTAGTGGTGGGATAAAAGACATAAAGTGAGGTGAATTGAAATTTCCATGCACAATAATAATGAATTTAAATTTTTTAATGAAATAGTGGAGGGTAATGGTTAATTTAATAGTGTAAGATTAAAATATATTTTGTATTGTTTCTTTGAAAAGTGATCATTTGATAAAAAATTATATTAGAATTTAGGTCACTTAATTCTCAATTGAGTCACATGATGTTTTTTAAATTGGCATTATAATGATGGTAGGGTGAGAGCCCTTTTAGTATGTTGATATTTCAATCTTCAGGACATGAATTAATTCATGTGTGGGGTAATTTCATAAGTAGATTCCATGGATATGTTTTTCATGTTCAAATTAAATAAATTTTTAATTTAATTTTTAGTTTTTTCTACATAATAATTTTTTATTTAATGTGTGAGAAAATAATTTTATAAATAATTATTTGAAGAAAAAAGTAAAATGGATTAATTGTGAATCATTTTTAATATTAATTTTACTTTATAAAAATTATTTGTTTTTTTGTATTAGAAACCTATAAATTCCAAATGGATTTTAAGGGTATTTGGCCAAAAATTGGCCCACAGCTATCCATCCCTCAACCACGTTACAACCACCTCTCCAACCCAAAGGGTAGTAGACCATGAACTTATATATTCTAAGAAAATTAATATTAGAGTAAGAGAAATTGACAGGCATGGTATGTGAATATGTGTGTGTAGGGGGGAATGGTGGATAACACCTTAGTTCAGAATAACAGGAGGGATAATAGGAGTCCACAGAATCCCATTCAGGTTTGATCTATTAAAATAATTTTGAATCGATGTTGAAATTTTAGAGTTTGAATGAAGAAAACACTAATGTGGGATGTATGAATGTGGGAAACACTACATCACATTCCAAAACAAATTATTTTTAGCCCACGTCCACATCACCTCACCTCGAACATTCTTCAATGACACCTTCTTCATTTCTCACCATCTTCATTTCCATTTATATATGGATACCACTGTTTTTGCCATTGGAATATTGGTCTCAAGATCCACAACCACTATGATGTTGAGAAATACAACATATTCTATTCTAGAGCTCATACATTCCAATTTGAAACCACTATGAGGATTGAGATGGCCTGCGTGCAACAAAGGATCCATTGTCAAGGATAAATCAATAAGAGTTGAGTTCATGACCTGAATTATCTATACACACCATTAATTATTTAAAAATAATTTAAAGAATAAAATATAAAATCATTAATTCCTTTAATGATCATATAAAACATGAACAATGTGTTTCCCATACATGAAAATCTAAATTTTCACATTCCACATATAATAGCCTTGAAGCCACACTCCCAGATGTTGTGTAGAAAACATAAATTTTACAGTACCAACTTTGAAACCTATTAATGTGACCCAAATTTATCAATCCAAAAATTACAAAATAAAAAAATAAAAATATTTGATCACATACATTATCAATTAAGTTTTAGGATTAGATTTTTTTGAAATTAGTAAAAATTCTTATCATCATATATTCTCTAACAACTGGTTCATTATGGTAAACATTATCTCCCAATATAACCAACATTTATTATTTAAAATTAATAATCATAGTAATCAATATTAAATCCCATCTATACATAAATTATTAAACCTCATTTATTATAACCTAGTTAAAAGGAATCATAGGAAGGGTGACCTAAAATGCTCAATAAGTGAAAACTGATGAATTAAAAATTAAATGTCATCGATGATCATATGATGAGAATAATTATATTATTATATAATCAATGTTCATTAGTATAACATAACAATATTCATAACCATAAATACCTTGATCATCAAACATGAAAAAAGGAATAAGGATTTAGCAAAGGTAAGATTTATTATAATCAATAATCATGAGCCATGTAATATAAATATCGATCATTAGAAACATTATAAACTCATAAAAATCATTGATAAAATGTATCATTATCTTGTAAAAATATAATCACATCACTTCATAAAAAATTTAATAAAAAATATGGTCCACTTCCATCTTTGTATTACCTAATGCATTGGATCGCAATCGGGACACACCAATTCTATAAACTATATCTGGCTCACCCGAAACTATCTAACCACACCCATCGTATAAGATATATCTTTATACCCATTGCATAATGCTGTACAAAAACCATGAATAAAGTAGATATATCTTTCATTTCTTCATAAAACATAGATAAACATTAATTATTCCTTTTATAACATGATTAAACCATGGAAAAAATGGGTTTCATGTAAATATATTTGAAACATGATTAACTCATAGAAAAGAAATGAGTTCCACAACAATATATTTGAAACGTTATTAAACCATAGAAAATAAATGGGTTCCATAAAAATCATTTTAAAACATGATTAACCCATGTAAAATAAATGGTTTTCAGAACAGTATATTTGAAACATGATTAACTCAGGGAAAAGAAATGGGTTTGATACCGATCTCTTGGTAGAAATCATAATCCTACTAGATAAATAATGAGGATCGTATAATTAAAAAATATCCCCAATATATCATAAGTAACAAGAATTTTTGTTGATATTGATTATTTTAAATACTATAAAAAACATTTTGGAGGAAAATAACCTTTTCATTTTGAAAATAAAATTTAAAAAATTGAAAATTGAAAAAATACTATGAAAATACCTTTCTTTGAAAATAAACTAAGAAGAATATAAAGGAAAAATCATGTAAAATATTGGACATGATGTCGAAAAAATTAGTTCATGTCATAAATGTTAAAAATAAACATTCATTTAAATATATTTTGAAAAGGGGAATCAAAGTGGGCTATTTGTAAAATGTTGAGAAATTTCATTTAAATACTTTTAAAAGAAGTAAAAATATCCTATAAAATGAATTTATGAAATCATTTAGTTCAAGAAAATAAAATTTGTTAAAACATTTTAGAAAACATAGATATAAAAGAGAAATATACCTAATCTAAAAGAAAAATATAAGATCAGTATCACTTAAAAATGAAATTTTTTATGTTTCTTCAATAAATAAGGGAGGAAATATAAATTAATCATGTGATAAAAACTCATAACCAAATGAGAAGAAAATAAATTATGTTCTGGAAAATAATTTGACATTATTTCTTCTAAAAGAAACATGAACGTAAAGAATCTCAAAAGAATGAAGATTGTAACATAAATCCTTTTCCACTTAGGTAACTCTCCAATCATAATAATCAAAAAAGTATAACATCAAATGATACATTATATCTCATGAAAATAAGTATTTTCCTGGTTTAACATATCAAATGGTAGTATATAAACCTCATAAATGAATATTAGTGCATAACGTTTATTTGTGTCCCAAAGAAAGATAATTTGAGATGAATAACCCTTATTGAAATCCTACCATTGAATTCGAGAATTAATAAATTAATTGATTATGTGTATCAAATGTAAATATATATAAAATAAGTGGAAATACAATTTAAGAAAATTATAATTCATTAAACACATAATCATTGAATATTAAATACAATGAAGAAGTAATATAACCCAATAAATATAAATTGTGTTATGAAATTATTTTACACTTGGAAAATTTCATGTCAAATACCTTTAGAAGAAATTATTTAAATTGAAACTTAAAATTACATGATTTATAATTAATAATTATATTATATGTACTTTTTGGAAATCTATCTATAAAATTATAAAATAAAGTGTGTTGGAGGATTTTCTTGCTACATGCTCACATCGATGAAATGATCAAACACCCATAAAAAATTTCGAACTAGACTCCTGGTGTTATTACATAGTTTCTCCCTTAACTAACTTTATCTGATGTCATGATCCATCATGAGCACCAACTCACCTCCTATATGAACCACCCTCATATCCACCAATTCCAACTTGAGCCCGATTCCAATTCACTGAATCCAAACCACACCTCACTATAATCCTTCAATCATGTTTATCTACCCACCAAATTCCCAATAACATTTTAACCATCCACTTATATGTTTCACCACACCAACAACCCTTCTGACATGAGGTTCATACACCCATTTACGATTGTTACTCCCCGCCATAAGAGTTTTCTTTTCATCACCTCATATAGAACAAATCCCCCTAATATATGAAACCCATAGGTGTGTGTATTATTCCCATGAAATTACACTATCATAATTCAGGAATAAAATACATTCTCGCAGCCAAGAACTATGACTCATACTATGTCTCTCCCTTCCTATATTGGGATCCTAATTCCAATCCAACACCTCACATATCCTAGAGTTCCAATAGTCCCAAAATTTTACATCCCATGGAAACTCATGTTTCAACTAATGTAATGATATTTAGGAATGATATTGATCTACCTCCTATATTCTAGAGGCTTATAACTAGTGTAAAGTGATTAACATAATCATGGGGAGACAATACCAACTAAAACAGGACCCTAGGATCATTATTGAATCTAATTAATATTCTTAATGACTTTTCTATACGACAAAAATACCCAAAACTTATAGAAATTAAATGGGGATCCAAAAATTCCCCCATAGACCATAATAGAATTTATAAGAATGTCTAAATGATGAAATAAAACACAACAGAGTAACACCAACATATAAAAATTAAAACATTAATCATACAAAATAACCAGCACACTGGCCAGTATATGTTGAACAATACTAAAAGGTAAAATACACAACCAATAAACCATATCACATAATTTAACATACTAAATACTTATAATCTATGACTTACTAACTAAAAAAATTCCATCTCTAAATGATATATTCTCCTCAAGAGAAAATAGTAAACTCTACCCACATATATCAATACCCATTCCACATAAACGAGTATGGGATGAGTCCAATGACCCAATAGAAATACCCGATGTATCAATGATACTGAGTGCTATTATGATCAATTGGATGTTCCCGAAATGCATGTATAGAGTGTGGTTTTGTTTTAAAACACACTCATTATGAAACATAATATGCAATAAACACATAATCATACAAGTTAGGTCATCATATGATAACCAGAACTCCATGAAACTTAAACCTAACTACTGTGTCTCCTTGTTAGAACAGAGAAGTAACCTTACACCATAGATCCCAAACCATGCACGTGGAATCCAGGTAGGGTGTTATAAAAGGCCACAAAAAAACCCAATGGTGTAGGGTTTTATTTTTTGTCCAAGTTCTGTACTTTCCTTTTCCCTCAAGGAGGCCTCATTCACCAATCCTAAACGATCCCTTGCAACGTAAGGAAGTTCATTCATCCACATCTCATAGCACATCATAAATTAGGCCCCATATCACTCATGTTGATCAATGTAAAAGCCCGAGATTTTATAAGATATATTCTCATTAATTTCATTCATATCATATGTTGTACGATACACCAAGATTATCTTGTTGTATACGCAACACCGTATTAGCTTGCAGTATGTGCAACACTATTCTTCGATTTTGATACACACAATTTCAAGTTCGTTTGATAATAGTCATTCTACGCATCATTGAGTATATATATATATATATTCAATGTATAAATGAAAAATGGTTGGATTTTGTTATAACAAAACAACATAGGAGTCTTGCACAACATTGAACCCTGACATGGCTTGCATTACACGCAATCGCGACATTCCTTTATAGCGTGTGTTATACGCAATACCTGGTTTTACTAAACAACGATATATTATTAAAATATTATTAGAACTAGCCGTTATAAATAGTAATTCCCACAATTTGAAATTTTTTAAATTTTATTTTTCAAAATGAACTTCAATTTTGGATTTGGAATAACGAAATTAGCCTAGGGTAAAATTTTGGTATTTTTCGAAAAACTTTCAATTTTTGATGAATAGTGAAAACACTGAGTTACTATTTAAAAACCGACATTTTATTTCAATAATTATTTATTTTGATTAATTTCACTATAGGTAAAAATTGATACATAATAATTATATAAGGTCAAAGTAAATCATTGGAGTCATTTTATAATAATTTTAGATATATAAAAATTTTATTGTAATTTTCACCGTCTTTTACCCACCTTCTAGGAGAATTTGCAAATTTACATAAATCATAGTATTACCACTTCTGTGAATGGAAATTAAAAAATCCGAGAGACACGGTTGATATTATTAAGCAAAATTTGGTTCATTGAGATGAAAATAATTTTTCATGAATAGTAACTTTTTACTTTTTTAACCACTGTTAAAAGTAAATAGGATAATTAAGGGTAAAAATTATGTTATTATTACCCTATCACATGTCCTAATTATATTGGATAAGTTTAATTCTAACAAAAACAACCTTAAGAATAAAATATTACCATTTAGGCCCACTTGGATTAGATTAGGACAATTATTATTAATTTATTTAAAGAAGGGTTAAAATAGTTAAACAACAATGATTAATAACTAAATAATTTTTAATATAGCGTTATACATAATATAAATTAGACTATATATATTAATTATAAAAATAAAAATATTTCCTACATAATGATATTTTATTTTTTATTTTTAGACATTAAATAATTTAATTTATTTATGACACAATGATGATACATTAATTATCTTATTAATAAAATATTGATATAATTGATGTTATAAATACCCAAATAAATGTAATTGGAGTCTTTTTATGAATTAAACTAAATTTCTATGTTAATATGACATGTTAGTATTGATTATATTAACTTTTTTCGCACTATTCTTTCTGTTATGATTTTCACAAAAATCAGTTACCAAATAGTGTCAAAATTGACATAAAATAGTTTTTAAAAAAAATATTATATTATTAATTGATATTTTATTCCTAAAATTATAAGGTTCGGCAAAATGACTTAGATAAGGTTATATAAATTAATAATAAACAAATTGGGGTTCGTTTGACTAGTTATAGTATGTTTATTAACCTTATAGTGTAAGAAAACAAGAAGACACGATAAAAGTTAAATTATCTAAATTAATGTTATATTTAAATGATAAGGTTAAAATAGATACCTAAACATTCCAAAACGGATGAGAGGATTTATACCCATCCCCCTCCTTATATTCGAAATAAATCATTTTGGATCTATTAAAAACCGAATATGACTTTATAATAAAATAATATTTTTAGTTTTTCCAAAGGTTCCCTTCTCCTCCCTTATAAAAGGGCACCTCCTCCCTCTCTTCCTCACACCACATTGAGATATCAAGATCGGGAAACCTCTACCAAATTCTATTATCCACTTAATTATAAACATCCTAGAGGTCCTGGTCTTCTTCAATGTCCAATTTTAGTGCCCTAAAATGAGGTCCCAAAGAGGCGCTTCAAAGAAGAGGTAATGTCCATTACAGATTCATTCAAATTTATTTCTTCTTCCACTTATTCTTCATTATTTGTTTCATTATGAATAAATAACATCAGTATCCCTCATATAATAATATGTTATTATAAATATGAAACAACCCTATTTCACTTTCTATCCATCCTACGGAATACAAAATCACTGCGTGTGCGTACGTACGGAATACCGT
Source organism: Viscum album (assembly GCA_963277665.1). Taxonomy (NCBI): domain Eukaryota; kingdom Viridiplantae; phylum Streptophyta; class Magnoliopsida; order Santalales; family Viscaceae; genus Viscum; species Viscum album. The sequence continues at coordinate 1,156,872,338 of OY728165.1, read as the reverse complement.
CTCCACGCCGTGGTGTAATCTGTTTTTCCACCAACAACTTACCTGGATGGGTATAACTGTGTAAAGAATAACTATATATGGTTATTATAAAATCATACTGATTCTGATATATTATACCATCCACTCCAATTATATTAAATAATTATGGGAATGATATCTTCGGTTGTGCGTACGTACGGACTACCGTCTCCACAACGCGATGAGATTCCTTCTCCATGTTAACCATAAATGAATGATCATAAAGTTTATATAATGAATAATAATGAAATATATGAAATAATTTTTCTACTTTATTTATTTATATATATATATTTTTCATCTATTTAGTTTTATTCAATTCAATAATGAAATGAAAACAGTGTTCATGCATACGTACGACCTACCGTATCCATGAACGGTGTATTTCATTCTTTTTACTGATCTATAATATATATGTATATGATGAATATATATTATATATAAATCATTTTTTACATCATAGAATTATGTAAATCAGGATATAATTAATTATATCAAGAACGACAAGTCAAAACACATACGATAAATGAAATGATTTTACCCAAAACATTTCTTTAACATGAAATTTACAAAAGAACGAGTAATATAATGTAATAAGTGAAACATATATGATATCATAACTATTACTATGGTTATTTAATAAGTCAATGAAATTATTTAAATCATTATTTAGGAGGTTCGGACCCATACGAAGAATATCAGACCTAAGGTAAGGGATAATTTTGCAAATCTCATTTTTATCCGAGATTGCTTATTCATAAGTATTTACATGGGCTGTATCTATCATCCATGACCATGTTTTATAAAAGTTTTTTCAAGTATTTTTAAAGTCCTTTTTAACCATTTTTGACTTTTACTACATGGTATGTATGTAATCTTTCTTTAACGAGGTACTTTTTGACTTTTCCGGCAAAAGTACGAGAAGATTATTTTTTTTAAATTTATACGGCACGAACGGATTTTTACCGTTTTATAAAGCCTAATTTTCATGAATATTCATCCAAAATATTTCGTGACTATTTTCATCGAAATCCTTTTATTTGAAAATTTCATGACATTTTGTGGAAAGAAAATGATTTTGAAGAAGAAAGTATATATTCCTCAAGAATTCATTTCAAGTGTTTTATCAAAACCATTTTCCATCTAAGATGGAATTATTTCATATGTGTATGATTCAAGTATAATGTCTCTATGATTAACATGGTTTCACTTTACTTATGATGAAATGTACATTTGATTTATATAGATTAAGAGATGAGGGGATGTTGTCTATGAAACCCATTTTATTCTTTGGGTTATGGAGAATGTTTTAAGTTTATTTTCTGGCACAAGTAAGAATGATTTCATTATGAGATGGGTGGGACCTATATCTCCCTCAAATGAATTGGGTAATGATTTATATCTCATGATATAGACATGGATGGAATGGTATGTTAATACAGATCAGTGTTACAGGACTGAAACGAGGAGTGAACTCGATTCAGAAAGGGACTTTGTCCACTAACATAGTCTTGGCAGCAATGATATGGCTACTATGGAAATCATAACAAGTGCTGAATGGTTTCCACAATTACATGTTTTCTTCCCATGCTACTTGATCATTATTGATGTTCCATTATGATCTATTCCTTATGTACTTCCATGTTTTATCTCATTGCTAAATATTTTCATGTTTAAACATTATGGTCATGTTTTTAAGTTTAAATGTATATGGTTTGTTTTATTTTATCCATGCTTACCCATACTGGGAATTTGAGGTCACCCTTTATATGTTTTCTTTTCCCCAGGATTTAAATAAAGGTTTTAGGTAAGAAAACCAAAAGGGGAAGTTCTTTAGGGGAGATGTTGAAGATCTTTCACCACGATTAGAAGATTACGTTATGAGTTTCCAAAGACACTAAACTATTACAGTCCTTGTGTGTCTGTTTTTTTATGTATTAAGTATTCTGAAAAAGTAATGTAATGTCAATGTACGTCATGTTTTGGGTCTCAACAGTTGGTATCAGAGGAATGGTTTATTTAACCTTTGGAAACTAGGTTGAAAAAATGTTAGTGAGATCCCTAGAGATATTTATATGGTATGTCTAGGGATGTCCCTAAGGATATGTATACGTATATGATGTAGTCCTAGAACTATGGTAACGATCAGATAATTTAACCTAAGATGTTAGATATTGAGGCTACTCCCACTTTACTATGTGGTTTTACCTAGCATGATTTTTTCCTCTCACACTATTCTTTTTTGGTTTCAGAAAATGGATTGAAACAAGAATATTTACTATAATAGAGGATATGACAGACAATGGAATGATATTCTTCATGAGAAAACAAATGAAACAGGATTTGGAAACCCAAACATCATTATTTTGCCTAACCAGAAATCTCATAATATGATCAATAATCTCAACTTTGATAAGTTTCCTGACACAAATAATAAGAGAAATATGGAGTTTCATGACTATCATATAGGAAAGAAAGTTCAATTTCCCTCATGTAAATCATGTGGGAAGTGGCATCGGTAAGATTGTTTCAAAGGAACTTGAAGATGCTTTGGGTGTGGAAAATAAGGACACAAATCTAGTAAGGGAAAAGGAAAAGGTTCAGTTAACACCATGGACAAGGATAATGATATTTATACGACATCAACAATGATGATATGTTTTAAAAGTGGAATGTATGGGAATTATGCAAAGCAATTCCATATGGGAAAATCTCATAAATAGAATCAGCATGGTCATATGGGTAGTATTTATGTGGATGATGATGAGAGACTAAAAATGATATATAAGCTGAAAGAAGTGTTGAAGCTCAGTCATTTGTTTAAGAAGGTCGTGGAATGATTGTATGTTTATCAAGAGTTGTGTTGTATAGTTAATGGTACTATGGAATAAAGAATCATCTAAAGATTGTTACACTTCTGTTTTTCCTAAAGTATTTAAATGTATATGATGAATGGTACCGGTAGACATGGAAGGTTATTCATATATTTTTGTAAAGTAGATGATATGCGCAAAATGAAGGGATAAGAAGATAATGAGATGTTTGATTGTATTCATGAGGTCATGATTGATATATGGACTAAGTGATATCATGGTTTAAGTATATAGAATTTTGAGGATTTTGGTATGTGGAAAATGTTAACTTGTAACTGCATTCATGTTTTCACTAAGGTTCAATGGGTATTCATTCTTCAAGAGAATACATGATTAAGGTATTAACATGTTTATAATTTGACCAACAAGATATATCTTATGATATATGGTAGATAAATGATGGCATTCACCTGATTGTTATGTGACATTTCAAGTAATCATTTTCGTTATACTATGAGCTTGGAACGAAGTATTTTAGATAAGCATGAAGATTGGAATGGAGAATGTTGGACATAAGTTAGTATTCTTTAAGGATATAACTTTTTTTGATATTATTGATGGGATGTTATAGTAATATATATTTAGAAAAAGGGCAACCTATAGGACGAGCGACAACCCATTGCGTTGGACAAGGCTGTGGGAATCGAACCCACAAATGAAGTGCGACTGAAATTTATCTCCAACTACTGGACTACAGGAAGTCCCTAGTTTGTATAAACTTTTTTTATTTTATTAAGTGGTATGAGAGATAAAGTATAAGTCCATTTTTTGGAACGATATTCAATAGATGGACTTATATATATAACTATTGCTAACCTTTTTATTAAGACAGATTGAATGACCCATCATTCTATCACAAGACCTTTTAACACTTCACGAATGACAAATTCAACATCACTTATTTAAGAGATGACGTGGAAATTGTTCAAGGCACGAACAACAGTGAGATTGTATCTAAATAAAGTATGTATTTCTTCTAATTAAAATTCTTAGAGAAATGATCTTAAAAACTAAAAATTTTGTCCTAGTGCCCTTATATCTAATGAACCATATTCTACCTTAGATCATCACAAATTTAAGGCTTTGTGATTGTTGGTGTTTTCATATCCATGTTCTCTACCACTCTCCATCATAACATGATGGTTAGATTTCTCTTCCATATCCATATTTTCACCTATGTTCTCCAAATTGGAAACCCAATTATGAGTTAATTTGGGTAACCCTTACGTTTCATACTTTATTTTTTAAAGTTAATTTTTTTTATTTCATTTTACGATGTGGGTTTCTATGTATAGTAAATGATTTATAACACCGATGAATTTCGAGGGTGGAATTCATTTTCAAGGGGGTAGAATGTAACAACCCAAGATTTTATAAGATATATTTGTTTTAATTTCTTTCATATCTTCTGTTGTACGATACACCAAGATTATCTTGTGGTATACGCAACACCATATTAGCTTGCAGTATACACAACACTATTCTTAGATTGTGTTACACGCAATTTCAAGTTCGTTTGATAATAGTCATTCTATGAAACATTGAGTGTATATATATATTCAATGTATAAATGAAAAATGGTTGGATTCTGTTATAACGAAACAATAAAAAAGTCTTGCACAACATGCAACCCTGACATAGATTGCATTACACGCAATCACGACCTTCCTTGATAGCTTGTGTTGTACGCAATACCGGGTTTTACTAAACAATGATATATTATTAAAATATTATTAGAACTCGCTGTTATGAATATTAATACCCACATTTTTAAATTTATAAAATTTTATTTTCAAAAATCGACTTCATTTTTGGATTCGGAATATCATAATTAGCCTAGGGTGAAATTTTGGAATTTTTCTAAAAACATTCAATTTTCGATAAAGAGTGAAAACACTGGTTTACTATTTAAAAACAAAATTTTTATTCAAATAATTATTTATTTTATTTAATTTCATTTCAGGTCAAAATTGATACATAATACCAATATAAGTTCAAATTAATTCATTGGAGTCATTTTATATTAATTTTAGATATATAAAAATTTTATTGAACTATTCATCATCTTTTACCCACCTCATAGGGGATTTTTCAAATTTACATAAAACATAATTTTACCGCTTCTGTGAATGGAATTTCAAAAATCCAAGAGACGGTTGATGTTAGTAAGTAAAAATTGGTTCAATGAAATGAAAATAATTTTTGGTGAATAGTAACTTTTTATTTTTTTATCAAGGTTAAAAGTAAATAGGGTAATTAAGGGTAAAAATGATATTATTATTACTCTAAAACATGTCCTAATTCTATTGGATAAGTGTAATTCGACCAAAAACAACCTTAGGAATACAATATTACAACTTAGGCCCACTTGTATTAGATTTGGACATTTATTATTAATTTATTTAATGAAGGGTTAAAATAGTTAAAATCAATGTTTAATAAATAAATCATTTTTAATATAGGGTTTTACATAAGATACATTCGACTATAAACATTAATTAGAAATATAAAAAGATTCCATACATAATGATACTTTATTTGTAATTTTTATACATTAGATAATTTAATTTATTTATGACACAATGATGATAGTGTAATTATCTTATTAATGAAATATTGACATAATTGATGTTATAAATACCCAAATAAAAGTAATTTAATACTTTTTATGAATTAAACTAATTTTTTAGGTTAATATGACATGTTAGTATTGATTTAATTATCTTTATTCTCACTAATAATTCTGTTATGATTTTCACAAAAATCAATTACCAAATAGTGTCAAAATTGACATAGAACAGTTTTTAGAACAAATATTATATTATTAATTGTTATTTTATTCCTAAAAATCTATGATTCGGCAACATGACATAGAAAATGTTATATACATTAATAATAAACAAATTGGGGTTCTTTTTTCTTATTATAGTAAGTTTATTAACCTTATAGTGTAAAAAAACAAGAAGACACAGTAAAAGTAAAATTATCTTACTTAAAGATAAATTTAAATGATATGGTTAAAATAGATACCTAAACTTGCCTAAATTATATTGTATGAGATTATATACACCCATCCCCACCTTAGATGCGAAATAAATCAATTTGGATCTATTAAAAACCGAATATGACTTTATAATAAAATAATATTTTTAGTTTTTCCAAAGTTGCCCCTCTCCTCCCTTATAAAAGGGCATCTCCTCCCTCTCTTCCTCACACCACTTTGAGCTTTAAATCCCGTCCCAACCCTGCCAAAGTATCTTATCCACTTCCATCAAAACATCCTAGAGGTCCTGGTCTTCTTCAAAGACCAATTTTACTACTCTAAAAGGAGGTCTCAAAGAGAAGCTTCAAAGAAGAGGTAATGTCCGTTACCGATTTTTTCAACATTATTTCTTATTCCACTTCTTCTTATTTAGTTGTTTCATTATGAATTAATAACATCAGTATCACTCATATACTGATATGTAATTATAAATATTAAATAACCCTATTTCACCTTCTATCCATCCTACGGAAAAAAAATCACTACGCGTGTCTACGTACGGAATATCGTCTCCACGTCGTGGTGTAATTGGTTTTTCCACCAACACCTTACATGGATGGGTATAATGGTGTAAATAATAACTATATATGGTTATTATAAAATCATACAGACTCTGATATATTATTCCATCAACTCCAATTCTATTCAATAATTATGGGAACGATATCATCACTCGTGCGTACAAATGGACTACCGTCTCCACGATGCGATGAGATTAATTCTCCCTGTTAACCGTACATGAATTATCATAAAGTTTATGTAATGAATAATAATGAAATATATGAAATAATAATTATACAAGATTTATGTATATATATATGTATTTCATCTATTTAGTTTCATTCAATTCTATAAGGAAACGAAAATAGGGTTCATGCGTAGGTACGACCTACCATCTCCATGAACGGTGTATTTCATTCCTTTTATCGATTCATAATATATATGTATATGATGAATATATATTATATATAAATCATGTATTACATTTTATAATTATGTAAATCGGGATATAAGTAATACTATCAAGAACGAAAAGTCAAAACACATACGTTAAATGAAATGATTTTACCCAAAACGTTGCTTTAACATTGAATTTACAAAAGAACGGGTAATATATAGTCATAAGTAAGACATATATGATATAATAAAAAGTAACATGATTATTTAATACATCAATGAAATTATTTAAATCATTATACAAGAGGTTTGGATCCATACGAAGCATATAAGAACTAAGGTAAGGGATAATTTTTCAAATCTAATTTTTATCCGAGATTGCTTATTCATAAGAATTTACTGGGGGTATTTCTATCATCCATGTCCATGTTTTATAAAAGTGTTTTCATGTATGTTTAAAGTCTCTTTTACCCATTTTTTTCTTTTACTACATTTTATTTATGGAATCTTTCTTTTACGAGGTACTTTTTGACTTTTCCAGCAAAAGTATTAGAAGAATGTTTTTTTAACTTATATGCCACGAACATATTTTTATAGTTTTATAAAGCCTTATTTTCATGAATCTTCCTCCAAAATATTTCATGACTATTTTCAACGAAACCCTTTTATTTTAAAAATTCATGACATTTTGTGAAAGAAAATGTTTTTGAAGAATAAAGGATATTTTCCTCAAGAATTCATTTCAAGTGTTTTATCAAAACCATTTTCCATCTAAGATGACATTATTTCATATGTGTATGATTCAATTATAATTTCTCTATGATTTACATGGTTTCACTTTTCTTATTATGAAATGTTCATTTGTTTTATATGGATTAGGAGATGATGTGATGATGTTTATAAACCCCATTTTATTCTTTGGGTTATGGTGAATGTTTTAAGTTTATTTTGTGGCACATGTAAGAATGATTTCATTATGAGATAGATGGGACTAATATCTCTCTCCAGTGCATTGGGTACAGATTTATATCTCATGAGATAGACATGGCTGGAATGGTAAGTTAATCCGGTTCAGTGTTATAGGACTGAACTGAGGAGTGAACTCGATTTAGAAAGGGACTTTGTCCACTAAGATGGTCTTGGAAGCAATGCCTTAGCTACTATAGAAATCTTAACAATTGCTGAATGGTTTCCACAATTACATGTTTTATTGCCATTCTATTTTATAATTATTGATGTTCCATTATGATCTATTCCTTATGTACTTCCATGTTTTATCTCATTGTTCAATAGATTCATGTTTAAGCATTATGGTCATGTTTTTAAGTTCAAAGGTATATGGTTTGTTTTATTTTATCCATGCTTACCCATACTGAGCATTTGAGCTCACCCTTTATATGTTTTCATTTCCCTAGGATTTAAAGAAAGGTTTTAGGTAAGAAAACCAAAAGGGGATGATCTTTATGGGGGATGTTGAAGATCGTTCACCATGATTAGAAGATTACGTTCTGAGTTTCCAAAGACACTAAACTATTACGGTCCTTGTGTGTCTGTTTTTTGTTATATGTTAAATATTCCTCAAAATTAATGTAATGTCCTTGTACATCAAGCTTTGGGCCTCTACAATCCATATTTCTCCATAAATCCACATCTTCCCACTCAAGGAATCGTCGACTAGTCTATCTCACTCATGTAAATGTCCCTTTCGTTACCACTACCCCATAACTCAGCATATGTTCTAACATCATGCAAAAAAGGATCCCATATATTTCATGAAAAAATTACAAATACTATCATCTTCATGGTGACAACATGATATATTATCCTCTCCCACACAAACAATGTTCACCTATAACATGTATACATCATCAGAAACATACATGTGATAAAAAAATAGGGCATGGATCCCATCACACAACTCACCTACCAATAGCTATGGTAATAATCACTCAATAATTGTCCCCATTTCTAAACAACATCTTGAGACCCATATAAACTCTATATGGTTTCTACTTCCTCCACTTGGACCATCCCACCACTTTTATTCCAAATGAAGACTTCTTATTGGGCTACACACATAACATACATCATCATACAACAAGTACACACTAGAAAAACACAACTAGAAAGAATTATTACATAATATATTTGTAAAACAAAGCATTACCATCACAAGTTCATAAAGGCCAAAAAAATTCAAACCAAGCCCTTCTAATTTTTTTTAAAAACATGTTGAATACCTCTTTAATAACTATTTTAATGGAATCACATGTCATCTTACTCAATTCTATCCCCAAAAAAATTCATCAAAATGTACATTAGGGAGCCCATTTCCCCATTTTGAAATACTATTTCAAAAAACATTCTTAATTCATCCACTTATCTTGAAATTATCAATAAATTCGAACACCTTTTTAAAGTACCTTTTAAAAAGTAAATCTCTTTTATTTTAAAATCATATCCATTTCCACCAAAAAATTATAATGAGGGCCAATGAAACTCATCAACCAAGGAACCTATTTTATAATATTTAACATACTATAAAGTCCATGTTTACTATTAGAAAAATGTGAATCTATCCCACTTTATAGGGAAATATCACATAGGAATTCAATATATAGAAAATATAATAATGATAACACACAAACATATGATCACCAAAAACAAAAGAGACTCAAATAAAGTCAATGCCACCAACCTCAACTGATAATAAATAATCCAGACTAATCTCTTATTATCCTCCTCTGAGTCCAAAAGAATCTTCATCATAAATAACATTATCAAATTAATTAATTAATCAATTTAAACTTAAATTTCAATTTGTAATAATCAACACCAAACTAATTAGGCACCATCATGGAATCAAATCCCTCAACGATGGGGTGTAATCCACTCCCAAAATGAACTTGAGAATTTTCCACACAATGAAACCAAATAACATCACTGATTCAATATTTAAATTCACCATAATTTTATATAAAACCTAAATAAAGTGAAATAATGACATGCCTCAAGAAAAATAATGAATGAAAGTATTAATAATTCCTCCTAGGATATCCTTTATAATTAAATCCACTTTTCACTATAGCTTTTAGTTAATATTATTTGATCTTATTTGGAGGTAATTTAAACAAAATTGTGATTTTCATTTGAATATTTTGGAATTCTGGAAATTTTTATTTGAACATGGTTTAGGGGAACCCATGTGGGGTCCCTTATACATGTGGGTTTTAATTTTATTTTTCTTATACATAATTATCTCACAAGAATAGTACACTGTTTTTTGGTAAAACATACAATTCTTAAGAGTAGCCATGTGAGGTACCATTCTTTGAGAGATATCTAGAACATGGAATGCACAATGTTTGGTAAATCATGTGATAATTGTGTTAAAGATTTTGTAATATGGTACTGAATTTCTACATGATTGTTACACAATTTGGAAACCATGTGGCCAAATTTTGTGTGACTCCCATATTTCATTTAATTGGATTAAATAACCCTTTTCTATCTGATCATTCTAGAGATTTTGGACTTTTTTTCTCCCATCTTGTACAACTAAACTAGGTTCATCGGAGGGAGATCCTCTCCATCATCGCATATTTAATTGGTAGGTCCTCTATGCTGATTTCATGAAGCTCCTTATGTGGGGATCTATTTGTTTGTATTCTACTGCCTTCCCATCTCTTATTCTTTCTTTTCTCCTAGGATTGAGATTTTCTTGCAAACCCTAGTTGGATATTTGGATGCATACAAGGTATATGGAAGGTTTTAATGTCATGTTTTGGTTGTTATGTATTACTAATAATGTTTTTTTCTTATATGAGAATTTGTTTCCATAGGTGATGAATTTCGGAATGGTTTTAGAACAATTATGCTCGGCCCAATGTAGGTCTTTTTGTGCTTTTAATTTCTATGTCATGTTATATTATTCTTAAGGATTTAAAATACCTTTCTATTATTTTGAAAATATTTTTGATAGTTATAGTGGGTTTTTTATGTTTTTTAAGGAAAATTATATCTTAGAATAATAGGTATAATTGATAAATTTAGGTGATAATTGGAATTACATGTTTGCTAAAATGTTTTTTGGATTCTAAGTGATGATTAATGTGTGTTTTACCTCATTAGGGTCATTAATTGGTATAAAAGTGGTATTTGGAGATATTTTTTACTTCCATATAAGCATTTGATAAAAATAGTTTTTTACAAAAATCGGTTTCAATGTGTCTGTAAAGGAGTGGTTTTAAAGAAATAGTTATTAAAGGGATATTTGAATTAGGATTTCAAATGATTTAAGAATGTGGTTGAAGTGGATTGGAATTTCTATCATTATGTTTTCGAGGCACATTTTCAATTCATATAATTTTTCAAAGTGTGTGAGACCCTCATTGATCTATGTGTGGTTTTTATTCTGCCCAAGTTGTTTTGTGACCCCATGTGGGGGGGAATATTTGTACTTTATTTTTATTTATTTATTTATATTCGTTACTAGTAGTGAAATTAGTCCAATATAGCATGGGGGTGTAGGGGGCACGAAGTGATTTATTTTTATTTGAATTATTCTTGATATATTTGATATTTGATTGCTCACCTATATTTTTCAGATTTTCATGTGTTTCTTAACAGACTAGTTGAGATAATGATGAGTTTAAGGCCTAGTGTAATGTTTGTTGTCGAGGGACATACCTAGTCAGACTGGGTGATCCAATGGGTTGTTTTTATGGTCCTCTAATATATTAAAAGTTATCAAGGTTGCTTTTGTGCCCCTAAAAATGATATATCCTATTGAGTCAGTTACACTACCAAGACATGACAAGTTTAATAGTGAAACCCTTGGTTCTTCATCACCAGTTATTGATCTAGATAATTGTGTCTTATGATGATTACCATGATTCTTAGATCATAATTTTAGGATGACTTAGTGAATTTTGTTTTGTATTTATATTGCATCACATACCCGTTCAATATTTTATTAGCATGATTTCATTATTTTACAATTTGAAATTGTTGTGGACATGAGGGTACCAATCATGTTTATTTTTTCTTAGGTGATGTCCCATTACTACTTTTAAAATATATTTTTGAAATAATTTAGAAATTTTGGCCTTATTATTAAAATGGAAATAAAGTGGAGTTTTTTTCAAAAAGACTTTTGATAAATGTTTTGTAAAAGGGGTAAGAAATGGTATATTTGAGTATTCATTTATATATCCTATTTTGTTGGTTAAAATGAGTTTTAAAAAGAAAAAAAATTGATTCATGGGTTTGATTGAAAAATATAGTTTTAGCTCATATGAGCCTCATTTATTATCCAAATGTTTTACCCTTGTTTGAAAAAAAATGTTTCGGTTTCACCCTTTTTACCTCTTTTAATGTGAGAGGATGTTTTATAAAAGGATTTATGACATGATATAATTAGATAAGAAGGAACCATAACTTGTTGCATGAAAAACTAATCACCTATAAAACCAGAATACCAGTTGAAGTACAATCATAAACCTACCAAAAGTTCACATGTTGTTCAGTGAAATGGAAAACTAAACCTCTAGAAAATCACTCCCCGTTCGAATAAGTGTACTGTAAGTAATAAGTAACTATACACTAATCATCACACTAAGTCAAATTCTCACACACATTATAAAGAAACAGTGAAATTCAATTGAAATATTGGAAATGATAATACATGAAAATGATGTGCATAAAGAAGTAAATGAAAAATAGAAGATATAATTTGATTTTAAATTTTTTCCAAATTTCATTGGAGGAATCACTGTGACTTATTTTATATTATAAAAATTTAAAAAATGATATATTCAACTAACAAACATTGTTTGTAATATCTTATTACAGAATGATTAACACTCTATAAAACTCGGATGCATAGTATATTATACAGGTACACTATTGACACATCAGACTCACTATTTTGGTCTAGTCCCCACTTCCTTTTACAAGAAACATATTTGTTTATCTATTTTTTATAGAATTTCTATATTCATGTATGATCCTCCAAACTAAATGTCACTATTTATTTATTTTAACATTTTTCCCCCAACCTCTTTATCAGGTAAACATTATATAATATTGTTTCCATATAATTCTTTCTAGATGGTTCACTAACATTATGGACCACCCTTGATAAAATCAAAGGATATGAACTTCTAATGACCCAATTGTTGTTTAAGAGTGGAATGGTCATTTTTTATATATCATGACCATCCACCTATCACTAATCTAATTTCTAATGAATGTAAATATGATTCTAAATGTTTTTATTCTCTAACCATATGATGAACTAAACTTATGATGATCTATACAAGGATTTATAAACCAAAAATCTCCCACCTGAAGACTTTTTATAGATAAAATCACAGTATTCTTCTATATAAAAATATTTAATTCCTTTATATAAGTATTGTTCCACCATATTTTTTTATTTTATTCACCCAAGACCCATTAAGTCATGATACTGCCTCATAATTTCTTGAGATAAATTCTTTGAGAATATGTCCTTTAGAATTAGGATAACCTTGATCATATGGATAACTAACACTTTCTCCTATAAAATATTTTTATAGGAAGTGTTAATATATGATGATATTCTTTGAACTTTCATGGAAAACAATATTTTTATTCATGTGGATTGAACTTTGGTTATCACAAAAAATAATCCCCCCTTGAATTTTTCCCAATTCCAATATAAACTACTTCAACCAAATCATCTCTTTCCCATCTTTTAATTTTTCTTCATACTACAATTTAGTTATATTTAAGGTAACAGTCTTATGTTATCATGACATAAAACTGATTTTTGTTCATCAATAAATAAATAAAAAAATATTTTTCAATTCCAACTGTTTGAGTCTTTAGAAAAGTTAGTATTATCAAAACCATGTAATAAATTTTTTATATCCAAAACAAAGAGCCTGATATTCTGATAATTTTCTATATTTATGTATCCAACTTACGTTTTCCAAAAATTCCATTCTAGGGTTTTTCATACATATTATGACATCTCCCACTAATAATTAATTTTCTGCTCATGTTTATATCATTTCATATATTAAACTTCTAAAAAATGAAGTGTATGGAATATTTTTTATCTTTCTTTTCACTTCATCTGTTGCTGGTTCTTTTTCCTTGGACAGTTTGAAGTGTAATGAAAGAGTGGAAAAAATGGTTTTCAATAATCCATTAAAATACTTTCAATGATTTTATGGATATCTTATTTCTGAGATAAAAAAATATATGGCCTTCTAATCCCTTTCTATCTCCATCCCCGGAATATTCATTTCATTCCAAAGAACGTTCATCTCGAAACCTATAGATAATTTATTTTTCAATTACTGATTATTTTGAAAATGTGATCAAACCTGCAATATTTCATTGACATACAGTATTAAAATGTCAATTTTCAATCATCAGATTAATTTTAATAACAAAAATGATCAATGTTATACCTATCTAAGACATATTCTTCCATAACTCCATCGATTTTATGACTCCAATATCATGGTGATTTCATTAAGACATAGAATATGTTCTTCATATTACATTAAAACTTTCAATTCCACAATTTATGTATACATTTTGATTGTTTCAAGTAAATATCCTCCTTAAAATAACCACAAATTAAATGTCTATTGAAATCTATTTTCTCTAGATACAAATATTTTGATTCCATAATACATAGCATAGTTCTGTTAGTAGAATATTTGACAATCAATGTGATGATTTTGTAGATATATTCTTTTTCCTTCTAATAAACACCCTTCACTACCAATCGTTCTTTATATCCTTCATTACCATCAGTTCCTTTATTGATCTAATAAACCTACTTATTCTTAAGTGCCTTTTTACCCTCCAAAACATTAGCTACATCCCATGTTCTGTTGAACATAAATGAATTTATCATCTCATTCATGGCTGACTCACACTGCATAAATTAACTAAGAAAATTTTCCTCTACATTTTCAAGTTCAACTAAAAAATTTTAAGTGTATAAAGTTTAATTCGTGTCCAAACCATTACATTGGTATCCTGATTCTGGTTTTTCTCCTCAACTAAATTGGAAAATCTAAACTACTTAGATTTTCTCATTTACTGGTACTTGAACTTTTGTTATTCTTAATTCAGGGGCATGTAAATCTCATTCTCCCACTTTATCTTTAGCTACTATTATACTCTCTATTATTTCCAATGGTCTTACTTATATACTTTTTATTCCTTCATAACCTGTATTTGAGTTCTATAATTTTTGTGGTCTATTGGTCCTCTAATATTCCAAGACATTTTAAATTTATTCTCTATTAAATTTATAGTTTAAAAAGTTCTAATCCTACCATGGAACATTCTTATTGAATAAAATATCCCTTACCCTAATGATCTAATTCTTAACACTATCAGAAATCTATATCAAAAATTCTTTTCTCTGAAGGTAAGGAAAAAATATTTTATGTTTTGATTCAAGTTTATCATGGTTCTTATAATTTACATATAAATATTATAAACTGCCAAAAACATTAATATGTGAAACATTATATCATTTTCTCAACCCTAAATCCTCTAGTTAATCTTGTACAACTATCAATATTGGACTTATATTAATAATATATGTTGTCATTTTGAGTGAGTATACCCAAATAGCCTAAGGCATTACTACGTGAAACATTATATTTCAAGTTCTCCATATAAAATTTATATTTATTCTTTCAATTATTCTATCCTTATATAGATTTATTATTACTTTCTTATATTTAGTTATCCCTTCCTTTTTGTATAAATTCTATAACTTGTGTCTTGTTCCCTCACCATCACTTTCCTTTCACATTCACTTAAACATTCAACCAAATTCCCTTTCTTTCTATGTGATCCATAGAGTAAAAACATATATAAATCAAAATTATTTTTCAATAATTAAATATATACTTTCATTTTATCATAATCAATGAATGTAATAAATTAAAGGCAAACACGATTGGATTGAATAGGGGTAGGTATCCAAAAATTTAGTGTACAATCTCTAAATTTGAATTCCAAAACATCCAACTATCTATGTTAAAAAACACTTTTTTTCCTTCCTATAAGACAAATTTCAATCTTTTATATTTATGTGTGATAAATATTTATTATTTCATTTTATTTTATATCTTTTCAGTTATTTTCACATTGTTGATTGAACATGTAATTCCAATATTCTAAATCATGGGAATTTGTACTTTTGATAATTGCACACCCATATAAATCTCCAATCGTATAAAGGATCTCATCCTTTACTCCTTTTTCAATTAATATGGTTATTTGGGTAAACTTCTCTACCCAATTTTCAAATCTAGTTCTATATCCAACATCATTCATTTGTCTCATGAAAATTAAATTTTCTCTAATACTAGGTATGGGAAAACATCTAGTGGTTTTAAGAATCCTCCATTGTTCATTAAGATTTTAAAATATCCATTCAAAAAACTTCCATGGATCCACTATATAAAAAAAATTCCCAAACTTCATAGATACAAAGTTATACATGTATATTTTATCCCAAATTTAATGGAATAACACTCTAGATTCAATCACACAAGCTTATATTAGAGTATTCAATCTCAGTAGATAACTTTTTCTTTCTATTGATGAGTTGAATAAATATGAACTACCATATTTATATGGAATTATGATGTTCTAAATATGAATTTTATAGTCTATTTTTATGTTTCCTTTCTTTGTAAACTTCCATTAGGTTGGATCTGGACTAGATGACTTAATTTGACTCTTCCACCAAGAAAATATTCTATTGGATTCTTTCTAAATTTTCAATGGGGTGACCTCTCCCTTCCATTGGAATTAATAACGCTACTATCAGTACTTAAATTTCCCTCTCTGTTAGTTCTTCAATCAAGACCTAGTTCCAGATACCATCAAATAACATATTCTTTTTTCTTTTAGAGTTACTAACTATTGTAACCATTGCATCATATCACTCCTAAAGTAATGAAAATAGATGCAACATCTATAAATCATCAGCTAAATTTTCCTTTATCAAATGGAACTATCAACGAATCATGTTGAAGTATTTCATGTGATCTAACAATAGTGTTCCTTCTGAAAACCTTAATACAAATAAACATCACAATATAGAAACCTTGTTCTGAGATGAGAGTTATTCACACATATCTTCCAACATCTTCAGAACTTATGTTATTGTCTTTATCTCTAAATTGTTAAAAGAATCATTTATCTCTAGATGAGTTCTTAATAGCTACAACAATTTCATATCAACGAATTCGCATTCATCTTTATCTATTAGAATAGTTTTTACCCTAGACAATGAGACTTTTGGGCCTTTATGAATCAAATGGTCATCAGAATTCATTCTCTTTAAGACAAAATTCATTAAATCAAATTTATCGATTCAAATATTCCCTTAATCTTATGGTGTACTATTATACTACTAGTTTGAAAACCATGATCTTAGAAAAAATCCCATTACTTCCAACTTTTGAGGGAAAAATGATACACCAATTGTCACGTGATAAAATAATCTCATGTACTATCATTATGCCACCATAAGTATAATCATTTACACATTATAAGTTCACATATAGATCATCACAATATAAAATCAAGCCTCAAGAACTTATCTCCACTTTAGATTAAGTGTACCCTAAGTTGGAAGTCATTGCACCCTACCCACCTCACTAAATCAAACTCACACACACCTCTAAATAAAACACAAAAATACAATAGAAATAAATGTAATAATAATACATGAAACTGATGTACATAAATCAATAAATAAACACTGTAGATTTCACATGATTTGATACTTTTTTATTTGTTTATTGGAGGATCCACTTTATGTTATTTTATATTGTAATAATTACAAAGAATATAGTCATCTAGAAAAAAAACCATCAGTAATATATAACTATATAATGATTAGTACTATTTAAAACTTAGATTCATAGGATATTCTATTGGTACATTATGCAAGAGTCATACTCAGTATTTTGGGTCGGACCCACTACCTTTTATTGGAAACTTAAATGGTTGTACAGGTCACACTACCTTCCTATAATCATGGTGGATCCTCAAAAGGGAAATTCACTATTTATGTCCCATATCACTATTAACCCCAACCACTCACCAAGGTAAACACTTCTAGATCCTTCTTTACATAAAATTACTTCTTTAGGGTTCATCAACATTTGGACAATCCTTGATTTCATCGAAAGATACAAAATAATGCTGACCCAATTGTTCCTAAATAGAAGAAGTATCATTGGCTACACACTGAGCCCATCAACCTATTATTGATCAAATTTCTGATGTATGTAAAGATGTAGCTCTATCTTCTGATGCTCTGAACAAGGCTTCACATCCCAAAAATATTGTTTTTCTAACTAATGTGTATTTCAAAACTCTATATTCTTTCAATATCCAAACTATCATGACCTGAACTACTATGGCCTTCATGGATTATGATAAGATATGTGTGACACCCAAAACCCACCTCTAATAGGCCAGGGATGGACAATAAAATTTTGAGTAGGCATATTACACACATGGGAGGATATAGCCTATAATTTCTATACACACGCACACATCTCCAAACCTATACATTGATGAAATGTAAAGTATAAGTGATACCATAATCCAAGCATAAAATATACCCCACAATTAGAGTATAAAAAAATTACTAGAAATCATAAAGGGCCAAATAAAATCCCAAAAAAATGAAAAAGTGTCCAATATGCTCAAAATGAGTTGATCATTGTCAAATGAAACACCTGATATGAACCTTATTCTATCAAACCCAAACTATTCTCTTCTTACTCTTGATCCTCCTAGTAAACTATCAAAATGCATATCGTTTTCATAAACCATGACATGTATGGGTACATCGCATGTTGGAGTGAGTATAACAACACCTAGTAGGATACCCTAAAATCACCAAACATATATAGAGTATTAATAGTATCAATAAAAAGTTATGTCAATCATGATATGATACATGAAATTAAATAAATTTAATATACTCATGATAGACTCCTCATATAGAAGTTCTCTAAACAATACCACTAGTCATAGAATTATACTCAGGGATTCATGGAAAATATCTTTCGGGATAATCCACTCTATGATCCATGATGTCACAAACAACAATCATTAAAGAATTCATACTCATTAGTCCTCACCAAGAAGTATTCACTAGATCTCTAAGATCTCAATAAATAGATAGGGGATCACACCTAAGGATATTGGGGGACACCTTAAACCCCGTATGGAATAAAATACTAATTAAGGGATCATACACCCTTGTAAATTGGTCCTGATGATTCCTTATGCACTACCTAAGTAATGAAATATGATAGACAATATCACCCTAGGCCTCCTATAGTGATACCATGAATTCTATCTAAGACTAAAATCATATAGGGGATCACAATCCTGTGATGTGGATGTAATTCCACATTGTACCCTTATAGGGATGGAAAATAGGAACACATAAAACAGATAATAGTCCCCATAGAAGAGTTGGGGGCCTAAACCTACCCTGGGGAAAGTAAATGGTATGTACTGGGAATACACGGAATTTCTGGCCTACCCTGGGTCTACCTGTGTCTCTCAGTCTCACACGACATGTATTATTACACATACATGGTGTGTCCTCTATGGATAAATAGAGTACAGAGGTCAGACTGGAACTTATTGTGTCATTATCCCATGATCATGTACATCTAATTGTGCCCATGTACTTTGAGTTTTATGGCGTACCTACCATGTCCAAGTGCTGGGTCATGCTCATGTACTTCGGTCGTGATTGTGTTCCTAGTAGTGTATGTTCCCATGTAAAAAGGTGTACACATTGATCCACCAAAACCTAGTCACATAGTTTCTAACACATGTTATGTGCCATGTGATATTCTTTTCAGTTTGTAAACCCTTGCACTGTTGAATGGGTTAGATATGGTGTGTATTCTTATGAAGTACAATACATGTAGTCAGTATTTTCATAGAAATCCCAAGATGTTAAATGTGTATTTTTGCACTACTTACACTATATATCCCATCATAATCACACCCAAAACTTTTGGATACAGGATAAAAAAACCCATCATCATCGTTTCCAGATTCCATCTATCTATACGGATCATGAATCGGTTCCAATCGCACTGTGTCGTCACCGAATTCCAAACAAGGAAAACAAAACTCTCTAATCCAATCCTGATTCTACATTAATCTATTGTCTTCAACTTTTCATCTATGTCAAAACCTGAACCCATGGTATTGTTTAGTTGTTCTAATGAATGGTTGTTCAACTATTAGATACCAGGTATTGCTTGAATCGTCTTCAAAGGAAATTCCAGTGATGGGTTGTGTGATGAAAAAGGGGAGAAATCGTAAACCATAAAAGGGGAAAAAATATTTACTGTAATTAACTTTGGACATGATTCATTTCTTTTTTAATGATTAAAAAATTGTAACATAAAAACAATATTGATTCCCAAATCCTACGAAGATAAACCTAATCATGCACACATGAATAAACCATAAATAAATTTATTAGTTGGTGTGATTCATATTCATCATGGGATTATGAAATGGGAAATAAACCACAATAGTCAAATAACTTGCATCATGTTTTTCTTGATCACTAATGTGGAACAATATGGTGATGTCCTTAGTGAAATCCATGAACTCGATTGGTCTAACAATCCTCAGGAAATCAATCGTAATCCTCAATCCATTTTCATTCAACAAGCTCTCCTCCAATGGCTCCTCGTATAATCCCAAGGTAATGTGACTAAACCTACGTATCTAACAAAAATATTTATAAAAAAGGATAATTTTAGGTTGATGTTTTGAAAATAATAAATTTATTTATTTATTTATTTATTTTGTTAACTACTCCTATGAAAACATTATAAGAAAACACCTACAGTCGATAAAGGTTATGTCGCACCTAGGGTAAATCTCATTTTTGGACCTAAAAATAGGTATCATATTTGTGATTTGAGACTCCTTTTAATAGTTACTCCATCATTTTCTAAAAATTATGTCCACATGATATAATATATTTAAAATGATGATTACATCAACATTGAGGCTCATCGGGCCTCAACATCTCATGTTGTCCCAGCACCAAGCTCCAAAAAAATTCATAATATATTTCAAAGTATTAAAAGAAAAAAAAATAGTATGGTAAATTCTCCAAAACACTGGGTTTTCCTACCCAAAAATTAAAAATCCAACTCAAACAAGTGAGAAAATTGAGCACTCATCTGGTTCTCCCTCTCCCAGGTGACCACTTGAAGATTCTCATGTTTCCATCAAAAAAGAACCAAGTGTAACACCCCAAATCATATAAAATGTTTTCATTTTAGAATAAAATTTTGATTTTTTATATCATTTTTTATACGCAACATGATGTTAAGCTTTGTATACACAGAACACTAGGTTATATTTTGTTATATGGACGACCATGTTTTACCAGCTTTTAGTAGTGCACCCATTTTAAAACTAAATTTTTACACCTTTATAAATTTTTATTTAAAAAAAACTTCATTTTATAATTTTTAATTTAAATATTATATTAGGGTCGATTTTTGGTATTTTTATGAGAAGTTCCATTTTTATGATTTGTGAAAAAATACTCCTTTTAAGTTGAAAACACCTTTTCATTTAAATAATTATTAATTTTAAATTATATTTTTATTTGGTTTTAAAGTCAAATTAGATTAATTATACATATATTAATATAATTGAGGTCATTTGTATCATTTATATATTTAATTTATATATAAAATATTAATGAGCTTCTCAAAATTTTCACTTTAAAACCCCGCTTTTTCACCACGTCTGTGAGATTAGATTTAAATTTAATTTTGAAACTTTTGTGAATTGAATTTGGAAAAATGGATATAAATGATCGTAATAAATTTAATATTTATAGTTTAATAAGATCAACATAGTTTTTGATCAAAAATATTAGTGAAAACAATCAAAAATAATTACAGTTATTATGGTAAAATATAGCGTACTTAATGATTAATCTTAGAATATGAGGTGTATAAATGACCCAACACTTGTAAAAAATCCATTTGATCGATATATTTCAACTCTTATGGCCTTGGTTCAACTTTTATGAGTTATTGGTGTAAATGTTCATTAAATTGACACATATAATTAGTTATGTAAGGAAAATATAAAAAAAGAACCTTCCTTACCTTTAACATTTTTAAATCCTGGTGTTATGGAAAGAATATTATATTTTTGGCTAGAAATAACCTTTTGAAATATAAATGAGTTATTTTTTATCATAATTATTAATAATTAATTTCTATAGATAAATTAGTTACTTAAAATTCTTAAGAAACACCGAAGCGGTTATTATTTAGTTCATAATTAAATAAAATAAATTATACTAAAATATTAAAAGTGAAGAAAATGTAGTGATTTATTGTGTTTAATTATTATTTTAGATGAATATTTCATGTTTAACAGCTATTAACTTAATATATTTTAGTTTCATCATTGAATTGATATTTTTAAAATTTTAATTTAAGTAAATAATTTCAAAATTGACATTAATGTTTTTTAAAATAAAATATATTTTATTTAAAGATTAAAAATTTAATGAAATATAATATATTATGAGAATTTATTTTTGAATGTTAATAAATATAAAATATGTTATATTTACTGAACAATAGATCTCTTATAATGAACATATTTACCCCCTAAGTATTAAAAATAATGTTAGTGCAGTTCGAGTTAAAGTAGTGTTTTTGTGCGTTACATGCGCTTCTATAAAAATAAATTTCCAAAAACAATAGTTTTTTATTTTTTAAAAATATATATAATATTTAGAATTAATTGGTACAAAAGATTATAATAATTATCATTTTAATTTAGTCTTAATGGATGAATAATATAGGTTAAAATACTAGTTAAATAAATAAAAAAACAAAATAAAAATTTTGGTGAAACATAAAGACTATGGAACAAAATTATCAAAATGAACTTATTTTTATGTAGTGGATATTTAGATCAACCATAAATAAACTTTTATCAATTATTTTTCCATTTTTTAATTATATTAGTTATGGGAGAACCCACAGTAGTTTTTACCTTTTGGTATTTACAAGAATGTCACACCTCCTCCACTATAAAAATTTATTTACTCTTCTCCTTCCTCACACATATTAAGACATTTTGAATCATCCAAAATATGACCAAATTATCTCTAAAAATACCTCCCCTAAATATATAATCCAAAATTTAGAAATAAATAAATTTAAGGAATTCATTCGGTGAAATCCAAAAGGAGTTACCTAAAAAGAGGTAACATTAATCAAAAATCAATTTTATTTTATTTCGTTATAAAATTATTAATTTATTCTTTTAACATGATTATATAATAACTTATGTAACCTCCATATTCTGAGATGTTTTTATATACATTTTTATACCTACACATATACACACTTCCATCAAATGGGTAATGAATTTACCATTCTTGTGTACGATGGACTATGGCCTTGTGAAACGATGTCGTTTATTTTTCATTTACCACCTATCATGGTTTGAAATTATGACGGAAAAATTGATTATATATTATATATTATATATTTATGTTGTCTTCATAATTATTTAATTTTTATATAACACAGACTTTCATGTTTTCCATTTGGTGGCAATACGATAACATCATTTGTCGATGTATAGATTACTACCTCCTCAAAGTGATGTGATCCATTCATGATATACATAGAATTTATTAATAATTGTTTTAATAAAATAATATGTGACATACATGGAATAAATATGATATTGTAATTATAATATACATATATATCATTTAATTTTTATTCTTTCAAATATTAAAATAAATGAAAGTATCATTCATTCTTACGTATGGCCTACCGTCTCCAAGAACGGTGCATTTCCTTTTTTATCCCCAAATATTATAGATTATTATCAATACCTATATACATAATATATATGATAATAAAATAATTTTTTATATTATATATATTATTAAATAATTATCTATGTAATACTGACAACAAATAAAAATTCAAAATATTCTCAAGAAATTAGACAATTTACACCTAAAATAGTGAAAATAATGAATGATTATAAATAAATGGGTAATAAGTTACTATAAAAATATCATATATGATATTATAAATATTAATATGGTTCAGGATTAATTTATTAACATTTTTAAAACCATTATATAGAAATTTAAATGATTTTCACACAAAAGGAAGTGTGAGGTATGGGATTCTAATCTCACATTTTCTTTTGTGAATAATACAACATTTTCACCACTGATTTCTTTTTAAAGGTGTGTATTCTTCCAATCAATAATTTAATATCATTATTAACTCGTATTTTGTGGTATTATAAGTTTAAATTTGACTTATATCATCCAAGGGGTTTTATTTTTAAATTTCCAACTGGTAGAATTTTTCTTTGAAATGTTACTTTATTTTGTGATAGTTAACTTTATCTTAAAAAATTCAGTTTATTATAATACTTTTTAATGATAAATTATAGTTATGTAATGTAAATATTATTTTATTGTGTGTATGATTATTTTCTAAATCATGTAACATTTTTTCATATGGTTTTCACGTTGAAATTTATATGATTTATAGGGGGAATGGTGAAAATTCATTATCCATTATTCGATACAAATATTTGATAAGGAAGATTGTTTATGATTTAAATTTATTTTTACATATATGTTGGATTGTTTGAATATAAATTATATGAGTTGGGTGCTGGTAAATTTAATCCCCTCAATGCATCAGTAGGATCATGGGATGAAATTAGTTGGCGACAAACCCTTTACATTTATTTCCAAGCATTTTTAAATTATCATGGGGAGAAATCATGACACAAATTAGTTGGTTTTATTCCCATAGATTTAAATTATATTGGGGATAGTTCTTGATAATAAATATATTAAGGATATATCCTAATAGTGTATAAGCCCAAAACAATGCATTCTAACATTATTAATATTCCATGTGGTTATTTTATTGGTTAGAATATCCATGGTCATGTTTAGAGATAATAGGATTATTTATATGAAATTATTTGATCAAATTTTATTATTTCTATAATGATTATTAATTATTAATTCATGATAACATTCACTATAATAACACTTACTGAGAATTTTATCTCACAATTATTTTTTTTTCCTCTCCCCAAGTTATGAAGAAAAGATCTTTGATTGACTTTTCAATGATGTATTTTATTGTATTTTGTTATATATTATGCTTTATTTTATATTTACCAATGAAAAAAAGGTACCATGTATGTTATTTGGTTTTCTAAAAAATACTAAATTTTTCATTCCTTTAGGATTTGATTCCTTGTATTTATTACAATATAATATATTAATGCATCAACTCTGGGCTTCTAGGGTTGGGGTATTATAGTTGGTATCAAATTAATTTTAGTAGAAACCTTAGAAACTGGATTTAGGAAAACATATAGTAGAGAACATAATCCTATGATAGGATTTGAGGATATGTATAGAAGAAAATTATATTGAAATCATGTTTTGAATTATGTGATTATCTATGCATATATTTTTCAATTTATGTTATGTATTTAACTATTTTTTGGATTGTACATGATAAATTATAATTGAGTATATTTCATCATTTAGAAATAGGAATTAATAGAAGGAATGTGAACCCCACCAATGAATATGATCCAAATAGTAATAATGATCATTTATTTTGTGGTCTTAATCAAATCTTTTGAAGGGAACTAGTCTCCCAAGAATTTTTATCATATGATAACATTGTATAATGTGATAATTGTCACGAACCGAATCTGGTCGCTGCCAAAACCAGCACCCAACCAAACCCATGGAATGTCTTGAAGGTCGTTCCTGATCGCCATGGACTGGCACAAGTACATGGGTAACAAAAACAGAAAATTGTGAACGATTTACCAGAGTTTGTATAATTAAAGCAACAAATGAATCCAAGAAATCAAATATGGATTTTTCAAACCAAAACATCTTTTACTAAAATTCAGAACTGAATTACACAATTTTAAACAATGTTTTAAGACCATTAAAAAGGGTAAAACTTGTGAAATGACAGCCCAATAACCTCCACATGGAAAGAGGCACCACCCTCAAGAAATCTCCACGACAGTGCATCACGATTGACCGCTAAAAACCCGAACCAATGGCATAAAACCTCTACCCAAACCTGTGACACAAAATAAGAATGTATACTTACAGCCAATGGTGTATGTAGGGTGTGAGCTAAAGCCCAGTACGATACCACTACTAAGAGATTACATATGATAAACATTTAAAGACGAAAATCATGCAAGTTTTCAAAAACATGAAAAGCTAGTTATAATTTCTAAAAGATGCAACTTTGAATAAGAACAGTTTTCAAGTGGGCTGTTTTAAAGGATTAACACTTTTAAAATAAACACCAAAGCTACATAATCTTCCAGCCAAATGTACTGCATGCCTACGGTAAGTATAATGTAACTAATGAGCACAAGAAATAAAAAATAACCCCAAGGCACTAGCTAGCTGTGGGTCCTAGGTACCTCATATCTCGGAGAGAGTAACCATAAAAAATATCAATTCCCATGCATGAGACACTAGTAAGGAACATAACCATAACCTATTGATCCCCAATCATCATCATCATAGTTTATTTGGAGTTGTATGTGTCAGTCAGGCTAAGTGAAACTGAGGCCAAACCCCACGGATTCACTAGCATACTATTAAACGTCCACCCACCTAGATACCCAGGTTTCCCCCCTTGTGCTCAAAAAAGTTAAAAAATTCATGAAATATACATTGATCATGAAAATATCATTTCCACATAAAATATTCACCAAAAATCCCATATGTATACCACAAAAGTCACAAAAGTCCATTTTTCATTCAAAATGATTTTGAAATCCGACACACACCAAAATAACCCACAACACATTTCACATTTTTTCAACACTTCCACAAAACCATTAACAATTTTAAAAAACAATTATAAGATATTTAAACTCATATAATTGCACACACACATGGAACATAACACTCCTTTCATAATAAAAATTTCAATTTTCACATTACACTCACACAAAACAGTCCAAATCACATTCACATCACTTTAACACCTCAATATCTCCTTCAAACAATTTAATAAAATATTTCCAAGATGATACATATGACATAACAGTATTTTCCAAAATGAAATGGAAATTTTAAAAATATACTACTACAAAACCAGTTTGCTGATATAGTTTCACCACTTACACAACTTAATAAACCATTAAAAACATTCATAAAACAATTATAAGAAGTATACCCAATATTTCACATAAAACCCATTTCAAAAACCTCTTTTTAAGACAAAATCCAACTAATACCATACCAAAACAAAATTTTAATCCCAATCAACATGTAATAATCTACTTTCAAATGCTATATAATCACCATGAACAATATCACAAAAGATACCCATGAGAACACACAAATCCATAAAACAATTTCAAGGAGTATAACAAGGTTATACACATAAAACCCATTCAAAGATCCACCTTTTTTAGCCCACATGACACTATATCATTACCCAACCAAAATTGGAATCCCCTTTCAACAACTAATAAATCACTTCCACATTTTACAAAACTACCATAAGAGATAACACATGAAATACATTTGAAAAATACACACTTCAAACAAAAATGTAACTTTAATACCAAATGCATTACTATTCCTACCAAAACCGGTTTTCACAAAATTCATAGCATATAAGGAACATGAAAAATAATTTAATCAAGCAAACTAACTCATCATTAAATAGTTACCCATGGAATCACCTACCGAAATTGTCGAATCCCTCAAAACATGGTGCGAAACATCAACTGCACCAACCCGGAACCACAGGATGATAAATACATCCCTAGACCAAAAATTTCTCCCAAAATAATCTTGATTAATCCCTAGGTACGAACCCTAGGCTCTGGACACTTTGGAACATCAAGAAAGAGGGATGTAACCCTAATAAAAGAGGACAAATCAAATAGAGAAATACTTACTTGCAGAAATATAGAATAGATCACCCTAAATCCACCAAAATATCAATCTCCAAGTACTCAAAACTATTAAGGAGGTTGCAAAGAGTGATATTAGGTCATGATGGGACTGAAATGGGGAGAAAATGATCAAAATTGAAGGAGTTATGAAAGAATCATTTTACCTCGTCAAATCTAGTCGATTTGGGAAAGTGTATGCAAGATCTCCCTAATTCACAGTTCAAATAAGATAAAAAATTGAGAAATCGATAATGGGGGTGATCCTCGGGATATTTTCATTGAGTGGGAGGTGGAAGAACGGGAAAAAAATAAACAATTAATGAGATATAAAAAATTTAAAAAAATAATTTAAAGTATGAAATGGGCTTACGGGTAGGCCCATTACCTTAATCAAAAACACAAATCCATCATGATTTAGGATATCTAAGTGGTCCAATTGGATATGGTGATTTTAATATATCAGGTATTTCCAATTGGGAAGTGGAATGGGTATAAAATAGTAAAAATTGATGGAGTTATAGAAGAAACAAATTTTTTTTAAATCATGAATTGGGCTCATGCATTGGCCCAAATTTTCAAAACCCACCATTTTCACCAAAATGAGTGGTAAACCCCCAAAATAATCAGGAATTTAAATTAAATTAATAATGAATTTAAAAAAAGATCATGGATGTGACAATTCTCCCCACCATAAAAACTTTCTCCCTCAGAAAGCCACATCAAAGACAAAGCAAAAAACCAAACCCAACCGAAATCCAGAAATGGACTCCTTTGCTAAACATCGCCCCCAAAGGCCAAAACACCTCCAGTGATCAATTAAGGAAGCAATAACTCACAACCAAAACATACACCTATTTACTTAAATGATAAATCACATTCAGGATTTATCCAAAAATAAAACTCCTCAAACACTATCTGAACAAGGCTTAAGAAATTTACCCATACAAACAAGAACATTGAACAAGGATACACATACTTTGATATAACTAAACCATTTTGAACTCTCCAATCCCAATTTTTACCCTAGGAATATGTAGGTGGTTATATATATCTGAACGAGACTACCCACTTCCAAGCTAATACGAATTACAAAAGTGTGTTACTGGTACAAGGATACCCATATGGGCTCCCCAACCATAAGATATGACTTAAATTTTTTCCCAAGACAGAGTCAAGACACTAACAGGGGAGCCCCGAACAAACTCCCCGGTACAAGGGGTTGAATTCCATTATGAATTTTCAAAATAATATACATGAGACTCATAGTGGGTCTCCCCACCATAAGAACCAACCATCTTAAATGTGCAATATGGCCCGGCACAGAAAAACCCCAAAACATAAAGAGTTGGGACGACTGCACGGTTAGCCCACACAGTTTGGGAAACTGTGCACTAACCATGTGTATCCTTATACCTACAGGGTTTTCTGGGGAATGGTTACTACTAAATGCTCACTCAACATGTCTAGAATAAATATTAAACCCTTTCCTCCAAACTAAAGGAAAACTAAATGGGAAAAGATATCCATTGGGAGATAGTATAGGGATGAGGCCCTCCACCTCTTTCCACCGAACGGGAACAAAAGAAGAAAGATGACGACATGAATTGTTTAAAATAATCCAATATCTCATACCGAGAACAATATTTTGTACAAGATTAAAAAATACACTTGTATTTCCTCTGACTACATGTCAGCTTCTTTCAGGGACCTATGGTTGTAGCTAGAATGATTGAAGCATTTTTGGCCTCATAGTTAGGATTTGGAGACCCCCGAATAGAATTTCTTCTATCGATGCTACATCCAACTACATTCAATCCCAAATTGGTTCACCTAGACAAAACTCACTACAGAAATCACCTTACCCCTATCATGGAATTTTACTAAAATAAGGGTTTAGAGGATGCACTCACATCACACCTTGTTTCTTCGGGTGAGAAACAATAAAAATAAAGGACACATATAAACACATTCGTCTAAAACAGAGGATGTCGAGATCTCCCGAAAGGAGAAACACTTTTGAAAAATAAAGACTCCCAAAATATTTAACAATTTCACCTTTAATATCAAATGATCACGATACACCACAACACGTCACCGAACATGAACAATGTGACTCATAGAAATAATACAAGGATGGGGCCTTATAAAACATCCCCAAATATCACAGCATTCCATAAAGTATCCATAACATCCTCTCGTGGCCATATTTCCCACATGGGTGGTCTAACATAAACCCCTTCTTTGAAGAGACTACGAAGGAATCAGATGCCCTCTGAGACACTATCCAAACTGAAAACCCCATACAACTTCCACCTTTGACGAATAAGGTAGATTGAGAACCTAAGGTCTCTTTCATCCATCAACGAGCACTCTTCCGCAACAAGAGGATCTGGAAAAATAAAATAAAATGTTGTAGACTCATTCTAAAATGCTCAAGAAAAGATTCCTTACATTGATCAACTGGAGTATTTTCCAACGGCGAAACAATCTGGGTTGCACTTCAGTTGTGCACTAGCCCTTAATGGGGGATTACCCTATCCAACAGGAGAACCCAAGGACCCAACCATGATGGTCCATTGGTAAAAAAATTCCACAAAACAGATCCAAACACATTAATGGAACCAGTCTAAAGTTGTCCAGAAATATAACTCATAAGAGACTACTCATCGGTCCTTCTACCTAGCTTACCAACCAAACACAAACCCAAAACATAGTTGAATAGGTGGGGTTCTTGGACTCAAAACATCCGAAAACATCAACATTTTCCAAAAACACACAATATACACAATCTAAAACAATTCATCAAGACATCATGATTTTCTTTAAAAACATTTGTTTGAAAACCAACGGTTATGCGGTTAGCGTATCCACCAATGTTACCCCATGGGCCTCACACATGCATGTTTTTGTGCCACACCGGGCACCCTCTTCATATTCGTCTTGGCAGTCATCCAGTCATGCCATCAACCATTCATAGTCCCATATAACCCCATGCATGTGCTCCCTCATTGAAATACAAAAGGTTAAAACTAATATTCTTTCCACTTTTCAAAAACAAAACGGTAAACCAACACATCCTTTTTCTCAAAACTCCTAACAATGAGATCAAAATCCCAATTCACATCTTAAAAAAATTTCATAAGGACACATCCATTTAGAAAAGAAGTCAATTTCATGTAATTCACATCAATTTGAAAACATCTAATTCCATTTAAACACCCTTTAATTGTTTAGAAAACTATATTGGAAACACTTTTGAAAACCAACTTCAATATGGTTCCTGATTTCAAAAGAGGTGTAAGCACACTAATTTCCATTTCAAAACAATTCTGAAAATTCAGTTCCACCATTTCATAAATCAAACCATTCCTATTTATTTGAAAATAATTTCACAAAAATAATAAGCTTCATAAAACCAAGTCACTTTAATACCAAAGTTCCATGATTTCAAAACTAGAGCACAAAATAATGCGAGAGGAAATTAGTTTCAATGGGTGACTTGGAAATATGGTTGGATGCCATATTCCAAACAGTTAACAATCAAAAAGATTGTTCTAGGGAATATCCTCAGCTCCACATGTCTTACCAAACCCTACAATCTCACTGAGACCATTAACCCAACTATCTTTTCATTTCCCCTAATCATCATCAGACCAAGAAAACCAAAAGAAATAGATAAATCCCGACTTCCCCTAGCAAATTGAATCCAGAAATGAGGTGTGGGGATCAAGAACACTAACCATAACTGGAATTTCATGTCCCTAAAATCATAACTCTAGACTATCCCGACTATTTCCCATATAACATGACTCAAATAGAGTGAACCTCCTCTGATACCATTTTGTCATGAACCGAATCTGGTAGCCGCCAAAACTGGCACCCAACCCAACCCGTGGCAAGTCCCGAAGGGCTTTCCCAATCCCCATAGGCTGGAACAAGTGCCTGGGTATCAAAAATTGAAAAATGGGAATGATTTACCTGAGTTTGTATACCTAAAAGAACAAATAAATCCAAGAAATCAAATCTGGATTTTTCAATCCAAAACATCTTTAGCTAAATTCAGAACTGAATTACAAAATTTTAAACAATGTTTGACAACCATTACAAAGGTTCAAAATCATGAAATGACATCCCAAGAACCTCCACATGGAAAGAGGCAATACTCTCAAGCTATCTCCATGACCCTGCATCACTATGGACCACTAAAAACTCAAACCAATGGCATAAATCCTGTACCCAAACCTGTGACATAAAATAAGAAAGTATACTTACACCCTATGGTGTAAGTAGGGTGTGAGCCAAAGGCCAGTATAATACAACAACTAAGAGATTCCATATTATAAACATTTAAAGACAAAAAGAATAAATTTTTTCAAAAACATGAAAAGCTAGTTACAATTTCTAAATGATGCAACTTTAAATAAGAACAGTTTTCAAGTGGGCTATTTTAAAGGATTAAAACTTTTAAAATAAACACCAAAGCTACTTAATTTTCCATCCAAATTTACTATATTCCAATGGTAAGTATAAAGTAACTAATGAGAACAAGAAAAATGAAATAACCCCATGGCACTAGCTAGTTGTGGGTCCTAGGTACCTCATATCTTGGTGGGAGTAAACATTACAAATATCTATTATCATGCATGATACACTAGTAGGGAACATACCCATAACCTAGTGGTCCCCAATATTCATCATCATAGTTTACGTAGAGTTGTAAGTGTCAATCGTGCTAAGTGAAACTGAGGCCAAACAACACTGATTCACGACCATACTAGTACACGTCCACCCACCTAGATACCTAGGTTTTCCCCTTTTGATCAGACAAGTTCAACAAGTCAATAAATATACATTGAACATGAAAATGCCATTTCCACATCACAAATTCATCCAAAATCCCATATGTATACCACAAAAGTCACAGAAGTCCATTCTTCATTCAAAATGATTTTGAAATCCGACTCACACCAATATAACCCACAACAAATTTCAAATTTTTTCAACACTTCCACAAAACCATTAAAAAATTTTTTAAAAAAATTATAAGATATTTCAACTCATATAAAATCCCACACACATGGAACATAACACTCCTTTCATAATAAAAATTTCAATTTTTCACATCACACTCACACAAAACAATCCACATCACATTCACATCACTTTAATACATCAATATCTCCTTCAAAAAATTTAATAAAATAATTTCAAGATGATACATATGACATAACAGGATTTTCCAAAATGAAATGGACCTCCTAAAAATATACTCCTACCAAAACAGTTTGCTGATATAGTTTCACCACTTACACAACTCAATAAACCATTCAAAACTTTCATAAAACAATAATAAGGAGTATACCCAAGCATTGCACATAAAACTCATTTCAAAAACCTCTTTTAAAGCCAAAATCACACCAATCCCCTACCAAAACATAATTTTTAGCCAAATAAGCATGTAATAATCTACTTTCAAATTTTATATAATCACCTTGAACAATATCACAAAAGATACCCATGTGAACGCACAAATCCATAAAACACTTTCAAGGTGTACAACAAGGATATACACATAAAACTCATTCAAAGAAGCCACTTTTTAAGACCACATGACACTATATCATTACCCAACGAAAATTTTCAGCCCCTTTCAACAACTAATAAATCACTTCCATATTTTACAAAACTACCACAAGAGATAACACGTGTAATACATTTGAAAAATACACACTTCAAACAAAAATGTAACATTAATACCAAATGATTTACTATTGCTACCAAAAATGGGTTTCACATAATTCACAGTATATAAGGAACATGAAAAATAATTTAATCAATCAAACTAACTCATCATTAAATGGTTACTCGCGGAATCACCTATTGAAATTGTCGAATCCCTCAAAACATGGTGTGAAACATCAACTGCACCAACCCCGCACCACAATGATGATAAATCTAGCCATAGACCACAAATTTTCACCCAAAATAATCATGGTTAAACTCTAGGTACGAACCCTAGGATCTGGAGACTTTGGATCATCAAGAAAGAGGGTTGAAACCCTAAGAAGAGAGGATAAATCAAATAGAGAAATACTTATATGAAGAAATATTGATGATATCACCCTAAATCCACCATAATATCAATCTCCTAGTACCCAAAATAGGTATGGAGGTTGGAACGAGTCATATAAGGTCATGTGAGGAATAAAATGGGGGGAATAGGATGAAAATTGGAGGATTTATGAATGATTCATTTTAACTCGTCAAATTTGGTCGATTTGGGAAAGAGTATGCAATATCCCCCTAATTCGTGGTTCAACTGAACTCTAAAATTGTGAAATAGATAATGGGGATGATCCCCGTGATATTGTAATTGAGAGAGAGAGAAATCATGGGAAAAAAATAAAAAATGATTGAGATATGGAAATGTTTAAAAAATAATTTAAAGCAGGAAATGGGCTTACGGGAAGGCCCATTAACTTTATCAAAAACCCAAATCCATCTTTATTTTGTATTTCTATGTGGTCCAGAAGGATATGGTGATTTTAATATATAAGGATATGCCAATTTGGAAGTGGAATGGGTATAAAAAAGTAAAAATTGAAGGAGTTATAGAAGAAACGAAATTTGTTTTTAAATATGGAATTGGGCTCACGGCTTGGCCCAAATTTTCAAAACCCACCATTTTCACCAAAATGAGTGGTAAACCCCCAAAACAAACCAGGAATGGAAATTAAATGAATATTTAATTTTAAAAAAGTTCATGGGTGTGACAATAATGATAGTTAGAAATATATATCTATGTATTATAGATTGGGAGGGATGTATGAGAACAAGAGGATAGTTGGGGAAAATAAGGATAAAGGGGAAAAGGGAAGGAATTATTCTCCCCCGTGTGGAAATTGTGGAAAGAAATTCTATTGTGCGTTCTTAAAAGGAGTGGGAGTTTTCTATAAGTTTGGATATGAAGTACAAAAGTATTTTTATTTCTTGTGTAAGAAAAATGTTTCTAATATACAGTGATTTGACTGTAAGGAGATAGGTTACTATAAAAATCAATGTCTCTAGTGTCAAAGGAATATACCCCAAAAGAGGATAATAGAACATCATCATGATTTTGAAACTAATATTGATGAAGAGGAATGATTAATATGACTATAATTTGATTCATGAATTATTTTATTTGAGTAAGGTACTTGTTATGAGAATTATAAAATATATAAGTATTGTACTGCAGTACTTTTCATTAAGTATTTGAAAGTCTATGTAGAATGGTACCAATAAACGTTATTTAGTGGCTAGTTAAATGTTTTTATAAAATTCATGGTTGAGGGAAATATAACCCTTAACACGTTCTTGATATTGAGATAATCATTTTTGAATAAAGATATAATTAATATGGATAAAGTTGATTGGATATTATAGACTACCTTGGATCTGATTAATGATTTGTTGAAAATATCATTTATTCCATCATTGAAGGAGTTTACAACACTTTTGGTAATTTAGAATATATATAATAAAATATGTTTTACTTAAGTAATAATAAATAATTCATTTTTACAATAAATTTTTATAGTAATTAAAGTTATTACCATGTCTCAAGAGAATACATGATGAAGGTTTTCACATGTTTTCAATGTGACAATTACAATTTTATTTATAGTTATTGAAGGAAAATGATATGTTCATTTTGTAAGTTCAATTAACCTTTTTATAAAGTGTTGGATCTTGATATTTTGGAAAATTTTACCATTTATAAAATGGTTAATGATTATATTTGGAATAGTTTTTACAGTTTAATGTATTATTTTACCATATGATGAAACATATGCTAATAAATTTAGTATAAATAGTTCATGTCATGACCAAAGTATAAGATTGAACTTATTGAAATTTATCCAGAACGTATATTTAGATAACTTCTTTGATAGTTAAATAATTCATCCACTGAAGTAAAAACAATCTTGAAACAAAAATTTTGTCATTTTTTCAACATTTTTTAGGATTTCAATGACCTTTATCAACACCTTTGGTTTATGGCCTTGTGGTCAACAACTTTCTCACGAACAAGTATTCTATCACTATCCATAAAAACATGATAGTTATATTTCTCTTCCATGTCCATGTTTTCAATAATGTTATTTTATTTGAAAGCCTTGTTTTATGGTGAATATCACATTATACTTTCCAACTTATTAAGAAGATTCCTTATTAAACATATTTATGATGTGGGTTTTTCAAAAATAATATTTTCAAATATAAAACCCCTGGTTGCCAAGATCATGTTTAAATTGTTAGAATGCAATTTAATTAAGGTGGGTAGAATTCAACACCCCAAAATTTTAATTTTCAATATAAACATCATTTCTAAATTCAAAATGTCAAAATTATCTTAGAGTGGATTTTTTGTATTTTTATGAGAAATTTCATTTTTGTGATGAAGATTGAAAAATACTATATTTTAGTTGAAAACATCCTTTAGTTGAAATAATTTTTAATGTTAAAATATATTTTAAATTATTTCTAAATTGAAAAAAAAAATTCAATAATACATCTACAAATCCAATTTATTTCATTAGAATTATTTTTACATTGAATTTAGATATAAAACAATAATGAACATGTGAATATTTTCACTTTAAAACACTGATTTCTCAATACGTCTGCAGGATTAGCCATAAATTTAATTGTTACATTTATATGAATTTAATTTAGAAAAATGTATATCCATGGTTGG
Organism: Viscum album; assembly: GCA_963277665.1. Lineage (NCBI taxonomy): Eukaryota > Viridiplantae > Streptophyta > Magnoliopsida > Santalales > Viscaceae > Viscum > Viscum album. Next base: position 1,156,835,671 of record OY728165.1, on the reverse strand, counting down.
TATAATTATAATATTTATATTCTAATAATATCAACATTTTTTTTGACCACAAATATTAGTGGAAGAAATTAAAATTAATTATACTGATTTAAGTAACAACCAGCATACTTAATAATTAAACAAAGAATATAAGGTGTATAAATGACCCAAAACTTATAAAACACCCATTTTCTGGATATATTTAAACCATTATGACATTCGGATCTAATTTTATGATTTAGTGGGACACATGTTCATGAAAGTGACCAATACAATAAGTTAAGTATAGAAAACACAAAGTAACCACCCGTACCTCTAACATTTATAAAGCCTTGAGTTATGGAGAAAACATCATATTTTAGGTTATATATATCCTTTTGAAATATAAATGAGTTATTTTTATCATAATTATTTATCATTAATTTTTATAGATGAATTAGTTGCTTAAAAATTTTAAGAAATGCCAATGTAGTTATTATTTAGTTAATAATTTAATATAATAAATGATACTAAAAATATTAAAAGTGGAGAAAATTGAATGAATTATTGTGTTACCTTGTTATTGTAGATTAATATGTCATGTTATATATCAGTTAAATTAATATATTTTAATTCCATCATTGTCATCGTATTATTAAAATTTTAAATTATATAAACAATTTCAAAATTGACTTTAATGTTATTTTTTAATAAATGATATTTAATTTAAAAATTTAAAATTTAATAAAAAACATACCTTATACCAATTTATTTTTATAAGTTAATAAATATAAAATATGATATATTCATAAACAAATTTATCTCTTATAATGAACATATTAGCACCTAAGTAGTAAAAAAAATTATCACAGTTTGGGTTAATGCAATGTTTTTGCACGTTACATACACTTTTGTTAAAATTAATTTCCAACACACACAAGATTTTCATTTTTTAAATTATTTATAATATTTATAATTCATTGGGACTAAATTTTATAATAATTATCACTTGAATTTAGTCTTAATGGATGAATTGTATCAGTTAGAAAACAAGTTACCCAAATGAAAAACCATAATAAAAAATACAAGAAAAAATATACAATAAGGAACAAAATTATGAAAATACAATTATTTTTGAATGGTGGATATTTTTATAAAATTATATTTCACATTACACAATTATTTATTCATTTTTTAAGGACATGAGGTATGTTATACCTCCTAATAGTTTTTACATTTTGGTATTCATAATAATGCCAGTCCTCCTCCACTATAAAAAGGCATTCCTTATTCCCCTTCCTCAAACCTCTCAAAAAACATTATCTTATAACAAATCTACCTAAATAATCTCCCAAAATTCATCCCATAAAATATAATACTCAATTTTTAAATTAATCAACCCCAGGAAGTCCATTGGGGAAACATAATGGAGTTACCTAAAAATGAGGTAAAATTATTCAATGATCACTTTTTATTCATTTGTTTCTCAAAACATTAAATTATTCTTATTCCATGATTATATGATAACATAATTATCCTCAATATACATATATTTTGTTATATTAAGGGTTATACCTACAACTATACACACTTCCATCAAATGGGTAATGAATTTATTTTTTGTATTTATGGCGGACTACCACCTCATGAAATGTTGTCGTTAATTTTTCATTTACTACCTATAATAGCTGGGATGTATGATGGAATCACTATTTTTATATTATATATATAATATTTATTTTCTCTTCATACATATGGATTTTTTATATAATATATACCATCATTATTTCAATTTTTAAGAATATGATAACATCGTTTGTGTACGTGTGGACTACCGTCTTCTCATAACAATACGATTCATTCATGATATACATGTAATGTATTAAGAATGGTTTTTATAAAATTATGTGACATATTTGATATAAATATTATATTATAATTTAAATATACATATATTTTTTTTAACTTTCATTCCTTCAAATATGTTAAAGTAATGGAAGTAGCGTCCATGGGTACGTACGACATACCGTCTCCATCAATAATGCATTTAATTTCATATCTCTAAATATTATGGATTAATATATATATATATATATAATTAATATATTTGATAATTAAATTATGTTTTAAATTATTTAGATAATTATATCATGATATTTGTAATAGGAATAACAAATAACAAGTCAAAACATACTCGAAAGACTAGGCAATTAACACCCAAAATAGTGAAAATAATAAAAGATTACTAAATAATAGGTGATAATATATTATAAGAATGTCATATATGATATAATAAATACTAATATGGTACATTGATAATTTATTAAAAAAAATTAAAACCATTATATAGGAGGTTAATGTACATTCAAAAAAAAGGAAACGAAAGGGAAGGGATTCTTATCTTAATTTTTCTTCCAGGATGCATTCACCATTTTCACCACTTATTTATTTTGTGTGTGTATGTTATTCCCATTTTTAATTTAATATGATTTTTCACTCTTATTTCATGGTATTATTATTTTCAATTTTAATTATCTCATCCATGGGGTTTTATTTGAAAAATTATAAGTGGTAAAAGTTATCTTTAAAATCTCAATTTCTTTTGTGATTATTAACTTTATCTTGAAATAAAAACGTTATTTTAATCCTTTTTAATAGGAAATTATACTTATTTTAATATAAATATTATTTTAGGAAGGATATTATTATTTATTAAACTATATACTATTCTACATATGATTTTTACTTTGAAATTTATATGATTTATTGGGGAAATGTTGATAAATATGTATCCTTTACACAATATAAATATTTTAAAAGGAACATTATTATTATTTAAATTGATTTTTCAATATTTTAGGAATTTGTTGGACATAAATTATATGGGTTGGGGGTGGTCTAATGCAATACCCTGGATGCATCGGTGGTCTCATAGGATGAAATCAACTGTAGAAAAACCCTTTGTGTTTTTTCCAAGTAGTTTTAAATTGTTAGGAGTATAGATCTTAACAAAAATAAAGCATGATTATACCCAAGGACTTAAATATTCTTAAAGATTGATCATGAGAATAACTATCTTGAGGATATATCTTGGTAGTGAATACATCCAACGTTATTCATTCCTTCATTATTATTATTATTCCATGTGATTATTTTGTTAATTATAATATTAATCGTCAAGTTTTAATCTCATTTGATTATTTATATATAATTATTCAATCATCTTTTATTCTTTAAATTTTGATTATTTATTATTAATTCATGATATCTTTAACTATACATAAACTTACTGAGCATTTAAGATAAACCGTATTTTTTTCATCTAACCATATTATGAAAAAAGTATCTTTGAATGATTTTTCAAGGATGCGGTTTATTAGCTTTTGTTATGTATTATGGTTCATTTTATATTTTCCAAAGTAAAATGGGTATCATGTATGAAATTTGGTTTTCGAAAACAACTAAATTTTTTAGTCCTTTTGAATTTGATTCATTATATTCATGTCAATGTAATAAAACTATTCCCCAGTTATGGGCTTCTAGGGTCAGGGCATTACACCATTGGGGATTATCACCCAAGGAGGATATTCTCCTACTATTCCTTGATATCTATCAGGTAATCTACAAAGGTTTATCCATCCTCTATATCTATCTTTCACCACTTGATAACATAAAATGGTTCATGAACATTCCTCCCCGGTTGTGGCATGTGTAAGACATTGTGTATCCAATCTATTTATAGAGGTACATCTAAGAGATACTCCACCTCACTAACCCTATGTAGTGTCTAGAAAGGGCCAATGAATCTTATATATAACTTGACAACATAGCCTAATCTTCAATTTCCAATCTAAGGTGAGACATTAAAGTATATAAAGTATCCCTCCTAGAACTCCAATTGCCTCTATAATTATTCCACATATGAATTTTAATAACTCTATGTAGTCTTCATCCACTCCAAAATGATTTTCAACTTCTCTGTCACCATTCACACCAACTTTGGGATCACAAGTGATGAATCTCCTAGGTCAATCCAACATAGTGTTGAATTTTAGGGTCTCTCATACAAGTCCTCAAATAGTTTCATACCAATCTTATAATGGTAGTTTTTGTTGTATGAAAACTCCACAATAATTAGGTGATCCTCCCATCTATGGACAATGTCCAAAATTAAAGCTCAAAGCATGTCCTCCAAAACATGAATAGTTCATTTAGTCTGACCGTCATTCTTGGGGTGAAACATCATTATCAAATGCAACTGAGTTCCAAAGGCCTCATGTCCCCCTATCCATAATCATGAGATAAAGAGAGCTTCATGATTTGAAATTATAATCGATGGAACTCCATGATGCCGGAATAACTTCTATATATAAAGGAAACCCAATCTCTCCACTAAACACTGCTATCGAATAGAAAATAAGTGGTCAAACAAGGTGAGACATTCTATGATAACCTAAATGAAATCATTACCAATATATGATCATGGTAACATCTTCTTGAATTACATAGATATATCATCCTTCTTCCACTCTTTCACCTCTATGGGTTGGGGTAAACCAGCTTGAACACAGTGCTTAGTCTTCACCTGATGATAAGTGAGGCATTGAGAGATAAAATATGGTATCCAATTCTTCAATACTAACCATAAAAAATAATGTTAAATGTCTTGATATATCTTCACCACACCTGTATGTACCATCACGGGGGTGTATGAAACTCCCTCATAACATCTTCATGCAAATTCACCAGTATCATTATCCATTCTCTGAAATGGTTGATGTTCTCCCCACCTTTTTAAAATCCATCAAGATCACATTCAATGGATATCTGAGCACGTATGGTCTCACAGTCGTTATCTATATGAGAATCCACCCGAACATGTTATAGAAGTTGAGGGGTAACAACCATCAACTTCAGGTAAATCCTTATCCACTAAGGGAATGTGTCGCAATACTAACTGATCTAACACCGTATCTAATAATTGAGAACAAGATCTCTTTCTAAGTGAATCTTCCACAATGTTCCCCATTCCAAGAGTATAGACTATCTCAGATTCATAATCCTGGAAGAACTCTATACATCATTTATTTATCAATTTAACATCCTTATGATAGAATATATACTTGATACTCTTGTGTTCAAAATAGATAATAAACCGCCCACTCATGAAGTATTATCACCACATATTCTTGGTGAAGACTATCATTGTTATCTCTAAATCATGGGTTACATAGTTCTACTCATGTGGTCTCAACAGTAAGTACCCATAGACAATAATTTCATGCCTCTGTATAAGAACACAACCATGTCAATTCCATAAGGCATTGTAGAACACTATGTACTCAACACTCTCCTATATAAATATCAAGATGGGATCACTAATCAACCTATCCCACAACTCCTAAAAAATATATTGGAACCTCTCAATCCTCATGAAAGGATTTCCTTTCTAAATCAAAATATTCAAGGGTTATAATATCCTAGATAAATCACTCAAAAATATTCTATAGTAGCTTACCAACCCAAGGTAGTTCGCACCTCTATCATACACTTGGGTGTCCCCCAAAATATCACCACTGTGAACACTGTGGAATCCAATACAACACCCTCTATTGAGATGAAATTCCATAGAATTTGGTCCTCCTGAATCCATAACTAACACTTTGAGAGCTTCCAATAATTTTGGTTCTCTCATAGTCTATCTAAGAGTGTCCTTAAATATCTTGTGTTCTCTTTCTTGGATGCCAAGTAAAGTATAATATCATCGATGAATATCACTAAAAATTATTCTAATAAATTTTGAAAGATCTGGGTCATGAGTCCCATGAACACTACTATAGAATTCATCACACCAAAAGGAATTATCAAGTACTCAGAGTGAATGTAGTGATATCGTAATTTATTCTTTGGTATATCATCATCTCATACTCGAAGATGGTGATGGAATGATCTAATTTCAATCTTCTAGAATCATTGTACACCTCTAAACTGATCTAATAGTCATCGATCCTCAATAGTAGATAATTATTTCTTAATTTCACCTAGTTTAGACATTCTTAATCCACACATAACATCAATATCCCATCTGCTATAAACAAAACTGGGGATGCCCTGTGTGAAACACATTGTCTAATAAATTCCTTCCTTTATAAGTCATCTAACTCCACCATCATCTCCAAAATATCAACGACAGCCATCGAATATTCTAGTTAAAATATCATGATAATCTATATGTGAATGTCTATGCATAGTTTTATATATCTATGGGGAGGTAATCCCAAAACAACATCAAGAAAGACATCCTCATACTCTTCCACCACTACAGGAAACTGATATCCCATATAATTCACTACTCCAAGGATCATTCTATCCAACTAGTGAGTAATCAGTTACACCAACAGATGAATGATATTATCCAAATATTCATAATTTTCCTTCTCACAATGATGTAAAACATTATCCCATCACCATGGACACACTGCATACTCTGCCTGAATTAGTTAATTTGGGAATAAACTATGGATAACCAGTCCATACAGATACTGACATTATAAGGTCTCATCGCTACTATAAATAGATCCAATGAGAATCTCTCTCCTATGAGTGTTAAATCACATTTTCATCAGAAGTGTGTGATCACTGAATCCTTAATTGTAGAAGCCTCTAAGCATAAGGGTCGATCTAAGGGATCAATTGGAATCTCCAAGTCTCAAACCCAAGATTTTGTAAGAAATGTTTTTCTCACAACCATTTTTATAAATACTGTAGATAAATTATAGAATATATATAGAATACCTTTAATCATACCTATATCCTATGGTTCATAGGTATCCATGTCCTGTAGATTTTCTTATCCCTACCCATCTGCTCCTTGATCCGTGTTGGTACCATCTGGGGGTGGTGGTGGCAACAAGTCAAAGTGTTTTCCACCTCCAGATTCACTCCAAAATCCTCTTCTGCGTCCACCGCTTTGCATAAATTTCTACACCTTCTATTATCTATAAATGAAAAGTTTATTTATTATGTCTCTAAAAGATGCGCAATAATTCAGATAAACCCATGCTTGGTGTCCCAGGTCATCATAAGAGAACCACCACCTCACTCTAGGCTGACTAGAACCATCCTAATAGCCTTGAAATTTAGATAGTTTTTACATGGATCATCTCCTAAAACATTTCACATGAGAAAATCCCTATGAATATCATCATCAATGATCTAACAAGGTCTCAACTTCTATGTTACCACTACTAGGACCAACTATCAGCATCTACTCACCCAGAAAGCTCTCCACCACTGAGGCTTTCTCAAGCACTCTAGAATAGGTTGGAATGCAAAATGATATCATTGAAACATTGATATCTCATTGTATTCCCTACTAAAAGTTTTATTATTATAATAATGGATCCTAAACTATATTCAGTGATTATCATGAGAGGTTGGTGAAGCTACAAATAATAATTACTATGGTCACGTTGTCTTGAAAAATCTATGGAATCTCCAAGATACTCACTTTTCACAACATGGTCGAATAAAACTCCTCCATGAATAGTCTCTCTAACTTTATCCAAAAGGGTTTCATCTCATCATGTGTATGAGTCACTAGACACCACTATTTCACACTGTATATTTGAAGAAGACTCACTACTAGTGACAACTATATGATCTATAGGTTTCCTCACAAGGTGGAAAACATAGGTAACTTCTTCTATACAGTTCTCAACTTCCTGGGGGTCTGGCTCACCCTGATACCTATGAATTCATGGCCTCTGAAACTCATGGAGCGTGTTCAACCTACGTACAACCTCTTATGGTACTATTGGAACAACCTACTATTCAACGGGTGGAATGAAATGGAAGACCACCTGGAGGTACTATCAACTATACAAGTCCCTGTATTGAAGCCTCTTTGCTAAGCGGGTCATCCTCATGTTCCTTCTATGGAATCTTAGATAGATATTTTCAAGGAGGAATCCTACAACAAAATCAATATGTTCCATGTTCAAAAAGTATATCTAGTGATCTGACATAATAAAGACATGAAAACCATAACTCATTACTATATGATTCATGTACCAATGTTTTCTTATCACATATTGTCGACATTTACTCAATAAAAATTTGATAATTAGAGTCTTTTCGAATTAATACATTGGAATCTGCACCAACATTATATTCCCTATATAGGGATCCTAACTCAAAACACTTAACATTATTTCCATAAATCCCAAATCAGACATTATAGCTAGAAAATATTCAAACTATGGTCCTAAAATGAACTTCTCTAACACCAATTTATCAAGACCCAACCCATCAGGCCCTCCTTGCCAGTGATAAGTCGAGTGTGACACCCAAAGACCACCTCTAATAGGACAGGGTTTGCCGACCAACATCAAGTTGGCAAATCACACACATGGGAGGAATTATCCTATGATATGTGTACACACACGCATCTTAAAACCCATAAAACTTTGAAAGGTAAATTATAAGTGATACCATAATTCATGTATAACATTTATCCCACAATTAGAGTATAAAAATGTACTAGAAATCATAATGTGACAAATACAAACACACCAAATTGGGAAAATAGTACAACCTACTCAGAAGGAGGGGACTACCACCAAATGAAACACACAATGTGAGCATTAATTGTTCTAAACCAAACTATTCTCTCCTAGATCCTATCCCTCTAAGGACACCTTCATACATTCTATCATCTACAAAAGACACAACATGTGTGGGAAAATTCCATATAGGGGTGAGATTGAAAATACCCAGTATGTCACCCTTAAATTACTAAACATAAAGCATAAGGAGTATTCACCTCATCAATACATAGGTATGTCAGTCATGATGTGAAACATAATAATAAATAAGATAGATATACTCATGATAGACTCCCATTATCAAAGAGGTATCAACCATAATCCCATCCATAGGATTCTTCTCGACACTTCAAGGTAATGATAATCCAGGAGAATCCACCCCACGATCCATGTTGTCACTAAAAACACTCATCCAAGAGGTAGTGTTTTTCTAGCCTTTTGCATGAAGTACTCACTAGATATATAATACCTCAATACCCATATAGGTGATCAATCCTAGGGACACTAGGGGACACTAAAAACCCTATCTATAATAAACCTCTTTGAAGGGGATTGCATGCCATCATTAGTCGGTCACGATGATCTCTCAAATCCCACCTTGGGAAAGCAATATAATAGAGGATCCCACACCATGCCTCCTAGAAGGATACAATGAAATATATCTGACACCCAACTCGAATATGGGATCACAATTCAATGCTAAGGACATTATTCCAGATTATAACCTCAATGGTTTGGACCAATAAAACACACATAATCGATATTGGTCTACACTAAAGAGTTTGATGGCCTCATCCCACCCTAGGGAAGGTACACAGTGTGTACTAGTTGTATATGGATTTTCTAGTCTGCCTTGAGTCTGTTTGTGCCTCATCATCTCACATAGAATTTATTCCTCTATATATATGGAATTTTCCTTATGGATACATGTTATAAAAAGTTCAATTCAACACTCAACATGACACCATCCCACACACATGTACATATATCTATGATAGTGTACGTTGGGTCGTGTTCATGTATCAGGTCATGTATATGTATTGGGTAGTGCCCATATACTCTAGTTTTTCCCATGTGCCAGGACCTATCTATGTCCATGTACCACTAGTTTACATACTAAGCCTCCAAAACTAGGTCACACAAAATATGATATTATTTTCTATATATAAAACCCTGCACCATGGAAGGGGTACTACAGAGTGTGTGTTCATCCAGAATACACGCTATGTAATTGGGATTTTTTAGAAATACCATCTTATACTATGTATCACACTCTGCCTCTTTTGCCATTAATCCCACCTCAATAACACCCAAAAATAATATATTTTGTATGATCAAGTACTTTCATAGTCACTCCCCAAATTCCATCCATCCACACTGACCCAGAATCATTTCCCATCACACTACATCATTGTCTCATGCTAAATTAGGAAAATATGGATCTCCAATGTGGTCATGATTCTGCACTTATCGCTTTCCATCAAGAACATACCATGGTCACAAACCAAATCACATGATATTGATCCATTACACAGAATAATGGTTATGCTACAATCAAATACCGTGTATTGGTTGAACCATCCGCCAAGGAAATACTAGTGATGAATCAAGTGAAGAAATGGGGGAGAAAAAAACAAAACACCAAATTGGAATAATCATCAATTGTTTTTCATTTTGGAATTTATTTTTTGATGTTAGAGCAATGAAGTAAGAACAAAAAATAAATAATAACAATTACAATGAAGATAAACCTGGTCCTAGAAACATGAATGACCCATGAATAAATCAGTTAGTTGATGTGATTCACATTCATCGTGGGATAATCAAATGTGGAAATAAAACATAGAAATAAAATTTCCCAACATGGGTTTAGATCGATCAAAAATGAATAATGGTATATCATCATCACTGTAATGATACATTAACTGATTTAGCAAAACAAACCTTAGAAAATCAATCACAATCCCGAATCCATTGTCATTCTCCAAGCTATCCTCCAATGGATTCTCTCACAATCCTAGATCCTTGAGGCTAACCCTATGGATTATGAATAACCATGTTTCAAAAAAGATAGATTTATTCCAATACACTAAAAATAATAAATAAATATATTTATTTATTTATTTTATTAATTATGCCCGTGATAGAATTTTGAAAAAATGTCTGATGCAGAAATTGGTTATGTCGCTCCTATGGTAATACCTACATTCTGAAATAAATGGTGGTATAAATTATCTTATATAAGACTCTATTCATGAGTTATTACATAATTTTATAAAAACTACATTATTTATATAATATATATAATATTTTGATTATTTCAACATCAAGGCCCATTGGGCCTTGAAATATCATAACATCACAGTACTTGACTCCAAAAATATTCTTTAATATATTTCAAATTATTACAAGGAAAAAAACAGACATGTTACACAAAATAGCATTGGTGAAATTAAATTTTTAAAGTAAAATGAATGAACACTTTGGTTAAATCCTACTAGGTATGTTTTTCTCACACCCTGCATGCACCACTCAGTGTATGCAACATGTATGATTTCTTTTGGGTGCCCAGTTATGGTTTGTCTTTTGCATGATTTTGGTTTGGGTTGGACCATGGTGGCTAGTTTGGTCATGGTGAGTAACTAAGGGTCACAAGGAGATGGTTTTTGTATTTTAGGTTTTACTTTTGATTATTTAAATTCCGACATCTGTTATATCAGCTTTGTAGTCCATCAACTTTCATTTGGTTTATTTTGTACTTAGTTTTATAATAGTTTTATTTTTTGTTTATTATTTATGCCATGTGTGGATGTCGGTAATTTTTTATTTTTTTTGTTTCATGTTTTTATGATATATCGCTACCATTTTTATTATATATCATTGTTTTAATTGTGGGGGTGAACTTTACCTGGATGGGCCATGCCAGGGTTATGTGGTGGGATCTTGGTTTGGTTATTCATATTTAGTGGGTAAAATCTTCCTGAAGGTTTTTTTAGAACCTAGATAGTTTTTGACATCCTATAGGGATTGGGAATGCCCTTTAGCCTTATGGAGGAATCGGTTGGGTGAGGTGTTAGGTCATCCTAGGTTGTTTCATTACATATAAAACCACACACAAAATCCCCCTCAAATTTAGAAAATTATCCATATTTTGGTGAAATTTTCCTTCCAAATCCCTATACTCCAAAACCAAATTAAATGAGAATGAAGGAAAGATAGAATGTGAGGGAATGAGAGTGGTCTTATCTCAAATCGGTGCGATGAAACATCAAGGATCCACCTGGATCATAGGTCCATGAATGTGGGTGGGAATAGTTCAAAAGCGGGTTCTCCCCTCCCATTCAGTCGACTAATGTAATGGAAACGTCAAGGGGTTACCAAAATTTCCCCTATAAAAAATTTCCATATGGCCTCTTGAAAAAGAGGGTTCCCAACATGGTTAGTAGTGTGAATAGGAGGTTTATGTCGTGAATACACATTCAAGAATTGGGGAGCCTCTCTAACTCAGCATATTCATGGCGTCAATCATAGGTTCATTTGGCGAATCATACTGGAAAATATTCCATCTCTCAGTTACACCTATTCATTCCCTGAATGCACCTCATGAATGACCATTCATGTAGTAGATAACTCTTGTCACGTCCTGAATAGCCTACAGCTGAACTTTTCAATAGCCCCACCTCACACCCACTACTCTGACATACTCTCAAAAACCAAAGGTGTATATTGATTCTAAAACCACATATAAAAATTCTTTTTAGATACATTCAAACACTCATAATCACAATCTGAGTTCTGGTTTTCAAAATGATCCTCCCACTAAATAAGAAATTCAAATTCCCTATAAAATTAAAAACTCATAACAATGTCAGTCATTACAACTAGATATTTGATACCATTTTCATTCTCCAATCATGATAAATGTAATTCCCTGGTCCCAGTAGCCCAGAGATAGTTCATTATTATGTATCATTGGCATTATCACAAATGATCAAGTCTCATAAGACCGATTTTTTAGTAGCCTTGGAAACACTAGATAAATTCATAAGTCTTACATTACATCATAAAGTGAAAAAATAAAACAATATAGTCTCTATAGACCACACTCATATCCCCTCTAAATAACCCTACAGTTCGGTCAAAAAATACTTCGTCATATCATGGGAAAAATGAAACATAGAAAGGGGTGATCTCAGATGTTGAGTAAGGATAACAATATAGCAGAAACATTCATAAATAAGCATAAAAATATAAGGAAATGTATAACTAAAACAAAAGCTTTTTAAATGTGAACTTCAGAAATATATGGAAAATATAATGTAAACTAATTCCATTTACTTATTCGCATTGATATTCTACTAGTCAAATAATCACATTCAAAATCAATAACCACTTTCATAATGATGGAATGCATAATGCCAGACTATTATAACCACATAGTCAAGGCCTTGTGCCAAGACTAAAAATAATATTTTATCACAGCCTTGTTCCAAGACACTAGTTTGTCTCATGAGACTTACCGATTCATTAAGGAGATATGGAGGGCTCCACCCGTCACTTACTAAGTCCAATGCATTCCTCATATGAAAAAGTTTAAACATAACATAATCATTCGTATTAAAACTAGCATACGAAATGCCAATAATTTCTCCATAAACCATGAGTGGTATAAAAATGATACATCCACAGTCAAACATATCACAAAACCTTCAATACAATATGTAATTTTTGTATCATAATAAATCTACATCAAATTAGATTAAAATCCATAAAAGGATGTTGACATAGATGTAATCAAAACTACTTGATAGAAATATAACTTTTTCTAAATCATTTAAAAGTCACATAATTATAAAAGAAAATATTTACTTAGAAAATATTCTTATAAGCTTTTAAGATAAGCTTTGACGATTTTATAATGATGGAAAATAGCCGCACCCACTATATAAGTTAAAAAAATACATTCTTACATTAATTTTTTTGAAAAGGTTAAAAAGGACCTTGTTTGGAAAATGACAGAAAGATTAATTTATAAACATCTTATAACCAGTAAAAAAAGGGTATAAATGACTTTAAACCATAGTCTAAAATAGTAATAATTTTTTGAAATACATTTTTATGAAACATGGATGTGGATGATAAAGAGGTCCTAGAAGATAATTACATATAATCAACCTCAGATAATGAAAAGATTGTGAAATAAACCCTTACCTTGTTATTTTCCTTGGTCGATGGTATGTTAACCTCATGTATAATAGTTAAAACAGATCTATTAAATTATAAAAGAATCATATACATAAATATAATATCATATATGATCTTTTAATAATGCTTTGTTAATAATATTTTAGTATTATCGTCGTTTCGGGTGTTAACTTACTCATTTTCTTTTATATGTTTTGTTACATAAGTTGTGTTTTTTATGGATAGGTTGTATATTATTCATATTCACAATGATATAAAGTCCTTAAACATTATTTTTAATCATCAAATGAAAATTATTCTTGAATGGATCTGATGGGGAATGAATCTCTTCGTGTTCGTGGATATGGTAGTTCATACGTACGCACGAGTGAAAATCTCATTATTTTGGTACTAAAATAGTATATAATTTAATGTTATATAAAATATATAGAATCATTATCATGTTATATATTCTATTTACATCAGTTATAATCATTATTATAGACATCCAATTGATAAAATGTTTGAATAACAAACTACACCGCGACGTGGAGACGGTAACCCGTATGTACGCACATGTGGTGAATTTTTCATTCATAGGATGGATAAAATAACTAATATGGTTATAAAATTTTTATAATAACATCTCAGTATATATAATATAGTTGAGTGATTATTTTATAATGGAAAAAAACAAGTAAATCATAAGTGTAAGAAGAAAAGAACTTGAAAGAGGGTGGTTAAATTATTACCTCTTCTTCAGGTGTTTCCTTTTGAGTAGATCAAAAGAGCTCCATAGGTTAGCTTTATGACTAAAGGATGGCCGATAATATTAATATAGGGACATTTATAGGGTATTTGGGAAGGTTTGGTCCGAGCCAAATGGCTTGGAATTGTGAATTTGAGAGAAGGGGGAGGGCCCTTTTATAAGAGGGGTGAGGTGCACCTTAGGAAAAGCTATAAATATTATTTTATAATAAATTAATTTTCGGTTTAAAAGTGCTCAAAAGAGTATTATTTAAAGTATAAGGTGATTATGGGTCTCAAACCACACAAACAATAGATTTTAGATAGGTTTGAGTCACTATTTTACACTTATCTTTTAGATTTAACTCTTAGTTTAATAGTTTGACATTTACCCTGTCTCTAGGTATTTTTATATTATATGGTTAATAAAATACTATAAACTTCCAATAGTACCCCAAGTGGTTCATTAATGATACACCTATAATTATATAAGTAATTTGGCCGAACCTTAGATTTTTAGGAATAGAATATCAATTAATAATATAATATTTTTTTTAAAAACTCTTTTTTGTCAATTTTGACTCTATTTTGTATTTTGTTTTTTATAAATTTATAACAGCATTATTACTTCAAAAAAAATTCATATAAAAAACCCTAATATGTCATATTAACCTATAAAATTAGATTAATTCAAAAAAGTCTAAAATTACATTTATTTGGATATTTATAATATCAATTATTTTAATATTTTATTAATTAGCTAATCACTGCATCACCATTGTGTGATAAATAAATTAAATTATTTAACGTCTAAAAATTATAAATAAAATCCCATTATGTAGGAAATATTTTTATCTTTCTAATGAATATTTTTAATCGAATTTATCTTAGGTATTACCCTGTATTAAATTTTTTTAGTTATTAAACATTGATTTTAACTCTTCTAACTCTTCTTTGAATTAAATAATAATAAATGTTCTAATCTAATCCATGTGGCTCAAAGAGAATAATATTATATTTCTATGGTTTTTTTGGAAGAATAATACTTATCCAATAGAATTAGGACATGTTTTAGGGTAATAATAGTATCATTTTTACCTTTTATTACCCTATTTACTTATAACTGTGGTAAATAAAAGATAAAAGTTACTATTCACCAAAAATTATTTTCTTCTCATTGAACCACATTTTACTTACTGATACCAACTCTGTCTCTCGGATTTTTTTAATTCAATACAGAGAAGCGGTAAAATTAAGTTTTATGTGAATTTGCAAATTCTCCTAAGAGATGGGTAAAAGACGATGAAAAGTTCAATAATTTTTTTATTTCTTAAATTAATTTAAATTGACTCCAATGAATTAAATTGAACTTATATATGTATTATGAATCTATTTTGACGTAAAAAAAGTTAAATAAATAAATATTTATTTAAATAAAAAGTCGGTTTTAAATAATAACTCGGTGTTTTTCACTATTCATAAAAAATTGAACGTGTTCAGAAAAATACCAAAATATCAACATAAGATAATTTCGATATTCCAAATACAAAAATGAAGTCCATTTTTAAATATAAAATTTATAAAATTTCAAAAAGTGGGTATTACTATTCACAACGGATAGTTTGATTGGGTGTGGTGTGTGTTAGGAACTCGAAGTTGCGTACAACACATGCTACTCTATTATTCAAAGAGAAACGTACCGTGGAAGCATGGGGTGTTACAATAAATATCATCAAGAGGAAAACATCATACTACTTCCTTCATGGTGTATCCATAGATTGACATGAATCACCCTACATTTAGGTGGGATCCTTTATAAATACCATGACATGCTAATTCCTTGTGATAGAAAAGGGAGGGAAAATGAAGAGTGGTTACAAAGAGAATACACATAATATAATGAAAAACCCATATATATGGATTAAACATATTTATATAGGATTCATAAAAATTTATAGATCCCCTGTGAATTTACTCATGCATTACAAAACACTTTAGTAAATAACATGTAGTTACGACAGTTTGTAACCCTTCGGCCACACACTTAACTCTTAAGTGCATTGATTCTCCCAAGTATTTTATCCTATGAAACATGTGATAATAATGATATCCAAATTGGAGAAAAATTATGATTGATAATTCTTATCATTCATATCAAATCAATCATAGTATAACACCCTATGATTTTAGAGAAGAATATTGTGTTCGAAAGCATATTTGGCACATAATAACGAGCTTAAACGACCTGCGGAATATATAACAATTAAAAATCAAGTTGTTAAATTGACAGGTATGAATAGTATTAACTAATTTATGATATATATATATATTTTTCTGTGTGTTTGTCTCTATTTCCTACTCAATATAAATTATTGATAAATATTTAGTAAATAATCAATCAATTTTTAGTAATGTAATTTTATTCATCAAAAATATGTTTTCTTCAAAAAAGATTTTTTATAGATTTTCATGAAGAAATATTACAATTAATTATTGGAAATTTTAGAAAAGGAATTTGAAAATATGAAAATCAATTTTGAAATTTGCATGTTAAAATGAAATTTGGGTGAAATTTTAGGATGTTTCAAAAAATATTTATTTTTCAGTGTGATGTGAAAATATCGATTTTTGTAAAAATGTCACTTATTTTCAATAAATTAAGAAAAAAAGTCACATTATGTTTCTAATATAATTTAATGTAACATTATTATTATTTATTTATATTTCTTCCACTAAATTTATTTTCAATCAACATCATGTTGGTTTTTATTATATGTTTTTTTCGTTTAAAAACATGTTATTCTGAAAAATATTGTAAAGTGCACAATGAATCTTCATTTTATTAATGAAAATAGTACCTAATTTGGAATGTTTTAAATAAAATTTAGAGATTATATATCAATAAATATTAATTTATATTAATATAATTATTTTTATTAATCATAGATTCAATATAAAATCGTACTTTTCTTGAAAAATAAACTTCTTAATATCATGCTTTTTCATCGCATCAACGGGTTTTTGTTTTATATGAAATTTTACAAATTATGTGATTTGAATTTGGTATAACAGAATAAATATTTTGAAATAGAATAATCAATATTATCTAATAATTCCAACTTAATTTTTTCCCAAAATGAATAGTGAAAACAGTAAAAATTAATTGTCACTCTTAAGGTAAAAATGAGTTTATTGGGGGTTAAACTAAAAATATAATGGTTAAAATGACTTAAAACATGTCAAAACTGTATTGGAAGGAACATTTTCAACCTTATCATGTATAATTACCTATAATAATCTATTTTATACCCTTTTATCTTTTGAGAATCATGGTTACACCTTTTTCTTTTTAAAAATTACAAGTGTGCCACTCACCTCACTTATAAAAGGCCACCCCCTATCCTCTATTTGTAAACATTAAAACCATTTTGGTTAAAAATATACCAACCCAAATAACAACCCAAATTCCATTATCTCATCCAATAAGTATTTTTTTTTGTCATAAATCCATTCTAGGTATATTTTAGGTATAATCCAAAATAGGTGGTATGAGAAGAGGTAAAATTCCTAACTATGCGTATTTTGTTTTATTTCTTCTTCCAACTCCATAAAATATTCTTAAATAATTCTCATATGATGAAAAAGTATTTAATATATACTAATTTATAATTAAATTTATTTAATAACCTAAATCTATCTCCAATTACATCAAATGGGATGCGAAATCATTATTCGTCCATAGGGCGGGTTACCTCCTCGTGAACCGTTGTCATTAATTTTCTATCATCGCCTCTCACAGATTGCAATAATGATGGATTTAAAGTATATATATTATATTTATAACATATTTATACTTATTTAGTTATGAAATCACATATTCCATTTTAATTTTCCATACATGGGGGATATTATAATGTCATTCGTGTGTACGGTGGACTATCTCCTCATAAAGAAATGTGATTAATTTTTCACTAAAACATTACATGGAAGGTAATAAGGACAATGTTAATGAATATATGTGATATAAATGAAATAATTAATATATTAATGACATATTTATTATACTTAAAATATAGTATATTAATTTTTCTTACACTGAAAAATTATAACCTAATTCGTGAACGTGTGGACTACCACCTCCACAAAAAGATGTGTTATTTTTCCATTATCACATAACTAAAATGATATATATAAGAATATTTAAATATATAATATGATTATTATTATATTACAATAATTCTTGAAAAATAAAATAATGCATACCTTCTTTCCATAATGATCATTGAAAATGGAAATTTTACTCGTGAGTAAGTATAGCCTATCACCTCCAAGATCGTAACATAGTTCATTTTTCATAACCATTTTTAATGAATGGATTCAAAATTATAATTAATTAATGAATATGATAATTATTTCATGATTATAATTCTTTATATGTTTAAATAATGACCTCATAGACCATGGTCAACAAACTAAGGCCATTTTGAAACAATGAAATGAACATCCTCAAAACAGCCAACTTGGACTTAACTGGTTAAGTATTAAAATATTTAATGATAAATAAATAAAATGAATAAATTAAACATAAGGTTTAAAACCTGGAAAAGTTTCTTAATCAATCAAATAGGTTATTTAATCTTATTATACAAGATTTAAAGGACATACACCGAAATTCTATACTCGAGATGAGGGTTTTTCTCGTCTCACTTTTATTTCTGTCAGAATATACTTTATTCACAACATATTTATATTTTTTGGTGGATATAATACCCAATTTACATGTAATATCATTAATCAGTCATACATAATGGAACTTTATTTTTTAATTTTATTTAATTTATTCAAGGGGTTTGAATTGAATGTTACCAAGTGGTTTACAGTTTCTTATCTCAATTTACTTTTGTTGGGTTATAAAACATATTCATTGACTACATTATGATATCATTATGTGTGAATTGATCTATAGATTTTTTATTATTTATTTTCATTTTTATGGTATGGATTTACATTTGTTACACATTATCTATCTTTTTATTAACTCTCAATTCACTGATATGGTCATTATAAGGTTTAACCGTCCCAAATTTCTTTCTTTGAGACGTACATTTATGATATAAACTTACATTCATTTGTGTGGTGTATATATTTACCTTTAACATGTTATTATATGAAACACACTATGTTCATGATATTTAATGTCTCATTTTATGTTATTCTTTCATGGGGCTTATAATTGAAGAGTTACTGAATTGGAAAAGGCTTTATGTTATAGTTTCCTTACTTTTGAGATTGATTATGTTCAAGGTTAATTTCGAGTAAATAATGTGAATTTATTTTCATGAAAAACATCTATTTTATTATCATATATTAATGAAATAGGTTAACATGTTTAATTTCCATTTCATCCCTTATAGATTAATGAAACATCAATTCAGTCGTTTTTACGTGATATTGATCTTGTATTTTTCTTTGAAATCAGATATTTATCTCTTCCATGTCCATGCTTTCTAAAAAAATATCATCAAATTTAATTTATAAAAATAAATGACTTCCTAAAACCAATTTTCATGGTATTTTAACATATTTTAAAATAATTTTAAATTAAATTTCATAAAATATTCTAAATGGGTCACTTTTGACTCTATTTCTCAAAATGTTTTGGAATGAATGTTCATTTTAAAAAATTATAACATGAACATTTTCCCTCCATCATGTCCATTATTTTACTTGATGTTTACTTTATATTTTTCAAAGGGTTTTTTTAAATAAAAGAATTTTCTCTATATTTTTTGAATTTTTAGTTTTTAAAAGTAATTTTCAAAAATGAATGTTAATTTTCTAAAGAAATTTTTATAATGATATTTTAATGGTATTTCCATTCATCTATGTCAAAAATCATTGGTTTTACTTATGCTAAAATGGTGATATTTTGTAATAATTCCATCTGCATTATTTCTTGAGATGGATTAATATTTATTTAAAGATATTGTTATATAACCAATTTATTTTCCATGGTTTAATCATATTTCAAATAGATTGTTATGGAAATAATTTATTTTTCACAGGTTAATCATTTTTCAAAGTGATTATTATAGAACAGGTTTCTTTTCTAGGTGTTAATCATGATTCAAAAATATTTTAATGGAACTCATTTCTTTTCATAGGTTAATCATATAACTAATAGATTTTTATAGAACATATTTCTATTCATTGTGTTAATCATGTTTCAAAGAGATTATTATGGAAACTGTTTCTTTTATAGGGGTTAATCATGTTTCAAGAAGATTTTTAGGGAACCCATTTTTTTCCATGAGTTAATCATGGTTCAAAGATATTTTCATGGAACTCATTTATATTCAATAGGTTAATCAATTCATAAAAGTAATAATTTTTATTTTTATAAGATTTATAATGAAACAGAAGATCTATGTAATTTATTTCTGGGTTTTATACATTGTTATATAATGTGTACATCTATATAGCATCAGGTGATCCCATTATAACATATACGATGGGAGCATCTTGATAGCATTGGGTGAGCCTATTATAAAATAATTTATGGGTGAAATAATATAACACTTCAAAGAATTAGGTAATGATTATGTTCTTTATAGAATTATATTTAAAGTTTATCATATGGTTAGTCTATTTGTAAGGGTTCTTTTCGGGTTCTGTAATTTTTTTATAAAGATGATTTCCTAAGATTCCAACATATTGTTTATGTTATTATGGGTTACAAATCATTTTATACTCCCTATTGAAATTGAATTTTTAATACTTACATTTACTGTTACTAAGCATTTGAGCTCACCCTTCTTATGTTTCATTTTCCACAAGTTATAAAGATTGAGGTTGAAATAATTATGTCTAGAAAGGGTTCATATGGATGATAATGGTGACTTAATTTGAAATAATTAAAAGTAGGTTATGTGGGATAATTTCACATTTAAATTAATGGTTATTGTTTATGTAATAGTTTGTCCTAATTCTCTAAAGCCCAAAACCTAAAAGGTCCTTGAGAATGTAAGTGAATCCAATTTTTTATTTTTGATGTTGTATGTTTTGGATATATTTTAGGTAACAGTTTATCCTAATTATACAAAACTCTAAATATGAATGGTTATTGAGAATTTAAGTGAATCCAATTATTTTATTTTGATGTTGTTAGTTTTGGATGGAAAAAATTGTGTCACCTTCATTAGTATCAAATCCATTAAAAGTAAAGTTTATGGTTTCAGCCCTAGATTCGAGAGTGCGGGTGTGGGGATATAATACATAGGGTGTTAACATGATTTGTACAACATAATTCATGCATTATGATATAGCCATGTAATGTCTTATGATAGACCAAGGTAGTGTCTTTGAATTCCTTCTATTGTATAAAATGATATTCCAAAGCCAAAACATTCAAAAGGTAATTGGTTTTATATGTCATATCATATAACATAACTAAATTTTATTTTGTGATATAGAACATTATGGAATATCTTTAATAAATTAGGGTTCAAAACCCACTACTAGTTTTAAGGTCATGGTTTTAGTGTTGTTACAATAGGTCAAAAATATTGACCAGATGTACCTATAGTCATAGTTTTTAAATTGTGACCAAATGGTACCTATGGTCATGGTTTGATCAAAATTGTGACTATTGTCCTTCACCAATGGATCTTGTAACCATAGATTCAAAAA
This sequence comes from Viscum album, assembly GCA_963277665.1. Taxonomy (NCBI): domain Eukaryota; kingdom Viridiplantae; phylum Streptophyta; class Magnoliopsida; order Santalales; family Viscaceae; genus Viscum; species Viscum album. Next base: position 1,156,813,487 of record OY728165.1, on the reverse strand, counting down.
AATTTATGGTATGCTACCATCAGGGTTTTGGAGGCTATTATCACATTTCTAAACCTAGACACTATTATGTTTTGGTAATAGTGTTATATGGTTGTTATTAATAATAGGGAAGTTGTTGCGGTCGAGAAACTAGTGGGTGGGGGAAAATTATCATATGGGCATGAAGAGAGGACAACCATAAAGAATGGTGGGTTTGAGGCCGATGTGAGAACTCTTAAAAAGATTGAGTTTAAGAACATTATCATGCTCTTGTATTATTGTACAAGTTGGTATTTCAATCCCTTAGTTTCCTTCGACTTTTATTTATGTTTGAATTTGATAAATATGAATGTTAGTGCGTGCATTATAAATTTTTTAATTAATTACGATTTAATTCATCTCTTTCATGAAATTTGTTAAAGGAAAGTATATTTTGTTACAACTTTTTAAAGAAATGGTAATAGTTAATAACTTTTATTATCTTATAAAACCACATTTCACTATCATTCTTTTAAATTATAACATTTAGAATTTTAGATTAGAAATTTAAAAAGAGATAAAAAACATAATAACATTTTATTAGCTTGTTTTTTAAAAGTATTAATAAATGAAAAAGAGTGACCCTAATAAATAACATATTTCGTAGTGCGTGTAATTATGTGATTGTTTTTTATTTTGATTTTACATTCATCATTTTATATGTAATATTTGAAAAATTATTTGATAATTTTAAGATATTAGATTGACTGGTTAGGGAATGTGAATATCTATATTATATGAAGAGGGGTAATTTAATAAATAAATATTTCTTGATTAAAAAAAGATAAAGTCTCAGCCCAAGTTTTATTTGTTTACATGGAGGAGGTTTTAAGAGTCACTCATGACATTAACATGAGATCATTTTCTCTTATTGACATTCCTTCAGTCATTAATCCAAGAGATAATGATCGCAATAAGATGGTTGGACCATAACTCTACGCATGAACCATCATTGGTCATGCAAGAAATACACATACTTCCTCCCTTACTACATTGTTTTTTCTCAATCAAACTATTCCCTCCCCTCCTACCAACTCAAATATAAAATGGAAAACACCCTCCCATGAATCATCTGTATAAATACCCATTTCCTCATTCTGTTTTTCCTTCTCATTGCACTCTCTGTTTTTCTCTGCAATTTATTCTTCTCCAATCTCCTTATTTTCTACATTTACAGGGCACAAGTGTCTTTCCTATCATCTCTTTCACATCCTCTTCCCTCACATGTCATCATCACTCTATATTTCTCTTGTACTATTATTTGTACCCTTGGAAATGGTGAACAAGGAACTGTCAGAATAGTGGAGCCTCCAATTCGAGCTGGACCAGGGGTGGCACCTGGAAAGGCAGCTACATACCAACATCATCTCCCCCTTGTCCTCCCCCGAAGCAACCCAATTTCTACTCCAAAACATCCACATCTCCTATCTGACGTGGATTGACATGCTCAAAGGTGGCAGTGATTCTAGCGGAGGAGGGACCGGTGGCGAGGAAACCACCAATTCACCACAGCCACAAAGCGACAACCCCCAGAGTGAAGACATAGTTTGGGAATCCAAGGATTCCTCTAGATGATTCATAGTTCTTTTTCCTAAAGTATCAAAACAATACGAATGTGTTTGCCTGATTTTGAGTATGTCAGTTGTTTTTTTATTAAAATTAATGTCACTTTTGAGAAAGAAAGACTCAATTAAAGTCATACTGGTCACATAATGTGTATGATAGAATTTTGGATGATCTTTACATGTCACAAATGACATATGGAGCATTTTACTAAAGTTCCAAAATAATCCGAATGTGTTTTCTTGGTTTTGAGTATGGTTGTTGTTGTTTACTAAAATTAATGTCAATTTCAAATAAACAAGATGCACTTAGAGTCACATTGTGCATCAGATTCAGGAACGACTGAATGATACACATCCCAACTGACTCATGGATAATTATCCTAATGTATCAAAACAATAAAAAAGTGTTTTCTCGGTTTTGAGTATGTCAGTTGTTTTTTTTATTAATATTAATGTCACTTGTGAATAAAAAAAGGCGAAGTTGGAGTCATACCAATCACACCATATGTCAGATGGAGGTTTGGATGATCCTTACACATCAAAAATTACATATGGATCATTGTACTAAATTACCAAAACAATAAGAATGCATTTTCTTGGTTTCAAGTATGTCAGTGGGTTTTTACTAAAATTAATGACAATTTTGAATAAACAAGATGCACATGGAGTCACATTGTGCGTCGGATTGAGGCATGGTTGAATGATATGCATCCCAACTGAATCATGGATCATATATTAATGTATCAAAACAATTAGAATGCATTTTCGCAGTTTTGAGTATATCAGTTGTTTTTTTATTAAAATTAATGTCAATTTTGAATAAAAAAGACACAGTTTGAGTCATATCGGTCACACCATATGTCATATAAAATTTCCACTGATCCCTACATGTCACAAATGATGCATGGATCATTTCTCTAAAGTAACAAAACAATCCAAAAGTTTTTTATCATTTTTGAGTATGTCAGTTGTATTTTTACTAAAATTAATGTAAAATTTTAATAAACAAGATGAACATGGAGTCACACTATGTGTCGGATTGAGGTGTGGCTGAATGCTAAAGGTTCCAAATGACTAATGTATCATTTTCCTAAACTATAGAAATAATCAGAATGTGTTTTCACTGTTTTGAGTATGTCAGTTATTTTTTTTGATTAAATTTAATGTCAAATTTAAATAAAATATGATGTAGTTAGATTCATATCGTTCACATAGTTTGTTTGATAAAGTTGTGACTGATCCCTAAACGTCAAAAATGATGAATGAATCTTTTTTCTAAAGTACCAAAACAATATGAATATTTTTGCTCAGTTTTCAGTATGTCAGTTGCTTTTTTAACTAAAATAAATGTTAATTTTGAATAAACAAGACAAACTTGGAGTCACACTATGTTCCATATTGAGGTGTGACTTGATGATACATATCGCAAATGACTCATGTATTATTTTCCTAAAGAATCAAAACAATCATAACATATTTTCCCAGTTTTGATTATGTCAGTTGTTTTTTTCATTAACATTAATGTCACTATTGAATAAAAATGATGCAATTTGAGTCATACCAGTCACACTGTGCATAGGATAAAGGTGAAACTGATCCCCACATGTAAAAAATAATGTATAGATGATTTTTATAATGTTCAAAAACAATATCAATGTGTTTTATTGGTTTTGAGTATGTCAGTTGTGTTTTTTTACTAAAATTGATTTCAATTTTGAATAAAGAAGACACACTCTGATTCATGTTGTGTTCCAGATTGAGGTGCAACGAAATGCTACACATCCCAAAATGAATCATGGATTTTTTTCATAATGTATCTAAATAATCAGAATCCATTTTCTCTGTTTTGAGTATGTTTCTTGTTTTTTATTAACATTAATGTTAATTTTGAATAAAAAATACGTAGTTTGAGCTATATCAGTCACACCATTTATAAGATAGATGTTCGGTTGATCCCCAAACATCAAAAATTATATATCAATTATTTTCCGAATGTTTAAAAATAATAAGAATGAATTTAATCAGTTTTTAGTATGTTAGCAATTTTCTACTAAACTTAATGTCACTTTTGAATAAAAAAGACACCCATGGAGTCATACCAGTCACATTGTATATAAAATTGAGGTTCAACTGACACTACACGTCAAAATGGGTTATGGATTATTTTCCTAAAGTACCAAAATAATCTGAATTTTATTCCTAGGTTTCAGTATGCCACGTGATTTTTTTACAAAAAATTCATTTTAAACTCGAATGATACAAAATGCCTCTTATCTTAAGTGACAAGTGTTATGTGCACTTTTAAACAATCGTCCTAAAAAAAATAATGATATGGTACTTATTATACTTAATTACCTATAAATTATATTGTTTGAAAGTCATTACTTCTTATCCTCCTCTTCCTTAGTCTTCACTTTAGCCTTCGCCTTTGCCTCCTCCTCCACATCGGTCTCTAACTTCAAATATGCATTCTCCTTAACTTACACTCCACCTCTACCTCTATCTTCACCTTCATCTTTTCCTCTATCTCTACATCCACCTCCGCCTCCACCTTTTCATTTTCCCAAAAAATTTATGTTTTTCAGGTCAGTGCTTCTAAAAAATGATTTCCTCCATTAATCCTTTCCTTGAGGAAGAGATCAAAAATAATATATAAGAATTATGACACTAATGATTACACACCAAATATCTTTCTATGATAATAACTCTTACTATATCACAAACATATCATATAATAACATAATTTTTTTTGGAATATATTCTGATAAAAAGTATGTTCCCACTCATCTATAAACAATTTTATATCTTATTTTGAGTAAATATATTTTTAGAAATCTTGATAGTACTATGAAAATATAAAAAAATTATTATGAAATATATTTAATGAAATTGTAATTACCTTTAGAAAATACCTTTTGGGGCTACTATTATTTTTATTCTATATGATTTCTCTCATAAATTTTCAAACATAATATCCATAATAGATTGCATTATCAGGTTTCAAACACTGTAAAAACATATAACAAAATAAGTGAAATGTTTTGAAATGTTTTGAAAGTAAAATATTTCTATATATACCTTAATTTTTTTCCATTTTTAGTAATCGAGTGGCATTATCTTGTCAGATACAAAACTCATTCTTTAATTTAGCCTGTATTTAGTGAATGCCCTATCAAAACAAAAACCTCGTTAAAACACAGACTAAACATATAATTCAAAGTATATCTATAAAATGTTTGTTGTAGTTTATTAATGATTCACAATACACATCATGTGTGTTGGTTTGGATGTTAATCCATGTATTTAATTCAAAAATTTAATATTCAGGGTGTCTATGTTGACTACCATCATTATCCAGTGCTTCCTAAAAAACAAAAACAATTAAGTAATGTATGGATTAATTAATATTTTATGTGATTACATCATAGAGTTTTACCCTTTCAATATAGACTTAAACAGGATTCAGTCTTATGATGCTATTTTATTAAATGCTTTGGGTAACTCCTCTGTTTTTTTCTTAATTTCATCATCATTCAAATTAATTTCTGGCATAGAGATGATATTGGGATTAATAAATCCAAATCTTGCTTCGCATGATCTTACCTTTATATAGTAGTAATATAAATTCATGTACAAAATCTAAATAGTTATTAACTTTAATAAACATATTTATCTAACTATTTGGACAGACATATTAGAAAAAATTTACCTTATGTATGTATTCGCAATTAAGATTCCAAGCCATAGATTCTTGAGAATATCATTTATATACTCGAGACCAATTAAGTATATAATAGAAGCTACAAATATGTCTTCTTCATAATTAATGTAAGACATATATTTATCTTCAAATGTGGTCTCTGTATGAAGTTTTAATGTTAATAAATGTTTCTCTAGAACTGGTAGAGGGAAGTTACTCTTGGAATTTCATTTTGTTTTCTTGGATGATTCACTATATTTCCTTGATTCGACATTTCGTTTCTCCACCGCTTTATCCATCTATAATATCATGCCTCACTTTATAACTTTTATCATCAACTATTACATGTTTTTCATATGAAATTATTTTTAAAGACATACCCCATGTATCTTTATAAGATTAGACGTCCATGTTATAAAATCTCCAATAGCATCATGGTTGTTGTAATATCTTCATCATTAAGTAAAATATGAAACTCAATAGTCGACTCATAAGATAACTAAGTACCCAATATCATGTGATCTTTTGGGAGGGGATTATTGTGTAACTAGCCTCCTACGATATTATACATTGTACCCCTCACAACACAGCATTACATGGGTGTTGACAGAAAAAATCACATTCAATTACACCTTGTAGAATTATAGTAATATAAAGTACACGAATGTTGTTTGATTCTCATTTAGGAGAAAGAGTAAAGAAGAAATTTATTACCTTGGGTAAGTTTTATAGGGAATGACTATCCTCAAATAAAGTGGGCTCATTGGGATCATGTGTGGATAGTTACTCCACCACCAGTTCACTTTGATATTTTCTTATACATTGTTCTGCCAAACCAGACTAAAAAATAATATCTTGCAATGAGTTAATTTTTGTCTGAATTTTTATTTTCATATTATATATATCTTCATGTGGTTTTAGCCTCTCAAAATATGATCAAGCCACTTCAGAGCTACTAAAAGTTTCTTTTCATATGGTACACCCATTTTCGATTCTTATATCTAAACTATATAAAATATATGAACATATTTATTTTATGTAATATTGTTATGAATCATAATGAATTAAAAATATTTCATACTTACACATTCTTCCCATATTTTGTTGTGTTTTAATCATCTAATATACCAACTTTATTTACACAAGCCTTCTTCCATAGCACATGACGTGGGATGAAAGTGGCGTTATATTTTGATTCATCAATATGCATATTAAAAAGGAACATATTTTGTTACATATCACATAATTAAACATTGATTTTTGATTTAAAATACATACCAATTGATTCTCTAATGTATCATATCCCATCCTTCCTTCGTGATAGGGGTACAATGGTTTTGATACACGTTCTTTATTTATAACACGCATTTATTATTTCATAAATTAACAATTATGAATCAAGTTGGATTAAATAAATAATTTCAAATATTATATTATCAATCACAATAAACCTGAAATGATTTCTCATTATGAAGATTTCTGAAAGAAACTATTTTTTCTAGATTTATAATGTGTACATGACAATTTGGTTGGTGGGCTTTAAATTCCCTTCAGTATCTCTAAGATGTAGCTGCATTAAAAGAGTCAAGAATCCTCTATGGGATTTTCCGGATTCCATTAAGAACATTTTCTTATGGAAATAATCTAAAATAAACGAAATCTATATCGAATAATGAAAACTAAATCAACGTTTCATTATATAATTTTTTAATAAAATAGAGAATGTATATTATAACATTTACCATACATATTTCCAATGCATTTCCTTCATTTCCGGTTAGAAATGGCCCCATGAGTCAAGATCAATTAGCACATTCAAACTTGTTGTGACCCCAAGATAACTAATGAATGTTGACTTGTTGGGTTCAATTAGTTGGCCGCATTGATTCCAACCAACCTCAAATTTTAAACCCTGACTTCTAACCTGGATACTTATATTAAAAATAGTGATGTTGTGTCATTATTGTTTTTTTCATTTTTTTCATCAACAAGTTGTTGATCCAATAATAATTCAGCAGTTTCATCATTAATAGCTTGTTCTTTCTTGGGATTGGAAACATCATCATGTTCATAAGTCATTGTATGCATATGTAGTAAAACATTTAATTTCTCTTGAATAACAGCAATACAATAGACTCCATGTATAAAAGTCCACAATTTCATGCATCATGCATGAAATCATGAATGGAGATATAATACTTCAATACTATAGTATAACTAACCATCACTACCTTTATTTAATCAGTCATCAGACTCTTGATTGCCTTCTATCTCTTGATGATGACAAGAAGGATAGTTTCAAATAGGGAGACCAATATATCATCATGAGATGGAGGACAACCATGTGTATAATGATTAAAGTGTCTTAGGAACCTACTCTAATGGAATCACCCAAAAGCCTCCTGAATTGATATATAATAGCCATATTCTATGGACGAACAATGAAATCCTGCATATCATAATATATGATATTGACAAGATAAAATATGGAATTTATTTCTTTAAAAACTAATAAATTAATACATTGTGTCCTTTAAAGAAAGAGTCTCTAATACCACTTATAAATTTTAGGTTATCATCCTATGATCATTAGAGGGATAAAAACCTGAAAAAATGGATGATTTATCTCAAGGATAAATGTGAATAGAAAAAATGAAAAAACACATATGGCATACTTGTAATATATTATCAGTGGAATCCATCTTTAATATTAAATGGAATATGTTTGATTTATAACACTAAAGCAACAAACAAAGTAATCTAGACATTAAGAAGATTAAACTAGCCTTAAATCGTATATATATTCTTGAGGTCCCTCAATCACTGAAGGAGTGCTAGCGCCTTAATCTAGTGAAAAAGAGTTGTCAAAGAAGAATAGAGGTTTGGACATGGAATGAAACCAAGTGATAATTACAATAGGGGGATTGTATCTCTATTTTGTGAATTTTTCACATGGATAAAAAATTATCATGACTTGTAGGACAAAAATATCTAAACCATCAAAAGTATATTTTAATCAATTTTTGTTCTCTATATGTTTATTCACCATGTTAGATGGATTTTTAAATTATTTTTTTATCATATAAATTAATTATCTCTCTATTTTGATTAGTAAATATATTAATAAATCACATCTCATATTTTTATTCCTCAACTATCCAGCTATTGATAACTCACAAACATTTGGGAAATACACTCTTTATTTGTTTTTTTTTGTTTTTATAAGTCCATTTACCAAATTATTTCCTAACTCTACCCAATCGAAGAAATTTTAAAAAAATTGAACGTAATTTTATCACCAAATAAATTCCCCATCACTCTTCGTAACTCATGGTTAATGCTTAATAATAATCTGGAAATAATTAAGAAACATAACTCTCATAACATACATAACTAAAATAATTTTTAGAACGTGACTAATTAATTCAAAAAAAATTGAATTTAATAAAAATTTATTCACCAAAATCATAAATCTAAATAACCAATTTCATGTTTTAACAATTTATATGAATAATAAAATCCACAAAACATGTTTAAATGATTTTTACACTTACCTTGGTCCCTATATGTTTATCACCCATAAATGAGGGCCACAACTTAGTGTCACCTAATCCTTAAAAACCCTCATAATTAAGCTTTTAAAATATATAATCTAGTTTATGAGATGAATTAAATTTTAGAAACTACCAAGATTTTGGAACACTATATTATTCAAAGGAATAGAAAACTGAGGGGGGATGAGATTTCTCCTTATTAATTTCAAAATGAGAGTAAAACATCTATGTTTGTCACTAAGGACAAATGGGTTGTAAAGTCATATACATATGAAAGAAGAAAAGTGATGAAATAAGACCACACCTGTTGTATTTCAGTAGCGATGAGAAGAGATGTAGGGTTCATCATGTTTAAGAACAATGAAAAAAATGAGAAAATAAGAACTGAAAACATCACACAACAATAGAGGAAGAGTATAAAATAACATACATTGGATTTAAGCCAGGATTAATCCAAGGTAACATGGAGGAGTTGCACTGGTAGTAGAGGAGTTCCATGAGAGATTGAGAATCACGAGTGACTGAGTTGTGGTACGTGTTTTTTAAATAGATTGGTGTCACTTTTAACTACGCTTTCAAAAAAGTGTTGACATAGATCCCTTTTATCAGTGTTAAATTTATAAGCACTAATCAAATACATATTTATCAATGATTTTTAACACTGATTAATCGCAATCATTATCACCACAAAAAATGCAATGATAAAAGACATATAAATTAGTGTTAATGTTTTAGAACTGATAAATATATCTATTAATGCCACTTAATTAGCGCAGATAAATATTGATCTTTATCAGTGCTATAAAAGCACTATTAATTTTTTTTATAATTATAATTATTTAAATAAATTTAATATAATTTTATACTTGTTTAAAAATATATAATTATTTATTTATAATTATAAAAATACTTATTTAATAAATATTTACTATTTATTTATAATAATTATTAATAAAATAAATATTGATTTATTATTTATTTATAAATATTTATTTACAAATATATTTCTAACATTATTAATGGAAATATAATCTTAAATACATTCATTTAAAAAATGAGTGAAATTGAATAATTCAAAATGAGTACACCTTAAAAATATTAAAAAATGGATAAGTTTTATTAATTAAATATGAGTTATTAAAAAAATATGGATATATATATATATATATATATTGAAGTGGATGAATACATATAGAAAATACTAAATCATAATAAATAAATATATATAAATAAATAATAAAAATGATCAAATTCCAAAATAAAATAATAAATAAAAAACATGAAAAATCAGTACCCAAACTATATTATTGAAAAATTGACCAATTAAAATCATAATATATATAAAATGTATCATTTTATAATGAAATTCTAAAATATTATAAAATTTAAATAAATTATATAAATATTATGTGCTTGTGTTTCTATATATTGTGTAGATATATTTGTGTGTGTCTGTTGTGTATGAAAATGAATTAACATATATATGTATATATGTATATGAAATAAATGCAACACATGATATTTAATATAGGTTAAATTGAAAAATCAAACTACATTAAAAATGAATAAGACATTAATATGTTTTTATTTAACATATTTTTTATATTATAATTATTCATTTCATATATTTATATTGAATATATACTATTTATGAATATTTATAATCTATATATATTTATATTAAATTTATCCATTTTTTCCATAATTTTAACATCCCAAGATTCCACGATATGCTTCTCTTTGATTAATACAATAGCATGTGTTGTACGCAACACTGAGTTCAGGCGCACCATGACTTACCAAACTAACCGTTCAAAAGAATTTATGAATAGTATTAACTGAATTTTAAATTTTAAATTTTCTTTATAATTTTAGAGTCTATATTCTTGAGTTTCTAAGACATAATTTAAGAACAAATTGATTTTTTTCAGATAAAAGAATTTTTTTTCAAAAATAAAATTTTACCTCCTTTTCATATCGAAGCCTTTTTAAATCCAATATTTGAATCTTTTATATATTCAATTTGACAAAATTTACTTCTTATTTATAATCAGGAGATAATAATTTAGTTTCAATAAATTTTCGTGTTTTTCTGATAACTTCCATATTTTGGTGAATAGTGAAAAATACAATATTTTAACTGAAAACAACCTTTTTAATCAAAATAATTTATATTGTTAAATTACACATTTTAATGGTTTTGAAGTTTAAATATATTATATTTTTACCATTTAATCTATTTATGTTCATTTTAAGTGATTTCACTTTGATGTTGGACATAAACAAGTGTCAAACTTTTGATAGTTATTATTTCATAAAAATATGCCTTCTGATTTTGATAGCGAGAATTAATTTTAAATTAACAAGAGCAACATTTAGTTTTTGAATTGTGTAAAATATTCTTCATTTTTTGGATTTGGAATATCTAAATTATTATAGGGGGAAATTTGGGTACTTTTCTGATAACTTTCATATTTTGATGAATAGTGAAAATTACAAAATTTTAATTAAAAACAACTTTTTTAATCAAAATAATTAATAGTGATAAATTATGCATTAGAGTGATTTTAAAGTATAATTAAATTATAATTTTACCATTTAATCCAATTTTGGTCATTGGACATAATTTCATGTTTAAACTAGACATAAGAAAATGTCAATCTTATGATAGTTATTATTTGTTAAAAACACGCTTTTTTGTTTCGACAACGATTATTAATTTTAAATTAATTTATCCCACTTCTATCTCATGAATTTAGAATAATTGATTCAATATTTAGAATCAGGAGGTCCAAATTGTGTAAATATTTAACTTTTATTTTTAGAAATTTTGAATAATTACTTCGGTAAATATTTTATTTACCATGGTTAAAGGGTAGATCTGGTAAATAAGGCTAAACAATATTATAATAATAATAACAAATTACCCTAAAACGTTTCTTAACCCTATATTTGGATACATTTCTGACCATGGGCATCTTTGGGTCGATTTTGGGACCCCATGGATCCACTTGTCAGTGATAATGACATTTTATATTAATTAAGTTAATGTAAATACAAAAAAATGACATAAGCATATATCTTCTAGAAAAACAATTTTTACATAGGGAAATAAATGTTATATTTTCGAATATAAATATTCATTAGAAATATAAAAATATTTCTTAAATAATGGTACTTTATTAAAAAAAATTATACATTTAAAAATTAAATTTATTTATGACACAATAATGATGCAGTATTTTTCATATTAATGAAATAAACGAATAATTGGTATTATAAATATTAAAATAAAGATAATTTGAGAGTTTTGATGCCATCCAAGAATTTTATTGATTAATATGACATATTAGGATTTCATAAATGAATATTATTAGAATTAAAAAAGTTGTTAAGACTTTAACAAATATCAATTATTGAATAGTGTCGAAATTGACAAAAATGTGTTTTTAAAACAAATATTATATTATTAATTGGGATTCTATTCTATAAAATCTAAGGATTGTCTGAAGGAAATATATCATCATAGGTGTATCATTAATGGACCACTTTTAGGTCTCTTGGATGTATATAGTATGTTTATAAATTGTATAATATAAAAATACAAAGTGACATGGTAAATGTCAAATTAATTAATTAAGAGTTAAAAATAAAAGATAAGATTAATATAATGACCCAAAACAGTCCAAAATCTCTTGGTTGAAATTATTTCGATAAATACCCACCTTAGACTTTGAATAATACAGATTGGATCCATTATAAACCGAATATGAATTTATTATAAAATAATACTTTAATTTTTTCCTAAAGAGCTCCTCCTCCCCCATATGAAAGGACACCACTTCTAACCAATTCTTCACACCTTCAAAGACTTTTGTATCGTCCAAACCCTACCCAATTATTCTCTAAAATTCTCTCAATTCAACCTATAGGCCTTATTTTGATCATAAATCCCACCTAAGAATCCATTTTTATCAAATCAATAGGAAGAACCCGAAGAAGAGGTAATGTTTTCACCACCTTTTTTCATGTTCCTTTCTTCATCAGCCTCTTCTTTATGTTTTATTTCCATTCTAAAATAATAAATCCAGTATCTTCTATATACTGTGATGTAATTATAAATATGTTACAACCATATTCAGTATTCTATCCATCCTTTGAATGACATGTCACCATACGTGTGTATGTACGGATTACCATCTCCATGTCGTGGTGTAGCTGTTATTCAAAAACATTATTATTTTGATGGGTATGATAATGATATTTAATTGATTTAAATAATTAACATAACATGATAACTTTTATTTATATATGATATACCATCCAATTATATATTATTTTAATATCAAAATAATGATATTGTCGCTCGTGCGTACGTACGGTCTACCGTCTCAACGAACGCGATGAGATTCATTCCACATCATATCCATGCAATTATAACTCTCATTTGATGATTAAAAATAATGTTTAAGGACTTTATATCATTCTGCATATGAATAAGATACACCCTATCCATAAAAATCATGACTTATGTAAAAAAATATATAAAAGAAAACGAGTAAGTTAACAATTGAAATGATGATAATACTAATTTATTACTAACAAATCAATGTTAAAGGATCATATATGATATCATATTAATGTATATGATTATTTTATAATTTAATAACAATTATTCCACCATTATACATAATTTTAACCTACCCTCAACCAAGGAAAAGTACAAGGTAGGGGTTTATTTCACAATCTCTTCATTATCCCATGTTGTTTATACGTAATTATCTACTGATACTTCTTTATCATCCACATCCATGTTTCTCAAAAATGTATTTCAAAACAATTTTACTATTTTCAAGAATATGGGTTAAAGTCATTTATACCCTTGTTATACTTTTTATAAAAAAATTGAAAGGAATCTTTCTGTCGTTTTCCAAACAAGGTCCTTTTTAACAATTTCGAAAAAATAAAGGTAAGAATATATTTTTTAACTAATAAGTCAGGTGCGGCTATTTTCTCGCCGTTATAAAATCTTTGAAGCTTTCCTTACAATAATATAGAAATATTTTCAAATTAAATGTTTTCTTTTATAATTATGTGACTATTAAATGATTTCAAAAAAAGATAAATTTCTCTCAAATAGTTTTATTTCATCTATGTCAACATCATTTTAAATGTTTTAAAGATTTACTCATCTAAACCATTCTTATTAATATTCATTTTTTCAATGTTGTTTTAAGGATTTATTTAAATGGACATTAATATTTTAAAATTTTAATTACTTTAAAAAATTTCAAAGTGGCATGGGACACTTTGATTCAAAAATGTCTTTAAATATATTCCCTTCTAACTATGTGACTTTTAAATGTTTTCATGAAAAGGGATATTTCAATAAAAGAGTTTTACAAATCATTTAATTCTATGTCGAATCCTTTAATGGATTTTTTAGCTAATTTTAAGTTGATTTATTATGATAAAAAACATCCATATTGTATTGGAGGTTTTGTGATATGTTTGATTGTGGATGTGTTATTTTTATACCATTCATGGTTTATGGAGGAAGTATTTACATTTCTTATGCTAGTTTTAATATTAATGTTTATGTTATCCTTCAACCTATTCACATGAGGAATGCATTGGACTTAGTAAGTGACGGTTGGAGCTTGCTATAGCTCCTCGATTAATCGGTAGGTCTCATGAGACAAACTATTGCCTTGGCACAAGGGCTTGACAGAATCTTATTTGTAGTCTTGCCACGATGCCTTGGCTATGTGGTAATGATAGTCTAGCCTTATTCATTCCATAATTATGAAAGTGGTTATTGATATTGAATGTGATTATTCGACTGCTGTAATATCCATGTGAATAAGTAAATGGTATTATTTAATTTTATATTTTCTATATTATGCTGATGTTAAAGTTTAATAGGCTTTTGTTTTAGTTATAGATTTCCTTAAATGTTTATGATTATTTATGAATGTTTCCGCTATATTGTTATCCTTACTGAGAATTTAAGCTCAACCCTTTCTATGTCTTATTTTCCCCAGGATGCGAAGAAGTATTTTATAAATGACCTTTAGGGATAGTATAAGGAGATATGAGTGTGGAGACAAAATGTTGTTGTAGTTTTCACTTTATGATGTAATGTAACATTTATGAATGAATCATGTGATTCCAAGGCCAGTAAACTAATCGGTCATTCGAGACATGATATTTTGTGATTATACCAATGTTATGTAATACTACACCGACTTTGGGTAACTTGGTTTGGGGAGTTACAATTGGTATCAGATGACGTTTAGTACAACCCTTGGAAGCTAGATTTAGATAATCTCTCATTAGAGAACATAGACCGAGGATGGACTTTGAAGATTAGTATAGAATAATTTCCTAGAATTTTGTTTTTGTAAAGATTTTGTGAGTTTTCTGATAAATACATCCTTTTTAGGATATGAGCAGGTAGAGGCAGCTATGGAACATATGTACCAAGGTGTAAAACCCAAAAACACCTCTTTGAACAAGACTCAAACGGGAACTGGAGCATGAAAATGGGCCTTTCTGCACTCTTAGTTATGATTATGGATTATATCCATAAATCATTCAATTTATGTTAGGTATTTTACAAATTTGGAATTATACATTGTAATACATAAACTGACCTAGATTATGCCATATTATATAAATGGTGCCTAGTAGAAGGAATGTAAACTCTAACAATATGTATGATCCAAAGAGCAAGATGGATCATATATTTCAAGGCATTAAGCAAAAATTTAGATGATAAATAATCTCCCATGTTTTCTCAACATATGAAGAAATAGTATGATGTGTTAATAAGTTATGTAAATAATTCCTTGAGTCATATGGCTTTGAAGGAAAGTCATATAAGAAAAGGATGGAAGAGAGAAATATTTATAAATAGAAGAGGGAAAAGAATAATTTTCTCATATGTGATAATTGTGGGAAGAAACACCCTGGAACTTGTTTGAAGGGAATGTGAGTTTGTTATAAGTGTATAGAAAAAGGACACCATGTACGTAACTGCAAGGGTAATAAAAAGGTTTCAAATGTACAATGCTTCATCTACAAGGAGTTGGGACACTACAGGAACCAATGTCCAAATCATCAGAGTATGCCCCAAATGATTCTATTGGATAATAATCATGTTATGATAATACCACAGACGAGGAGGAATGATTATAGTCCTTATGTTGTTATTAGAGAATTATGTCATATGAGTGTTGTATCAACAATATACTGGTTATAATAATTATGCAGTATATAAGGATTGTACTGAAGTACTATTTCATTAGGGACTTGAGAATGTGTGGAACCAAGAAAAGTTACTCAATAGAAGGTTAAAATTTTGGAAAATATATGGTTGAGAGAAAGATAAACCATAATATGGTTCTGATACCGAGATAGTGATTTTGGAATATTAAATGATTTATTTGCGTAAATTATATTGTATATTCTCGACTCCCTTTAAACTGATTAATGATTTGTATATTCCATTATCGTTGGAATTTGAAACATTTTTGGATGGAATAAGTATATCCACTATTCTATAAGGAATAAGGGAGCATGAATGTAATCAATAATGTTTTATGGCAATTCAGGATGTTTCAGTGTTTTAAAATAATACATGATGAAGGTATTCATATGTTATTACGTGGTAAAAAGGATATACATTATGATTACCTTCCATATAAATTTTGGACTGAGAGTTTGGACAGAAGTATTTTGGATGAGTATAAAGGTTAGAATGGATTATATTTTACATTGGATACTATTGTTTAGGTTATTTTTGGATATTTATAAAAAGGAAAACCCGCAGACCGTGTGACAGTAAATCGGTCAGACAAAGTTGTGGGAATCAAACCCCCAACCATAGTGCGATTGGGATTTTTTGCCTACCATTGGACTACATGAATTCCTTGGAGTGTATAATGTAGTTTTTGTTTTATGTTCTGATAGATGAATTATAAATTTATTTTTGGAACCCTATAGGGTTAGGATAAATAAAATATTTTTTAGTTCAATTACCTTTTGGAGTGAAATATGGGTTTGTGGTAAAAATTTAGTAAGGAATGAATGTTTCCATGACAAGTGAGTATATTTCCTTACGTTCATAGTAAATATCATAAATAAATTCTTCAACTTTATGAAAGGTAACTTAAAACAAAAACATTTTCGGTTAACTTTTCCTCCTGGGGAATCAAAGACCGTTTAACCAATCACAAGTTTATGATTTTCTTATAGTTAACTTTCTCATAATCCTATTTTCTACAACTCTCCATCAGAAATTGATGGTTTGTTTTTCCTCCATATCCATGTTTTCATTGAATCTTTGTATGGTCTATCTTGGGTGACCTTTGTACTTCTCTTTCATTCTTTTAATGTTATATTTTTGTTAACTCTATTTTCGATGTGGGTCTTCCAAAAAGATATTTTCTATTTTCAACCTTTTATTTTCAATGAAAAATTTTAAATTTAGAGGATGAAATTTATTGAAGGAGGGGAGTATGTAACACCCCAAGCTTCCACGATACACTTCTCTTTGAATAAAACAATAGCGTGTGTTGTACGCAACACTGAGTTCGAGTGCACTATGACTTAACAAACTAGTCGTTCAAAAGAGGTTATGAATAGTATTAACTGAATTTTAAATTTTATATTATAATTATAATTTTAGAGTCCATATTATGAGTTTCTAAGACATAATTTAAGAACAAATTCATTTTTTCAGATAAAAGAAGTATTTTTAAAAAAATGAAATTTTACTACCTTTAAATGTCGAAGCCTTTTTAAATCCATTATTTGAAACTTTTATATAATTAATTTGACAAAAATAACTTATTCTTTAGAATTGGGACATAATAATTTAGTTTCAATAATGTTTTGGTGTTTTTCTGATAACTTTCATATTTTGATGAATAGTGAAAAATACTATATTTTAACTGAATACAACATTTTTAATCAAAATAATTTATGTTCTTAAATAATAAATTTTATTAATTTTGAAGTATAAATAGATTATATTTTTACCATTTAATCCAATGATGGTCATTTTATGTAATTTCACATTGAAATTGGACATAAATAGGTGTCAAACTTTGGATAGTTATTATTTCATAAAAATATGCCTTTTGGTTTTGACGGTGGGAATTAATATTAAATTAATAAATGAAAAATTTATGTTTTTAATTTGGTAAAATAGACTTAATTTTTGGATTTGGGATATTAAAATTATCTTAGGGTGAAAATTTGGTACTTTTCTGATAACTTTCATATTTTGATGAATAATCAAAATTACAAAATTTTAATTAAAAACAAATTTTTTAATTGAAATAATTAATTATTCTAAATTAATAATTTTAGTGATTTTAAAGTATAATTAGATTATAATTTTAACATTTAATCCAATGTTGGTCATTGTACATAATTTCATATTTAAACTACACATAAGAAAGTGTCAATCTTAAGAGAGTTATTATTTGTTAAAAACACCTTTTTGTTTCGATAACGGGTATTAATTTTAAATTAATTTTTGCAACTTCCGTGTTATGAATTTAGAAAAATGGATTCCCTATTTAGAATCAGGAGGTCAAAATTGTATAAATAGATATCTTTTATTTTTAGAAATTTTGAATAATTACTTCGGTAAATATTTTATTTACCATGGTTAAAGGGTAAATCCGATAAATAAGGGTAAACAAATAATATAATAATAATAATAAAATACCCTAAAATGTGTCCTAACCATATTTTTTGATACATTTCCGACCATGGGAATCATTACGTCTATTTTGGGACACCGTGAATCCACTTGTATGTGATAATGATACTTCATATTAATTAAGTTAAAGTAAATACAAAAAATGACATAAGCATATATATTCTAAAAAAATAATATTTTCATAGGGTTATATATGTTATATTTTGGACTATAAATATTCATTATAAATATATAAAGATTTCCTATATAATGGTACTGTATTTATAATTTTTATAAACTGAATAATTAAATTTATTTATGACACAATAATGATACAGTTTTTTTATTAATGAAAGAATCAAATATTTGGTATTATAAATATTAAAATAAATATAATTTGAAAGTTTTTATTCCATATACAAATTTTATTGATTAATATGACATGATAGGATTTATTAAATTTATTTTATTTAAATTAAAAATGTTTTCATGACTTTAACGAAACTAAATTATTGAATACTTTCAAAATTGACAAAAATGTGTTTTTAAAAAAAATATTATATTATTAATTGATATTTAATTCCAAAAAATCTATGGATCGTCCAATGGACTTATATCCTGATATTGTTTTCATTAATGGACCACTTTGGGGTCTTAGGGATGTATATTGTATGTTTATTAACTATATAATATTAAAATAAAAAGTGACATGGTAAATGTCAAATTAATTAACTAAGAGTTAAAACTAAATGATAAGGTTAATATAATGACAAAAACCTGTCTAAAATCTATTGGTAGAAAGTATTAAGACCCATACCAACCTTATACTTTGAATAATCCACTTTGGAACTATTATAAACCGAATATGAATTTATTATAAAATAATACTTTAAGTTTTTCCTAAAGAGCCCCTCCTCCCCCTTATAAAAGGACACCAATTCTACCCAATTCTTAACTTGTAAAAAGCCTTTTGGTTCGGCCAAACCCTGCCCAATTATTCTCTAAAATTTCCTCAATTCATTCTAGAGGCCTTATTCTGAACAGAAAGCCATCCTAGGGAGCCCTTTTGATCAAAACAAAAGGAAGAACCTGAAAAAGATGTAATGTTTTCACCACCCTTTTTCAAGTTCCTTTCTTCTTCAACATCTTCTTTATTTGTTATTTTCGTTCTAAAAATATGAAATATAGTATATTATATATTCAATGATGTTATTATAAATATGTTACAACTGTATTCAGTACTCCATCCATCCTTTGAATGACATGTCACCATACGTGTGTATGTACGGCTTACCGTCTCCATGTCGTGGTGTAATTGTTATTCAAAAACATTTTTATTTTAATGGGTTTTATCATGATTTTTAATTGATGTAAATAATAAATATAACATGATAATTATTCTGTATATATGATATACCATCCAATTATATATTATTTTAGTATCAAAAAGAATTTTATTATCGCTCGTGCGTACGTACGGACTACCGTCTCCACGAACGCGATGAGACTCATTCCCCATCATATCTATGCAATTATAATTCTCATTTGATGATTAAAAATAATTTTTAAGAACTTTATATAATTTTGGATATTAATAAGATAAAACATATCCATAACTAACACGGCTTATGTAACAAAATATATAAAAGAAAATGAGTAAGTTGACACCCGAAACAATGATAATACTAAGATATTATTAACAAATCAATGTTAAAAGATAATATATGATATCATATTAATGTATATGATTATTATATAATTTAATAACAATTATTTCCCCATTATCAAAAAGGTTATCCTACCCTAAACCAAGGAAAAGTACAAGGAAAGGGTTTATTTTACAATCTCTTCATTATCCGAGGTTGTTTATATTTAATTATCTACTGGGACTTCTTTATCATCCACATCCATGTTTCTTAAAAATGTATTTCAAAACATTTTTACTATTTAATTGACTATGGGTTAAAGTAATTTATACCCTTGTTATTCTTTTTATAAAATGGTTTGATAGGAATCTTTCTGTCGCTTTCCAAACAAGGTCCCATTTACCCTTTTTGACAAAATAAAGGTAAGAATGTCTTTTTTAACTTATACGGCGGGTGCGGCTATTTTCTGCCGTTATAAAATCTTCAAAGCTTCCCTTAAATGTTTATAGTAATATTTTCAGTGTAAACTTTATCTTTTATAATTATGTGACTCATAAATGATTAAAAAAAAGTCATTTCTCTCATATAGTTTTGATTTCATCTATGTCAACATTATTTTAAATGTTTTAAAGATTTATTCTTCTATACAATTCTCATTAATATCTATGTTTGCAAAATGGTTTTAATGATTTTTTTAAATGGACATGAATTTTTTAAAATGTTAATTACTTTAAAAAGTTTCCTAGTGGTATGGGACAAATTGATTCAAAAATTTCATTAAATATCATCCTATCTAATTTTGTGACTTTTAAAAGTATTCATGAAAAGATATATTTAAATCAAAGTGTTGTACAAATCATTTCCCTCTATGTAAAATCCTTTAATGGATTGTTATGCTAATTTTAAGTTGATTTGTTATGATACAAAACTTCCATATTGTATTGAATTTTTTGTGATATGTTTTACTGTGGATGTGTTATTTTTATAACTTTCATGGTTTATGGAGAAAGTATTTACGTTTCGTATTCTAGTTTTAATACGAATGTTTATGTAATGTTTAAATCTATTCTTATGAGAAACACATTGGACTTAGTATGTGACGGGTGGAGCCTGCTATAGCTCCTAGATGCATCGGTAGGTCTCATGAGACAAACTAGTGTCTTGGCATGAGGCCTTGACAAAATCTTATTTGTAGTCTTGGCACGAGGCCTTGGCTACGTGGTTATGATAGTCTGAAATTATGCATTCCATCATTATGAAAGTGGTTATTGATATTGCATGTGATTATTCGACTAATAGAATATCCATGTGAAGAAGTAAATGGAATTATTTCATTTTATTTTTTCAATATTATGTTGAAGTTTAAGTTTAAAAGGCTTTTGTTTTAGTTATACTTTTCCTTAAATGTTTATTCTTATTTATGAAAGATTCTGATATATTGTTAACCTTACTAGGCATTTGATCTCACACCTTTCTATGTTTTATTCTTCCAATTATGTGAAGAAGTATTTTATGAATGACCTGTAGGGATAGTATAATGGTATATGAGTGTGTAGAAAAGATGTTGTTGTAATTTTCAGATTATGATGTAAAGTAACATTTATAAATTTATCTAGTGATTTCAAGGCCAATATACTAATCGGTCTTTCGAGACTTGATCTTTTGTGATCATGCCAATGTTATTTAAAAATGCACCAACTCTGGGTAACTAGGGTCTGGGAGTTATAGTTGGAATCAGAGGAAGTTTAATACATACCTTGGATTCTAGATTTTGATAAACTTTGATTAGAGAACAAAGACCTAATATGCACTTAGAATATTAGTATGAATAATTTCCTAGAATTTTTCAATTGTAATGATTTTGTGTGTTTTCTGAGCAATACATCCTTGTCTCGATACGAGCAGGTAGAGGTGGCTCTGGCATAGTTGTACCTATGGGTAAAACCCAGAAACAACGCTTTGAGCTAGACTCGAACGAGAACGGGTGCACGACAACGGTCCTTGTTGCACTC
Organism: Viscum album; assembly: GCA_963277665.1. Classification (NCBI taxonomy): domain Eukaryota; kingdom Viridiplantae; phylum Streptophyta; class Magnoliopsida; order Santalales; family Viscaceae; genus Viscum; species Viscum album. Next base: position 1,156,791,277 of record OY728165.1, on the reverse strand, counting down.
TTGGTTACGAAACTCCTGGGGGATATGCTTAGGATAAATCTTGTTTCCTCTACAAACCACAATGACAGGTTTATGAGTATATACCTCCTCAAAGAAAACATCTTTATGATTATGGATTATATCCATAAATCGTTCAATTTATGTTATGTATTTTTCAAGTTTTCAATTATTCATTGCAATTCATACACTGGCCTAGTTTATGCAATTGTATATAAATGGCACCCATTAGAAGGAATGCGAACTACATCAATACATATGATCCAAAGAGTAAGAAAGATCAATTATTTCAAGATATTAAGCCAATATTCATAAGGGAAATACTCTCCCATGTATTCTCAACATTTGAAGAAATAGTATTTTGTGTTAATAAGATAAGATAATAATTCCTTGAGTCATATGGATTTGAAGGGAAACAAGAGAATAAAAGGATGGAAGAGGTAAAGATATATTAATTGAAGAGGGAAAAGAAGAATTTTCCCATATGTGATAACTGTGGGAAGAAACACCCAGGAACTTACATGAAGGGAATGTGAGATTGTTATATGTGTAGAGAAAAAGGACACCGTGTACATAACTACAAGGGTAAGAAAAAGGTTTCAAATGTGCAATGCTTCATCTGTAAGGAGTTGGGACACTATGTGAACCAATGTCCAAATCATCAGAGTATGCCCCAAATGATGCTATTAGATAATAATCATGTTATGATACTGACATAGATGATGAGGAATTATTAGAGTTCTCATGTTGTTATTATAGAATTATGTCATTTGAGTGTTGTATCAACAATGTAATTGTTATAATAATTATGGAGTATATAAGGATTGTAATGCAGTACTATTTCATTAAGGACTTGAGACTGTGTGGAACCAAGAAAGCTGAATCAATAGTAGGTTAAATTTTTGGAAAATATATGGTTGAGAGAATGATAAACCATAATATGGTTTTGATACCGAGGTAGTGATATTGGAATAATACATGATTTATTTCGATAAATTATATTGGATATTCTTGACTACCTTGAAAGTGATTAATGATTTGTATATTCCATCATTGTTGGAATTTACCACATTTTTGGATGGACTATGTATATCCAATATTCTATAAGGAATAAGGGAGAATGAATGTAATCAAAAAGGTTTTATGGTAATTCAGGATGTATTAGAGTTTTAAAAGAATACATGATTAAGGTATTCATATGTTATTACGTGGTTAAAAGGATCTACATTATGATTACCTTCCATATAAATTTTGGACTGAGGGTTTGGACAAATGTATTTTGGATATGTATAATGTTTTGAATGGATTATATTTTACATTGTATACTATTGTTAAGGTTATTTTTTGATATTAATAAAAAGGACTACACGCTGACCGTGTGATAACATGTCACGTCAGACAAAGCGGTGGGAATCGAATCCACAACCATAGTTAGATAGGGATCTATCACCTACCAATGGACTACATGAAGTCCCTGAAGTGTATAATGTAGTTTTATTTAATTTCTGATAGATGAATTATAAATTTATTTTTGGAACCCTATACGAATAGGATAAATAGAATATTTTTAAGTTCTATTGCCTTTTGGAGTGAATGGTGGGTTTGTGGAAAAATTTAGTAAAGAATCAATGTCTCTATTACAATTAAGTATATTTACTTAAATTCTTAGTATATCTCAAAAATAAATTCATCAACTTTATAAAAGGTAACGTAAAACAAAAACATTGTCGGTTAACTTTTCCTACTGGGGAATCAAAGACCGTTTAACCAATCACAAGTTTGTGATTTTATTGTAGCTAACTTTCTCCTAATCTGGTTTTCTACAACACTCCATCAGACCTTGATGGTTTGTTTCTCCTCCATATCCATTTTTCATAGAATCCTAGTATGGGTTATCTCATGTGACCTTTGTACTTATCTTTCTTTCTTTAAAATTTATATTTTTATTAACCCTATTTCCGATGTGGGTTTTCCAAAATGGTATTTTCTATTTTCAAACTTTTATTTTCATAGAAAAATTTAAAATTGAGAGGATGCAATTTATTTAAGGATGGGGGAATGTAACACCCCAAGCTTCCACGATATGCTTCTCTTTGAATAATATAATAAGGTCTGTTGTACGCAACACTGAGTTCAAGCACACCACGACTTACCAAACTAGGTGTTCAAAAAACGGTTATGAATAGTATTAACTGAATTTTAAATTTTATATTACCCTTTGAATTTTAGAGTCCATATTATTAGTTCTAAGAAATAATTGACGAAAAAACTCATTTTTTCAAATAAAAGATGTATTTTTCAAAAAATGCAATTTTACCGCATTTTAATATCGAAGGCTTTTTAAATCCAATATTTGAAAATTTTATACATTCAATTTGACAAAATGAAATTTTTATTTTGAATCGGGACATAAGAATTTAGTTTGAATAATGTTTTTTTGTTTTTCTGATAACTTTCATATTAGGGTGAATAGTGAAAAATACTACATTTTAACTGAAAACAACTTTTTTTAACAAAAATACTTTATGTTGTTAAATTATTAATTTTAATTGTTTGGAAGTATAAATAGATTATATTTTTACAATTTAATCCAATGATGGTCATTTTATGTAATTTCACTTTGAAATTAGACATAAACAAGTGTCAAACTTTTGATAGTTATTATTTCATAAAAATACACCTTTTAATTTTGACAGGGGTTATTAATTTTAAATTAATAAATGAAACTTTTATGTTTTTAATTTTATAAAATTAAACTTCATTTTGGGATTAAGAATATCTAAGTTATCTTCGGATGAAAATTTGAATCTTTTCTGATAACTTTCATATTTTTATGAATAATGAAAATTACAAAATTTTAATTGAAAACAACTTTTTTAATCGAAATAATTAAATGTGATAAATTATGAATTTCAGTGATTTTAAAGTATAATTATATTATAATTTTACCATTTAATCTAATTTTGGTCATTGTACATAATTTCATATTTAAACTAGACATAATAAAGTGTCAATATTATGATAGTTATTATTTGTTAAAAACATGCTTTTTGTTTCGACAATGGGTATTAATTTTAATTTAATTTCTGCCAGTTCTGTGTTATTAATTTAGAAAAATGGATTCCATATTTAGAATCAGGATTTCAAAATTGGGTAAATAGGTAACTTTTATTTTTAGACATTTTGAATAATTACTTCGGTAAATATTTTATTTACCAAGGTTAAAGGGTAAATCCGGTAAGTAAGGGTAAAAACATATTATAATAATAAATATAATATATTACCCTAAAACATGTCATAAACCAATTTTTTTATACATATCTTACCATGAGCATCTTTGGGTCGATTTTGGGACCCCATGGATCCACTTGTAAGTGATAATGACACTTTATATTAATTAAGATAAATTAAATAGAAAAATGAGATAAGCATATATCTTTAGAAAAACAATTTTTACATAGGGTTATAAATGTTATAATTTATACTATAAATATACATTATAAAGATAAAATAATTTACTACATAATTATACTTTATTTATAATTTTTATACATTGAATAATTACATTTATTTATGACACAATAATGATGCAGCATTTTCCTTAATAATGAAATAATCAAATAATTGGAATTATAAATATTAAAATAAATATAATTTATAAGTTCTAATGTAATCCACGAATTTTATTGATTAATATGACATTTTAGGATTTCTAAAATAAATTTTATTTTAATTAATAAAGTTTTTATGACTTTAACAAAAATCAATTATTGAACAGTTTAAAAAATGGAAAAATGTGTTTTTAAAAGAAAATATTATATTATTAATTGATATTCTATTCATAAACAATTAAGGATTGTCCAAAAGACTTATATCATGATATTTTTATAATTTATGGAACACTTGGCTATCGCTTGGATTTATATAGTATGTTTATTAACTATATAATTTAAAAATACAAAGTGACATGGTAAATGTCAAATTAATTAACTAAGAGTTAAAACTAAAAGATAAAGTTTATATAATTACCCAAACCTTTCTAAAATATATTGGTTGAAGGTATTTCTACCCATTCTCTCCTTATAATTTGAATAATCAACTTTTTAGCCATTAGAACCCGAATATGAATTTATTATAAAATAATACTTTAAGTTTTTTCTAAAGAGCCCCTCCTCCCCTTTATAAAAGGACACCACTTCTATCCAATTCTTCACACCTTCAAAGACTTTTGGTTCGGCCAACACCTACACAATTATTCTCTAAAATTCTCTCAATTCAACCTCGAGGACTTATTTTGATCATAAAGCAAACCTATGTAGCCCTTTTAATCAAATCAAAACGAAGAACCCGAAGAAGAGGTAATGTGTTAACCACCCCTTTTCAAGTTCCTTTCTTCTTCAACATCTTCTTTCATTGTTATTTATTTTATAAAATAATATCTCTACTATCTTATATATACTTTGATGTTATTATAAATATTTTACAACCATATTCAATATTCAATCCATCCTTTGAATGACATGTCACCATACGTGCATATGTACGGCTTAACGTCTCCACATCGTGGTGTAATTGTTATTCAAAAACATTATTATTTTTATGGGTATGATAATGATTTATAGTTGATGTAAATAATAAATATAACATTATAATAATTCTTTATATATGATATACCATACAATTATATATTATTTTAATATCAAAAGAATGATATTGTCTCTTGTGCGTACGTACGGACTACCGTCTCCACGAACTCGATGAGATTCATTCCCGATCATATCCATGAAATTATAATTCTAATTTGATGATTAAAAATAATTTTTAAGGACTTTATATCATTTTGGATATTAATAAGAATCAACATATCCATAAAAAACACGACTTATGTAACAAAATATTTTACAGAAAATGAGTAAGTTAACACCAAAAACGATGATAATACTAAGATATTATTATAAAATCTAGGTTAAAAGATCTTATATGATATCATATTAATGTATATGATTCTTTTATAATTTAATAACAATTATTTCACCATTATACAGAAGGTTAACCTATCCTAAACCCAAAAAAAATTACAAGGTAAGGGTTTATTTCAAAATCTCTTCAGTATCTGAGATTGTTTATACGCAATTAACTACTGGGACTTCTTCATCATCCACATACATGTTTCTTAAAAATGTATTTCAAAACATTTTTACAATTTACTAGACTATGGGTTAAAGTCATTTATACATTTTTCATACATTTTATAAAATGGTTAGAAATGAATCTTTCTGTCATTTTCCAAACAAGGTCCTTTTTATCATTTTCTAAAAAATAATTGTAAGAATGTATTTTTTTTAACTTATAGAGTGAGTGCGGATATTTTCCTCAATTATAAAATCTTTGAAGCTTCCCTTACTAGCATATAGGAATAGTTTCAAATTAAATGTTTTCTTTTATAATTATTTGACCCTTAAATTATTTCAAAAAAAGTGGAATTTCTCTCAAATAGTTCTGATTTCATCTATGTCAACATCATTTTAAATGTTTTAATGATTTATTCTTCTAAACCATTATCATTAATTTCCATGTTTGTAAAATTGTTTTAAGGGTTTATTTAAATGTATATGAATTTTTTAAAATGTTAATTACTTTAAAAAGTTTCAAAGTGGTATGGGACACTTTGAATCAAAAATGTATTTAAATATCTTCCTTTCTAATTGTGTGACTTTTAAATTTTTTCATGAAAAGAGATATTTCAGTCAAAGAGTTTTACAAATCATTTCCATCTATGTAAAAACCTTTAATTGATTGTTAAGATTATTTGAAGTTGATTTATTATGATACAAAACATCCATATTGTATTGAAGGTTTTGTGATATGTTTGACTGTGGATGTGTTATTTTTATACCATTCATGGTTTATAGAGAACATATTTACATTTCATATTCTAGTTTTAATTTGAATGTTTATGTTATGTTTAAACCTATTCATATGAGGAATGAATTGGACATAGTAAGTGACGGGTGGAGCCCACTATATCTCCTCGATGCATCGGTAGGTCTCATGAGACAAACTAGTGTCTTGCCACGAGGCCTTGAAAAAATCTTATTTATAGTCTTGGCACGCGGCCTTGGCTACATGGTTACGATAGTCTGGAATTATGCATTCTGTCATTATGAAAGTGGTTATTGATATTGCATGTGATTATTGGACTATTATAATATCCATGTGAATAAGTAAATGGAATTATTTCATTTTATTTTTTAAATATTATACTGATGTTCAAGTTTAAAAGGCTTGTATTTTAGTTATACATTGACTAAAATGTTTATTCGTATTTATGAAAGTTTCCACTATATTGTTATCCTTATTTGGCATTTGATCTCACCCATTTCTGTGTTTTATTTTTCCCAGGATGTGAAGAAGTATTTTATGAATGGCCTGCAGGGATAGTATAAGGGGATATGAGTGTAGAGACAAGATGTTGTTATAGTTTTCACTTTATGATATAATGTAACCTTTATGAATTTATCTAGTGATTCCAAGGCAACTAAACTAATTGGTATTTCTATACTTGAACTTTTTTGATCATTCAAATGTTATGTAATAATGCACCGACTCTGGGTAACAAGGGTCAGGGCATTACAATAATTATTTAATTAATAAAATTTCTTCAATTTTTCTTAGTTTACTCATTTTATTTTTATTTGTTTAATTTTTCATTTTATTTTGGATATTTATTAGTGCTAAAAAACACTAATAAAGGGAAATTTTTATCAGTGCTATAAATGAATTAATGACACAGGTTTCCTTTATCAGCGCTAAAATAAAACACTAATAAAGGTTAAATTTTATAAGCACTAAATAAGAATTTCTGATAAAGGATGAAATTTGTCAGTGCTGATAAAGGTATTTATTTATCTGTGATTACTTTATCACTAATAATTATAAACATTATTATGAAATTTCTTGAGCACTATTAAATTCCAGTGCTATAATAAGTGGGTTTTCCTGTAGTGTTATGAGAGGTTCTTTTTTCCTTCGCATAGCCTAATTCTACCCTTATATGAGTCCCTTATTAACCTTACACTACGTGAGTACCCTCACATTGTTATTAACTTTACGTGAGTACCCTTGCATGGGTGTCACCCTTACGTGATTACACTTATAATGGTGGTACCCTTACATGTTTACCTTTGTGGAGTACAACTCTATTTGAATTTTTTTATTGAGAGGTTTCTTTTCTATTTTGCAGGTCTCCATGGCATGTTCTTATTAGGTGGGATTTTAGGCTAGCCTTTGTGGTTGTTAGGGGATTTTATGACCCCTTGTGGCCTCATCCTTCAATATTCTGCTGATTCTCTCCTCTCAGATTTTCTCTAGTTCTTGGTGTGGAAAACCCCTAGAGGTTCTTCATCCTTTTCTTTGTAGAAGATATAGTTTCCAGCTCATCATTGACCACTAAAGTTTATTCTGCTTCATTTTTGGTGGATATCATCAATGTCCCTTTGTTGAGAAGATGTTTGGTCTCTTTTTCTTGTTCTTGGAGCCATCGATCACGTACCAAGGAGATATCCAAAATAATAAGGAGCCAATAGATTCATACAAGAAGTGATTCAGACTACAAAGAAGCAAACCTATCCAGTATTGTAATTTCATTTAAATACCCCATTTAATTCCTTATTAAATATTTTAGTTAAAATATCTCATTATATTTATTTGATTCATTATGGATTGCTTTATATTGAACATGTCTATTTTTTTGTGTTTAAAAAAATGTGTGTGTGGGGGGGTGATGTTCATGTTATGCATGTAGGTCTCAAAGAGATCAATGCATGTAAATTCATATTTTCTTATTTATATTCTTCTTCTTTTTCAACTCAATCAATATTTCTAATTATGGTTGGAATCATTCCTTTCTTGTATTGATAAAATATTTTGTATAATATTCATATTATGGTTTTAGTTTTTTAATTTCACACTATTCTTAAATCATCATTATTATTATCTATTTATAATTGAAATTTTTATAACCATAATAGACATTTGAAAATAAAATACATATTGGAATAAGAGGGTATAATAATTGATGATGGAATTTTCATGGGGTTATACGCTTAACGTTGTCTCCAACTAATTGGTATCAATGTCTCTAGTTAAACATGACTTAAAATAAGTATTATATTAAAAAAAATTATAATGATTTTGATTTTGATTTATTGTAAACTAAAATAAGGGCCCTGCTTGTTCAAAAAGTGTTAATTGAAGCTTTTCCTATCCCAAAGAAACTTATTATATCCCATACTAATAATGGATAAACCTCTTCTATATATCAATATGTCACTCTTGACATTCTTGCTCAGGACCATAGTTCTATATTGGTGTCTCATGGTGACAAGGACCTTTGGGAAGTTTCCTTTGAATCCACTACTACTAAAATATGGATTAAACAAGAGAAACATTACATGAAAGGTCTAATTATTAGTTAAATTAATAATAAAAATTACATGTTCACATTTAAAATTCATTATGGTGTTTCGTTTAAATCCCAATTTTATGAGTTCAAAATAATCATGTTTGATTTAGGAAACCTTAGTTTGACTATTGATTATGAGGATCAAATTATTATTCTTTTGATCTCTCTTAATAATTCTTACCACACATTAGTAGAAACTATAATGTATGGTTGTGACTCTCTTACCTTTGAAGATGTTAAATATTCCTTTCTTTCTAAGGAGTTTCATTTTAAAACCAAAATTAAATGTAAGGATGGGAGTATATTTACTAGAGGGAGTCCATAGTTTAAGGTTAAAAAGAAATAAAATGGTAAAGATAAAGGGACAAATAATAACTAATCCAAACCTATGACAAAGTATAATGACATAAATGTTGTGTGTTACAACTATGTTATGCCCAATAAATTAAAACCAATGTTTAGAAACCCAAAAAATCCTATGTCTAAAGAACCCACTGACTAGTCCCTTTTAGTGGATTCTGGTTATGATACTTCTAATGTTTTAAATATATCTATGAATCCAGTCACTGATGAGTTGGTTATGGATTCAGGCTACTCTATTCACATGTATCCTTAGAGAGAATATTTCTTTAAGATTGTTGATTGGGTAAAGGGATATCTAATCTTAGGGAATATCAAGAAGATTAAGGTTTAGGGAAACGTTTTTGTTCTTATATAATTAAATGAAAATTATTTCATCACCCTCCTCGATGTTAGGTGGGTCCACTCCTTTCACAAAAACCTGATTTCCCTTAGCATTCATGACTATAGTGGATATATATTTAGATTTGAATTAGGATTCCTTAATATATCCAACGGATCTCAAACTATAATAAAAGGATCCCTAGTTAATAGACTTTCTGTTTTGAATGGGAAGACCCATTAAATTAATCTAGGTAGTGTGTATTTGAGTAATGCTAATAACAATTTGCTATGGGATATTATAGTGGGGTTTGATAGCTCTAAGGGAATAGAGGAATTGAGTAAACAAGGGTTATTATAAAATGTTACACCACACAATCTCTAATTTTGCGAAGATTTCATCATGGATAGGTCTAATAGGGTTAGTTTGGGTAGGTCTTATTTTAATGCTTCCCAAACAATGGATTACATCCATTCTGATTTATACAGCCCTACTAGAACCACATCTCATAGTGTAGGTCCCTATTTTTTACCATTATAGATGACAACTCTAGAAAATGATGAATTTACATAATAAAAAAATATTCTCTTATAGATACTTTTTAATCATTTAAATCTATTGTTGAAAACCAATTTAGATTGTGGATTAGATTCATGAGAATATATATTGGTTTGTAGAAATTGTCTACCGAGTTTGTCCAGTTTGTTCAATCCGATAGAATAACAATACAATGGACTATTAGTGAACCCCCCCCCCCCCAATTGAATGGTATGGTTGTGTTCATGTAAAGAACGTTTCTTGAGTGTGCCTAAATCATGATTTCATGCTTCAGCCTGCCGAAATCATTTTAGTAATAAACGATCACTATGATAGTTTACCTGATTAATTAGTTCCCATAAACTTTTAAATAGTTTAAAACATTTGATGAACTATGGAATGGTAATAAAACATTATCATAACCACCTAATATTCTTTAAATGTTATTTATATTCTCATATTAAAACTGATGAGTTGGAACCAAGAGATCATAAGTGGGTTTTTGTGGGATACCCTGATGATGTCAAGGGATATAAGTTGTGATTGGACAAACCTGGATATCAAAGGTGTATAATCTACAAATATGTAGTTTTTCATTAATCTAGTTTCCTTAAATACAAATATATCACATTTGAAAATGTTGATACATACCATAATGATATTATTGATCTTCATCCTTCCACTCAACTTGAGGTTACTGATGAGACTCCTTCACATGCTCCTCAAAATGTAGCCCAAAATGAGTTGAGTTCTGATTCATACTTGGATTTTGAAACTCCTAATGATAATAGTGATTACTAGTTGACATGAGATAGAGTTGGAAGGGTCATTAGACCCCCTTCTTGATTCATACAATATGATATGGCATATTTTTCCTTTCATGATTCCAAGTATCTCATTGTTAATAATACTCAACCTTATAAGAAATCCTTGAATGACAAAGATTCCAAAGAACAGATCCATAACATGAATGAAGAGATGAAATCCTTGTGTAAAAAATATACATATTATACTATCGATAGACTTCCTAATTCTATGTTTATTTGGTGTAAATGGATTTATAATAGAAATTAAAATAACATTGATGAAAATAAAATCAAATTCAAGGCCAGATAAGTGGCCAAGGGTTACCTTCAAAGAAAGGGTATTGATTATGCCGATATTTTTTTCACCAATTGTTAAATATCATCATATTTATTTACTTATTTATTTTACTTATTAAATTAGATATAAAAACATCCTTCTTACATGGTGACCATAATGGTAAATTGTTTATAAAACCTCTGGATGGTCATCAAAATGACCTCAAACCTAATCAGTTTTTTCATTTAAATAAACCATTTAATGATTTAAAATATGTTTATAGAAAATGATATAGGAAATTGGAATCTTTTAAGTTAGATTACCAATTTAAGAAGATCCAGCATGATGAATGTATTTACTTTAAATGTGTTAAAAATTGAATGCTTTACCAACCACATTATATAGATAATATGTCAGAAATGTGTAATAATATGAAGCTAATTAATTTTATCAATTCCCAATTGAAATATGTTTTTGAGATAAAATATTTAGGAAAATAAAATCATATATTAGGTATGGAAACTAAAAAGGATAGACCCAATAAATTGTTATATTTTTTTCAAAATTATTATATATTGAAATTCCTAAAAAGTTACCCTATTGAGATCTTAAAGATAATTAATGTTACTTTTGGGTAACAATTTAAACTCTCTTTGACTCAAGACCTTGCTTCTTCTATAAACATTTATTATATGTCAAATATCCCTTACAGAAATATTTTTTGTATCCTGATGTAATTTATGATTTTCACTTGTTCAGATAGTACATTTTCAATTTTCACTCTTAGTAGATTCTTGGTCAATCTAGGGAAACCTCATCGGCATGACCTTAAATGGTTAATTACAAATGTTTCACGTACTTATGACCAGTCGTTTTGTTTTTGTAGAAATATAAGTATTGATTAACTAATTTTTTGATATGTAGATTTTGATTATACAGTTAATGTGCATACTAGAAATTTACTTACTGGATATGTCTTCATTGTTTATAGAGAACCCATATCTTTAAAATGAAACATTAAATCTATGGTTTCTATTTCAACCAAAAAAGCTGAGTATATATCCTTGAACAAGGATATAAAGGATGATTTATGATTAAAGGTTTTTGTTTCTAAACATAATTCACACAATCTTATTATTTCAATTTATTATGATAGTCATTTAGATTTGAATTTTTCAATAAATTATTTTGTCATGTAAATCCAAACACATTGGAATTAGTTTTCATTTTATTAGATATGTCATTGAATTGGGAACCATATTCGTCAATAAGATATATACTAATAATAACCCAGGTGAAAGTTTGAATGAAGCTAAGGTTTTATCAAAATCAACGTATTTTTTAGATAGATTGAGTTTGGTTCCTATTCAATGATAATATGTTCAATAACATCACCAATTAAAAATTAATGTGGTGGAAATTTGTGTGTTTCAGGTGTTTTAATTTTGAATTTTCATTATTTAATATATCTTATATTTATACTTTGTTATGCATGGATGAAAAATTGTTTTTTATTTTTTTAATTCGGTTATTTTATTATTATTCTCAAATATTGATTTTGGATTTTAAGGTTTTACCTTAACGTAATTTCTTCAATACCATTATGTGGTTTTGGGTACCTTTATGTGATCTTTGATTCATTAGTTCTACCCTTATGTGAGTTACCCATTACCTTTATGTAGCATGCTTTACCCTTACAAGAGGCCCTCACTACATTTACATGGATTATTATTTCCATTAAGTATGGTTTCCATTATTGTTATGTGGCCAAATTATTCCCTTAAGTGAGGCCCTTATTAAATTTACGCATGTTTTACCATTATGTGAGTATCCTTACATGGGTGTTACCTTTACATGAGTTCCCTTGAATGGGTGTTACACTTCTGTGATTAGCCTTATAAGGTGGTACCATGACACATTTACCTATAGGCTGCACAACACTTTTTGATTTTTTTCCTCATGGTTTATTTTATATTTCAATGGACTATGTGGCATGTTAAAATGGATGGGAAGATAGGATATGTGGTTTTAAGGGGATTTGATGACCCCCTTAGGGCCTATCCTTTGGTATTCAATTGTTTCTCCCCTCCGTATTTTTCATTGGATCTCAATGTGGAAAACCCCAAGTGATTCTTCATCCTGTTCTTTACAAAATATATGGTTCCCATCCTAAGGTCATCCACTAGAGTTGATTATGCTCCATTCATGGTGGAGATCATCGAGGTTGCTTCGCTGATAAGAAGTGTGGCCTCTTATTCTCGATCCTCGATCCACTGAGCGAGTACGGAGAATATCTAGAAGAATAAGTCTTCAAGAGATCCATATGTGAAGTGATCTGGACTGCTAGATAGTAAACCTATCCGGCATCATAATTTCATTCAAATCCCCATCTTACTTTATCATCAATGTTGTTCAGTTTGATGATTTTAGTTTGATATTTTATTTTTCTTGAGGATTTTCATTTAATGTTGTCTCCAAAACCATGTTCCACATCCACCTCATGGTGCCACATAGTTTTAGTGTCCACCCTTATTTCCAGAGGGATTTATTTAAAAATAAAATTTTTTAAATGGTGAGTTGGTATATGCATTATGAGTATTAAATTACTTTTTTTGAAGAATGTGCAATTAAATACAATAACATATTATTTGGTAATTAAAAAATAAACTGTTTTTCTATTTTTCATATATATATATATATATTGTTTTGTTATATATATCCATAATAAAATGTTAGAAAATTAACTATTATTTTATTTAATTTGAATTTCATGGATGTATTATGGTGATTAACTTTTGATTTTCAAATCACATTTCTCGTTTTCATCATTTGAATAAAAATATATTAGTAATAAAAATATTTTATTAATAGTAATAAATTATTAATAATTATTAATAAAATAATGATTAATAATTAAATTAATAATAATGATAAATAAAAATTAATTATACACTTTTGTTAAGAAAAAAAATTATTATTTAATGTATGTATGATAAGTTAAAAATAAAACCAAATAACATGTGCACTCTATAGATTCAGTCATAGTGATTAGGGCTAAAAATTGAAATTTTCAATGCTAAAAAGCGCTGACAATATAAGTGCACTTAAAATCCGCATTCTTTAATAGTACTAACAAAAACATTAATTTGACCCACAAATTAATTTTTTTTAAATTTTATTAATTATTATTAATTATAATATTAGTAAATAATTATATTATGAATTATTAATTATATACTTAATTAATAATAAATATCAATTATTTTGTTAATTACTGAATATATTAATGATATTATCAGTTATTAATTATCTTAATTACTTAAATAATTTTTACTAATTATATCATTATTTATTAATATTTTAATTAAATTATTAATTATTAATTATATTATTAATTGTATTGTCATTTATTAATCATATTAATTACATATTTTCTATTATGAGTTATTAATGTAATTAGTTACATTAATTAAATTATTAGTTATTACAGCTTGCATGCCAAACATGAACGTGGTACATACCTTCTATCAGGGATCTCCGTTCATGATTTATGTGACTCCTTTTTCCAAATATATATCATTTTCATAAAGTTTTTAATCAAACTGATCTTGTTTTATTGGTTTTGACAATGTGGCATGCATTTTAAACTAAAATTAATCTTTTATATTTAAAACAAACACTTTGAGTCATACCACCCCCATCATGTTCCTGATTGACATGTTACGGATTCCTATATGCCATAAATGAATTATGTATCATTGTCTTAAATATGCAAGACAATTAGAACTCGTTTTCTCTATTTCAGATAAATGAATCATGTTTTAGAATAAAATAACACTTTGTTATTAAAAACCCACACTTTGATTCACACCAATCACATCATCTATCAGATTGATTTGTGATCAATTAAAAATGAATTTAGATCATTTTATTAATGTGTCAAGACAATCCAAGCTCGTTTTCTCAATTTGTCTATGTGAATCATGTTTTCGACTAAAATGACACTTTTATATTGAAAACATGCACTTTGAGTCATACCATCCACAGAGTGTGTCAGATTGAGGTTTTCACAATTCCAACACATCAAAAAAGAATTATAGATCATTATCCTAATGTATTAAGACAATACATGATCATTTTATTAGTTTTTATATCTGAATCGTTTTTCATACTAAAATGACACTGTTATATTAAAACCATGCACTTTGAGGCTTACCAGCAAAATCGTGTCCCAAATTGATTGTGGTTGATTCCTACACATTAAAAATAAATTATGAATTTTTTCTATAAGTATGAAGAAAATACAATCACATTTATGCAATTTTGGCATTATGAATTACATTTTACACTAAAATGACACTTTTATATTGAAAATAAGAAATTTGAGTCAAACTGTCCACATCATGTGTTGGATGACATGTGGTCAATTCTTACTCATAAAAAAAGAATTATGGATCATTTTTCTAAAGTATCAAGATGATACGAGCTTATTTTCATGTTTTTTTATATTTGAATAGTGTTTTTGACTAAAAAGACACTTGCATGAAAAACATGAACTTTGAGTCATACTATCCACATCATCTTTTAGTTTGACATGTGGTCAATTCCTATATGTCACAAATGATTTATGGATCGTTTACCTAAAGTATCAAAAATAATCCAAGCTTTTTTTATTGGTTTTGGATATGTGAATAACATTTTAGACTTAAATAACACCATTAAACATGAAAATAATATTTTTAAGTCATTCGTGCCACATCGAATGTCGGATTGAAATTCAGTAAATTCTTACATGTCAAAAAAATATTTATTATCAACCAAAAGTATTAAGACAATATGATCATATATTCATGGCTTTATCTATGTGACCTAAGTTTTAGAGTTAAATGAGACTTTTTAATGTGAAAACACGTGATTTGAGTCATATTGGACACATTGTGTGTCAAATTAAAATGAAATTGATTCGTACACAGAAAAAATGAATTACATATTATTTTATGAAATTATCTAGATAATTTGAACTTGTTTTATTATCTTTGGATTTGTGATGCATGTTTTGAGTAAAATGACACTTTTTTAGTGTGAAAATATGCACTTTGGGTTATACCGGCCATATAGTGAGTCAAGTTGTTGTGAGGTATATTACTATACATAAAAAATGAATTATCGATCATTTTCATAATTTATAAAGTCAATTTGATCTGATTTTCTCAGTTTGGATTAGGTGAATCTCGTTTTAGACTAAAATAATACTTATATTGAAAACATGAACTTTGAGACATATCAATCATATCATGTGTTGGATTGATGTATGTTAAATTAATACATGTAAAAAATGAATTATGATTCATTTTTTTAGAGTATCAATACAATCTGATCTCATTTTCTAAGTTTTGGATTTGTGAGTTCTATTTTAGACTAAAATGACACTTTTAAATTGAAAACAAGCATTTTGAGTCATACCAGACATGTTGTGTGTTAGATTGATGTGTAGTAAATTCATACACATCAAAAATTATTTATGTACTATTATTATAAATTAAAAAGATAACTTCAGGCTATATTCTTTGTTTTTTCTATGTGAATCTATTTTTAGAAAAAAATGATGCTTATGTTAAAAGCATGCAGTTTAAGTTATACTGGCCACATCATTTGTCATATTAATGTGTGGTCAATTCCTATACATTAAAATGAATTTAAAATAATTTTCTTAATTCATCATGACAATCGGAGAATATTTTCTTAATTTTGTCTATGTAGTTCATGTTTTAGAGAAAAATGACACTTTTTTAATTTAAAAACACACACATTGACTCATACAAACCACATCATATATGAGATTGATGCTAAGAGAAATATCACATATAAAAAATGAATTATGGGTCATTTTCAATAAAATGATATTTTTATATTTAAAAAAAGAATTTTGAGTCATAATGGACACATCATGAGTCAAATTGACATGTAGTAAATTCCTATATTCCATAAATGAATTATATATATTTTTAAAAAGTATAAAGACAATATAAGATCTGTTTTCTCATTTTTTGGCATTATGAATCGTGTTTTAGTATAAAATGGAATTTTATATTGAAAACATGAACTTTGAGTTATATATAGTGTGTTTGATTGAATTGTTGACAATTAATAAACATAAATGATGAATTATTGATCATTTTTATAATATATCAAGATAATATGATCTCATTTTCTTAGTTTTAGATATCTGCATCATGTTTCAGACTAAAATGACACTATTATATTAAAAATATATACATTGAGACATACTGGCCACACCGTATTTTAGATTGATGTGTGGTTTATTTCTAAACATAAAAAATGAATTATAGATCACTTTCATATTGTATCAAAACAATATGAGCTATTTTTCTTGGTTTTAGAAACCTAAATCAAGTTTTAGACGAAAATGACACTATTATATTGAAAACATGCACATTGAATCATATCAACCACGTAGTGTGTTGGATTGATGTGAGGTAGATTCGTACTAGTCATAAATGAATTTTTTATTTTTTATGAAGTATAAAGAAAATATGATAACATTTTATTGGTTTTGGTAATGTGAATTATCATTAAGACTAAAATGAAACTTATTTTAAAAACACAAACATTGTGTCTTACTAGCCACATCATGTGTCAAATTGATGTGAGGTCTATTCTTATACATAAAAAATGAATTATGGACCCTTTTTATTAAATATAAAGATATTTAAATCTAAATTTCTCCATTTTGGTAGTGTGATTCATGTTTTAGAGTTAAATGGCACTTTTTAATATAAAAAATATACTTTGAGTTATACCGGCCACATCATGTTTTAGATTGATGTGTGGTCAATTCCTAAACTTCAAAAATAAGTTATGGATTATTTTCCTAATGTATCAAGATAGTATGATCTCATTTTCTCATTTTTTCCTTTTTGAACCATGTTTTAGACTAAAATGACATTTTTATATTAAAAACATGCACATTGAGTCATACCATCCACATTGTGTGTCATATTGATGTGTGGTCAATTTCTATATGTAAAAAAATAAATATGGATCATTTTACTATCGTATAAATAAAATATTATATTTTTTTATTGGTTTTGTCTATATGAATTACATTTTATACTAAAATGACGCATATATTGAAAACTTTCAGTTTGAGTTATACCAGCCACATCATGTGACTGATTGATGTGAGGTTGATTCCTACACCTCAAAAATTATTTATGTACCATTATCAAAAAATTTCAAGACAATACAAGCTTTTTTCTTAGTTTTTTCTTTGTGAATTGTTTTTAGACTAAAATGAAACTTATTAAAAACAAGAAATTTGAGTTATAATAGGCACATCATGAGTTAGATTGATGTGTGCTCAATTACTACACATCATAAATGAATTATGAATAATTTTACAAATGTTTAAAGATAATCAATGCTCTTTTTCTTATATCTACCTATTTGAATCGTGTTTTAGACTAAAATGTCACTTTTATATTGAAAAAATAAACTCCTAGTCATGTCGGCCACGTCATATTTCAAATTGACGTGCGGTCAATTCCGACACATTACAAATTTCTTATGTATCATTTTCCAACCTTATCAAGATAATCCAATATCTATTTCTCATTTTTCAATATATGAATTTTTTTGTAGAATAAAATGACATTTTTTTACTATGAACACACACTTAGAGACCCTCTAATCACATTGTGTGTTGAATTGATCTGCAGTCAAATCATAATGATGTCTAAAAAAATCACTAACATAATGGGTAATAAAATAAATTTGATGATAGAACACATTCATACACCACATACTCTAGTCAATCATCTCAAAAAATATATACATCAGTTTTGAGTACATATACTATTATAAATCCTTATAGTACTGAGAAAATATGAATAAAAACGACTAAAGAATATTCTAAATGAAATTTTAATTACCTCGGAAAATATATATTCAGGGATGGTAGTTTTTTATGTCATATGATATATTTCTTAAATTTAGAAGTGTAATATGGATAATAATTATTGTTATTTTATTTCAAAAATTTAAAAGCATTTCCCAAAATAAGTAAATTGTTTTGAAATACATTTTGATAGTTAAATATTACTATATATATACCTAAATCGATATATATTTTTATAAAAACATTGGTTTCTTATGTTGAGTCACTATCCTCATACCATGATTTAGATGATATTTATAGATCACTATATCATAACAAAATTCTTGTTAAAACGTGAACTAAAATACATAATTTTTATGTTTATCTACAAAATGTTGGTTGTATTGTATTAAAAAATTCTCAATGAACATCATGTGTGGTTGATTTTCTGGAAATTAATGATTTGGATCCAAAAAAATAAACATCTGGGGTATCCAAATTGAGTGTGATGAGCATCCTGTGATTCCAAAAGAAACAAAAAACAAATTCACAAGGAAAAAAAAGAAAAATATATTTTATATGATTTGATTGAATAGTTTTATCCTTTTATTGTAGAAATCAAGAAGATTATGTCATCTGTTATTTTCATTTCAAATTCCATGATTAGTTCATCTTTTTTTTAAATTTCATTAATTTCCAATTTTACTTCTATCATAGAAATAATAAAAAGATTATTATGTCAATAAATTTCATCATACGGTTTTCCCTTTATATAGTAGTAATATATACTCCTATAGAAAATATGAAAAGTAATTAACTTTAATGAACAATGTATATCCTTTTTTGGAAAAATATATTATGAAAATGTACCTCATGTATAAATTCATAACTAAGACTCTCATCCATTCAAGCTTGATAATTTCATCTATACTCATGAGACTAATCACATATATAATGGCCTCTTATATTCAATTTTAGAAAATTTCCATCATTGAATTTTATATCTATATGAACTTGTAATGTTAATATACATGGGTGTGGAATAAGTGGGGTAAAGGTACGCTTCGAAGGTCCTTTTGACGTATTGGTTATTCTAATATAGTGTTTTGATTGGGCCTTTCGTTTCCCCTTTACATTTCCCATCTATAAAACCATAACTAATTTTAGAAATTTTTTCAAAAATTATTAATGTTTTTCATTTGAAAAAAAAAGTAATTGAAATACCTCAATTTTTGTTCATGTGTCTGTATGAGTTGATAATTCCAAATAAATTTTGAATACTCAATCTGGTGGATGGAACGTTTTTGAAATTGATATCTAGAATGAAATTCTAAGAGTTGGATCACCTTTATATACTATTTTTTATATGGTTTGAGACTCAGCAGGTGTCTTGTAATCCTAGAGAACGCTTCAGAGCTTTGGAGTTCAAAATCTCAATTTCGATAGAAAATAGCTTGGGGCGCACAGTTAGCACATGGTTAGTGGAAACCATTCACCCCAACCAATGTGACCTATTTTTTAAATCACATGGTTGGTTTAATCTATGTGAGGGTATCGTAAAATAATGTGGTTATAAATAGAGATACATAGTGATCTCTATAGTTGTCACGCAATTTTTCAAACCGTGCGTTGTAACCATATGAAGTGGGTTGTGTTTCAGAAAGTGAGTCTACATGGTTGGTTCTAGGTTTCCCAAACTGTGCACCTCATTATAAGGGAAAAATTTATCATTTCATCCCTCCACCATATAAACTTTTCTACCCCCTTTTCCTCACTCATTTTCCCAATACCTCTTCTCATGTGTGTGCCTCTCCCATCTCCCTTCCTCCAAGTGATATCTCCTTCCTTGTTGGACCAAATTAGACATCGTTACTTACAAACAAGAGACACCAGTGATTCTGTCCCACATTTAGATTCATTTTTTAGTTTTTTTATTATTATGTTTCCTTATGTAATTTTTTTTGGGATACACCCTATATTTAGGGATTTTGTTGGTTATTTAATTTATACCATTTTAGCTTGATTCAGTGGCCAAAAATTTGTAAGTGAATCCTTATAAGCATAAGGTAGGTATTCTATATTATTTTCAAGTATTTCCTTTTATAAATTGTATTTTTATTTTTCACACTGGTAATTCCGAGCATTGCACCTAGAATTTTTAATTCCTTTAAATTTATTCCGAGAGACTAACCAATATGTAGTAAATTATTCCCTTACTCTGTTGGTGTTTGAAAACCTCAACTACGACCTATCCATAGGATGATTTCAGCTTAACACCCACGAAAAATAAATTTGTATGAAACTAAAACACCACTTAAGGTGTGTTTGTCTATTGACGTAATAAATCCACATCGTTGTCACTTCTCATTTAATGTACACTCTCCACTTATCATTAAATAATTTTTAATTTGAGTTCTATGGATTTAGAGGAAAAACTCTTGTTTTACAGTGGACTATACCAAGAAAGGTAATGATTGTGGTGTGAAGAGGTTGGTTGTGGTATGGGAGACCTGACTACACCATGGAGTCTTAGGTAGGTTTTAACTAACTAAAACATGGTCAAGGTAGTTGTGGCATGGATTTAGGGAGGTGGTTTTTGGGTACTATTGCAATTTTCAACATGGTTTTACTATAGAGATTATTATACAATGTAGGAATTATAATAGATTTAAATATGTAACATGCATGTAGAGGATATAGTGTGGAGTCCCATGGTGGTAAGTTTCATAGTTATTACATTTTGGGGGTAGCTCTAGTGTGGTTTATAGGATCCGAATTAACCTTGAATAGGATAAATTGTGTTTGGGAGAGATCTATGTCGTAAAATTCATAATTTATTTGGAATGGGGATGACTAGAGAATACTATTTTGGTTTGTTCCATAGTGTTAGGAAAACTATGGCATGTATATGGGTTCTGCATTGTGGTCATGTAAAGTTTTTCCTTGGGGTTAAGGGTTGTATTGTTTTCTTATATATTCCATTATGGGAATAAAACCCCAATCTCTTCGAAGTCAATCACTCCTTCACCCACTATCTTAATTCATGGATGACCCAAATGTGTCCCAAGGAGGTATTTCAGCCACTTTTGTTTTGATCCCAACACTGAACATGGGAGACCAGTCCTCGGTGGTTTAAGGTGAATTCTTTATTTCTTTCTCTCTATTGTATTCCTATTCTTTAACCAAGGTAGGTTTTTTTCTTGGGACTTATTTTTTTGTATTTATATATCATGGGATTGATGCAGTATGTTAGGTTTTAGGTTTATCCAAGAGTTTCCATTTCAATTTTGGTGTGTGGATCCTAATGTGGGTAATGTGTAACCTCAGTTTGAGTTTGGTGGTTATGTATCTATTCTAAGACAGTTGAACCATAATTTATATTGGTTTCATAAATTTTTTACTAAATGATTTTTCATTATTTTGTGTTTTTGGATTTGTATGTGTAAATGGGTTTTTGAGAAAAGGTGGGATTCCCCCTTATATTGTTCAAAAAATGTTGTTTTTTAAATAACCATAAAATGGATTGTGAAATGCATTTTCAAAGAAGGTTTTTAAAGAATATGGGTGTTTAAAATTTCATTGTGAACCATGTGATCCCTTTGAAATTATATTATAAAATAAAATGCATGGAATCCTTTGGTACTTAGGAGGAAGGTTTAGTGTTTGGAATTTAATTTTGATAATTTAAGAGAGTTAACTTTATGAGTTATTCTTTCATTCCTATATCAAGATGAATTTGGATTTGGGACATGATTGAAATTTAATTTGGGTTCACATTCTAGGGAATTCCTCTATTCCCAAGAACATTATTCATGGGTTATTGGGACTTGTAGTGCGCACAAGTCATGATTGATATATGAGTGACCTAGGTATCTTGACTATGAGTTATGATTGGTGTATTTTACCATTGTGGTTTGGATTTTTACTATTTTTTATTTGATATAAATATTTAGATAAATTTAATTGGTCATTGGAAATTATTTTTTGAAACCATTTTACCTGGATTTATTTTAGAACCTTTGAAAAAGGGGAACTGTTTTCCATGCTTTTTATATAAAATCATTTTACTTCTTATCAAGCCATTTTTTTAAATTGATTATATTTATATTATTATATAGAGACTTTATCTATATCCCCAGGTAGGGATCATACTAAACCTATTAGCTCACACCCTACACATTTCCTTTGGAATGTGTTGACCTGGTATTGTCTTTTGATGTGGGAAAAGGCAAGGTGTCGCCGAGAGGGGGTGATGTTCAAGTCAGCTGGGTATGGGAAGTTATTGGTGAGATGGTGGGACATTTCTTATTTATAAAATTGGGTATATGTTTATTTATTTTATTTTACTTTTTGTTTATTTGATGTTTACCTTGGAGTTTTTTTAGTTACATTCATGTTTTTCCCTACCATTGGTTTTCATTGTTTATGGAATATATCTTTTTAGTTATTTATTCTGTTATTATTTCCATTGGTATATGTTCCATATATTTTTTTTAGGTTGGTAGAAATCATTACCTCTTTATTTGTTTTATTCCTGGGTGCTAGTTTCCATCCCATAGGGATTGGGAACATCCTTTGGGTTATTAGTTAATCAGTTCAGGTACCAGTTATTGGATGGTATCCCAGGTCGATTCATTAATAGCTGGTATCAAAGCATGGTTATGCTTAGACATGGGAATTTTATAGATAATATATAGGATTTTTAGGAATTGTGGGGTAAGTTTTGGTGAGTTAATATTAAACTCTTATTGTAAAGAGCATTAAGTCAACATGATATGTTGATCTTTGTGACTCATGTGTTAGGTTTTGACCTTGATCTCAGTTTCAACTTTTGGATTTTTTTTTAATGGGATTATTTTGAAGTATGATGATTTTATTCTATTTTTGGTATGTATAGAATTCTTACGAGATATTTTATGAGGGTTACATAAGAGTGCGGAATGAAATATGCTCTTAAAGAGAATCCTTTTCTGGATCAGAATCATCTAGAAGATATCATTGAGGAAATTCTTATCATGGACCAGAATGTAACACCAGTGTAGAACCCAATCATTGTAGGATATCTAGAAGTTATATGAGAAGGAGAGTGACCTCAAGAGTTATTACATGAGAATCCCCCATACTTTAGGGGTACAAATGAACCTCGAGAGGTAGGGGACTAACTGGATGAGACTGACTGGGCCTTCAGCTTCCTAGATACACCTAATTCTATCAAGGTGAAGTGTGTGACATTCATAATTGAGTGTACCAAAAAGTGGTGGTTAGATTCCATGGCGCAATAAAATCAGAATGTGGGATTGTATTTAAAATATTTCATGACCCTATTATTTCGTAATTTCGTACCAAAGTCTCTAATTATATCAAATTCCTTGGATTTCCTCTCTTTTCATAAATTAAAGAGATCAATTTTTTAGTACACTAATCATTTTATAGATCTAGTTCATTTTTCTTTGGAGGAGGAAATGAATGCTCATCTGAGAGATCACAAATACCTATAGGGTTTACAAACAGATATTTTATTGATGTTATATATGCTAAATCGTACCACCTATACTAACATGTTAGATAGGTAAATGTTTTCAATTACGCTATTGATATTGATACCCTCCAATCATATATAATGTGCAGAGATAAAAGGGCTCAAGATCAAGTTAAATGGTTTAATTGAGAAATGCTTTTTTTGGAAAAGATTTTTTCTATGTTCTTCCCACATGCTCTTTTTCAAGAATAATGATGGTTCAATTAGATTGTGTGTGAACTATCAGAAGTTTAATTGGATATAAGTTAATAATATGTGCCCTTTGTCGTGCTTGGATGAATTTTTGATCATTTAAAGGGGGAAATTGGTTTTTAAAAATTGATCATTAGTTGAGTTATCATAAAATCAGGGTTCATGAGTATGATATCCTGAAGACTGATTTTGGGAGTGGGTATATTGATTATAATTATCTTTTGATGTATTTTGGTCTGACTAAAACTCCTATAGTTTTTAGGGATTTGATGAACTAGATCATGCATCCTTATCTAGACTCATTTATAATATTATTAATGGAAGATATCCTAGTTTATTCATGATTTGAGTGTGAGAATGAGAACCCTATGACTCTCATTTTAGAAATCTTGAGGATCCACTAACCTTATGGAAATATTTTTAAATATAATTTATGGATCTAAGAAGTGAATTTCTTGAAGCACATGTTTTTTGAGCATAAAATCGTAGTTGATGCAAACAAGGTTATGGTTTTACTTTCATGGTAAGAACCACATAGCAACTTCAAGAAAAAAAGATTCCTAGGTATGGATTGATGCCATCAATGGTTCATAATTTATTTCTTGAAATTTTTGTCACCTTTTATTACTCTTACCATTAAATGGGGGATGTTTATATGGGATGTTATATATAAAACTTCTTTTTGATGAATTTAAATGGATTATTACATCAGATCCTATTATGATCTAACCTAAGATTAGTAAGGGGTGTGTGTTATGTTTTGATAACTATGGAACTCATCTAGACTGTATGCATATATAGGTTGATCATATTATAGCATATGACTCTAATTAGCATCCATCATATGAGAATAATTACCCCCCTTCTAATTTAGAGATTTATATTGTAATACATGCAATTAAATATTAGATACAATATCTTTTTAGATGGAGGTTCATGATATTTTCTTATCATAAGAGTTTGATCTATTTATTCTCTCAGAAGGACTTGAATATCTAATATATATTGTGGGTATAATACCTCTAGACGTTTGACTTAGACATCACCTATAACTCAGAGGAGGGGAATTACATTACATATACTCTAGGCCAGAAAGTTCCACCGCATATTGTTTTGGAATCAAAAGAAGAGTGGAACCTGATGGGTATTTTCCCTCAGTTTTATCTAGATGTATAGGAGGATGGATAAGGTATTTTTCTATGAAGTTATCAATTATCACCATCTCTCCTTGAGTCTATTCTACTGGGTTATTAATCATATGATGAGTTCAAAGGATTTAGGGAAACCATATACAATGAGGAGACTGTTTATTTTTGGTCTCTCCCTTATAATGGCATTCTTTATTTTGGGGATCAGTTTTTCATCCAAGAATATATTAGGAATTTAGTGTTTCATTATTTTCGTAGATATTCATGATATGTTCACCAAGGAACTTTGAAGATGTATTAGATAAAACATTTCTAGTGGCAAGGTATGGAGTGTGACATCACAGATATTGTGACATGATGTTACACCTTCTAGATGATAAAAGAAAAGAATATTAATCCTTCTGGTAATATCCACCATCATATGGTACTAGTTTTGAAATGGGATGAGGTGTCCATGGACATCATTGTTAGATTACCATGAACTCTCGGAGGTAAGAACAATATTTGGGTGGTGATTGATTGATTGAAAAAATCAAACCATTTTATTCAAATCAGGGACACCACTAATGTTAAATATTTGGCTAATCTTGATGTGTAAGAGATTGTGAGGTACCATGGGGTCCCCTTTACCATTTTATTTGATATGAATCTCAGGTTTACTTCATGATTCTTGTAGTTTCTCTAGGAGGTGATGGGTATTTGAGACATCTTAAGCACAACTTATTATCCACAGATAGACAGTCACATCGAGCTAGCTATTCATATTATATGGAATATTATCTATTGAAACATCTTGGATATTGATGGACCATTGGACATCTATCTCAAAATATATGGGTTTTCATAAAATAACAGTTATTATTCATCAATCTGAATGACTACCTCTGAGGATTTATATTATCACCCATGAAGATCATCTCTTTGTTGGGTCGAGGTGGGTGAGGCTTTTCTTGTGGATCCAATTCTCATTCAGGATACTTCAGTGAGGATTCATTATATATTTAAATTATTGTTCGTAGTTCAAAGTCAAAAAAAATATGAAGATCATTGACATCACCCTTTGGATTTTTCCATTGGTGACAAATTGTTCTTGAATGTTTCTCCATAGTTGGGACACTATCAGCTTGGGAAATAAGGGAAGAAGGATCTAAGATTTGTTGGACCATTTGAGTTCACTATGTTTCTTGGAAGGCTACTTATCAATTAGAGTTTTTATTTTAGTTGATAGGTATCCAATATGTTTTCCACGTATCTCATCTCATGAAATACCATCATGATCCATCTCATGTTCTGAGTTGGTAAGATATTGAGTTAGGGATAGATGTTATAATTTTGGAGAAATCAGTGGAGATCATTGATTCTCATATAAAATCCTTGTATGGGAATTCTATCTTATTGGTCAAATCATTGTGGTAGGATGGATCCGATTTTCAAGATACATGGGAACATGAATCCTTGATGAGGGAGTAGTGGCTTCACTTCTTCCTAAAACATCCTTCTTCTACCAAACTTCTAAAGGGTTAAAGTATTATGGTGGGTAACATCCCAATTACTGAATGCACTATTCCTTTCATTCAAGAGTATTTATTTCAATTTCTAGGGTTTTTGGAGGTAAATACAATTTTTCAGTGGACTGCACCATTGAATGGAGGGATTACGACATGGAGAGGTTGGTTGGAGTTTGGGCAAGTCAGCTGCACAATGTAGTCACAATCTAGTTTTGTGTGGTGGATGCATGGTCAAATAATCTACAACATGGAGTATATGAGGTGGTTTTTTAGTTCTAAAACTATTTTCGGAATGGTGGAACCATAGAGCAGAGGTTACTGTGTAAGGATTCTAGTTGATTAAGCTCTACAATATGGAGTTAAAGGTTATGGAATGGTGTCTCATAGGGGTGAGTTTCTTAGTTCTTACATTTTATGGGGTAGTTGTGATGTGGTGCATCGGTTGCACCTTAGCCTTATTGAGGGTAAATAAGATATAGTAGATAACCTCACTATGGAATTTAGAGGCCATTTAGACCATGGGTGATTGTGGTGTAATGTTTTGGGTTATCTCGTAGTCTTAGGTGTACTGTAGTGTGGAGACGGGTTATGCAAAGTGGTATTGAAAGGTCACAACAAGGTGCTGGGAGCTACACCGTAGTCTTATGTTCTCAAGACTAGGCATAGAAAACCCAAATCCCATTGAATCCAATCACTCTTCCTACTTTTATCTCGGTTCATTGATGACCCATGTGAGTCCCAATGATTTATTTTATCCCCATTTGAATGAATTCCAACCCCAACCTTCTGAGATTTATCCTTGGTGATTTAAAGAGAGTTGTTTCTTTATTTCTCCCTATTTTATCCTTGTTCTTCATCTAGTGAATGATATTGTCTTATGATTCATTGGTTTTATTATTTTTATAGTAGGTGAATGATGTTGAACATTTTTTTCTTGGTTGATTAAAGAATTTCCCTTTAATTTTTAGTGTTTGGATCTTGTTGTGGGTGGTGTGTGACCTAAGTACGAGGTAGGTGGTTATATATCTTGATTATAATAGTTGAACTATAATTTTTCTTCATTACATAATTATTTTATAAATTAATTGTCATGATTTTTTGTTTTTGGTATTGTTTGTGTAAATGGGGTTTTATGAAAATGTGTCCCCCTTGTTTTGGTAAAAGAATGGTGATTTATAAAGCATTGTGGAATGGATTTTGAAATGGGGTTTTGAAGAAGTTTTCATTGAAAAGGGGTGTTTGAAATTTCATTGTGATCCATGTAATACCTTTGAAATGATTGGGTAAAACACAACAAATGGGAGACTTGGGTACTTAGGTGGAAGGTGTAGTAGTAAGACTCATCTTTTGATATTGTAAGGGAGTTCACTTTATGTGGTGTTCTCCTATTTATAGATCAAGATTAATTGTATCTAGGACATTATTAACATGTAAGGAGGGTTCACATTCTAGGGTGTTTCTCTATTCCCTAGAAATTAATGCATTGGTTCCAGGGATAGGTAGTTCGCCATAGTCATAATTGATGTATGATTAACCTAGTTATCCTGATTGTGAGTTATGAGAAGATTATTTAACCATTTTATTTTGTATTTTTACTATTTTGGATTTTATATACTTATTTTTATCAGTGTAATTGGTAATTTGAAATTATTATATGAAACCAGATTACCAGGATTTAATTTAGTACTTTAGAAAAAGGGGAACTATTTACCATGATATTGATATAAAACTATTTAACTACTTATAATTCATAATTTTGTTTTAAATTGTTTATATTTATATTGTTTTACACATATTTTATATGGAACGCTTAGGTGGGATCCTATCAATCATGTTATCTAATAGAATGCACATTCCCTCATGAATATATAGACCTTATATTGCCTTTTGATACAGGAAAAGACAATGTGCCACAGTGAGGTGATGAGTTTCATGTTATTTACATATGGTTCGTTCATGGTGAGATGGTGGGATGTTTCTCACATGTCACATAGAGTAGTGGATTATTGTTTTTTCCATTTTTGGTTTTTGGATGTTTACCTTAGAGTTTAGCTTCATTCAAATTGTTTCACAGCCGTTGGTTTTATTTTTTTATAAAAATTATCTTTTTTTTCTTTTCTTATGTTTTTATTTCCAAGATCACCCATTATAACTTATATAATGGGTGCACCCAGATAGCATCGGGTGAGCCCGATATAACTTTTATGATGGGTGCTTCTAGATAGTGCTTCAATGTAATGAGTAGTTATAATGTTCTCTAGACAATAACATTAAATGTTCATAGTATGGTTATTCCATTTTTAAGGGTTCTGTAAGTGTTTTATAAAGATGATTTCCCAGGATTTCAACATGTTTTTTACTACTATAGGTTATAAATGTTTATTTATTATCAAGATTTATAAGAGATGACTCATGATTATTGATTTTTATGATTAATCCCTTTGTTAATTCATAATTCCTTGTATTCATGTTTGATGATCCATGTATTAATGGGTATGAGTATTCTTATGTTATACTCATGCACTTTGATTATGTTATCATATCCTTATGTTCTTCTTATGCTCCCTGATGACATTCAATCATTAATTCGTATGTTTACTTTTACTGTGTATTTGAGCTCATCCTTCTTATGTTTCATTTTCCCTATGTTATAAAGATTGAGGTTGAATGAATTATGTCTTGATGTGTTTCATATAGATGATGATGATTACTTAATATGAATTAAGAAAAGCTGGGTGAAGTGAGAGGAATGCTCATTTAAATAAATGAGTATTGTTTATATAAATTTTTTTCTTAATTATATAAATTTCTAAAAAAAATGTCCATGATAATTTAAGGGAATCCAATTTTTTTTAATGTTGAATGTTTGGGATGGAAAAAATTGGGTCATCTTCATCAATATCAAAGCCATTAATTTAAATTTTATGATTTCAGCACCAGATCTGAGAGTGCGGGTTCCAGGCTGTTATATATATATGGTGTTAAGATGATTCATAAAATATTATTAATCCCTTATGATATCACCAGGTAATACTATATTATAGGCCAAGGCAGTGGCTATGAAATCCTTATATCATAGCCAATGATATAATAAAACCAAAACATTAAAAATGAAATTATTTTATATATGTTGTATCATATAACATTGATAAATTATATACTATGATATTGAACTTTATGGAATATCTCCAGCAACTAATGTTTCAAACCCCGATACTAATTTGATGGTCATAAATTTAATTTCATAAAAATAAGTCAAAAACCATGACAATAGGTACCTATAGTCATACTATTTAAATTGTGATAAAAGGGTATCTATGGTCATGGTTTTATCAAAACTATGACTATAGGCCTTCCTCAATTGTTCTTGTAATAATAGCTTCAAAATTTTTAATGGTAGACTACCATCATAGTTTTAGAGGCTATTTCCATGGCCTGAAACCGATATAATAGTTTGTTTTTCTAATAGTGTTATAAAGTATTTCTTAATAGAAAGTGCGTTGTTTCATTCAAGAAATAGTTGGGGGGAAATTATCATATGAGAGTAGTGAGATGGAAACCATCAATAATGGAGGTTTTGAGGTGGATGTGGAAACTCTTAGAAAGATTAAATTTAAGAAAATTGCCTAACTCTAGTGTGGTTGTATCAGTTCACATTTCATGACCTTGGTTTTCTTCAGGTTTTATTTATATGTGAATTTGATAAATATGAAATTTAGTATGTGCATTATTTATTTTTATGTAAATTTAAATTTAATTCAAAACATTTAGGTTTTAAGAGTCACCCATGACATTGACATGAAAACATTTTGTCTTATTGACATTCCCTTAGTCTTTAATCCAAGCGATAATGATCATAATAAGATGGTTGGACCATAACTCTTAGCATGACCCATCTCCAACCTTACATGAAATGATCATAATTCCACCACTATTACCTTGTTTTTTCTTATTAAAAATCCTTCATCCCACTCATTCCATCTCAAATATTAATGTCAAAACACCCGCCCATTAATCATTCGCATTAATGATTATTTCCTCATTCCCATTTTCCTTCTTGTTGTAGTATCTATTTTACTCTGCTATTTATGATTCTTCTATCTCCATTTTTTCACCATTTATAGGGTAGGGGTGGCTTTACCATCATCTCTTTCACATCCTCCTCCATCGTGCCACTCATCCTCACTCAATATTTTTCTTGTTATGTTTGATGAACCCTTGGAAATGGAAAACAGTGAAGCGTCAAACTATAGGAGATTATAATTCAAGCTGGAGTGGTGGTGTCATCTAGCCAGGTATCTACATACCCATATCATCTCTCCATCATCCTTGTAGGTATTATATCAGGTCTTCAGGACCCTACATCATAATATTTTCTTCTTTGGTTCACTACCTCATGGGTTTGTTCTTCAGTGGGGCACACTGACCACCAGGGTGTCTCACTACCAACCCACTTATGAAAAGTCATTATGATGTGAGGGGGGATTGTTGGTTATTATATATGATTCCTAGTTCCCTCCAATACCCAATGTGTGATAGGGTCCCTACACCCAACAACATTGACCTATAGGGCTACATTGCGTTCATTTGGGATTATAACAATCTCTCCCCCAGTGATTTCCCAACCAACCAGAGGATTGAAAACCTAGATCTAGTACCAATTTTGGGATCTATATTGCGGTTTTATGACCCTAAATCATAATATTGTCTTCTTTGGTTCACTAACTCATGGGTTTGTTCTTCAGTAGTGCTCACTGCCCACCAAGGTGGCTCACTACTAACCCTCTTCTGAAAAGGCCTTCTGATTAGAGGGGGTAGTTGGGGCTTATATATGATGCCTAGAACCCTCTAGCATCTGATGTGTGATAGGGTAACTTCACCTAGAAACTAGAGATAAAGCCCTAGTTCTCCCATCCCCAATACATAATCTCTTCTGGGGTTTCATCCTGGAACCCATGGGATAACAAGTCAAAGGTGATCCCTAATCTTGGAGATGATGACTACAAGAACATGTTGTGTGTAGAGGATACATTCATAGTGAAGCTGATAATAATGAAGGATAGTGAATAGTGGGGGAAGGTATGAGGTTCGGATGTCCCTTATAGCTATTTCAGTGGTCAGCTCGATCCCCATCGGGTTATTCAAGGCACTAGATTTGTGGTTTGGAACCCATGGGTTTTAGAATGGAACCCCATAGGGGCTTATGTGTTGGGCTCGAGAGACCTTGGACTTTATATCTTGTTTCTAGGTTCATGGACCCTATCACACATTGGATACTATAGGGCACTGTACATCATATATAAGCACCAACCATTCCCCCTCCCATCATAAGACCTTTTCAGAAAATGGTTGACAGTGAGCCACCCTAGTGGCCAATGAGCTTTTCTTAAGAACAAACACATAAGATAGTGAACCAAAGTGGACGATATTGTGATGTAGGGTCCATTATCTCCAACGTAGATCCTAAAATTGGTATCAGACTCAGTTTGTAAATCCTATGATCAGGTGGTCAAGCACTAGGGGAGAGATTTTTGGAATCTCAAATGTGCACAGTGCATCCCTATGGGTCAATGTTGTTGGGTTCAATGAACCTATCACACATAATATACTGGTAGGATCTAGGTATCATATATAATCACCAACCACCCCTCCCATAATAATAACTTTTCAGAAGATGGGTTTTTAGTGAGGCACCCTAGTGGGCAGTGAGCCCTGCTGAAGAACAAACCTATGAGGTAGTGTACCAAAGCGGAAAATATTGTGATGTTGGGTCCCAAAACCAAATGTAGATCCTATAATTTTGGTGGAATGTCTATATTAAATATTTAGTTTTTAGGGATGATCATGTTTTTCTAAAATATCAGTGAGAACCATGCACTCACGGGGTTGTATTTCATCTTGATCCTCACCACCAACATCATCATCATTAGACAGCTTGATGAGAATGGTTGTCTGATACTGATCTATGGAGGCATCATGACGATCTATGAAAATAAATTATTCCTATTGGATAGGGTGAAACACTTCCCCATTCTATAGTAAAATCGAATGCCTATCATTGCATATCCTACATGCTTGTCTACATGGAGGTCGGAGGTGGAAAGGCGCTAACATGCAAGGTACAACCACCTGAATTTCTAGGATCTGTGCAAGCTCTCTCAATGTGATATAGTGCGATGGATTATACTGATTTATTAGTTGGATATAGTCTACAATGGATACCTCACTGAGAATAAGTGATTAGTGTATTTCCCTGAACAAGTAAAGAATCATGCATAACTCGTTCTTGACCTTGTCCATGGTGACCTCTGTGGGCTGGTCACGCCGACAACTCCAAGCAGGAACTGCTAATTTTTTCTACTCATGGATGACATGAGCCGCTACATGTGGCAAAATATTATTGCGATGAAGGACTAGGCTCTAGGGGCAATTGGATGCTTTCCGGCCATAGTGATGGTGGAGATAGATTTCAAGCTAATGTTCCTCTGTACCAACCACAGGGACGTGTTTAATTTAGTGGAATTCAGTGAATAATGTACCGAGTGTGACGTACAAGGACAACTCAATTCCCCCAATTCAAAAAATAGTGATGGATTCATTTTACAACACAACCATGCAATGGTTTCCATGGATCAAAGCATGCTGAAGGCTATGGGTCTTCCCTGGATGTTCTGGGGTGAGGTTGTCTCCACCGCCATCTTCATCCTTACCTATGTGTCTTCACACAACCTTGATGAGATGACATTTTATGAGGCCTAGAATGGAAAAAGATCAGTGGTTCACTCCATTTGTAGCTTCAGCAGCATAGCGCATGTCAAGAACATGAATCCACACTTGAAGAAGCTGGATGGTGGGAGTACGCCGATGATCTTAATTGGGTACGAATCCGGGTACAAGGAAAACCATGTGTAAGACCCTGTCAGCTAATGCGTTCATATAACACGCGATGCCCTCTTCAATGTGGTAGAGAATTGGAATTGGAGTGCTCATGATAAACAAGGTGTGTTAAATATTGATGATACATTCACTTTCGAACACTCACAATCATGTACAATAAGGAATCTAGAGGCCGAAAACGCTGTTGGAGACCAAATATCATCACTCAAACCCACTAGTGATCACTATGCAGACACTGTAACACCAAAAAAGGTAACGTTTTCTAGGTGTAGGGACCCTATCACAAATCAGATACTAGAGGGTGATGGGCATCATATATAAGCCCCAACCATCTCCCCTCCCATCACAAGGCCTTTTCAGAAGAGGGTTGGCAGTGATCCACCCTAGTGGTAAATGAGCCCTACTAGAGTACAAAAATATGTGGTAGTGAATAAAAGTGAATAATATTGTCATGTGGGTTCCTACAACCCCAATTAAGATCATACAATTGGTATCAGAGTCAGTTTGGCAAGCCTATGATCGAAAGGGAAAGCACTGGGGGAGATATTTTTGTAATCCAAAATAAATTTAGTGAAACCCAATGGGTCAAGGTTTTTGGGTGTAGGTATCATGTCACACATTTGAAGACTAGAGGTTGTTGGGCATTATATATAATCACTAGCCATTCCCCTGCCATCACAATTTTCAGAATCCCAAACGAACGTAGTGTATCCCTACAGGTCCAATTTGCGGGGTGTAGGGACCCTATCCCACATCGAAGTCTAGAGGTAGCTTGGCATCATTTATAAGACTCATTAATTCCACCTCCCATCACATGGCCTTTCAATAAGTTGGTTGGTAGTGAGATACCCTAGTTGGTTGTGAGCTCTGGTAAAGAACAAACTTGTGAGGTAGTGAACCAAAGAAGACAATTTTGTGATATTGGGTCCTATATCCCTAATGTATGACTTCAAATTGGTATTAGATACAGTCATGAAAGCCTCATATCATAGCTTATATATGATTCCCAACACAATCCAGTATCTGATATAGGATAGGGTCCCTGCACCCAACAACATGGACCCATAAATTTACACTGCATTCATTTGGGATTCCAACAGTCCTCCCTCGAAGCAACCCAATTCCTCCTCCGAAACATTTACATTTCCTACCAGATGGTTCTCTCCATGATCAGAGATGGCAGTGATTTTGGCGGGGGAGGGAGCAGTGGTGATTCATCCACCGATTCATGGCAGCCGCCAAGCAATAACCCATGTAGTGAAGACTCTGATAGGGAATCCAAGGATGCTGCCAGAAACTACTGAAACCATGATTCTAAAAAACAAAATAATTCCCACCTAGTGTTGAATATCCTGATGAATATCTATGAATTGAGAAGAAAATAATTTCCACAGTAGATATAGTGAGTATGGGTATGCCATGTGAGTGGGCTAAATGGTCCGTTAGATGATGGTCATTCCTAGAGAAAATATGGACAGAAGGACATTATGGGTTCCAAATACCCTAGGTCTATTTTTTAATGCACGAGTTCAATATATTAATCCATCTATATTCCAATATATAGTTAATTTTGGAATATTATTCATGTTTCCATTTGTCCCTTGAGGCTATGTATAAACACATTCAATATGAAATTACTTTCATCATCA
This sequence comes from Viscum album, assembly GCA_963277665.1. Taxonomy (NCBI): domain Eukaryota; kingdom Viridiplantae; phylum Streptophyta; class Magnoliopsida; order Santalales; family Viscaceae; genus Viscum; species Viscum album. The sequence goes on along the minus strand of OY728165.1, from coordinate 1,156,755,684 downwards.
TCCCCAAATTCAACAACATTAGAGGACAAAAAAATCACTATTTAATCTATTCATTTTCTTCATGCATTAAAAAGAAGATGAAAATCTTGGAAACAGTTGACTTTGTGCATATTTGGTTGTAGGGGCTACTACAGGTGCACCAACTGCCATGCCTGGGGCTCTCTGGAAACCAAGCATGTCTAATGTTCCGACGAAGATCCTGTTGTCTTCTACATCATCTACTGTAGTCAACAAACATGCACCCTCGGGGTGGAGATCCCAAAAAAGACTCAGGAAATTACCAATGACACCCCCCCCCCACCATGGATCCCTCTCATCACCCCCCCAATCATCACCATCAGTGTAGTGTTGGGGAGAATCCTGATTCTGGGCTGAAAATTGCTTTCTAAAAATATCATGAGAAACCCATCAAAATATGGAAGCGATATAAGAAGAATAAATATATCAGCACACATGATTTTTTAAAGTGGAATGTCCCTCTCATGAGGAGGATTAAAAAACCATAGGGAAATTCACAATAAAATATCCTCTATGAATCAAAGAATACAAAGAATCCAAGTAATTCCAAAACATGAATTACATTAATGGCATAGAAAAATATGTGTGAAAACCACACCCTAGTATGCCTCCTTCTTCTATCTAAAAAACATCCTTCCAACACCATGTATTAGAAGGTCAACCTGTGAAAAACATTTCACCCTTCAATTGAAGAATCATCACTACGTCAGAGATCTTCATCCGAACATGCCTCATCTTGCTACCATCTTGAGACACCTAAAGGATTTCTCTCTTGCATGATCTTTCCATCATGATGTAGTACCGATCATGAATTCGGACATGCCACCTGATCACTTATATCAATAATACTTTTGATATGTGTCCCAAATCATAAATTTCAGTTTTTGTTTCTCTACACATGTAAAACACTAACGAGTTGCACATGCTTCTGCTAACACAGTAGCCCCCTTCTTGCTCCCAGTGGATGAAATCTTGAACATCCTTCCAATAACTTCTCCACATGTACAATATAATTATGTAATCGTCATCATGTCACATAGGCCACAATAAAAACGGAAACCCATTCACGAGTCTCCCTTACTAGTAATATATTTTGAGGGGTGTGTCAGTAAGATGTAGCTGGAAAGGGAGACTCAGGTTGCGGTGTCTGTGTTTTTGGTGGCCCATGTGACACAATGATGGTGACACAATTATATTGTATGTGTGAAGAGGATCTTTTAAATATGTTAAATATTTCATCCACTAGGATCAAGATGGGGTCTACCATGTCGGCAGTAGCATGTTTTGATTGTTGGTGTTTAATAGGTGCGGAGCAGTGACGACGTAATTGATGATCGGGGCCATGTATTGAAATTCTTACTAATAGTTGTTATCGGGTGGCATGTCCCTGTTCATGATCAGTGGTACATCATGATGGAAATATATTGAGAGAGAAACCCATTGAAATATGGAAGTTATATAAGCAGAATAAATAAATCAGCACGCATGATTTTTTAATGTTGAAAACCCCTCCCATAGAGGGGATTAAAAAACCACAGGGAAATTCCCAAAAAATATCCACTATGAATTAGAGAATACAACGAATCCAAGTAATTCTAAAACATTAATTATATTGATAGAATAGAAAAATCTGTGTGAAAATCACACCCCTATACAACTTTTTCTTCTCTCTAAAAAACATCCTACCAACACCATGTATCCGAAGATCAATCTGTGAAAAAAACATCACCCTTCTATCGAAGAACCGTCACTACCTCAGATAACTTCAACCGAACATGCCCCAGCCTCCCACCATCTATCAACACATGAAGGATTTCTCTCTCACATTATCTTACCATCATGATGTAACACTGCTCATGAACCAAGAAACACCACCTGATCACTGCTATCAGGAAGACTTTTGATATGTAGACCCAATCATCAATTACATGGTTGCTTCTTTGCACTTGTTAAACACCAACGTTAGCACAAGATATTGCTGACATGGTAGAACCCTTATTTCTCCTAGGGTATGAAATCATGATAATATTTCCATGAACATATCCACACATACAAGATAATTATTTCATAATTGTCTTGTCACAAGGGCCACCTCAAAAACTGAAACCCCTTCCCGGGTCTCCTTTACTGGAATCATATTTTGAGGGGTGTTCCAGCAAGATTTATCCAGCAAGGGAGACCCAGGAAAGGGATTCTGTGTTTGTAGTGACCAGTGTGACATGACAAATATGACACAATTATCTTGAACATGTGAAGAGGTTCTTTGAAATATGATCAAGATGTCATCCACTAGGAGTAATAAAGGTGATACCTCACTGTAAGTAGCATCTGCGGCACATTGATGTTTAATAGTTGTGGAGTCATGGGGACGCAATTGATGATTGGGCCATGTGTAGAAATTCACCCTAATAACAGTGATAAGGTGGAGTGTCTTAATTCATGATCATTGGTACGTCATTATGGAGATATCTTGAGATATAATCCCATTGAAATATGAAAGGTATATTAGAAGAATAAATAAACCGGCACACATAATTTTTTAACATGGAAAAACCCTCCAATGCAGAGGATTAAAAAACCATAGGGCAATTCCCAAAAAATATCCACTATGAATCTGAGAATACAAAGAACCCATGTAATTCCCAAACACTAATTATAACGATGGCATAGAAAAACCTATGTGAAAACCATACCCTGATACACCTCTGTCTTCTCTCTGAAAAACATCCTACCATCACCCTGTATCAAAATATAAATCTGTGACAAAAACATCACCCTTATATCGACGAACCACCAATACATCGGAGATCATCATCCGAACATGCTTCAGACTTGCACCATCTTGTGACACCCAAAGGATTTCTCTATCACACGATCTTTCCATCATAATGTAGCACCGATCATGAATTAATACACGCCACCAGATCACTGCTATCAGTAAATATTTTGATGCGTGGCCTTCATCATCAATTGTGTCACCGTTGCTCTACACCTATTAAACACTGACGTGCCACACATTCTACTACTGACATGATAATCCCCTTATTTCTCCTAGTGGATGACATATTTTCATATTTCTAAGAACCTCTCTACACATACAAGATAATTGAGTCGTTGTAGTCGTGTCAGACAGACCACTACAAATATGGAAACCCATTCTTGGTTCTCCCATTCCAGCTACATCTTGATGGAACACACATCAAAATTTGTTGTTGCATCCTCTTTATCTAGACACCAAGTCCATAATAACCAGTTAATGTAGTCAATATCTCATTTCATACATTAATATTTACAATTAAATATCTATTATTATTGGGTGAAAAATCCACAATTATTGTTGCAATAAATCTCTCCATAAATATTATTTTCTCTTTCATCAATAAATGTTATCAATTTAAACATTATCCCACTTAATCACATTAATGAATGGAACCTTCAATCAAACCCAACATAAATAAAATATTTTGGTATCACACCAAACATCATCATCCGCACTAAATATGATTACTTCCTCTGTCAAAACAACATCTTCCCCCCCTGAAAAAGAAATCCAAAAACCAAATTCTTCATCAAATCCATATTATCACCATCTTGCTAAAAAATACCATAACCATAAAGATTTGTCTCCCCCATAATAGTGATTACCACATAATCTGAAGCACTTACAAAAATAAACTTCTCCCCTTTCTAAATATCCCATTAGCAGACATGTGTATCACCTCACTCAACCTGAATTAATTTCCAAACCTTATTCTTCTCCATGCACGCATCAATGATCCTCATAGAAACTTCCATAATTATCACATTAAATTAAAAGAATTAACCTTCAACTTTGATACCACATGCTGGGGAGAATCCAAATTCCAAGATTAAAATTGATTTCCAAAAAAATCCTTAGAAACCCATCATAATATCAAAGTGATATAAGCAGAATAAATAAATCATCACACATGATTTTTTAATGTGGAAAACCCCTCCCTTGGGATGGATTAAAAAACCATGAGGAAATTCCCAATACAATATCCACTATGAATCATATAATACAAAGAATTCAAGTAATTCCCAATCCTGAATTACAATGATAGTATAGAAAAACATGTGTGAAATCCACACCCTGATACGCCTCTATTTTGTCTCTGAAAAACATTATACTAGCAACATGTATCGGAAGATCAATCTGTGAAAAAAAAGTCACCCTTCTATTGACGAACCATCACTACATATAAGATCATCATTCAAACATGAGTCAGCCTCAAACCATCTTCTGACACCTAAAGGATTTATCTCACTCATGATCTTTCCATAATGATGTACCACCGATCAGGAACCAGTACATACCACATGATCACCACTATCAGGAAGACTTTTGATACATTGCCTCGACCATTAATTACATCATAGCTACTTAGTTTTCCCTCTCATCAATAAATGTAATGAATCCAAACATGAAGGATCTGAAACAAACCCTGTAATTCCTCATTGACTTATTTTTGGGAGTCAACATCCTGTACGATGGATTCGGCTCCCCTATCACAAGCCACAAAAAAATTCTCCCTTCGACTCCTTCTCTTTCTCATTCCCCTCAGATCCCGTAAGCCATGGATTCCCCTACCTATATTCTTCCCTGCTGGACCCCATTTCACGCTGTCATTCATCTCAGTGGCACTATATAGGTCGAGTGACTTCCTGGAACCCCTTTCCCAGATGAACGAAGACATCCTACTGCCATGACCTATTTTATCGGTCGAGACCACAATAAAGACCCATATGACGATGAGCATTGATAACCCGATGGTTGATCTAGAGTTTCATACCATATTCTCATTTAACTACACATTTTACTTCCACCAGTTCTGTTCAGATGATTCTAAGAGATGGTTCTAAAGAAAAAGTAGATTTTTATAGTTTTGATGTGTGAATAAGTGTTTTTAATTATAAATTTCCTTTTTTGATGTATCTGTAATGTATACATTGTTATGCATGAATCTAAAATTGTTTTTAATTATTTTTAATTTTCTTTTTCCCTTACTTAAGGTCTTCATTACCTCTATGTGGTTTTGGAAAAACTTATGTATGCTTTGATTCACTAGTTCTATCCTTAATTGAGGTTCTCATTACCTTCACGTAGCATTGTTTACCCTTACGTGAGGCCCTAACTACCTTTACATGTATTATACTTACCCTTATGAGTGTTTCTGATTTCATTTGAATAACCTAATTTTTCCGTTACATGAGGCTCGTATTACCCTTATGATATGGGGTTACCATTACATGGGTGTTACCGTTACCTGAGTAACCATACATGGGTGTTACCCTTACATGATTACTCATACGATGGTGGTACCCTTACACATTTACCTTTATGGAGTGAAACCCTTTTTTATTTTTTTATAGCATAGTTTATTTTCTATTATGCAGGTCTCTATGTCATGTTCTATTTGGTTGGGTTATTAGGATAGCCTATGAAATTGTGAGGGTATTTGTTCAGTCTCATCCTTCGATATTCGAAAGATTATCTCCTCTCAGTTTCGCTCTAGTTCTCAGTGTGGAAAAACCCTAGAGGTTCATCATCCTATGCACTGTAGAAGATATTGTTTCCTTCCCATCATCGTCCACTTTAACTATTTTTACAATCTCTAGTTTTTTCAGTTCTGTTTCCAGAAACTTCTTGGGAAAATTACGAGACCAAGCGTTGAGACGACGTGCGATTACGAGGCCCGGAGTTCCCTAAATGATCCATCAAAAAATGTAATGTTTTTAAATAGAGAGTGTGAGATGTTTTCCAAAAAAAGTGGAAAAAATCATAAATTGGTTCTTGGATCAGAAATATAATGGTACCATTGTGTTTAGAGAAGTAGGTTTACCCAAGGCGTGACATAAGTATAGTCAATTAGGGTCTCCAGTGAGATAACCTGAATATGGCATAATCGTAAATAAAATTATTAAATAAAATTATTTTATTTTTCAAATCCTTATAACTCATAAATAGTAACTCAGATTTAAAATATGACAGTACCATTGAGCTCATGAGTTTGTGCTTTCCTTAGGTGGACCCTAACCTCGACCGGTGCAGTTGCGGGAAAAAGTTAATATTTTTCAAATTTTTAAAGGAGAATAAAATAAACTTATAAAATGTTTATTTTATAATCATTTAATGCTTTTCATCATGATGATGTTGTGATGAACTGATGGAGCAACCCATTATCCTTTCATAAATGAAGTAGTGTGGTGACGTTGTTTCAAAGTAAAACAGTAATGTTGAAATGTGTTAACGCGTTAATCAACCTCTCTTTTGAATCATTTCTATCCTCACTCATGATGCAATTAAAGAGTAGTTATGCTCATATCAGGAGAACATCCTCTTTATACAAATTCTTGTAAAGGAAAAACTTTATACAATTTATAATGATAAAATTCACATAAAATCATGAAGACTTGCAATAAAGATTTAAATGACTCTGTGGATTAGGGTTGGTGGATAAATGATTGAAATAATTTAATGCCAGAAGTAGGAGGTTTGACTCTTAAGTACACTGCATGATTAATCAAGTGAAAACACAAGATGAACCTCACTAAAATCCCCTTGAGAATTTGAAACACAACACCACCCCATTTTTATGACATGGTACATGAGTGAATAAATGATTACAAAGAATGGAATCATACAAGTTATCCCACTGTTTAGTATTTTTTTGTAAAGATCCATATTATAACAGCTTTATTTTTTTCCTTTTTTTAATCTCAGACAAGAACATATTTATTTTTAATTTTTTCTCTTTTTTTAAGCGGAACCAGATGAAATAAAATAAGCATAATGAATTGATGACTCATGCCCAAATTCCTAATAATGAATATCCCAAAATTATGACACACACCTCAAACCTCCCACAAATGATACACATCCCAATGAGCACACATTAAAGGACCTTCCCCCACACTGAAACTTGAATTATACATTCCAAAATATTAAAATTGTAGGTAGGTAAGAAAATATCATCTTGTAATGTGGCTTGAAACTATAACAAAATTCATGGATTCTATGTGATAACAAAGGATAAATGTAAGAGTGGGTCTCAGGTAAATATGTGGCTATCCAAACTTGTGACTTAATCATTTTTAATTTATTTTTTCACAACAATAGATTTGAAAAGTTTCTATACAAGTTCCAGAAAGTGGAATGTCCCATGATCACTCAAGAAATATACTCAAGGTAAAATATGAAATATTTGGTACTCTTGGGAATGGGAATATGATATTGGAAAATCACTGATATAATGATTAATAATATCAAATTAATTAACATGAATTTCATAAATTCAATGTATGGAAAATGGTAGGGAAATTTCATTTACATGAATCAATTAATTCCCCCAAATCAGGGATACTTATTTCAATATCCATGCTTCACTTTAATCATCCATTTCAACATTTTACTCATTAAATATCATTAAAATAGAAGTCTAAAACATGGAATAACTGAATTATTATGAATCTCATGTCTCCTAGATATTTAAAGAAAAACATAATTCAAGTTAGGGAATTAAATTCCTGTTTGAAGCGCAAAAAAAATATAATGAGGTTCAAAGATAAAAATTAAAAGTGTACTCCCTTTTCAAATGAATATTGGTTTTTTTCTGTTTGAGATTTCCCTTCTGTCATTATGAACCTACAAAAGAGAATTACTCAATTAAGTGAATGTATTATGTCATTAAATCTCAAAAATATAAGAGGGAGTGGGCCTCATGTGATGCTACTTCTATGAAAATAAACTGGAATCTAAATTACTAGAATGAAAGTAAAGATAAACCTTGGTATGATCTCCCAAGTGGGAACTGGCTTATTTTACTACCTCAAGAGGGAAGTACTAGCAATTATCCATGATCTGATGGTGGGTGGATCTTCTTGGGCATTAACCACCACATGTTTTCCTTCCCATCCCATAGTTCTTTATTCTTGTTGAGGAGAATTCCATGTATATAGTACACCATATATGCCCACTTCGCAATGTGTTATAGCTTTCATGGTGGGGGAAGGATGAATTATGGAACCTCATCCTCTTAAATTATTACTTTTGCACCATCTTCTTCAAAATTTAGTGGTTTCTCATGATGTGATTCATAAAAATAATAATGAAAGGAATATTCAAAATCTAAATTTTAAGAATTATTTTCAATATTTTCACTTTTATGGTAGAAATCTTTTTTATTTGGTTCATCTGGCATATACACTTGTATCTCTTATGGTACTTCTTCAAGTAGATGATCAATGTCCTCAGGGAGCTCCAGCTCTTCATCAACTGGTGTAATTTCTTCATCATCAACATCCTCTAGGGTGATGCATTGATTGAACAAATCTAAAAATTGAAAATCATAAAGGTTATACTCAAATCATATTGAATGAAATCAGAAAAGATAGAGTTCAATAAAAGATCATCTCCCAGAGCTTCTTTTGGTTCAATCACTTCCTCTATGATAAGTGACTCTTGGAGTCAATCATTACTTGATGGAGGTAGGTAGTCAGGCTCCTCCACCTTGAGTTTGGATTCAACATCATGGATGTCTTTAGTGAAATCCGGGAAGACTAGTTAAACTTATTTATTGGCCTTGAATCTTTTTAATTTAACTTGGAGTTCATCGAACATGGCCATCAAATATTTCAATGAGTTCCATGTTACTATGCCTATTTCCATCTGCTTGACCATTATCATTAGTGCATCACATTTTCATTAGAGGGCCTCCTCAGTGTAGTCTATTCCTTCCTCATACCCCTGTAGGTAAGTATTTCATGCAGAATAATAGAAGTATGGATTCATCGTGGAAATATAATTTTTTGTAGATTTTTTTTAAAATAAAAAAAACTATCAAAATTATGAAAATAATAAAATTAAAGTAAACAATTGATTATTTCCCTAGAAATGGCAGCTGTTTTGATGCACACCTGTCGTAGGGTGTGGAAAAATAAATATACATTTCCTAGTGTAGCATAGTGGCTAACTAGGGTTATCTCTCTTGAGAATATTTTTCAGTCATTCACTCACTTAATAAAATTCACCTACACTACTTTTTTGATGTTTTTTTAATATAGGAATGGAATGATTTTTAATTTAAATATAATAATAAACTAAAATGAAATAACAAAATGAAATTAATGAAAAAAGAACTTGGCATTTGTGGGTTGGTTTTTGGGTTCAATAATTATCCTTAGTGGTGTTTAAATTATATTTGATAATTCCATTCTGATATCTCATTCATTAATTACTATTATTTTATTTAGTGTTTTGAAATATTGGATGAAATCTCAATTCCACCTCCTCCTATAATCAAGGTTGATGGAACACCTCGATCGAGCATGTAACATCTCCTAGGACCTGGCTTAGTCGTATGACATTTCATCTATTAATGGATCAACTCCATCATATAAAGATATTGTATCCAGTAGAAGTGTTGGAAAATATTTAATAAAAGAATTTAAATAAGTTAGACTTTAGTGTCATGGTGGATTATTTCTGCACTCATGCATATCACTCTTACTCAACATAAACATAATAAAACTTATGAATTTAAGTGCAGAATAAATGGAATTTCAACATACCTCATTCGGGCCAAGTCTCGGGTTAGCCCCTCATTTTAAAGGGTAAGAGGTTATGGTGGATAGATGAATGAACGAAAATAGAAGAATTATATTAGTGTTGGAAGATAAAGATGGATGGTAGAATATGGATACACTTAATTAAAAAATATACAAAAGTGTTTCATGATAAAATAAAAATAAACTAAAAATAAAATAAAATAAAATTCATAAGTTAGAAGCACATCCCTAGGACTCCTCTCCAAATGGTGGTTTCACACTCATTTCTCATCATGGGTGAACTTCTCCTTATATAGGCCAAGGGATGTCATCCTTGGGTCTTCAAATTTCATATCTTCAAAATCATTATTTAATATTTCTTGGAGATTCTATCCATTGAATTTATGATCATGGTAGTCTAATTTAATGGCCAAATTTTGGAATGATGTCTTTATAAAAGATGTTCCAAAATAACTTCTATGTTTCTCCATGAAATTTCAGGTTGATAAGAACTTTTTATTATGAGATATGGCCAATTAATTTATATCTTTAATTTTGGATGACTGTTTCCTTTTTCTACCCCAAAAGTTGAGCATCCATTGGCTACATTTATGAAGGGGTATCTCCATGATATTCAATAGCCGAAATCCTACTTTAATTTTCCTTCCATTTCAATTTGAATCACCCAAATTGGATATATTTTGACCGATTTATTATCAATTCCTTTAGGTGGGTTCCACATGGTCGTCCCAATTAAATGACCAATTTGATTGATTTTTTCAGACCCTTGGATGGATGAATTAAATTGTGGTCCTAATGACAATGATAACGAAAATAAATATAGAATTACAATAAAAATTATTCACATAAATGGATTTATATTTTAAAAAAATATGATCAAATTTTCAAAATGATTAAAATCTGTCAATATTTCCAAATTAATAACTTTTCCAATTTTATCCCAAAACACTTCATAAATCCAAAATTGATGAAAATAACTCAACTTGATCAATTTTTAGGTATTAAATCATTGAATTAAATATTAAAAATGAAGAAAGTATTATCTCTATCAAGGCCAGCCAGTATGGTTTCCACGATAGGATTAGGAGTTTTCCTTGATACTTAATGAGGCCTCCCTGATGGGAGCCAGTCAGAGAATAGTTTTTCTTTTGCGTGGTCAGTAGGTGAGGTTTTCAACTGATGATCAATTAGTAGACCTAGTTATAGTGGTTCAGGTGGATGCATCTTTCTATATTGTCTTGTGTATGGGTCTTTTGGTGTTGGATGATGAGGCACTGGGTTCTAATGTGTATCATATGAATCCAAGAGAGTGACCTCCTAGGATGTAGGGTCAGCAAGACCTACAGATTGTAGGTTCGTAATGTAATCCATAGAACCAAAGGATTCGTTAGATTTTCCAGGGATATGCTAATTCTCGGAAAAAAGGCATTACTGTTATTATCAAAAAAGGGGCATCTCATGTGAGATATTCCCACTTTTCATGATACATTCATAGAAGTAGTTGATGAACCACCAAGAAAGAGGAAATGACAAGAGCTGGTAGATCCATTGGGTAGCGAATGTGGAAAAAGATCTGAGGAAGTAGTAGGAGGTGGTTGACATGTTGATGTGTTACATCCACCACCTCTAGGTGGTCCATACCAATCTCTAGGAGATGAAGGACAGGGGAGGAGATAGTTTTAGGATGTGGAGGTTTATGACCCCAGGACTCCAAGAATGATTCAAGGTACAATTTATATATATCAACCCTAGTTGTAGTATTGTTAGACACGTTTTTGGGTGATAACTTTTTCTACCACTTTTCTAGTTTGATGCTAAGAGGTTTTGGTTAAACCGTTGACTGGATCCTCACATTTAGAGAATTCTATTGGAGGGGTCTCAGTGACAAATCATTTGTACTAATAGTATGACTAGACTCTTGGGGGTGATAGTTTTGGTTGGGATCTCTTGGTAGTAGTTTCAAGGACTTATGATGTCATTCTTATTATGGACTAAATCCTCAGTTCATACATAGATTGATTGTTTTATGTAAATGGTGTGGTTTTTCCCTGGTGATTTAACCCAATTTCACTTTATCATCAAATAGAAAATCCTTGAAGCTCTTGATGGACTAAGGTAGAGGATGGTGCAGCCAAATCTTATTCATTTTGCTAGCATGACCCTTGGTGTAGTGGATGTTATGAGCCCTCAAGTTTCATATTGGTGGAAGAGTATAAGGACGTCTTACATGAAGATTTTTTGGGTTTATCTATATATAGATAGTTAGAATTACAAATTGGTCTACACCATGGGGTTGCACTGATATTTGTGCCAGTATATCAGATGGATCCCAAATATCGTCAAAAGTTGGGGGTGCAGATGGGGGACTTATAGATGAAGGTATTAGTAAGACTCGTTGTTTCATCCTGTTCATCCTCTGGTGATCTTCATTGATGAAATCTTAGTGTCCTTGACATATAATTAGGAGCATACAAGACACTTGAGGATGGTCCTAGACAAACTTTGAGAGCACCAACTACACAGAAAACTCTTGAACTGTCAGTCATGGATTTGAGAGGTCATATGATTCTATGAAATTTCACCTCACAGGATGGAGTTGCAGTGAATATAGTGAGGGTTGAGATGGAGTTTTATGTGACAAACAACATGACCCATGCTATTGAGTTATCAATGATTTTCACATACCAGTCCGTTTTTCCATCTGACCCGGTGCCTGACCTGGTCCATGACATGGTCTGAAGGGTGTTCCTGATCCCTATAGGCTGGCACAAGTGCCCAGGTATCGAAACTAATACGTGGGAACTATTTACCTAGAATAGTAAATCCAAAACAACTGACAAGTTAAATAAAAAAACTGTGAACTGACATCCAAAAAGTCCCTTAAACTAAAATCAAATTTACTGGTTTATAAATTGAGCCAACATGAACAAATAAACAACAAAAGAAACTAACTCTAATTCCAACCTTCATGCAACAAGAGAGGTGTGACATCCTCATGCCACAAACACCAACCTTCAAGATAAGACCATCAACAACCAAAACCCCATTGCTAAGAACTATACCTCAACCTGGAATACATAGAGAACAAGGTCTACATACACCCAATGGTGTATCTATGCTGTGAGCAAAGATCCCAGTAGGAAATTAACCAATAAAAAGTTTCCATGCATAATTATTAAATGAAAAATACATTTGAAATATTAACTAATGAAAAGAAGTAAATGATTGAACATGTTTAAATAAAATAGGACTAATGAAAACAATTTCAAATGGCACAACTTAAATTAAAACACACACACCCATACTTTTTAAAATAACAAATGGGTTACACTGATGAGCGTAAAGTAACCAATGAGCACTAATGTGGGAGAGGCCTCATGGGTATTAGCTATCATGGGTCACTAGATCTTCGTGTCTCGGTGAAACGTGACTTAGAAGGCCACAACCCTCAGAAAATGAGTCTTAGAAGGCCACGGCCCTCAGAAAATGTTCCTTAGAAGGACACGACCCCCAGAAATGCATTTGTTTAGTTAGTGTTGCAATCTTCAGTCCTGCCAGTGATACCGCGTCGAGTCACCTCTAGAACACTAACCCACTGGTCTAGTCCATCCTCCTAGATACCTGAGCATCCCGGTTAGTTCTCAATCAAGATTCATATTCATGTCACATATCACACTAATGCATAAAAGCCAAACAGGGTATTTACGTACTCAAAATCAAAATTTTCACACCCAAACCCTCTTTTAAAACCATACACACACCAAAATATTTTCAAAAAATAATCTTCATAGATTATATACTCAACTAAACCATTTGGACAATTTAAAAGATTCACACCACTAAACGAACCACCACTTACACATGTAAACACCATTTTGAAATAAGGGGAAAATTAAAACTATATCAAAACTAAATCTATATCAGTTACACAACCAATTAAAACAACTGCACAGTCAATGAAATCACTTTCATTATTCAACATTCCACTAACATAATTTATTAAACAAATTCCACACACGTCACATGAGTTTATGTAAAAAAAAATATTCACACAATTTAACCAGAATAATATCTCCCCCTTAATAATTATTTAATAATACAACCCAAATGTTTCATAAATAATTTTTTTTAAAAAAACAATGAATTACATACTAGACCAACCCAAACCCCCTTACATAACCAAATTCACACAATGCCACCTCAGAAACCCAATCTGCATCACACATCAGATTAAAGAGAACACACACATCATTAAAAAGACCATTTCTATAATTAAATGAACATCCAGAAACATTTTACAAACAATTTCTAGATATGTCTCATGAAATTATACAACAAAAACTATTTCAAATTTCATTTCTGACTAAACACAAATAGACGCAATACTAAAAGAACGATTGCACCCTTTGCATGCCCTAACAAATTAACTACACAATTTTCTTAAAAAAAATAATAATCCGTTCAACATTGATTTCACAAAAACATACTCATATCATGCAACACCCTACTAAACACAAAAAAACAGACTAAAACTTAAGTAATATCCAATTTTCACCAATGTAATTAATAAACATGCTAAGTTAAATAAGAAAATAAATTTATCAATTAATACTCATGCACAGAACCACCTACCTCAGGTGTCGAAGACTCCAACACTCAACATGAAACTCCAATTTCCCATCAAAAGCTCTACATCAATTCCAAAATGAACCTTATAAACAATATATCGACAAATTCATCAAAATAGAACCAAAACACACAATCCATTCCAAAAAAAACACAATCCGCACCACAGAATCAAGTCAAGAACAAAATAATAAATTCAAACAAGCATTTCAAATTCATTTAATCGTGTTAGGGAACTGAACAACATACGTCGGGTGTCAAAAACTCCCAAAATTTGGTGCCAAACACCAATCACACCACAATTTTACCATGTGGGATCCAAATTTTACCCTAAACCAAGAATTGGAAACACATAAAATCAAAATAAAACCCTAGAAAAAGAACTCTAAACTAAAAACCTACATGGAGGGAGGAGAGTTTACTGGAGTAAGAGCCACTAGAGGTGTGCGACAGAAATTCAACGGCTTCCAGAGAGGACGTCAGCGGTTTCACAGTTTCCAGAGGAAGGGAGGGGAGTTCTTCAGGATGGGAAGATGCAGTAAGAAAGGGGGGGTCGTGTCGGGGAAACGTTGCACCAGAGGTAGCTTCACCGGGGGAGGTCACCGGACGACGTGTGCGGGCAAGGGTGGCGCTGGATTGAAGCCGAGGAGGAGGTTCGTTTGACGGATACTACCGTGCAAGGAAGTCTCACAGGATGAGGTCCACAGAAGGGGTGGAATAGGTGGGGTGCTTTGGCGGTGTGGCGTGTCACCAGACGGAGTAGGGACGTCGGTTTGGTGCATCACCGGATGGAGCAAGGTGGGGGTCGCACTTCGTGGTGTGTCACGATGCAAGGGAGCGGAGAGGGTCGGATGGAGGGAGGGCCACAAGGTGTTCAATGGGGAGGCTGGTGGTGGCCCTCAGTGTGTGGGACTAGGGGAGCACGCAGATGTGGCACAGAGGAGACCTTGGGGTTTACCAGGGGGAAGATGCAATGGAAAAAAATAGGGGGGAGGAAGAGTCCGAACCTTAATATAAAAACAAAAAAAGTTATAAAAGTAATAAAATAGATAAACAAAATATTTAAAATAATACCGAGTAAAAAATGTAATAATATCACATGACATTAGCAAAAATATTTTTTTCTCACAATTTTAGTAGCAATTTAATAAATTCAACATCTTTAACACTAATATTATTAATAATATTATTATTTTTCTCAAACTATAATCCTATTATTATCCATAAACCAATTTCTAAAAGTTTGTTAATCTTATTATTTCTATTTTATTTCTATCTCATTATTCATTATTATTTCATCATCTCATTATGTTTTAACTCATTTTTAAAGCCGGGCAGGTCACGCGGTCTCAGAACTGTGCCCGGCCCGTGTGTCCAGGGACGCTAAACCCACAACACTCATGATAATAGTAATTATTATTATTATAAATTAAATTATGAATAACGATGAGAATAATAAAAAAATTATAAAACTCAATTGATGGTTCCAAAATAAAAAAAGTACATCTTTTATTATTATAATAATAAAAATAATAATAATAATAATAATGTCCCTGAATAACATTGTTATTATAATTATCTAAAATAAAAATATTATGTTATTTTATATTTATTTCATCAAACTTTTAATCTTTCTTTATTTATTATCAATCCATTTTATTTAATTAATTAAACCCGATGAGGATGAACAGTGACCAAGGCAAGGCTGTGCGGCTTCGACTGCGGGATGCTGGATGCAACCAAGGGTGAAACATTTGTTTCAATATAAGAGCTCGAAAATTTTATGTCGGGCCTCAACCCGAACTATCTGATGCCCAATAAAAATAATGAAATAAATATTGTAAAAAGGATGGGCATGACAATTCTCCCCACCATATAGCTTTCTGTCCCCAGAAAGTCACAACTAGAACCAAACCCCAATGTAGAAAACCACACTCCCTTAAGGTTCAAAGGGCATCCCCACAAACATCAAGAAAAGAGATGAAAAATTATCATGCTCAGAGAGAGTAACATTAAGATAACTTCAAGAAACATACAAAAAAGACTTTCTGATATGTGTCGCCCGCCCCAAAGTGCTAGAACGCCTCCAGTTGATTGATCAAGGAAAAGAACTATCACACCCACAGAAACCAACATCACAAGATGAAACATCGCAAGAACTACTAAATGAAAACCACACCATTTGTATAGAATGAACAAACAAGATCAAAACACATCCAAGGATCATTCTAATCACTTATGACCAAGCCATATTTAGAGACAGAACCAAAAGGTCAACATGGGGAAGCCCGAGGGGCTCCCCACTATTAAGAACCTACCAACACCCAAGGCGATAT
This sequence comes from Viscum album, assembly GCA_963277665.1. Lineage (NCBI taxonomy): Eukaryota > Viridiplantae > Streptophyta > Magnoliopsida > Santalales > Viscaceae > Viscum > Viscum album. The sequence continues at coordinate 1,156,739,116 of OY728165.1, read as the reverse complement.
TGGAAGACCGAAATGGAAAGTTCCAAACGGACTCCCCACCATTAAAGAAAATTCCAACATTGATTCATTATAGAGGTATTCATGAGAGATCCAATGTGGGTCTCCCTGCCATTGGAACTGACAGCATACACAAAACTTTATAAAATTTCCGACAGGGACCAAGCACCCCACCATAAGGGGTAGGGAAGGTCGGGCCCAACTACAGAGCGTCAAAACCACTACCAGAGATAGACCAACATCATCACATCCTTAGATGAGCCCGATTCAACCATGAGACTGATTTACCCAAAATATCTCATAAGGACTACTAAAGCAATTTTATTTAGTGGGACACAACCACTAAAAATATAAGGCGATGAGATGAACACGCCTCCACATAGTCACGGAATCCTTACACAGCCAGACGGTTCGTTCGGAATGGAACAACTATGGAAAATAATTTAAATTGCCTTTACTTTAAACACCAATGACATAAATAAAGTCAGGGTCGCATACACTCCCGGTGTTCCTGATCATGTGCCAGCTTCACTCTGAGGCCTATGGATGGAGCCCTGATGTTTGAAGCATCTCTTGCATAGCAGTCAGGCATGGAAGACTACTAAACAGAGCTTCTCCCTTTTCCTGGTGCCGCAAGCAATAACACTGCCTTTGAGGTAACCCCATCAGACACAAAACACTCCGACATCCACCTACTCTATCATGGAACATCCACTAAAATAGTGGTTTAGATGATGCACGTGCACAACTACCTCACCTTAACCAGGAAACTTAAAGTGGGAAAATATGTATGCAAAACACTCCCCTTCGAACATAAAGAGATAGTACTCTCTAAGAGGAGGAGACACTCCTATGTAAAAATGAATTCTCGTAGGGTTCTACAAAATACACATTTAATCTTCAAGAGAACTCACACTAAAAAACGTCACCAATCATGACTCATAATGCCAAGTAGGGCACTATAGAGACCTTCATGACACTGGTAAACACTGATAATTCTAAACTGTCTTCACTCTTCCCCATTGCAATTCCTTTTACCAATTCCAGGGGTACATTTAGACACAACGATGTCAAACATCATACCTGAAAACTCTGAAAAATCAAAGTGACCAAAACCCCTATCAATTTCCCTCGTTTTTGTCAACCCGCTACGAGAGGATCCTCTTAACCGAAAAGGAAAAGGAATAGACTTAGAACTATCCATCAAAATGGATAGTCCTTTCATTAATCAAATAGTGGGTCAGCCAATGACAAATTACCTATAGACACACTTCAATCACATGTTATCGCTCTATGGGGGCATACACTAGTAATGAGAGACAACCACAAGCCCAATCAAATGGGTCTAATGGACATGACATATTGCAAGTGAACAGTAAGTGTGTAGGGGGAACCCCTACAAGGAATTTCTGAAGCACTTTTCAATATAATTTACTAACCACAAGATTTCGCACCATCTTACAAATAAAAAATTCAAAACTCAGACACAATTCAGTTAAAAATCATTCTCGGCTCAAAATTTCTCACATCAAACAGGTCAAAAATCCCAAGGACACACCATGTAATCACCAGTTACTAAAACCATAAATTTTTATTTAACAAAACATTTTGAGAACAAGAAAATATACTGGGTTTCACAAACACCAATGGTGTCCCATGGGCCTCGCACATGCATGTTCCTGTGCCATACCCGCACCCACCTCATAGCCACCTAAGAATTCATTCGCTCGTGCCATTGACCATTTATTTTTTCATAAAAACTCATGCATGTGGTTGCCAATGAGAACAACAAGGATCAAAATCAATCCTTTCCATTTTTCAAAACCAAAACATCCAACCCACACCTCTCTAACCTCATACATTATTCCCTTTTAAATGTTATTCATTTCAAAACATCTTCCAAGGATAAAACATTTTTAATTAAAAACCAAATTTCCACAATTCCAAAACAATAAAACAAGGAATGGTGCCGGAGAATACTAGTGTCAGTGGGTGACTAGAACAAATGGTTAGTGGCCACACGCTAGTCACGCCACCACCACAAAGGGTATTATAGGATAGCTTCCCTGGCTCCCCATGGCTTTCCTGACCCAACGAGATCACTAGAACCACTATTCGTACTTCCTTTTAATTTCCCCTAAACAAGATCAATCAGAAGGACTAACGACTTATACAAACTTCAACTTTCCTTGGAACCTCGAGTCCCGCCACGAGGTGTGATGTCGAGGTACCATGCTCATAACCTGAACGTCAAGTTCCAAAACCCTTAACTTTCGTCTACATTGAATCTATCTTAAAAGAACACGACCCAAAAGAGAAAACCTGCTCTGATGCAATTTTTTCATGAACCAGGTCGGGTCACCATCCATCCCGGTCCATGACATGGTCTGAAGGGCATTCCCAATCCCCACGGGCTAGCACAAGTTCCTGGGTATTGAAACTAGCATGTGGGAATGATTTACCCGGAATAGTAAACAAAAAACAACTGACAAGTTAAATAAAATAAAATTGTGAACTGATAACCAAGCAAACCCTTAAACTAAAATCAAATTTAAAGGTTTACAACTTGAGCAAACATACACAAATAAACAACAAAAGAAACTAACTCTAACTCAATCCTTCAAGCAACAAGATAGGTTCAACATCCTCATGCCACAAACAACAACCTGCACGAAAAGACCATCAACGACCGAAACCCCATTTCTGAGCATGATACCTCAACCAGGAATACATAAAGAACAAGGTCTACGTACACCCAATGGTGTAAGTAGTGTGTGAGTGAAGATCCTAGAAGGACATCACCAAATAAAAAGGTTCCACGCATAATTATTAAATGACAAATACATTTTCAATATTAACATAAGAAATGAAGCAAATGATTGCACATGTTTAATGAAAATAGCACTAAAGAAAACAATTTCAAATAGAAAAACTTAAATTAAAACACACACACACTTACCGTTTATATAACTAATGTGTCACACTAATGAGCGTAAAGTAGGAAATGAGCACTAATCTGGGAGAGGCCTCATGAGTGTTATCTTTCTTGGGTCCCTAGTTCTCTGTGTCTCAGTGAAACGTGGCTTAGAAAGCCACGAGCCTCAGAAAACATGGCTAAGAAGGCCACGACCCTCAGAAAAAATGGCTTAGAAGGCCATAAAACTTAGAAAATAATATGTTTAGTTAGTTTTGAAATTATTAGTCCTACCAGTGAAACTAGTTTGAGTCACCTCTGGAACACTAGCCCACTAGTCTAGTCCACCATCCTAGCTACCCGGGCTTACCGGTTTGTGATCAAACAAGCTACAAGTTCATGTCACATGTCACACTAATGCATATAAGATATACAGGGTATTTATGCAATAAAAATCAAAATTTGCACTCCCAAACACGCTTTTAAAACCATACACACACCTTAATATTTTCAAAACATAATCTGCATAGATTATATACTCAACTAAACCATTTGGAAAATTTAAATGATGCTCACCACTTACACATGTAAACACCGTTTTGAAATAAATCACACACTAAAAATATACCAAAACATAATTTGTATTTGTTACACAACCAATTAAAACAAATGCACATTCAATGAAATCACTTTCATTATCCAACATGCCACTAATAAAATTTACTATACAAATTCCACACACATTTCATGACATTAATCACAAAAACTATATTCATAGAATTTAACCAGAAAAATCGTTCCCCCTAAATAATTATTTAATAAAACATCCCAAATGTTCCATAAATAAATTTTTGAATGAAAAAAATGCATTACACAATAGACCGATCCAAACCCCCTCATGTAACTAAATGAAAACAATGCCACCTCAGGAACCCAATCTGCATCACGCATGGAATTAAAGAAAATACCAACATTGTTAAAAGGACCATTTATATAATTAAACGAATTTATAGAAAACATTTTACAAACAATTTCAAGATGTTACGCATGAAATTAAACACCAAAAACACTTTCAAATGTCATTTCTGACTAAACACAAACAGATGTAATACTATAACAAGGACAACACCCTTTGCACGCCCTAACAAATTAACTACATAATTTAATTAAAAAAATTAATAATTAGTTCAACATTGATTTCACAAAAACATACTCATATCATGAAAGACACTACTAAACACAACAAAACACACTAAACCTTAAGGAAAATACAATTTGCACCAAACTAACTAATTAATAATCATGCTAAGTTAAATAAGAAAATGATTTTATCAATTAATACTCATGTGTGGAACCACCTAACTTTGGTGTCGAAGACTCTAAAACTCGATATGAAACTCCAATTGCCCATCAAAGACACCACAAAAATTCCTAAATGAACTTTAGAAACAATATATAGACAACTGCATCAAAATAGAACCAAAACACACCAAACATTCCAAAACAGAAACACCATTCGCACCACATAATCAGGTCGGAAACACAATAATAAATTTAATAAAGAATATTAAATTCATTTAATGGTGTTAGGGAATGGAGCAATTTATTTCGAGTGTCGAAAACTCCAAAAAATTGGTTCCAAACTCTAATCGCACCACAATCGCACCACATAGGATCCAATTTGGACCCTAAATCCACAATTTAAAATAATAAAAATAAAATTCAAAACCTAAATTAAAGAACTCTAAACTTAAACCATACAAGGAGGGATAGAGATTACCAAATTAGGAGTCACCGGAGGAGTACGACAGCGATGCAACGGCTGCCGGAGAGGAGGTCGGCAGTTTCACGGTTGCTGGAAGAAGGTAGGGGAGTTCGTCGGGATGGGAAGATGCAGCTAGTAAGGGGGTTCATGCTGGGGAAATGTTGTGTTGGACGTAACTTCACCAGATGAGGTCGTCGAATGACATGTGCGGGCAAGGGCGGTGCTGGACTGATGTTGGGGAGGAGGTTTGTTCACCGGATACCTCCGCACAAGGAAGTCGCACGAGATGAGGTCCATATGATGGGGTAATAGGATGGGTGCACCAGAAGTGTGGCATGCCATCGGATAGAGAAGGGACGTCAGATTAGCGCATCACCAGACCGAGTAAGGAGGGGTCATACTTCGTGGTGTACCACAGTTCAAGGAAGCGAAAATGGTCGGAAGGATGGAGCGCGACAAGGTGTTCAATGGGGAGGTGGGCGGTGGCCCTCAGCGTGTGGGACCGGTGGAGCACACAAATATGGCGCAGATGAGACCTAGGGGTTTACCAGGGGGAAGATGCAAAGAAAAAAAATAAGGGGGAGGAACAGTATGAACCCAAAGAAAAAACAAAAAAAAAGGAAGAAAAAAAGTAATAAAATAATTAAACAAAATAAGTAAAATAATACTAAGGAAAAAAATGTAATAATATCACATGACGTTAACAAAAATATTTTTTCTCACAATATTAGTAATAATTTAATAAATTCTATATCTTAAACACTAATAAAAATATTATTATTATTATTATTCTCAAACTATAATATTATTATTATCATTAAACTGATTTCTTAAATTCTATTAATCTTATTATTTTCTTTTAATTTCTATCTCATTATTCATTATTATTTCATCATCTCATTATGTTTTAACTAATTTTGAAAGCTGGGCTGGCCACACAGTCTCAGAACTGTTCCCTGCTCGTGCATCCAGTGATGCTAAACCCAAAACACTCATGATAATAATAATAATAAGTATTATTATAAATTAAATTAAGAAAAATGATGAGAATAAAAATCAAATTATAAAACTCAATTGATGGAACCAAAATAAAATAAAAAGATATATATATTATTAGTATAATAATAATAATAATAATGTCCCTAAATAACATTGTTATTATTATTATTTAAAATATAAAATCTTATTTTATTTTATTTTTATTTCATCACACTTTTAATATTTATTTATTTATTATTCATACATTTTATTTAATTAATTGAACCAGGCGAGGTCGAACAATGACCAAGATGAGGCTGTGCGGCTTCGACCGCAGGGCGTTGGATGCAACCAAGGGTGAAATAGTCATTTCGAAATAAGAGCTCAAAAATTTTAAGTCGGGGCTTGACCAGAACTCTCTGATTCCCAATAAAAATAATAAAATAAACAATATAAAATATACAGGTGTGACACTGGTGGTTATCACTTTGAAGATGATGTGATACATCCTGTTGGGTGAGTGATACATCGCCCACTTCAACCTCAAGATTCTCAAGTATGTCTTCCCTTAGAAGGATCGGGGCTTGAGTTAGAGGTGATTCTTAGAGTTCCTATAGGACTATGACTTGGAGTTTGTTTGTACTCCTGGGAAGAGAAATGAGGAAGTAGATGCTCTTGGAACGAATCTATTTAGTTGTTACTAAGGGATGCATTGGAGCAGTTGGCCTCATTTTGTTTTTCCTTTTTAGATGGAGATGGAATAGCTTATCTCTAGTCGTTGGTAGTTACCCATCCACTCGTAAATAAGATATGTAGGTACTACTGGGTGGTTTCGATTATGAGTCTTTACATGCTTATTTTTCTATAAGGAATACCCCTGATGGACATTCAAAAGGTGGAAAGCACATTGTTCTTTTCAGAAAACGTACAGTTTTTGTAGTGACGCCTCGAGTGGTGAGATGCATCACGATATGCATGTGGGTGATAAGTCCAAAACTGGGGATAACAGAACATTTTGAATATTTGATTACCTATTGATATTAAACCTGAAATCTTGTTTGAAACAATTTTTTGGGTTTTGAAATCACCGTGTCAAGCCATGATGCTTAGCAGGAGTTTCTCATTCTCTTCTATATGGTGCCAGGAAAGAAGTGGGAAGGGATATCAGTGGACTTTGTGATGGGTTTACCAAATACATCCAGGATACATGAAACAATAGGGTGTTCATTGACTAAATCATCGAGTCATCTCATGTCTTAACTACCCAAGGATTAGAGCTTAGTAGTGGTCATAGGATGCCTCTATGTGCAGGGGATAGTTTGTATCCATGGAGATTCATCGACGATTGTTTCAGATCATGATGCCCTCTTTACTTTCTAGTTGGGGAAGGGATTCTAGAAGGAATTTCCAAAGGTATATCAGGTCATCTTGGAGAGGATGAAGAATGCACATGACCATTAGAAGTTTTGTGTTGGTAGACAGTGGAGAACTTGGGATTTTTAGGATGGAGACCATGTCTTCCATTGGGTGTCACCCTGATGATAGTTATAAAGATTTTTGTCAGGGTGGCAGGATATCTACAAGGTTAATAATCATTCTTTTAGGTGCAAAATATATTTAGCAAGGAAATGTACTGCTTGGCTCTATCCTACAATGGGACCAGGTATATAATTTCTTCCAACTCTCACAACCAAGGAGATTAGTGTGTAACCCCATTACAAGTCATAATATAGGTAGAGTTGTACATCGATGTTATAGTGTCTTGGGTTGAGTACCCATTGAAGATATAGTATATCTAATGGATTATCATTTCCTTTGGTGCATGTTTGAAGGTAGCATGGGGATCCTAAGAAGATCACATGGGAGCGGGAGGCTCAGATTCATGCTCAGTTCTCTCACCTTTTTTTGAGTAAACATTGTTTGGATTTTTGAGGATGTAAAGCCTTAATGTGTAGATTATATAAAAAATTTTATTTTTTCAATTATATTTTTATAAAATTCTTGGGAAAATTACGAGACCAGTGGCTAATACGGTGTGCGATTCTGAGGCCCGGAGTGCCCAAAATGGTTCGTCGAAAAATGGTATGATTTTAAATAGCGGGTGTGAGTATTTTTCATGAAAAATAATAATAACTATTAGACAGGTTCCTAGATCTTAAATTCAATGGAACCCTTTCATTACGAGTTTTGGGTTTAACCTAGATTTGAATTAAGTTTAGTCAGCGTGGGTCCTCAGTGAAAAAACCAACAAATGGCATAACCACAAATAAAACAATTAAATAAAATTATTTTATTATTCAATTCCTTATAACTCATAAATGGTAACTCAAATTGGAAATCCAAGAGTACCATTGAGCTTGTGAGGGTGTGCTTTCTTTAGGCAGATCTTATCCTTGACTGACATGCGTTCTGGGAAAAGTTGATTTTTTGGACTTTTTAAAGGAGAATAAAATAAACATAGAAAATATTTATTTTATTCCCTATTAACATTTTGTTGTGTGGTGATTCAATAGTGAAGAAAAAGAGAAACACTTTCTCCATCCATAAATGAAGTTGTGTGGTGACACTATTTCAAAGAAAAACAATAACACTAAAATGTGTGACCGTGTTAACGTGTTTCCTCCATTAATCAGGAATAGGGTCCAGCGTTAGAATTAATAATGATATAGAATTTCTCTGGAACTCTATAGGTTCCCTAAGTCAAGGGGGAGGATTATCTCTCACCACCAATGATGTATCGAAGGTCGAGATTCAATCAAGCAACGAAGAATCTACGAACTTCAGCAGAACAAGGATCTATGTGGTGACGATACATTAATCCACATCTGCATGTTATCCAACTTGAGGTAGGAGTTGTTATTTGGAATATTTTTCCCCTATTATTATATTTAAATGATGATCACGGATCAACCCATAAACGTGTTGACTAGCAGTTTGATCATTCTTGCGGGAAGGGGGTTTTATTTGCGGGGTTTTAACGGATGTTTGATCTTGGTTACCAAATTTTGATTAATCCTATGTGATGGATTCTTGGTTTAATTTGATTTCTGTTCTAATAGTGAAAAACCACGATTGACGCTAACATCGATTGAGGTTCATCCCTTTTTGTTGTTTCATTCCATTCCTCCCTCTGTTCTTCATTCATTGTGGGTGTTCTTCATTTGTCCCATGACTTTTCATTCGGTGATCAATCGATCATTAGACAATCGTTCCTTGGCGCAATTATACAATTTCACAGGTCTGGGAAAAACACGACATAATGGAGGTGCAACGATGACGATGGTGATTAGATCAAGGTAGTGCATGAGATATTTCACATGAACGGCTTCGCATCATAAAGGGATATTGTCTTGATTTTGAACCCCTGGCGATGAAGAACATGACCTAAGGACTCTGGAATGTCTTCTAAATCAAATAGAAGACCACCTAAGCATGTTCGATGGCCCGTGGAAGGGCCCACTAGTACACTGGTGCTGAAAATGGATGGCGACGGCACGCGGCGACCGCATGCCAGGAGTATTGCACACTGTGGTCAGTGATTATAGGCCGGTGGCAACAGTTGGCTATGGTTCTGACAGATGAGGCTAGAGTACATGGTCCAGTGGGACCTGGGTTATGACCCACAACAACAGACGTGGGTGGTATACGACACATGCCACGTCCCTGGTGGAGAATAATGACTAGCTCTAGCGGCTTGGGTCGCCGTAGCAGACCATGTCAGACTGACCTGGTGGGTCTGGTCAGACCTGGAGGATCGGGTCAGGTTGGAGGACTTTGAGTCGGGTCACTTCAATCGGGTCGGACCAGACCCAAACCCAATCAGAACCCATTTTACTAAAACACTCAAATATTTCAAAACATATGTTCGGTTGACAATCCATCTTCGTTGTTAGATCCCTTGCAATGAGGTGCTCCTTTTGAGATGGATTTGTGAGACCTTTGTGAGTACCAGTGTAGGTGAGGATCTTTCCTCCTTGGTTCTTTCCTCGAGGGTTCGATACAAAATCTCATAGTAATCACCTCGATTGATAGAGTATAGGATAGAGTTATGGAATCCTCCTTGGGATTATAATGATACTATATCACCCCTGATGAAGTTAGTTGGGTATTGAAATGACCTCTGACTGAATGGTGTTAATCCTCCATCTAGTGGGCCATATCAGTAGGGTTCGCGGTATTCTTCGGAATCCCCTACATTACGATCTGTATTTGTAGTGCTTGTGGTATTCTTTGAGAAGACCATCCATTGTAGGGTAATATAGATTGGGTTCACGATATTCTCTAAGATAATCCCATCTTTATATAAAATAATCTTGACTACATTTTTCACTTTGGGTGGGACCCAAATTAGAAGGACCTCTTGTAAGAGTCCCTAATGATTTTATAGCTCGAGGAGTGAGTTCTCCAAGAATGAGTGTACCTTGAGTATAATCATGTGACCAAGGATTAGTTATGATATCAAGACCCCTTGAATTAGTATAACCAGATGTCTCGAGGAACATCATGATATATCTAGACTATATGTTCTCTCATATAATTTTTAAGACTTATTGTTCGTGGTTGCTATCAGATAGCTTGAGGAGTTGGATATATCGGAATCATGCATGCTACGATCAGAACAATATGGATGGAAGTGGATGAGACATTGCATCTTGGAATCCTTTATGAGTATATCTGGATGTTATTGTTATATGTGTTGTTGACGTTTACCTGTGTTGATTTGACTTTATCGTCTTGATGGTATTTCCTTTATGTTCTACAACATTGTGTTTTGGGTTCCCCTATAGAGTATTGTATTACTAACCACTACTTGGGATTTTACCCATGTGCCATGTCTTATATAGTTGACCAACACTTTGGTGGAGTCTTAGGGCAGAGTAGGACCAGGACCATGACCAGATGGTGCCTTGTGAGATCGGACATACCGAGGTGTTTCTAGAAGAATCCAATAACAACTTCAGTTCCCTTTTTTGTGGGTCAGAATTTATAGTTGTCTTTCTTTTAGTGGGCTCATTTCTGGCTTGGTTACACTTTACTGCTTTACTTTTTTTCATTCTATGTTATTGGGTTGTAGTGGTACGCATGCATTTTCTTTACTTATTGTTTTCAATCTTCATCCCTATGGCTTGGAGTTTGGCATGTGTGTAATTTTTATTAGGAAAATGCCTCCCATTTTTTGGGATATTCCTACTCAATGATAGTCTCTATCCCATGGCCAATAAAAGGCAGGCTTCAGATTGTCACGGCACAGGCCTCAGAGGTTGGGTCATAACAATGTGGTATCAAAGGAGGTCGGTTCCACATTAAGGATCGATAGTCTGTGAGATTGATTTGGGGTAGTTATGTTAAGCGTTTTGAGTTTGGATTTCAGGCCAAGGACTCCAATATTAGTGCGCGAGCAAACATATCTATACACTAAGACTCTGGTCACCTGTAACCATCTCAGTACATGAAAACACTAGATGTAGTGAAATAAAGGTACATAAATCATATAGGAATGGGTTGTGTTTTTTCAAGTCCTTATTGAGTAAACTAACATGGCATACTCTTTTAACCGTGATACATCTTGTTTTCCCCCTAGATGTGTTCATGAATCCTGCTAGTGAGGTTTTCGTAGTAGGATCTGTAGTTAGGCCTTATACTCGACGAGGCCTCCCTAATGGGAGTTAGTCACAGAGTAGTTATTCTTCCTGATGGTCAGCAGGTGACGATATCTCCTAATGATTTTTTAGAAGACCAATCTATAGTGGTTCACATGGATGCATCATTATAAACTGAGTCATGGATGGATATTTTGGTTCTTGATGATAAGGTGTTGGGTTTGAATGTGTATCACAGGAATATGTGGTAACCATCTCCCAAGATGAAGGGTTAGTAGGTCCTACCAATAGCAGGAGCACAACGTAAGATACATAACCAAATGTCCTGTAAGAATTTCTAGGGACATCCTAGTTTCCAGAGGAAAATTCTATTCTATGATTATCAAAAAGGGGGACATGTCACGTGATATTGTCCCAATGTTCATGCTATAGTCCTAGAGGTGGTTTATAAACCACCATGGAATCGGAAGTAGCAAGAACAGGTAGGTCCTCCATGTAGTAGAAATGGAAGGAGATCTTGGTAAGGAGGAATAGGTGGCCGACATTTTTATGTGTTACCACCACCACCTCCGGGTGGTCCATACTAGGCTCCGGGAGCTGGAGGACAGAGGAGGAGATAGTTGCAGGCTTTCTAGTCTTATGAGCCCAGGACTCCAGGAATGATTCAAGGTATGATCTGTGTATTTCTACATTATATGAAGTATTGTTAGACACATGTTCTAGTGATTTCCCTTCCTACAACTTTTCTTGTTTGATACCTAGAGGTTTCAGTTAAACTGTTTACTTGATCCTCACATTTAGAGACTCCTACTAGAGGGGACCCAATGACCACACACTGGTGTCAAATGTATGACCTAACTCTTTGAGGTGAGTGTTTCAGTTGGGATCTCTTTATAGTGGTGTTGAGGCCTTACGGTATAATTCTCGGTATGGACTAAATCCTTAGTTCATCTTTAGATTGATTGTTTTAGGAAAAGAATGTGGTTTTTTCATGGTGATGGAAAAATATTTTACTTTATCAGTAAAAGGTAAATCCTTAAAACTCTTGATGGAATTAGGAAGAGAAGGGTGAAGCTGAATTCTATTTAGTTGGATATCATGACCGTCAGTGAAATTGATGTTTTGATTCCTCAAGTTTTTTAATGCTGGCTGAGTATAAGGACGTCTTCCTTGAATATGTTCCATGTTTACCACTACGTAAATAGTTATAATTCTGCGTTGGTCTACACCCAAGATTGGAATCGATATTTGTGCCAATATATCAGATGGCTTCCAACGATCTCAATAATCTAGGGGTTCATATGGGGTACATTTAGAGGAAGGGATTTGTATGACCTACTGTTTCATCCCGGGCATCCCCAGGTGATCTTCATTGATGAAATCTTAGTGTACTCTGTGTCTAAGGAGGAGGATGCAAGAAACTTGAGGATGGTCCATGACCCACTTCGAGAGCACCAAATATACTAAAATCTCATGAGGTTCCTATCTTTGATTCATAAGGTTTTCTGTTTCATAGAAACTTCACCTCATAGGCTAGAGTAGTAGTGAATTCAGTGAGAGTTGAGATGGAGTTTGACTAGAAGAACATCACAACCCATAGTGTTAAGTTAGCAGTGGTGGGTTTTTCATTAAATATGAGGTGATACTACATGTTTTGAGAGAGATACATCACTAACTTCAACCATGATATTCTCAACTTTGTCTTCTCTTAGAAGCATCAGTGCTTGAGATAGAGGTGGTGCCTAGAGTTCCTACAAGACTATGACTTGGAGTTTGTCTTTAATCCTAGGAATGGGAATAAGGAATTAGATGCTCGTGGCAAGAATCAAGATAGCAGTTACTAAGTGATGTATTGGGGTAGTTGTCCTCATTTTGATTATCCTTCGGGGATGGAGATAGATCATCTTATCTCTAGTCGTTGGTAGTTACCCATCCACTCATAAATAAGTTATGGAGGAATAGCTCGGTGGTACCAAATTCAATTCTTTACATGTTGAGTTGTACATAGAGAATACCCCTGATGGAAATTAGAAAGGTGGATAGCACACTGTTCTTTTCAAAAAAATGCATAGTTGTAGCAGTGACTCCTAGAGTGACGAGATGCATCGCGATATGCATGTGGGTGTCAAGGAGGACATCAGAGATGATGGAATAGGTTGAAGCTGGGCTTAACTGTTGATTTAAAATCTAAAAGCATGATTGAATTAGTTTTGTGGGTTGTCGACTCACCATTTCAATCCTTGATTCTTGGTCGGATTTTCTCCTTCTCTTACTTGGGGTACCAGGGAGGATGTGGGAAGGGATATCAACAGACTTCATGATGGTTTTACCACATACATCTAGGAGACACGATACCATAGGGTTGATCGTTAACTGACTCATTGAGTTAGGACACTTATTAACTACCCAAGGGGGGAGATTATTATAGGGCTTGGTATGCCTCAATGTGCAGAAGATAGTTTTCCTCCAAGGAGTTTCATGGACGATTTATTCATATAATGAGGCTCTCTTTACATCACAGTTGTGGAAGGTATTGTAGAAGGCGTTTACAGAGGTTGTGCAGGTCATCTAGGACTGGATGATGTATGCACAGGGCCATCCAAAGTATTGTGCTGGTAGACTTCGGAGACCTTTGGAGTTCGAGGAATGAGACCATGTCTTCTTTTGGGTCCCACCCCGATGAGGGTAACGAAGATTTGTTCTGGTGTGGAAAGTTATCTTCGAGGTTAATAGTCCCTCTTTTAGGTGTTGCATAGAGATAATGAGGTAGCATAATACTTGGATGTATCCTACAATGGGACCAGGTACACGATGTCTTTTAGGTGTCATAGCTGGGGAGATTCATACATAACCCCTTTTCACGTCATAATATTGGGTGAGTTGGAAATTGATGTTGTATTGTCTTTGGTTGAGTACCTAGTGAAGATAGAGGATCCTTTTGGAATGATCTTTTCCCATGGTGAATGTTCGTTGGTAGCACGGTGATCCTAATAGAAACGCATGGGAGTGAAAAGCTCAGATTCTTGCACGGTTCTCTCACCTTTTCTTCGAGTAAACCATGTTTTGATTTTCAAGGATGTGAAGTCTTATTGTGGGGATAATGTATCAACTTGGAATTTCCTGGTTCTATTTTTAAAAATTTATTGGAAAAATTATCAGACTAGGTGCTGAGACGGTGTGCTATTATGAGGCATAGAGTGGACAGAATGATCTGTCGAAAATGTTATTTTTTTAAATAGCGCACGTGAGCAGTTTTCCTAAAAAAGTGGAATAAATCTTAAGTGGGTTCCCATATTTTAAATAAGAGGGAACTATTGCATTCATAGTAGTGGGTTTACCCTAGGTACGACTTAATTTTAGTCTGCATGGGTCTCAAGTGAGAAAAACCAAAAATAGTGTAACTATAAATAAAATAATTAAATAAAATTATTTTATTTTTTAAATCCTTATAACTCATAAATGGTAAAATAGATTGGAATTTCAAGAGTACAGTTGAGATTGTGACGGAGTTTTTTCCTTAGGTGGACCCTAACCTCGACTGGCACAGGTCGAGGGAAAAAGATAATTTCTTGTAAATTTTAAAGAAGAATAAAATAAACATAAAAAAAATTATTTTCTTTATTTTTATCATCTTGCAGCATGGTGACACTGCGACATAGAGACATAGAAACCCGTTCTCCATTCATAAATGAAGCAGTGTGGTGACACTATTTCAAAGTGAAATAGTAATGCTGAAACACTTAAATGTATTAATCTATTTCCTCCATTAATCGAGAAGAGGTTGTAGATTTAGAATTCATAATTCTGGATAATTTCTCTTGAACTCTGGAGTTTCCCTAAGGAAAGTGGTTGAAGGATCTCTTGCCAGTGATAACAGATCTGAGGTCGGGATTTGATCAAGTGGCGACGAATTAATAACTATTGGCAGAACAAGGATTGACATGGTGAAGTGACTTCAATTCACGTCTGCAAGTGATCCAAACTGAGGTAAGGGTTTTTATTTTGAATCATTTCATTCCCAGTTCATAGATTTACATTTGGAACGTGGATACACCCTTGAACACTTGGATCTGCAGTTTGATCCTTCTTGCAGGAAGGGAGTTTTAATTATGGGGTTTTTATAGATGTTTGATATTGGTTATTAAATATTGATTAATCCTATGTGATGGATTATTGGTTTAATTCAATTTCCATTCTAACATCAACAAACCACGAATGATAGTAACATTGATCGGGGTCCGTCCCTTTTTTTTGATTCATGACATTCCTCCCTCCGTCCTTCATTCACCATGGGAATTCTTCATTTGGATAGCAACTCGAAATTCAGAAATTGATCGATCGTTTCACAATCGATCCTTGGGGAAACAATCTAATGTCAAAGGTTTGGTAAGGGGATAACATGACAGATGTGTGACGCCGATGGTGGCGATCAGATTGAGGTAGTGCAGGAGTTATCACATGGGAATATATTCACACAATAAATGGATAATGGCTTGATTTTGAACCCATGGTGATGAATAATGGAACTTGGGACTCCAGAATGTCTTTTGGTTCGAAGAATGGAACACCAAAGCGCAATAGGTGGCATGTGGAAGACCCCACTAGTGTGTCAGTGGCTGCATGTGGGAGACGGTGTGCACCGACGAAGGAGGACCGTGGAATCAACCATGGGTGGTGATCATATACTGTTGGCAATAGTCGGTGGCTGTTAGACAGATGTAGATGGAGGCTGTGTTTCAATGGTACCATGGTGGTGACCCGTGGCAACAACTGCAGGTTGGACCCGACACCCGCCGTGTCTCAGGCGGAAAAGACCGGCCTGCTCCAACTGGCTGGGTTGGATAGGAGGGACAGTGAATCGGAATGGGCCACTGTAGCGGACCGGGTCAGACCCAGCAGGTCCGGGCTGGGCCATATGGGCCAAGCCGACCCAGCTGACTAGGTCAGACCCTAGTGGGGTCGGACCCATGTCAGGTTGGTCCATACCCAGACCCAAAAAAATTCATTTTCTCTAAAAAAAACATATCATTCAAACCGTAGGTTTGGTTTATGAGTCGTCAATGGAGTTGGTACACTTGCAACAAGGTGGTACTTTTGAGTTCTCTTTGTGAGACCCTAGCGAGGAATAGTGGAGATGTGGAGCTTTTTCACTTGGTTCTTTCCTTGAGGGTTCATTACGGTATTTCATAGCAATACCCTAAAGAGATAGAGTCCGGAATAGAGTTTTGGAATCATCCATGGGGCTGGAGTGATACTCTATCACCCTTGATGAGGTTAGTTGGTTATTGAAATGAACTCTGAGTAAAGGGTTTTAATCCTCCATCTAGTGGGCCATATCATTTGGGTTCACAATATTCTTCAGAATCTCCAACGTTATGAGCCGCATCAGTATGGATTGTGGTATTCAATGAGAATCCCCTACATTAGAGGGTAATATAGATTGGATTCAAGGTATTATCTAAAAGAATCATCTCTCTACAGAACATAATCTTGAACAACATTTTCACTTTGCGTGGGACCCAAATTATTTGGACCTCTTTTAAGAGTCCCCGATGAATTCATAGCTCGAGGTGTGAGTTCTAATTAAATGAGAGTACCTTGAGAAGAATCATGTGGCCAAGGATTGGATATGATATCAAGACTCCTTGCCTTAGCAAGACCATATGTATCAAGGAAATTCATAATGTATCAAGACCAGATATTCTATCAGATAATTTTGGTAGACTTTTTCTACATGGTTGCTATTAGATAGCTCAAGGAGTAGAATCTCCCGAAATTGAGCATGCTACGAGGGAAACCATATGGCTGGAATTGGATGAGATGTTGTTTCATGGAATCCTTTACAAGTATACCTATATATTCTTGTAATATGTGTTGTTGAAATATAACTATGTTGAGCTGAATGTACCATCATGATGGGTTTTCCTTTGTGGTCTTTCACTTTGTGTATTGGGGTCCCCTACTGAGTATTGGTTTACCCACCCCTACATGGTATTTTCCTGGATGTGTATGGTTTTGTGCAATTAATCGATTCCTTGGCGGAGTCTTGGGGTATAGTATGATAAGGACCTTGACTAGAAAGTACCTTGTGAGATTAGACGAGCTATGGTGTTTACGACATCTTCCTACATCAGCTTTAGTGCCCTTGTTTGTAGGTCATACATTACAATTGTATTTATTTTAGTGGGATTATTTCTAACTCGGTTTCACTTTAATACTTTATTTTCTATCATAATCTATTGTTGGTTTTTTGTGGTACACATTCATTTTATTTACTTAGTGTTTTAACTCTCTAGCCCTGTGTCTTGGAGTTGGGTGCATGTGTAATGGTTCTTAGTAAAATTCCTCCCATTTGTGGGATATGCCTACTCGGTGCTAGTCACCAACCCCTAGCCTAATGGAGGTGGGCTTGTGTGGTCATGATACAGGCCCCATGGGAAGGGTCGTGACACTATTTCCACTCTATTTTTTGTATATATCATCAATTTCCCTTCATTGAGAAGAATCTTTATCTCTTGTTCCTAATCTTGGAGACATCGAGCGAGTACCAAAAAGATATCTTGATGAATAAGGATTCAAGAGGATTCAGTCTACTAGATGGTAAACCTATATTATATTGTAATTTCTTTGAAATCCCCCTTTTACTTCTTTATTAAACATTTCTATTCAAATATCTCATTGTATTTCTTTGATTCATTATAGATTACTTTATCTTGTACCTGTAACTTTGTTTGTGATTAAAAAAATGTGTTTTGTGTGTTGGTCATTTCTAGGTTGTGCATGTAGGTCCCAATGGGATCAAAAATGTTAAATCTTATTTTATTATTTATTGTCTTCTTCATTTGTTGGTTTGACTCAATCTATATTTCTAATTATGGTTGGAATCATTTCTTTCTTGTATTTTTTGATACTTTTGAATAATATTTGGGTTCTGGTTTTAGTTTTTTAATTCCTCACTCTTCTTAATTCATCGCTATTATTTTCTATTTATAATTGAAATTATTGTAACCACAATATACACTTAAAATTAAAATACTTAATTGAATAATAGTGTATAATAATTGATATTGGCATTTTATCAGGGGTGTATGCTTAACGTTTTCTCCAAAAAAGTGGTATCAATGTCTTCAGTTAAACATGACTTCAAATATGAATGAAATTGAAAATATTGATGGTGATAAGGATTTTAATTTGTGGTGAACTAAAATGTGGGCCCTACTTGTTCAATAAGGGTTAATTGATTCTTTCCATCCCAAATAAAATTATTGTATCACTTATTGCTAATGGATAGACCTCTACTATATATCCAGATGTCACTCCTGACATTCATGATAAAGTACATAGTTCTATATTATTGTCTCTTGGTTACTATGTCATTTGGTAAGTTTCCTTTGAATCTACTACTACTAGAATATGTATTGAACTAGTAAAATATTACCTGAAAGATCCAATTATTAATAGACTTTATAAGAAACATTTCATGTTCACCTTTAAAATGAAATCTAATATTTCTATTAAATCATATTTGGATGAGTTTAATAAAATAGTTTTTCATTTAAGAAACCTTAATGTGACTGTTGATTATTAGGATAGAATTGTGATTATTTTGATATTTTTTAAAAATTCATAAAAATCATTAATAGAAACTATGATGTATGACCATGACTCTCATACCTTTGAAGATGTTAAATATGCCATGATTTATACGGAGATTAATTTTAAACCCAAAATGAAATGTATGTATGAGAGTTTATTTATTATAGGTAGGCCCCAATATATGGGTAAAAATAAATAAAAAGGTAAATAGAAAGGGGAGAATAATAACCAACCCAAACCTAGGTCAAAGTAAAATGATATAAAAGTTGTGTGTTATAACTGTGGTAAGCCCGAGCATTTAAGACCTAAGTATAGAAAACCAAAAAAAATCCTAATGCTAATGAAACTTTTTATCTGTCCCTTTTAGTGGATTTTGTTTATGATACTGCTAAAGTTTTAAATATATATAGGAATCTAGTAATTGATGAATGGGTTGTGGATTCAGGATGCCCTTTTTACATGTGTCCTTATAGATAATATTTCCATTATTTAGTTGAGTGAGTAGAGGGAGATGTAATCATAGTGAATAACCAGAAGATTAAGGTTCAAGGAAGAGGTTTTATTCTTATAAAATTATATGACCTTTATTTCATCACTCACCTCGATGTTAGGTGGGTCCCTTAATTTCACAAAAACAATATTTCCCATGGTATTCTTAACTAGAATGGATATGTCTTTCGGTCTGAATTAGAATTCCTTAAGATCTCCAAGGTCTCTCAAACTATAATAAAAGTATCCCTAGTTAATAGGATCTATGTTTTTAATGGGAAGACTAATTTAAGGCATCTGGTCATTGTGTATGTGAGTAATATTGATAACTCTTTGTTATGGAATAGTATATTCGGGAATGTTGGCTCTAAGGTCATAGAGGAATTGGGTAAAAAGGGTTGTTAGAAAATGTTACACCACACAATCTCCAATTTTTTAATGATTGGGTCTTGGTTAATTCTAAGAGGGTTAGTTTTGGTATGTCTTATTTTAAGCCTTATAAAACATTAGATTACGTCCACTCTAATTTATATAGCCCAACCAGAACCACATCCCATGGTGCAGGTTCCAATTTTTTTTACCTTCATAGATGACTACACTTGAAAAGATTAAATTTATATATTAAAAAATCTATTATATTTTAAACCTTTATATCATTAAAATCCCTCATTGAGAACTAGTTTAGAAATTGGGTTAGATTCATGATAATATATAATGGTTTAGATAATCTATCTACCGTGTTTTTCGAGTTTGTTCAATCAGTGGGAATAACAATACATTGGACTATTAGGGAAACCCCCCAAAAATGGGCTTTATGAGTTCATGGATATAACTATTATTGAGTGATTATAAATTATGATTTCATGCTTGATATTTCCTAAATTATTTTGGGAATAAGTTTTTACAATGATAGTCTACCTTATTAATAGGTTCCCATCTACTGTTAGCCAGTTTAAACCATTGAATGAACTACAGATTGGAAAAAACCTTCTTATAAACATATAATATTCTTTCGATGTTCCACCCATGCCCGTATTAACACTAATGAGTTGGAAATCAGTGATCTTAAGTGTGTTTTTGTGGGATACCTTGATGATGTTAAGAGAAATAAGTTGTGATTTGAAATACCTGAATTGCAAAGGTGTATAATCTGTAGTGATATTGTTTTTTTATTAATCTAGTTCTCCTAAATCCAAATATATCACACATGATAGTGATGATGAATCACATAATTATACTATTGATCTTCTTCCTTCTACTCATATTGATGATACTGATGAACTTCCTCCACATGCTCTCAAAAATTAAGCCCAATATGAGTCTAGTTCTGATTCATACTTAGATTCTAAGCCTTGTAATGCTAAAAGTTATTACTAGTTGACTCATGATAGAGGTAGGAGAGTCATTAGATCACCTGCTCAATTCATCAAATATGGAATGGAATATTTTGTCTTTTATCTTTCCCAATATATCATTGATGATGATCCTCAACTATATACGAAATCTGTAATACCCCAAATTTCCATGAATTTTTTTTGAAAATTAAATGTGATTATTTTGAGACTAGGCGATTATACGGTGTGAAATTCCGAGTCCCAGAGTTCCAGGAGTGATCCGTCAAAAAATGTTAGGTTTTAAATATCGTGTGTAAGAATTTTTCTTGAAAAAGTGGAATAACTATTAAAAGGGTTCCTGAATCATAAATCTGAGAGTGTTGTTGCATTAATATGGTGGGTTTACCCTATGTACAACTTAAGTTTAGTCGGTGCAAGCCTCTAGTGAGAAACCCAAAAATGGAATACCCATAAATAAAATAATTAAATAAAGTTATTTTATATTTCAAATTCTTATAACTCACAAAAGGTGACTCAGATTGAAATTATCAAATCACCATTGAGCTCGTGAGGGTATTATTTCTTTAGGAAGAGACTAATGTTGGTCGGCGCAAGCCAATAGTAGAAGTTAGTTTTTGGCGGTAAATAAAATAATTAAGTAATAATTATTTTATTTTCAAATCCTTATAAATCAGAAAAGGTAACTCTGATAGGAAATCTGAGAGTACCATTGAGCTCATGAGGGCGTGTTACCCTTAGGCAGAGCTTACCCTCGACCGGTGCATGTTGATAGTGAATGATTTTTTTTGAACATTTTTTAAGCGAATTAAAATGGATCGTGTGCGTGGTTTTGGAAACTTATAGATGGGTAACTGTATTGAAACTATGAGGGAACCACAGAATTCAGAATGAAAACGTTACCTAATAATGGACCTATCCTCTACTGGTTTGGGTCGAGGGAAAAAGTTAATTTTCAAATGGTTTATGAAAAAAATAAAATAAACATAAAATGTTTTTTTTATTCAAAAGAATTGTTTCGATGAAACACAGTGATGAGATGACTGTTAAATTCCATAAATGAAATGGCATAGTGACTATTTAACTAAATAATAATAGATACATAGTTTTATAAATGAAAAAATGTAACAATTTGATGATGGAACGTAATAGAAATGTTTTGATGCATTTCTATTTTAATGAGATAACGGGTTGTAGAATCAGAGATGGAATTTCATTGATAGATGGAGAAGTATTTTTCTCCAAAAAACAATGTTGGTGAATCATAAAATGGTGATGGTGCCTTGGATAATGGATTTGGTACCAAAGATCGATGAACTCCTATGACTTCGAACAGATCGACACCAATAACGAACATTCTCCAGGTAGGAGTTACATTTGATTTTTATTTCCACATTATTAATTCTAAAATAATGAATGTGGATCAACCCACGAAAAGTTTGATCTATGGAACACTTGTTCTTGTGGGAGTTTTTTTATACATAGAGTTTGCATCGAGGTTACCTTGTTGTTATAATATTAAACCTCCCCTTTGTTTTAAACTTTAACACGGAGAGTCTGGGCCGACACGAACAAGGAACGAGTCCCTCCGCCTTCGTCCATTCTTCCAGTCCAAACCTCCATGGTTACAGAAAGTATTTTGTGAGGTTGTATAAGTGAATATGGAACCACATGGAGTTCTTAGGCATAGATGGATCGAGGAATAGACCATCGGAGCAGACACGTTGGTCCATGGAAGGCGTTGCTGGTGCTGACGACGGTGCGTTGAGGCGATAGCCACAACTAGATGTGGCCACGGTGGTGTGGTGGGTGTTTCCAGTAGCAGTTCAGTTGCTATCTCATATAATGTGGCCACCTAATTTTGTTGGATGAGATGGCCTACATTGCACGGGCCGCGACCACCTAATGGAATGCTGTCTAGCGGGACCGCGTACGTGAGACACAGCGGCCGACATAGTCGGTCTCGATGTGCTAAATCTAGATGTGTGGGCATCCGAATGGATGAGAACTGGCCCACACTAGAAGGTTAGGTGGGTTGTGGGTTTGTCATGTCTAGTGGGCCAGACCCGTTGCCTAATGGGCCGAGTCGTATCTGAACCGAGTCAGACCTGGGTAGGATCTGAACCGAGTCAGACCAGGGTAGGGTTGGCGGACTCTTATTCGATCAGAAAACTTGGGTCGGGTTGGAGGAACCGAGGATGGTTGGTGGACCCCAGATCGGGTCGGGTCAGGTCAGTCCCACCAGGATGGACTGGACCCAGACATAACCACCCCCTGTCCCTAAAAACATTTATATCTTTCAGACTGGGCGTCTGATTGGTGAGTGGTTTGCAGAGTTGGAACCCTTGTGACAAGGTGGTTCTTTTAGAATACTCTAAGGAGGATTTGATGGAAGTTGAAATGTGATGAATGGATTGAGGAATTTATTCTCTCAGAATCAAGAATGCTACATGCAGGAATCATACGGCTGGCTAAGACCCGAAGACTACTGATGAGCGAGTCCAAGTGACCCTGTCGGCCTAGAAGACAAGTATCCCTTTGTGGATCCACTCAATGGGACCTTTTGTGGATCATCTACCAGAAACCCTATTTAGATCATCTACTAATGACTCTATGTGGATCAGCAATTAGTGACTGTGTGTGGATCAGCGACCAGCAACCCTATGTGGATCATCTCTAAGTGACCCTCTGTAGATCAGCTATAAGTGTCCCTATGTGGACCAACTATGATGGCCTAAATGTAATGTGTCTCTATGCGACCCAGCAGACCCATGATACTCATCAGGGATGATTACCCCAGTAGTCTAAGGTATTTACTGTTGTGATATATGGTATTACTTTCTATACTCTAGATTATACTTGTGTGAGCTGACTCTTAGTGTAGTTGGCATACTATTATCAGTGGTGTACTTAGTGTACTTGGAGTACCCTCCTCAGTGGTGTAATTAGTGTACTTGGAATACTCTCCTCAATGGTGTACTTAGTGTACTTGGTTTAGACTCTCCTTAGTGGTGTACTTAGTGTACTTGGTGTACTCTCCTCAGTGGTTTAATTAGTGTAATTTGTGTACTCTCCTTGATGGTGTACTGATAGTAATTTGTTCATACTCTCCTTTTGGGTCTTTCCTTTGTGGTTTGGGGTCTCTACTAAGTATTGTGTTACTCAACCTTGCACGGTCTTTTCCCGCATATGTTGTGTCTTGTGCAGGTTATCAATACTTCGGCATAGACCATGGTGGTCCAGGATCAGGTGGTCATCAGTGAGACGGGATGTATGGGCACTTAGATGAAGAACATGGTGGTTTGAGACTAGGTGGTGATCAGTGAGACGGGATATAAAGATGTACTACTACGGATACCTACATCTACCCTTTACCAACCCTTCAATAATGGTCTCAAGTGGACATATCGGGGAATTTGAACATTCATTTGTGGTTTTGGACTTGTATTCTAGACCCTTTTTACATTACATTGTGGTTTTGGGCTTGTATTCTATCCCCTTTGTACTTTAAGTGTGTGTTGTGTGTGTGTGTACAGGTTTAAAGGCAAATGCCTTCCCTTTTGGTATATGAATTCTCAGTTCTAGTCTCTATCCTGTGGCCTTTGAAAGGTGATATTGGTGATATTCATGGCATGGTCCCTAGGGTACAGGTCATGAAAAAGTGGTATTATAGGTTGTCGGTTCTACTAGAAGTACTAAGAGTTTTTAAATTTTTATAGGTCAATAGTGTTAAGTGTATCAACTTCGTAATTCAAGTCAGGGAGTCCAGCGTTGGTGTGACGGTTGACGTATCCATACACCAGGGCCCCAGATTATTCTTTTTTGACTTAATACGTGAAAACCCCAGTTGCATGAATCCTCAAATGTATCTCGTGATCTTTATGAGTCAAAGTAAACTCACAAGGTATAATCTATTAATCATGATTCATCATGATATCTTTTAAGATTCCTCCACGCAGACATCCAAACAGGATTCTAGTGAATCACCATGAGGATGGTCCACATAGTGATGAGGCTTTGGTATTGTTATCATTACCCGAGATGGAACCTTTGGGTGGTGTACCATCTTTTCCACCACCCATTGGTCAGCAGTTACTACCGAAACTAACGGTATAGGATGCATGTAGGCTCAGTTCCTTACATGAGTTTTATCAACTGAGACCCCTCAGGTTCCGAAGAAAGTCTGACCCATATGTGGATAAGGACTGGTTGGAGTTGGTGACTGAGTTTTCCATCTAGTCAGGGCACCATTAGAAATAAAATTTTGTCCTGGTAGTGATCCTTCTACGTGGCTTAGTAGGATGATGAAAGGTTTTAGATTACCTAATTTTACAACGAGATGACTTTTCTATGGAAAGAGCTTCATAACCTCTCTCTAAGAAGGGTATATTTCCCTAATATCTATGGCATACATGTCCCCAAGAGCTTTTACAGCTTTGGCAGGACAACAAGTTGATAATTGAGTACTCATCGAGGTGTACCATCATTTCTAGGAACATAATTAATATGATATGATTAGTGCTTCATGGCTCAGACCTCTGAGTGAGATGTGTTTTAGGGTCATATGAGACCTCAATATTACTCTATACATTCCTACATATGCAAGGGTTCTAGAGATAACCATTGTGGTTGAATGTTATTAGGCTGAGAAAATATAGCCAGTGGATGTCAACAGTGGTTAGGCAGGAAACTGACGTCAGTCTCAAAGACATGGAAGGGTATGAGGACATATTTCCAAAGGATGTTCCAAGACTACCTCCTCATAGATATGTATATTTATGCTTTGATCTATACCCCAGGACGACATCAATATCTATACTTGAATATCAGATGGATCTCATAGAGATCTGGGAGATGAGGGTACAGTTATAGGACTTGCAGAGGAAGGGGTTCGTAAGTCCTAGAGTTTTGGCATGGGCAGCCCCAATGTTGTTCTCTTAGAAGTAAGACAAAAGATTGATGTTATGCATGGACTTCTTGAACCTGAACCAGGTGTCTATAAAGAACAAGTATACTCTACCAGGGATTTATGACCTCTATGATCAGCTAAAGGGAGCGGGTTGGTTCTCAAAGATCGACCTCTTATCAGGCAATCACTATCTTCAATTTTGAGATGAGGACATCTCGAAGATGGATTTTAGATGTCTCTACAGCCACTATATGTACTTAGGGATGTTTTTAGGCATAAAAAGCACCCCAACTATGTTCATGGGACTGATGAACATGATCTTCTAGTCATACCTAGACCAGTTTGTAGTGGTCTTCACTGATGACATCTAAGTGTATTCATCGTTAGAGGAGGAGCACACAATAGACATAAGGATGGTTTTGGATACACTCTGTGTGTACCATCTCTATGGTAAGATCTCTATGTGTGAGTTTCGGATAATAAAGGTCCACATCCTCGGACATGTCATCTCATAAGCTGGAGTTACTATGGATCCATCAAAGATAGAGGCAGTGATTTCTTAGAAGTCACCCAAGAGAGTTACTGAGGTGAGGAGTTTCCTTAGGTTTTCTGAGTACTATTAGATGTTTGTACCTGACTTCTATAGAGTATCGTCACCCATTATGAAATTAATGAATAAGGTAAAACTCTTTGTGTGGAAAGAAAGAAGCTAGAATATCTTTCAGTATCTGAGGTAGTGCTTAACGAGTGGTCCAATCATGAGGCTGGAAAAGGAGGGCACCGAATACATGGTGTCTTGTGACACATCAATAATGTAGATTGGTTATGTCATGATATAGGGTAAAGAAGTGATTTTTTATGGATCGTGACAATTGAGGTTGCATGAAAATAATTATTCATCTCATGACCTTGAGTTGGCAATGGTAGTCTTCTTACTAAAGATGTGGCGACACTAACTTATGGGTAAACAATTCATCATCTACTCTAACCACAAGAGTCTCAAGTACATATTTTCTCAAAAATGATCTGAATCTGAGATAGAGACATTGGCTAGTGTTCCTTTAGGACTATGACTTTGAGATAGTTTATACTCATGGGAAGGGGAATGTGGTGGAAGATGCTCTCAAGAGAAGATCAAGTTCACATCTACTGAAGAATGCCTTAGAGTAGTTATCCTCGCTTAAAATATCCTTTGTGGATATAAATGAGGCAGATTATCTTAAGTCGATGGTGGTTACACCTCCACTCTTATAGCGAGTCTGGGAGGCGTAACTCATAGATACTAGATATGCGACAACATGTGCCCAGATGTCCACAGGTCATTCCCCTGATTATAAGAACCTGGTTCTTACTTGGAGGTAGGGGTTTATTTTCTTATTTTTCCATTGAGTTGTTTTTTAGAAAATAAGGGAAGTTTGGGAAAGGTAATGTAATCAAGGTTTACACACTGTGTAATACTAATTACACGACATGTAGTATGTCTATGTGTGAAGGTCATACATGGAGTGTGGGCATGTCGACATGGAAAAATGAAAAACCAACTACATGACGTGTACTTCCTGGTACATGCCATGTAGTCATGTCGGCAATCCCTGGAAAGTAAGTTGGTAGAATTCATCCACCAAATAAACAGTTAAATGATATACGTGCCGTGTATATGGTCTTACATGCCATTTATTTAATGTTTTTTTACTTAAAATGGGAAGTATCCCCTTTCTTCTACTATTTGGACAGAAGACTCACCGGGTGGATGAACAAGCAGCACTGAGATCTTTTCCTCCGCCTGTTTTATCATTTGGAAGTCGATTCAAACACCTTCAGAACCATTTGAATCTTCTCTGCGAGTTCTCTATTACTATTGATCCGTTATTGGTAATTTATTTTATCAAATAAGTTATTTATGTTTGAATAAATAATCTTTTTTGTATATCTCTATCATTTTAGGTTCAATTATAAGTCAAATCTTGACAAGGAGAGTCATACTATGATGAGGTAGGTGTTATCATGATTATTTCTTAATATCAAGTTGGTTATATGTGGAGTTGTGCCTCGTGCCCATGTTTAGGATGTCTCTTTGTTTGGATTTTGACCTTTGTTAATACCTAAAAAAATTTGGGCAGTTAATTATATGATTTGAATCATGTTTGAGGCTATTTGTTTTGAGTAAGGGCCACCCTTCGGGTGCATTCCCCTTGGATAACTCTTGTTGAGCCTTTTTTGCATAGGATACACATGGGTATGCCTCTATTTTCCCTATTATGGGTTGTTGAAATGAGTGGTTAATTATATGGTTACCAATGCGATTTGTTTCATTCTAACCATGTAATAGTGTAACGATTTCATGTGTTGTTTAATATTCTGAAATGTTGATATATGGGCTTTACCCTGTTTGATTTGGCATGCCAGTGGGTGAGACTTTTTATGCCTACGTGTGGGATTTGGTATGCCTGTAGGTGAGATTTTTTATGTCTGTGGGTGGTATCTTTTATACCTACAGGAGAGATTTGTTATACATGTGGGTGATGATTTTTTTTCCTATAAGAGAGGTCTTTCCTATGGACAATATGTTGAATTGATTATTAAAAAATGGAATGACTTATGACATGTCTTCTAAGAGAAAGCAAAATCTTTTATTCGTTCATCACATTACATGTTTAGATAGCCTTATGAGGTATATGTTGAGCATTCATTATATGGTGGATTGACAGTCTGAGGCTAGATCCTGACACTTATATAATTCAATGTATTTGAATGGTTGAACAAAACAAGAGTAATGAAAATGGAAAATAGGATTTGCATGATTGTTTACTTTTGATTACTTCCTAGTCACTGCTTTTCCCTTTTTACACTACTGCTATATATACTCACTGACAGATTAGCACAAAAAATACATGGTTGCCTACTAGGATTTATTTCTAACACCCTGTTTGGGTCATGTTTTGGGCCCAAACAGACTATATTGCTATAGGTGTCAACAAGGGAAAGGGCCATTTTTCAAGTACTTGATTGCTATTTAGGAGCAGTAGAGCATCAGACAAAGGCACGGATTTCAATGCTATTGAGTTTTGTATTTTGTTACCATATTTTGGTATTGCATTGTAATTTATTGCAGTGTATCTTAATTTTTCTATTTTCTTAGAAAATGTGACATGCTGCATCATTTTGAAATTATATGCCTTCTGGTTATCTTTTTATTTCAATCTTCAGTTGTTTACATCAGTTTCATGTTTTTTACTACTTCCACTATTTTTATTATTTATTCCACTATGTTATACACTACCAATGAGGGAATAGTTTCCCCAATACCACATCTTAGGCCCATTCTAGTAGTTGGAATCCTCTGGCATTTGAGGAATTGCACTAAAGGCCATGTGGCCAACCTGGTATGGGGCACCAGTTAAGTTGATTCTGGATCCAGGATGTTACAAAGTGGTATCAGAGGGTTTCTTTTCTAATTTCCATTACTATTTGGTGATGATATAATAGATATTAAATTTTCTAATTAGTTGTGTCCAGGAGTAGATACCCTATGTATAGGGAAAATCCAAATTACCTCGAATTAAATGGTGCTTATGGATTTTGAGCTATTACAGTTTATTTGATTTCACTGTTGGGTGAAAAACACATTTTGAGTTGTTATTATTGGTATTAGTGTGTTTCTATTGTGTTGAAATCTGATTATATGAGGGTATTACATCTCATGAATCATATAGGAACTTGTTAAAAATCACATTCCATGCATACTTGTCATGCCATTTAGGGAGCATTAATGATGGCATGTTGTTGGGATAGTACCATGACGGATATGTCTGATGTTGTGATAGGTGTGTTGGTACATGATATTGTTAGAATTGTATGGACACAAAACATTGATATCTGAGGTGTATGGGCCCTCTTGGATCGAAATTTGGTGGATCATGTTTCATCATTTAGTATATAATTGTTTTGTGATATATTCTGCTTAGGTGACAAACTTTGTTTCGCGGGGAGTATTTTCCCTCACAGATCATAATTTTGCATCTCCTTGGTTGGTATTTCTATAGAATATGGGTTTTCTGGTCAATTTTGAGTTTCTTTCCTTAAAACCCCAGTATACATGGTGTGTATTTTATCCTAACATGTCATTTGTTCTTCCTATTTGGGGGAGATGATCTTCCATGTTTTAAGATTAACATGTTGGGTATCATGTGTACATTCTATGTAGTATTTGACCATGTAACTGAACATGAGAGAGTAAAAATAGGCTATTGAGTTTTGATCAGAATATGTTGTGTTCTTTTAGTACACGCCATGTAGCATACCCAAGCAGAACCCATTTAGACCTAGCCGTGTGGGATTACATGGCCAAGTGGAGAGACCTATGTACACATCATGTGTATGTGGAACACGTTGTGTGTGTGTGGTAAATGCAATATAGTTGGGGTTGATATACACCCTGGCCAGAGAGACTATACGACCATAAAAGAGCGTATGTTTACACGGCGTGTATTCCTTTTACACACCAGTTAGTCCCTTTTTGAGACAATTTTGATTGTCTTTTCCTATTCTTCATTGGAACACTTGAATGACAAAACATAACATGATTTTGAAATAAGGCGTATTCTTGACCTTGTAGAGTTATGTTGCTGTAACGACCACAAGATGTGTTGTAGGAGAGAGGTGATGATCATACTCTAGAGATGGTATTCCATGGGTTATTGATGGATCCTCTAGTACTTCTAGATGCGGCACCAGCTGTTATATCAGATGCAATTATATATGCACAGTTTCATGAAGGATTTTTGAGGATCATGTAGAACTTTCAGGGAGCACTACAGGCTGCCACATCTATGGAAGAGCTGATGTGTATATTCCAACAGCACCATCTACTTAGTTTTTTAGGGGATGGAATACCACTGGCTATAAAATAATGGATGGAATCGATACTATCTATCTTCTAGAATCTAAAGACACCTCTTGAGATGACGGTCAAGCTCTCAACTTATATGGTGTGTGATTCTTCCATAAGATGGTGGGATGTTATCATTCATGCATGGAGCCATCGGGATATGACATGGGAAGACTTTCAGATGGCCTTCTATGATTATTATTTTCCATAGACGCTAAGGTATGACCAATCCTAGGAGTTCATGCACCTAGAACAGGGCACACTATATGTTATGGACTACTCTACCCAATTTATTGAACTTCAGTGATTTTCACCTATTATAATGGGTGATGAATTATCGAAATCTAGAAGATTTGAAGACTGTATCAGGTTTGACATTCGATCATAGGTGAATCTATTCTGGTTTCCTTTTGTCTTTACTATCATGAATTAGGTGCTGATTATCGAGTGTAGTCTATGGGAAGCTGGTGGTGCGAACCGGGTCGGTTGGGCACCGATATTTGGTATTGTATTGACCAGAAGCAAGAAGCATAATAAGGAGCATTCTCATGGGGATACGAGTAGTCTGAACCTTTTTTCCAATAGCTAGGTGAGGTTATAATAGTGTGTAAAATCTGGACACTTGAAACCATAGTGTCTGATGGACCCAGTCGAGTGTCGATCTTTCAATTGGATGGGCCATCTATAGTGTTTTTGTAGGATGTTTCCCCTAGTATCTAGTGAGAGAGGGTTTATACCAACTCCACATTTAGGAGGGGGGTCAGCAGCTTCTCACCTGTCAGGAAACTAGAATACATCAGGCCATTCAGGACGAGGATGTGGTTGTGTTCATGGTAACCAAACCCTAGGATCTCAGCGACAATAGGGTGGGTTAGCTCAGGGTATCCATGTTATGACATTGGTTCGCGGTACAGGTCAGACTTATGTAGTGAAATATACCGAATAAGAGTAGGATCCAAGACCTTCTACTGGTAGAGGTACAATTCTAGCCACCTCTATTTTATCTTCTACACATTTCTACACAAGTTCTTCACATGGTTTCACATCAGTTCTTTTTGTGGAGAGACTAGGGATTTGTGTCTTTACTTTTTAAGATTTTATGATGCTAGACACTCTGTTTTGGATTAGAACGGCATGTGTGCATCAGTGTAAGGAGCTCCATCTTGAGTTTGGTGGGTGTAACTTATTTTGGGACCTCCATTTCTTGGAGATTACAGGCTTCGATGTCATTATCGAAATAGACTATTTGATCTCCTTTCAAGTTTTTGTTGATTTCTATCTTCGTAGGGTGAGTTTAATTTCAACAAAGGGTGGGAGTTTTCTACAAAAGGTAGAATTGGATGTCCATGTGAGTAGATATTAACCCAAGCATCATGGGTTGGGTGGGATGACAGCCCAGATTGTAGGTTTGTATCTAGATGACCAGGGAACATTTTTGGAATATTTCCCTCTAGTGGTTGACCATTTCAGGGACATTTTCCCAGATGACTTCTTAGGCATACCTATAGTTAGATAGGTGGAGTTCACTATTGAACTAGTGCGAGGAGCTTCAATGGTATACATTCCTCCTTATAATATGGATATGATGTATTTGAAAGAGCTCAAGAGGAAGTTGGAAGATCTAGAATCAAAGGGTTTTATTTGACCTAGTACTTCTCCTTAGGGTTCACTGGTCCTTTTCGCAAAAAGGCAGATGGTACCATTAGGTTATTTCATGTACTATCATAAACTGAACCAGTTGATGGTCAAACATATATATCAATTTCCATGGATAGATAACTATTTTTATCAACTTTGAGGAGATCGAGTTTTCTTGAATATTTACTTAAGGTTAGGATATCACTCGGTATGTGTTTGACCAGCAGACTTACTATGTACAACCTTTTGTAGTAGGTGTGGTCTCTATAAGTACTTGGTTATGTTGTTTGTTCTTACCAACATGCCGGTAGTTTTCATAGTGCTAGTTAATTGAGTCTTCCATCTAAACCTAGATTCTTTTTTGGTTTTTTTGTGGAATATATCTTGGTGTATTCTCACAATCGACACAACCATGCAAAGCATATTGAAATCATTTTTAATACACAAGGACAACATCAATTATATTCGGATCCCTCCAAATTCCATTTATGGATGGATTAGATTCACTTTCTAGGTCACGTCATCTCAGATACAAGAGTATATGTGGTCCAAGAGAAGGTGAGAGCAGTATTTACCTGGGAGTATCCCAAGAACATCTTTGAGGTGTAGACTTTTTCTGGGGCAAGATAGTTTCTATAGGTGTTTTATACAGGACTTATCATGCCTATAAGAACTGATGAAGGTCTTGAATATGATGGGTGTGAGGTTTGTGTGGTCAGATTCTTTTGAGACAGCCTTTCAGGATCTAAAAGGCCATTTGACTTTGGTGACGATATTTATATTTCTAGAGTCAGGAAAGAGTTACACAATGTACTGTGATGCATTAGGTATTGGTCTAGGAGTAGTGCTTATGTATGGGGGTTGAGTTGTTGTGTATGGGCCTTGGTAGTTGAGGCCACATGAGATGAATTACCCTATGCATGATCAGGAGTTAGCTTCGATTTTTCAAGCCTTGATCTGTTAGAGATATAACTTATTAGGAGAACATTGTTTGGTTTAAACTGACCACAAAAGCCTCATGTACATCATTTCTCAGTGGGATATAAATTTGATATAGTGAAGGGGTTGGAATACCTTTAGTCCTTTGATTTTGAGCTTGCCTATATGCCTAGAAAAGGCAACGTAGTGGCTAACACACTGAGTAGGAGGACTCTGATACAAGCAGTGCAGGAGGCCAGAGGTGAGTGGAAGATTATGGTGCTGTTCTTTGAGATTCATCTTGAGTTTCATGACAGATAAAGGAAGACTTTTCTTTCATCATTGTCTATTACTCATACCCCATTTTATAGAGTGAGGATGATGCAGCTATCAGATTCCAAAGGCCTTGTTCTATGAGAGAGTGTAATAGGTGAGGACCCTCCTCCGGGATGGAAGGTAGGCGAAGACGAGATATTCTGTATCTAAGGTCGTGTATGGGTTATAATGGACATACATGAAGAGTTTATTCGGTATTTTCATTCCTCTGTATGGGCAGTGCATCCTAGTGTCACAAAGATGTATCAGGATTTACATCGTCAGTATTGGTGGCTAGGTATGAAGAAAGGCATATCTAGTTTTGTCATGAGATATTCCACCTATCTGAAGTTGAAGGTGGAACACCAAAGGACAGTAGGTCTTTTACAGTAGTTATCCATTCTTGAATGGAAATGGAATGATGTCATAATGTATTTTGTGATAGGTTTACCAAGATCGCCTTGAGTAAATGATGTCGTATGGGTTTTTGTTCACAGGCTCATGATGTTTGCACATTATTTATCGAACAAGGAAACCTTCATTGGGATAAACTTTGGAGGTTCCACATTCATGAGATAGTACGAATGCATGAGGTTCCATATTATATCATTTCAGATAGGGATTCTCAATTCACCTTTTGTTTCTAGAAAGTGATACAAAGGGATTTAGATACATATATGCTTCTGATCACAGCTTACCACCCCCAGATAGATGGCCAGTCAGAGCGCATGATTCAAGTGTTGGAGGAAATGCTTCAGGCATGCATCCTAGATTTCCAGGGTCCTTGGGAGAGACCCATACCCTTGGTTGAGTTTTTCTATAATATTACCTTCCAAGATACTATTCAGATGGCTCCATATGAGGCTTTGTATGATAGACCATGTTGATCACCCCTATGTTGGTTGGATGTAGGAGAAGAATATATGTTGGGACCTCGTCTTGACCCAGGGACCATTGAGCAGGTTCAGTTGATAAGAAAGTGGATGGCTACTGTAAAATCTTGTCAAAAATCTTATGTCGATCACCGTAGATGACCTCTGTAGTTTGAGGTCGGGGATCATGTTTTCTTACATGTCTCACTGATTTTGAGACACAAGAGGATCAGGAGACATGGTAAGATTTCACCAAGATATATTGGACCATTTTAGATTCTGTTGAGAGTCGGTCCAGTTTCTTATCGGTTATAGTTACCTCATAGGTACCAAGCCATGCGCGATGTCTTCCACAAATCTCAACTACGCCGCTATCACTCAGACCCATCTCACATTTTTTTCCTGAGGAGTTTTAGATTCAGGTTGATGCATCCCATGATGAGAATCTGATTTGTATAGTTTTCAGGAGCACAATGGTTCTAATAGGCCGGTCAGTTGCTATCGTACAGGTGTTATGGCAGCACGACTGAGTACATGAAGAGACTTGGGAGAGGGATGCTGACGTACATGCTTAGTGGCCGAAGATATTCTCAAATGTTCCTTTACCACCATTGTAAGGGAAATCAATGGACAAATTTCTTTAAGGGTGAATGTTTATAAGATCACGGTTCTTACATGGAGGTACAAGTTTCTTTTCTTCTTTTTCCTTTATGTTGTTTTTGAGAAAACAACCGAAATATGTTAAAGGTAATAGAATCAGGGGTTACACACTATGTAATCCTAAGAACATGCCATGTAGTATGTCTGTGTGTGAATGTAATATATGGCATGTGGGAATGTTAGTAAGGAAAAGAGGAAAAACCAACTACACACCGTTTACTTCCTGGTACACACTGTGTAGTCATGTCAGTAGGCCCTGGAAAGTAAGTTGGAAAAAAATCAGATGCCAAATGAATAGTTAAATTATATACACTCCATTTATATAGTCTTATACACTTTTTATTTTATGTTCTTCGCTTAAAAAGGTCAGAAAACTCATTCTTTTGTCATTTGGATAGAAGACTCCTCGGGTGGAATAACAAGCAGCACTGAGAGCCTTTCCTCCTCCTGTTTTTTTTTTCAAAAGCCAATTTGAATACTGTCTAATCCATTAGAATACTCTATGTGAATTCTCAATTATTCATAAGCCATTCTTGTTAATTTATTTTCATGATGAATTTATTTATGGATGAATAAATAATCTTGTTTCGTAGATCACTATCATTCTATCTTGAATTAGAAGTTGAGGCTGGATAAGGAGAGCCATACTATGATGAGGTAGGTGGTCTCATGCTTATTGATTAATTTCAAGTTGGTTATATGTGTCATTGTTTCATGTTCTCATGTTTACAGTGTTTCTTTGTTGGGATTTTAACTAGTTTTAATACAAAAAAATCTTTGGAAAATTACAAATATTATTTATAGCATGTTTGAGATTGCTTGTTTTTATTAAGGACCACCCCACGGGTGTGTTCCCTTTGGTTAACTATTGTTGAGAATTTCTGGAATAGGATACCCATGGGTATACCTCTTTTTTCCATGTTATGGGTTGTTTAAATGAGTGGTTAATTAAATTTTTACCAAATTGATTTATTTCTTGTTAACTATGTAATAGTGTAAAGATTTCATGTGTTGTTTAATATGATGAAATTTTGATATATGGTCTTTCCCCTGTTTGATTTTTTATGTATGCGGGTGAGATTTTTTATCCCTGTGGTCAAGGATTTGTTATGACTATGGGTGAGGTCTTTCCTATAAGCAAGATGTTGAATTGATTATTAAAAAAATGGAATGACTTATGACATGTCTTCCAAGACAAAGAACAAGATTGGATTCAGTCTTCACTTTACTTATTTAGATAGACATCTGAGGTATCTATTGAGCATTCTTTATATGGGGGATTGATAGGCTAAGGATGGATCCTGAAAAATATATAATGACATGTAGTTGAATGGTTGAACTACACATACTAGATAAAAATGGAAAAAAACATGTAGTATTGTTTACTTTTGATTACTTCTTAGTTACTGTGTTTCCATTTTCACACTACTGTTGTATATACTCACTGACAGATTTCAACCAACCGTAGGTGGTTGCCTACATGGATTTATTTATTACACCATTATTGGGTCATATTTTGGGCCAAAACAGACTATATTACTATAGGTTTTGACTAGGGAAAGAGGCCTTTTTCAGGTATTTTATTACTATTTAGGAGTAGGAGATCATAGGACCAAGGTAAGGCTTACGATGCTGCTATGTTTTGTTTTGTGTAATCGTACATTGGTATTGCATTGTACTTGACTGTAGTGTATCCTGATTTCATTTTTTTTATTAGAACATTGGACATGCTGCATCATTTTGATATTATATGCCTTCTGGTTATCTTTATCTTTCGGTCTTTAGTTGTTTACTTCAGTTGCATGTTGTTTATTGCTTCCGCTATTGTTATTATTTGTTCTTTTGTGTTACACTTTTCTAAGGAGGGTATAGTTTTCAGACTATCACACGCTACGCCCTCACTACTATTAAGAAACCTCTGGTGTTTATGGAAATGTTCTTGAGGCCATGTGTCTAACTGGGTATGGGGAACCAATTGATTGGCTTCCAAATCCGAGACGTTACACTGGTAGATATTCGAAAAGTGGGTAGCACATCATCCTTTTCAAAGGAACCACCATAGTACCAATGGAATTTCGGGAGGAGGTGTTAACGGAATTCCATACATCCCCTTTGTTGGTTCATCCTGGTGAGGTAAAGATGCATCAGGACCTCCGACATCCGTATCGGTGGTCGGGTATTAAGAAGGCAATGGAAGAATTTTTTTCCAGATGCCTCACTTGTCGGTGTGTGAAGGCTAGGAACCAGGTTCTAATAGGTTTGACACAACCCCTCGGGGTACTGCAGTGGATGTGGTATATAATATTGATGGAATTCAAGATGGGTTTACCAAGTAAGTCTAGCAGACACAATACCATATGATTTATTATTGACCGACTCACCGATCTGGCCCACTTTCTAACTACCCTGGATCAGAGTTTAGTAGAGGCCTCAGGATGCCTCTATGAGCTAATTATTTGATGGTGAGGTGACTTTAGAGAAGTTTCTCATAGATATTGAGGACTTATATGGGATTATCCTTCTTGGATAGTTGATTCTTATGTTTCATGTTCATTGGAAGCACATGAATCTCCAAGAGAGCGCACGAGAGCTGAAGACTCTGATTCGTGCCCAGTAACCCCTTTTGTTTGATCATCCCATGTTTTGTCTTATGAGGATGTAAATCCCTGAAGGGGGGATTAATTTAGTACCCCATAATTCCCTGATTTTTTAAAAAAATTATATTTCATTATTTTTAGACCAGGTGCTAAGAAGGTGTGCAATTACGAGGCCCGAAGTGACCGGAATGACTGTCAAAAATTGTCATGTTTTAAACAGTGCACGTGTTTGGGTTTCCTAAAAAATTAGAATAACTCATAAACAGGTTCCCAGATTAGAAATCTAATGGCACCATTGCATTTAGGATGGCGAGTTTACCTTAAGCGCAGCTTAAGATTAGTTGACACAGGCTTCCAGTCAGAAAACCTGAAAATGGCATAATTGTAAATAAAATAATTAAATAAAATTATTTTATTTTTCAAATGTTTATAAATCAAAAACGGTGTCTCATATTGAAAATTGGAGACCATAGTTATGCTCTTGGGGGTATTTTTTCCATAGGTAAATCCAAACTTTGGTCGGTGCAGGTCAACAGTGAAAGTTAGTTTTTGGTCGTAAATAAAATAACCAATTAACAATTATTTTATTTTATAATCCTTATAACTCCTAAATGGTAACTCGGATTGGAAATATGATAATACTGTTGATTTTGTAAGGGATTGATACCCTTTGGTGGATCAAAACCTTGACTAGCATGGGTTGTGGGTTAAAGATATTTTTTTGAACTTTTTTTAAGCGAATTAAAATGGAACACATGCACTATTTTTGAAATTTCTAAATAGGTTCCTAAATTAAAAATCTACGGGAACTATTGATTCTAGAATGGATTCATTACCTAATAATGGATCTATCATTGACTAACGTGGGTTGAGGAAAAATTTAATTTCTGTATGTTTTAAGAAAAAATAAAATAAACATAAAAAGTTTATTGTATTCAAAAGAATTGTTTTACTACAACGCAACGATGAGATAACTATTTCATTCAATAAATGAGAAAATGTAGAAGCACTTTAAATAAATCATAAAAAACACACTATTTCATAAATGAAACAATGTAAGTATGCGATGATGCAACGTAACAGAATCATTGTGATGTGTTTCTCTTTTAATGTGATAATGGGTTAGAGAATTAGAGATGGAATTTCTCTGATGAACGGTGAATAATTTCTCTCCAATGATGAAATTTGATGAATCGTAAAGTGGAGAAGACACCATGGATAATGGATCCAGGACCAGATATTGATAAACGCCAATGACTTCGAACGGATCGACACCAACAACGAACCCTCTCCAGGTAGGGGAAAATTGTGATTTTCATTTCCACATTCATAATTCTAAAACAACAAACACGGATCAACCAATGAATATGTTGATCCACAGATAATTTTACCTTGGAGGAGGGTTATTAACATGGGGTTTTAATTGGGGTTACCTTATTGTTATAATCCTGAACCACCCCTTGTTTTAAACTCTAACAGGGAGGGTGAGGGTAGATAAGAACAAGTACCAAGCCAGACCTACATTGTGTGTTCTTTATGGACAAACCTATAAGTTGACATAAAGGAGTTTTTGAGGCTGTAGAAGGGAATATTTCACCACATGGAGACTGGAGTCGTAGATGGATCAAAGAACATGCCACCATAGCGGACCTGGTGGTCCATGGAAGGTGATGTTGGCACACACAGTGACGCACTGAGGCCACATCTGTGGTTAGCTCGAGCCACGTCAGTGTGACAAGAGCTGCCAGAAGTGGGTCAGCAGCTAGCGGATAGGATGCAACCACCTGACCACATCAGATGAGGCGGCCTCTGGTGACCCACAGGCACACGGTCTAGTGGGACCACATTCAAGAGACAAGGTGGCCGACATAGCTGATCATGGCACATGGAAGCCAGACATGCGGGCATCCAGATGATGGGGAACTATCTCACACCAATGAGCTAGGTGGGAGGTGGTCCGGACCTATAACCCAGTGGGCCAGTTCGGATCCGGACGAGTTTGAACCTGGTTTGGGTCAGGTCAATCCGACCGGGACAGACCAGACCAAGACATAACTGAACCCCTATCCAAAAAAATGGACATGTATTTAAAACCGAGATTTTGATTGATGAGCCATTGCGGCATTGGAACCCTCGCTACAAGGCGGTTCTTTTATCATACTCTACGGATGCTTTCATGGAATTTGAAATGTGATGAATGGCATGAGGAGTGGATTCACCCAGAATCAAGTGAGCTACATACTAGAATCATGTGGCTGGTTGAGACCCAAAGACTACTAAAGAGTGTATCTAAGTGACCATGTAAGACTAGAAGACAAGCGACCCTGTGTGGATCAGCTTCAAGTGACCCTGTGTTGATCAGTTACCAACAAACCTATGTGGATCATCTACCAACAACCCTATTTAGATCAGCTACCAATGACCCTGTGTGGATCATCTACCAGTGACCCTATATGAATCAGCTCTAAGTGACCCTCTGTGGATTAGCTACAAGTTTCCTTAGGTGGACCAGCTGTGATGGACTAAGTGAGATGTGGCTCCATGTGACCTAGAAGACCCAAGGTACTCGTGATGTATGAGTCCCCCAGCAGTACAAGGTTTTCAGTGTTGTAACTGGTGGTATTTCTTTCTATACTCTAGATTATACCTACGTGAGATGACTCTTAGTGTACGTGGTGTACTCTCCTTAGTGGTGTGCTTAGTGTACTTGGTGTACTCAACTCAGTGGTGTACTTAGTGTACTTGGAGTACTCTCCCCTATGGTGTACTTAGTGTACATGGTGTACTCTCCTCATTGGTGTACTTAGTGTACTTGGTGGACTCTCATCAGTGGTGTACTTAGTGTACTTCGAATACTCTCCTCAGTGGTGTACTTGGTGTACACTCCTTGATGGTGTGCTAATAGTAACTTGTAAATACTCTCCTTTTTTATCTTTCCTTTGTGATTTATGGTCCCTATTGAGTATTGTGTTACTCACCCCATCACGGGATTTTCCCGCATGTGTCATGTCCCATGCAGGTGATCATTGCTTCGATGGAGACCCAGGTGGTCCAAGACCTGGTGGTTCTCAGTGAGATGGGACATACAAGTGCTTCAATGGATACCGTGGTGGTCCATGATGAGGTGCTGCTCAGTGATATGGGATAGAAGGGCGTACTACTGCAGATATATGTATCTACCCTTCACTAACCCTTAAGGTATGTTCTTTACTGGATGGACCTGGGAAATTGTAACTTCCTTTGTGTTTTTGGGCTTGTATTCTGGCACCTTGGTTCTTTCCTTTGAGGTTTTAGGCTTATATTTTGGAACCTATATAATTTCAGTTTGTGTAGTGAGCATATGTACAGGTTTAAAGGAAAATTCATCCCCTTTTGGTATATTCCTTCTTGGTTCTAGTGGGAAGCCCCTATCCTTTGGAAGGCAGGCTAGGGGTTAGTCACGACAAGGGTCTTAGGGGACTGGTCGTGACAAAATCCTTTAATTAAAATGATTCCAAATAATGGATCTCTACCATTAATGAAGAAATAAAATCCTTAATTAAACACCATCACTAGTATAAAGTTGATAGACTTCCCAATGCTAAGGTCATTTGGTGTAAATGGATTTACAAGATAAATAAAGATTACACAGATAAAAACAAAATCAAATTCAAGGCCAAATAAGTGGACAAGGGTTACCTTCAATGAGTGGGTATTGATTATGTTGATATTTTTTCACTAGTTATTAAACATTCTTATATTAAACTGCTTCTTTATTTTATTTCTTTTAACATCTTTCTCATAAAAAATTAGATATAAATACTGCCTTCTTACATGGTGACATTAATGAGAAATTGTTCATGAA
The DNA here is from genome assembly GCA_963277665.1 of Viscum album. Lineage (NCBI taxonomy): Eukaryota > Viridiplantae > Streptophyta > Magnoliopsida > Santalales > Viscaceae > Viscum > Viscum album. The sequence continues at coordinate 1,156,697,784 of OY728165.1, read as the reverse complement.
ACATCTTGATGGTCATCAAAAGGAGTTCAAACCTTATTATTTTATTCTTTTAAATAAATCAATGAATAATTTAATATAAGAATATAGACAATGATATAAGAAATTTTACTCTTTTATGTTAGATGACCAATTTAAGAGGATCCAACAAGATGTATGTTTTTAATTTAAATGTGTTAAAATTTGCAAGATTTACCAACCACTTTAGAATTGATAGTTTTTTGGTAATGTGAAATAATATGAAGCTCATTAATTGTATCAATTCCCAATTGAAAGATGTTTTTTAGTTAAAATATTTAGGAGAATAAAATCAGATTTTATGTATGGAAACTATAAGGTAGAGACCTAATAAAGAGTTATAATTGTCCCAAAATGATTATATTGTGAAATTCCTAAAATGTTACATCATTAAAACCTTAAATCCAGTTAATGTTACTTTTGGTCAACATGTTAAATTCTCTTTGACTTGATCCCTTTCTTCTCCTATAGACATTGATTATATGTCAAAGATCCCTTATGCCAATATTGTTGGCATCCTAATGTACTTTATGATTTTCACTAGTCCAGCCATATGTTTTTATTAATGTATATTACATTATTAAATTTTATTGTTTATAAATTAATATTAGTTGATATTAAAATAATTCAAAATATTTTTAATATATTTAAGGTGGTGCTATTAAATTTTTTATTCTCCACATATTTACTACTCATTTTAATGTGAATGATTTTGAATTTTGTATTTTATATTTTAAAATTATTGACATCATGGAATTTTTCATTAACCTATTATTATGGATACTATTTGAATTATTTGATATATTATTTCAAATTTCTTTTAATTATTAAATTTTATTTTAAATTTCTGTTTTTAGTTGAGAGATTATTGCATAATGATAATATCATTATCTCTCTCTAATAATCCAGTATTATTCTGTTTTAATTTTAATTTTTCAAACAATTACTTTTCTCTGTTAAGATTATTTTTTTTAAAGGAATCGATCTTTTTTTATTTTGAAAATCATGTATAAGTGAATGAATTCTAATACGACACATATTCAATAAGTGCTTTCGTATTTTAAGTTATACAGTGCAAAGAGAAGTTTATTGTACATTCAACCTATGATGAATAGTTCTCACTACTACTCTATGATATCTCAAGGGATGAACAAAAACATTATATGACTTATTCTACTACCATGATGATACAATAAAGTTTATATAGAACTAAAGAACTAATATTTATGTTTTATTCTTCTTCTATTTAATTCCATTCTTTTTTCTTGAGTGAATAAGAATTTTTTCCATCTCTCACATGCTTTCACATCCTATTTAAACTATTTCATAAAAAATAATTCCTTATCATTGGGGTTTGAAACCCATATTATAATGTATAGACCATTCAGGTTGTGTCTCTTGGTATCTAAAGTCGGGATTATAATTGGTTTGTGACTCCTCATACAAAACTCAGGTTTCATTTGGTTATACGTCTACTAGAAAAAAGTATCATGTAATTGGGTTATGATTCCCCATTAAAAATAAGGTAGTTCACAATGTATATCTCACAGAGTGTGGAGTTATAAGAGTATAATTGGTCCTCTTTGGACTAAACTACTATAAAAAATATCCTTGTGTTATTTATTTTAATTTAAATATTAATTTATTTTGTAAATTAACCCTACTAATTATCTTTTATAATTATTATTATTCTTTAAAATTTTACTTTATTCTATTTACCCCAAACCCCATATATATTCTTATATCACCTATCTAACTTCATAGCCACTATAAGGATGGATATTCTATGCATGAAATAAAAAAATCCATTATCCACCTAAGCAAGATTAGTTGAGTTCAAGGAATGAATTCCCTATACAAGTCGTGAATGATTCAAACAGAATATGAAGTAGATAATATAGATGAATTCATGCCTTGAATGAACATACATGATGTGAATATTGTGTTTCCCATTCAATAAATGATGAACTCATACATTTTTCATCCTGAATGTAGTTTCAGAAATGAATGTTTGAGTTAAAAGAAGACTTAAGAAATGATTTTATTTAGATTCCAGGTTAACTTTTAGATGTTTTGAGTTTATAGCTCTCTAGGAAGTATTAGATGAATTTGATATGATATTATTCTAAAGGTAAATAGAATTCTATAAGTCTATCCCTCAAGGGTTTCTATTCCTATAAAATTTGATGGACTTCCACTATAGAAAGGGATGAAAAATATTGAATCTTGGACTTACTGTAATACTTCTAGAGAATAAAAACTATTTCATATGGATGTTTCTAGACTAAATTGAGGTTATTTTAAATATTTATATCCCATAATGACTAGATTGATGGGTAAGTTTGTTATTTTCTGATAAATTCAATAATATAAAATTATAATGGTGGGTATTATTTCTCTACTAGTTCATGTTTAATTGTGTAATTCACATTCAATTTTTCATCTATTTTCTCCTCTTTTATCATGACCATTGATAATCGAATTGGGAATTAATTTTTAAATGAACAACTAGTATGTATAATCCACCCCTGACCATTTTATGGATCAAAATAACTATGATTAAACACAATATTGAATCACTTAATTTATTACTGACTCAAATTATTTGACAAAATGAAAAGTGTTGTTATTGAATTAGATAGATAACAATATGATCAATGGTTCTATTATATTCAAAACCATGAAAAAAAAGATAAATTTTTTTCACTACGATCCCTAAGAACTTGAACCCAGGATTATATATTTTAGTACATTTTAACTTATTTATTCCAATTAATCTATTTTTGTTCTCTCAATCTCAATAAATGACAAAACATTCCTAAAATATGCCTAATTTATCTCAGGTGTATGACACACTAACATTGTATTAACTATATTAATTTAATTATTAATTGTTTTCTCTATTACATTTATAAATTTCATAATTTTTTATCCTTGTGGGAACTAATGAATCCCCAAGGAAAGTAAAATTTCGGAAACTACTGTTTCAACTAAATTAAATGTAGTTTTTTTAGTTTTTGTGATTTATTTGTTTTATTTTCTTCCCTACACTAGGTGTGTTCATGTTGTGAATTTTAGATTTTGATATTTTTCGGTAAAACACTCGAACATTGCCAAAGGGAAATATATACTCAAGTTCAACCTCAAATTGTAATAAATTCTAAGGATGAGAAAGAAGTAATCATATATAATGATGGATGGTTTTGGAAAATGAGAACATGGAATAGTTGGGGATGTATAACAAAGAGATCTAGGACTTCAAGCACTTATAGATTATAAAATACCATAAAACATGGGAGTTTATCCATATATACTCGTGTTACCAGTAGGTTCCACACACTTCTATAAAAATACAACATTAATCAAGATGATTTATAACTCTGTTTATTTTTCTAGACTAACTCATGAATAATGAAATTCACACATAGGGAGTTTTCTAGAACTCTTTGAGACATTCCAATTTCTAAAAAAATATAGTGATGTTGTTGTATTATGCTTATGCAAATTTTTATTAAGGCAAATAGAATTAGAATAAATACAAGGTATTCTACCTCATTGTATTAGGATATGGGAATATTTGGAAAGAATATTTTTAACTCCCCTCTTCCCTAATCAAAATTAATAAATACTTGGGTTAAATTTTTAAATTTTAATCAATGTGATGTTAAATAAATTTATAATTAAGGGTAATATTTTAATGAATAAATCAAGAAATGCATGTATCTTGGAAACAAATTTTGGTTATTAATTAAAACATTTTATAATGTTTTATCATAGAGAAATGGGTCAATTGTGAATACTATAGTATGAATATCACTAAAGAAATATTATCTAGAAGAAAGATACACCCTATTATATGAAATGGAAAGAAACAACTTTTAATGAAAAACTAAAGGAGTAAAAAGGAGAGTAGTCCACATGATCAACAACAACAAATAGATGGTGTCCTGGGTATACTCCATTACCAAAAATATGGATTCAATTGTTTTAATGAAAGAACCTCAAGGTACATATACAAAAGAATTACATTATTTTGATTACAGTTGTTAAAATAATTTTCAGGGTAGGTGACTACAACTAATGTAATAAAAATGTCATAAAAACAATATAGATATATAAACAGAAATAAATATCATCACTTTAGAGTCAAATCCACAGACTAGCATATACTTTTTCCATATTCATGACCATAAATGGGGCCTCTATAAAGTAATTAGAGGATTATTAAAAATTCCAATTTGTGGATATCAATGACCTAAAATATAACTCTAGAGACTAAATATATTCATTCATATTCTTGGAATTTAAATATAGGAAATTTTTTGACCAAATTAGAGAGTTTATAAGATTAGTCTTACATGGAAGTTTTGAATTTAACCCATGAATATACTTAAAGGACATCTCACTGCGAAGTAAAAAAATAAAAAAAATATAGAGCTGAACCCAGCACTAAACTTCCAAGATAACAATTTGATAAAGATAAGGAAACATAATAAATAATCAAGAAATATATAAATATAATTATGATGAAGAAATATATTACTCCCAACACTATAAAATACAATATTACTCTTTCTATAGAGGATAAAACAAGGTAAAACTAAAACATAGAAAGGTGAGTTTCTTGAACACATTAAAAAAAATTAATATTAACATCCTTTTTTCATAATCCCTCAACAACATGGAAATTTATAAAAACATTATGAAAATTTAGGTGCCTAAAAAGAAGAATTTGTAGGAAATCAGCATCATCCAACTCATAGGGGAGTGTTTTACTGTAGTATCCAAATATTTACATATGAAACAATAGTAACCAGGAACTTTTTTAATTATTATTAATATTATATCTAATAAATTTGGAAAAGAACTATGTGACCTAGGTGAAATCATGAAAATCATGTCATACACCACGTTTAAAAGTCATAGATTTGAAAATAAGAAGAAAATGAAAGTTTCACTCTAGCATGTAGATTAAAAAGTACGCCTAGGGTACGATTGAAGATATTCTAGTCAATGTGGATAGATTCATATACCTATAGTATTTATTTGTGTTGTAAATGGAATAATAATTCACACCCTTCATATTAAGAAGTCCATTCATGGATAACAGAATATCAATAATTGACATAAAAAATGTGGAGCTATGTTTGAAAGTTAGTGAGCAGAAAGTGTGTTTTAAAAGACATAAGGAAATAAAGAATTATGATGTAAATAATGATGATCAAGATGAGTAAATCATTATAATAAATAAATTTCTTATTTTAATTTAATAAAAAATATAAGGTAACTATTTTCAAATAAAAATAATAAAAATAGAAATGTTGAACATAAACAATGTTAAGGGATAATTTCGCTAGCCATAGAGGAGAAGTTGGAACAAACAAGGTTAAATAGGGGTAGTAGGTATGGATGTTACATGGTCTAACCATTTTTTTAGTTATAAAAAAGTACTAGTGTATAAACCCAATGAAAGTAGAAAAGTTTTTAACATAAGGAATTGTGTGGCCATTTCTATAGGATGGTTGATGACCCATCCAGGTTGACATGACATCATTGATTCCACTCATTAATCCAAATAGGAAAACCTCTTTCCAGCTATGCATCAATGGATATAAAATAGGTAATTTCATGATTCATGGTCATAAAAAAAATACTTCTAAGAGAAAAATCATGTTTTTATGTAATATTATGATTTAAAATTCCTTCTTTAGGATGTATTCTCACATTTACATATTTTATTTGACATTTAAAGGTCATATGCCTACACATTAAATTCATTATTTTAAATATTTTGTTCTATTATGGAAAGAGAAAAAAGAAAATAGAAAGAAGGAACTTGAATATGTTGCAAGTGATTCACATTGTGAAAAGAATTTTCACACTATGAACAGTTACAAAAAAACCTACATAATAAAATGTTAATATTTCATGGATGTGAGTTTAATCACATCAATTTAATAGGGAAGTTTGAGTTTTAACTTGAGTATATTCTATTACTCACCTACATGTATTCTTATAAGTTTTAAATTAGAAAATTATATGACCCCCACATAGAATTTTTTATTCAATTACTAAACTATGAGACATAAATTTCTTAGTAAAAACATCGTACTATGTTTTTTTGGATTTTTATTCAATAATTTTGAATGAGTAGAATGGGGGAATTAATTATTTATGATAAACATGGGGATTTAGATTAAACAAATCATGATTTAAGAGATATTTTTAGATTATATAATTCAAATTCTATGTAGTTTTTTCATGTTTTGAATTTCTAAATTTTCTATTGATTTATTTCTTATTAGTGTGAATTTACATAATTTATTGTATAAATTTTATATTCTCATTCACAAAATATTATCTAAAACTAATATTTATATTATATTCTTAAGGATATTTCTTAAGATACTCAGGTATGATTTCTTATGTAACATGTATTTTCTCTTGGTAAATATATGATTTTACAAAGTCACATTTAAAATTATTTAAGAATTTACTTTATCCTTGGACCCATATTTATATTTATCATTATTTAATACTATAGAAATCATGGATGACATTATTATGAAAAATAAATGTTACAAGACAATTTTTCCATTCAAATCCTACTCCTTTCATTTTTCATGATATTTAAAATTTAGACTATGGGAGAGAGATTGTTCACTATTACATATAAATTGAAATTATCGTATTGGTTTAGTTAGTAGATGTGAGGCTTGTTCCAATCATGAATTTCAAAACAAAATTAAAAAATGGGTTGTGCTTTTGGAGGGTCAAAAATCACCATTACATGAATAATGATCTTGATCATTTGAAATTGGGTGGTGAATGTGAGAATAATAATTAAATTACTTTTTATTATCATGAGAAATTCATTTGTGAATAACCACATTTTTAACCTTATTATTTATAATCATAAATTACATACCTACCCAAAATCTTAAGGGTCATTTAAATATCATTTCAAATCTGTCGTGATTAATTTTTATTTTATTTTTCTATACTATGTGGTGAAGGTATATGTATTTCAATTTTGTGGAAGGAAACAATATTGGAGTTAAGAGAATAACTTCATTTACCTTGATAACTTTAGTGGTGGGATAAAAGACATAAAGTGAGGTGAATTGAAATTTTCATGCATATTAAGAATGAATTTAAATTTTTAAATGAAATAGAGGAGGGTAATGGTTAATTTAATAGTTTAAGATTAAAATATATGTTGTATTGTTTCTTTGAAAAGTAAAAATTTGATAAAAAAATTATATTAGAATTTAGATCACTTAATTCTCTACTGAGTAACTTGATGTTTATGAAATTGGAATTATAATGATGGTAGGGTGAGAGCCCTTTTAGTATGTTGATATTTAATTCTTCAGGACATGAATTAATTCATGTGTGGGGTAATTTCCTATGTAGATTCCATGGATATGTTTTTCATGTTCAAATTAATTAATTTTTGAATTTAATTTTTAGTTTTTTTAACATAATATTTTTTTATTTAATGTGTGAGATAATAAGTTTTTAAATCATTCTTTGAAGAAAAGAGTAAAATGGGTTAATTGTGAATAATTTTTTATATTAATTTTACATTATAAAAAATGTTTGTTTTTATGTATTAGGAACCTATAAATGCCAAATGGATTTTAATGGTATTTGGACAAAAATTGGCCAACAGCTAGTCATCCCTCAACCAAGTTCCAGCCACCTCTCCAACCCAAAGGGTAGTTGACCAAGAACTTATAAATTCTAAGAAAATTAATATTAGAGTAAGAGAAATACCCAGGCATGGTACGTGCATATGTGTGTGTAGGGGGGAATAGTGGATAACACCTTAGTGCAGGCCAATAGGATTGATAATAGGAGTCCACAGAATCCTATTCAGGCTTTTTCTATTAAAATAATTTTGAATCAATGTTGAAATTATAGAGGATGAATTAAGAACACTCTAATGTGGGATGTCCAAATGTGGGAAACACTAAATCACATTCGAAAAACAAATTAATTTTAGCCCACGTCCACATCACCTCACCTCAAACATTCTTCTATGACACCTTCCTCATTTCTCACCATCTTCATTTCCATTTATATATGGATAACACTATTTCCGCCATTGGAATATTGGTCTCAAGAATCACAACCACTATGATGTTGAGAAATAAAACATATACTCTTTTGGAGCTCATACATTCCAATGTGAATCCACTATGAGGATGGAGATGACATGTGTGCAACAAAGGATCCATTATTAAGGATAAATCAATAAGAGTAGAGTTCATGACCTGAATTATCTATACACACCATTAATTATTTTAAAATAATTTAAAGAATAAAATATAAAATAATTAATTCCTTTAATGATCATATAAAACTTGAACAATGTGTTTCCCATACATGAAAATCTAAAATTTCACATTTCACATATAATAGCCTTGAAGCCACACTCCCGGATCTTGTGTAGAAAACATAAATTTTACATTACCAACTTTGAAACCTATGAATGTGAACCAATTTTATCTATCCAAAAATTACAAAATAAAAAAAGAAAAATATTTTATCACAGACATTATCAATGATGTTTTAGGATTAGAGTTTTGGGAAATTAGTAAAAACTCTTATCATCATATATTCTTAAACAACTGGTTCATTAAGGTAAACATTATCTCCCAATAAAACCAACATTTATTATTTCAAATTAATCATCATAATAATCAATATTAAATCCAATCAATACATAAATTATTAAACCTCATTCTTTATAACCTAGGTAAAAGGAAACATAGGAAGTGTGACCTAAAATGCTCAATAAGTGAAAACTGAAGAATTAAAATTTGAATGTCATCAATGATCATATGATGAGAATAATTGTATGATTATATAATCAATGTTCATGAGTATAACATAAGAATATTCATAACCATAAATACCATGATAATCAAACATGAAAACAAGGAATAAGGATTTAACAATGTTAAGAGTCATTATAATCAATAATCATGAGCCATGTGATATCAATATCGATCATTAGAAACATTATAAGCACATAGAAATCATTGATAAAATGTATCATTATCTTCTAAAAATATCATCACAGAAATTATTACAAATTTAATAAAAAATATGGCCCACTTCCATCTTTGTAGTACCTAATGCATTGGATCACAATCGGGACACACCAATTGTATAAACTATATCTGGGTCACCCGAAACTATCTAACCACACCCATCGTATAAGATATATCATTATACCCATTACATAAAGATGTAAACCAACCACAAATAAAGTACATAGATCTTTCATTTCATCATAAAACATAGATAAACAATCATTATTCCTTTTATAACATGATTAAATCATGGAAAAAATGGGTTTCATGAAAATATCTTTGAAACATGATTAACACATAGAAAAGAAATGAGTTCCACAACAATATATTTGAAACATGATTAAACTATAGAAAATAAATGGGTTCCATAAAAGTCATTTTGAAACATCATTAACCCATGTAAAATAAATAGTTTTCAGAACAATATATTTGAAGCATGATTAACTCATGGAAAAGAAATGGGTTTTATACCGATCACTTTGAAAAAATCATAATCCATCTAGATAAATAATGAGGATGGTATAATTTCAAAATATCCCCAATATATCATAAGTAACAAGAATTTATGTTGATATTGATTAATTTAAATACCATTAAATACATTTTGGAGGAAAATAACCTTTTCATTTTAAAATAAAATTTAAAAAAATAAAAATTGAAACAATATTGTGAAAATACCTTTCATTGAAACAAAACTAGGAAGAATATAAAGGAAACCTCATGTAAAATATTGGACATGAAGTTGAAAAAATTAGTTCATGTCATAAATGTTTAAAATAAACATTCATTTAAATACATTTTGAAAAGGGGAATCAAAGTGGGATATTTGGAAAATATTGAGAAATTTACATTTAAAAACTATTATAAGAAGTAAAAATATCGTATAAAATGGATTTATTAAATCATTTAGTTCTAGAAAATAACATTTCTTAAAACCTTTTAGAAAACATAGATATGGAAGAGAAATATACCTAATCCAAAAGAAAAATACAAGATCAGTATCACTTACAAATGAAATATTTTATGTTTATATAATAAATAAGGGAGTAAATATAAATTGAACATGTGATAAAAACTCATAACCAGATGAGAAGAAAATAAATTTGGTTCTGGAGAATAATTTCACATTATTTCCTCTAAAAGAAACATGAACATAATGAATCTCAAAAGAATGGAGATTATAACATAAATCCTTTTCCACTTAAGTAACTCTCCTTTCATAAGAATAAAAAATAATTACATCAAATGATACATTATATCTCATGAAAATAAGTATTTTCAAGATATAACATCTCAAATGGTAGTATATAAACCTCATAAATGAATATTAGTGCATATCATAAATGTGTGTCCCAAATAAAGATAATTTGAGAGGAATAACCTTTATAGAAATCCTACCATTGAATTAGAGAATTAATAGATTAATAGATTATGTGTATCAAATGTAAATCTATATTAAATAAGTGGAAATAAAATTTAAGAATATTATAATTCATTAAACACATAATTATAGAATATTAAATACAATGAAGAATTAATATAACCCAATAAATATAAATTGTGTTATGAAATTCTTTTCAACTTGGAAAATTTCATGTCAAATACCTTTAGATGAAATAATTTAAATTGAAACTTATAATTACATTATTTATAATTAATCATTATATTATATGTACTTTTTTGAAATCTATCTGTAAAATTATAAAATAAAGTGTTTTTAGGGATTTTATTTCTACATGATGACATCAATGAAATGATAAAACACCCATAAAAAATTTCGAACTAGACTCCTAGTGTTATTACATAGTTGGTCCCTTAACTAACTTTCTATGATGTCATTATCCATCATGAGCACCAACTCACCTCCTATATGAACCACCCTCATATCCACCAATTCCAACTTGAGCCTGATTCCAATGCACTGAATCAAACCAACACCTCACTATAATCCTGGAATCATGTTTATCTACCCACCAACTTCCCAATAACATTTTAACCATCCACTTATATGTTTCACCACACCAACAACCCTTCTGACATGAGGTTCATACACCCATTACTGATTGTTATTCCCCGCCATAGGAGTTTCCTTTTCATCACCTCATATAGAACAAAACCCCCCAATCTATGAAACCCATATGTGTGTGTATTATTCCCATGACATTACACTATCATGAATCACGAATAACATACATTCTCGCAGCCAAGAACTGTGACTCATCCCATGTCTCTCCCGTCCTATATTTGGATCCTAATTCCAATCCAACACCTCACTTATCCTAGAGTTCCAATAGTCCCAAAATTTTACATCCCATGAAAACTCAAGTTTCAACTAATGTCATGATATCCAGGATTGACATTGATTTACCTCCTATATTCTAGAGGCTTCTAACTAGTGGAAAGTGATTAACATAGTCATGGGGAGACAATACCTACTAAAACAAAGCCCTAGGAACGTTCTCGAATCTAATGAATATTCTTAATGACTTTTCTATATGAAAAATATACAAAAAATTAATATAATTTAAATGGGGATCCAAAAATTCCCCCATAGACCATAATAGAATGTATAAGACTATCTACATGATTCACTAAAACATCATAGAGTAACAACAACATATAAAATTTAAAACATTAATCATACATAATAAGCAGCACACTGGCCAGTATATGTTGAACAATACTAAAAGGAAAAATACACAACCACTAAACCATATCACATAATTTAACCTACTAAATACTTATAATCCCTGACTTACTAACTAAAAAATTACATCTCTAAATGATATATGCTCCTCGAGAGAAAATAGTAAACTCTACCCACATATATCGAAACCCATTCCATATAAACGAGTATGGGATGAGTCCAATGACCCAACAGAAATACCCAATGTATCATTGATACTGAGTGCTATTATGATCAATTGGATGTTCCTGTAATGCATGTATAGAGTGTGGTTTTGTTTTAAAACACACTCATTGTGAAACATAATATTCAAAAAACACATAATCATACATGTTAGGTCATCATTTGATAACCAGAAGTCCATGACACTTAAACCTACCGACTGTGTCTCCTTGGTAGAATAGTGAACTAACCTTACACCATAGATCCCAAACCATGCACGTGGAATCATGGTAGAGTGTTATAAAAGTCCACAAACACTACCACCAAGGTGTAAGGTGTTATCCTTTTTCCAAGTTCTGGACTTTCCTTTTCCCTCAAGGAGGCATCATGCACCAATCCTAAACGATCCCTTGTAACGTAGGGAAGTTCATTCATCCACATCTCATAGCACATCATAAATTAGGCCCCATATCACTCATGTTGATCCATATAACAGCCCGGGATTTTCTAAGATATATTTGTTTTAATTTCATTCATATCTTTGTTGTATGATACACCAAGATTATCTTGTGGTATACTCAACACCGTATTAGATTGCAGTATACGCAACACTATTCTTAGATTTTCTTACACACAATTTCAAGTTCGTTTGATAATTGTCATTCTACGAAACATTGAGTATATATATATATATATATATATTAAAAGTATAAATGAAAAATGGTTGGATTATGTTATAACGAAACAACATAAAATTATTGCACAACATGCAACCCTGACAAGGCATGTATTATACGCAATCACGACGTTCCTCGATAGTGTGTGTTGTACGCAATACCAGGTTTTACTAAACAATGATATATTATTAAAATATTATTAGAACTAGCCATTATGAGTAGTAATACCCAATTTTAGAAATTTTTTAAATTTTATTTTTCAAAATGGACTTCATTTTTGGATTTGGAATATCTAAATTAGCCTAGGATGAAATTATTGTATTTTTCGAAAAACATTCAATTTTTGATGAATAGTGAAAACACTAGGTTACTCTTTAAAAACCTACTTTTTATTTAAAAAAATATTTATTTTATTTAATTTCATTTTAGTTCAAAATTGATACATAATACCTTTATATGTTCAAATTAATTCAATAGATTCATTTTATAATAATTTTAGATATATAAAAATTTTATTGAACTTTTCACCGTTTTTTACCCACCTCCTAAGAGAATTTGCAAATTTACATAAAACATAATTTTACCGCTTCTGTGAATGGAATTTCAAAAATACGAGAGACACGGTTGATGTTAGTAAGTAAAATGTGGTTCAATGAGATTAAAATAATTTTTTGTGAACAGTATCTTTTTACTTTTTTTACCACGGTTAAAAGTAAATGGGGTAATTGAGGGTAAAATGATATTATTATTATCCTAACACATGTCCTAATTATATTGGATAAGTGTAATTAGACCAAAAACAACCCTAGGAATAAAATATGACCATTTAGGCCCACGTGGATTAGATTAGGACATTTATAAATAATTTATTTAAAGAAGGGTTAAAATAGTTAAAATCAAAGTTTAATAACTAAATCATTTTTAATATAGGGTTATACATAAGATAAATGAGACTATAAATATTCATTATAATTCTAAAATGATTTACTACATAATTATATTTAATTTGTAATTTTTATACGTTAAATAATATAATTTATTTATGACACAATGATGATGTAGTAATTATCTTATTAATGAAATATTGACATAATTGATGTTATAAATAACCAAATAAATTTAATTTGAGACTTTTTATGAATTAAAATAATTTTATACATTAATATGACATGTTAGTAGTGATTTTATTTACTTTTTTCGCAGTAATATTTCTGTTATGATTTTCACAGAAATCAATTACCAAATATTGTCAAAATTGACATAAAATAGTTTTTAAAAAAAATATTATATTATTAATTGTTTTTTTATTCCTTAAAATATAACGTTCGGAAAAATGACTTAAATAAGGTTATATATGTTAATAATAAAAAAAATTGGGGTTTTTTGGCTTGTTATATTATGTTTATTAGCCTTATAGTATAAGAAAACAAAAAGACACGGTAAAAGTTAAATTATCTATCTTAAATTTAAATTTAAATGATAAGGTTAAAATATATACCTAATCCTGCCTAAATGGATGAGTTTATTTCGACCCATCCCCACCTTATCTTCTAAATACATTAATTTGGAGCTATAAAAAACCGAATATTACTTTATAATAAAATAATATTTTAATTTTTCAAAGGTGCCTCTCTCCTCCCTTATAAAAGGGAACCTCCTCCCTCTCTTCCTCACACCACTTTCAGCTTTCATGCTCGGCCAAACCCTGCCAAATTCTCTTATCCACTTCCCTATAAACATCCTAGAGGTCCTGGTCTTCTTCAAATACCAATTTTAGTGCCCTAAAAGGAGGTATCAAAGAGGCGCTTCAAAGAAGAGGTAATGTCCGTTACCGATTCTTTCAACATTATTTCTTCTTCAACATCTTCTTCTTTATTTGTTTCATTATGAAGTAATAACATCAGTATACCTTATATTATGATATGTTATTATAAATATTAAACAACCCTATTTCACCTTCTATCCATCCTATGGAAAACAAAATCACTGCGCGTGCGTACGTACGGAATACCGTCTCCACGCCGTGGTGTAATCTATTTTTCCACCAACACCTTACATGGATGGGTATAATGGTGTAATGAATAACTATATATGGTTATTATAATATCATATTGATTATGATATATTATACCATCCACTCCAATTCTATTCAATAATTATGGGAATGATATCATCGATCGTGCGTACGTACGGACTACCTTCACCACGACGCAATGGGATTCATTCTCCATGTTAACCATACATGAATTATCATAAAGTTTATATAATGAATAATAATGAAATATATGAAATAATAATTCTAATGGATTTATTTATATATATATATTTTTTTCATCCATTTAGTTTAATTCAATTTAATAAGGAAACAAAAACAGTGTTCATGCGTACGTATAGCCTACCATCTCCATGAACGGTGTATTTCATTTCTTTTACTGATCAATAATATATTTGTATATTATGAATATATATTATATATAAATTGTGTTTCAAATTATATAATTATTTAAATCATGATATAAGTAATAATATAAATAATGACAAATCGAAACACATATAATAAATGAAATGATTTTACCCAAAAAGATGCTTTAACATGGAATTTAAAAAAGAACGGGTAATATAAAGTTATAAGTGAAACATATATTATATAATAACAATGAATAAGATTATTTAATTAGTCAATGAAATTATTTAAATCATTATATAGGAGTTTCGGACACATACAAAGCATATCAGTCCTAAGGTAAGGGATATTTTTGCAAATCTCATTTTTATCGGAGATTGCTTATTCGTAAGTATTTACTGGGGTTATTTCTATCATCCATTTACATGTTTTATATAAGTTTTTTTCATGTATTTTTAAAGTCCCTTTTAAACATTTTTGACTTTTACTACATGGTATGTATGGAATCTCTCTTTAACGAAGTACTTATTGACTTCTCCGGCAAAAGTACGAGAAGAATGTTTTTTTAATTTATATGGAACGAACGGATTTTTACAGTCTTATAAAGCCTTATTTTCATTAAGATTACTCCAAAATATTTCATGTCTATTTTCAACAAAATCCTTTTCTTTTAAAATTTCATGACATTTTTTGAAAAGAAAATTATTTTGAAGAAGAAAGAAAATTTTCCTCAAGAATTCATTTCAAGTGTTTTATCAAAACCATTTTCCATCTAAGATGGAATTATTTCATATGTGTATGCTTCTAGTATAATGTCTATATGATTTACATGTTTTCACTTTTCTTATGATGAAATGTCCATTTGTTTTATATGGATTAGGAGATGATTGGATGATGTTTATGAAACCCATTTTATTCTTTGGGTTATGGTGAATGTTTTATGTTTATTTTGTAGCACAAGTTAGAATGATTTCATTATAAGATAGGTGGGACCTATATCTCCCTCCAATGAATTGGGAAAAGATTTATATATCATGATATATACATGGATGGAATGGTAAGTTAATCCGGTTCAGTGTTACAGGACTGAAGCGAGGAGTGAACTCGATTCAGAAAGGGACTTTGTCCACTAAGATGGTATTGGCAGCAATACCTTGAATACTATGGAAATCATAACAAGTGCTGAATGGTTTCCACAATTACATGTTTTATTCCCATGTTATTTTATCATTATTGATGTTCCATTATGATCTATGCCTTATGTACTTCCATTTTTTATCTCATTGCTCAAGATTTTCATGTTTAAACATTATGGTCATGTTTTTAAGTTCAAATGTATATGGTTTGTTTTATTTTATCCATGCTTACCCATACTGGGCATTTGAACTCACCCTTTATATGTTTTCTTTTCCCTAGGATTTAAAGAATGGTTTTAGGTAAGAAAACCAAAAGGGGAAGATCATTATGGGAGATGTTGAAGATCTTTCACCATGATTAGAAGATTACGTTCTGAGTTTCCAAAGACACTAAACTGTTACGGTCCTTGTGTGTATGTTTTTGTTATGTATTAGGTATTCCGTAGAAGTAATGTAATGTCCATGTACGTCAAGATTCGGGTCTCTATAGTTGGTATCAGAGGAATGGTTTAGTCAACCTTTGGAAAGTAGGATGCGAAAATGTTAGTGATATCCCTAGAGATATTTCTCAGGTATGTCTATGGATGTCCCTAAGGATAAGTATACATATAGGATATAGTCCAATAACTACGGTAACGATCATAGAATTTAACCTAAGATGTTAGATATTGAGGGTACTCCCCCTTTACTATGTGGTTTTCCCTAGCATGATTTTTTCCTCTCAAACTATTCTTTTTGGGTTTTAGAACATTACTGGAAACCAGAAGATTCAGGATAATATAGGATATGACAGACAATGGAATGATATTCTTCATGAGAATCCAAATAAAACAGGATTTGGAAGTCAAAACATATTTATTAGGCATAATCAGCAATCTCATAATATGATCAATAATCTCAACTTTGTTAAGTTTTCCGACACAGATAATAAGAGAAAGAGGGAGTTTCATGATGATCATAGTGGAAAGAAAGTTCAATTTCCATCATGTAAATCATGTGGGAAGTGGCATCGGGGAGATTGTTTCAAAGGAACTGGAAGACACATTGGGTGTGGAAAATAAGGACACAAATCCAGTATGTGCAATAGAAAAGGTTCAGTTAACACCATGGACAAGGATAATGGTATTTCTAAGACATCAACAATGATTAGATGTTTTAAAAGTGGAATGTACGGGAATTATGAAAACCAATGCCCTAAGGGAAAATCTCATAAAGAGAATCAGCATGGTCATATAGGTAGTATTTATGTGGCTGATGATGAGGAGACTACAAATGATATATGAGATGAAAGAAGTGTTAAAGCTCGGTCAGTTGTTTAAGATGGTAGTGGAATGATTTCATGTTTATCAAGAGTTGTGTTGTTTAGTTAATGGTACTATGGAATAGAGAATCATCTAAGGATTGTTACACTACTGTTTTTCCTAAAGTATTTGAATGTATATGTTGAATGGTACTGGTAACCGTGGAAGGTTATTCATATATTTTTGGAAAGTAGATGATATGATCATAATGAAGGGATAAAAAGATTATGAGATGTATGATTGTATTCATGAGCTCATGATTGATATAAGGACTAAGTGATATCATGGTATGATTATGTAGAATTTTGAGGATTTTGGTATTTGGAAAATGTTAACTTTTAACTGCATTCTTGTTTTCACTAATGTTCAATGGGTATTAATTCTTCAGGAGAATACATGATTAAGGTATTCACATGTTTGTAATTTGACCAACAAGATATATCTTATTATATATGGGAGATAATTGATGGCATTCAAATGATTGTTATGTGACATTTCAAGTAATCAGTTTCTTTATAATATGAGCTTGGACCGAAGTATTATAGATAAGCCTTATGATTGGAATGGATTATGTTGGACATAAGTTAGTATTGTTTAAGGATATAACTTTTTTCAATATTATTGATGAGATGTTATAGTAATGTAGTTTTAGAAAAAGGACAACCTGCAGGACGGGCGACAGCCCATCACGTCGGACAAGGCTGTTGGAATCGAACCCACAACTGAAGTGCGACTGGCCATTATCACCTACCAATGGCCTACAGGAAGTCCCTGGTTAGTATAAACTAGTTTCATTTTATTAATTGGTATGATATATGATGTATAAGTACATTTTTGGAAAGATATACCATAGATAGACTTATGTAAATAACTATTTCTAACCTTTTGTTTAAGACAGATGGAATGACCCATCATTCTATCACATGATCTTCTAACACTTCACGAATGACAAATTCAACTTCATTTATTTAAGAGTTGAAGTGGAAATTTTTCAAGGCATGATCAACGGCGAGATTATATCAAAATAAAGTAAGTATTTCTTATAATTAATATTATTAGAGAAATGATCTTGAGAACCAAAAATGTTGTCCTTGTGCCCTTATATCTAATGAATCAGATTCTACATTAGATCGTCAAAAATTTATGGCTTTGTGATTGTTGGTGTTTCCATAGCCATGGTCTCTACAACTCTCCATCAGAACATGATGGTTAGATTTCTCTTCCATATACATATTTTCACCTATGTTCTCCTACGTGGAAACCCAATGATGAGTTAATTTGGGTAACCGTTACATTTCATACATTATTTTTTAAATTTATTTTTTGGTATTTCATTTTATGATGTGGGATTCTATGAATAGTAAATGATTTATAACCCCGATGAATTTCGAGGGTGAAATTCATTTTAAGGGGGGTAGAATGTAACAACCCAAGATTTTATAAGATATATTTGTTTTAATTTCTTTCATATCATCTGTTGTACGATACACCAATATTATCTTGTGATACACGCAACAGCGTATTAGCTTGCAGTATACGCGTCACTATTCTTAGATTGTGTTACACACAATTTCAACTTCGTTTGATAATAGTCATTCTACGTAACATTGAGTATATATATGTATATATATTCAATGTATAAATGAAAAATGGTTGGATTCTGTTATAAAAAAAAACAAAGGAGTCTTTCACAACATGAAAACCTG
Organism: Viscum album; assembly: GCA_963277665.1. Classification (NCBI taxonomy): domain Eukaryota; kingdom Viridiplantae; phylum Streptophyta; class Magnoliopsida; order Santalales; family Viscaceae; genus Viscum; species Viscum album. The sequence goes on along the minus strand of OY728165.1, from coordinate 1,156,678,593 downwards.
AGGTGGCTTGCATTGCACGCAATCGAGACATTCCTCGATAGCGTGAGTTGTACGCAATACCGGGTTTTACTAAACAACAATATATTATTAAAATATTATTAGAACTACCCGTTATGAATAGTAATAGCCACTTTTTGAAATTTTGTAAATTTTATTTTTCAAAATTGACTTCATTTTTGGATTTGGAATATCAAAATTATCCTAGGGTGAAATTTTGGAATTTTTTTGAAAACTTTCAATTTTTGATGAAGAGTGAAAACACTGGGTTACTATTTAAAACCCGACTTTTTATTTAAATAAATATTTATTTTATTTAATTTCATTTAGGTAAAAATTGATACATAATACCTATATAAGTTCAAAGTAATTCATTGTAGTCATTTTATAATAATTTTAGATATATAAATATTTTATTGAACTTTTCGCCGTCTTTTACCCACCTCCAATGAGAATTTGCAAATTTACATAAAAAATAATTTTACCGCTTTTGTGAATGGAATTTCAAAAATCTGAGAGACACAGATGATGTTAGTAAGTAAAATGTGGTTCAATGAGATGAAAATAATTTTTGGTGAATATTAACATTTTACTTTTTTTTACCACGGATAAAAGTAAATAGGGTAATTAAGGGTAAAAATGATATTATTATTACCCTAACACATGTCCTAATTCTATTGGAGAAGTGTAATTCGACGAAAAGAATCCATAGGATTAAAATATGACCATTTAGGCCCACTTGTATTAGATTAAGACATTTATTATTAATTTTTTTAAAGAGGGTTTAAAATAGTTAAAGTCAACGTTTAATAACTAAATCTTTTTTAATATAGGGGTATACATAAGATAAATTTGACTATAAATATTCATTAAAAATATAAAAAGACTTCATACATAATGATATTTTATTATTAATTATTAGACATTAAAAAATTTAATTTATTTATTACATAATGATGATGCAGTAATTATCTTATTAATGAAATATTGACATAATAGATGTTATAAATACCCAAATAAAAGTAATTTAAGAATTTTTATGAATTAAAATAATTTTATAGGTTAATAGGACATGTTAGTATTGATTTTATTAACTTTTTTAGCACTAATAATTCTGTTATGATTTTCACAAAAATCAATTACCAAATATTGTCAAAATTGACATAAAATAGTTTTTAAAACAAATATTTTATTATTATTTGTTATTTTATTCCTAAAAATATAATTATAATCCAAATGACTTATATAAGGTTATATATATTAATAATAAAAAAATTGGGGTTCGTTTTTCTTGTTATTGTATGTTTATTTAGCTTATACTGTAAGAAAACAAGAAGACACGGTAAAAGATAAATTATCTAACATAAAGATAAATTTAAATGATAATGTTAAAATAGATACCTAAACTTGTCTAAATTCTATTGTATGAGATGATTTGGACCCATACCCACCTTATCTTCGAAATAAATCAATTTTGAGCTATTAAAAACTGAATATGACTTTATAATAAAATAATTGTTTTAGTTTTTCCAAAGGTGCCCCTCTCCTCCCTTATAAAAGGGAACCTCCTCCCTCTATTCCTCACACCACATTGAGCTTTAAATCTCAGAAATACCCTGCCATATTCTCTTATCCACATCCATAGAAACATCCTTTATGTCCTGGTCTTCTTCAATGACCGATTTTAGTGCCCTAAAAGGAGGACTCAAAGAGTCGGTTCAAAGAAGTGGTAATGTCCGTTACCGATTCTTTCACCATTATTTCTTCTTCCACTTCTTCATATTTAGTTGTTCAATTATGAATTAATAAAATATGTATCACTAATATACTAATATGTAATTATAAATATTAAATAACCCTATTTCACCTTCTATCCATCCTACGGAAAACAAAATCACCGCGTGTGCGTACGTACGGAATACCGTCTCCACGCCGTGGTGTAATCAGTTTTTCCTCCGACACCATACATGGATTTGTATAATAATGTGAAGAATAACTATATATGGTTATTATAACATCATACTGATTCTGATACATTATTCCATCCACTCCAATTCTATTCAATAATTATGGGAATGATATCATCGCTCGTGCGTACGTGCAGACTACCGTCTCCACGACGTGATGAGATTCATTCTCCATTTAACCCTACATGAATTATCTTACAGTTTATATAATGAATAATAATGAAATATATGAAGTAATAATTCTACTAGATTTATGTGTGTATATATATGTATGTCATCTATTTAGTTTCATTCAATTCTATAAGGAAATGAAAACAACGTTCATGCGTACGTACGACCGACCGTCTCCATGAATGGTGCATTTCATTCCTTTTATCGATCTATAATATATATGTATATGATGAAACTATATTATATATAAATCATGTTTTAAATTCTAAAATTATTTAAATCAGCATATAAGTAATAATATCAAGAACGACAAGTCAAAACACATACGATAAATGAAATGATTTTACCCAAAACGTTGCTTTAACCTGGAATTTACAAAAGAACAGGTAATATAAAGTCATAAGTGATACATATATGATATCATAACAATGGATATGATTACGTAATAAGTCAATGACATTATTTAAATAATTATACCGGAGGTTTTGATCCATATGAAGCATATCAGAGCTAATGTAAGGGATAATTTTTCAAATCTCATTTTTATCCGAGATTGCTTATTCGTAAGTATTTACAGGGGTTATTTCTATCATCCGTGTCCATGTTTAAAAAAAAATTCATTTATGTTTAAATACCTTTATCCCCTTTTTTTACTTTTACTACATGGTATGTATGGAATCATTATTTTACGAGGTACTTTTTGACCTTTCTGGAAAAATAATGAGAAGAATATTTTTTAACTTATACGGCACGAACGGATTTTTACAGTTTCACAAAGCATTATTTTCATGAAGATTCCTCCAAAATATTTCATGAATATTTTCAACAAAATAATTTTCTTTTAAAATTGAATGACATTTTGTGAAGAGAAAATGATTTTGAAGAATAAAGGATATTTTCCTCAAGAATTTATTTCAAGTGTTTTATCAAAACCATTTTCCATCTAAGATGCCATTATTTCATATGTGTATGATTCAAGTATAATGTCTCTATGATTTACATGGTTTCTCTTTTCTTATGATGAAATTTCCATTTGTTTTATATGTATTAGGAGAAGATGCGATGATGTTTATGAAACCCATTTTATTATTTGGGTAAAGGTGAATGTTTTATGTTTATTTTGTGGAACCAGTAAGAATTATTTCATTATGAGATAGATGGGACCTATATCTCCCTCCAATGCATTGGGTAAAGATTTATATCTCATGAGATAGACATGGAAGGAATGGTAAGTTAATCCGGTTCAGTGTTATAGGACTAAAATGAGGAGTGAACTCGATTTAGAAAGGGACTTTGTCCACTAAGATGGTCTTGGCAGAAATGCCTTGGCTACTATGGAAATCTTAAAAAGTGCTGAATGGTTGCCACAATTACATGTTTTATTCCCATGCTATTACCAATACTATATTCTTCACGGTGACATCATGATATATTATCCTCCCCCACACAAACATTGTTCACCTATCACAAGTATACATCATCAGAAACATACATGTGATTAAAAAAATAGGGCATGGGTCCCATCACACAACTCACCAACCCGTAGATATGGTAATAATAACTCAATAATTGCCCCATTTATAAACAACATCTTGAGACCCATATAAAATCTATATGGTTTCTAATTCCTCCACATGGACCAACCCACCACTTTTATTCCAAAAGAAGTTTTCTTATTGGGCTACACACATAACATATGTCATCATACAACAAGTACACACAAGAAAAACACAACTAGAAAGAATTAATATATAAAATATTTGGAAAACAAATCGTTACCCTCACAAGTTCAAAAAGGCCAAAAAAATTCAAACCAAGCCATTCTAAATTTTCATTAAAACCATGTTGAATCCCTATTTAATAACAATTAAAAAGTCATCACATGTCATCTTACTCAAGTATTTCCCCTAAAAATTTCATCAAAATGTACATTAGGGAGCCCATTTCCCCATTTTGAAATACCATTTCAAAAACCATTCTTAATTCATCCACTTATCTTGAAATTATCATTTAATTTGAACCCCTTTTTAAAGTACATTTTAAAAAGTAAATCTCCTTTATTTTAAAATCCTATCCAATTCCACCAAAAAATTATAATGAAGGCCAATGAAACTCATCAACCAAGGAACCAATTTTATAATATTTAACATTCTATAAAGTCCATGTTTACTATTAGAAAAATGTGTATCTATCCGACTTTATAGGGAAATATCACATAGGAATTCAATATATAGAATATATAATAAGGATAACACACAAACATATAATCACCAAAAACAAAAGAGACTCAAATAAAGTCAAGTCCACCAACCTCAACTGATAATAAATAATCCAGACTAATCTCTTACTATCCTCCTCTGAGTCCAAAAGATTATCCACCATAAAAACATTATCAAATTAATAAAATAATCATTTAAAACTAAAATTTCAATTTAGAATAATCAACACCAAACTAATTAGCCACCATCATGGAATTGAATCCCTCAACGATGGGGTGTAATCCACTTCCAACATGCACTTGAGCATTATCCGCACAATGAAACCAAATAACATCACTGATTCAATAATTAAATTCACCAAAATTTTATGTAAAACCTAAATAAATTTAAATAATGACATGTCACAAGAAAAATGATGAATCAAAGTATGAATAATTCCCCATAGTATATCCTTTATAATGACATCCACTTTTCACTATAGATTTTAGTTAATATTATTTGATCTTATTTGGATGTAATTTAAAAAAAATGGTCATTTTCATTTGAATATTTAGGAATTTTGGAAATTTTTATTTGAACATGGTTTAGGGGAAGCCATGTGGGGTCCCTTAAACATGTGGGTTTTTATTTTTATTTTTCTTGTACATAATTAGCTCACAATAAAAGTAAACTGTTTTGGGTAAAACATACAATTCTTAAGAGTAGCCATGTGAGGTACCATTCTTTTGGAGATATCTAGAACATAGCATGAACAAAGATTGGTAAATCATGTGATAAGTGTGTTATAGATTCTGTAATGGGATAGTGAATTTCTACATGATTGGTACACAATTGGGAAACCATGTGGCCAAAGTGTGTGTGACTCCCATATTTCATTTAATTGGATTAAATAACCCTTTTCCCTCTGATAATTCTAGAGATTTGGGACTTTTTTTCTCCCATCTTGTACAACCAAACTAGGTACATCCAAGGGAGATCCTCTCCATCATCCCATATTTAATTGGTAGGTACTCTATGCTAATTTCATGAAGCTCCTTATGTGGGGATCTGTTTGTTTGTATTCTACTACCTTCCCATCTCTTATTCTTTCTTTTCTCTTAGTATTGGCCTTTAGTTCAAAACCTAATGGGATATTTGGATTCATCCAAGGTATACGGAAGGTTTTAATGTCATGTTTTGGTTGTTATGTATTACTAATAATGTTTTTTCTTATATGAGAATTTCTTTCCATATGTGATGAATTTTGGAATGGTTTTAGAACAATTATACTTGGCCCAATGTTTGGCTTTTTGTGATTTTAATTTCTATGTGATGTTATCTTATTCTAAGGATTTAAAATACTTTTTTATTATTTTTAAAATATTTTTGATAGATATAGTGGGTTTTCTATGTTTTTTAAAGAAAATTATATCTTGGAATAATAGGTATAATTGATAAATTTCCTTGATAATTGTAATTCCATGTTAGGTAAAAGTTTTTTGGATTCTAAGCGATGATTAATGTGTGTTTGACCTCATTTGGGTCAATAATTGGTATAAAAGGGGTATTGGGGGAAATTTTTTACTTCCCTATAAGATTTTGATAAAAATAGTATTTTATAAAAATGGGTTTCAATGTGTCTTTAAAGGAGTGGTTTAAAAGAAATAGTTATAAAAGAGATATTTGAATTGGGATTTCAAATGCTTTAAGAATGTGGTTGCAGTGGATTGGCATTTCTATCTTTATGTTTTCAAGGCACATTTTGAAATTTAAGAATTTTTCAAAGTGTGTGAGACCCTCATTGAGCCATGTTTGATTTTTATTCTTCCCAAGTTGTCTTGTGACCCCATGTGCGGGGGAATATTTATACTTTCATTATATTTATTTATACTCATTAGTAGTAGTGAAATTAGGCCGATATCTCATGGGGGTGTAGGGTGTGAGACGTGATTTATTTTAATTTGAGTTATTCTTGATATATGTGATATTTGATTTCTCGCCTCTATTTTATGATTTTCATGTGTTTCTTAACAGACTAGTTGAGATAATGATGAGTTTAAGGCCTAGTGTAGAGTGTGTTGTTGAGGGACATACCTAGTCAGACTGAGTGATCCAATGGGCTATTTTTATGGTCCTCTAATATATTAAATGTGATCAAGGTTGCTTTTGAGCCCCTAAAAATGATATATCCTGGTGAGTTATGTACACTACCAAGACATGACAGGTTTAGTATTGAAAGCCTTGGTTCCTCATCACCTGTTTTGGATCTAGATAATTCTGTCTTATGATGATGACCATGATTCTGAAATCATATTTTTATGATGACTTAGGGAAATTTGTTTTGTATTTATATTTCATCCCATACTAGTTAATTATTTTATTAGCATGATTTCTCTATTTTCTAATTTGAAATTGTTGTGGACATGAGGGTACATATCATGTTTATTTTTTCTTAGGTGATGTCCCACGATTAATTTTAAAATTTATTTTTGAAATAATTTAGAAATTTTGGCCTTATTTTTAAAATGGAAATAAAGTGGATTTTTTTTGAAAATGATTTTTGATAAACGTTTTGTAAAAGGGGAAATAAATGGTATATTTGAGTATTCATTTATATATCATATTTTCTTGGTTAAAGTGAGTTTTTAAAAAAAACAGTGATTCATGGGTTTGATTAAAAAATATAGTTTTAGCTCATATGGGCCTTGTAACACCCCAAGCTTCCACGGTACGTTTCCCTTCGAATAATGCGATAGCGTGTGTTGTACGCAACCTCGAGTTCTAACACACACCACAACTAATTAAACTAGCCATTGTGAATAGTAATACCTACTTTTTGAAATAATATATATTTTATATTTCAAAATGGACTTCATTTTTGGATTCGGAATATTGAAATTAGCCTAGGGTGAAATTTTGGTACTTTTCAGATAACTTTTATATTTTAATGAATAGTGAAAATTACTAAATTTTATTTAAAATCAACTATTTTAATCAAAATAATTAATATTGATAAATTATGAATTTGAGTGGTTATAAAGTATAATTAGAATATATTTTTACCATTTAATTTAATGTTTGTCATTGGACATAATTTCACAGTTAAACCAGACATAAACAAGTGTCAATCTTTTGATAGTTATTATCTCTTAAAAACACACTTTTTATTTTAACAACGGGAATTAATGTTAAATTAATTTCTGCCACTTCTGTGTTTTGAATTTGGAAAAATGGATTACATATTTGGAATCAGGATGTCCAAATTATTTAAATAGGTAACTTTTATTTTTACACATTTTGAATAATTACTGCGGTAAATATTTTATTTACCATGGTTAAAGGGTAAATCCGGTAAATAAGGGTTAAAAAATAATATTATAATAATACAAAATTACCCTAAAACGTGTCCTAACCTTATTGGTGAAAAAATACCCGACCATGGGCATCCTTGGGTCGATTTGGGGACCTCTTAGAGCCACTTGTATGTGGTAGGGACACATTATATTAATAAAGTTAAAATAAAAATAAAAATGGCATAAGCTTACATCTTTTAGAAGAACAATTTTTACATAGGGTTATACATGTTGGATTTTCGATTATAAATATTCATTAGAAAGATAAAAAGATTTCCTACATAATGATATTTTATTTATAATTTTTAGACATCAAATAATTGAAATTATTAATGACACAATAATGATTCAATGTTTACCTTATTAATAAATCATTTAAATAAATAAGATTATAATGATTAAAATATTATCTAAAACCTGTCCAATTCTTATTGGTTGATGTTATTTAGAAAATGAGTCATCTTATCTTCGACCTCAATGATTTTTGGACCATTATAAACCGAATATAATTATATTATAAAGTAATACTTTCACTCTTTCCTAAAGAGCCCCTCCTCTCCCTTATAAAAGGAGACCACTTCTACTCATTCCTCACACCTCTCAAGCCACTTGGATCGCCCAAACTCTGCCCAAATACTCTCCCAACTTCCCTCACTACAATATAGAGGCCTTAGTTTGATCAGAAATCCAACCTACGGAGCCCTTTTGATCAAATCAAAAGGAAGAACCCGAAGAAGAGGTAATGTTTTCACCACCCCTTTTCAAGTTCCTTTCTTCTTCCACTTCTTCTTTCTTTGTTCTTACCATTCTAAAATAATAACTCCAGTATCTCACATATACTGTGATGTTATTATAAATATGGTACAACCATATTCAGTATTCTATCCATACTTTGAATAACATGTCACCATACGTGCGTACGTACGGCTTACTGTCTCCACGTCGTGGTGTAATTGTCATTCAATATATTATTATTTGGATGGGTATAATAACGATGTGCAACTAATGTAAATAATAAATATAACATGTTAATTATTCTGTATATATGATATAACATCCATTTATATATTATTTTAATTTCAAAAGAATTATATTGTCGCTCGTGCGTACGTACGGACTACCCTCTCCACAAACGCGATAAGATTCATTCTCCATCGTATCCATTCAAGTATAATTAACATTTGATGATTTAAAAATGATGTTTAAGGACTTGATATCATTATGGATATGAATAATATACAACCTTTCCTTTACAAACATGTTTTACGTAACAAAACATATAAAAGAAAACAAGTAAGTTAACACCCGAAACAATGATAATACTAAGATATTATAATCAAATAAATATTAAAAGATCATATGTGATATAATATTAATGTATATGATTATTGTATAATTTAATAACAATTATTTCACCATTATACAGGAGGTTAACCTACCCCATCCAAGGAAATGTACAAGGTAAGGGTTATTTCACAATCTCTTCATTATCTGAGGTTGTTTATACGTAATAATCTACTGGGATCTCTTTATCATACACATCCATGTTTCTTAAAAATGTATTTCAAAACATTTTTATTATTTACAAGAATATGGTTTAAAGTCATTTATACCCTTGTTTGACTTTTTATAAGAGGAATCTTTCCGTCGTTTACAAAACAAGGTCCTTTATAAGATGAACTTTGAGGATTAGTATAGAAGAACTTCCTAGAATTTTGGTATTGTAGAGATTTTGTGAGTTTTCCGAGAAATACATCCCTGTCTGGATACATGCAGGTAGAGGCGGCTCTGGCACAGATGTACCTAGGGGTAAAACCCGAAAACACCGCTTTGAGCTAGACTCGAATGAGAACGGGTGCACGACAACGGGCCTTGCTGCACTCTTGGTTACGACACTCCCGGGGGATATTCTTAGGATAACTCTCGTTTTCATTACAAATCATTATGAAGGGTTTATTAGTATATAATTCCTCAACAAAAACATTTTTATGATTATGGATTATATCGATAAATATTTCAATTTATGTTATGTGTTTTATAAGTATGGGATTATTTATTTTGATTCATAAACTGATCTAGTTTATGCCATTGTTTAGAAATGGCGCCTAGTGGAAGAAATGGAAACTGTATCAATGCACGCACTCCATATAGGGATTTCCCTCCTGCTCAAGATAATTATAGTGGGGCTGGTGATGAAACTGATGCCGATCAGCTAATCACCATACTGGGACAACTTACTCAGGTTATGAATAATATCCTTACCCGTATGGAGCACCCTGATCCGCAGCGTGGAGGATCAATGTTAGATCGATTCATGAGGCAACAACCACCAACGTTCAATGGGAGTACAAATCCCTTAGTAGCTGATCAATGGATAAATTTCCTAGAGAAAATATTTCAGGCTTTGGGGAGCAGTGAAAGGGAAAAAGTTATCATGGCAGTTTACCGCCTCACTGGAGATGCTGATAAATGGTGGTCATTGATTCAAAAGATGAAGGAAGATTATGAAGTATCAAATATGGAATGGAGGGAGTTCAAAGATATGTTTTTAGAAAAATACTTCCCTCGCGACCATCGAGCAGATATGGAAAGGCAATTTCTATGTCTGAGACAGAAGGAGGATGAGAATGTCGCAAAGTATGAGGCTATCTTTACAAGGTTAGCATGGTACGCTGGTGATTATATACGTAACCAAAGAAGTAAGATTGATCGTTTCTTTGATGGGTTAAAACCATTTCTCCGTCGAGCATTAGTCTCACAATCCTTTTCATCGTACGAAGGCATTGTCTCATGTGCTATCAAGACCGAAAAATAATTCTCTAAGTCTTATGACTTGAAAGCAAAGAAAGAGAAGAAGAGACCTGCTGATCAATCTGGGAATGGAAATAAGGGGATGAAGGGAATGGTTGAATATCCATCTTGTGGTAAATGCAGGAAGAAACATCCTGGTACTTGCTTGAAGGGAATGGGAGTCTGTTACAAGTGTGGTGAAAAAGGCAACCAAGCTTGTGATTGCAAGGGGAAGAAAGAAGCTACCAACGTTCAGTGCTACAATTGCAGGGAGATGGGGCATTATGCAAATGAATGTCCTAAGCGTCAGGAGAACTTACCTCAGAAAAGTCCAAGGGATCAAGGCCAGGCTTATGCTATCACTACTGCTGAGGTAGAAGCTCATAAAGACATGGTGGCAGGTAATTTAATGGTTTCCTCAAGTTTAGAAAATGCATTATTTGATTCTGGATCATCACATTGTTTCATATCATGCCAGTTTGCTAAGAAAATTAGATATTTCCAATTTGATTTAATAAGGGAGTTGTCAGTTAAAACTCCTAAGGGAAGTATCATTGCAACAAAGTTTTGTGAATCAGTCCCCATTAGAGCACATAAATTTTCTTTATCTGCTGATCTCATCGTCATACCTATGATTGAGTTTGTTATAATCCTCGGCATAGACTGGCTTTCAGACTATGATGCGAAGATATATTGTAAGAAGAAAGAGGTTACAATTCTTGATGATAATGATAAGGAACACCTTATTTTTAGAGCAGAATCGTCACCACCTAATTCTTATTTAGATCCACCCCCAGTAGCTCAACTTAATTCAATTATTGGGGAGGAAGAGAATGAAATAACTGTCGGTGAGGAAAGGAATGTTCAAATAGAGCACGTACCTGTTGTGAAAGAATTTCTAGATGTATTCCAGAAGATTTACCTGGACATCCTCTAGAACGAGAAGTTGAGTTTTCCATTGATTTGATTCCTGGATCAAGGCCTATATCGAAGACCCCTTATAGAATGGCCACTGTAGAATTAGTCGAACTAAAGAAACAACTAGAGGAATTGAGTAATAAGGGATTTATTCGCCCTAGTGTTTCTCCATGGGGAGCCCCTGTTCTTTTTGTTAAAAAGAAAGATGGATCTATGAGGTTATGTATCGACTACAGGGAGATCAATGCTATAATGATAAAGAACAAGTATCCCCTACCTCGTATTGATGATTTATTTGACCAACTGCATGGAGCTCAATACTTTTCAAAGATTGGCCTGCGATCTGGATACCATCAGTTGTGTGTGAAGAAGGAAGACATTCCGAAGACAGCATTTCGAACCAGGTACGGGCATTACGAGTGTACTGTAATGCCGTTTGGATTGACTAATGCACCCTCTGTATTCATGGATCTGATGAATAGAGTTTTCAAGGATTATCTCGATGAATTTGTGGTGGTATTTATTTATGATATCTTGGTATACTCCAAAACCTACGAAGATCATGAAAATAACTTGCGCATTATCTTGAAGACTCTGAGGAGGCATGAATTATATGGGAAGTTTAGCAAGAGTGAATTCTGGCTTCAGGATATTTCTTTTCTTGGACATATTGTCTCTAAAGATGGAATCTCTGTTGATCCTTCTAAGACCAAGGCAATCCAAGAATGGCCACCACCTACGAGTATAAGTAAGGTACGTAGTTTTATTGGTTTGGCAGGTTATTATCAACGTTTCGTCCAGAATTTTGCCCGATTGGCTAACCCATTAACGAAGCTCACACGTAAAGGGGTTAAATTTGTTTGGTCAAAAGAGTGTGAAGAATGTTTCGAAGAACTGAAGAGAAGATTAGTCAATGCTCCTATATTGACTCTACCATCGGGGAATGATGGGTTTGTTATTTATAGTGATGCATCAAAGAAAGGACTTGGTTGTGTCCTTATGCAGAATGATAGAGTTATTGCCTATGCATCACGACAGTGGAAAATTCATGAACAAAACTATCCTACTCATGATCTTGAGTTATCAGCTGTGATATTTTCTTTGAAGATATAGAGACACTACCTCTATGGTGAAAAATGTGAGATTTATACTGATCACAAGAGTTTGAAGTATATTTTCTCACAAAAAGAACTCAACATGAGGCAAAGGAGATGGCTTGAATTACTCAAGCATTATGATTGCACGATACACTACCACCCGGGGAAGGCAAACAAGGTGGAAGATGCTTTGAGCAGAAAAGACCATGGAGTTTTGAACATGATGAGAATTGAAAGGGATCCAATTTTCATGGATCTAGTGAAGATGGACATGGTAATAACCAGGGAAGGTGAAACATCAATTCATTTTCAAATGGTTGCCAAACCATCGTTACTAGAAAGGATTAAGAGTTCTCAGACCGATGATGAAGAATTTCAGAAGAAGATTAAAGCTGTGAATGATGGGAGATTGAGAGACTTTGTGTATGAAGATGGAATTTTGAAATTTGGGAAGAGACTTTTTGTTCCCGATTTACCTGATCTGAAAAGGGAATTGCTGGATGATGCTCATAGTTCCAATTTCTCTATACACCCTGGGAGCACCAAAATGTATAGGGATTTGAAGGAACATTTTTGGTGGGACCACATGAAGAGGGAGATTGCTGATTTTGTGTCAAGATGTATGGTTTGTCAACAAGTGAAAGCTGGAAGGCAACAGCCTGGAGGAGTCATGCAACCTCTTCCCATACCGGAGTGGAAATGGGACAATATTACGATGGACTTTTTCATGGGGCTACCAAAGACTCCTAGAAGGAATGATGCAATATGGGTTATTGTTGATCGTCTTACCATGTCAGCACATTTTCTTGCTATAAGAGAAGATATACCCCTGGAACGTCTAGCAAGTCTATACATTAATGAAGTTGTGAGACTTTATGGAGTACCCCTATCGATTGTTTCTGATCGTGATCCCCGTTTTAATTCAAGATTTTGGAAAATTCTTCAGAAATCTCTGGATACTGAACTTCATTTGAGGAATGCTTACCACCCTCAGACAGATGTACAATCAGAACGGACAATTAAAACCCTAGAAGACATGTTGAGATCTTGCTCACATGACTTTCAGGGTATGTGGGATCAATATTTACCACTGGTAGAATTTTCCTATAACAATAGATTACATTTGAGTATTCAGATGGCACCATATGAAGCGTTATACGGAAAGAGATGTCGTACACCAACCTGTTGGGATGAGTTTGGTGAAAGAAAACTTGTAGGCCTAGAACTGGTGGAGGAAACTGTGGAAAAGGTGAAGGTAATCCAAAATCACATCAAAGCAGCTCAAAGTAGGCAGAAGAGCTATGCCGATAATCGAAGGAATGATTTGGAATTTCAAGTCGGTGATCATGTTTTCCTGAAGGTATCTCCGTGGAAGGGAGTCATACGTTTTGGTAAGAAAGGTAAATTGAGTCCCAGGTACATCAGACCTTTCGAAATTCTAAAATGAATTGGGCTTGTAGCTTACCGATTGGCAATGCCACCAAGTCTCTCCAAAGTTCACGATGTGTTCCACGTATCTCTGTTGAGAAAATACATGCCTGACCCAACGCATGTACTCACCTATGAGGAATTAGAACTGGAACCCGATCTGTCTTATTGTGAAGAGCCTGTCAGGATTCTTGATACAAGAGAACAAGTACTGAGAAACCGGACGACGCGTCTGGTAAAAGTTTTGTGGAGAAATCATAAGATGGAAGAGGCAACGTGGGAACCCGAGGAACTTATGATGAAGAACCACCCGAGTCTTTTTATGCAGTAATACCCTAGAATTTGTGAGGATGCAATTATTTGAAGGAGGGGAGAATGTAACACCCCAAGCTTCCACGGTACGTTTCCCTTCGAATAATGCGATAGCATGTGTTGTACGCAACCTCGAGTTCTAACACACACCACAACTAATTAAACTAGCCGTTGTGAATAGTAATACCTACTTTTTGAAATCATATATATTTTATATTTCAAAATGGACTTCATTTTTGGATTAGGAATATTTAAATTAGCCTAGGGTGAAATTTTGGTACTTTTCGGATAACTTTTATATTTTGATGAATAGTTAAAATTACTAAATTTTATTTAAAATCAACTTTTTTAATCAAAATAATTAATATTGATAAACTATGAATTTGAGTGGTTTTAAAGTATATTTAGAATATATTTTTATCATTTAATTTAATGTTTGTCATTGGACATAATTTCACAATTAAACCAGACATAAACAAGTGTCAATCTTTTGATAGTTATTATCTCATAAAAACACGCTTTTTATTTTAACAACGGGAATTAAATTTAAATTAATTTCTGACACTTCTGTGTTTTGAATTTGGGAAAATGGATTACATATTTGGAATTAGGATGTCCAAATTATGTAAATAGGTATCTTTTATTTTTACACATTTTGAATAATTACTGCGGTAAATATTTTATTTACCATGATTAAAGGGTAAATCCGGTAAATAAGGGATAAAAAATAATATTATAATAATACAAAATTACCCTAAAACGTGTCCTAACCTTATTGGTGGACACATACCCGACCACGAGCATCCTTGTGTCGATTTGGGGACCCCTTAGAGCCACTTGTATGTGGTAGGGACACATTATATTAATAAAGTTAAAATAAAAATAAAAATGGCATAAGCTTACATCTTTTAGAAGAACAATTTTTACATAGGGTTATATATGTTGGATTTTCGATTATAAATATTCATTAGAAAGCTAAAACGATTTCCTACATAATTATGTTTTATTTATAATTTTTAGACATCAAATAATATAAATTATTAATGACACAATAATGATGCAATGTTTACCTCATTAATAAATAATTTAAATAAATAAGATTATAATGATTAAAATATTATCTAAAACCTGTACAATTCTTATTGGTTGATGTTATTTAGAACATGAGTCATCTTATCTTCGACCTCAATGAGTTTTGGACCATTATAAACCGAATATAATTATATTATAAAGTAATACTTTCACTATTTCCTAAAGAGCCCCTACTCTCCCTTATTAAAGGAGACCACTTCTACTCATTACTCACATCTCTCAAGCCACTTGGCTCGGACAACCTCTGCCCAAATACTCTCCCAACTTCCCTCACTAAAACCTAGAGGCCTTAGTTTGATCAGAAAGCCAACCTATGGATCCCTTTTGATCAAATCAAAAGGAAGAACCTGAAGAAGAGGTAATGTTTTCACCACCCCTTTTCAAGTTCCTTTCTTCTTCCACTTCTTATTTCTTTGTTCTTACCATTCTAAAATAATAACTCCAGTATCTCACATATACTGTGATGTTATTATAAATATGTTACATCCATATTCAGTATTCTATTCACCCTTTGAATAACATGTCACCATACGTGCGTACGTACGGCTTACCGTCTCCACGTCGTGGTGTAATTGTTATTCAATATATTATTATTTGGATGGGTATAATAATGATGTACAACTCATGTAAATAATAAATATAACATGTTAATTATTCTGTATATATGATATAACATCCATTTATATATTATTTTAATATCAAAATAATGATATTGTCGCTCGTGCGTATGTACGGACTACCGTCTCCACAAACGCGATAAGATTCATTCTCCATCGTATCCATTCAAGTATAATTATCATTTGATGATTTAAAAATGATGTTTAAGGACTTTATAACATTCTAGATATGAATAATATACAACATATCCTTTACAAACATCTCTTACGTAACAAAACATATAAAAGAAAATAAGAAAGTTAACACCCGAAACAATGATAATACTAAGATATTATTATCAAATCAATATTAAAAGATCATATATGATATCATATTAATGTATATGATTATTGTATAATTAAATAACAATTATTTCAAAATTTTACAGGAGGTTAACCTACCCCAACCATGGAAAAGTACAAGGTAAGGGTTATTTCACAATCTCTTCATTATCCGAGGTTGTTTATACGTAATAATCTACTGGGATCTCTTTATCATCCACATCCATGTTTCTTAAAAATGTATTTAAAAACATTTTTATTATTTACAAGAATATGGGTTAAAGTCATTTATACCATTGTTTGACTTTTTATAAGAGGAATCTTTCCATCGTTTACAAAACAAGGTCCTTTTTAACCTTTTCGACAGAATTAAGGTAAGAATGTTTTTTTTAACTTATACGGCGAGTGCGGTTATTTTCTGCCGTTATAAAATCTTCAAAGCTTCCCTTACAAGCTTATAATAATATTTTCAAAGAAAATGTTTTATTTTATATGGCTCTTAAATGCTTTCAAAAATAGAAAGAGATATTTCTCCAAAAAGTGTTTTGATTTCATCTATGTCAACATCCTTTGATGGATTTCACGCTTATTTGATGTTGATTTATTATGATACAAAACTTCTATATTGTATTGAAGGTTTTGTGATATGATTGACTGTGGATGTGCTATTTTTATACCATTCATAGTTTATGGTGAAATTATTGACATTTCTTATTCTAGTTTTAATACGAATGTTTTTGTTATGTTTAATCCTTTTCATATGGGAATGCATTGGACTTAATATGTGACGGGTGGAGCCCGCTATAGCTCCTCGATGCATCAGTAGGTCTCATGAGACAAACTAGTGTCTTGGCACAAGGCCTTGGAAAAATATTATTTGTAGTCTTGGCACGAGGCCTTGACTGTGTGGTTATGATAGTCTGGCATTATGCATTCCAACATTATGAAAGTGGTTATTGATTTTTGCATGTGATTATTCAATTAGTAGAATATCCATGTGAATAAGTAAATGGCATTATTTCAATTTATTTATGCCATACCATGTTGAAATTTCATGTTTGATAGGCTTTTGTTTTAGTTATACATTGCCTTAAATATTTATTCTTATTTATGAAAGTTTCCGCTATATTGTTATCCTAACTGGGCATTTGAGCTCCCCCCTTTTCTATGTTTTATTTTTCCCAGTAAGTGAAGAAGTAAATTATGAATGACCTGCAGGGATATTATGTGGGGATATGAGTGTGGATTATGGAGAGATTATGTTGTTGTAGTAGTTTTTCATTTTATGATGTAATGTAAAACTTATGAATATATCTAGTGTTTCCAAGGCTACTAAACCAATCGGTCTTTCGAGATTTGATCTTTATTGTGATCATGACAATGTTATGTAATAATGCACCGACTCTGGGTAACTAGGGTCGGGGCGTTACAAGCCTCATTTATTATCCAAATTGTTTTTCCCTTGTATGAAAAAAAAGTTTTGGTTTCACCCTTTTCAATCTTTTAATGTGATTGGATGTTTTATAAAAGGATTTATGACATGATATAATTAGATAATTAGGAACCATCAGTTGTTGCATGAAAAACTGATCACCTATAAAACCAGTAGACTAGTTTAAGTACAATCATAAACCCACCAAAAGTTCACATGTAGATCATTGAAATGGAAAACTAATCCTCTAGAGTATCACTCCCCGTTCGAATAAGTGTACTGTATGTAATAAGTAACTATACAATAATCATCACACTATGTCAAATTCTCACACACATAATAAAGAAACACACAAATTCAATGGAATTATTGGCAATGATAATACATGAAAATGAAGTGCATATAGAAGAAAATGAAAAAAAGAATATCTAATTTGATTTTACCTTTTATCCTAATTTCATGGGAGGAATCATTGTGTCTTATTTTATATTAAAAAAAGTAAAAAAATGATATATTCAACTATGAAAATTTTTTAGTAAAATATTATTACAGAATGATTGACACTCTATAAAACTCTGATGCATAGTATATTCTACAAGTACACTATTCACGCATCAGACTCACTATTTAGGTCTAGTCCCCACTTCCTTTTATAGGAACCTTATTTGGTTATCTATTTTATACTGAATTTCTATATTAATGTAGGAGCCTCCAAATTAAATGTCACTGTTTATTTATTGTAACATTTTTTTGGTCTCAACCTCCTTCTCTGGTAAACATTATATATTATTCTTTCCATATAATTCATTCTAGAAGGTTCACTAACATTCTGGACCACCCTTGATATAATCAGAGGTTATGAACTTCTAATGACCCAATTGTTGTTTAAGAGTGGAATGGTCATTTTTTTTATATCATGACCATCCACCTATCACTAATCTAATTTCTAATAAATGTAAATATGATGCTCAAACTTTTGATTCTCTAACCATATAATGCACTAAACTTATGATGATTTATTAAAGGATTTACAAACCAAAAATCTCCCACCTAAATACTTTTTCTATATAAAACCACAATAATCTTCTATATAAAACTCCTTAATTACATTATATTAGTATTTTTAATCCATATTTTTTTATTTTATTCACCCAAGACCCATTAAGTCATGATACTGCCTCATAATTTTTTGAGATAAATTCTTTGTGAATATGTCCTTTATAATTTGGATTACAGTGATCTTATGGATAACTAACACTTTCTCCTATAAAATATTTATATTGGAAGGGTTAATATATGATGATATCCTTTGAACTTTCATGGAAAACAATATTTTTATTCAAGTGGATTGAACTTTGGTTATCACAAAAAATAATCCCTCCTTGGTTTTTTCCCAATTCCAATATAAACTACTTCAACCAAATCATCTCCTTCCCATCTTTTATTTTTTATACATACTCTAATTTAGTTATATTTAAGGTAACAGTCTTATGTTATCATGACATACAAATGATTTTTGTTCCTCAATAATTCAATAAAAAACATATTTTTATATTCCAACTATTTGAGTCTTTAGAAAAGTTAGTATCATCAAAACCATGTAATAAATTTTTTATCTCCAAAACAAAGAGCCTGATATTCTGAAAATTATCAATATTGAAGTATCCACTTGACGGTTTCCCAATATTTATTTCTAGGGTTTTTCTTAAATATTATGACAACTCCCACTAAAAAATAATTTTTGGGTCATCTATATATCATTTCATATATTAAACATCTAAAAAATGAAGTGTATGGAATATTTTTGATCTTTATTTTCGCTTCATTTGTTGCTGGTTCTTATGCCTTGGACAGTTTGAAGTGTAAAGAAACAGTGGAAAAATGGTTTTCAATCATCCATTAAAAACCATTCAATGATTTTATGGATATATTATTTCTAAGATAAAACCAATTATATGGCCTTCGAATCTCTTTCTATCTCCATCCCCATAATATTCTTTTCATTTCTGATAACTATCATCTGGAAACCTCTAGATAATTTAATTTTGAATTTCTGAATATTTTGAAAATGTGATCAATCCAGCAATATTTCATTGACATATAGTATAAAAATATCAATTTACAATCATTACATTACTTTTAATAACAACAATGATCAATGTTATATCTATTGAAGACATATTCTTCCATAAATCCATCGAGTTCATGATTCCACTATCATGGTGATTTCTTTAAGACATAGAATATGTCCTTCATATTACATTAAAACCTTCAACTCCAAAATTTATGTAAACATTTTGATTGTTTCATGAAAATATACTCCTTAAAATAACCACAAAGTAAATGTGTATTGAAATCTATTTTCTCTAGATACAAATCATTTGATTCCATAATACTTAGCATTGTTCTGTTAGTAGAATATTTGACAATCAGTGAGAAGATTTAGTAGATATATTATCATTCATTCTGTTAAAAACCCTTCACTACCAATAGTTATTTTTATCTTTCATTACCATCAATTCCTATATTGATCTACTAAACCGACTTGTTCTTATGTGCCTTTTTACCCTCAAAAACTTTAGCTATATCCCAAGTTCTGTTGTACTTAAATGAATTTATATTCTCATTCATGGCTGACTCACACTGCATAAATTCAATAAGAAAATTTTCCCCCACATTTTGGAGTTCTCCTAAAAAAATTAAGAGTATAAAGTTTAATTGAAGTCCAAACCATTACAATGGTTTCCTAATTCTGGTTTTTCTCATCAACTAAATTGGCAAATCTGAACTACTAAGATATTCTCTTTTGCTGGTACTTGAACATTTTTTATTCATAATTCGGGGCCATGTAATCTCATGCTCCCACTTTATCTTAAGCTACTATTAGAATCTCTATTATTTCCAATGGTCTTACTTCTATACTTTTTATTTCTTCAAAACCTGAATTCGAGTTCTTTGATTTTTGTGATCTACTGGTACTCTAATATTCCAAGACTTCTTAAATTTATTCTCTATTAAATTTATAGTTTAAAAAGTTATAATCCTTCCATGGAACCTTCTTATTGAATAAAATATCTGTTCCCCTAATGATCTATTTCCTATCAATATCTGAAATCTATATAAAAAATTCTTATCTTCATAGGTAAGGAAAAAAATATATTATGTTTTGATTCAAGTTTATCATGGTTCATATCATTTACATATAAATATTATAAACTGCCAAAAACATTAATTTGTTAAACATTAGATCATTTTCTGAACCATAAATCCTCTAGATATTCTTGTACAACTATCAATTTTGGACTTCTATTAATGAGATATATTGTCATTTTGAGTGAATCTACCCAAATTGCCTAAGGTATTGCTATGTGAAACATCATATTTCGATCTCTCTATATAAATTTTTATTAATTCTTTTAATTATTCTATCATTATATATATTTATGGGAACTTTATTATCTTGAATTATCCCTTCCTTTTTGTATAAATTCTATAAGTTGTGTCTCGTTCCAACACCATCACTTTCCTTTCATATTCACTTAAACATTCAACCAAATTCCATTACTTTCTATGTGATCCATAGAGTAAAAACATAAATAAATCAAAATTATTTTTCAATGATTAAATATATAGTTTCATTATATCATAATCAATTAATGTAAGAAATTAAAGGCATACACAATTGGATTGAAAAGGGGCGGGTCTCTTAATATTTTAGTGTACAATCTCTTAATTTGAATTCCATAACATCCAAAAATCTATGTTAAAAAAATCTTTTTTCCTTCCTATAAGATGAATTTTAAACTTTTATATTTATGTGTGATAAATATTTATTATTCCATTTTATTTTATATCTTTTATTTTATTTTGACATTGTTGATTGAACCTCTAATTCTAATCGTCCAAATCATGGGAATTTGTACTTTTGATAATTGCACCCCCATATAAATCTCCAATCATATAAAGGTTCTCATCCTTTACACCTTTTTCAATAAATATGGTTATTTGGGTAAACTTCTCTAACTCATTTTCAAATCTAGTTCTATATCCAACATCATCCATTTGTCTAATGAAAATTTTATTTTTTCTAATACTAGGGTTGGGGAAAACATCTAGTGGTTTTAAGAATCCTCCATTGTTCATTAACATTTTAAAATATCCTTTCCAAAAACATCAATGGATCCACTATATAAAAAAATAGATTTTCAAAACTTCATATATACATAGTTATACATGTATATTTTATCCGAAATTGAATGTTATAACACTCCAGATTCAATCTCCCAAGCTTATATTAGAGTATTCAAACTCAGCAGATATCTTTGTCTTTCTTTTGATGAGTTGAAAAAATATAAACTACCATATTTATATGGAATTATTATGTTCTACATTTGAATTTTATAGTCTATTTTTATATTTCCTTTCGTTTTACACTTCCATTAGGTTGGATATAGACTAGATGTCTTAATTTGACTCTGCCCCAAAAAAAATATTCTATTGGTTTCTTTCTAAATTTTCAATGGGGTGACCTCTCCCTTCCATTGGTATTAAGAACGCTACTATCAAAACATAAATTTCCCTCTCTGTTAGTTCTTCATTCAAGACCTAGTTCCAGATACCAAAAAATATCATATTGGTTTTTCTTTTAGAGTTACTAACTAAAGTAACCATTGCATCCTATCTCTCCAAAAGTAATGAAAATAGATGCAACATCTATACATCATCAGAAGAATTTTCCTTTATCAATTGGAACAATCAACGAATCATGTTGAAGTATTTTATGTGATCTAACAATGGTGTTCCTTCCGAAAACCTTAATACAAATAAACATCACAATATAGAAACCTTGTTTAATGATGAGAGTTACTGACACATATCTTCCAACATCTTTAGAACTTCTGTTATTGTCTTTATCACTAAAATTTTAAAAGATTCATTTATCTCTTGATGCGTTCTTAATATCTACAACAGTTTCATATCAACTAATTCCCATTCATCTTTATCTATTAGAATAGTCTTTACCATAGACAATGAGACTTTTGGGCCTTTATGAATCAAATGGTCATCAGAATGCATTATCTATAAGCCAAAATTCATTAAATAAAATTTATCAATTCAAATATTCCCTTAATCTGATGTTGTACTATTCTGCTACTAGTGTGAAAACCATGATCTTAGAACAAATCCATTTGCTTCCAACTTTTGAGGGAAAAATGATCCACCATCGGACATGTGAAAAAATAATCTCATGTACTATCATTATTCCACCATAAGTATAATCATTGGACCATTATAAGTTCACATATAGATCATCACAATATAAAATCAAGCCTCAAGAACATATATCTCGTTTAGATTAAGTGTACCCAAAGTTGGAAGTCATTGCACCCACCCACCGCACTAAATCAAACTCACACACACCTCTAAATAAAACACAGAAATACAATAGAAATCAATGTAATAATACTACATGAAACTGATGTACATAAATCAATAAATAAACACGGTAGATTTAACATGATTTGATAATTTTTTCTATGTTTATTATAGGAACCACTTTATGTTATTTTATATTGTAATAATTACAAAGAATATAGTTAGATAGAAAAAAAAACATTATTAATAAATCATTATATAATGATTAATACTCTTTAAAACTCAGATGCATAGGATATTCTATTAGTACAATATCCATGAGTCATACACACTAGTTTGGGTCGGACCCACTCCCTTTTATTGGAAACTTAGATGGTTGTACAGGTCACACTACCTTCCTATAATCATGGTGGATCATTAAAATGGTAAGTCACTATTGATTTCTCATAACACTATTAACCCCAACCACTCACCAAGGTAAACACTTATAGATCCTTCATTCCATAAAATTACTTCTTTATGGTTCATCAACATTTGTAAAATCATTGATTTCAACGAACGATACAAAATTATGTTGACCTAATTGTTGCTAAATAGAAGAAGTATCATTGCCTACACACTGATCCCATCCACCTATAATTGATCAAATTTCCGATGTATGTAAATATGTGTCTCTATCTTCTGATGCACTGAACAAGGCTTCACATCCCAAAAACAAATTTTTTCTAACTAATGTGTATTTCAAAACTCTATTTTCTATCAATATCCAAACTATCATGACCGGAACTACTATGTCCTTAATTGATTATGGTAAGCTATGTGTGACCCCAAGAACCCACCTCCAATAGGCTAGGGATGGACAAAAAATTTTGAGTAGGCATATTACACACATGGGAGGCTTTAGCCTATAATTTCTACACACACACACACACATCTCCAAACATATACATTGCTGAAAGGTAATGTATATGTGATACCATTATCCAAGCATAAAATATATCCCACAATTAGAGTATAAACAAAATTTTTGGAAATCATAAAGGTCCAAATAAAATCCAAACAAAAATGAAAAAGAGTCCAATATGCTCAAAATGAGTTGATAATTGTCAAATGAAACACCTAGTATGAAACTTCTTCAATCAAACCCAAACTATGCTCTTCCTACTCTTGATCCTCCTAGTACACCATCTAAATGCATATCGTTTGCATAAACCATGACATGTATGGGTACATCCCATGTTGGAGTGAGTATAACAACACATAGTCGGACACCCTAAAATCACCAAACATAAAGTATATAGATTATTAAGATCATCAATAAAAAGTTATGTCAATCATGATATGATACTTGAAATTAAATAACCCTAATATACTCATGATAGACTCCTCATATTGAAGTTCTCTAAACAATACCACTAGTAATAGAATTATACTCAAGGATTCTAGGAAATTATCTTTAGGGAGAATCCACTCTATGATCCATGATGTCACTAACAACACTCACTAAAGAATTCATACTCATTAGGCCTCACCAAGAAGTATTCACTAGATCTCTAAGATCTCAATACACAGATAGGGGATTACACCCAAGGATATTGGGGGACACTGTAAACCCCATATGGAATAAAATACTAATTAAGGGATCATACACCCTTGCAAATTGGTCATGATGATTCCTTAAACACTACCTAAGGAATGAAATATGATAGGCAATCTCACCCTAGGACTCCTATAGTGATACCATGAACTCTATCTAAGACTAAAATCCTAGAGGGGATCACAATCATGTGTTGAGGATGTAATTCCACATTGTAACCTTGTAGGGATGGACAATAGGAACACATAAAACTGATAATAGTCCCCACAGAAGAGTTGGGGGCCTAAACCTACCCTGGGGAAAGTAAATGGTACGTACTTGGAATACAAATAATGTCTGGCCTACCCTGGGTCTACCTGTGTATCTTAGTCTCACATGGCATGTATCATTACACATAAGTGGTGTGTCTTCTAAGGATAAATAGAGTACCGAGGTCAGATTGGAACTTATGGTGTCACTATCCCATGATCATGTACATCTTTTTGTTCCCATGTAATTTGAGTTTTATTGTGTACCTACCATGTCCAAGTGCGGGGTCATCCTCATGTACTACGATTGTGATTGTGTTCCTAGTTGTGTCTGTGCCCATGTACCCCTGGTATACACATTGATCCACCAAAACCGAGTCACATATTTTCTAAAAAATGTTTTATTTCATGTGATATTCTTTTTAGTGTGTAAACCCTTGCACTATAGAAGGGGTTAGATATGTTGTGTATTCTTATGAAGTACAATACAAGTAGTCAGGATTTTTATAGAAATCCCAAGATATTAAATGTGTATTTTATCACTACATACACTATATATTCCATCCCAATCACACCCAAAACTTTTTTATCTATGATAAAAAAAGCATATCATCGTCGCTTTCCAGATTCCATTTATCTATACTGATCAAGAATCGGTTCCAATTGCATTGTTTCGTCACTGAATTCCAATGTAGGAAAACAAAACACTCTAATCCAATACTGATTCTACATCAATCTATTGTCTTCATCATTTCACCTAGGTCAAAACCTGAACCAGTAGTATTGATTAGTTGTTATAAATAATGGTTGTGCAACTATTGGATACCAGGTATTGGTTGAATCGTCTGCCAAGGAAATTCCAGTGATGGGTTGTGTGAGGAAAAAGGGGAAAATCGTGAACCATAAAAGGGGAAAGAATATTTACTGTAATTAAGTTTGGCCTTGATTAATTTATTTTATAATGATTAAAAAATTGAAACATAAAAACAATATTGATTCCCAAATCCTATGAAGATAAACCTAATCATGTAGACATGAACAACCCATGAATAAATTTATTAGTTGGTATGATTCATGTTCATCATGAGATTATGAATTGGGAAATAAACCACAAAAGTCAAACAACATACATTATGTTTTTCTTGATCACTATTGAGGAACATTATGGTGTTTTCCTTAGTGAAATCCATGAACTCTATTGGTCGAACAATCCTCAGGAATTCGATCGCAATCCTCAATCCATTGTCCATTAACTAGCTCTCCTACAATGGCTCCTCCTATAATATGAAGGTTATGTGACTAACCCTATGTATCTAACAAAACTATTTATAAAAATGGATAATTTTAGGTTGATGTTTTTAAAATAATAAATTTACTTATTTATTTATTTATTTTGTTAACTACTCCCATGACATCATTATAAGAAAACACCCGTCGTCGATAAAGGTTATGTCGCACCTAGGGTAAATCTAATTTTTGGACCTCGAAATAGGTATAATATTTGTGATGTGAGACTCCTTTTAAGAGTTATTCCATAATTTTCTAAAAATTATGACCACATGATATAATATATTTAAAATTATTTTTAGATCAACATTGAGGCTCATCAGGCCTCAAAATCTCAGGTTGTCCCAGCGCCAATCTCTAAAAAAAATTCTTAATATATTTAAAAGTATTAAAAAAAATTAGTATGGTAAATTCTCCGAAACATTGGGTTTTCCACACCAAAAATTTAAAATCCAACTCAAACAAGTGAGAAAATTAAGCACTCATCTAGTTCTCCCACTCCCAGGTGACCACTTGACAATTCTCATGTTTCCATCAAACTGGAACCAAGTGTAACACCCCAAAACATATAAAATGTTTTCATTTTAGAATAAAATTTAGTTTTTTTCTATATTTTTTTATACGAAACATGATGTTAAGCTTTAGCTACACAGAACACTAGGTTATATTTTGTTATATGGAAGACCAAGTTTTACCAGCTTTTAATAGGGCACCCATTTTAAAACTAAATTTTTACACCTTTATAAATTTTATTTGTAAAAATAAACATCGTTTAATAATTTTTAATTTAAATATTATATTTGGGTCAATTTTTGGTAATTTTACAAGAAGATTAATTTTTATGAATAGTGAAAAAATACTCATTTTATGGTGAAAACACATTTTCATTTAAATAATTATTAATTTTAAATTATATTTTTATTTGGTTTTAAAGTCAAATTAGATTAATTATACATATATTAATATAATTGAGTTCATTTGGATCATTTATATATTTAATTTATATATATAATATTAATTAACTTCTCAAAATTTTCACTTTAAAACCCCGCTTTCTCACCACTTCTGTGAGATTATATTTAAATTTAATTTCGAAACTTTTGTGAATTGAATTTGGAAAAATTGATATAAATGATCGTAATAAACATAATATTTATAGTTTAATAAGATAAAAATAGTTTTTGATCAAAAATATTAGTGAAAAAAGTTAAAAATAATTACAGTTATTATGGTAAAATATAGCTTACTTAATGATTAATCTTAGAATATGAGGTGTATAAATGACCCAACACATGTAAAAAATCCATTTGATAGATATATTTTAACCCTTATGGCCTTGGTTCCACTTTTATGAGTTATTGGTGTTAATTTTCATGAAATTGACCCATATAATTAGTTCATTAAGGAAAAATTTAAAAAAAGAACCTTCCTTACCTTTAACATTTATAAAGCCTTTAGTTATGGAAAAAATATTATATTTTTTGTTAGACGTATCCTTTTGAAATATAAATGAGTTATTTTTATCATAATTATTAATCATTAATTTCTATAGATAAATTAGTTACTTAAAATTCTTAAGAAACACCAAAGAAGTTATTATTTAGTTCATAATTAAATAAAATAAATTATTCTAAAAATATTAAAAGTGAAGAAAAGGTATTGAATTATTGTGTTTAATTATTATTTTAGATGAATATTTCATGTTTCACAACTATTAAATTAATATATATTAATTTCATCATTGCATTGATATTTTTAAAATTTTAATTTAAGTAAACAATTTCAAAATTGTCATTAATGTTTTTTTAAATAAATTATATTTTTTTTAAAGATTTAAAAATTAATGAAATATAATATATTATGAGAATTTATTTTTTAAAGTTAATAAATATAAAATATATTATATCAATTGAACAATTGATCTTTTATAATGAACATATTTACCCCCTAAGTATTAAAAATAATGTTAGCGCAGTTCGAGTTAATGTAGTGTTTATGCGTGTTACATGTGGTTCTGTTAAAATAAATTTCCAAAAACAAGTGTTTTTTATTTTTTTAAAAATATGTATAATTTTTAGAATTAATTTGTAAAAAATTTTATAATAATTGTTAATTTAATTTAGATTTAATGGATTAATTATATAGGTTAATATACTAGTACATAAATAAAAAAAATTATGAGGAAACTTAAAAACTAAGGAACAAAATTATGAAAATGAACTTTTTTTATGTAGTGGATATTTATATCAACCATAATTAAACTTTTATCAATTATTTTTCCATTTTTTAATTATATTAGTTATGGGAGAACCCACAGTAGTTTTTACCTTTTGGTATTTACAAGAATGTCACTCCTCCTCCACTATAAAAAGGTATTTACTCTTCTCCTTCCTCACACCTATTAAGACACTTTGGATCATCCAAAATATGACAAAATTATCTTTAAAAATAACACCCCTAAATATATAATCCTCAATTTAGTAATAAATAAAATTTAGAAATTCATTCGGTGAAAACCAAAATGAGTTACCTGAAAAAGAGGCAACATTTATCAAAAATATCTTTTATTTTATTTATTTATAAAATGATTAATTTATTCTTATTACATGATTATATAATAACTTATGTAACTTCAATATTCGGATATTTTTTTATATAAAAATTTATACATACACATATACACACTTCCATCAAATGGGTAATGAATTTACCATTCTTGTGTACGGTGGACTATGGCCTCGTGAAACGATGTCGTTTAGTTTTCCTATACCACCTATCATGGTTTGAAATTATGATGGAAGCACTGATTTCGTATTATATATTTTATATTTATGTTTTCTTCATAATTATTAATTTTTTATATAACACATACTTTCATGTATTCCATTTGGTGGTAATACGATAACATCATTTGTCTATGTATAGACTACTACCTCCTCAAAGCGATGTGATCCATTCATGCTATACATGGAATTTATTAAAATGATTTTAATAAAATAATATGTGACATATATAAAATAAATATGATATTTTAATTATAATATACATATATATAATTTATTTTTTATTATTTTAAATATGAAAAAGAAATGGAAGTAGCATTCATGCGTACATATGGCCTACCGTCTCCAAGAACGGTGCGTTTCCTTTTTTATCTCCATATATTATAGATTATTATCAATACATATATAATTAATATATATGATAATCAAATAATTTTTTATATTCTATATATTATTAAATAATTAACTATGTAATAGTGACAACAAATAAAAAGTCAAAATCTACTCGAGAAATTATACAATTAACACGTAAAATAGTGAAAATAATGAAAGATTATAAACAAACGAGTAATAAGTTACTACAAGAATATCATATATGATATTATAAATATTAATATGGTTCTTGATTAATTTATTAACATTTTTAAAACCATTATATAGAAATTTAAATGATTTTCACAAAAAAGGAAATTTGAGGTATGTGATTCTAATCTCACTTTTTCTTTCGTGAGTAATACACAATTTTCACCACTTATTTCTTTTTAGAGGTGGGTATTATTCCCACTAATAATTTAATATCATTATTAACTCATATTTTATGGTATTATAAGTTTAAATTTGACTTATATCATCCAACGGGTTTTATTTTTAAATTTCTATTTGGTAAAAGTTTTATTTGAAATTATGATTTATTTTGTGATAGATAACTTTATCTTAAAAAATTCACTTTATTATAAAACTTTTTAATGTTAAATTATATTTATTTAATTTAAATATTATTTTATTATGCATATTATTATTTCCTATATCATATAACATTTTTTCAAATGGTTTTCACTTTAAAATTTATATGATTTATTGGGGGAACGGTGATAAATAATTATCCTTCACTCGATACAAATATTTGATAAGGAACATTGTTTATGATTTAAATTTATTTTTCAATATATGTGGGATTTTTTGAATATAAATTATATGAGTTGGGTGATGGTAAATTAAATCCCCTCAATGCATCGGTAGGATCATGGGATGAAATTAGTTGTTGACAAACCCTTCACATTTATTTCCAAGCATTATTAAATTATCATGGGGAGAAATCATGACACAAATTTGTTGGTTTTCTTCCGATAGACATAAATTGTATTGAGGATAGTTCTTTATAGTAACTATATTAAGGATATATCTTAATAGTGTATAAGTCCAACATTATGCATTCTAACATTATTAATATTCCATGTGGTTAATTTATTGGTTAGAATATCCATGGTCATGTTTTAAGATCATGTGATTATTTATATGAAATTATTTGATCATATTTTGTTATTTCTATGTTGATTATTAATTATTAATTCATGATAACTTTCACTTTACTTACTCTTACTAATAATTTTATCTCTCAATTATTTTGTTTCCTTTCCCCAGGTTATGAAGAAAAGATCATTGAATGTGTTTTCAATGATGTATTTTATTGGATTTTGTTATATATTATGCTTTATTTTATATTTACCAATGTAAAATAGGTACCATGTATGTTATTTGGTTTTCTAAAAACTAATAAATTGTTCATTCATTCAGGATTTGATTCCATGTATTCATTACATTATAATATATTAATGCATCGACTTTGGGCTTCTATGGTTGGGGTATTACAGTTGGTATCAAAGAAATTTTAGTAGAAACCTTAGAAACGTGATTTAGGAAAATGTAGATTAGAGAACATAATCCTATGATAGAATTTTAGAATTAGTATAGATGAAAATCCCAATGAAATCTTGTTTCTGATTATGTGATTATCTATGCATATATTTTTCAATTTATGTTATGTATTTAACTATTTTTTGGATTGTACATGATAAAATCTAATTGAGTATATGTCATCATTTATAAATGGGACATAATAGAAGGAATGTGAACCCCACCAATGCATATGATCCAAATAGTAATAATGATCATTTATTTTGTGGTCTTAATCCAATCTTTTGAATGGAACTAGTCTCCCAAGCATTTTTTTCATATGATAACATTGTATGATGTGATAATTGTCACGAACTGAATCCGGTCGCTGCCAAAACTAGCACCCGACCTGACCCATGGAAAGTCTCTAGGGTCATTCCCGATACCCATGGGCTGGCACAAGTGCCTGGGTAACAAAAACTGAAAATTGGGAATGATTTACCCGAGTTTGTATACTTAAAACAACAAATGAATCCATGAAATAAAATCTGGTTTTTTCAAACCAAAACATCTTTTAGTAAAATTCAGAACTAAATTACACAATTTTAAAACATGTTTAAAGACCATTAAAAAGGGTCAAACTCATGAAATAATAGCCCAAGAACCTCCACATGGAAAGAGGCACCACCCTTAAGCCATCTCCAAGACACTGCATCACGATGGACCGCTAAAAACCCGAACCAATGGCATAAAACCTATACCCAAACCTTTGACACAAAATAAGAAAGTATACATACACCCAATGGTGTGTGTTTAGTGTGATCCAAAGACCAGTAGGATACCACCACTTAGAAATTCCATATGATAAACATTTAAAGACGAAAAGCATGCATGTTTTCAAAAACATGAAAATCTAGTTACAATTTCTAAAAGATGCAACTTTGAATAAAAACAATTTTCAAGTGGTCTATTTTAAGGGATTAAAACTTTTAAAATAAACACCAATGCTACTAAATCTTCCAGACAAATGTACTGTATGCCGATGGTATGTATTATGTAACTAATGAGCACAAGCAATAGGAAATAACCCCAATGCACTAGCTAGCTGTGGGTCCGAGGTACCTCGTATCTCAGAGAGAGTAACCATCAAAAATATCCATTCCTATGCATGAGACACTAGTAGGAAACATTACCATAACCTATTGGTCCCCAATCATCATCAACATTGTTTATTTAGAGTAGTAATTGTTAGTCTTTCTTAGTGAAACTGAGTCCAAACCCTATGGATTCAATAGCATACTAGTACACGTCCACCCACCTAGATACCCAAGTTTTCCCCTTGTTCTCAAACAAGTTCAACAAGTCAAGAAATATACATTGAACATGAAAATATAATTTCCACATCACATATTCACCCAACAGCCCGTATGTATACCACACAAGTCACAAAAGTCAATTTTTCATTCAAAATGATTTTGAAATCCAACTCACACCAAAATAACACACAACACATTTCACATTTCTTCAACACTTCAACAAAACAATTAAAAATTTTATAAAACAATTATAAATTATTTAATCTCATATAACTGCCCACACACATTGATCATAACACTCCTTTCATAATAAAAATTTCAATTTTTCACATTACACTCACACAAAACAGTCCACATCACATTCACATCACTTTAACACCACAATATCTCCTTCAAACAATTTAACAAAATATTTCAAAGATTATACATATGACATAACATCCTTTTCCAAAATGAAATGGACCATTTAAAAATATACTCCTACCAAACCAGTTTGCTGATATAGTTTCACCACTTACACAACTCAATAAACCATTCAAAACATTCATAAAACAATTATAAGGAGTATACCCAAGCTTTAACATAAAACCCATTTCAAAAACCACTTTTTAAGCCAAAATCACACTAATACCCCACCAAAACAAAATTTTAATCCCAATAAACATGTAATAATCTACTTTAAAATGTTATATAATCAGCTTGAGCAAAATCACAAAAGATACCCATGAGAACACACAAATACATAAAACACTTTCAAGGAGTATAACAAGGTTATACACATAAAACCCATTCAATGATCCCCCATTTTTGGACCACATGACACTATATCATTACCCAACAAAAATTGGCCGCCCCTTTCAACAACTAAAAAATCACTTCCACATTTTACAAAACTACCACAAGAGATAACACATGAAATACATTTGAAAAATACACAATTCAAACAAAAATGTATCTTTAATACCAAATGAATTACTATTCCTACCAAAACTGGTTTTCACATAATTCACAGCATATAAGGAACATGAAAAATAATTTAATCAAGCAAACTAACTTATCATTAAATTGTTACCCATGGAATCACCAACAGAAATTGTCTAATCCTGCAAAACATGGTGCGAAACGTCAACTGCACCAACCCGACCCCACATGGATGATAAATCCAACCCTAGACCAAAAATTTCACCCAAAATACTCATGGTTAAACCCTAGGTACGAACCCTAGGATCTGGAAAATTTGGAACATCAAGAAAGAGGGATGAAACCCTAAGAAAAGCGGAAAAATCAAATATTGAAATACTTACTTGCAAAAATATTGAAGATATCGCCCTGAATCCACCAAATATCAATCTCCAAGTACCCAAAACAGGTATAGAGGTTGGAAGGAGTCATATTAGGTCATTTTGGGACTTAAATGGGGGAATAATGATCAAAATTGAAGTATTTATGAAAGATTCATTTTACCTCGTCAAATCTGGTCGATTTGGGAAAGAATATGCAAGATCTCCCTAATTCACGGATCAACTGAGATCCCAAATTGAGAAATTGATAATGGGGGTGATCCATGGTATATTTTATTTGAGAGTGAGGTGGATGAACAGGAAAAAATAAACAATGAATGAGATATGGAAAATTTGAAAAAATAATTTAAAGCAGGAAATGGGCTTACGGGCAGGCCCATTACCTTACTCAAAAACCCAAATCCATCGTGATTTAGATTTCTATGTGGTCCTATGGGAGATGGTGATTTTAATATATCAGGGTATGCTAGTTTGGAAGTTGAATGGGTATAAAATATTAAAAATTGATGGAGTTATTGAATAAACAAAATTTGTTTTTAAATCTTGAATTGGCCTCATGCATTGGCCCAATTTTTCAAAACCCACCATTCTCACCAAAATGAGTGGTAAACAACCAAAAAAATAAGGAATGGAAATTAAATGAAAAATGAATTTAAAATATGGTCTTGGTTGTGACAATTCTCCCCAGTATAAAACTTTTCGCCCTCGGAAAGCCACATCAAAGACAAAGCAAAAACCAAACCCAACCGAAAGCCAGAAATGGACTCCTTTGCTAAACATCGCCCCCAAAAGCCAAAACACCACCATTGATCAATTAAGGAAGGAATACTTCACAACAAAAACATAAACCTATTTAGTGAAATTATTAAGCACATTCATGATTTATCCTGAAATAACACTCCTCAAACACTATCTGAACAAGGATTAAGCAAATTTACCAAACCAAACAAGAACATTGAACAAGGTTACTCTTACTTTGATATAACTAAACCATTGGGAACTCTCCAATACCAACGTTTACCCCAGGAAGATGTAGGTGGTTATATATCTCTGAACGAGACTACCCACTTCCAAGACAAGAACAAGTACAAAAGTGAGTTACTAGTACAAGGATACACAAATGGGCTCCCCAACCATAAGAGACAACTTAATTTTTTTTCCCAAGACATAATCAAGACACTAACAGGGGAGCCTCGAACAAACTCCCTGGTACAAGGGGTTGAATGACATTATAAATTTTCAAAATAACATACATGAGACTCATAGTGGGTCTCCCCACCATAAGAACCAACCATCTTAACTGTCCAATATGGGCCGACACAGAAAAACCCCAAAACTCAAAGAGTTGGGACGACCGCACGGTTAGCCCACACAGTTTGGGAAACAGTGCGCTAACCATGTGGATCCTTATACCTATAGGGTTTTCTGGGGAATGGTTACTTCTAAATGTTCACTCAACCTGTCTAGAAAAAATCTAAAACTCTTTCCTCCAAACCCAAATAAAACCAAAAGGGAAAATAAATCCACTGGTAGATAGCATAGGGATGAGGCCCTCCACCTCATTCCACTGAACGGGAACAAAAGAAACAAGATGACAACACGAAATGTATAAAATATTTCTATATCTCATACTGAGAACAATTTTTTTTACAAGATTAAAAAATACACTGGAATTTCCTCTGACTACATGTCAGCTTTTCTCAGGGACAAATGGCTGGAGCTGGATTGATTGTAGCATTTTTGTCCTCACAGTTAGGATTTGGAAACCCCCGAATAGAATTTCATCTATCGATGCTACAAAAAACTACATACAATCCAATATGGGTTCACCAAGACAAAACACACTCCAGGAATCACCTTACCCTATCATGGAATTTCACTAAAATAAGGGTTTAGAGGATGCACTCACATCACACCTTGTTTCTTCGGGTGAGAAACAACAGAAATAAAGGACACTTAAAAACACCTTCCTCTAAAACAGAGGATGTAGAGATCTCCCGAAAGGATAAACACTTCTGAAAAAAAGACTCCCAAAATATTTTACAATTTCACCTTTTTAATCAAATGAGCACGCGACACCACAACGCGTCACCGAACATGACCAAAGTGACTCATAGAAATAATAAAAGGATGGGGCCTTATACAACAACCCCAAATATCACAGCATTCCAGAGAGTTTCCATAGAAGAGTCTCGTGGCCAGATTTCCCACATGGGTGGTCTAACATAAACCCCTTCTTTGAAGAGAATACGAAGGACTCAGATGCCCTCTTAGACACTATCAATACTGAACACCCCATAAAACATCCACCTTTGACGAATCAGGTAGATTGAGAAACTAAGGTCTCTTTCAACCATCCACGAGCACTCTTTCGCAATAAGAGGATCCTAAAAAAATGTTGTAGAATCATTCTAAAAATATCATGAAAAGATTCCTTACATTGATCAATTGGAGTATTATCCAACGGAAAAACAATCCAGGTTACACTTCAGTTGTGCACAAGCCATTAATGGGGGAGTACCCTATCCAACAGGAGAACCCAAGGACCCAACCAAGATGGTCCATAGGTAAAAAAACTTCCACAAAACATATCCAAACACATTAATGGAACCAGTGTAATGTTTTCTAGAAACATATCTCATAGGAGACTACTAACCGGTCCTTCTACCCAGCTTACCAACCAAACACAAACCCAAAACACAGTTTGAATAGGAGGGGTTCTTGGACTCAAAACATCCCAAAACATCAACATTTTCCAAAAACACACAATATACACAATCCTAAACAATTCATCAAGACATCATGTTTTTCTTTAAAAACATTTGTTTGAAAACCAACGGTTCAGTGGTTAGCGTATCCACCAATGGTACCCCATGGGCCTCACACATGCATGTTTTTGTGCCACACCGGGCACCCTCCTCATATTTGTCCTAAAACTCATCTAGTCATGCCATAAACCATTCATAATCCCATATAACCCCAAGAATGTGCTTTCTCATTGAAATACAAAAGGATAAAAATAAAAATCTTTCCAATTTTCTTAACAAAAACGGTCAACCAACACATCCTTTTTCTCAAAACTCCTAACAATGAGATCAAAATCCCAATTCACATCTTAAAAAAAATTTCATAAGGACACAACCATTTATAAAAGAACTCAATTTCAAGTAATTCAAATCAATTCGAAAACATCTAATCCCATTAAAACACCCTTTAATTGTTTAGAAAACTATATTGGAAACAATTTTGAAAACCAACTTCAATATGGTTTCTGATTTCAAAAGAGGTGTAAGCACAATATTTTCCATTTCAAAACAATTCTGAAAATCAGTTCCACCATTTCAAAAATCAAACCATTACCTATTTATTTGAAAATAATTTCACAAAAATATTAAGCTTTATGAAACCAAGTAACATTAAAACCAATGTTCCATGATTTCAAAACTAAAGCACAAAATAATGTGAGAGGAAACTAGTCTAAATGGGTGACTTGGAAATATGTTTGGCTACCATATTACAAACACATAACCATCACAATGAGTGTTATAGGGAATATCCTTATCTCCACATGGCTTGTCAGACACTGCGAGCTCACTGAGACCATTAACCCAACTCGCTATTCATTTCCCCTAATCATCATCAGACCAAGAAAACCAAAAGAAATAGATAAATACAGACTTCCCCTGGCGACTTGAATCCCGACATGAGGTGTGGGGATCAAGAACACTAACCATAACTGGAATTTCATGTCCCGAAAATATTAAATCTAGACTATCCTGACTATTTCCAAAATAACATGACTCAAATAGAGTAAACCTCCTTTGATAACATTTTGTCATGAACTGAATCTGGTCGCCGCCAAAACTGGCACCAGACCTGACCCGTGGCAAGTCTCGAAGGGCATTCCCAATCCCCACGGTATGGAACAAGTTCCTGGGTATCAAAAATTGAAAATTGGGAATGATTTACCTGATTTTTTATACTTAAAACAACAAATGAATCCAAGAAATCAAATCTTGATTTTTCATACCAAAACATCTTTTACTAAAATTCAGAACTGAATTACACAATTTTAAACAATGTTTTACAACCATTACAATGGTTCCAAC
The DNA here is from genome assembly GCA_963277665.1 of Viscum album. Lineage (NCBI taxonomy): Eukaryota > Viridiplantae > Streptophyta > Magnoliopsida > Santalales > Viscaceae > Viscum > Viscum album. The sequence continues at coordinate 1,156,640,990 of OY728165.1, read as the reverse complement.
TCAAGAAATGACTTCCCAAGAACCTCCACATGGAAAGAGGCAATACCCTCAAGTTATCTCCACAACACTGCATCACTATGGACTGCTAAAAACTCAGACCAATGGAATAAATCATGTACCCAAACCTGTGACACAAAATAAGAAATTATACATACACCCAATGGTGTTTGTAGGGTGTTAGCCAAAGCCCAGTAGAATACCACCACTAAGAGATTCCATTTTATAAACATTTAATAAAAAAAATCATGAATGTTTTCAAAAACATGAAAAGCTAGAGACAATTTCTAAAAGTTTCAACTTTAAATATGAACACTTTTCAAGTGGTCTATTTTAAATAATTAACACTTTTAAAATAAACACCAAAGATACTTAATTTTCCATCCAAATTTACCATATGCAGAAGGTAAGTGTAAAGTAACTATTGAGCACAAGCAAAAGGAAATAACCCCTAGGCACAAGCAAGATGTGGGTCCCAGGTACCTCATATCTTGGTGAGAGTAGACATCACAAATATCCATTCTCGTGTGTGATCCACTAGTAGGGAACATACCCATAACCTAGTGGTCCTCAATCATCATCATCATAGTTTATTTATAGTTTTATGTTTCAATCATGCTAAGTGAAACTTAGGCCAAACCACACGGATTAACGACCATACTAGTACACGTCCACCCTTCTAGATACCCAGGTTTTCCCCTTATGATCATACATGTTCAAAAAGTCAAGAAATATACATTGAACATGAAAATATCATTTCCACATCACAAATTCATCCAACAACCCATATTTATACCACACAAGTCACAAAAGTCCATTTTTCATTCAAAATGATTTTGAAATCCAACTCACACCAAAATAACCCCACAACACATTTCACAGTTCTTCAACACTTCCACAAAACCATAAAACCATTTTATAAGAAAATTATAAGGTATTTCAACTCATATAAAATCCCACACACATGGAACATAACACTCCTTTCATACCAAAAATTTTAAATTTTCACATCACACTCACACAAAACTATCCACATCACATTCACGTCACTTTAATACCTCAATATATCCTTCAAAAAATTTAACAAAATATTTTCAAGATGATACATATGACATAACAGGATTTTCCAAAATGAAATGGACCTCTTAAAAATATAGTCCTACCAAAACAGTTTGCTGATATAGTTTCACCACTTACACAACTCAATAAACCATTCAAAACTTTCATAAAACAATTATAAGGAGTATACCCATGCATTGTACATAAAACTCAGTTCAAAAACCTCTTTTTAATCCAAAATCACACCAATCCCCTACCAAAACAGAATTTTAAACCCAATAAACATGTAATAATCTACTTTCAAATGTTAAATATAATCACCTTGAACAATATCACAAAGGATACCCATGAGAACACACAAATCCATAAAACACTTTCAAGGAGTATAACAAGGTCATACACATAAAACTCATTCAAAGACCCCACTTTTTAGGACCACATGACACTATATCATTACCCAACCACAATTATCAGCCCCTTTCAACAACTAATAAATCACTTCCACATTTTACAAAACTACCACAAGAGATTACACATGAAATACATTTGAAAAATACACACTTCAAACAAAAATGTAACATTAATTCCAAATGATTTACTATTGCTTCCAAAAATGGTTTTCACATAATTCACAGAATATAAGGAACCTGAAAAATAAATTAATCAATCAAACTAACTCATCCTTAAATGTTTACACATGGAATCACCTACCGAAATTGTCGAATTCCTCAAAACATGGTGCGAAACATCAACCACACCCACCCCGCACCACAAGGATGATAAATCTAGCCATAGACCACAACTTTTCTCCAAAAATAATCCTGGTTAAACTATAGGTGTGAACCCTAGGTTCTGGACACTTTGGATCATCAAGAAAGAGGGATGAAACCCTAAGAAAAGAGGAGAAATCAAATCGGGAAGTACTTATATGAAGAAAAATTGAAGATATCACCCTAAATCCACCAAAATATCAATATCCAAGTACCCAAAACAGGTATAGAGGTTCTAATGAGTCATATTAGGTCATTTGAGGACTGATATGGGGGGAAAGGATGAAAATTGGAGGATTTATGAAAGATTCATTTTAACTCGTCAAATTTGGTCGATTTGGGAAAGAGTATGCAATATATTCCTAATTCACGGTTCATATAAACTCCAAAATTGTGAAATAGATAATGGGGGTGATCCCAGTTATATTGGCATTGAGAGGGAGATGGTATCATTAGAAAAGAGTAAAAAATTATTGAGATATGGAAAGGTTTTAAAAATAATTTAAAGCAGGAAATGGGCTTACAGGCTGGCCCATTACCTTAATCAAAAACCCAAATCCATCATGATTTTGGATTTCTATGTGGTCCAAATGGATATGGTGATTTTAATATATCAGGATATTCCAATTGGGAAGTGGAATGGGTATAAAATAGTAAAAATAGAAGGAGTTATAGAAGATACAAAATTTGTTTTTAAATATGGAATTGGGCTCACAGATTGGCCAAAATTTTCAAAACCCACCATTTTCACCAAAATGAGTGGTAAACCCCCAAAACAAATCAGGAATGAAAATGAAATGAATAATTAATTTAAAAAAATTTCATGGGTGTGACAATAATTATAGGGAGAAATAATTCTCTATGTATTAATGATTCAGAGGGAAGTATGAGAAAAAGAGGACAGTTGGGGAAAATATAGATAAAGGGGAAAAGGGAAAGAATTATTCTCCCACGTGTGGAAATTGTGGTAAGAATCACTATGGTGCGTTCATAAAAGGATTGGGAGTTTTCTATAAGTTTTGATATAAAGGAAAAAGGGGTTTTTATTTCTTGGGTAAGAAAAATGTTTCTAATATACATTTATTTGACTGTAAGGAGATAGGTTACTATAAAAATCAATGTCTCTATTGTCAAAGGAATATACCCCAAAAGGCTAATAGATCATCATCAAGAATATGCAACTAATATTGACGAAGATTAATGATTAATATGACTATATTTTGATTCATGAATTATGTTCTTTGAGTAAGGTACTTGTTATGATAATTATAAAATATATAAGTATTGTACTGCAGTACTTTACATGAAGTATTTGAAAGTCTATGTTGAATGTTACCAATAAAAGGGATTTAGTGCCAAGTTAAATGTTTTTGTAAAATTCATGGTTGAGGGAAAGATAACCCTTAAAACGTTCTTGATATTGAGATAATCATTTTTGGATAAAGATATGATTGATATGGATAATGTAGATTAGATATTATAGACTACCTTGGATCTGATTAATGATTTGTTGAAAATATCATTTATGCCACCATTTAAAGAGGTTACAACACTTTTGGATTTAAGGAATATATATAATAAAATATGATTTACTTAAGTAATAATAAATAATGCATTTTTACTATAAATTTTTATAGTAATTAAAGTTATTACTATGTCTCAAGAGAATACATGATGAAGGTATTCACATGTTTTCAATGTGACAATTAAAATTTTCTTCATTGTGATTAAAGGAAAATGATAAGTTCATTTTGTAAATTCAATTACCCTTTTTATAAAGTGTTGGATCTTGATATTTTGGAAAATTTAACCATTTATAAAATGGTTAAAGATTATATTTCGAATAGTATTTACAGTTTAATTTATTATTTTACCATATGATGAAACATATGCTAAGAAATTTAGTATAAATAGTTTGTGTCATGACCAATGTATATGATTGAACTTATTGAAATTTATCAAGTAAGTATATTTACATTAATTCTTTGATAGTGAAATAATTCCTCAACTGAAGTAAAAACAATCTTGAAACAAAAATGTTGTCATTTTATCAACATTTTTTATGATATCAATGAACTTTATCAACACCTTTGGTTTATGGACTTTTTTTCAACAACTTTCTCATGAACAAGTTCCCTATCACTATCCATAAAAACATGATAGTTATATTTATCTTCCATGTCCAAGTTATCACTAATGTTATTTTATTTCAAAGCCTTGTTTTATGGTGACTATCACATTTTTCTTTCCTACTTATTAAGAAGATTCCTTATTAAACCTATTTATGATGTGGGTTTTTCAACAATACAATTTTCAAATATAAAACCCTTGGTTGCCAAGATCAAGTTTAAATTGTGAGATTGCAATTTAATTAAGGTGGGTAGAATTCAACACCCAAACATTTTAATTTTCAAAATAAACTTCATTTCTGAATTCGAAATGTCCAAAATATCTTAGAGTGGATTTTTTGTATTTTTATGTGAAATATCATTTTTTGATGAAGAGAGAAAAATATTTTATATTTATTGAAAACATCCTTTTAGTTTAAATAATTTTTTATGTCAAAATATATTTTAAATTATTTTTAAATTGAATAAAATATCAATAATACATCTATAAATCCAATTTATTTCATTAGAATTATTTTTATATTGAATTTAGATATATAAGTATAATGAACTTGTGAATATTTTCACTTTAAAAACCCTATTTCTCACCACATCTACAAGATTAGATTTAAATTTAATTTTTCCACTTATATAAATTTAATTTATAAAATTGGATATCCATGGTTGAAATAATAATAATATTTATATTCTAATACTATCAACCTATTTTTTGACCAAAAATATTAGTGGAAGCAATTAAAATTAATTATATAGATTTAGTTAGCAACGAGCATACTTAATGATTAAACAAGGAATATAAGGGGTATAAGTGAACCAAAACTTATAAAACACCCATTTTGTGGATATATTTCGACTAGTATGACATTGTGTTCTAATTTTATGAGTTAGTGGGACACATGTTCATGAAAGTGACCAATATAATAAGATAAGTATGGAAAAAACAAAGTAACCACCCTTACCTATAACATTTATAAATCCTTGAGTTATGGAGAAAACATCATATTCTAGGTTATACATATCCTTTTGAAATGTAAATAAGATATTTTTACCATAATTATTTATCATTAATTTTTATAGATGAATTTGTTGCCTAAAATATTTAAGAAATTCCAATGTAGTTATTATTTAGATAATAATTTAATATAATAAATGACACTAAAAATATTAAAAGTGGAGAAAATTGAATGAATTACTTTATTACCTTGTTATTGTAGATTAATATGTCATCTTATATATCTGTTAAATTAATATATTTTAATTCCATCATTGTATTAATATATTTAAAATTTTAAATTAAATAAATAATTTCAAAATTGACATTAATGTTATTTTTTAATAAAGGATATTTAATTTAAATATTTAAAATTTAATAAAAAACATACCTTATACCAATTTATTTTTAGAAGATAATAAATATAAAATATGATATATTCATAAACAAATTGATCTTTTATAATGAACATATTGACCCCAAAGAAGTAAAAACACTCTTAGCACGGTTTGGGTTAATGCAATGTTTTTGCACGTTACATACACTTCTGTTAAAATTAATTTCCAACACACACAAGTTTTTCATTTTTTAAATTATTTATAAAATTTATAATTCATTGGGTCTAAATTTTATAATAATTGTCACTTGAATTTGGTCTTAATGGATGAATTGTATCAGTTAGAAAACAAGTTACCCAAATGAAAATCTATAATAAAAAATATAAGAAAAAATATAGAATAAGGAACAAAATTATAAAAATACACTTATTTTTTCATGGTGGGTATTTTTATAAAATTAAATTTCACATTACACCATTATTAATTCATTTTTAAGAACATTAGCTAAGGTATACCTCTTAATAGTGTTTAACTTTTGGTATTATTAATAATGCCACTCCTCCTCCACTATAAAAAGGCATTCACTCTTACCCTTTATCAAACCTCTCAAGAAACATTATATTATAAAAACTATACCTAAATAATCTCCCAAAATTCCTCCCATAACCTATAATACTCAAATTTTAAATTAATCAATCCTAGGAAGACCATTGGGGAAACCCAATGAAGTTACCTAAAAAATTGGTAAAATTATTCAACGATCACTTTTGATTCATTTGTTTCTCAAACCATTAAATTATTCTTATTATATGATTATATGATAACATAATTATCCTAAATATACATATATTTTGTTATATTAAGGGTTATACCTACACCTATACACACTTCCATCAAATGGGTAATGAATTTATTTTTTGTATGTACGGCGGACTACCACCTCATGAAATGTTGTCGTTCATTTTTCATTTACCACCTATCATGGTTGGGATGATTGATGGAATCACTATTTTTTTATTATATATATATAATTTATTTTCTCTTCCTACATATTGAATTTTTATATAACATATATCTTCATTATTTCCATTTTTAAGAATATGATAACATCGTTTGTGGACCTGTGGACTACCGCCTCCTCAAAACAATACGATTCATTCATGATATACATGTAATGTATTAATAATGGTTTTAATAAAATTATGTGAAATATTTGATATAAATTTTATATTATAATTTAAATATACATATATTTATTTTAATTTCCATTCCTTCAAATATGTTAAAGTAATGGAAGTAGCATCCATGGGTACGTACGTCATACCGTCTCCATCAATGATGCATTTAATTTCCTATCTCTAAATATTATGGATTATTATAAATAAATATATAATTAATATATATGATAATTAAATTATTCTTTACATTATTTAGATAATTAAATCATGATATATGTAATAGGAATAACAAATAACAATTCAAAATATACTCGAAAAACTAGGCAATTAACACCCAAAATAATGAAAATAATAAAAGATGACTAAAAAATGGGTGATAATATATTATAATAATGTCATATTGGATATAATAAATTTTAATATGGTACTTTGATAATTTATTAAAAAAATTAAAACCATTATAGAGTAGGTTAAAGTACATTCACAAAAAAGGAAACGAAATGGAAGGGATTCTTATCTCAATTTTTCTTCCAGGATGCATTCACCATTTTCACCACTTATTTCTTTTGTGTGTGTATGTTCATCCCATTTTTCATTTAATATCATTTTCACCCTTATTTCATGGTATTATTAGTTTCAATTTTAATTATCTCATCCAATGGGTTTTATTTGAAAAATTCTAAGTGGTAAAAGTTATCTTTAAATTCTCAATTTATTTGGTGATTGTTAACATTATCTTGAAATAAAAACTTTATTTTAATCCTTTTTCATTGGAAATTATATTTATTTTAATATCAATATTATTTTATTATGGATATTATTATTTATTAAACTATATACTATTTCTACATATGATTTTTACTTTGAAATTTGAATGATTTATTGGGGAAATGTTGATAAATATATATCCTTTACTAAATAAAAATATTTGATAAGGAAAATTATTATTATTTAAATTGATTTTTCAATATTTGAGGAATTTTTTGGACATAAATTATCTCGGTTGGGGGTGGTTTAATGAAATACCCTTTATTCATCGGTGGTCTCATAGGATGAAATCAATTGGAGAAAAACCCTTTGTGTTTTTTTTAAGTAGTTTTAAATTATTAGGAGTAAGATCTTATTATAAATAAAGAAGGTTTCTACCCACGGACTTAAATTTTATTAAAGATAGATCTTGGGAGTAACTATCTTGAGGATAGATCATGTTAGTGAATACATCCAACGTTATTCATTCCTTCATTATTATTATTATTCCATGTGATTATTTTATTAGTTATAATATTAATCCTCAAGTTTTAATCTCATGTGATTATTTATATATATTTATTCAATCATCTTTTATTCATTAGATTTTGATTATTTATTATTAATTCATGATATCTTTAACTATACATACACTTACTGAGCATTTGAGATCACCCGTATTTTTTTCATCTCCCCAGATTATGAAAATATTATCTTTGAATGATTTTTCAAGGATGCAGTTTATTAGATTTTGTTATGTATTATGGTTCATTTTATATTTTCCAAAGAAAAATGGGTATCAAGTAAGAAATTTGGTTTTCAAAAACTACTAAATTGTTTATTCCTTATGAATTTGATTCATTATAGTCATGTCAATGTAATAAATTAATTCCCCGGTTATGGGCTTCTAGGGTCGGGGCATTACACCATGGAGAATTATCACCCAAGGAGGATATTCTCCTACTAGTCATCAATATCTATCATGTACTCTACAATGTTTGATACATCCTCTATATCTATCTTTCCCCACTCGATAACATATAATGGTTCATGAACTTTCCTCTTCGGTTGTGGCATGTGTAAGACGTTGTGTATCCAATCTATTTATAGAGGTACATCGAAGAGATACTCCACCTCACTAACCCTATGTAGTATCTATAAAGGTCCAATGAATCTTATAGATAACTTGATAGTATAGCCAAATCTTCAATTTCCAATCTGAGGTGAGACATTAATGTATATAAAGTATCCATCCTAGAACTCCAAAGGCCTCTATCATTATTCCAGATATGAATTTTAAAAACTCTATTTAGTCTTCATCCACTCAAAAATGATTTTCAACTTCTCTGTCATCGTTCACACCAACTTTGGGATCAAAAGTGATGAATCTCCTAGGTCAATCAAACATAGTGTTGAATTTAAGGGTCTCTCATACAAGGCCTCAAATAGTTTCATACCAATCTTATAATGGTAGTTTTTTTGTATGAAAAAATCACTATAATTAGGTGATCCTCCCAACTATGGCCAAAGTCCAGCATTAAAGCTCAAAGCATGTCCTCCAAAACATGAATAGTTCATTTAGTCTGACAGTAAATCTAGCGGTGAAACATTCATGCTCAAATGCAACTAAGTTCCAAATTCCTCATGTATCCCGACCAACAATCATGATATAAAGTGAGCTTCATGATTTGAAATTATAATCGATTGAACTCCATGATGCCGGAATAACTTCTATATATAAAGGAATCCCAATATCTCCACTAAACATTGCTATCGAATAGCAAATAAGTGGGCCAACATGGTGAGCCATTCTATGATAACCTAAATGAAATCATGAAAAATAGATGATCATGGTAACTTCTTCATGAATTACATAGATATATCATCCTTCTTCCACTCTTTTACCTCTATGGGTTGGGGTAAACCAGCTTGAACACAGTGCTTAGTCTTCACCTAATGACTAGTGAGGCATTGAGAGATAAAATATGCTATGCACTTATTCAATACTAACCATAAAAACTAATGTTAAATGTCTTGATATTTCTTCACCAGACCTGTATGTACCATCATGGGGGCGTATGAAACTCCCTCATAACATCTTCATGAAAATTCAACAGTATCATTATCCATTCTCTGAAATGGATGATGTTCTCCCCACCTTTTTAAAATCCATCAAGATCACATCTAATGGAAATATGAGCACGTATGGTCTCATGGTCGTTATCTATATCATAAGCCACCATAACATGTTGTAGAAGTGGAGGGGTAACAACCATAAACTTCAGGTAAATCCTCATCCACTAAGGGAAAGTGTAGCAATGCAAACTAATCTAATGACTCAGCTAATAATTGAGAAAAAGAACTCTTACTAAGTGAATCTTCCACAACATTCCCCTTTCTAAGAGTATAGAATATCTCAGATTCATAATCCTGGAAGAACTCTATACATCATTTCTTTATCAAGATAACATCTGTATGATAGAATATATACTTGATACTCTTGTGATAAAAATGGATAATAAACCTCCCACTCATGATGTAGAATCGCCACATATTCTTGGTGGATACTATCATTGTTAGCTCTATATCATGGGTTACATAGTTCGACTCATGTGGTCTCAACAGTAAGTTCCCATAGACAATAATTTCATGCCTCTGTATAAGAACACAACCATGTCAATTCCATAAGGAATTATAGAACACTATGTACTCAACACTCTCCTATAGAAATATAAATATGGGTTCACTAATCAACCTATCCCAGAACTACTAAAAGTTCTATTGGAACCTCTCAATACTCATGAATGAATTTTCTATCTGAATCAAATTATTCAAGGGTTTTAATATCCTAGATAAATCACTCACAAATATTCTATAGTATCTTACCAACCCAAGGTAGTTCGCACCTCTATCATACACTTGGGTGTCCCCCAAAAATTCACCACCTTGAACATTGTTGATTCCACTACGACACCCTCTATTAATATGAAATTCCTTATAATTTGGACCTCCTGAATCGATAACAGACACTTTGAGAGCTTCCCATTACATGGTTCTCTCATAGTCTATCTAGGATTGTTCTCAAGTATCTTGTGTGCTTCTTCTCGGATGCCAAGTAAACTATTATATCGTCGATGAATATCACTAAAAATTAGTCTAATAAATGCTAAAATTTTTGGTTCATGAGTCCCATGAACACATCTATGGAATTCATCACACCCAAAGGAATTATCAAGTACTCATAGTGACTGTAGTGATATCGTAATTTATTCTTTGGTATATCATCATCTCATACTCGAAGCTGGTGATGGAATGATCAATGTTCAATCTTCAAGAATCATTGTACCCATCCAAACTAATCAAATAGTCATTGATCCTCAATAGTAGATAATTATTTCTCGTTTTCACCAAGTATAGGCATTCGTAATACACACATAACATCAAACTCCCATCTACTGCAAACAAAACTAGGGATGCCCTGTGTGAAACACAGGGTCTAATAAATCCCTTCCTTTATAAGTCATCCAACTCCACCATCATCTCAAAAATACCTATGACAACCAACAAATATTCTTGTTAAAATATCGAGATAATCTATCAGTGAAAGTCTATGCATAGTTTTGTATATCTATGGGGAGGTAATCCCAAAACATCTTCAAGAAAGACATCCTCATACTCTTCCACCACTATAGGAAACTGATATCCCATAGAATTCACTACTCCAAGGATCATTCTATCCAACTAATGAGTAATCAGTTACACCAACCGATGAATGATATCATCCAAATCTTCATAATTTCCCTTCTCTCCTAGAAGTAAAACGTTATCCCATCCCCATGGAAACATTGCATCCTCTTCCTGAAATAGTTAATTTGGGAATAAACTATGGATAACCAGTCCATATGGATACTGAAAATATAAGGTCTCATCGCTACTATAAATAGATCCAATGAGAATCTCTCTCCTATGAGTGTTAAGTCACATTTTCATCGGAAGTATGTGATCACTGAATCCTTAATGGTAGTAGCCTCTAACCATAAGGGTTGATCTAAGGGATCAATTGGAATCTCCAAGTCTTAAACCCAAGAATTGATAAGAAAAGTGTATCTCACACCCATTTTTATAAATACTATAGATAATGTATAGAATATATATATAATACCTTTAATCATACCTGCATCCTATGGGTCAAAGGCCTCCATGGCCTGTAGATTTTCTTATCCCTACCCATCTTCTCCTTGATCCTAGTTGGTACCATCTGGGGGTGGTGGTGGCAACAAGTCAAAGTGTATTCCACCTCCATATTCTCTCCAAAATCCTCTTCTATGTCCACTTCTTTGCATAAATATCTACACCTCCTATTATCTCTACATGGGAATTTTATTTATTAAGTCTCTAAAAGATGTTCAATAATTCAGAAAATCCCATGCTTGCTGTCCCTGATCATCATAAGAGAAACACCACCTCACTCTAGGCTAACTAGAACCATCCTAATAGCCTTGAAATTTAGAGACTTTTTACATGGATCATGTCCTAAAACATTTCACATGAGAAAATCCCTATGACTATCATTATCTATGATCTTACAAGGTCTCAACTTCTGTGTTACCACTACTAGGACCAACTATCAGCATCTACTCACCCATAAACCTCTCCACCACTAAGGATTTCTCAAGCACTCCAGTATAGGTTGGAATGCAAAGTGATTTCATTGAAACCCTGATATCTCATTGTATTCCCTACTAAATGATTTATGATTATAATAATGTATCCTAAACCATAACCAGATATTATCATGAGAGTTTGGTGATGCTACAAATAATAAATACTATGGTCATGTTGTCTTGAAAAAGCTATGGAATCTTCAAGATACTCACTTTTCACAACATGGTCGAATAAAACTCCTCCATGAATAGTCTCTCTAACTTTATCCAAAATGGTTTCATCTCATCTTGTGTATGAGTCACTAGACACCACTATTTCCCCGTGGATCTTTGAAGAAGAGTCACTTCTAGTGACCACTATCTGAACTATAGATTTCCTCACAAGGTGGAAAATGTAGGTAACTTCTGATAGACAGTCCTCAACTTCCCAGGGGTCTGGATGACCCTGATACCTAATAATTCATGGACTCTAAAACTCATTCAGTGTGTTCAACCTACGTACATCCTCTTATTGTACTATTGGCACAACATACTACTCAACAGATTGAAAGAAATGGAAAACCACCTGGAGGTACTGTCAACTATACAAGTCCTTGTATTGAAGCCTCGTTGCTAAGCGGGTCATCCTCATGTTCCATCAATTGAATCTTAGCTAGATATTGTCAAGGAGGAATCCTAAAATAAAATCAATATGTACCATGGTCAAAAATTATATCTGGTGATCTAACATAAGAAAGACATGAAAACCATAACTCATTCATATATGATGCATGTACCAATGTTTTCCTATCACCTATTTTCAACATTTACTAAGTAAAAAATTTGATAATTAAAGTGTTGGTGAATTAATACATTGGTCTTTACACCAACACTAGATTCCCTAGCCTGAGATCCTAACTCAAAACACTTAACATTATTTCCATAAATTCCAAATCAGACAATATAGCTAGAAAATATTCATACTCTGGTCCTAAAATGAACTTCTCTAATACCAATTTGTCAAGACCCAACCCATCAGTCCCTCCATGCTAGTGATAAGTCGAGTGTGACACCCAAATACCACCTCTAATAGGCCAGGGTATGGCGACCAACATCAAGTTGTCATATCACACACATGGGAGGCATTATCCTATGATACGTGTACACACACACACAGCTTAAAACCCATAAAATGTTGAAAGGTAAATTATAAGTGATACCATAATTCTTGTATAACATTTATCCCACAATCAGAGTATGAAAATGTACTAGAATGCATAATGTGACAAATACAAGCACGACAAAATGGAAAAATAGTACAACCTACTCAGAAGGAGGGGACTACTATCAAATGAAACACCCAATGTGAGCCTTAATTGTTCTAAACCAAACAATTCTCTCCTAGATCCTATCCCTATAAGGATACCTTCATATGTTTTATAATCTACATAAGACACAACATGTGTGGGAAAATTTCATATAGGGGTGAGAATGAAAATACCCAGTCTGTCACCCTAAAATTTCTTAACATAAATCATAATGAGTATTCACCTCATCAATACATAGGTATGTCACTTATTATGTGAGACATAATAATAAATAAGACAGATATACTCATGATAGACTCCCATTATCTAAGAGGTATCAACCATACTCCCAGCCACATGATTCTTCATGTCGCTTCAAGGTAATGATAATCCAGGAGAATCCACCCCCTGATCCATGTTGTCACTAAAAACACTCATCCAAGAGGTAGTGTTTTTCTAGCCTTTCCATGAAGTACTCACTAGATATCTTATATCTCAATAAACATATAAGTGATCAAACCTAGGGACACTGGGGGACGCTACAAACCCTATCTAGAATAACCCTCTTGAAGGGGATTTCATGCCATCATAAGTCGGTCATGATGATCCCTCAAATCCCACCTTGGGAAAGAAATATAATAGAGGATCCCACACCATGACTCCTAGAAGGATTCCATAAAATATATCTGACACCCAACTCGAATATGGGATCAAAATCCAATGCTAAGGACATTATTCCACATTATAAACTCAAAGGTATGGACCAATAAAACACACATAATTGATATTGGACTACACTAAAGAGTTTGAGGGCCTCATCCCACCCTAGGGAAGGTACACAGGGTGTACTAGTTGTATATGGCTTGTCTAGTCTGCCTTGAGTCTGTTTGTGCCTCATCGTCTCACATAGAATTTATTCTTCTATATATATGGAATTTTCATTATGGATACATGTTATAAAAAGTTCAATTCCACACTCAACATGAAACTATCCCACACACATGTACATATGGCCATGATAGTGTACTTTGGGTCGTGTTCATGTATTAGGTCATGTCTATGTATTGGGTAGTGCCCATGTACTCAAGGTTTTCCCATGTGCATGGACCTATCTATGTCCACATACCCCTAGTTAACATAATAAGCCTCCAAAACTAGGTCACACAACATGTGATATTATTTTCTACATATAAAACACTGCACCATAGAAGGGGTACAACATAGGGTGAGTTCTTCTGGAATACACGCTGTGTAATTGGGGTTTTTATAGAAATACCATGTTATACTATGCATATCACTCTGCCTCTATCAACATTAATCCCACCTCAATAACACCCATGAATAATATATTTGGGATTATCAAGTCCTTTCATATTCACTACACAGATTCCATCCATCCACACTGACCCAGAATCATTTCCCATCAGACTACATCATTGTCTCATGCTAAATTAGGAAAATATGGATCTCCAATTTGGTCATGATTCTCCACTTATCACTTTCCATAATGATCATACCATGGTCACAAACCATATCACATGATATTGATCCATTACACGGAATAATGGTCATGCAACAATCAAATATTGAGTATTGGTTGAACCATTAGCAAAGGAAATACTAGTGATGAATAAAGTGAAGAAATGGGGGAGAAAAAAAACCAAACACCAAATGGGAATAATCATCAATTATTTTTCATTTTGGACTTTATTTTTTGATGTTAGATCAATGATGTAAGAACAAAAAACAAATAATAATAATTATAATGAAGAAAAACCTGGTCCTACAAACATGAATTACCCATGAATAAATCAATTAGTTGATGTGATTCACATTCATCATGGGATAATCAAATGAGGAAGTAAACCAATGCGATAAAATTTCCCAACATGGTTTTAGATCAATCACAAATGAATACTAGTATATCATCATCACTATAATGATACATGAACTCCTTTATCAAAACAATCCTTAGAAAATCAATCAAAATCCCAAATCCATTTTCATTCTCCAAGCTATCCTCCAATGGATTCTCTCACAATCCTAGATCCTTGAGGCTAACCCTATGGATTTTGAATAACCATGTTTAAATAAGTATAGAATTATTCAAATAAACTAAAAATAATAAATAAGTTTACTTATTTATTTATTTTATTAATTATACCCACGATAGAATTTTGAAAAATGTCTGATGCAGAAAATGGTTATGTCGCACCTAAGGTAATACCTACATTCTAAAATAAATGTTCGTATAAATTTTCTGATATAAGACTCTATTCATAAGTTGTTACTTCATTTTATAAAAACTACATGCGTTATATAATATATATAATATTTTGATTATTTCAACATCAAGTCTCATTGGGCCTTGAAATATCATAACATCACAGTACTTGACACCAAAAATATTCCTTAATATATTTCAAATTCTTACAAGGAAAAAAACAGAAACATTACACAAAATAGCATTGATGAAATTTAATTTTGAAAGGAAAATGAATGAACACATTGGTTAAATCCTACTAGGTATGCTTTTCTCACACCCTACATGCACCACTCAATTTATGCAACTTGTATGATTTCTTTTGGGTGCCCAGTTATGGTTCATCCTTTGCATGATTTTGGTTTGGGTTGGTCCATGGTGGTTAGGTTGGTCATGGTGAGTTACTAAGGATCACAGGGAGATGGTTGTTGTATTTTAGGTTTTACTTTTGATTATTTACTTTGGGACAGCTCTTATATCAGCCTTATAGTCCATGAACTTTCATTCTGTTAATTTTGTACATAGGTTTATGATAGTTTTATGTTTTTTTATTATTTATGCCATGTGTGGATGTCGGTAAATTTTTATTGTTATTTTTTCAAGTTTGTAGGATATATCTCTACCATTATTATTATATATCTTTGTTTTAATGGTGGGGGTGCACGTTACCTGGATGGGCCATGTCCGGGTTATGTTGTGGGATCTTGGTTTGGTTATTCTTATTTAGTAGGTAAAATCTTCCTCATGGTTTTTCTTATAACCCAGATAGTTTTTGACATCCTATAGGGATTGGGAATTCCCTTTAAGTCTTTTTGAGGAATACGTCGGGTGAGGTGTTAGGTTATCCTTGGTTGGTTCATTACATATAAAACCACACACAAAATCCCCCTCAAGTGTGGAAATTTATCCATATTTGGGTGAAATTTTCCTTTCAAATCCCTAATCTCTGAAACCAAAATAAATGAGAATGAAGGAAAGATAGAATGTGAGGGAATTAGAGTGGTCTTATCTCAATTCGGAGTGATGAAACATCAAGGATCCACCTGGATCATAGGGGCATGAATGTGGGTTGGAATAGTTCCAAAGGGGGTTCTCCCCTCCCATTCAGTCGACTAAAGTAATGGCAACCTCAAAGGGTTCCCAAAATTTCCCCTAGAAAAAATTACTATATGGCCTCTTGAAAAAGAGGGTTCCCAACATGGTTCGTAGTGTGAATAGGGGGTTTATGTCGTGAATACACTATCAAGAATTTGGGAGCCTCTCTAACTCAGTACATTCATAGCGTGAATCATAGGTTCATGTGGTGAATCATACTGGACAATATTCCCTCCCTCAGTTACACCTATTCATTCCCTTAATGAACCTCATGAATGACCATTCATGCAACAGATAACTCTTGTCATGTCCTGAATAGCCTACAGCTGAACTTTTCAACATCCCCACCTCACACCCACTACTCTAACGTCCTCTCAAAAACCCAAGATGTCTATTGATTCTAAAATAACATATAAAAAATTCGTTTTAGATATATTCAAACACTCAGAATCACAATCTGAGTTTTGGTTCTCAAAAGGATCCTATCACCAAATAAAAAATTCAAATTCCCTATAAAATTAAAAACTCGTAACAATGTCAGTCATTAAAACTGGAGAGATGATACCATTCTCATTCTCCATTCATGATAAATGTAATTCCTTGATCCTAGAAGCCCAGAGTTAGTTCATTATTATCTATCATTGGAATTATCACAAAATATCAAATCTCGAAAGACCGATTGTTTAGTAGCCTTGGAAACACTAGATACATTCATAAGTCTTACATTACATCATAAAGTGAAAAACTACAACAATATAGTCTCCATAGACCACACTCATATCCCCTCTGAATATCCCTACAGTTCAGTCATAAAATACTTCTTCACATCATGGGAAAAATGAATCATAGAATGGGGTGAGCTCACATGCTGAGTAAGGATAACAATATAGCAAAAACATTCATAAATAAGCATAAAAATTTAAGGATTTGTATAACTAAAACAAAATCCTTTTAAATATGAACATCAACAATATATGGAATATATAAAGTCAAATAATTCCATTTACTTATTCGCATGGATATTCTACAAGTCAAATAATCACATGCAATATCAATAACCACATTTATAATGATGGAATGCATAATGCCAGACTATCATAACCACATAGTCAAGGCCTTGTTCCAAGACTACAAATAAGATTTTCTCATAGCCTTGTTCCAAGACACTAGTTTGTCTTATGAGACCTATCGATTCATCGAGGAGCTATAGCGGGATCCACCCATCACTTAGTAAGTCTAATGGATTCTCTCACAATCCTAGATCCTTCAGGCTACCCATATGGATTTTGAATAACCATGGTTAAATAAGTATATATTTATTCAGATACACTAAAAATAATAAATAAGTTTACTTATTTATTTATTTTATTAATTATTCCCATGATAGAATTTTGAAAAAATGTCTGATGCAGAAAATGGTTATGCCGCACCTAAGGTAATACCTACATTCTAAAATAAATGGTGGTATAAATTTTTTGATATAAGAATCTATGCATGAGTTGTTACATAATTTTATAAAAACTACATGTGTTATATAATATATATAATATTTTGATTATATCAACATCGAGTCTCATTGGGCCTTGAAATATAATAACATCACAGTACTTGACTCCAAAAATATTCCTTAATATATTTCAAATTCTTACAAGGAAAAAAAACATACACGTTACACAAAATAGCATTGATGAAATTTAATTTTGAAAGGAAAATGAATGAAAACATTGGTTAAATCCTACTAGGCATGTTTTTCTCACACCCTGTATGCACCACTCAGTGTATGCAACATGTATGATTTCTTTTGGGTGCCCAGTTATGGTTTGTCCTTTGCATGATTTTGGTTTGGGTTGGACCATGGTGGTTAGTTTGGTCATGGTGAGTTACTAAGGGTTAGAAGGAGATGGTTGTTGTATTTTAGGTTTTACTTTCAAATATTTACTTTGGGACAACTCTTATATCACCTTTATAGTCCATGAACTTTCATTTTGTATATTTTGTACTTAGTTTTATGATTATTTTATGTTTTGTTTATTATTTATGCCATGTGTGGATGTCAGTAATTTTTAATTATTATTTTTTCAAGTTTGTATGATATATCGCTACCGTTTTTATTATATATCTTTGTTTTAATGGTGTGGGTGCACGTTACCTGGATGGCCCATGCCAGGGTAATGTGGTGGGATCTTGGTTTTGTAATTCTTTTTTAGGGGGTAAAATCTTCCTCGTGGTTTTTTAGAACCCAGATAGTTTTTGATATCTTATAGGGATTGGGAATTCCCTTTAAGCCTTATGGAGGAATAGGTCGGGTGAGGTGTTAGGTCATCCTATGTTGGTTCATTACTTATAAAACCACACACAAAATCCCCCTCAAGTGTGTAAATTTATCCATATTTTGGTGAAATTTTCTTTCCAAATCCTTATACTCTGAAACCAAATTAAATGAGAATGAAGGAAAGCGAGAAAGTGAGGGAATGAGAGTGGTCTTATCTCAAATCGGCGCGATGAAACATCAATGATCCACCTGGATCATAGGGGCATGAATGTGGGTGGGAATAGTTCTAAAGGGGGTTCTCCCCTCCCATTCAGTCGACTAATGTAATGGAAACCTCAAGGGGTTCCCAATATTTCCCATTGAAAAAATTACCATATGGCCTCTTGAAAAAGGGGGTTCCCAACATGGTTCGTAGTGTGAATAGGGGGTTTATGTCGTGAATACACTTTCAAGAATTGGGGAGCCTCTCCAAATCAGTACATTCATGGCGTGAATAAAAGGTTCATGTAGTGAATCATACTGAACTATATTCCCTCTCTCAGTTACACCTATTCATTCCCTAAATGCACCTCATGAATGACCATTCATGCAATAGATAACACTTGTCACATCCTGAATAGCCTATAGATGAACTTTTCAACAGCCCCACCTCACACCCACTACTCTGATGCCCTCTCAAAAACCCAAGATGTCTATTGATTCTAAAACCACATATAAAAATTCGTTTTAGATACATTCAAACACTCAGAATCACAATATGAGTTCTGGTTCTCAAAATGATCCTATCACCAAATAAAAAATTCAAATTCCCTATAAAATTAAAAACATGTAACAATGTCAGTCATTACAACTAGAGAGCTGATACCATTATCATTCTCCATTCATGATAAATATAATTCCCTGATCCTAGAAGCCCATATTTAGTTCATTATTATGTATCATTGTCATGATCACAAAAGGTCAAATCTCGAAAGACCGATTGTTTAGAAGCCTTGGAAACACTGGATACATTCATAAGTCATACAATACATCATAATGTGAAAAAATAAAACAATATATTCTCCATAGACCACACTCATATCACCTATGAATATCCCTGTAGTTCAGTTATAAAATACTTCTTCACATCATGGGAAAAATGAAACATAGAAAGGGGTGACCTCAGATGCTGAGTAAGGATAAAAATATAGCGGAAACTTTCATAAATAATCATAAACATTTAAGGATATGTATAACTAAAACAAAATCTTTGTAAATGTAAACTTCATACATATATGGAAAATATAAATTCAAAAAATTCTATTTAATTATTCGCATGGATATTCTACTAGTCAAATAATCACATGCAATATCAATAACCACTTTTATAATGATGGAATGCATAATGCCAGACTATCATAACCACATAGTCAATGCCTTGTGCCGAGACTACAAATCATATTTTCTCACAGCCTTGTTCCAAGACACTAGTTTGTCTAATGAGACCTAACGATACATCAAGGAGCTATAGTGGGCTCCACCCATCACTTACTAAGTCCAATGCATTCTTCATATGAATAGTTTTAAACATAACATAATCATTCCTATTAAAAATTGCATACGAAATGTCAATAATTTCTCCATAAACCATGAATGGTATAAAAATGATACATCTACAGTCAAACATATCACAAAACCTTCAACACAATATGTAATTTTTGTATCATAATAAATCAACTTCAAATAAGCGTAAAATCCATCAAAGGATGTTGACATTGATGAAATCAAAACTACTTGATAGAAATATCACATTTTTTAAATCATTTAAATGTCACATAATTATAAAAGAAAAAATTTACTTTGAAAATAATCTTATAATATTTTAAGAGATGCTTCGACGATTTTATAATGATGGAAAATAGCCACACCCTTCATATAAGTTAAAAAACATTCTTACCTTAATTTTGTCGAAAAGTTTAAAAAGGACCTTGTTTGGAAAACAATAGAAAGATTGATTTATAAAAATCTCATAAAAAGTAAAACAAGGGTATAAATGACATTAAACCATATTATAAAATAGTAATAATGTTTTGAAATACATTTTTAAGAAACATGGATGTGGATGATAAAGAGGTCCTAGTAGATAATTACGTATAAACAACCTCAGATAATGAAGAGATTGTGAAATAAACCCTTACCTTGTTATTTTCCTTGGTCGATAGTATGTTAACCTCCTGTATAATAGTTAAAAAGTAGTTATTAAATTATACAATAATCATATACATAAATATAATATCATATATGATCTTGTAACATTGCTTTATTAATAATATTTTAGTATTATTATCGTTTTAGGTGATAACTTACTCATTTTCTCTATATATGTTTTGTTAAATAAGTTGTGTTTGTTATGTATAGGTTGTATCTTATTCATATTCACAATTATATCAAGTCCATAAACATTATTTTTAATCATCAATTGAAAATTATTCTTGAATGTATATGATGGGAATGAATCTCAACGCGTTCGTGGAGATGGTAGTTCGTACGTACGCACGAGAAAAAATATCATTATTTTGGTATTAAAATATTATATAATTTAATGGTATAACATATATATAGAATCATTATCATGTTATAGTTTTTATTTACATCGGTTATAACCATTATTATAGCCATCCAATTGATTAAATGTTTGAATAACAAACTACACCGCGACGTGGAGACGGTAACCCGTACGTACGCACATGTTGTGACTTTTTCATTCATAGGATGGATAAAATATCTAATATGGTTATAAAATTTTTATAATAACATCACATTATATACTATATAGTTGAGTTATTATTTTATAATTGAAAAAAAAGTTAATAATAAGTGGAAGAATAAAAGAACTTGAAAGAGGGTGGTGAAATTATTACCTCTTCTTCGGGTGTTTCCTTTTGAGTTGATCAAAAGAGCTCCATAGGTTGGCTTTATGACTAATGAAAGTCCTATAAGATGAATCTAAGGACATTCATAGGGTATTTGGGAAGGTTTTGTCTGATCCAAATGGATTTGAAGGAGTGAATTTCAGAGAAGGGGGAATTCCCTTTTATAAGAGGGGTGAGGTGCACCTTAGGAAAAGCTATAAATTTTATATTATAATAAAATCATTTTCGGTTTCTAATGTATCCAAAGTGTATAATTAAAGAATAAGGTGTGTATGGGTCTAAAAACACACAAAAAATAGGTTTTAGATAGGTTTTAGTCACTATTTTACCCTTATCTTTTAAATTTAACTCTTTGTTAAATAGTTTGACATTTACCCTGTCTCTATGTATTTTAATATTATATGGTTAATAAACATACTATATACTTCCAAGAGAAACTAAAGTGGTTCATTAATGATACACCTATCATTATATAAGTCATTTGGAAGATCCATATATTTTTAGGAATAGAATACCAGTTAATAATATAATATTTGTTTTAAAAATGCTTTTATGTCAATTTTGACACTATTTGGTATTTTGTTTTTTTTAATTTATAACAGCATTATTACATCGAAACAAATTCATATAACAAACCCTAATATGTCATATTACACTATAAAATTATTTTAATTAATAAAAAGTCTAAAATTACATTTATTTGGATATTTATAATATCAATTATTTTAATGTTTCATTAATTAGTAAATCATTGCATCACCATTGGGTCATAAATAAATTAAATTATTTAATGTCTAAAAATTATAAATAAAATACCATTATATATGAAATATTTTTATCTTTCTAATTAATATTTTTAATCGAATTTATCTTAGTTATAACCCTATACTAAAAATGTTTTAGTTATTAAACATTGATTTTAACTCTTCTAACTCTTCTTTGAATTAAATAATAATAAATGTCCTAATCTAATCCATGTCGACCAAAGAGGTTCATATATAATTTATAAGGTTTTTATGGATGAATAATACTTATCCAATAGAATTAGGACATGTGTTAGGGTAATAATAGTATAATTTTTACCTGTAATTACCCTATTTACTTTTAACCGTGGTAAATAAAAGTTAAAAGTTACTATTCAGCAAAAATTATTTTCATATAATTGAACCATATTATACTTACTGATACCAACTATGTCTCTTGGATTTTTTTAATTCAATACACAAAAGCTGCAAAATTATGATTTATGTGAATTTTCAAATTCTCCTAAAGAGGGGGGTAAAAGACGATGAAAAGTTCAATAAATTTTTATAATATCTAAAATTATTATAAATTTACTCCAATGAATTAAATTGAACTTATATTGGTATTATGTTTCTATTTTATCATAAAAAATTTAAATAAAATAAATAATTATTTAAATAAATAGTTGGTTTTAACTAATAACTCAGTATCTTTCACTATTCATCAAAAATTAAATGTTTTCAGAAAAATATCAAAAATTCACCCTAAGATAATTTAGATATTCCGAATCCAAAAATGAAGTCCATTTGTAATGATATTTATAAAATTTCAAAAAGTGGGTATTACTATTCATAACGGATAGTTTGATTGGTTGTGGTGTGTGTTAGAACTCGAAGTTGCATACAACACACACTACTGTATTATTTAAAGAGAAACGTACCGTGGAAGCATGGGGTGTTACAATAAATATCATCAAGAGGAAAACATAATACTCCTTCCCTCATGGTGTATCCATATATTGACATGAATCACCCTACATTTAGGTGGGATCCTTTATAACTACCATGACATGTTAATTCCTTGTGATGGAAAAGGGAGGGAAAATGAAGAGTGGTTACAAAGAGAATACACATAATATAATGAAAAACCCATATCTATGGATTAAACATATTTATATAGGATTCATAAAAAATTATAGATCCCCTATGAATTTAATAATGCATTACAAAACACTTTAGTAAATAACATGTAGTTACGACAGTTTGTAACCCTTCGGCCACACACTTAACTCATAAGTGCATTGATTCTCCCAAGTATTATATCCTATGAAACATGTCATAATAATGATAGCCAAATTAGAGAAAAATTATTATTTATTATTCTTATCATTCATATCACATCAATCATAGTATAACACCCCATGATTTTAGAGAAGAATATTGTGTTCGAAAGCATATTTGGCACATAATACCGAGCTTAAACAACCTGCAGAATATATTACAATTAAAAATCGAGTTGTAAAATTTACAAGTATGAATAGTATTAACTAATTTATGATATATATATTTGTGTGTGTGTAATTGGGTTTCTATTTCCTACTCAATGTAAATTATTGATAAATATTTAGTAAATAATCAATCAATTTTTAGTAAAGTAATTTTATTCTTCAAAAATATGTTTTCTACAAAAATGATTTTTATTTATTTTCATGAAAAAATATTACAAATAATTCTTGGAAATTTTAGAAAATGAATTTTAAAAAATGAAAATCAATTTTGAAATTGGCATGTTAAAATGTAATTTTGTTGAAATTTTGGGATGTTTCAAAAAATATTTATTTTTCAGTGAGAAATGAAAATATTGATTTTTATAAAAATTTCATTTATTTTCAATAAAATAAGAAAAAAAGTCACATTATGATTCTAATATAATTTAAAGTATCATTATTATTTATTTATATTTTTTCCACTAAATTTATTTTCAATCAAAATCATGTTGGATTTTATTATATGTTTTTTCATTTTAAAACATGTTATTCTGAAAAATATTGTAAAGTTCACAACGATTCTTCATTTTATTAATTAAAATAGTACCTAATTAGGAAGGTTTTAAATGAAATTTAGATATTATATATCAATAAATATTAATTTATATTAATATAATTATTCCTATTAATCATAGATTCAATATAAAATCGTACTTTTCTTGAAAAATAATCTTCTTAATATCCTGCTTTTTCATCGCATCAACAGGTTTTGTTTTATATGAAATTTTACAACTTATGTGATTTGAATTTGGTATAATAGAATAAATATTTTGAAATATAATAATTAATATTATCTAATAATTCCAACTTAATTTTCTCCCAAAATTAATAGTGAAAACAGTTAAAATTAATTGTCACCGTTAAAGTAAAAATGAGTTTATTGGGGGTTAAACTAAAAATATAAGGGTTAAAATGACTTAAAACATTTCAAAAATGTATTGGAAGGAAATTTTTTAACCTTATCATGTATAAGTATCTATAATAATCTATTGTATACCCTTTTGTATTCTGAAAATCAGGGTTACACCTTTTTCTTTTTCAAAAATTACAAGTGTGTCACTCACCTCACTTATAAAAGGCCACCCCCTATCCTCTATTTTTAAATAGTAAAACAATTTTGGTTCAAAATATACAAACCCAAATAATAATCCAATTTCCATTATCTCATCCAATAAGTATTTTTTTTGGTCATAAATCTATTCTAGGGATATTTTAGGTATAATCCAAAAGAGGTGGTATGAGAAGAGGTAAAATTCCTAACTATGAGTATTTTGTTTTATTTCTTCTTCCAACTCCATAAAATATGCTTAAACTATTATAATTTGATGAAACGTTATTTAATATATAATTATATATTATTAAATTAATTTAATAACCTAAATCTATCTGTAATTACATCAAATGGGATACGAAAACATTATTCGTGCGTAGGGTGGGTTACCTCCTCGTGAACCGATATAATTAATTTTGTATCATCGCCTCTCACAGATTGCAATAATGAATGATTTAAAGTATATATATTATATTTATAAAATATTTATACTTATTTAGTTATGAAATCACATATACCATTTGAATTTTCCTTACTTGGGGTATATTATAATGTCATTCGTGTGTACAATGGACTATCTCCTCATAAAGAAATGTGATTAATTTTTCACTAAAACATTACACAGAAGGTAATAAGGATAATTTTAATGAATATATGTGATATAAATGAAATAATTAATATATTAATGACATATTTATTATTCTTAGAATATAATATATTATTTTTTCTTACACTGAAAAATTATAACGTCATTCAAGTACGTGTGGACTACCGCCTCAACAAAAATATGTGATTATTTTTCCATTAGCACATAACTAGAATGATAAATATAAGACTATTTAAATATATAATATGATGATTATTATATTATGAAAATTCATGACAAATAAAATAATACATACCTTCATTCCATTATGATCATTGAAAATGGAAATGTTACTCATGCGTCAGTATATCCTATCGCCTCCAAGATCGTAACATAGTTCATTTTTCATAACCTTTTTTAATGATTGGTTTCAAAATTATAATTAATTAATAAATATGATAATTATTTCATGATTATTATTCTATATATGATTAAATAATGACCTCTTTGACCATGGTCAAAAAACTAAGGCTGTTTTGAAACAATGAAATGAACATCCTCAAAACACCCAGCGTGGACTTAACTGGTTAAGTATTAAAATATTTCATGATAAATAAATATAATGAATAAATTAAATATAAGATTTAAAACCTGGAAAAGATTATTAAGCAATCAAATAGTTTATTTCATCTTATTATAGAAGATTTAAAGGACATACAAGGAAATTCTAGACTTGAGATGAGGGTTTTTCTCATCTCACTTTTATTTCTGTGAGACATATACTTTATTCACAACTTATTTATATTTTTTGTTCTATATAATACCAAATTTACATGTAATATCATTAATCCTTCATACATCATGGAACCTTATTTTTAATTTTAATTAATTTATTCAAGGGGTTTGAATTGAATGTTACCATGTGGTATAGATTTTCTTATCTCAATTTCCTTTTTTGGGTTATAAAACATATTCATTGACTACATTATGATATGATTGTGGGTGAATTGATCTATAGTTTTTTTATTATGTATTTTCATTTTATGGTATGTATTTACATTTGTTACACGTTATCTATCTTTTTATTAACTCTCAATTCACTGATATGGTCTTTATAAGGGTTAACCACAACAAATTTCATTCTTTGAGACATACATTTATGATATAAACCTAAATTCATTTGTGTTGAGTATATATTTCCATTTAACATGTAATAAAATGAAACTCATTATGTTCATGATATTTAATATATCATTTTATGTTATTCTTTCATGGGGCTTATAATTGAAGAGTTACTAAAGTGGAAAAGGATTTATGTTATAGTTTCCTTTCTTTTGAGATTGATTATGTTGAAGGTTATTTTCGAGTAAATAATGTGATTTTATTTTCCGGAAGCACATATTTTTTATTATCATCTATTAATTCAATAGGTAAACATGTTTAATTTCCATTTCATCCCTTATAGATTAACGAAACATCAATTTATTCATTTTTAAGTGATATTGATCTTGTATTTTTCTTTAAAATCAGATATTTTTCTCTTCCATGTCCATGCTTTATAAAAAAATCTCAATAAATTTATTTTATAAAAATAAATTATTTCTTAAAACCATTTTACATGGTCTTTTAACATAATTTAAAATAATTTAAAATTAAATTTCCTAAAATTTTCTAAATGGGTCACTTTTGACTCTATTTCTCAAAATGTTCTCGAAAGAATGTTCATTTTTAAAAATTATAACATGATCTTTTTCCCTCCTTCATTTCCATTACATTACCTAAAGTTTACTTTATAATTTTCCAAGGGTTTTTTTAAATAAAATTATTTTCATAATATTTTTTGAATTTTCAGTTTTTAAAAGTGATTTTCAAAATGGAAAGTGTATTGTCTAAAAAAATGTTTATAATGATATTTTAATGGTATTTCCATTCATCTACGTCAACAATCATTGGTTATCATTATGATAAAATGGTGATATTTTGTAATAAAGCCATACTCATTATTTCTTGAGATAGATTAATATTTATTTAATTATATTGTTATATAACCCATTTCTTTTCCATGGGTTAATTGTATTTCAAATAGATTGTTATGGAACTCATTTATTTATCACATGTTAATCATTTTTCAAAGAGATTATAATATAACATGTTTCTTTTCCATGCGTTAATCATGATTCAAAAATATTTTAATGGAACTCGTTTCTCTTCCATAGGTTAATCATATTTGTAATAGATTTTTATAGAACATATTTCTTTTCCATGTGTTAATCATGTTTCAATGAGATTATTATTGAAAATGTCTCTTTTACAATGGTTAATCATGTTTCAAGAATATTTTTATGGAACCCATTTCTTTTCCATGAGTTAATCATGGTTCAAAGATTTTTTCATGGAACTCATTTCTTTTCAACAGGTTAATCAATTCATAAAAGTAATAATTTTTTTATGAGATTTATAATGAAACACAAGATCTATGTAATTTATTTCTGGGTATTACACATTGTTATATAATGGGTAAATCTATATAGCATCAGGTGATCCCATTATAACTTTTACGATGGGTGTATCTTGATAGCATTGGGTGAGCCTAATATAAAATATTTGATGGGTTCAATAAGATAACACTTCAATGAATTAGGTAATAATTATGTTCTCTATAGAATTTTATTGAAAGTTTATCATATGGTTATTCTATTTGTAAGGGTTCTTTTAGGGTTTTGTAATTTTTTTATAATGAATATTTCCTATGATTCCATCATATTTTTTATGTTATTATGGGTTACAAATGTTTCATTATAATGCAGATTGATATCACATGGCTCAAGATTATTGATTCATATGACTCTTGCCTTTGTTAAATCCTTATGTCATGTTTTCATGTTTCATGATCCATGTATTTATGGGTATGAATATTCTTATGTTATACTCATGAACTTTGATAATGTCATCATACCATTATGTTCTTTTTATACTCCCTATTGAAATTGAATTTTTAATGCTTACATTTACTCTTACTAAGAATTTTAGCTCACCCTTCTTAAGATTCATTTTCCACTAGTTATAAATATTCATGTTGAAAAAATTATGTCTATAAAGTGTTCATATGGATGATAATGATGACTTAATGTGAAATAATAAAAATTAGGTTAAGTGGGATAATTTCTCATTTAAATTCATGGGTATTGATTATGTAATACTTGGTCCTAATTATCTAAAGCCCAAAACCTAAAAGGTCTTTGAGAATGTAAGTGAATCCAATTTTTTCATTTTGATGTTGTATGTTTTGGATATATTTTATGTAACAGTTTATCCTAATTATCCCAAACTCAAAATCTGAAAGGTTCTTGAGAATTTAAGTGAATCCAATTGTTTTATTTTGATGTTGTAATTTTTTGATGGAAAAAATTGTGTCACCTTCATCAGTATCAAATCCATTAAAAGTAATGTTTATGATTTCAGCCCTAGATTTGAGAGTGCAGGTTTGGGGATATAATACATAGGGTGTTAACATTATTTGTACAACATAATTCATGCATTATGATATAGACATGTAATGTCTTATGATAGACCAAGGTAGTGGCTTTTAATTTATTCCATTGTAGAAAATGATATGCCAAAACCAAAAAATTCAAAAGGTAATTGGTTTTATATGTCATATCATCTAACATATCTAAATTTTATTTTTTGATATAGAACATTATGGAATATCTTCAAAAAATTTGGGTTCAAAACCCACTGCTAGTTTTAAGGTCATGTTTTTAGTGTTGTTAAAATAGGTCAAAAATATTGACCAGAGGTACCTATTGTCATAGTTTTTAAATTGTGACCAAATGGTACCCATTGTCATGGTTTGATCAAAATTGTGACTATTGTCCTTCCCCAATG
Organism: Viscum album; assembly: GCA_963277665.1. NCBI lineage: Eukaryota > Viridiplantae > Streptophyta > Magnoliopsida > Santalales > Viscaceae > Viscum > Viscum album. The sequence continues at coordinate 1,156,611,474 of OY728165.1, read as the reverse complement.
GCTCTTGTAACAATTGTTTCCAAAAAAAATTATGGTATGCTAACGACAGGGTTTTGGAGGCTATTATCACATTTCAAAACCTAGACACTATTATGTTTTGGTAATAGAGTTATATGGTTGTTATTAATAATAGGGAAGTTGTTGCAGTCGAGAAACTAGTGGGTGGGCGAAAATTATCATATGGGAATGAAGAGTGGACAACCATAATAAATGGTGGGTTTGAGGCCGATGTGAGAACTCTTAAAAAGATTCAGTTTAAGAACATTATCAATATCTTGTATTATTGTACAAGTTGGTTTTTAAATCCCTTAATTTTCTTCAACTTTTATTTATGTTTGAATTTATAAATATTAAAGTTACTGCGTGCATTATAATTTTTTTAATTAATTATGCTTTAAGTCATCACATTCATAAAATGTGTTAAAGGAAACTATATTTTGTTACAACTTTTTAATGAAATGGTAATAGTTAATAACTTTTATTATCTTATAAAAACCATATTATACTATCATTATTTTAAATTATAACATTTAGTACTTTAGATTAGTAATTTAAAAAGAGCTAAAAACATAATAACATTTTATTAGTTTGTGTTATAAAAGTATTAATAAATGAAAATGAGTGACCCTAAAAAATAACATATTTTGTACTGCATGTAATTATGTGATTGTTTTTTATTTTGATTTCACATTTAACGTTTTATATGTAAAATTTGAAAAACGTTTTGATAATATTAAGATATTAAATTGAGTGGTCAGGGCCAGTGAATATCTATATTATATGAAGAGGGGTAGTTTTATAAATACTTATTTCTTGATTAAAAAAAGATCAAGTCTCATCCCAAGTTTTATTTGTTTACATGGAGGAGGTTTTTGGAGTCACCCATGACATTAACATGAGATCATTTACTCTTATTGACTTGCCTACAGTATTTAATCCAAGAGATAATGATCGCAATAAGATGGTTGGACCATAACTCTCCGCATGACCCGTCATTGGTCATGCAAGAAATACTCATAATTCCTCCCTTACTACATTGTTTTTTCTTAGTCAAACTCTTCCCTCCCCTCCTACCAACTCAAATATAAAAGGGAAAACACCCTCCCATGAATCATCTACATTAATACCCATTTACTCATTCCCTTTTTCCTTCTCATTGCACTCTCAGTTTTTCTTTGCAATTTATGGTTCTCCAATTTCCCTATTTTCTCCATTTACAGGTCATGGGTGGCTTTCCTATCATCTCTTTCATATCCTCTTCCCTCACATGTCATCATCACTCTATATTTCTCTTGTACAATTCTTTGTGCACTTGGCAATAGAGAACATGGAAGTGTCAGAATACTGGAGCCTCCAATTCGAGCTAGAGCAGGGGTGGCACCTGGAAAGGCTGCTACAGACCCACATCATCTCCCCCTTGTCCTCCCCTAAAGCAACCCAATTTCTACTCCGAAACATCCACATCTCCTATCCGACGGGGCTTGACAAGCTCAAAGGTGGAAGTGCTTCTAGCGGAGGAGGGACTGGAGGAGAGGCAACTAACAATTCACCACAGCCACAAAGCGACAACCCCTGGAGTGAAGACATAGTTTGGGAATCCAAGTATTCCTCTAGATGATTCATAGTTCTTTTTCCAAGAGTATCAAAACAATGCGAATGTGTTTTCCCGATTTTGAGTATGTCAGTTGTTTTTTTTATTAAAATTAATGTCACTTTTGATAAAGAATGACTCAATTTGAGTCATAATGGTCACATCATGCATCAGATAGATGTTTGGATGATCCTTACATGTCACAAATGACATATGGAGCATTTTCCTAAAGTTCCAAAATAATCCCAATGTGTTTTCTTGGTTTTGAGTATGGTAGTTTTTGTTTACTAAAATTAATGTCAATTTTGAATAAACAAGATGCACTTAGAGTCAAATTTTGCATCAGATTCATGCACGACTGAATGATACACATCCCAAATGACTCATGGATAATTATCTTAAAGTATCAAAACAATAAAAATGTGTTTGCTCAGTTTTGATTATGTCAGTTGTTTTTTTATTAATATTAATGTCACTTGTGAATAAAAAAGACGCAGTTGGAGTCATACCAATCACACCGTATGTCAGATAGAGGTTTCGCTGATCCTTACACATCAAAAATGACATATGGATCATTGTACTAAATTACCAAAACAATAAGAATGTATTTTCTTTGTTTCGAGTATGTCATTGGTTTTTTAATAAAATTAATGACAATTTTGAATAAACAAGATGCACATGGAGTCACATATTATGTTGGATTGAGGTGTGGTTGAATTATACCCATCCCAACTGAATCATGGATCATTATAATAATGTATCAAAACAATTATAATGCATTTTCTCAATTTTGAGTATATCAGTTGTTTTTTTATTAAAATTAATGTCACATTTGAATAAAAAAGACGTAGTTTGAGTCATACCAGTCACACCATATGACATATAAATGTTCCTCTAATCCATAAATGTGACAAATGATTCATGGATCGTTTTTCTAAAGTAACAAAACAATCCAAATGTTTTTTATCAATTTTGAGTATTTCAGTTGTTTTTTTACTAAAATTAATGTCAAATTTGAATAAACAAGATGCACTTGGAGTCACACTATATGTCAGATTGAGGTGTGGACAAATGCAACAGGTTCCAAATGACTAATGTATCATTTTCCTAAACAATCAAAACTATTGGAATGTGTGATATCAGTTTTGAGTATGTCAGTTATTTTTTTGATTAAAATTAATGTCAATTTTAAATAAAAAATGATGTAGTTGGAGTCATATCGTTCACATAGTTTGTTGGATAAAGTTGTGACTGATCCCTAAATGGAAAAAATGATGAATGAATCTTCTTTCTAATGTACCAAAACAATAAGAATATTTTTGCTCAGTTTTCTGTATGTCAGTTGTTTTTTTAACTAAAATAAATGTCAATTTTGAATAAACAGGACAAACTTGGAGTCACACTGTGTGTCATATTGAGGCGCGACTTGATTATACATATCCCAAATGACTCATGTATTATTTTCCTAAAGTATCAAAACAATCATAATCTATTTTCCCAGTTTTGTGTATGTCAGTTGTTTTTTTCATTAACACTAATGTAACTATTGAATAAAAATGATGCAATTGGAGTCATACCAGTCACACTGTGCATCGAATAAAGGTGAAACTGATCCCCACGTGTCAAAAATGATTTATAGATGATTTTTATAATGTTCAAAAACAATCTCATTGTGTTTTCTTAGTTTTGAGTTTGTTAGTTGTTTTTTTACTAAAATTGATTTCAATTTTGAATAAACAAGACACACTCGGATTCATGTTTTGTTCGAGATTGAGGTGCAGCTAAATTCTAAACATCCCAAAATGACTCATGGATTGTTTTCATAATGTATCAAAATAATCAGAATCTATTTTCTCTGTTTTGAGTATGTTTCTTGATTTTTTTATTAACATTAATGTTACTTTTTAATAAAAAATATGTAGTTCGATCCATACCGATCACACCATGTATCAGATAGATGTTAGGTTGATCCCCAAACATCAAAAATGACATATCGATTACTTTACTAAAGTTTCAAAATAATAAGAATGAATTTAATCAGTTTTTAGTATGTTAGCAATTTTGTACTAAACTTAATGTCACTTTTGAATAAAATAGACACAATTGGAGTCATACCATTCACATTGTATGTAAAATTGAGGTTCGACTAACCCTACACGTCAAAAATGGAGTATAGATTATTTTCCTAATGTACCAAAATAATCTGAATTTCCTTTCCTAGGTTTGAGTATGCCACGTGTGTTTTTTTAGAAAAATGTCATTTTAAACTCGAAAGATGCACAATGACTCTTATCTTAAGTGAAAAGTGTTGTGTGCACTTTTAAACAATCATCCTAAAACAAAATCATGGTATGGTACTTATTATACTTCATTACCTAGCAATTCAATTGTTTGAAAGTCATTACTTCTTATCCTCCTATGCCTCAGTCTCCACCTAAGCCTTCGCCTTTGCCTCCTCCACCACATCAGTCTCTGTCTTCAACTATGCCTTCTCCATCACGTACGCTCCACCTATACCTCTATCTTCACCTTCGCCTCTAACTCTACATCCACCTCCACCTCCACCTTTTCATTTTCCCAAATAAATTTATGGTTCTCAGGTCAGTGCTTCTAAAAAAATGATTTCCTCCATTAATCCATTCCTTGAGGAAGAGATCAAAAATAATATATAAGAATTATGAAACTAATGATTCCAACCCAAATATCTTTCTAAGGACATAACTCTTACTAGATTACAAACATATCATATAATAACATAAATTTTATTGGCATTTATTTTGATAAAAAGTATGTTCCCACTCATCTTTAAACAATTTTATTTCTTCTTTTGATTAAATATTTTTTCAGAAATCTTTATAGTACTATGAAAATATAAAAAAATTTATTATGAAATATATTTATTGAAATTGTAATTACCTTTAGAAATTACATGTTGGGGGTACTGGTCTTTTTATGCTATATGATTTCTCTCATAAATTTTCAAACATAATATCCATAATCGATTGCATTATCATGTTTCAGGCACTGTAAAACATTGAAAAAAATAAGTAAAATGTTTTGAAATGTTTTGAAATGTTTTGAAAGTTAAATATTTCTATATATACCTTAATTTTTTTCCATTTGTAGTAATCAAGAGGCTTTATCATTTCAGAAACCAAACTCATTCCATGATTCAGCCTGTATTTAGTGAATGACCTATCAAAACAAAAAACCTCATTAAAACAAAGACTGGACATATAATTCAAAGTATATCTATAAAATGTTGATTGTAGTTTATTAAGGATTCACAATACACATCACGTGTGGTGGTTTGGTTTAAATCCATGTATTTAATTCAAAAAATAAATATTCAGGGTGACTATGTAGACTACCGTCAGTATCTAGTGCTTCCTAAAAAAACAATTTAGTAATGTAAAGATTAAAAGATATTTAATGTGATTAGAACATAGAGTTTTACCCTTTCAATGTAGAAATAAAAATTATTTAGTCTTATGATGCTATTTTATTAAATGCTTTGGGTAACTCATCTATTTACTGCTTAATTTCATCATCATTCAAATTAATTTCTGGCATAGAGATGATATAGGTATTAATGAATCCAAATCATTATTCTCATGATCTTACCTTTATATAGTAGTAATATAAATTCCTGTAAAAAATATAAATATTTATTAACTTTAATAAACATATTTATCTCAGTATTTGGACATACATATTAGAAAAATTTCCCTTATGTATGTATTCACAATTATGATTCCAAGCCATTCATGCTTGAGAATCTCATTTAGAGACTCGAGACTAATTACGTCTGTAATAGAATCTCCAAATATGTATTCATCATAATTAATGTAAGACATAGATTTATCTTCAAATGTGGTCTCTGCATGAAGTTTTAATATTAATAAATGTTTCTCTAGAAATGGTAGAGGGAAGTTACTCTTGGAATTTCATTTTGTTTTCTTGGCTGATTCACTATATTTCCTTGATTCGACCATTCGTTTCTCCACCGCTTTATCCATCTGTAATATCATGCCTCACTTTATACCTTTTATCATCAACTGTTACATGTTTTTCATATGAATTTTTTTTTTAAAGTCATACCTCATGTATCTTTATAAGATTAGATGTCCATGTTATAAAATATCCAATAGCATCATTGGTTGTTGTAATATTTGTATCATTAAGTAAAATAAGAAACTCAACAGTCGACTCATAAGCTAACTCAATCCCCACTCTCATGTGATCTTTTGGGAGGGGTTTATTCTGTAACTAGCCTCCTAGGATATTATACATTGTACCCATCACAACACAGCATTACATGGGTGTTGACAGAAAAAATCACATTCAATTACACCTTGTAGAATTTTAGTAACATAAAGTACACAAAAGTTTTTTGATTCACATTTATGGGAAAGAGTAATGAAAAAATTTATTACCATGGGTATGTTTTATAGGGAATGACTATCCTCAAATATAGTGGGCTCATTGGGATCATTTGTGGATTGTTACTCCTCCACTGGTTCGCTTTGATATTTTCTTATACATTGTTCTGCCAAACCAGACCACAAAATAATATATTGCAATGATTTTATTTGTGTCTTAATTTGTATTTTCATATTATATATATCTTCATGTAGTTTTATCTTCTCAAATTATGTTGAAGGAGAGACTCCAAAAACTAATCCTATAACATGGCCATATTGTTCAGGCCGCTTTAGAGCTACTAAAAGTTTCTTTTCTTATGGTACAACCATTTCCGATTCTTATATCTAAACCATATAAAATATATGAATGTATTTATTTGATGTGATATTGTTATGAATCATAATTAATTAAAATTATTTCATACTTACACATTCTTCCCATATTTCGTTGTGTTTTAATCATCTAATATACCATCTCTATTTACACAAGCCTCCTTCCATAGCACATGACATGGGATGAAAGTGGCGTTATATTTTGATTCATCAATATGAATATAAAAAAAGGAACATATTTTTTTACATATCACATAATTAAACTTTGATTTTTGATTTAAAATATATACCAATTGATTCTCTAATGTAGCATATCCCATCCTTCCTTTGTGATAGGGGTGCGCCGGTTTTGATACACATTATTTATTTTCAAAACTCATTTGTTGTTTCATAAATTAACAATTTTGAATCAAGTTGGTTAAAATAAATAATTTCAAATATTATATTATCAATCACAATGAACCTGAAATGATTTCTCATTATGACAATTACAAAAAGAAACTTATTTTTCTAGATTTATAATGTGTACATGGCAATGTGGTTGGTGGGGCTTTATATTCCCCTCAGTATCTCTAAGATGTAACCTCATTAAAATAGTCAAGAAGCCTATATGGGATTTTCCGGTGGCCCTTAAGAAAATTTTCTTATGGAAATATTCTAAAATAAATGAAATCGATAAAGAATAATGAAAACTAAATCAACGTTTCATTATATAATTTTTTAATGACATTGAGAAAGTATATTATAACATTTCCCTTATATATTTCCAATTGATTTCCTTCATTTCAGGTTGGACGTGGCCCCATTAGTCAAGATCAATTAGAACAATCATACTTTTTGTGAACCCTAGATAACTAATGAATGTTGACTTGTTGGATTCAATTGGTTGGCCACATTGATTCCAACCAACCTCAAATTTTAATCCTTGACATCTAACCTGGATACTTAAATTAAAAATAGTGATGTTGTGTCGTTGTTGTTTTTTTTCATTTTTTTCATCAACATCATGTTGATCCCATAATAATTCATCAGTTTCATCTTCAATAGCTTGTTCTTTCTTGGGATTGGAAACATTATCAAGTTTAGAAGCCATTATCCACATAAGTAGTCAAACATTTAATTTTTCTTGAATAACTGCAATACAATAAACTCCATGTATAATATTCCACAATTGCATGCATCATGCATGAAATCATGAATGGATATATAATAATTCAATACTATAGTATAACTAACCATCACTACCTTTATTTAATCAGTCATCAGTCTCTTTATTTCCTTCAATATCTTGATGATGATAGGAAGGATAGTTTCAAATAGGGAGACCAATCTATCATCAAGAGATGGAAGACAACCATGTGTATAATGATTAAAGTGTATTAGGAACCTACGCTAATGGAATCACCCAAAAAGCGGCCTGAATTGATATATAATATCAATATTCTATGGATGAACAATGAAATCCTTCATTTCATAATATATGATATTGACAAGATACAATATGATATTTATTTATTCAAAAAACTAATAGATAAATACATTGTGTCCTTGAAGAACGAGTCTCTATTACCACTTATAAATTTTAAGCTATCATCATATAATCATTAGAGGGATACAAACTTGAAAAAATGGATGATTTATCTCAAGGATAAATGTGAATAGAAAAAATGAAAAAACACATATTGCATTATTGTAATATATTATCAGTGGAATCCATCTTTAATATTAAATGTAATATGTTTGATTTATAACACTAAAGAAACAAACAATGTATTCCTGACTTTAAGGAGATTTATCTAGCATTAAATCATATATATCTTCATGAGGTCCCTCAATCACTGAAGGAGTGCTAGTGCCTTAACCTAGTGATAAACAGTTATCAAAGAAGAATAGAGGTCTGTACATGGAATTAAACCAAGTGTTAATTACAATAGGGAGATCGTATCTCTATTTTTTGAATTTCTCACATGGATAAAAAACTATCATGACTTGTAGGACAAAAATATCCAAACCATAAAAAGAATATTTTAGTCATTTTTTGTTCTCTCTAGGGTTATTACCATGTTAGATGGATTTTTAAATTATTTTTTATCATATAAATTAATTATCTATCTATTTTGATTAGTAAATAGATTAATAAATCACATCTAATATTTTTCTTCCTCAACTATCCAACTATTGATAACTCACTTACATTTGGGAAATACACTCTTTTTTTTTATAAGTCCATTAACCAAATTATTTCTCAACTCTACCCAATCAATGAAATTTTTAAAAAATTGAACATAAGTTTATCACCAAATAAATTCCACATCCTTCTTTGTAACCCATGGTTAAAGCTTAGTAATTATCTTGAATTAATTAAGAAACATAACTCTTGTAACATACATAACTAAAATAATTTTTAGAACGTGACTAATTAATACAAAAAAAATTGAATTTAAAAATAAGTATTCACCAAAATCATAAATCTAAATACCCAATTTATTGTTTTAACAATTTATATGAATAAAAATAACCAAAAAGCATTTTTAAATAATTTTTACACTTACCTTGGTCCCTATATGTTCATCACCCATAAATGAGGGCCACAACATAGTATCACCTAATCCTAAAAAACCCTCATAATTAAGCTTTTAGAATATATAAACTAGTATATAAGATGAATTAAATTTTAGAAACTACCTATATTTTGGAAGAATATATTATTCATATGAATAGAAAACCGATGGGGGATGAGATTTCTACTTATTAATGTCAAAAGGAGAGTAAAACATTTATGTTTGTCACTAGGGACAAATGGGTTGGAAAGTCAAATACATATGAAAGAAGAAAAATGATGAATTAGAACCACACCTGTTGTATTTCCGTAGCGATGAGAAGAGATGTAGGGTTCATCATGTTTAAGAATAACGCAAAAAATGAGAAAATAGGAACCGAAAACATCAAACAACAATAGAGGAAGAGTATAAAATAAAATACATTGGATTTTAGCCAGGACTAATCCAAGGTAACATAGGGGAGTTCACCGGTAGTAGAGGAGTTCAATGAGAGATTGAGAATCATGATTGACTGAGTTGTGGTTCGTGTTTTTTTAAATTTATTGGTGTCACTTTTAACTATACTTTCATAAAATTGCTGACATAGATCCCTTTTATCAGTGCTTAATTTATAGGCACCAATGAAATACATATTTATCAATGATTTTTAGCACTGATTAATCTCAATCATTATCGGCACCAAAAATGGGTTGATAAAAGACATATAAATTAGTGTTAACGTTTTAGAACTGATAAATATATCTTTTAATGTCGCTTAATTAGCGCAGATAAATATGGATCTTTATCAGTGAAATAAAAACACTAATAATTTTTTTTTATAATTATAATTATTTAAATAAATTTAATATAATTTTATAATTGTTTAAAAATTTATACATATTTATTTATACTCATATAAATACTTATTTAAAAAATAATTACTATTTATTTATAATAATTATTAATACAATAAATATTGATTTATTATTTATTTATAAATATTTATTTACAAATATATTTCTAACATTATTAATGGAAATATAATCTTAAATACATTCATTTTAAAAATGAGTGAAATTGAATAATTCAAAATGATTATACATTACAAATATTAAAAAATGGATAAGTTTTATTAATTAAATATGAGTTATTAAAAAAATATGTATATTTATATATATTTAAGTGGATGAATACATATTGAAAATACTAAATCATAATAAATAAATTTATGTAAATAAATAATAAAAATGATCAAATTCATAACTAAAATAATAAATAAAAAACATTAAAAATGAATACCCTAACTATAGTATTGAAGAAATTGACCAATTAAAAACATAATATATATAAAATGTATCATGTTATAATGAAATTCTAAAATATTATAAAATTTAAATAAATTATATAAATATTATGTGCTTGTGTTTCTATATATTGTGTAGATACATTTGTGTGTGTGTTGTGTATAAAAATGTGTTAACATATATATGTATACATGTATGTGAAATAAATGCAACACATGACGTTTAATATAGGTTAAATTGAAAAAAAACTACATTAAAAATGATTAAGACATTAATATGTTTTTAATTATCATATTATTTATATTATAATTATTTATTTCATATATTTATAATTAATATATAATATTTATGAATATTTATAATCTATATATATGTATATTAAATTTATTCATTATTTTCATTAATTTAAACACCACAAGCTTCCACGATTTGCTTCTCTTTGAATTATACAATAGCATGTGTTGTACGCAACACTGAGTTCAAGCACACCACGACTTACCAAACTAGCCGTTCAAAAGAATTTATGAATAGTAATAAGTTAATTTTAAATTTAATATTATCATTATAATATTAGAGTCTATATTATGAGTTTCTATGACATAATTTAAGAACAAATTAATTTTTTTCAGATAAAAGAAGTATTTTTCAAAAAATGCTATTTTACTGCCTTTTAATGTCAAAGACTTTTTAAATCCAATATTTGAAACTATTATATATTTAATTTGAATAAATTAACTTCTTCTTTAGAATCAGGACATAATAATTTAGTTTCAATAAATTTTGGTGTTTTACTGATAACTTCCATATTTTGGTGAATAGTGAAAAATACTATATTTTAACTGAAAACAACTTTTTTAATCAAAATAATTTTTATTGTTAAATTATACATTTTACTGGTATTGAAGTATAAATAGATTATATTTTTACCATTTAATCCAATGATGTTCATTTTAAGTGTTTTCACTTTGAAATTGGACACAAACAACTGTCAAACTTTTGATAGTTATTATTTCATAAAAATACGCCTTTTGATTTTGACAGCAGGAATTAATTTTAAATTAATAAGGGAAACATTTATATTTTTAATTTGGTAAAATAGAATTCATTTTTGTATTTGGAATATCTAAATTATCTTTGGGTGAAATTTTGCTACTTTTCTGATAACTTTCATATTTTGATGAATAGCGAAAATTACAAAATTTTAATTAAAAAAACTTTTTAAATCGAAATAATTAATAGTGATAAATTATTCATTTGTGTGATTTTAAAGTATAATTAGATTATAATTTTACCATTTAATAAATTTTGGTCATTGGACATAATTTCTTATTTAAACTAGACATAAGAAGGTGTCATTCTTATGATAGTTATTATTTGTTAAAAACACGCTTTTTGTTTCGACAACGGGTGTAAATTTAAAATTTATTTCTGCCACATCTATCTCATGAATTTATAAAAATGGATTCCATATTTATAATCAGGAGGTCCAAATTGTGTAAATAGTTAACATTTATTTTTAGACATTTTGAATAATTACTTTGGTAAATATTTTATTTACCATGGTTAAAGGGTAATTCCAGTAAATAAGGCTAAAAAATAATATAATAATAATACTAAATTACCCTAAAACGTTTCCTAACCCTATTTGTTGATACATTTCCGACCGTTGGTATCTTTGGGTCGATTTGTGGACCCCATGGATCCACTTGTAAGTGATAATGACATTTTATATTAATTAAGTTAAATTAAATACAAAAAATGACATAAGCATATATCTTCTAGAAAAACAATTTTTACATAGGGTAATATTTGTTATATTTTCGAATATAAATATTCATTATAAATATAAAAATATTTCATACATAATGGTACTTAATTTATAATTTTTATACATTTAAAAATTAAATTTATTTATGACACAATAATGATGCAGTATTTTTCTTATTAATTAATGAATCGAATAATTGGTATTATAAATATTAAACTATATATAATTTGAATGTTTTGATGTCATCAAATAATTTTATTGATTAATATGACATGTTAGGATTTCATAAATTAATTTTATTAGAATTAATAAAGTTGTTAAGACTTTAACAAATATCAATTATTGAATAGTGTCGAAATTGACAAAAATTACTTTTTAAAACAAATATTATATCATAAATTGAGATTATATTCTTAAAAATCTAATGTTTGTCCAAAGGACATATATCATGAAATTTTAATCATTAATGGACCACTTTGAGGTCTCTTGGATGTATATAGTATGTTTATAAATTGTATAATATAATAATACAAAGTGACATGGTAAATGTCAAATTAATTAACTAAGAGTTAAAACTAAAAGATAAGGTTAATATAATGACCCAAACATGTCTAAAATCTATTGGTTGAAATTATTTATATACATTCCCACCTTAGACTTTTAATAATTCACTTTGGATCCATTATAAATCGAATATGAATTTATTATAAAATAATACATTAATTTTTTCCTACTGAGCTCCTCCTACCCCTTATGAAAGGACACCACATATAACCAATTATTCACACCTTCAAATCCTTTTGGTACGGCAAACCCCAACCAAATTATTGTCCAAAATTCCCTCAATTTAACCTAGAGGCCTTATTTTGATCATAAAGCCAACCTATGTAGCCATTTTGATCAAATCAAAAGGATGAACCCGAAGAAGAGGTAATGTTTTTTCACCACCCTTTTTCAAGTTCCTTTCTTCATCAACCACTTATTTATTTTTTATTTCCCTTATAAAATAATAAATCCAGTATATTAAATATACTATGATGTAATTATAAATATGTTACAACGATATTCAGAATTCTATTTATCCTTTTAATGACACGTCACCATACGTGTGTACGTACGGATTACTGTCTCCATGACATGGTGTAATTGTAATCCAAAAACATTATTATTTTGATGGGTATGATAATGATATTTAATTGATATAAATAATAAATATAACATGATAATTATTCTGTATATATGATATACTATCCAATTATATATTATTTTAATATCAAAATAATGATATTTTCGCTCGTGCATACGTACGGACTACAGTCTCCACGAACGCGATGAGATTCATTCCCCATAATATCCATGAAATTGTAATTCTCATTTGATGATTAAAAATTATGTTTATGGACTTTATATCATTCTATATATGAAAAAGATATAACCTATCCATAACAAACACGGCTTATGTAACAAAATATATAAAAGAAAACGAGTTAGTTAACACCTGAAACGATAATAATACTAAAATATTACTAACAAATCAATGTTAAAAGATCATATATGATATCATATTAATGTATATGATTCTTGTATAATTTAATAACTATTATAACAACATTATAAAGAATTTTAACCTACCCTCAACTAAGGAAAAGTACAAGGTAATGGTTTATTTCACAATCTCTTCATTATCCCATGTTATTTATACGTAATTATCTACTGGGCCTTCTTAATCATCCACATCCATGTTTCTGAGAAACGTATTTCAAAACATTTTTACTATTTACAAGACTATGGGTTAATGTCATTTATACCCTTGTTATACTTTTTAAAAAATGGTTTGAAAGGAATCTTTCCGTCGTTTTCCAAACAAGGTCCTTTTTAACCATTTCGAAAAAATAAAGGTAAAAATATCTTTTTTAACTTATACGGTGAGTGCGGCTACTTTCCACTGTAATAAAATCTGCAAAGCTTCCCTTACAATCATATAGGAATATTTTCAAAGTAATTTTTTCTTTTATAATTATGTGACTCTTAAATGATTCCAAAAAATGATACATTTCTCTCAAATAGTTTTCCATTAACCTATTTCAACATCATTTTAAATGTTGTAAGATTTACTCATCTAAACCATTCTCATTACTGTCCATTTTTGTAAAATTGTTTTAGGGATTTATTTAAATGGACATTAATTTTTAAAAATGTTATTTAGTTTAAAAATTTTCAAAGTGGCATGGGACACTTTGATTCAAAATTGTCTTTAAATATATTCCATTCCAATTGTGTGACTTTTAAATTTTTTCATGAAAAGGGATATTTCAATAAAAGAGTTCTACAAATAATTTCCATCTATGTCAAATCCTTTAATAGATTTTTAAGGTAATATTAAGTTGATTAATTATGATACAAAACTTTCATATTGTATTGCATGTTTTGTGATATGTTTGATTGTGGATGTGTTAATTTAATACCATTCATTGTTTATAGAGAAAGTAATTACATTTCTTATGCTAGTTTTAATATGAATGTTTATGTTATCCTTAAACCTATTCATATGAGGAATGCATTGGACATAGTAAGTGATGGGTGGAGATCGCAATAGCTCCTCGATGCATCAGTATGTATCATTAGACAAACTAGTGTCTTGGCAGAAGGCCTTGACAAAATCTTATTTGTAGTCTTAGCATGAGGCCTTGGCTATGTGGTTAAGATATCCTAGCATTATGCATTCCATCATTATGAAAGTGGTTATTGATATTGAATGTGATTATTCGACTAGTGTAATATCCATGTGATTAAGTAAATGGCATTATTTCATTTTATTTTTTCCATATTATGCTGAAGTTCACGTTTAAAAGGCTTTTGTTTTAGTTATACATTGCCTTAAATGTTTATGATTATTTATGAAAGTTTCCGCTATATTGTTATCCTTACTGGGCATTTATGCTCAACCCTTTCTATGTTTTATTTTTCCCAGGATGTGAAGAAGTATTATATAAATGACCTTCAGGGATAGTATAAGGGGATATGAGTGTGGAGACAAGATGTTGTTGTAGTTTTCACTTTATGATGTAATGTAACATTTATGAATTTATCAAGTGATTCCAAATCCAATAAACTAATTGGTCTTTCGAGACTTGATCTTTTTTGATCATGAAAATGTTATTTAATATTGTACCGACTCTGGGTAACTAGGGTCGGGGAGTTACAATTGGTATCATAGGACGTTTAGTACAAACCTTGGAAGCTAGATTTAGATAATCTCTTATTAGAGCACATAGACCTAAGATGGAAATTGAAGATTAGTATAGAAGAATTTCCTCAAATTTTGTTATTGTAATGATTTTGTGAGTTTTATGATAAATACATCCATGTTAGGATAGGAGAAGGTAGAGGCGGCTATGGAACATATGCACCTAGGGGTAAAACCCGAAAATACCGCTTTGAGCTAGACTCGAACGGGAACAAGTGCATGAAAATGGGCCTTTCTACATTCTTGGATATAACACTCCTGGGGGATATGCTTAGGATAATTCTCGATTTCTCTACAAACCATTATGAAGGGTTTATGAGTATATACCTCTTCAAAGAAAACATCTTTATTATTATGGGTTATATCCATAAATAGTTCAATTTATGTTAGGTATTTTACATGTTTGGAATTATACATTGCAATACATAAACTAACCTAGTTTATGCCATTGTATATAAATGGCGGCCAGAAGAAGGAATGTAAACTATAACAATATGTATGATCCAAAGAGCAAGATGGAACATATATTTCAAGGCATTAAGCCAAAATTTAGAAGGTAAATTGTCTCCCATGTATTATCAACATATGAAGAAATAGTATGCTGTGTTAATAAGTTATGTAAATAATTCCTTGAGTCCTATGGCTTTGAAGGAAAGTAAGAGAAAAAAAGGATGGAAGAGAGAAAGATATATAAATAGAAGATGGAAAAGAAGAATTATCCCATATGTGATAATTATGTGAAAAAACACCCTGGAACTTGTTTCAAGGGAATCAGAGTCTGTTATAAGTATAGAGAAAAAGGACACAATGTAGGTAACTGAAAGGGTACGAAAAAGGTTTCAAATGTACAATGCTTAATCTGCAATGAGTTGGGAAACTATGTGAACCAATGTCCAAATCATCAGAGTATGCCCGAAATGATTCTATTGGATAATAATCATGTTATGATACTACCTCAGACGAGGAGGAATGATTATTGATCTTATGTTGTTATTAGAGAATTATGTCATATGAGTGTTGTATCAACAATATACTTGTTATAATAATTATGTAGTATATAAGGATTATACTAAAGTACTATTTCATTAGGGACTTAAGATTGTGTGGAACCAAAAAAATTGACTCAATAGCAGGTTAAAATTTTGGAAAATATTTGGTTGAGAGAAAGATAAACCATAATATGGTTCTGATACCGAGGTAGTGATTTTGGAATAATAACTGATTTATTTGGATAAATTATATTGGATATTCTGGACTACCATTAAACTGATTATTGATTTTTATATTCCATCATCTTTGGAATTTGAAACACTTTTGATGGATGAAGTCCATCCACTATTTTATAAGGAATAAGGGAGCATGAATGTAATCAATAAGGTTTTATGGTAATTCAGGATGTTTCATTGTTTTAAAATAATAAATGATGATTGTATTCATATGTTATTACGTGGTAAAAAGGATCTACATTATGATTACCTTCCATATAATTTTTTTACTAAGAGTTTGGACAGAAGTATTTTGGATAAGTATAATGGTTGGAATGGATTATATTTTACACTTGATACTATTGTTAAGGTTATTTTTGGATATTTATAAAAAGGACAACACAAAGACCGTGTGAAAACCCATCGGTCGAACAAAGCTGTGGGAATCAAACCCACAACCATAGTGCGATTGGGATTTATTGCCTACCACTGAACTACATGAAGTCCCTGGAGTGTATAATGTATTTTTAATAAGTTCTGATAGATGAATAATAAATTTATTTTTGGAACCCTATAGGGTTAGGATAAATAGAATATTTTTGAGTTCTATTACCTTTTTGAGTGAAATATGGGTTTGGGGTAAAAATTTAGAAAGGAATGAATGTTTGCATGAAAAGTGAGTATATTTCCTTACGTTCTTAGTAAATCTCATAAATCAATTCATCAACTTTATGAAAGGTAATTTAAAACAAAAACGTTTTCGGTTATCTTTTGCTACTGGGGAATCAATGACTTTATAACCAATCACAAGTTTGTGATTTTCTTATAGTTAACTTTCTCCTAATCCTATTTTCTACAACTCTCCATCAGAAATTTATGGTTTGTTTCTCCCCCATATCCATGTTTTCATAGAATCTTTGTATGGTCTATCTTGGGTGACCTTTTTACTTCTCTTTCTTTCTTTTAATGTTATATTTTATTAACCCTATTTCTGATGTGGGTCTTCCAAAAAGGTATTTTCTATTTTCAAAATTTTATTTTCAAAGAAAAATTACAAAGTGCGAGGATAAACTTTATTAAAGTAGGGGAGAATGTAACACCCCAAGCTTCCACGATATACTTCTCTTTGAATAAAACAATAGCGTGTGTTGTATACAACACTCAGTTCAAGTGCACCATGAATTACCAAACTAGATGTTCAAAAGCGGTTATGAATAATATTACCTGAATTTTAAATTTTATATTATCCTTATAATTTTAGAGTCCATATTATGAGTTTCTAAGACATAATTTTAGAACAAATTCATTTTTTCAGATAAAAGAAGTATTTTTCAGAAAATGCAATTTTGACAGCCTTTTAATGTCGAAGCCTTTTTAAATCAAATATTTGTAACTTTTATATATTCAATTTGACATAATTAACTTATTATTTATAATCGGGACATAATAATTTAGTTTCAATAATGTTTTGGTGTTTTTCTGATAAATTTCATATTTTGATGAATAGTGAAAAATACTATATTTTAACTGAAAACAACTTTTTAATCAAAAAATTTTATATTGTTAAATTATACATTTTAATGGTTTGGAAGAATAAATATATTATATTTTTACCATTTAATCCAATGATGGTCATTTTAAGTAATTTCACTTTGAAATTGGACATAAACAAGTGTCAATCTTTTGATAGTTATTATTTCATAAAAATACACCTTTTGGGTTTGATGGTGGGAATTAATTTTAAATTAATAAATGCAACTTTTATGTTTTTAATTTGTAAAAAATCGAATAAATTTTTGGATTTTGGATATTAAAATTATATTAGGTTTAAAATTTGGTACTTTTCTGATAACTTTCATATTTTGATGAATAGTCAAAATTACAAAATTTTAATTAAAACACGTTTTTTAATCGAAATAAATAATTGTTATAAATTATGAATTTTAGTGATTTTAAAGTATAATTAGATTATAATTTTTCCATTTCATACATTTTTGGTCAATGGACTAAATTTCATATTTAATCTACACATAAGAAAGTGTCAATCTTATGACAATTATTATTTGTTAAAAACACCCTTTTTGTTTTGACAACGGGTATTAATTTTAAATTAATTTTTTCAAATTCTATGTTAAAAATTTAGAAAAATAGATTCCATATTTAGAATCATGAATTCCAAATTGTATAAATATATAACTTTTATTTTTAGAAATTTTGAATAATATTTCGGTAAATATTTTATTTAGCATGGTTAAAGGGTAAATCCGGTAAATAAGGGTAAAAATATAATATAATAATAAAACTAAATTACCCTAAAACGTGTCCTGACCCTATTTCGTGATACATTTCCGACCATGGGAATCTTTTGTTATATTTCGGGACACCTTGAATCCACTTGTAAGTGATAATGACACTTTATATTAATTAAGTTAATGTAAATACAAAAATTGACATAAGCATATATCTTCTAAAAAAACAATTTTTACATAGGGTTATATATGTTATATTTTTGATGATAAATATTCATTATAAAGATATAAAGATTTCCTACATAATAGTACATTATATATAATTTTTATAAATTGAATAATTAAATTTATTTGTGACACAATAATGATACAATATTTTTTTATTAATGAAATAATCAAATAATTAGTATTATAAATATTAAAATAAATATAATTTGAACGTTTTTAAGTCTTCCACGAATTTTATTGATTAATATGACATGTTAGGATTTCATAAATTAATTTTATTTGAATTAATAATGTTTCTAATACTTTATAAAAAATACATTATTGAATAGTGTCAAAATTGAAAAAAATGATTTTTAAAACAAATATTATATTATTAATTGATATTCTATTCCTAAAAATCTATGGATCGGCCAAAGGACTTATATCATGAT
Source organism: Viscum album (assembly GCA_963277665.1). Taxonomy (NCBI): domain Eukaryota; kingdom Viridiplantae; phylum Streptophyta; class Magnoliopsida; order Santalales; family Viscaceae; genus Viscum; species Viscum album. The sequence goes on along the minus strand of OY728165.1, from coordinate 1,156,592,154 downwards.
ATTTTTATCATTAATGGACCACTATGGGGTCAAATGGATGTATATAGTATGTTTATTAACTATATAATATTAAAATACAAAGTGACATGGTAAATGTCTAATTAATTAACTAAGAGTTAAAACTTAAATATAAGGTTAATATAATGGCCCAAACATATCTAAAATCTATTGGTAGAAAGTAGTTATATCCATAACTACCTTATACTTTGAACAATCCACTTCGGAGCTATTAGAAACTGAATATGAATTTATTATAAAATAATACTTTATGTTTTTCTAAAAGAGCCCTCCTCCTCCTTATAAAAGGACACCACTTCTAACCAATTGTTCACACCTTAAAAGCCTTTTGGTTCGGACAAAAACTTTCCAATTGTTCTCTAAAATTACCTCAATTCAACATAGAGGCTTTATTTTGATCTGAAATCCAACCTAATGAGCCCTTTTGATCAAATCAAAAGAAAAAACCTGAAGAAGAGGTAATGTTTTCACCACCTTTTTCAAGTTCCTTTCTTCATCAACTTCTGCTTTATTTTTTATTTTCATTATAAAATAAAAAAACTAGTATCTTATATATACTATGATTTTATTATAAATATGTTACAACCATATTCCGTATTCTATCCATCCTTTGAATGACCTGTCACCATACGTGCGTATATACGGCTTACCGTCTCCATGTCGTGGTGTAATTGTTATTCAAAAACATTATTATTTTAATGGGTTTTATAATGATATGTAATTTATGTAAATAATAAATATAACATGATAATTATTCTGTATATATGATATACCATACAATTATATATTATTTTAATATCAAAAGAATGATATTGTCACTCATGCGTACGTACGGACTACCGTCTCCACGAATGCGATGAGATTCATTCCCCATCGTATCCATGCAAATATAATTCTCATTTGATGATTAAAAATATCGTTTAATGACTTTATATAATTTTGGATATGAATATTATATAAACTATCCATAACAAAGACGGCTTATGTAACAAAATATATAAAAGAAAATGAGTAAGTTAACACCTGAAACGATCATAATACTAAGATATTATTAAAAAATCAATGTTAAAATATCATATATGATATCATATTAATGTATATGATTATTATATAATTTAATAAAAATTATTTCACCATTATATAAAAGGGTAACCTACCCTAAACCAAAGAAAATGTAAGGGTAAGGGTTTATTTTACAATCTCTTCATTATCTGAGGTTGTTTATACGTAATTATCTACTAGGACTTCTTTATCATCCACATCCATGTTTCGTAAAAATGTATTTCAAAACATTTTTACTATTTACTAGACTATGGGTTAAATTCATTTATACCCTTGTTATGATTTTTATAAAATGGTTTGAAATTATTATTTTCGTTATTTTTCAAACAAAGTCCTATTTAACCTTTTTGACAAAATAAAGGTAAGAATGTCTTTTTTAACTTATACGGCGGGTGCAGTTATTTTCTACCATTATAAAATCTTCAATGCTTCCCTTACAAGATTATAGAAATATTTTTACTGTAAATATTTTCTTTTATAATTATGTGACTCTTAAATGATATCAAAAAAAAGACATTTCTCTCAAATAGTCTTGATTTCATCTATGTCAACATCATTTTAAATGTTTTAAAGATTTATTCTTCTAAAAAATTCTCATTAATGTCCATGTTTTCAAAATGGTTTTAAGGATTTATTTAAATGGCATGAATTTTTTAAAATGTTAATTACTTTAAAAAGTTTCAAAGTGGTATGGGACACATTGATTTAAAAATGTCTTTAAATATCTTCCTATCTAATTGTGTGAATTTTAAATGTTTTCATGAAAATAGATATTTAAATCAAAGAGTTTTACAAATCATTTCCATCTATGTCAATTCCTTTAATGGATTTTTAAGCTTATTTGAAGTTGATTTGTTATGATAAAAAATGTCCATATTTTATTGATTTTTTTGTGATATGTTTGACTGTGGATGGGTTATTTTTATAACATTCATGGTTTATGGAGAATGTATTTACGTTTCGTATGCTAGATTTAATATGAATGTTTATGTTATGTTAAAACTTGTTCATATGAGAAACGCATTGGATTTAGTAAGTGACGGGTGGAGCCTGCTATAGCTCCGCGATGCATCATTAGGTCTCATAAGACAAACTAGTGTCTTGGCACGAGGCCTTGACAAAATCTTATTTATAGTCTGGGCACGAGGCCTTGGCTATGTGGTTATGATAGTCTGGATTTATGCATTCCATCATTATGAAAGTGGTTATTGATATTTCATGTGATTATTCGACTAGTAGAATATACATGTGAATAAGTAAATGACATTATTTCATTTTATTTTTTCCATATTATGATGATGTTTATGTTTAAAAGGCTTTTGTTTCAGTTATACATTTCCTTAAATGTTTATGCTTATTTATGAAAGTTTCTGATATATTGTTATCCTTACTGGGCATTTGAGCTCACCCATTTCTATGTTTTATTTTTCCTAGGATGTGTAGATTTATTTTATGAATGACCTATAGGGATAGTATAAGGGTATATGAGTGTGGAGAAAATATGTTGTTTTAGTTTTCACTTTATGATGTAATGTAACATTTATGAATTTATCTAGTGATTTCTAGGATACTAAACTAATTGGTCTTTTGAGACTTGATCTTCTGTGATCATGCCAATGTTATTTAAAAATGCACCAACTCTGGTAAACTATGGTCGGGGCAGTACAGTTGGAATCAAATGAAGTTTAGTACAAACCATAGATGCTAGATTTAGATAAACTCTGATTATTCCACATAGACCTAATATGGACTTTGAAGATTAGTATAGAATAATTTCCTAGAATTTTGGTATTTTAAAGATATTATGCGTTTTCCGAGCGATACATCCCTATCTCGATACGAGCAGGTAGAGGCGGCTCCGGCATAGATGTACCTAGGGGTAAATCCTGAAAACACCGATTTGAGCTAGACTCGAACGGGAACTGGTGCACGACAACGGTCCTTGCTGCACTCTTGGTTACGACACTCTTGGGGGATATGCTTAGGATAATTCTCCTTTTCTCTACAAACCACTATGAAGGGTTTATTAGTATATACCTCCTCAGAGAAAACATATTTATGATTATGGATTATATCCATAAATCATTCAATTTATGTTACGTATTTTTCATGTTTGGAATTATTCATTGCAATACATAAACTAGCCTAGTTTATGGCATTGTATAAAAATGACACCCATTAGAAGGAATGTGAACTCCAACAATACATATGATCCAAAGAGTAAGAAATATCAAATCCTTCAAGGTATTAATCCAAAATTCATATGGGAAATACTCTCCAATATATTATCAACATATGAAGAAATAGTATCGTGTGTTAATAGTATAATTAAATAATTCCTGGAGTCTTATGGATTTCAAGGGAAGCAAGAGAATAAAAGCATGGAAGTGAGAAAGATATATGAATGGAAGAGGGGAAAGAATAATTTTCCTTTATGTGATAACTGTGGGAGGAAACACCCTAGAACATACATGAAGGGAATGGGAGTTTGTTATAAGTGTAGAGAAACAGGACACCATCTATGTAACTACAAGGGTAAGAAAATAGGTTTCAGATGTGCAATGCTTCATCCGTAAGGACTTGGGACACTACGCGAACCAATGTCCAAATCATCAAAGTATGCCCCAAATGATGCTATTGGATAATAATAATGTTATGATACTACCACAAAAGATGAGGAATTATTTGAGTTCTTATGTTGTTATTAGATAATTATGTCATTTGAGTGTTGTATCAACAGTGTATTGGTTATAATAATTATGGAGTATATAAGGATTATACTGTAGTACTATTTCATTAAGGACTTGAGATTGTGTGGAACCAAGAAAAGTGATTCAATAGCAGGTTAAATTATTGGAAAATATATGGTTGAGAGAAAGATAATCCTTAATATGGTTCTGATACCAAGGTAGTGATTTTGGAATAATAAATGATTTATTTGGATAAATTATATTGGATATTCTTAACTACCTTGAAACTGATTAATGATTTGTATATTCCATCATTGTTGGAATTTACAACATTTTTTGATGGACTATGTATATCCTGTATTCTATAAGGAATAAGGGGGCATGAATGTAATCAATAATCTTTTATGGTATTTCAGGATGTTTCAGTGTTTTAAAAGAATACATGATGATGGTATTCATATGTTATTACGTGTTAAAAAGGATCTACATTATGATTACCTTCCATATATATTTGGGACTGAGAGTTTGGACAAAAGTATTATAGATAAGTATAAAGGTTGTAATGGATTATATTTTACATTGGATACCATTGTTAAGGTTATTTTTTGATATTAATAAAAAGGACAACACGCAGACTGTGTGATAACCCACCGCGTCGGACAAAGCTGTGGGAATCGAATCCACAACCATAGTGAGATTGGGATTTATCACCTACCACTAGACTACATGATGTCCCTGGAGTGTATAATGTAGTTTTATTTCTGTTCTGATAGAAGAATTATAAATTTGTTTTTGGAACCCTATACGGATAGGATAAATAGAATATTTTTGAGTTCTATTTCTTTTGGAGGGAATGATGGATTTGTGGTATACATTTAGTAAGGAATAAATGTCTCCATGAAAAATACATGTATTTCCTTACGTTCTTAGTAAATCTCATAAATAAATTCTTCAATGTTATGAAATTTCACATAAAACAAAAACGTTTTCGGTTAACTTTTCCTACTGGGAAATCAAAGACCGTTTAACCAATCACAAGTTTGTGATTTTCTTTAAGCTACCTTTCTCCTAATCCTGTTTTCTACAACTCTCCATTAGACCTTGATGGTTTTTTCCTCCCCATATCCATCTTTTCATATAATCCTAGTTTGGGCTATCTCGTGTGACCTTTGTACTTATCTTTCTATCTTTTAAATTTATATTTTTAATATCCCTATTTCCGATGTGGGTTTTCCAAAATGGTATTTTCTATTTTCAAACTCTTATTTTCAATGAATATTTTCAAATTTTTAGGATGCAATTTATTGAAGGAGGGGAGAATGTAACACACCAAGCTTCCACGATACGATTCTCTTTGAATAATATAATAAGGTTAGTTGTACACAACATTGAGTTCAAGCGCAGCACGACTTACCAAACTAGCTATTCAAAAGTGGTATTGAATAGTATTAACTGAGTTTTAAATTTCATATTACCCATATAATTTTAGAGAACATATTATGAGTTCTAACATAATTTAAGAAAAAATTCATTTTTTTCAAATAAAAGAAGTATTTTTCAAAAATGCAATTTTACCGCATTTTAATATCAAAGCCTTTTTAAATCCAGTATTTGAAACTATTATATATTCAATTTGACAAAATGAACTTCTTATTTTGAATCGGGAAATAAGAATTTTGTTTCAATAATGTTTTGGTGTTTTTCTGATAACTTTCATATTATGGTGAATAGTGAAAAATACTATATTTTAACTGAAAACAACTTTTTTAACCAAAATACATTATATTGTAAAATTATTAATTTTAATTGTTTGGAATTATAAATAGATTATATTTTTACCATTTAATCCAATGATGGTTATTTTAAGTAATTTCATTTTGAAATTGGACATAAACAAGTGTCAATCTTTTGGTAGCTATTATTTCATAAAAATATGCCTTTTAGTTTTGACCGCGGGAATTAATTTTAAATTAATAAATGAAAATTTTATGTTTTAAATTTGGTAAAATAGACTTCATTTTCGGATTACTAATATCGAAATTATCATAGGGTAAAATTTTGATACTTTTCTGATAACTGTCAGATTTTTATGAATAGTGAAAATTACAAAATTTTAATTAAAAACAACTTTTTTAATCGAAATAATTAAATGTGATAAATTATGCATTTGATTGATTTTAATGTATAATTAGATTATTATTTTTCCATTTAATCCAATTTTGTTCATTGTACATAATTTCATATTTAAACTACACATAAGAAAGTGTCAACGTTATGATAGTTATTATTTGTTAAAAACACGCTTTTTGTTTCGACAACGGGTATTAATTTTAATTTAATTTTTTCCACTTCTGTGTTATTAATTTAGAAAAATTGATTCCATATTTAGAATCAGGATTTCCAAATTTTGTAAATAGGTAACTTTTATTTTTAGACATCTTGAATAATTACTTCGGTAAATATTTTATTTATCATGGTTAAAGGGAAAATCCGGTAAATAAGGGTAAAAACATATTATAATAATAATAATAATAAATTACCCTAAAACGTTTCCTAACCCTATTTTTTTATACATATCCAACCACGGACAACTTTGGCTCGATTTTGGGACCCCATGGATCCACTTGTAAGTGATAATGACACTTTATATTAATTAAGATAAAGTAAATAAAAAAAATGGGATAAGCATATATCTTCTAGAAAAACAATTTTTACATAATGTTATATATGTTATATTTTCGACTATAAATATTCATTATAAAGATGAAACAATTTCCTACATAATGGTAATTTATTTTAAATTTTTAAACATTGAATAATTATATTTATTTATGACACAATAATGATGAAGTATTTTCCTTATTAATGAATGAATCAAATAATTGGAATTATAAATATAAAAATAAATATAATTTATATGTTTTTATGTCATCCACGATTTTTATTGATTAATATGAAATGTTATGATTTCTTAAGTGAATATTATTTAAATTAATAAAGTTTCTAAGACTTTAACAAAAATCAATTATTGAACAGTGTAAAAATTGAAAAATTGTTTTTTTAAATCAAATATTATATTATTAATTGATATTCTATTCCTAAAAATTTATGGTTTGGCCCAAGGACATATATAATGATAGGTTAATCATTAAAGGAACACTTGGGGGACGCTTGGATTTATATAGTAAGTTTATTAACTATATAATTTAAAAATACAAAGTGACATTGTAAATGTCCAATTAATTAACTAAGACTTAAAACTAAAAGATAAGGTTAATATAATTACCCAAACCAATCTAAAATCATTGTTTGAAAGGATTTATACCCATTACCTACTTATACTTTGAATAATCCACTTTTTATGAATTAGAAACTAGATATGAATTTAGTATAAAATAATACTTTAAGTTTTTTCTAAAGAGCCCCTCCTCCCCTTTATAAAAGGACACCACTTCTAACCAATTCTTCACACCTTCAAAGAATTTTTTTCGGCCAAAACCTACCCAATTATTCTCTCAAATTCCATCACTTCAACCTAGAGGACTTATTTGGATCAGAAATCCTACCTAGGGAGCCCTTTTGATCAAATCAAAAGGAAGAACCCGAAGAAGAGGTAATGTTTTCACCACCCTTTTTCAAGTTCCTTTCTTCTTCAACATCTTCTTTCATTGTTATTTCATTTCTAAAATAATAACACTACTATCTTATATATACTGTGATGTTATTATATATATTTTACAACCATGTTCAATATTCAATCCATCCATTGAATGACATGTCACCATACGTGCTTATGTACGGCTTAATGTCTCCACGTCGTGGTGTAATTGTTATTCAAAAACATTATTATTTTGATGGGTATGATAATGATTTATAATTGATTTATATAATAAATATAACAAGATAATGATTCTGTATATATGATATACCATCCAATTATATATTATTTTAATATCAAAAGAATGATATTGTCTCTTGTGCGTACGTACGGACTACCATCTCCACGAACGCGATGAGATTCATTCCTCATCGTATCCATGAAATTATAAATCTCATTTCATGATTAAAAATAATGTTTAAGGACTTTATATCGTGCTGGATATGAAAAATATACATCGTATCAATAAAAAACATGACTTATGTAACAAAATATTTAAAATGAAATGAGTAATTTAACACCCGAAATGATGATAATACTAATATATTATTAACAAATCAATGTTAAAAGAACTTATATGATATCATATTAATGTATATGATTCTTGTATAATTTAATAACAATTATTTCACCATTATACAGAAGGTTAACCTATCCTAAAAAAAGAAAAATTACATGTTAAGGGTTTATTTCACAATCTCTTCATTATCTAAGGTTGTTTATACGTAATTATCTACTGGGACTTCTTTATCATCCACATCCATGTTTCTAAAAAATGTATTTCAAAAAAAATTCATATTTACTAGACTATGGGTTAAAGTCATTAATACCTTTTTCATAATTTTTATAAAATAGTTAGAAAGGAATCTTTCTGTCGTTTTCCAAATAAGGTCCTTTTTAACATTTTTTAAAAAATAAAGGTAGGAATGTCTTTTTTAACTTATACGGTGGGTGCGGGTTTTTTCCTCCATTATAAAATATTCAAATCTACCCTTACTATCTTATTGGAATGTTTTCAATGTAAATGTTTTCTTTTATAATTATTTGACACTTAAATGATTTCAAAAAAAGAGACATTTCTCTCAAATAGTTATGATCTCATCTATGTCAACATCATTTTAAATGTTTTAAATATTTATTCTTCTAAACCATTATAATTAATGTCCATGTTTGGAAAATGGTTTTAAGGATTAATTTAAATGGACATGAATGTTTTAAAATGTTAATTAATTTAAAAAGTTACAAAGTTGTATAGGACACTTTGATTCAAAAATATCTTTAAATATCTTCCTTTCTAATTGTGGGACTTTTAAATTTTTTCATGAAAAGAGATATTTCAATCAAAGAGTTTTACAAATAATTTCCATCTATATCAATACCTTTAATGGATTTTTATGCTTATTTGAAGTTGATTTATTATGATACAAATCTTCCATATTGTATTGAAGGTTTTGTGATATGTTTGACTGTGGATGCATTATTTTTATACCATTCATGGTTTGTGGAGAAAGTATTTACATTTCATATTCTAGTTTTAATATGAAATTTTCTGTTATGTTTAAACATGTTCATATGAGGAATGCATTGGACTTAGTAAGTGAAAGGTGGATCCCGCTATAGCTCCTCGATGCATCGGTTGGTCTAATTAGACAAACTAGTGTCTTGATACGAGGCCTTGAAAAAATCTTATTTGCAGCCTTGGCATGCAGCCTTGGCTACGTGGTTATGATAGTCTGGAATTATGCATTCCCTCATTATGAATGTGGTTATTGATATTTCATGTGATTATTCTACTAGTATAATATCCATGTGAATAAGTAAATACCATTATTTCATTTTATTTTTTTACATATTATACTGAAGTTCAAGTTTTAAAATCTTTTATTTTAGTTATACATTGCCTTAAATGTTTATGTTTATTTATGAAAGTTCCCACTATATTTTTATCCTTACTGGGCATTTGAGCTCACCCCTTTATATGTTTTATTTTTCCCAGGATGTGAAGAAGTATTTTATGAAGGACCTGCAGGGATAGAATAAGGGGATATGAGTGTGGAGACAAGATGTTGTTATAGTTTACACTTTATGATGTAATGCAACCTTTATGAATGTATCTAGTGATTCAAAGGCTACTAAACTAATCGGTATTTCTATACATGATCTTTTGTGAACATGCCAATGTTATATAACAATGCACAGACTCTGGATAACTAGGGTCGGGGCATTATAATAATTATTTAATTAAAAAAATGTTTTCTATTTTTATTATTTTACTCATTTTATTTTTATTTGTTTAATTTTTTATTTTATTTTGGATATTTATTAGTGCTAAAAAACACTGATAAAGGGAAATTTTTATCAGTGCTATAAATGAAGTAATGACACATGTTTCCTTTATCAGTGCTAAAATAAAACACTAATAAGGATAGCTTTTATCAGCACTAAATAAGAATTTCTGATAAAGAATGCAATTTTTCAGTGCTCATAAAGGTATTTATTTATCTGTGATTACTTTATCACTGATAAATATGAACTTCATTATCAAATTTCTTGAGCACTATTAAATTCCAGTGCTATTATAGGTGGGTTTTGTAGTAGTGTTATGAGAGGTTCTTATTTCCTTTACATAGCCCAATTCTACCCTTACATGAGTCCCTTATTAACCTTACACTACGTGAGTACCCTTACATGGTTGTTAACTTTATGTGAGTAACCTTGCATGGGTGTCACCCTTACGTGATTACACTTATGATGGTGGTACCCTTACATGTTTACCTTTGTGGAGTACAACCCTATATGATTTTTATTATTGAGAGGTTTCTTTTATATTTTGCTGGTCTCCATGGCATGTTTTTATTAGGTGGGATTTTAGGCTAGCCTTTGTGGTTGTTAGGGGATTTTATGACCCCTTGTGGCATCATCCTTCAATAATCTTTTGATTCTCTCCTCTCAGTTTTTCTCAAGTTCTTGGTGTGGAAAACCCCTAGAGGTTCTTCATCCTGTTCTTTGTAGAAGATATAGTTTATAGCTCGTCGTCAACCACTGGAGTTTTTTCTGCTTCATTTGTGGTGGATATCATTAATGTCCCTTTCTTGAGAAGAATTTTGATCTCTTTTTCTTGATCTTGGAGCCATAGAGCATGTACCAAGGAGATATCCAAAAGAATAAGGCGTCAATAGATTCATACAAGAAGTGATTTAGACTATAAGGAAGTAAACCTATCCAGTATTTTAATTTCTTTCAAATCCCCCATTTAATTCCTTATTAAATATTTTTGTTAAAATATATCATTGTATTTACTTGATTCATTATGGATTTCTTTACATTGTAGATGTATCATTTTATGTGTTTAAAAAAATGTGTGTGTGTGTATGGGTGATGTTTATGTTGTGCATGTAGGTCTCAAAGAGATCAATGCACGTTGATTCTTGTTTTCTTCTTTATAGACATCTTTTTTTGTTTGTTCAAATCAATCTATATTTCTAATTACGGTTGGAATCATTCCTTTCTTGTATTGATCAAAGATTTTGAATAATATTCTTATTATGGTTTTAGTTGTTTAATTTCACACTCTTCTTAAATCATCATTATTATTATCTATTTATAATTGAAATTATTATAACCATAATAGACCTTTCCAAATAAAATACATATTTGAATAAGAGTGTATAACAGTTGATCCTGGACATTTCTTGGGGTTATATGCTTAATTTTGTCTCCAAAAAAGTGGTATCAATGTCTCTAGTTAAACATGACTTAAAATAAGTATTAAATTAAAAAAAATTATAATGATTTTGATTTTGTTTTGTTGTAAACGTAAATAAGGGCCCTGCTTGTTCAAAAATCATTAATTGATGCTTTTAATGTCCCAAAGAAACTTATTATATCCATTACTTCTAATGGATAAACCTCCTTTATATATCAAGATGTCACTCCTGACATTCTTGCTCAGGCCCATAGTTCTATATTGGTGTCTCATGGTGACTAGGTCCTTTGGGAAGTATCCTTTGAATCCACTACTACTAAAATATGGATTAAACAAGAGAAACATTACATGAAAGCTCTAATTATTAGTTTAATTTATAAGAAACATTACATGTTCACATTTAAAATGAATTATGATGTTTTTTTAAAATCCCATTTGGATGAGTTCAAAAAATCATGTTAGATTTAGGAAACCTTAGTTTGACTATTGATTATGAGGATCAAATTATGATTCTTTTGATCTCTCTTAGCAATTCTTACCACACATTAGTATAAACTATAATGTATGGTCGTGACTCTCTTACCTTTGAAGATGTTAAATATTCCTTGCTTTCTAAGGAGTTTCATTTTAAAACCAAAATTAAAGGTAAGGATGGGAGTCTATTTACTAGGGGGAGTCCATAGTATAAGGGTAAAAATAAATAAAATGGTAAAGAGAAAGGGATGAATAATAACTAATCCAAACCTAGGTCAAATTATAAGGACATAAAAGTTGCGTGTTACAACTATGTTAAGCCTGATAACTTATTACCAATGTTTAAAAAACCCAAAAAATCCTTTGTCTAAAGAACCCATTGACTAGTCCCTTTTAGTGGATTCTGGTAACAATACATCTAAAGTTTTAAATATATCTAGGAATCCAGTCACTGTTGAGTTGGTTATGGATTCAGGCTGCTCTATTCACATTTAACCTTAGAGTGAATATTTATTTGAGTTAGTTGAGTGGGTAAAGGGAGATATAATCTTAGGGAATAACAAGAAGTTTAAGGTTTAGGGAAAAGTTTTTGTTCTTATATAATTAAATGAAAATTATTTCATCACCCTCCTTGATGTTAGGTGGGTCCCCAACTTTCACAAAAACCTGATTTAACTTAGCCTTCATGACTATAATGGATATATATTTATTTATGAATTAGGATTCCTTAATATATCCAAGGGATCTAGAACTATAATAAAAGGATCCCTAGTTAATAGACATTATGTTTTTAATGGGAAGACCCAATAAAGGAATCTAGTTAGTGTGTATTTGAGTAATGCTGATAAAAATTTTCTATGGAATATTATAGTGGGGTTTGCTAGCTCTAAGGGAATAGAGGAATTGAGTAAACAAGGGTTGTTATAAAATGTTACACCACACAATCTCCAATTTTGTGAAGATTTCAACTTGGATAAGTCTGATAGGGTTAGTTTGGGTAGGTCTTATTTTAATGATTCTCATACAATAGATTACATCCATTCTGATTTATGTGGCCCTACTAGAACCACATCTCATGGTGTAGGTCCCTACTTTTTACCATTATAGATGAATAATCTATAAAATGATGAATTTACATACTAAAAAAATATTCCCTTTTAGATAATTTTTAATCATTAATGTCCCTTGTTGAAAAACAATTTAGAATGTGGATTAGATTCTTGAGAATATATATTGGTTTGTAGAAATTGTCTACCACGTTTGTCTAGTTTCTTCAATCTGAGAGAAGAAAAATACACTGGACAATTAGGGACCACCCCAATTGAATTGAATGTTTGAGTTCATGTATAGAATGTTTCTTGAGTGTGTCTAAATCATGCTTTCATGCTTGATCCGGCCAAAATCATTTTATAAATAAACAGTCACAATGATAGTGTACCTGATTAATTAGTTCCCATCAACTTCTAACTAGTTTAAACCATTTGATGAACTATTTAATGTTAAAAAACATTCTCATAACCACCTAATATTCTTCAAATATTCTTTATATTCCCATATTAAAATTGATGAGTTGGAACAAAGAGATCATAAGGGGGTTTTGTGGGATACCCCGATGATGTCATGGGATATAAGTTGTGATTTGACAAACCTGGATATCAAAGGTGTATAATCTATAAAGATGTAGTTTTTTATTAATCTAGTTACCTTAAATACAAATATATCACATAAGACAATCATGATACATCCCATAATGATACTATTGATCTTCATTCTTCAACTCGACTTGAGGTTACCGATGAGACTCCTCCACATGCTCCTCAAAATATAGCCCAAAATGAGTTCAGTTCTGATTCATACTTGGATTTTGAGACTCCTAATGATAATAGTGATTAAGAGCCGACATGAGACAGAGTTATAAGGGTCATTATATCCCCTTATTTATTCATCCAATAGGATATGGAATATTTTTCCTTTCATGATTCCCAGTATCTCATTGATAATAATACTCAACCTTTAAGAAATCCTTGAATGACAAAGATTCCAAAGAACGGATCTATAACATGAATGAAGAAATAAAATCCTTGAGTAAAAACTATACCTATTATAATATCGATATACTTCCTAATTCTATTGTTATTGGGTGTAAATGGATTTACAAGAGAATGTAAAATAACATTGGTGAAAATAAAATCAAATTCAATTATAGATAAGTGGCCAAGGGTTAACTTCAATGAAAGGGTATTGATTATGCCGATATTTTTTCACCAATTGTTAAAAATTTTCATATTTATTTACTTCTTTATTTTACATAATAAATTAGATATAAAAACATCCTTCTTACATGGTGACCATAATGGTAAATTGTACATGAAACCACTTGATGGTCATCAAAATAACCTCAAACATATTCAGATTTTTCATTTAAATAATTCATTTAATGATTTTAAATAGGATTATAGACAATGATATAGGAAATTTGAATCTTTTATGTTAGATAACCAATTTTAGGGGATCCAGCATGATGAATGTATTTATTTTAAATGTGTTAAAAATTGAATGCTTTACCAACCACATTATATAGATAATATATTGGAAATGTGAAATAATATGAAGTTAATTAATTCTATCAAGCCCAAATTGAAATATGTTTTTGAGATGAAATATTTAAGAAAATAAAATCATATATTAGGTATGGAAACAATAAAAGATATACCCAATAAATTGTTATATTTTTTTCAAAATTATTATATTTTGAAATTCCTAAAAAGTTACACTATTTAGACCTTAAACCTAATTAATGTTACTTTTGGGTAACAGTTTAAACTCTCTTTGACTCAAGACCTTTCTTATTCTATAAACATTGATAATATGTCAAATATCCCTTACACAAATATTGTTGGTATCCTGATGTACTTTATGATTTTCACTTGTTCAGATAGAACATTTTCAATTTTCACTCTTTGTAGATTCATGGCCAATCTAGGGAATCCTCATTGGCATGACCTTAAATGGTTAATTACATATGTTTCACATACTTCTGACCAGTATTTGTTTTTTTTAGAAATATAAGTAATGTTGAACTAATTTTTCGAAATGTAGATGTTTATTATACAGTTAATGTGGATACTAGAAATTTACTTACTCGATATATCTTCATTGCTTATGGAGAACCCATATCTTTAAAATGAAACATTAAATATATGTTTCTATTTCAACCAAAATAGATGAGTATATTGCCTTGAAAAAGGATATAAAGGATGATTTATGAATAAAGGGTTTGGTTTCTGAACTTAATTCACACAATGTTATTATTTCAATTTATTGTGATAGTCATTTAGATTTGCATTTTTTCAATAAATTATTTTTCCCTGTAAATCCAAACACATTGGAATTAGTTTACATTTTATTAGATATGTCATTGAATTGGGAACCATATGCATCAATAAGGAATATACAAATAATTACCCAGGTGATAGTTTGAATGAATCTATGGTTTTATCAAAATCAACGTATTTTTTAGATAGATTGTGTTTGGTTCCTATTCAATGACAATATGTTCAATAACATCACCAATTAAATATTAATGTGGTGGAAATTTGTGAGTTCAATGTGTTTTAATTTTGAATTTTCTTTATTTAACATATCTTATATTTATACGTTGTTATGCATGCATGAAAAATTGTTTTTTACTTTTTTAATTCCCTTATTTTATTATTATGCTCAAATTTTGGTTTTGGATTTTAAGTTTTTACCCTAACGTAAGTTCTTCAATACCTTTATGTGGTTTTGGGTACACTTATGTGAGCTTTGATTCATTGGTTCTACCCTTATGTGAGGTACCCATTACGTTTGTGTAGCATGGTTTACCCTTACATGAGGCCCTAACTACCTTTACATGGATTTTGATTACCCTTAAGTGTGGTTTCCATTATTGTATTGTGGCCTAATTATACCCTTAAGTGAGGCCCTTATTAAACTTACATATGTTTTACCCTTACGTGAGTATCCTTACATGGGTGTTACCTTTACATGAGTTCCCTTGCATGGGTGTTACACTTATGTGATTACCCTTATAAGGTGGTACCCTGACACATTTATCTTTATGTTGCACAACCGTTTTTTATTTTTTTCCTCGTGGTTTATTTTATATTTCAATGGGCTATGTGGCTTGTTTTGATGGATGTGGAGATAGGATATGTGGTTGTCAGGGTATTTGATGACCCCCTTATGGCCTCATCCTCTGGTATTCAACTGATTCTCCCCTCTAAATTTTTCATTGGATATCAATGTGGAAACCCCCATGTGATTCTTCGTCCTGTTCTTTACAGAATATATGGTTCCCAGCCTACTGTCATCCACTAGAGTTGTTTATGCTCCATTCATGGTGGAGATCCTCAAGGTCGCTTCGCTGATAAGAAGTGTGGCCTCTTATTCTCGATCCTCGATCCAGTGAGTGAGTACTAATAATATCTACAAGAATAATTCTTCAAGTGATACATATGTGATGTGATCTAGACTGCTAGATAGTAAACCTATCCAGCATTGTAATTTCATTCAAATCCCCATCATACTTTATCATCAATGTAGTTCAGTTTGAAGATTTTAGTTTGATATTTGATTTTTCTTTATGATTTTCATTTTATGTTATCTCCAACACCGTGTTCCACATCCACCTCATGGTGCCACTTAGTTTTAGTATCCACCCTTATTTCAAGAGGGATTTATTTTAAAATAAAAATATCCAAATGGTGAGTTGGTATATTCATTATGAGTATTAAATTTCTTTTTTTGAAGAATGTTCAATTAAATACATTAACATATTATTTTCTAATTAAAAAAGAAATTGTTTTTTTTTATTTTTCATATATATATATATATTGTTTTGTTATATATATCCACAATAAAATGTTAGACAATTAACTATTATTGTATTTAATTTGAATTTCATAGAAGTATTATGGTGTTTAACATTTGATGTTCGAATCACAGTTCTCGTTTTCATCATTTGAATAAAAATTTATTAGTAATAAAAATATTTTACTAATAATAATAAATTATTAATAATTATTAATAAAATAATGATTATTAATTAAATTAATAATAATGATAAATAACAATTAATTATACACTATTGTTAATAAAAAAATAATTATTTAATGTAAGTATGAGAAGTTAAAAATCAAACCAAACAACATGTGCACTCTATAGATTCAGTTATAGTGATTGGCGCTAATAATTGATATTTTCAATGCTAAAAAGCACTGAAAATCTAAGCACACTTAAAACCCATAATCATTATTAGTACTAACAAAAACATTAATTTGACCCACAAATTAATTTTTTTAATTTTATTATTTATTATTAATTATAATATTAGTAAATAATTATATTATGAATTTTTAATTATATACTTAATTAATAATATATATAAATTATTTTGTTAATTACTGAATATATTAATGATATTATCAGTTATTAATTATCTTAAGAACTTAAATAATTGTTAATAATTATATCATTATTTACTAATAATTTAATTAAATTATTAATTATTAATTATATTATTAATTGTATTATCATTTATTAATCATATTAATTACATATTTTTTATTATGAGTTATTAATGTAATTAGTTACATAAATTATATTATTAGCTGTTACAGCTTGCATGCCAAACATGAATGTGGTACATTCCTTCTATCAGGGATCTCCGTTCATGATTCATGTGACTCATTTTTCCAAATATATATCATTTTCCTAAAGTTTTTAATCAAATTGTTCTTGTTTTATTGGTTTTGACAATGTGGAATGCATTTTAAACTAAAATGAATATTTTATATTTAATACAAACATTTTGAGTCATACCACCCACATCATGTGCTAGATTGAAATGTTACTGATTCCTATATTCCATAAATTAATTATGTATCATTGTCTTAAATATTCAAGACAATTAGAACTCATCTTCTCTATTTCAGATATATGAATCATGATTTAGAATAAAATAACACTTTGTTATTAAAAACCCACACTTTGAGTCACAAAAAAAGCATCATCTGTCAAATTGATGTGTGATCAATTAAAATTGAATTTTAGATCATTTTATTAAAGTGTCAAGACAATCCAAGCTCGTTTTCTCAATTTTGGATTTATGAATCATGTTTTCGACTAAAATGACACTTTTATATTGAAAACATGCACATTGAGTCATACCATCGACAGAGTGTGTCAAATTGAGTTTTGTTCAATTCCTACACATCAAAAATGAATTATAGATCACTTTCCTAAATTATTAAGACAATACATGTCATTTTATTAGTTTTTCTATCTTAATCATGTTTCAGACTAAAATAACACTATTATATTAAAACCATGCACTTTGAGGCTTACCAGCCACATTGTGTGTCAGATTGATTGTGGTTGATTCCTACACATTAAAAATAAATTATGAATTTTTCCTATAGGTATGAAGAAAATACGATCACATTTATGTAATGTTTGCAATATGAATTACATTTTAGACTACAATGACACTTTTATATTGAAAATATGAAATTTGAGTCAAACTGTCCACATCATGTGTTGGATGACATGCGGTCAATTCCTACTCATAAAAAAATATTTATGGATCATTTTTCTAAAGTATCAAGATGATACGAGCTTATTTTCTTGTTTTTTATATTAGAATTGTGTTTTTGACTAAAATACTTTGAGTCATACTATCCACATCATCTTTTAGTTTGACATGCAGTCAATTCCTACATGTCACAAATGATTTATGGATCATTTACCTAAAGTATAAAAAATAATCCAAGCTTGATTTGTTGGTTTTGGATATGTGAATAACATTTTAGACTTAAATAACACCTTTAAACGTGAAAACAAGAATTTTAAGTCATTTTGGCCACATCGTCTGTTGGATTGACATTCATTCAATTCCTACATGTTAAAAAAATATTGACTATCAACCAAAATTATTGAGACTATATGATCATATTTTCATGGATTTATCTGCGTGACATGTGTTTTAGAGTTAAATGAGACTTTTTTAATGTGAAAACACACACTTTGAGTCATACTGGACACATTGTGTGTCAAATTAAAATGAAATTGATTCATACACACAAAAAATGAATTATGTATTATTTTATGAAATTATCTAGATAATTTGAACTTGTTTTTTTATCTTTGGATTTATGATGCATGTTTTAGAGTAAAATGACACTTTTTTAGTGTGAAAATATGCACTTTGGGTTATACCGGCCACATAGTGAGTCAAGCCGTTGTGATGTTTATTCCAATACATAAAAAATGAATTATCGATCATTTTCATAATTTATAATGACAATTTGATCTGATTTTCTCAGTTTGAATTATGTGAATCTTGTTTTAGAATAAAATAACAATTACATTGAAAACGTGAACTTTGAGTCATATCAATCATATCATGTTTTGGATTGATGTATGTTAAATTCACACATGTAAAAAATTAATTATGAATCGTTTTTTTAGAGTATCAATACAATCTGATCTCATTTTCTCGGTTTCGGATTTGTGAGTTACGTTTTCGACTAAAATGACACTTTTAAATTGAAAACAAGCATTTTGAGTCATACCAGACATGTTTTGTGTTATATTGATGTGTAGTAAATTCATACACCTCAAATATTAATTCCGTACTGTTATTATAAAGTAAAAAAGATAACTTGAGTCTATTTTCTTAGTTTTTTCTAAGTGAATCATATTTTAGAAAAAAATGATGCTTATGTTAAAAGCATGTAGTTTAAGGTATAATGGCCTCATCATTTGTCATATTAATGTTTGGTTAATTACTATACATAATAATGAATAAAAAATAATATTCCTAAATCATCATGAAAATTTGATGTTGTTTCCTTAATTTTGTCTATGTAGTTCATGTTTTAGAGAAAAATGACACTTTTTAATGTAAAAACACACACTATTACTCATACTAACCACATCATATAAGAGATTGATTGTAAGAGAATTATCACATATAAAAAATGAATTATGAGTCATTTTCCAAAAGTATGAAGACAATATGAGATCATTATCGTGGTTTTGGATATAGGAATCATGTTTTTCAATAAAATGATACTTTTATATTTAAAATAATAATTTTGAGTCATACTGGACACATCATGTGTCAAATTGACATGTAGTCAATTCCTACATTACATAAATGAATTATACACATTTTTATAAATTATAAAGACAATATAAGATATTTTTCTAAGTTTTTGGCATTATGAATCATGTTTTAGAATAAAATGACATATTTATATTGAAAACATGAACATTGAGTTATACATAGTGTGTTAGATTTAACTGTTGAAAATTATTAAACATAAATAATGAATTATTGATCATTTTAATAATATATCAAGATAATATGATCTCATTTTCTTAGTTTTAGATATCTGCATCATGTTTTAGACTAAAATGACACTATTATATTAAAAATATATACATTGAGAGATACTGGCCATACCGTATTTTAGATTGACATGTGGTTTATTTCTAAACATTAAAAATGAATTATGGATCATTTTCATAATGTATCAAAACAGTAAGAGCTCTTTTTCTTGGTTTTAGAAACCTAAATCATGTTTTAGACTAAAACAAAACTATTATATTGAAAACATGCACTTTGAATCATATCAACGACGTAGTGTGTTGGATTGATGTGCGGTAGATTAATACGAGTCATAAATTAATTTTGTATTTTTAATTAATTATAAATAATATATGATCACATTTTATTGGTTTTGGTTATGTGAATTATGATTAAGAATAAAATGACACTTATATTAGAAACACAAACATTGAGTCGTACCAGCCACATCATGTGTCAAATTGATGTGAGGTCTATTCTTATACATAAAAAATGAATTATGGACCATTTTTATAAAATATAAAGATATTTAAATCTAGATTGATCCATTTTGGTAATGTGATTCGTGTTTTAGAGTAAAATGTCACTTGTTAATGTTGATAATATAAATTGAGTTATACCGGCCACATCATATTTTAGATTGATGTATGGTCAATTCCTACACTTTGAAAATGAGTTATAGATAATTTTCCTAAAGTATCATGATATTATGATCTCATTTTCTCATTTTTGTCTTTTTGAACCATGTTTTTGATTAAAATGACGTTTTTATATTAAAAACATGCACATTGAGTCATACCATCCAAATTGTGTGTCATATTGATGTGTGGTCAATTTCAATATGTAAAAAAAAATTTATGGATCATTTTTCTAATGTATAAATAAAATATTATATTTTTTTATTGGTTTTCTCTATGTGAATTACATTTTAGACTAAAATGACGCATATAATGAAAACAATCACTTTGAGTCATACCATCGACATCATGTGTCAGATTGAAGTGAGGTTGATTCCTACACCTCAAAAATGAATTATGTAACATTATCATAATGTATCAAGACAATACAAGCTTTTTTCTTAGTTTTATCTATGTGAATTGTTTTTAGACAAAAATATCACTTATTAAAAACAATAATTTTGAGTTATACTAGGAACATCATGAGTTAGATTGATGTGTGTTCAATTACTACACATCATAAATGAATTATGAATAATTTTACTAATGTATAAAGATAATCCAAGCTCATTTTCTCATATCTGGCTATTTGAATCGTGTTTTAGACTAAAATGACACTTTTATATTGAAAAAATAACTTTCAGTCATGTCGGCGACATCATGTTTCAAATTTACTTGTGGTCAATTCCAACACATTACAAATTTATTATGTATCATTTTCCTACCTTATCAAGATAATCTAATATCTATTTCTCATTTTTGGATATATGAATTTTTTTTGTAGACTAAATTGACATTGTTTTACTATGAACACACACTTAGAGACCCACTAATCACATTGTTTGTCGAATTAATCTTCAGTCAAATCATAATGATGTCTAAAAAATCACTAACATAACAGGTAATCATCTAAATTTGATGTTAGCACACATTCACACACCACATACTCTACTCCCTCATCTCAAAACAATATACATCTTTTTTGAGTACATATACTATTATATATCCTTATAGTACTGAGAAAATATGAATAAAAATTATTAAAGAATATTCTAAATGAAATTTTAATTACCTCCGAAAATACATATTTAGGAATGGTAGTTTTTTATGTCATATGATTTCTTTCTTAAATTTAGAAGTATAATATGCATAATCATTATTGTTATTTTATTTCAAAAATTAAAAAACATTGCCCAAAATAATAAAATTGTATTGAAATAAATTTTTATATTTAAATATTACTATATATATACCTAAATTGATCTCTATTTTTATAAATAAATTGGTTTCTTATGTTGAGTCACTAACCTCATACCATGATTTAGATGATATTTATAGATCACTATATCATAGACAAATTCTTGTTAAAACGTGAACTAAATCATATAATATTATGTTTATCTACAAAATGATGGTTGTATTGTATAAAAAAATTCTCAATGAGCATCATGTGTGGTTGATTTTCTAGAAATTCATGATGTGGATCCAAAAAATAAGCATCTGGGGTATCCAAATTGAGTGTGATGAGCATCCAGTGATTCCTAAAGAAACAAAAAACAAATTCACTCTTAAAAAAGAAAAATATATTTTATATGATTTGATTGTATAGTTTTATCCTTTTATTGTCGAAATCAAGAAGATTTTTTCATATCTTATTTTCATTCAAAATTCCATGATTAGTTCATCTTTTTTTTCAATTTCATTAATTTCCAATTTAACATCTATCATAGAAATAATAAAAAGATTATTAAGTCAAAAAATTTCATCATACAGTTTTCCCTTTATATAGTAGTAATATATATGCCTATAGAAAATATGAATAGTAATTAACTTTAATGAGCAATGTATATCATTTTTTGGAAAAATATATTATGAAAATGTACCTCATGTATACATTAATAACTAAGACTCCCATCCATTCATGCTTGATAATTTCATTTATACTCCTGAGACCAATCATATCTATAATGGCCTCTTATATTCAATTTTAGAAAATTTCCATCATCGAATTTTGTATCTGTATGAACTTGTAATGTTAATATACGTGGATGTGGAATAAGTGGGGTAAAGGTACTCATCGAAGGTCCTTTTGACGTATTGGTTAATCTAATATAGTTTTTTGATTGGGCCTTTTGTTTCCCCTTTACTTTTCCCATCTATAAAACCATAACTAATTTTAGAACTTTTTTCATAAATTATTAATGTTTTTCATTTGAAATAAAAAGAAAATGAAATTCCTCAATTTTTGTTCCAGTTTTTGTATGATTTGATAATTCCAAAGAAATTTTGAATATTAAATCTGGTGGATGGAACGTTTTTGAAATTGATCTCTAGAATGAAATTCTAAGAGTTGGATCACCTTTAACTAATATTTTTTATATGGTTTGAGACTCAGGAGGTGTCTTGTAATCCTAGAGAACTCTTCAGAGCTTTGGAGTTCAAAATCTAAATTTTGATAGAAAATAGCCCGGGGCGCACGGTTAGCACATGGTTTGTGCAAACCATTCACCCCAACCCATGTGGCCTATTTTTTAAATCACATGGTTTTTTTAATCTATGTTAGGTTATCATAAAACAATTTGGTTTTAAATAGGGATACATAATGATATCTATATTTTTCAGGAAATTTGTCAAACCATGCATTGTAACCATATGAAGTGGGTTTTGTTTCAGAAAGTGAGTCTACATGGTTGGTGCAAGGTTTCCCAAACTATGCACCTCATTATAAGTGAAAAATTTAACATTTCATCCCTCCACCCTATAAATTTTTATACCCCCCTTTTCCACACTCATTTTACCATTACCTCTTCTCATGTGTGTGCCTCTCCCTTCTCCCTTCCTCCAAGTGATATTTCCTTCATTGTTGGACCAAATCAGTCATCATTACTTGAAAACAAGAGACACCAGTGACTCTTCCCCACATTTAGAATCATTTTTTAGTTTTTTTATTATTATGTTTCCTCATGTATTTTTTGTGGGATACACCCTATATTTAGTTATTTTGTTGGTTATTTAATTTATTCCATTCTATCTTGATTCACTGGCCAAAAATTGGTATGTGAATCCTTATAAGCATAAGTTAGTTATTCTATATTATTTTCAAGTATTTCCTTTTATAAATTGTATTTTTATTTTTCACACTGGTAATTCTGAGCATTGCACCTAAAATTTTTAATTCCATTAAATTTATGATGATAGACTAACCATGATATAGTAAAGTATTCCCTTACACCATTGGTGGTTGAAAACCTCAACTAGGACCTATCCTTAGGATGATTTCATCTTAACATCCATGATAAAAATTACTTTTTATGAAACTAAAACACCACTAAAGGTGTGCTTGTCTTGTGACTTAATAAATCCACATCTTTCTCACTTATCATTTAAGGTACACTCTCCACTTATCATTAATGAATTTTTACTTTGAGTTCTATGGATTTAGAGGCAGAACTCCTGTTTTATAGTGGACTACACCGAGAAAGGTAATGATTGTGGTGTGAAGAGGTTGGTTGTGGTATAGGAGACCTTACTGCAACCTGGAGTCTTATATAGGTTATAACTAACTGCAACATGGTCAAGGTAGTTGTGGCATGGATTTAGGGAGGTAGTTTTTGGGTACTACTTCCATTTTATGCATGGTGTCACTATGGAGATGATTATATAGTGTAGGAATTATAATCGATTGAAATATGTAACATGGAGGTAGAGGTTATAGTGTGGAGTCCCATGGGGGTATGTTTCGTAGTTATTAGAATTTGGGGGTATCTCTGGTGTGTTTTATAGGTTCCGACGTATCCTTGAAATGGTTAAATTGGGTTTGGGAGAGATCTATGTCATAAAATTCATAGGTTAGTTGGATTGGGGATGACTATAGAATACTATTTTGGTTTATTCCATAGTCTTAGGTAAACAATGGCATGGATATGGGTTCTACATTGTGTTCAACTACTGTTTTTCCTTAGTGTTAAGGGTTGTATTGTTTTCTTATATATTCTATTCTGGGAATAAAAACCCAAATCTCTTCGAATTCAATTATTCCTTCACCCATTGTCTTGATTCATGGATGACCCAAATCTGTCCCAAGGAGGTATTTTAGCCACTTTTGTTTTGATCCCAAGACTGAGCTTGGGAGATCAGTCCTTGGTGGTTTAAGGTGAGTTTCTTATTTATTTCTCTCTATTTTATTCATATTCTTCAACCAAGGTAGGTTTTTGGCTTGGTATTTATTTATTTATTTTTTTGAATTTATATATCATGGGATTGATGCAGTTTGTTAGGTTTTAGGTTTATCAAAGAGTTTCCTTTTCTATTTTGGTGTGTGGATCCCAATGTGGGTGATTTGTAACCTAAGTTTGAGGTTGGTGGTTATGTATATATCCAATTCCAGTTGAACCATAATTTATATTGGTATCATAAATTTTTTACTAAATGATTTTCATTATTTGGTGTTGTTGGATTTGCAAGTGTAAATGGGTTTTTGAGAAAAGGTGGGATTCCCTCTTATTTTTTTCAAAAAATGTTGATTTTTAAAGGACTATAAAATAGATTGTGAAATTCATTTTCAGAGAAGGTTTTTAAGGAATATGGGTGTTTAAAATTTCATTCTGAACCATGTGATCCCTTTGAAATTATTTTATAAAATAAAATGCATGGAATCCTTTGGTACTTTGGAGGAAGGTGTAGTGGAAGGAATTTTTTTTATTCTATAAGAGAGTTAACATTATGGGTTATTCTTTAATTCCTATATCAAGATGAATTTGGTTTTGGGACTTGATTGACATGTAATTTGGGTTCACTTTCTAGTGAATTCCTCTATTCCCTTGACCATAATGCATGGGTTATAGGGACTGGTAGTGCGCACAAGTCATGATTGATATATGAGTGACCTATCTAGATTGTCTATGAGTCATGCTTGGTGTATTTTACCATTGTGGTTTGGATTTGTACTATTTTTTATTTGATATAAATATTTAGATAAATTTAACTGGTCATTGGAAATTATTTTTTGAAACCATTTTACCTGGATTTATTTTAGAACCTTTGAAAAAGGGGAACTGTTTTCCATGCTTTTTATATAAAATCATTTTACTTCTTATCAAGCCATGTTTTATTTTAAATTGATTATATTTAGATTATTATATAGAGACTTGATATATATCCCCTGTTTGGGATCACACTAAAACTATTATATCACACCCTACACATTTCCTTGGGAATGTGTTGACCTTGTATTGTCTTTTGATGCGGGAAAAGGCAAGGTGTCATAGAGAGGGGTGATGTTCATGTCAGCTGGGTATGGGAAGTTATTGGTGAGATGGTGGGACATTTCAGATATATCAAATTGAGTAGAAGTTTCTTTATTTTATTTTACTTTTTGTTTTTTGGACATGTACCTTGTAGTTTTAATAGTTACTTTCAAGTTGTTTCACTACCATTGGTTTTCTTTGATTATGGAATATATCTTTCTAGTTATTTATTCTTTTATTCTTTCCATTGGTATATGTTCCATATATCTTATTTTAGGTTGGTATAAATCATTAATTCTTTCCATGATTGATTCATGGGTGCTAGTTTCCATCACATAGGGATTGGGAACATCCGTTGGGTTATTAGTTAATCATTTCAGGGACCAGTTATTGGAAGGTATCCCAGGTCGATTCGTTAAAAGATGGTATCAAAGTAAGGTTATGATTAGACATGGGAATTTGATAGATAATATATAGGATTTTTAGGAATTTTGGGGTAGGTTTCAGTGAGTTAATATCCAAATCTTATTGTAAAGAGCATTAAGTCACCACGATATGTTGAGCTTTGTGACTCATGTGGTAGGTTTTGACCATGATCTCAGTTTCTACTTTTGGATTTTTTTTAAATGTGATTATTTTGATGTATGATAATTGTATTCTATTTTTGGTTTGTATAGAATTCTTACGAGATATTTGATGAGGTTTACATAAGAGTTTGAAATGAAATATGCTCTTAAATAGAATCCTTATCTGGATCAGAATCATCTAGAAGATATCATTGAGGGAATTATTATCATGGACCAGAATGTAACACCAGTGTAGAACCCAATCACTATAGGATATCTTGAAGATAGAGGAGAAAGAGAGTGACCTCAAGAGTTATTATACGAGAATCCTCCATACTTTAGGGGTACAAATGAACCTCGAGAGGTAGGGAACTAGCTGTATAAGACTGACTTGGCCTTAAACTTCCTAGATACACCAAAGTCTATCAATGTGAAGTGTCTGACATTCATAATTGAGTGTTCCCAAAAGTGGTGGTTAGATTCCACGGTGCAATAAAATCAGATTTTGGGATTGTATTTAAAATATTTCAAGACCCTATTATTTCATTAGTTCGTACCAAAGTATATAATTATATCAAATTCCTTGGATTTATTCTCTTTTAATAAATTATTGTAATCAATTTTTTAGTAAACTAATCATTTTATGGAGATAGTCCACTTTTCTTTGGAGGAGTAAATGAATGATCATCTGAGAGATCAAAAATACCTATAGGGTTTACAAACATATATCATATTGAAGTTATATATGCTAAATCTTACCACATATACTAACATGTTAGATAGGTAAATGTTTTCAATTACGGAATTGTTATTGATGCCCTCCAGTCATATAGAATGTGTAGAGATAAAAGGGCCCAAGATCAAGTTAAATTGTTTAATTGAGAAAGGCTTTTTTGGAAAGGATTTTTTCTTTCTTCTTCCCACATGCTCGTTTGCAAGAATAATAATGGTTCAATTTGATTGTGTGTGAAATATCAGAAGATTAATTGGATATAAGTTAATAATAAGTTCCCATTGTCGTGTTTGGATGATTTATTGATTAGTTAAAGGGGGGAATGTAGTTTTTAAAAATTTATCATTAGTTGAGTAATCATAAAATTGGGGTTCATGAGTCTGATATCCTAATGACTACTTTTGGGAGTGGGTATATCGATTATAATTATCTGTTGATGCATTATGGTCTGACTGAAACTCTTATAGTTTTTATGGATTTGATGAACTGGAACATGCATCCTTATCTAGACTCATTTATAATATTATTAATGGATGATATCCAAGTTTATTCATGATTTGAGTGTGAGAATGAGAACCTTATGACTCTCATTTTAGAAATCATGTGGATCCACTAACCTTATGGAAATATTTTCAAATATAATTTATGGATCTAAGAAGTGAAGTTCTTGAAGCACATGATTTCTGAGCATAAAATCTTAGTTGATCCAAAGAAGGTGAAGGTTTTATTTTCATGGTAAAAACCACATCGAAACATCAATAAACAAAGATTCCTAGGTATGGATTGATGCTATCAATGGTTCATAATGTATTTCATGAAATTTTTGTCACCTTTTATTACTCTTTCCATGAAATGGGTGATGTATACATGGGAGGTTATATATCATACTTCTTTTTGATGATTTTAAATGGATTATTACATCAGATCCTTTTATGATCATATCTATGATTAGTATGGTGTGTGTGTTATATTGTGATAACTACGGAACTTGTCTAGATTTTATGAATATATAGGTTGATCATATTGTAGCCTATGACTCTAATTATCTTCCATCATATGATAATAATTAACCCACTTCTGATTTAGAGCTTTATATATTTATACATGAAATTAAATATTAGATACAATATCTTTTTAGATGGAGGTTCATGGTATTTTCTTATCATAAGTGTCTAAGCTATTTATTATCTCAGAAGGACTTGAATATCTAATATATATGGTGGGTAGAATAACTTTAGAATTTTGACATAGACATCACCTATACCTCAGAGAAGGAGAATTACATTACATATACTCTAGGCTAGAAAGTTCCACCGCATGTTGTTTTGGAATCAAAAGAGGAGTGGAACCTAATGGGTAGTTTCCCTTAGTTTTATCTAGATGTGTAGGAGGATGGATAAGGTATTGTTCTATGAAGTTATCAATTATCACCATATCTCCTTGAGTCTATTCTACAGGGTTATTAATCATAGGATGATTTCAAAGGATTTAGGGAAACCTTATACAATGAGGAGACTATTTATTTTTGGTCTCTCCCTTATGATGGCATTCTTTATTTTGGGGATTAGTTTTTCTTGCAAGAATCTATTAGGAATTTAGTGTTTCATTATTTTCATAGATCTTCATGATATGTTCACCCATGAACTTTGAAGATGTATTATGACATGAGACAACATTTCTAGTGGCAAGGTATGGAGTGTGACATCACAGATATTGTGACATACTGTTACACCTTCTAGATGATAAAGGAAAAGAATATTAATCCTTCTGGTAATCTCCACCATCATATGGTATTAGTTTTTAAATGGGATGATGTGTCCATGGACATCATTGTTAGATTACCATGAACTCTCGGAGGTAAGAACTATATTTGGGTGGTGATTGATTGATTGAAAAAATTTTAACATTTTATTCTGATCAGGGTCACCACTAATTTTAAATATTTGGGTAATCTAGATGTGTAAGAGATTGTGTGGTACCATGGGGTCCCCTTTACGATTTTATCAGATATGAATCTCAGGTTTACTTCATGATTCTTGTAGATTCTCTAGGAGATGATGGGTATTCGAGACATTTTAAGCACAACTTATTATCCACAGATAGACAGTCACACGGAGCTAGCTATTCATATAATAGGGAATATTATCTATTCCAACATCTTGTATATTGATGGAACATGGGACATCTATCTCAAAATATATGGGTTTTCATAAAATAATAGTTATTATTCATCAATCTGAATCACTACCTTTGAGGATTTATATGATCACCCATGCAGATCATCTCTTTGTTGGGTCGAGGAGGGTGAGGCTTCTCTTGTGGAACCAATTTTCATTCAGGATACATCGGTGAGTATTCATTATATATTTAAATTATTGGTCATAGTTCAAAGTCAAAAAAAATAATATGAAGATCATTGACATCATCCATTGTATTTTTCCATTGGTGACAGATTTTTCTTGAATGTTTCTCCACAGTTGGATAACCATCATCTTGGGAAATAAGGGAAGAATTATTTAAGATTTGTTGGACCATTTGAGTTCACTATGTTTCTTGGAAGGCTACTTATCAATTAGAATTTTCATTTTAGTTGTTAGGTATCCAATATGTTTTCCACGTATCTAATCTCATGAAATACCATCATGATCCCTCTCATGTTTTGAATTGGTAGGATATTGAGATTGGGATAGATGTTATAATTTTGGGGAAATTAGTGGAGATCATTGATTATAAAATAAAATCCTTGTATGGGAAGTCTATCATATTGGTCAAATCATTGTGGTATGATGGATCATATTTTCAAGATACATGGGAGCGTGAATCCTCGATGAGGGAGTAGTGGCTTCACTTCTTCCCAAAACATCATTCTTCTACCTAACTTCTAAAGGATAAAAGTATTATGGTGGGTAACATCCCAGTTAATGTATGCACTATTCATTTCATTCAAGAGTCTTTATTTCAATTTCTAGTGTTTTTGGAGGTAAATACAGTTTTTCAGGGGACTGCACCATTGAAGGGAGAGGTTACGACATGGAGAGGTTGGTTGCAGTTTGGGCATGTCAGCTGCACCATGAAGTCACGATCTGGTTTGGTGTGGTGGAGGCATGGTCAAATCATCTACAACATGGAGTCTATGAGGTGGTTTTTTAGTTCAAAAACTATTTTGGGAATGGTTGAAGCATAGAGCATAGGTTACTTTGTAAGTATTCTTTTTTATTAAGCTCTATAGTATGGAGTTAGAGGTTATAGAATGGAGTCTCTTAGGGGTGAGTTTCTTAGTTCTTACATTTTAGGGGGTAGTACTGATGTGGGCATCGGTATCACCTTAGCCTTATTGTGGGTAAAAAAGATATGGGAGATAAACACACTTTGGAATCTAGAGGCCAGTTAGACCATGGGTTACTATGGTGTAATGTTTTGGGTTATCTCATAGTCTTAGGTGTATTGTAGTGTGGATACGGGTTATGCACAGTGGTATTGATAGGTCACACCATGGTGTTGGGGGCTATATCGTAGTATTATTTTCTCAAAACTAGGCATAAAAAACCCAAATCCCTTTGAATCAAATCACCTTTCCTACTTTTATCTCGGTTCATGGATGACCCAAGTGAGTCCCAATGATTTATTTTATCCCCTTTTGAATGTATTCCAACCCCAACCTTATGAGATTAATCCTTGGAGTTTTAAAGAGACTTTTTTCTTTATGTCTCCCTGTTTTATCCATGTTCTTCATCCAAGGAATGATATTGTCTTATGATTCATTGGTTTTATTATTTCTATAGTAGGTGAATGATGTTGAACATTGTGTTCTTGGTTTATTAAAGAATTTTCCTTTATTTATTAGTATATGGATCTTGTTGTGGGTGGTGTGTGACCTAAGTTTGAGGTAGTTGGTTATATATCTAGACTATAATAGTTGAACTATAATTTATCTTGGTTACATAATTATTTTATAAATTATTTGGCATGATTTTTTGTTTTTGGTTTTGTTTGTGTAAATGGGTTTTTATGAAAATATGTCCCCCTTGTTTTGGTAAAATAATGGTGATTTTTAAAGCATTGTGGAATGGATTTTGAAATGGGGGTTTAAATATGTTTTCAATGAAAAAGGGTTTTTGAAATTGCATTGTGAGCCATGTAAAACATTTGAAATGATTGGGTAAAACACATCACATGAGAGCCATGGGTACATAGGTGGAAGGTGTAGTAGTAAGACTCGTCTTTTGATATTGTAAGGGAGTTCACATTTGGGGGTGTTCTTCTATTTCTAGATCAAGATTAATTGTCTCTAGGACTTTATTAACATGTAAGGAGGGTTCACTTTCTAGGGTGTTTCTCTATTCACTAAAAATTAATGCATTGGTTCCAGGGACTTGTAGTTCACCATAGTCATAATTGATGTATGATTGACCTAGTTAACCCGATTGTGAGTTATGAGAAGAGTATTTAACCATTGTAATTTGTATTTTTTCTATTTTGGATTTTATATACTTATTTTTATTAGTGTAATTGGTAATTTGAAATTATTATTTAAAACCAGATTACTAGGATTTATTTTAGTACTTTAGAAAAAGGGGAACTATTTACCATGCTTTTGATATAAAACTATTTAACTACTTATTATTCCCTATTTTCTTTTAAATTGTGAATATTTATATTTTTTTACACATATTATATATGGAATGTCTAGGTGGGATCCTATCAATCATGTTATCTAATAGCATACACATTCCCTCATGAATATATAGACCTTATATTGCCTTTTGATACATGAAAAGACAATGTGCCACAGTGAGGTGATGAGGTTCATTTTATTTACATATGGTTCATTCATGGTGAGTTGGTGGGATGTTTCCCACATATCACATAGAGTAGTGGTTTCTTGTTTTTTCCCGTTTTTGTTTTTGGATGTTTACCATAGAGTTTAGCTGCTTTCAAATTGTTTCACTGTCGTTGGTTATATTTTTTTATGGAAATTATCTTTTTTATCATTTCTTATGTTGTAATTTCCAAGATCACCCATTATAACTTATATGATGGGTGCACCCAGATAGCATCGGGTGAGCCTGATATAGCTTTTATGATGGGTTCTCCTAGATAGTGCTTCAATGTAATGAGTAATTATAATGTTCTCTAGAGAATAACATTAAATGTTGATAGTATGGCTATTCTATTTTTAAGGGTTCTGTAAGAGTTTTATAAAGATGATGTCCCAGGATTCCAACATGTTTTTTACTACTAATCCCTTTGTTAAAGAATAATTCCTTGTTTTCATGTTTGATGATCCATGTAATAATGGGTATGAGTATTCTTATGTTATACTCATGCACTTTTATTATGTTATCATATCCTTATGTTCTTCTTATGCTCCATGATGACATTCTATTATTAATTCTTATGTTTACTCCAACTGATTATTTGAGCACATCCTTCTTATGTTTCATTTTCCCCATGTTATAAAGATTGAGGTTGAATTAATTATGCCTAGAAGTGTTTCATATCGATGATGATGATTACATAATGTGAAGTAAAAAAAGCTGGGTTAAGTGGGAGAAATGCTCATTTAAATAAATGAGTATTTTTTATATGAAATTTTTTCTTAATTATATAAAGTCTAAAACTAAAATGTCCTTGATAATTTAAGGGAATCCAATTTTTTGTTTATGATGTAAGTTTGGGGTGGAAAAAATTGGGCCATCTTCATCAATATCAAAGCCATAAATTTAATATTTATGATTTCAGCACCAGATCTGAGAGTGTGGGTTCCAGGATGTTATACATATGTTGTTAAGATGATTCATAAAATATTAATAATCCCTTATGATATCACCAAGTAATAACATATTATAGGCCATGGCAGTGGCTATGAAATCCTTATATCATAGCCAATGATATAATAAAACCAAAACATTTAAAATTTAATTAGTTTATATATGTTGTATCATATAACATTGATAAATTATATACTATGATATTGAACATTATGGAATATCTCCAGCGAATAAGGTTTCAAACCCCGATACTAATTTGATGGTCATAATTTTAATGTCATAAAAATAAGTCAAAAACCATGACAATAGGTACCTATAGTCATACTATTTAAATTGTGATCAAAGGGTATCTATGGTCATGGTTTTATCAAAACTATGACTATAGGCCTGCCTCAATGGTTCTTGTAACAATAGTTTAATAAATTTTAATGTTAGACTACCATCATAGTTTTGGAGTCTATTTCCATGGTTCGAAACTGATATAACAGTTAGTTTTTCTAATAGTGTTATAAAGTTGTTCTTAATAGCAAGTAAGTTGTTTCATTTATGAAATACTGGGGGGGAATGATCATATGAGAGCAGTGAAAGGGAAAACATCTAGAATGGAGGGTTTGAGGTGGATGTGGCAACTCTGAGAAAGATTAAATTTAAGAACATTGTCTAACTCAAGTGTTGTTGTATCAGTACGCATTTCAAGACCTTGGTTTTCTTCAGGTTTTATTTATATGTGAATTTGATAAATATGAAATTTAGTATGTGCATTATTTATTTTTAAGTCAATTTTAATTTAATTCAAAACATTCAGGTTTTAGGAGTCACCCATGACATTGACATGACAACAATTTCTCTTATTGACTATCCCTTAGTCTTTAATCCAAGCGATAATGATCACAACAAGATGGTTGGACCATAACTCTTAGCATGACCCATCGTTGAACTTACAAGAAATGTTCATAATTCCACTACTATTGCCTTGTTTTTTATAAATCAAAATCCTTCCTCCCACTCATTCCATCTCAAATATAAATGTGAAAACACCCGCCCCTGAATCATTCGCATTAATTATTATTTCCTCATTCCCATTTTCCTTCTTGTTGTAGTATCTATTTTACTCTACAATTTATGATTCTTCTATCTACATTTTTTCACCATTTATAGGGTATGGGTGGCGTTACCATCATTTCTTTCATATCCTACTCCATCGTGCCACTCATCCCCACTCAATATTTTGCTTGTTATGTTCGTTGCGCCCTTGGAAATGGAAAACAGGGAAGCGTCAAACTAGAGGAGCCTCTAATTCAAGATGGAGTGGTGGTGTCATCTAGCCAGGTATCTACATACCCATATCATCTCTCCCTCATCCTTTTAGGTATTATATCAGGTCTTTAGGACCCTATATCATAATATTTTCTTCTTTGGTTCACTACCTCATGGGTTTGTTCTTCTACGGGGCACACTGACCACCAAGGTGTCTCACTACCAAACCTCTTATGAAAAGTCCTTATGATGTGAGGGGTTATTGTTGTGTATTATATATGATTCCTAGTTCCCTCTAATCCCCAATGTGTGATAGGGTCCCTACACCCAACAACATTGACCCTTTGGTCTATATTGCGTTCATTTGGGATTTTAACAATCTCTCCCCCAGTGATTTCCCACCCAATCAGAGGCATGAAAACCAAGCTCTAGTATGAATTTTTGGATCTAAATTGGGGTTTTAGGACCCTACATCATAATATTCTCTTATTTGGTTCACTACCTCCCGGGTTTTTTCTTAAGTAGGGCTCATTGCCCACCAAGGTGGCTCACTACCAACCCTCTTCTGAAAAGGCCTTCTGATTGGAGGGGGTGGTTGGGGATTATATATGATGCCTAGAACCCTCCAACATCTGATGTGTGATAGGGTACCTTCACCTAGAAACTAGAGAAAAGCCCAAGTTCTCCCATCCCCTACACATAATCTCTTCTGGGGTTCCATCCTGGAACCCATGGGATAAGTAGTCGAAGGTGATCCCTAATCATGGAGATGATGATTACAAGAACATATTATGTGCAGAGGATACTTTCATAGTGATGCTGATAACAAAGAAGGATAGTGAACAGTGGGGGAAGTTATGAGGTTTTGGATTTCCCTTACAGCTATTGCAGTGATCAGCTCGATCCCCAGTGGGTTCTTCAAGGCACTAGATTTGTGGTTTGGAACCCATGGGTTTTAGAATGGAACCCCATAGGGGCTTATGTGTTGGGCCTGAGAGACCTAGGACATTATATCTGGTTTCTAGGTGCATGGACCCTGTCACACATTGGATACTAGAGGGAAATGTGCATTATATATAAGCACCAACCATTCCCCCTCCCATCACAAGACCTTTTCAGAAAAGGGTTGACAGTTAGCCACCCTGGAGGCCAGTGATATTTTCTAAAGAACAAACTCATAAGGTAGTGAATCAAAGTGGATGATATTGTGATTTAGGGTCCTTCAGCTACAACGTAGATCCTAAAATTGGTATCAGATTCAGGTTGGAAATCCTATGATTAGGTGGTCAAGGATTGGGGGAGAGATTTTTGGAATCTCAAATGAGCGTAGTGCATCCCTATGGGTCAAGGTTGCTGGGTGAAATGACCCTATCACACATCATATAATGGTCGGCAGTAGGTATCATATATAATAACCAACCACCCCCCTCCCATAATAAGAACCTTTCAGAAGATGGGTTTTTAGTGAGCCACCATAGTGGGCAGTGAGCCCGGCTGAAGAACAAACCTGTGAGGTAGTGTACCAAAGCGGAAAATATTATCATGTAGGGTCACAAAACCCAATGTAGATCCTTTAATTTTGGTTGAATGTCTATATTAAATATGGAGTGTTTAGGGATGATCATGTTTTTCTATAAGACCAGTGAGCACTATGCACTCACAGGGGTGTATTTCATCTGGATCCTCACCACCAACATCATCAGCATTAGACAACATGATGAGAATGGTTTTCAGATACTGATCTATGGAGGAATCATGAAGATCTATGACATGAAATTATTCCTACTGGATAGGGTGAAACACTTCCCCAATCTCTGGTAAAATCTATGGCCTAACATTGCATATCCTACATGCTTGTCTGCATAGAGCTCGGAGGTGGAAAGGCGCTGGCATGGAAGGCACGACCTCCTGAATTTCTAGGATCTGTGAAAGCTCACACAGTGTGATACGGTGCGATGGATTCTGCGGATTTATTAGTTGGATCTAGTCTAAAATGGATACCTCACTGAGAATAAGTGATTAGTGTATTTCCCTGAACAATTAAAGCATCATGCATAACACATTCTTGACCTTGTCTATGGTGACCTCTGCGGGCCGGTCACGCAGACAAC
The DNA here is from genome assembly GCA_963277665.1 of Viscum album. Classification (NCBI taxonomy): domain Eukaryota; kingdom Viridiplantae; phylum Streptophyta; class Magnoliopsida; order Santalales; family Viscaceae; genus Viscum; species Viscum album. The sequence goes on along the minus strand of OY728165.1, from coordinate 1,156,555,769 downwards.
TCCAAGCAGGAACCCCTAATTTTTTCTACTCATGGATGACATGAGACGCTACATGTGGCACAGTATTATTGCAATCACGGAACATGAACTTGTGGAAATTGGATGCTTTCAAGCCATAGTGGTGGTGGAGACAGATTACAAGCTGAAGGTCCACCACACCGACCACAGTGATGAGTTTAATTTAGTAGAATTCGCTGAATAATGTACCGAGTGTGACATACCAAGACAACTCAATTCCCCCTATTAAAAAAATAATGATGGTGTAATTTAACAACACAAACACACAATGGTTTCCTTGTAACAATGCATGATGAAGGCTAAGGGTCTTCCCTGGATGTTCTGGGGTGAGGTTGTCTCCATCGCCATCTTCATCCATAACTAATTGTCGTCACAAAACCGTGATGAGCTGACATTTTATGAGGCCTGGAATGGAAAAAGATCAGTGGTTCACTCCCTTTGTAGCTTCAGCAGCATATTTCATGTCAAGAACATGAATCCTCACTTGTAGAAGATAGATGGTGGGAGTACGCTGATGATCATAATTGGGTACGAATCCGGGTACATGGAAAACCATGTGTAAGACCCCATCAGAAAATGCGTTCATATAATATGCGATGTCATCTTCAATGTGGTAGATAAGTGCTCTTGGAGTTCTCATGATAAACAAGGTGTGTTGAATAATTATGATCCATTCACTGTCAAACACACAAAATCATGCACAATAAGGAATGTAGAGGTCGACAATGCTGTTGGAGACCAAATATCACCACTCAAACCCACTAGTGATCACTCTATAGACACTGTAACAACAAAAAAAGTAAAGGTTTCTAGGTGTAGGGACCCTATCACACATCAGATACTGGAGGGTGATGGGCATCATATATAAGCCCCAACCATCCCCCCTCACATCACAAGGCCTTTTCAGAAGAGGGTTGGCAGTGAGACACCCTAGTGGGAAATGAGCCCTACTGGAGAACAAAATTATGAGGTAGTGAATCAAAGTGAATAATATTGTTATGTGGGTTCATGCCACCCCAATGATGAAACTACAATTGGTATCAGAATCAGGATGGCAAGCCTATGATCGAATGGGCAAGCACTGGGGGAGATATTTTTGCAATCCCAAATAAATTTAGTGAAACCCAATGGGTCAAGGTTATTCGGTGTAGGTACCATGTCACACATAGGAGACTGGAGGGTGATGGGCATCATATATAATTACTAGACATCCCCCTCCCATCACAATTTTCAGAATCCCAAATGAATGCAGTGTATCCCTACAGGTACAATTTGTGGGGTGTAGGGACCCTATCCCACATCGAAGACTGGAGGTAGCTTGGCATCATTTATAAGCCTCCTTCATTCCAACTCCCTTCACATGGCCTTTTCATAAGAGGGTTGGCAGTGAGCCACCCTAGTGGGTAGTGAGCTCTAGTAAAGAACAAACTTGTGAGGTAGTGAACCAAAGAAGACAATATTGTGATGTTGGGTCATATATCCCTAATGTATTACTTCAAATTAATATTAGATCCATGCAGGAAAGCCTCATATCATGGATTATATATTATTCCCAACACACTCCAATCTCTGATATGGGATAGGGTCCTTGCACCCAACAACATGGACCTATAATGTTACACTGCATTCATTTGGAATTCCAATAGTCCTCCCTCGAAGCAACCCAATTCCTCCTCTGAAACATTTAATTCTCATACCAGATGGTTCTCTCCATGATCAGAGATGGTAGTGATTTTCACGGAGGAGGGAGCAGTGGTGATTCATCCACCAATTCATGGCAACCGCCAAGCAACAACCCATGTAGTGAAGACTCTGACTGGGAATCCAAGGACGCTGCCTGAAACTAGAGAAACCACGATTCTAAAAAACAAAATAATTCCAACCATGTTTTGAATATCCTATTGAATATCTATGCTTTGAGCAGAAAATAATTTCCACAGAGGACATAGTGAGTACGGGTATGCCATGTGAGAGGGCTAAATGGTCTGTTAGATGATGGGCATTCCTAGAGAAAATATGGGCAGAAGGATATTATGGGTTCCAATTACCATAGGTCTATTTTTTAATGAATTAGTTCAATATATTAATCCATTTATATTCCAATATATAGTTAATTTTGGAATATTATTCATGGTTCCATGTGTCCCTTGAGGCTATGTGTAAACACATTCAATGTGAAATTACATTCATCATCATCCCCACATTCAACCACATTTGAGCACAAAAAATTCACTATTTAATCTATTCATTTTCTTCATGAGTTAAAAAGAAGAATAAAAGATTGGAAATAGTTGACTTTGTGAATATTTGGATGTAGGGGCTACTAAAGGTGCACCAACCGCCATGCCTGGGGCTCTCTGGAAACCAAGCATGTCCAAAGTTCCGACGAAGATCACGTTGTCTTCTACATCATCTACTGCAGTCACCAAACATGCACCCTCACGGTGGAGATCCCAAAAAAGACTCAGGAAATTCCCAATGACACCCCCGCCATGGATCCCTCTCATCACCCCCCATCACCACCATCGGTGTAGTGTTGGGGAGAATCCAGATTCCGGTATAAAAATTGATTTCCAAAAATATCATGAGAAACCCATCAAAATATGGAAGCGATATAAGAAGTATAAATAAATCATCACACATGATTTTTTAAAGTTGAAAGTCCCTCTCATGAGGAGGATTAAAAAACCACAAGGAAATTCACAAAAAATATCCACTATGAATCAAAGGATACAAAGAATCCAAGTAATGCCAAAACATGAATTACATTAATGGCATAGAAAAATCGGTGTGAAAACCACACCCTGATATGCCTCCGTCTTCTCTCTAAAAAACATCCTTCCAACACCATGTATTAGAAGGTCAACCCGTGACAAAAAGTTTAACCTTCTATTGAAGAATCATCACTACGTCAGTAATCATCATCCGAACATGCCTCAACCTGCTACCATCTTGATACACCTAAAGTATTTCTCTCCCGCATGATCATTCCATAATGATGTATTACCGATCATGAATTAGGACATGCCACCTGATCACTGCAATCATGAATAATTTTGATATGTGGCCCCAATCTTCAATTTCATTGTTGTTGCTCTGCACCTGTAAAACACTAACCTGTTGCACATGATACTGTTTACACAGTATCCACCTTCTTGCTCCCAGTTGATGAAATCTTGAACATCCTTCCAAGATCATTTCCACATGTACAATATAATTATGTAATAGTCATCATGTCACATAGGCCACCATAAAAATGGAAACCCATTCACGGGACTACCTTGATAGTAATATATTTTCAGGGGTGTTCCAGTAAGATGTAGCTGGAAAGGGAGACTCGGGTTGCAGTGTCTGTGTTTGTGGTGGCCCATGTGACACAATGATGGTGACACAATTATATTGTATGTTTGAAGAGGTTCTTGTAAATATGATAAAGATTTCATCCACCAGGATCAATATGGGTGCTACCATGTCAGCAGTAGCATGTGTGGAACGTCGGTGTTTAATAGGTGCGGAGCAGTGACGATGTAATTGATGATTGGGGCCATGTATCGAATTTCATACTAATAGTGGTTATCGGGTGGCATGTCCCAGTTCATGATCAGTGGTACATCATGATGGAAATATCATGAGAGAGAATCCCATTGAAATATGGAAGCGGTATAAGCAGAATAAATAAATCAGTACGCATGGTTTTTTAATGTGGAAAACCCCTCCCATACTGAGGATTAATAAACCGTAGGGAAATTCCCAAAAAATATCCACTATGAATTAGATAATACAAAGAATCAAAGTAATGCCAAAACATGAATTATATTGATAGAATAGAAAAATCTGTGGGAAAACCACACCCCTATACACCTTTGTCTTCTCTCTGAAAAACATCCTACCAACACCATGTATTAGAAGATCAATCTGTGAAAAAAAACTTCACCCTTCTATCGAAGAACCGTCACTACCTCATAGAACTTCATCCGAACAAGCCTCAGCCTCCAACCATATTTCAACACATGAAGGATTTCTCTCTCACATTATCTTACCATCATGATTTACAACTTCTCCTGAACCCAGACACACCACCTGATCACTGCTATCAGGAAGACTTTTGATATGTGGACACGATCATCAATTCCATTGTTGCTTCTCTGCACCTGTTAAACACCAACGTTAGCACATGCTATTGCTGACGTGGTAGACCCCTTATTTCTCCTATTGTATGAAATCTTGAACATATTTCCATGAACTTCTCCACACATACAGGATAACTATTTCATCAGTGTCTTGTCACAAGGGCCACCTCAAAAAAAGAAACCACTTCCCGGGTCTCCCTTGCTGAAAACATATTTTGCGGGGTGTACCAGCAAGATGTAGCCAGCAAGGGAGACTAAGGGGTTTCTATGTTTTTAGTGACCGGTGAGACACGCCAACTATAACATAGTTATCTTGAACATGTGGAGAGGTTCATTGAAATATGTAAAAGATGTCATCCACTAGGAGTAATAAAGGTGTTATCGCATTGGAAGTAGCATGTGCGGCACATCGATGTTTAATAAGTGTGCAGTCATGTTGACACAATTGATGATTGGGGCCATGCGTAGAAATTCATCTTAATAGTGGTGATCAGGTGGAGTGTCCTATTTCATGATCATTGGTACGTCATTATGAAGATATCATGAGATAGAAACCCATTGAAATATGAAAGGTATATTATAAGAATAAATAAATCGGCAGGTATAATTTTTTAACATTGAAAAACTCTCCCATGCAAAGGATTAAAAATCCACAGGGCAATTCCCAAAAAATATCCACTTTGAATCTGAGAATACAAAGAATCCAAGTAAGTCCTAAACATTAATTTCAATGATTGCATAGAAAAACCTATGTGAAAACCACACCCCGATACACCTTTGTCTTCTCTCTGAAAAACATCTTATCAACACCATTTATCAAAATATAAATCTGTGACAAAAACGTCACCCTTATATCGACGTACCACCACCACCTCGGAGATCATCATCTGAACATGCTTCATCCTTGAAACATCTTGAGACACCCAAATAATTTCTCTACCACACGATCTTTCCATCATAATATACCACCGGTCATGAATTAGTACATGCCACCTGATCACGGCTATCAGTAAATATTTTGATACGTGGCTCTGATCATCAATTGTGTCACCACTGCTCTGCACCTATTAAACCCTGACGTGCCACACATTCTACTACTGACGCGATAGTCCCATTATATCTCCTAATGGATGACATATTTATCATATTTCCAAGAACCTCCCCACAAATACAAGATAATTGTGTCGTTGTCGTCGTGTCACACATGCCACTACAAATATGGAAACCCATTCCTGATTCTCCTTTTCCAGCTACATCTTGATGGAACACACATCAAAATTTGTTGTTGCATCCTCTTTATATAGACACCAAGTCCATAATCACCAGTTAATGTAGTCAATATCTCATTTCATCCATTAATATTTACAATTAAATATCTATTATTATTGGGAGAAAAATCCACAATTATTGTTGCAATAAATCTCTCCATAAATATAATTTTCTCTTTCTTCAATAAATGTTATCAATCTAAAGATTATCCCCCATAATCACAATAATGAATGGAACCTTCCATCAAACACAACTTAAATAAAATAGTTTGGTTTCACACCAACCATCATCATCCGCACAAAATATGATGACTTCCTTTGTCCAAACAACATCTGCTCCCCCTGAAAAAGAAATTCCAAAACCAAAGTCTTCATAAAATCTATATTTTCACCATCTTGATAAAAAATACCATAACCATAAAGATTTGTCTCCCCAATAATAGTGATTACCACATAATCTAGAGCACTTACCATAATAAACATCTCCCCTTTCTCAATATCCCATTAGCAGACATGTGTATCACCTCACTCAACCTGCATTAATTTCCAAACCTTATTATTCTCCATGCAAACATCAATGATCCTCATAGAAACTTCCATTATTCTCACATTAAATTGCAAGTATTAACATTCACCTTTGATACCACTTGTTGGGGAGAATCGAAATTCCATGATTAATATTGATTGCCAAAAATATCATTAGAAACCCATCATAATATGGAAGTGATATAAGCAGAATAAATAAATCATCACACACGATTTTTTAATGAGGAAAAACCCTCCCTTGGGAGGGATTAAAAAACCATGAGGAAATTCCCAAAAAATATCCACAATGAATCATAGAATACAAAGATTTCAAGTAATTCCAAAATTTGAATTTCAATGATAGTGTAGAAAAACATGTGTGAAATACAAACCCCGATACGTCTCTATTTTCTCTCTAAAAAACATTATACTAGTAACATGTATCGGAAGATCAATCTGTGAAAAAAAAGTCTCCCTTCTATTGACGAACCATCACTAAATCTGATATCATCATTTGAAAATGCGTCAGCCTCACACCATCTTTTGACACCTGAAGGATTTTTCTCACACATGATTTTTCCATCATGATGTACCACCGATCAGGAACCAATACATGCCACCGGATCACCGCTATCAGGAAGACATTTTATACATTGCCTCGACCATCAATTGCATCACCGCTACTCAGTTTTCCCTCTCATCAATAAATGTAATGAATATAAACATTCAAGATCTAAAAAAAACCCTATATTTCCTCATTGACTTCTTTTCGGGAGTCAGCATGCTATTCCATGGATTTGACTCCCCCTATCACTATCCACAAACAAATTTTCCCTTCGACTCCTTCTCTTTCTCATTCCCCTCAGATCCTGTAAGCCATGGATCCCCTACCTATATTCTTCCCTGTTCGACCCCATATTCATGTCATCATTCATCTCGATGGCACTATATAGGCCGAGTGACTTCCTGGAAACCCATTCCCAGAGTAGCGAAGACATCCTACCTCCAAGGCCAAGTTTATCATAGGTGACCACAACAATGACCCATATGACGATGATCATTGATAACCCGATGGTTGAGCTAGAGTTTCATCCCATATTCACATTTAACTATACAATTTACTTCCACTAGTTCCATTCAAGTGATTCTTAGAGATGGTTCTAAAGAAAAAATAGAGTTTATAGTTTTGATGTGTGAATAAGTGTTTTTAATTATAAATTCCCTTTTTTGATGTATCTGTAATTTATACATTGTTATGCATGAATCTAAAATTGTTTTTAATTATTTTTATTTTTCTTTTACACTTACTCAAGGTCTTCATTACCTCTATGTGGTTTTGGAAAAACATATGTATTCTTGGATTCACTATTTCTATCCTTACTTGAGGTGCTCATTACCTTCGCGTAGCATAGTTTACCCTTATGTGAGGCCCTAACTACCTTTACATGTATTCTAGTTACCCTTATGAGAGGTTCTGATTTCCTTTGCATAACCTAATTATACCCTTACATGAGTCCCTTATTACCCTTATGATATGGGGGTACCATTAAATGGGTGTTACCTTTATGTGAGTAACCTTACGCGGGTGTTACCCTCACATGATTACTCTTACGAAGGTGGTACCCTTACACATTAACCTTTATGGAGTGCAAACCTTTTTTATTTTTTTGTAGCATAGTTTATTTTCTAATATACAGGTCTATATTTCATGATCTAGTTGGTTGGGTTATTAGGATAGCCTATGCAATTGTGAGGGTATTTGATGACCCAATTCGGCATCATCCTTCGATATTTGACTGATTATCTCCTCTAAGTTTCGCTCTAGTTCTCTATGTGGAAAAACCCTAGAGGTTCTTCATTCTGTGCTTTGTAGAAGATATAGTTTCTATACCCTAATCATCCACTTTATCTATTTTTAAAGTCTCCAGTTTTTTCAGTTCTATTTTCAGAATCTTCTTGGGAAAATTACGAGACCATGCATTGAGACGACGTGTGATTTCGAGGCCCAGAGTTCCCTAAATGATCCATCAAAAAATGGTATTTTTTTAAATAGAGAGTGTGATATGTTTTCCTAAAAAAGTGGAAAAAATCTTAAATGGGTTCTCGGATGAGAAATATAATGGTTCAGTTGTGTTTAGAGAAGTAGGTTTACCCAAGGCGTGACATAAGTTTAGTCAACGAGGGTCTCCAGTGAGAAAACCTGAATATGGCATAACCGTAAATAAATTAATTAAATAAAATTATTTTATTTTCAAATCCTTATAACTCATAAATAGTAACTCAGATTTAAAATATGAGAGTACTGTTGAGCTCATGAGTTTGTTCTTTCCTTAGGCAGACCCTAACCTAGACCGGTGCGGTTGAGGGAAAAAAGTTAATATTTTTCAAATTTTTAAAGGAGAATAAAATATACAAAAAAATGTTTATTTTATATTATTTTAATGTTTTTCATCAAGATGATGTTGTGATGAACTGATGGAGCAACCCATTATCCTTTCATAAATGAAGTAGTGTGGTGACGTTGTTTCAATGTAAAACAGTAATGCTGAAATGCGTTAATGCGTTAATCAACCTCTCTTTTGAATCTTTTCTATCATCACTCATGATGCAATTAAAGAGTAGTTATGCTCATATCATGAGAACATTCTCATTATAAGAAGGCTTGTAAAGGAACAACTTTATACACTCTATAAAGATAAAATTCACATAAAATCATGAAGACTTGCAATAAAGATTCAAATGACTCTGTGGATTAGGGTTGGTGGGTAAATGATTGAAATAATTTAATGCCAGATGTAGGAGGTTTGACTCTTAAGTACACTGCATGATTAATCATGTGAAAACACAAGATGAACCTCACAAAAATCCCCTTGAGAATGTGAAACACAACACCACCCCCTTTTTATGACATGGGAGATGAGTGAATAAATGATTAAAAAGAATGATATCATACAAGTTCTCCCACATTTTAGTATTTTTTTGTAATGCTCTATAAAATAATAGCTTTATTTTTTTCCTTTTTTTAATCTCCAAAGAAGAATAGATTTATTTTTAATTTTTCCTATTTTATGAAGGAGAACCGGATGAAATGAAATAAGCATAATGAATTGATGACTCATACCCAATTTTATAATAATGCATTTCCCAAAATGATGACACACACCTCACACCTCCCACAAATGATACACATCCCAATGAACACACATGAAAGGCCCTTCCCCCACACTCAAACTTGAAATATCCATGCCAAAATATTAAAATTGTAGGTAGGTAAGAAAATATCAGCTTGTAATGTGGCATAAAACTATAAGAAAATTCATGGATTCAATGTGATAACAAAGGATAAATGTAAGAGTGGGTCTCAAGTATATATGTGGCTATCCAAAGTAGTGCCTTAATCATTTTTAATGTGTTTGTTCAAAAAAATAGCTTTGAAAAGTTTCAATACAAGTTCCAGAAAGTGGAATGTCCCAAGATCACTCATGAAATATGCTCAAGATAAAATAAGAAATATTTTGTACTCTCGGGAATAGGAATATGATTTTGGAAAATCACTAATAGAATGATTAATAATACCAAATTAATTAACATGAATTTCATAAATTCAATGCATTAAAAATGGTAGGGAAATTTCATTTACATGAATCAATTAATTCCCCCAAATCATGGATCCTTATTTCAATATCCATGCATCACTTTAATCATCCATTTTTCCATTTTACTCATTAAATCTCATTAAAATAGAAGTCTAAAACTTGGAATCCCTGGAGTCCTATGAAATTATTGTCTCCTAGATATTTCAAGTAAAACACATTTCATGTTAGGGAATTCAATTCTTGTTTAAAGCAAAAAACAAAAATATAATGATGTTCAAAGTTAAAAATTAAATGTGAACTCCCTTTTCAAATTAATCTTGGTTTTTTTCTGTTTGAGAGTTCCCTTATGTCATTATGAACCTACACAAGAGAATTACTCAATTAAGTGAAAGGATTATGTCATTAAATCTCAAAAATATAGGAGGGAGTGGGCCGCATCCGACGTTACTTCTATGAAAATAAACTCGAATCTAAATTACTAGAATTCAAGTAAATATAAACCATGGTATGATCTCCCAAGTGGGCACTGGCTTCTTTTACTGCCTCTAGTGAGAAGTACTAGCTATTATCCATGATCTATTGGTGGGTGGATCTTCTTGCACATGAACCACCACATGTTGTCCTTCCCAGCCCGTAGTTATTTGTTCTTTCTGAGGAGAATTCCATGTATAGAGTACACCATATCTTCCCACTTCGCAATGTGTTCTAGCTTGCATGGTGGGGGTAGGATGATGTATGGAACCTCATCCTCCTAAATTGTTACTTTTGCACCATATTCTTCAAAATTTAGTGGTTTCTCATGATGTTCTGCATAAAAAGAACAATGAAAGGAATATTCAAAATTTAAATTTGAAGTATTAATTTCAAAATTTTCCCTTTTAAGGTATACAACTTGTTTATTTGGTATATCAGGCATATCCACTTGTATCTCTTCAGGTACTTCATCATGTAGATGATCAATGTCCTCAGGGAGCTCCAGGTGTTCTTCAATTGGTGTAATTTCTTCTTCATCAACATCCTCTAGGGTGATGCATGGATTGAACAAATCTAAAAATTGAAAATCATAAGAAGTGTTACTCAAATCAAATTGAAAGAAATCCGAAAAGATAGAGTTCACGAAAAGATCATCTCCTAGATCTGCTTTTGGTTCAATCACTTCTTTTATGATAAGTTACTCTTGGAGTAAATATTCACTTGATGGAGGTAGGTAGTTAGGCTCCTCCACCTCGAGTTTCGATTCAACATCATGGATGTCTTTAGTGAAATCTGGTAAGACTAGTTAAACTTATTTACTGTCTTTGAATCTTTTTAATTCAACTTGGAGTTCATCGAATATAGCCATCAAATATTTCAATGAGTTCCATGTTACTATGCCTCTTACCATCTGATTGACCATTATCATTAGTACATCAGCTTTTCATTGGAGGGCCTCCTCAGTGTAGTCTATTTCTTCCTCATACACCTGTGAGTAATTATTTAATGCAGAATAATTGAAGTTTGGATTCATCATGGAAAGATAATTTTTTGTTGATTTTTTTTAAAATAAAAAAAAACTATCTAAAATTTGAAAATAGAAAAATTAAAGTAAACAATTGAATATTTCCCCAGAAATGGCACCGGTTTTGATGAACGCCTGTCGTAGGGTGTGGAAAAATAAATTTACTTTTCCTAGTGCAGCACAGTGGCTGATTAGGGTCATCTCTATTGAGAAGATTTATCAGTCGTTCACTCACTTAATAAAATTCACCTAAACTACTTTTTTGTTGTTTTTTTAATATAGGAATGGAATGAAATTTATTTAAATATAATAAAAAACTAAAATGCAATAACAAAATGAAATTAATGAAAAATGAACTTTGCATTTAGGGGTTGGTTTATGGGTTTAATAATTCTCCTTAGTGGTGTTTAAATTATATTTGATAATTCAATTCTGATATCTCATTCATGAAGTACTCTTCTTTTATTTAGGGTTGTGAAATATTGAATGAAATCACAATTCCACCTCCTCCTATAATCAAGGTTTATGGAACACCTCGATCGAGCGTGAAACATCTCCCAGGCCATGGATCAATAGTATGCAATTTCATCTACTTAATGGATCAACTCCATCATATAAAGAGATTTTATCCAGTAGAAGTGAGGGAAAATATTTAATAAAAGAATAGAAATAAGTTAGATTTTAGTGTCATGGTGGATGATTTCTGCACTCATTCAAATCACTCTTACTCATCATAAACATAATAAAACTTATGAATTTAAGTGCAGAATAAATGGTATTGCCACATACCTCCCTCGGGCCAAGTCTCGGGTTAGCCCCTAATTTTTAAGGTTAAGAGGTTATGGTGGATAGAAGAATGAACAAAAATAGAAGAATTAGATTAGGGTTGGAAGAGAAAGATGTATGGAAGAATATGGATACACTTAAATAAAAAATATACAAAAGTCTTTCATGATAAAATAAAAATAAACTAAAAAGAAAATAAAATAAAATTCCAAAGGTAGAAGCACGTCTCTAGGCCTCCTCTCCAAATGGTGGTGTCAAACTCATTTCTCATCATGGGTGAACTCCTCCTTATATAGGCTAAGGGATGTCATCCTTGGGTCTTCAAATTTCATATCTTCAAAACCATTATTTAAGATTTCTTGGAGATTCTATCCATTGAAAGATTGATCATGGTAGTCTAATTTAATGGCCAAATTTTTTAATGGTGTCTTCATAAAAGATGTTCCAAAATAACTTCTACAATTCTCCATGAAATTTCAGGTGGATAAGAACTCTTTATTATGAGATTTGGCCAATTAATGTTTATCTTTTTTTTTGATGAATGATTCCTTTTTCTTCCCCAAAAGATGAGCATCCATTGGCTACATTTATGAAGGGGTATCTCCATGATATTCAATAGCCGAACTCCTACTTTAATTTTCCTTCCATTACAATTTGAATCACCCAAATTGGATATATTTGGATCGATTTATTGTCAATTCATTTAGGTGGGTTCCACATGGTCATCTCGATTAATTGTCCAATTTGATCGAATTGTTTGGACCCTGGGATGGATAAATTAAATCCTGGTCCTAAAGACAAAGATAAAGAAAATAAATATGGAAATACAATAAATATTATTCACATAAATTGGATTTATATTTTAAAAAATATGGTCAAAATTTCAAAATGATTAAAATCTGTCAATATTTCCAAATTAAGCAGTTTTCCAATTTTATCCCAAAACACTTCATAAATCCAAAATTGATGAAAATAACTCAACTTGATCAATTTTTAGATATTAAATCATTGAATTAAATATAAAAATTATGAAAATATTATCTTTGTCAATGCCAACCAGTATGGCTTCCACGATAGGATTAGGAGTTTCCCATGATACTCAATGAGGCCTCCCTGATGGGAGCCAGTCAGAGAATAGTTTTTCTTTTGGGTGGTCAGTAGGTGAGGTTTTCAACAGATGATCAGTTAGTAGACCCGGCTATAGTGGTTCAGTTGGATGCATATTTCTATATTGTGATGTGTATGGCTCTTTTGGTGCTAGATGATGAGGCACTGGGTTCTAATGTGTATCATTTCAATCCGAGATAGTGACCTCCTAGGATGTACGGTCAGCAAGACCTACTGATAGTAGGTTTGTAATGTAATCCATAGAACTAATGGATTCGTTAGATGTTCCAGGGATATGCAAATTCTCATAAAAAAGGCTTTACTGTTCTTATCAAAAAAGGGGGAATCTCATGTGAGATATTCCCACTTTTCATGCTACATTCATAGAAGTAGTTGATGAACCATTAATAAAGATGAAATGACAAGAGCAGGTAGATCCGTTGGTTAGAGAATGTGGAAAAAGACCTGAGGAAGCAGTAGGACGTGGTTGACATGTTGACGTGTTACAAATAAGGGAGGATATAGTTTTAGGATGTCGAGGTTTATGACCCCAGGACTCCAAGAATGATTCAAGGTACGATTTATGTCTATCTACCTTAGTTGTAGTATTGCTAGACACTTTTTTTGGTGATATCCTTTTCAACCACTTTTCTTGTTTTATGCTAAGAGGTTTCAGTTAAAATGTCGACTTGATCTTCACATTTAAAGACTTCTATTGGAGGGGTATCAGTGACCACTCATTGGTACTAATAGTATGACCTGACACTTGGTGGTGAGAGTTTCGGTTGGGATCTCTTGGTAGTGGTTTCAAGGCCTTACAATGTCATTCTTAGTATGGACTAAATCCTCAGTTCATACATAGATTGATTGTTTTAGGGAAATGGTGTGGTTCTTCTGTGGTGATGGAACTCAATTGCACTTTATCATCAAATAGGAAATCCTTGAAGCTCTTGATGGACTTAGGTAGAGGATGGTGCAGACAAATCCAATTCAGTTTTCTAGCTTGACCCTCATTGTAGTGGATGTTATGAGTCCTCATGTTTCTTATTGGTGGAAGAGTATAAGGACGTCTTACTTGATTATTTTTTTGGGTTTATCTCTATATAAAGAGTTAGTATTACGCATTGGTCTACACCATGGGGTGGCACTGATATTTGTGCCAGTATATCGGATGGATCCCAAAGATCTCCACAAGATGGTGGTGCAGATGGGGGATATACAGAGGAAGGGATTAGTAAGACCCGTTGTATCATCCTAGTCAGCCTCAGGTGATCTTCATTGATGACTTCTTAGTGTACTCGACATATAATTAGGAGCATGCAAGACACTTGTGGATGGTCCTAGACCAACTTTGAGAGCACCAGCTACACAGAAAAATCATAAAATATCCGTCATAGATTTGAGAGGTCATTTGTTTCTAATAAATTTCACCTCAGAGGATGGAGTTACAGTGAATCTAGTGAGGGTTTAGATGGAGTTTTATGAGAAAAACTACATGACCCATGGTATTTAGTTATCAATGGTTTTCACAAACCAGTCTGGGTCTCCAACTGACCAGGTGCCCAACCCGGTCCATGACATGGTCTGAAGGGCATTCATGATCCCCACAGGCTGGCACAAGTGCCCAGGTATCGAAACTAACACGTGGGAACTATTTACCTAGAATAGTAAACACAAAACAACTGGCAAGTTAAATAAAATAAAACTGTGAACTGCCATCCAAAAATTCCCTTAAACTAAAATCCAATTTAAAGGTTTAAAAATTGAGCCAACATCCAAAAATAAACAACAAAATAAACTAACTCTAATTCAAAACTTCAAGCAACAAGAAAGGTGCAACATCCTCATGCCATAAACACCAACCTTCAAGATAAGACCATCAACAACCAAAACCCCATTGCTGAGAATGATAACTCAACCTGGAATACATAGAGAACAAGGTCTACATACACCCAATTGTGTATGTATGCTGTGAGCGAAGAGTCCAGTAGGAATTTACCAAATAAAAAGTTTCCATGCATAATTATTAAATGAAAAATACATTGGAAATATTAACTAAAGGAAAGAAGTAAATGATTGTACAGGTTTAAAGAAAAAAGGACTAAAGAAAACAATTTTAAATGGAACAACTTAAATTAAAACACACAAACCCTTACTTTTTAAAATAACTAATGGGTCACACTGATAGGCGTAAAGTAACCAATGAGCACTAATGTGGGAGAGGCCTCATGAGTGTTATCTAGCATGGGTCACTAGATCTTCGTGTCACAGTGAAACATGACTTAGAAGGCCACGACCCTCAGAAAATTTGGCTTAGAAGGCCACGGACCTCAGAAAATGTGGCTTAGAAGGCCACGACCCTCAGAAATTCCTATGTTTAGTTATTGTTGCAATCTTCTATCTTGCCAGTGAAACCGCGTCATGTAACCTCCAGAACACTATCCCACTAGTATAGTCCACCCTCTTAGATACCCGAGCTTCCCGGTTTGTGCTCAAACAAGTTTCAAGTTCAATTCACATATCACACTAATGCATAAAAGCCAAACATGGTATTTACGCACTCAAAATCAAAATTTTCACACCCAAACCCACTTTTAAAACCATACACACACCAAAATATTTTCAAAACATAATCTGCAATGATTATATACTCAACTAAACCGTTTTTACAATTTAAAAGACGCTCACCACTAAACAAACCACCACTTACACATGTAAACACCATTTTGAAATAAGGTGCACACTAAAAATATATCAAAACTAAAAGTGTATCAGTTACACAACCGATTAAAACAAATGCATAGTCAAAGAAATCACTTTCATTATCCAACTTTCCACTAACAGAATTTATTAAAAAAATTCCACACAAGTCACATGACTTTATGCAGAAAAAAAATATTCACACAATTTAACCAGAATAATATCTCCCCCTTAGTAATTATTTAATAAAACAACCCATATGTTTCATAAATAAATTTTTGAAACAAAAATAATGAATTACACACTAGACCAACCCAAACCCCCTCACATAACCAAACACACACAATTCCACCTCAGAAACCCAATCTGCATCACACATGCGATTATAGAAAACACACACATTGTTTAAAAGACCAATTCTATAATTAAAAGAACATCCAGAAACATTTCACAAACAATTTCAAGATATGTCTCAAGAAATTATACACCAAAAACTATTTCAAATTTCATTTCTGACTAAACACAAATATACGCAATTCTAAAAGAACGATTGCACCATTTTCACGCCCTAACAAATTAACTACACAATTTTCTTAAAAAACTAATAATCAGTTCAACATTGATTTCACAAAAACATAATCATATCATGCAACACACAACTAAACACAACAAAACACACTAAACCTTATGTAAAATCCAATTTTCACCAAATTACTTAATAAACATGCTATGTTAAATAAGAAAATAAATTTATCAATTAATACTCATGCACGAAACCACCTACCTCAGGTGTCAAAGACTCCAACACTCAACCTGAAACTCTAATTTCCCATAAAAAGCACCGCAAAAATTCCAAAATGAACCTTAGAAACAATATATCTAAAAATTCATCAATATAGAACCAAAACACACCAACCATTCCAAAATAAACACCATTAGCACCATAGAATCAAGTCAAGAACACAATAATAAATTCAATCAAGAATTTCAAATTCATTTCATCGTGTTAGGGCACGGAAAAACTTACGTCGGGTGTCAAAAACTCCCAAAAATTGGTGCCAAACACAAATCACACCACAATTTTACCATGTGGGATCGAAATTTTACCCTAAATCAAGAATTTGAAACACAAAAAATAAAAATCTATCCCTAAAAAAAAACTCTAAACTGAAACCCTACAAGGAGGGAGGAGATTTTACTGTAGTAGGATCCACTAGAGGTGTGCGACGACAATTCAACGACTGCCAGAGAGGATATCAGTAGTTTGAAAGTTTCCGGAGGAAGGGAGGGGAGTTCTTCAGGATGGGAAGATGAAGCCAGCAAAGGGGGGGGGGGGGGGTCGTACTGTGGAAACGTTGCACCAGAGGTAGCTTCACAGGAGGAGGTCTCTGAACGACGTGTGTGGGCAAGGGTGGCGCTGGATTGAAGCCGGGGAGGAGGTTCGTTCACCAGATACTGTCGTGCAAGTATGTCTCACGGGATGAGGTCCACAGGAGGGGTGGAATAGGTGGGGTGCTCCGGCGGTGTGGCGTTTCACCAGATGGAGCAGGGACATCGGTTTGGTGCATAACCAGATGGAGCAAGGAGGGGGTCGCGCTTCGTGGTGTGTTGCGGTGCAAGGGAGCAGAGAGGGACAGATGGAGGGAGTACCACATGGTGTTCAATGGGGAGGAAGGTGGTGGACCTCAGTGCGCGGGACTAAGGGAGCACGCAGATGTGGAATAGAGGAGACCTAGGAGTTTACCAGGGGAAAGATTCAATGGAAACAAATAGGGGGGAGGAAGAGTCCGAACCATAATAAAAAAACAAAAAATGGAAAAACAGTAATTAAATAATTAAACAAAAAATGTAAAATAATACCAAGGAAAAAAATGTAATAATATAACATGACATTAGCAATAATATTTTTTTCTCACAATATTAGTAACAATTTAATAAATTCTATATCTTTAACACTAATATTAAGAATTATATTATTATTTTTCTCAAAATATAATCCTATTATTATCATTAATCTGATTTCTTAAAGTTTATTAATCTTATTATTTCTATTTTATTTCCATCTCATTATTCATTATTATTTCATCATCTCATTATGTTTTAAATCGTTTTTAAAGTTGGGCAGGTCACGCGGTCTCAGAACTGTGCCCTTCCCGTGTGTCCAGCGACGCTACACCCACAACACTCATGATAATAATAATAATAATTATTATAAATTAAATTATGAATAATTATGAGAATAATAATAAAATTATAAAAATCAATTGATGGTGCCAAAATAAAAAAAATTATACCTGCTATTATTATAATAATAAAAATACTAAAAATAATAATGATAATGTCCTTGAATAACATTGTTATTATCATTAACTAAAATAAAAGTATTATGTTATTTTATATTTATTTCATCACACTTTTAATGTTTATTTATTTAATATTAATCCATTTTATTTAATTAATTGAACCCTGTGAGGTTGAATAGTGACCAAGGCAAGGTTGTGCGGCTTCGACCGCGGGACACTGGATGCATCCAAGGGTGAAACATTTGTTTCTAATTAAGAGCTCAAAAATGTTATGTCGGGCCTCAACCCGAACTATCTGATTCCCAATAAAAATATTAAAATAAATAATTTAAAATGGATGGGTGTGAAAATTCTCCCCGCCATATAGCTTTCTGTCCCCAGAAAGCCACAACTAGAACCAAACCCCAAAGTAGAAAACCTCACTCCCTTAAGGTTCAAAGGACATCCCCTCAAACATCAAGAAAATAGAGGAGAAGTATCATTCTTAGAGGGAGTGACTTTAAGATAACTTCAAGAAACTTACAAAAAAGGCTTTCTGATTTGTGTCGCCCGCCCCAAAGAGCTAGAACACCTCTACATGACTGATCAAGGAAAAGAACTCTCGTACCCACAGAAACCAACTTCACAAGATGAAACATCTCAAGAACTATTAAATGAAAACCACACCATTTTTCTAGAATGAACAAACAAGATAAAAGCACATCCAATGAACACTCTAATCACTTATCACCAAGCCATATTTAGAGACAGACCTAAAATGTCAACATGGGGAAGCCCGAGGGGATCCCCACTATTAATAACCTACCCACACCCAAGGCGATATTGGAACACTGAAATGGGGAGTTCCAAGAGGACTCCCCACCATTAAAGAAAAGTACAACATTGATTCATTCCAGAGGTATTCATGAGAGATCCAATGTTGATCTCCCTGCCATTGGAACTGACAGCATATACAAAACATTATAAATTTTCTAACGGGGACCAAGCACCCCACCACAAGGGGCGGGGAATGTCAGGCCCAACTACCGACCATCTAAACCAGTACCAGAGATAGAAAAACATCTTCACATCCCTAGATGAGCCGGATTCAACTTTGAGACTGATTTACCCAAAATACCTCATAAGGACCACTAAAGCAATTTCATTTAGTGGGACACAACCCCTAAAAATTTAAGGCTATGAGACGAACACGCCTCCACATAGTCACTGAATCCTTACGCAGCAAGACAGTTCATTCAGAATGGAACAACTATGGAAAACAATTTAAACTGCCTTTACTTTCAACAACAATGACGTAAATAAATTCAGGGTCGCATACACTCCCGGTGTTCCTGATCATGTGTCAGCTTCACTCCGAGGCCTATGGATGGAGCCCTGATGTTTGAAGCATTTCTTGCATAGCAGTCAGGCATGGAAGACTTCTGAACAGAGCTTCTCCCTTTCCCTGGTGCCGCAAGCAATCAGACCGCATTTGAGGAAACCCCATCAGACAAAACACAGTCCGATATCCACCTACTCTTTCATAGAACATCCACTAAAATAGGGGTTTCGATGATGCACATGCATAACTCCTTCACCTTAACTAATAAACATGAAGTGGAAAAATACGTACGTCAAACACCCCCCTTTGAACATAATGAAACTGTACTCCCTAAGAGGAGGACACACACCTATGAAAAATGGAATTCTCGTAGGGTTCTACAAAATACACCATCAATCTTCAAGAGAACTCACACTAGAAGTCGTCACCAAACATGACTCATACAGCCAAGAGGGCACTATAGAGACCTTCAAGACACTGGTCAATACTGATAATTCTAAACTGTCTTCACTCTTCCCCACTGGAATTCCTTTTACCAATTCCAGGGGGACCTTTAGACACAACGATGTCAAACTTCATACCCGATAACTCGGAAAAATCAAAGTGACCAAAAATCCTATCAATTTCCCTCGTATATGTCATCCCGCTACGAGAGGATCCTATTAACCGAAAAGGAAAAGGAATACACTTAGCACTATCAAAAAAAATGGAGAGTCCTTCCTTTAATCAAATAGAGGGTTGTCCAACTGCAAATTACATGTAGCCACACATCAATCACATGTTAACGATCTATGGGGGCATACACTAGTCAAGAGAGAGAACCACGAGCCCAATCAATATGTTCTAATGGACAAGACATATTGCAAGTGAACACCAAGCGTGCAGGGGGAACCACTACAAGGAATTTCTGATGTACTTTTCAAAATAATTCACTAATCACATGCTTTCACATCATCTTACAAAGAAAAAATTCATACTCAGACAGAATTCAGTTAAAAAGGATTCTCGGCTCAAAATTCCTCGCATCAAACAGGTCAAAATCCCATGGACACACCATGAAATCACCAGTTACTAAAACACCAAATTTTTATTTAACAAAACATTTTGAGAATAATAAAACCTTGTGGGTTGCACAAACACCAATGGTGTCCCCTGGCCCTCGCACATGCATGTTCCTGTGCTATATCAGTACCCACCTCATAGCCTCCCAAGAATTCATTCGCTCGTGCCATTGACCATTTATTTTTCCATAAAAACTCATGCATGTGGTTTCCCATGAGAACACCAAGGATCAAAACCAAATCTTTCCATTTTTCAAAACCAAAACATCCAACCCACACCTCTCTAACTTCATACATTATTCCTTTTTTAAAGGTCTTCATTTTAAAACATTTTCCACGAAGAAAAAAATTTTAATTTAAAAAAAAATTTCAAAATTCAAAAACAAAGAAATGAGGAATGGTGTAGGATAAAACTTGTATCAGTGGGTGACTGGAACATATGGTTAGTGGCCACACGGTAGTCACGCCACCGCCACAAAGGGTATTCTAGGACAGCGTCCCTGGCTCACCATGGCTTTCCAGACCCAACGAGATCACTAGGACCACTATCACTACTCCCTTTTCATTTCCCCAAAACAAGATCAATCAGAAGGACTAACGACTTAGAAAAACTTCAACTTACTTTGGAAACTCGAGTCCTGCCACGAGGTGTGCTGGCCTGGTACCGTGCTCATAACCTGAACGTCGAGTTCCAAAACCATTAACAATGGCCTACACTAACTTTATCCCAAAAGAACATGACCCAAAATAGAAAACCTGCTCTGATACAATTTTTTCATGAACCAGGTTGGGTCACCATCCAACCCAGTCCACGACATGGCCTGAGGGAATTCCCGATCCTCACGGGCTAGCACAAGTTCCTGGGTATTGAAACTAACATGTGGGAATGATTTACCCGGAATAGTAAACACAAAACAACTGACAAGTTAAATAAAATAAAACTGTGAACAGATAACCAAGAAAAACCTTAAACTAAAATCAAATTTAAAGGTTTACAACTTGAGCCAACATACACAATTAAACAAAAAAATATACTAACTCTAACTCAAACCTTCAAGAAACAAGAGAGGTTCAACATCCTCATTACACAAACACCAACCTGCCCGAGAAGACCATCAATGACCAAAACCCCATTTCTGAGCATGATACCTCAACCAGGAATACACAGAGAACAAGGTCTACATACACCCAACTGTGTATGTAGTGTGTGAGTGAAGATCCCAGTAGGACATCACCAAATAAAAAGGTTCTACACATAATTATTAAATGACAAATACATTTTCAATATTAACTAAAGAAATGAAGTAAATGATTGCACGGGTTTAAAGAAAATAGCACTAAAGAAAACAATTTCAAATAGAATAACATAAATTAAAACACACACTCACTTACCTTTTAAAATATATAATGGGTCACACTAATGAGCGTAAAGTAACCAATGAGCAATAATATGGGAGAGACCTCATGAGTATTATCTTGCTTGGTTCCCTAGATCTTTGTGTCTCAAAGCAATGTGGCTTAGAAAGCCACGTGCCACAGAAAACGTGGCTTAGAAGGCCACGACCCTCAGAAAACATGGCTTAGAAGGCCACAACACTCTGAAAATCATATGTTTAGTTAGTGTTGCAATTATCAGTCCTACTAGTGAAACTAGTTCGATTCACCTCTGGAACACTAGCCCACTAGTCTAGTCCACCCTCCTAGCTACCCCGGGCTTCCCTGTTTGTGCTCAAACTAGCTTCAAGTTTATCTCACATGTCTTAGTAATTCATAAAAGATAAACAGGGTATTTACGCAATAAAAATCAAAATTTGCACGCCCAAAAATGCTTTTAAAACCATTCACACACCAAAATATTTTCAAAACATAATCTTCATAGATTATATACTCAAATAAACCATTTGTAAAATTTAAATGATGCTCACCACTAAATAAACAACACTTAACCATGTAAACACCATTTTGAAATAATGGGCACACTAAAAATATACCAAAACTAAATTTTTATTAGTTACAAAACCAATTAAAACAAATTCACATTCAAAGAAATCACTTTCATTATCCAACATTCCACTTACAGAATTTATTAAACAAATTCCACACACCTCGCATGACTTTTATCACAAAAACAATATTCACACAATTTAACCAGAACAATCTTTCCCCCTTAATAATTATTTAATAAAACAACCCAAATGTTTCGTAAATAAATTTTTCAATGAAAAAAAATGCATTACACACAAGACCGACCCAAACCCCCTCACATAACCAAACGCAAACAATTCAACCTCAGGAACCCAATCTGCATCACACATGAAATTAAAGAAAACACCCACATTGTTAAAAGGACCATTTCTGTAATTAAACAAATTTCTAGAAAACGTTTTTCAAACAATTTCAAGATATTACGCATGAAATTAAACACCTAAAACTCTTTCAAATGTCATTTCTGACTAAACACAAACAGACGCAATACTATAACAATGACTGCACCCTTTGCACGCCCTAAAAAATTAACTACACAGTTTTCTTAAAAAAACTAATAATTAGTTCAACATTGATTTCACAAAAACATACTCATATCATGCAACACACTACTAAACGAATCAAAACACACTAAACCTTAATGAAAGTCCAATTTGCACCAAACTAACTAATTAATAAACATGCTAAGTTAAATAATAAAATGAATTTATCAATTAATACACATGCGTGGAACCACCTACCTCAGGTGTCGAAGACTATAACACTCTACATGAAACTCCAATTTCCCATCAAACACACCACAAAAATTCCAAAATGAACTTTAGAAACAATATATCAACAAATGCATCAAAATAGAACCCAAAGACACCAACCATTCCAAAACAGAAACACCATTCACACCACATAATCAAGCCGGAAACACAATAATAAATTCAATAAAGAAAATTAAATTCATTTAATGGTGTTAGGTCATGGAACAACTTATGTCGGGTGACGAAAACTCTAAAAAATTGGTGCCAAACACCAATCACACCACAATCACACCACTTTGGATCTAAATTGGACCCTAAATCATGAATTTAAAATACAAAAAAAAATCAAACCCTAAATAAAAGAAATCTAAAGTGAAACCCTATATGGAGGGAGAAGAGATTAACAGAGTAGGAGCCTCCAGAGGAGTGCGAGGGTGATGCAACAACTGCCAGAGAGGAGGTCGGTGGTTTCACGGTTGCTGGAGGAAAGGAGGGTAGTTCGTCAGGATGGGAAGATGTATCTAGTATGGGGGGTCATGCTGGGGAAACGTTGTGTCGGACGTAGTTTCATCGAAGGAGGTCGTCGAATGAAATGTGCGGGCAAGGGTGGTGCTGGACTGAAGCTGGAGAGGAGGTTCGTTCGCCGGATACCTCTACGCAAGGAAGTCGCACGAGATGAGGTCCATGGGAAGGGGGAATAGGAGGGGAGATGCAGAAGTGTGGCATGTCATCAGATATAGAAGGGATTTCAGATTGGCGCATCACCAGACCGAGCAAGAAGGGGGTCTTACTTCTTGGTGTACCAAAGTTCAAGGGAGCGGAGAGGGTCGGATGGATGGAGTGTGACAGGGTGTTCAAGGGGGAGGTGGGCGGTGGCCCTCAGTGCACGGGACTGGTGGAGCACACATATATGATGTAGAGGAGCCCTAGGGGTTTACTAGGGGGAAGACGCGATGGAATAAAAAAATAGGTGGGAGGAACAGTCTGAACCCAAAGGAAAAACAAAAAAAGGATGAAAAAAGTACTAAAATAAATAAAAAAAATAAGTAAAATAATACCAAGGAAAAAATGTAATAATATCACATGACATTAACAATAATATTTTTTCTCACAATATTAGTAATAATTTAATAAATTATATATCTTTAACACTAATAATAAAAATAATATTATTATTATTCCCAAACTATAATCCTATTATTATCATTAAACCAATTTCTTAAATTCTATTAATCTTATTATATCCATTTTATTTCTATCTCATTATTCATTATTATTTCATCATCTCATTATGTATTAACACATTTTGAATGTTGGGAAGGCCACACAGTCTCAGAACTGTGCCCTGCTCGTGCATCTAGTGATGCTAAACCCAAAACAGTCATGATAATAATAATAATAATAATTATTATAAATTAAATTAATAAAAATGACGAGAATAATAATAAAATTATAAAAATCAATTGATGGAACCAAAATTAAATTAAAAGTTATATATATTATTAGTATAATAATAATAATAATAATGTCCCTAAATAACATTGTTATTATTATTATCTAAAATAATAAATCTTATTTTATTTTATTGTTATTTCATCACACTTTTAATATTTATTTATTTATTATTCATACATTTTATTTAATTAATTGAACTAGGCGAGGTCGAACAGTGACCAAGATGAGGCTGTGCGGCTTCGACCGCTGGGCGTTGGATGCAACCAAGGGTGAAACATTCATTTCTGAATAAGAGATCAAAAATTTTAAATCGGGGCTCAAACAGAACTATCTGATGCCCAATAAAAATAATAAAATAAATAATATAAAATATATAGGTGTGACAGCGGTGCTCATCACATTGAAGATGATGTGATACATCCTTTTGGGTGAGTGGTACATCGCCCACTTCAACCTCATGATTCTCAAGTATGTCTTCTCTTAGAAGGATCGGGGATTGAGATAGAGGTGATTCCTAGAGATCCTATAGGATGATGACTTGGAGTTTGTTTGTACTCCTGGTAAGAGAAATGTGGAAGTAGATGATCTTGGAAAGAATCCAGTTAGCCGTTACTAAGTGAGGCAATGGAGTGGTTGGCCTCATTTTGGTTTTCCTTTTTAGATGGAGATGGAACAACATATCCATATTCGTTGGTAGTTACCCATCCAATCTTAAATAAGTTAGGTAGGTACAAATCAGTGGTATTGATTTTGAGTCTTTACATGCTTAGTTTTCTACAAGGAATACCCCTGATGGACATTCAAAAGGTGGAAAGCACATTGTTGTTTTCAGAAAACGAACAGTTTTAGTAGTGATGCCTTGAGTGGTGAGATGCATCACGATATGCATGTGGGTGTTAAGGCCAACACTGGGGATAACAGAACATTTTGAATCTAGGATTACCTTTTGAGATAAAACCTGAAATCTTGTTTGAATCAATTTTTTGGGTTTTGAAATCAAAGTGTCAAGCCCTGATGCTTGGCAGGAGTATCTCCTTATCTTCTTTATGGTTCCAGGAAGGAAGTGGGAAGGGGTATCAGTGGACTTTGTGATGGTTTTACCACATACATCTAGGACACACGATACAATCAAGGTGTTCATTGACTAAATCATCGGGTCATCTCACATCTTAACTACCTCGGATTAGAGCTTAGTAGGGGTCTTAGGATGCCTCTATGTGCAGGGGATAGTTTGACTCCATGGAGTTTCATTGACGATTGTTTCAGATCATGATGCTCTCTTTACTTACTAGTTGGGTAAGGGATTCTAAAAGGAATTTTCAAAGGTATTTCAGGTCATCTTAGAGAGGATGAAGAATGCACAGGACCATCAGAAGTTTTGTGTAGGTAGACGGTGGAGAAGTTTGGATTTTGAGGAAGGAGACCATGTCTTCCATTGGGGTTCACCCTGATGACTGTTATAAAGATTTTTGTCGAGGTGGCAGGATATACACAAGGTTAATAATCCTTCTTTTAGGTACTACATATATTTAGCAAGGTAACATACTGCTTGGCTCTATCCTACAATGGGACCAGGTATATAATTTCTTCCACCTCTCACAACCGAGGAGATTCGTGTGTAACCCCTTTACAAGTCATAATCTAGGTAGAGCTGGACATCGATGTTATAGTGTCTTGGATTGAGTACCCATTGATGATCTAGGATATTCAATGGATGAACATTTCCTTTGGTGCATGTTCGAAGGTAGCAAGAGGATCTTATGAGGATCACATGGGAGCGGGAGGCTCAGATTCGTGCTCAGTTCTCTCACCTTTTGTTTGAGTAAACATTGTTTGGATTTTTGAGGATGTAAATAATTAATGTGTGGATTATATAACAACTTGTATTTTTTCATTTATATTTTTATAAAATTCTTGTGAAAATTACATGACTAGTTGCTAATACGGTGTGCGATTCTGAGGCCCGAAGTTCCCAAAATGGTCCATCAAAAAATGGTATGTTTTTAAATAGTGGGTGTGATTATTTTTCCTAAAAAAGTATAATAACTCTTAAACAGGTTCCTGGATAATAAATTCAAAGGAATCATTACATCCAGAGTTGTGGGATTACCCTAGGCATGACTTAAGTTCAGTCAGCATGGGTGTTTAGTAAAAAAACCCAAAAATGGCATAACCATAAATAAAACAATTAAATAAAATTATTTTATTTTTCAAATCCTTGCTACTCATAAACATTATATCAAATTGGAAATCCAAGAGTACCATTGAGCTTGTGAGGGTGTGTTTTATTTAGGCAGATCGTAACCTTGACTGACATGAGTCGAGAGAAAAAAGTTGATTTTTTGGAATTTTTAAAGGAGAATAAAATAAAATTAGAAAATGTTTTTTTTTATTCCCTTTTAACATTTTGTTGTGTGGTGATTTTATAATGAAGGAATAGAGCAACCCATTCTCCTTTCATAAATGAATTTGTGTGGTGATGCTATTTCAAAGAAAAACAATAACACCAAAATATGTGAACGCGTTAATGTGTTTCCTCCATTAATCAATAATAGGGTCCAGCATTAGAATTATTAATGATATAGAACTTCTATCGAACTCTATAGTTTCCCTAAGTCAAGGGGGAGGATTCTCTCTCTCCGCCAATGATGTATCGATGGTCGGGATTTAATCAAGAAACGACGAATCTATGAACTACATCGGAACAAGGATCGATGTGGTGACGAGACATTAATCCACATCTACAAGTTATCTAACTCGAGGTAGGAGTTGTTATTTTGAATCTTTTTTCCCATGTTATTATATTTAAATGATGATCATGGATCAACCCATGAATATGCTGACTAGCAGTTCGATGGTACTTGCTGGAAGGGGGTTTTATTTTCGGGGTTTTAACGGATGTTTGATCTTGGTTACCAAATATTGATTAATCTTATGTGATGGATTCTTGGTTTCATTTGATTTCTGTTCTAATAGTGAAAAACCATGATCAACGCTAACATTGATTGAGTTTCATCCCTTTTTGTTGATTCATTCCATTCCTCCCTCTATTCTTCATTCGTTGTGGGTGTTCTTCATTTGGACCATGACTTGACTTTTAGTGATCAATCGATCCTTGGCGCAACAATACAATGTCACAGGTCTGGGACAAACAAAACACAATGGAAGTGCAATGACGACGGTGGTGATCAGATCGAGGTAGTGCATGAGATATTTCACATGAATGGCTTCGCATCAGAAAGGTATCTTGTCTTGATTTTCAACCCCTGGCGATGATGAACACGACCTAAGGACTGTGGAATGTCTTCCAAATCAAATAGAAGACCACCTAAGCATTTTCGATGGCCCATGGAAGGCCCCACTAGTACACCAGTGCCGAAAATGGATGGCGACGTCATGCGGCGGCCGCATTCTAGAGGAAGTGCACACTGCTGGCAGTGATTATAGGCTGGTGGAAACAATTGGCTATGGTTCGACAGATGATGCTAGAGTACATGGTCCAGCGGGACATGGGTGGTGACCTGTAGCAACGGACGTGGGTGGTATACGGCACCTGCCATGTCCCAGGTGGAGAAGACTGACTATCTCTAGCAGTCCAGGTCGCCATTGAAGACCATGTCAGACTAACCTGGTGGGTCAGGTCAGACTTGGTGGATCGGGTCGTGTTGGAGGACCCAGGGTTGGGTCGCTTCAATCGGGTCGGATCGGACCTGGACCCAATCAGACCCCTTTTTACTACAACACTCATATATTTCAAAACTTGTGTTTTTTTGACAACCCATCTTCTTTGTTGGGGCTCTTGAAATGAGGCGCTCCTTTTGAGATGGATTTGTGAGACCTTAGTGAGGACCACTGTAGGTGAGAATCTTTCCTCCTCGGTTCTTTCCTCAAGGGTTCGATACGGCATTTCATAGTAATCACCTAGATTGACAGAGTCTCGGATAGAGTTATGGAATCCTCTTTGTGATTGGATTGAGACTCTATCACCCCTGATGAAGTTCGTTGGGTATTGAAATGACCTCTGAGTGAATGGTGTTAATCCTCCATCTA
The DNA here is from genome assembly GCA_963277665.1 of Viscum album. Classification (NCBI taxonomy): domain Eukaryota; kingdom Viridiplantae; phylum Streptophyta; class Magnoliopsida; order Santalales; family Viscaceae; genus Viscum; species Viscum album. The sequence continues at coordinate 1,156,527,213 of OY728165.1, read as the reverse complement.
GTGGGACTTATCAGTAGGGTTCACGGTATTCTCCGGAATCCCCTACATTACGATATGTATTTGTAGGGATTTTGGTATTCTATGAGAATACCATCCATTTCAGGGTAATATAGATTAGGTTTACGATATTATTTAAGATAATACCCTCTTTATATATCATAATCTTGACTAGAATTTTCTCTTGGGGTGGGGCCCAAATTAGAAGGACCTCTTGTAAGAGTCCCTGATGATTTTATAGCTCGAGGAGTGAGATCTCCAAGAATGAGTGTACCTTGAGTAGAATCATGTGACCAAGTATTGGTTATGATGTCAAGACCCCTCTACTTAGTAATACTAGATGTATCAGGGAACATCATGATATATCTAGACTAGATGTTCTCTCATATAATTTTGTTAGACTTATTGTTCATGGTTGCTATCAGATATCTTGAGGAGTTGGATATATCAGAATCATGCGGGCTGCGATCAGAACCATCTGGATAGCAGTGGATGATACATTGCATCTTGGAATCCTTTATGAGTATATCTGGATGTTCTTGTTATATGTATTGTTGATGTTTACCTTTGTTGATTTGACTATATCTTCTTGATGGTATTCCCTTTATGGTCTTTCACTTTGTGTTTTGGGTTCCCCAATAGAGTGTTGTTTTACTAACCCCTACTTGGGATTTTCCCCAAGTGCCATGTCTTGTATAGTTGTAGGACACTTTGGTGGAGTCTTAGGGCAGAATAGGACCAGGACCATGACCATATGATGCCTTGTGAGATCAGACATACCGAGTTGTTTCTAGAAGCTTCCAATAATAGCTTCAGTTCCCTTGTTTGTGTGTCAGAATTTACAGTTGTATTTCTTTTATTGAACTCATTTCTGGCTTGGTTACACTTTACAACTATACTTTTTTTCATACTACGTTATTTAGTTGTAGTGGAACGCATGCATTTTCTTTACTTATTGTTTTCAATCATCATCCCTGTGGCTTGGAGTTGGGTGTGTGTGTAATTTTTATTAGGGAAATGCCTCCCATTTTTGGGATATTCCTACTCAATGATTGTCTCTATCCCATGGCCAATAAAAGGCGGGCTTCTAATTGTCACGGCACAGGACTCGGAGGTTCGGTCATAATAATGTGGAATCAAAGGAGGTCGGTTCCACATTAAGGATCAACAGTCTGTGAGATTGTTTTGTGGTAGCTATGTTAGGTGTTTTGAGTTTGGATTTCAGGCCAGGGACTCCAATTTATGTGTGAGAGCCAATGTATCTATACACCAAGACTCGGGTTACCTGTAACAATCTAAGTACATGAAAACACTAGTTGTAGGGAAATAAAGGTACATGCATCATATAGGAATGTGTTGTGTTTTTTAAAGTCCTTATTGAGTAAACTAACTAGGTATACTCTTTTAACCGTGATTCATCTTGTTTCCCCCCCATATGTGTTCATGACTCTAGCTAGTGAGGTTTTCACTGCAGGATCTAGAGTTCGGCCTGATACTCGATGAGGCCTCCCTAATGGGAGTTAGTCACAGAGTAGTTATTCTTCCTGATGGTTAGCAGGTGAAGATTTCTCCTGATGATTATTTATAATACCCATCTATAGTGGTTCAGGTGGATGCATCTTCCTAAACTGAGTCATGGATGGCTCTTTTGGTGCTTGCTGATAAGGTGTTGGGTTTGAATGTGTATCACAGGAATATGAGGTAGCGATCTCCCATGATGAACGGTTAGTAGGTCCTACCGATAGCAGGTGCACAACGTAAGATACAGAACCAAATTTTTTGTCAGAATTTATAGGGAAGTCCTAGTTTCCATAGGAAAATTCTTTTCTATGCTTGTCGAAAAAGGGGATATGTCAAGCGATATTGTCCCAATGTTCATGATATTGTCATAGATGTGGTTGATGAACCACCAAGGAAGAGGACGTAGCAAAAACAGGTAGATCCTCCATGTAGTAGACATGGAAGGAGATCTTGGTATGCAGTAAGAGGTGGCTGACATTTTTAGGTGTTACCACCACCACCTACAGGTGGTCCATACTAGGCTCTGGGAGATGGAGGACAAAGGAGGAGACAGTCGCAGGCTATCTAGTCTTATGAGCCCAGGACTCCAGGAATGCTTCAAGGTAAGATCTGTGTATTTCTAACTTATATAATGTATTGTTAGACACATGTTCTAGTGCTTTCCTTTCATACAACGTTTCTTATTTGATACCTAGAGGTTTAGGTTAAACTGTTGACTTGATCCTCACATTTAGAGACTCCTACTAGAGGGGACCCAATGACCACACACTGGTGTCTAAAGTATGACCTAACTCTTGGAGGTGAGTTTTTTTGTTGGGATCTCTTTGTAGTGGTGTTGAGGCTTACGATATCATTCTCAGTATGGACTAAATCCTCAGTTCATCTTTAGATTAATTGTTTTAGGAAAAGGATGTGGTTTGTTCATGGCGATGGAACTAGATTTCAATTTATCGGCAAAAGGTAAATCCTTAAAACTCTTGATGGAATTAGGAAGAGGAGGGTGAAGAAGAATTATATTTAGTTGGATATCATGACCCTCAGTGCAATTGATGTTGTGATTCCTCAAGTTTCTTAATACTGTCAATGTATAAGGACGCCTTCCTTGAATATGTTCCAGGTTTACCTCTACATAAAGAGATAGACTTCTGTGTTGTTCTACACCCTATAGTGGAATCGATATTTGTGCCAATATATTAGATGGCATCCATATATCTCGATAATCTAGGGGTTCATATGGGGTACTTGTAGAGGAAGGGATTTGTAACCTATTGTTTCATCCCGGGCAACCCCATGTGATCTTCGTTAATGAAATCATAGTGTACTCAGTGTCTATGGAGGTGGATGCAAGACACTTGAGGATGGTCCATAACCCACTTATAGAGCACCAAATAAACTAAAATCTCATGTGGTTCCTATCTTTGATTCACGAGGTCTTATGTTTCAAAGAAACATCACCTCATAGGCTAGATTAGCAGTGAATTTAGTGAGAATTGAGACGGAGTTTGATTAGAAGAACTACAAGACCCATAGTCTTAAGTTAGCAATGGTGGTCTTCGCATTAAAGATGAGGTGATACTACTTGTTTGGAAAGAGATACATAACTAACTTCAACCATGATATTCGCAACTATGTATTCTCTTAGAAGAATTAGGGTTTGAGATAGAGGTGGTGCCTTGAGTTTCTACAGGACTATGACTTGGAGTTTGTCTATACTCATGGGAATAGGATTTAAGAAGAAGATTCTCTTGGCAAGGATCCAGATAGAAGTTACTAAACGAGGTATTGGAGTAGTTTGCATCATTTTGATTATCCTTCGTGGATGGAGATAGATCATTTTATCTGCAGTCGATAGAAGTTACCCATCCACTCTTAAATAAGTTACAGATGAATAGCTCGGTGGTACCCACTGCAGGTCTTTACATGTTGAGTTGTCCATAGAGAATACCCTTGGTAAAATTAGAAAGGTGGATAGCACACTGTTCTTTTCAAAAAAATGCATAGTTTTAGCAGTGACTCCTAGAGTGATGAGATGCATCATGATATGCATGTGGGTGTCAAGGAGGACATCAGAGATGATGGAATAGGTTGATGCTGGGCTTACCTATTGATATAAAATCTAAAAGAATGTTTGAATTAGTTTTGTGGGTTTTCGACTCACCATGTCAAGCCTTGATTCCTAGTCAGAGTTTATCCTTCTCTTACTTGGGGTACCAGAGAGGAAGTGGGAAGGGATATACGCAGACATTGTGATGGTTTTACCACATACATCTAGGATACACGATACCATAGGGGTGATCATTAACTGACTCATTGAGTTAGGACACTTATTAACTACCCAAGGGGAGAGATTAGTAGAGGGCTTGGTATGTGTCAATGTGCAGAAGTTAGTTTGACTCCCTGGAGTTTCATTTACGATTGTTTCAGATAATGATGCTCTCTTTACATCATAGCTGTGGAAGGGATTGTAGAAGGCATTTACAGAGGTTGTGAAGGTCATCTAGGACTGGATGATGAATGCATAGGTCCATCCAAAGTATTGTGCTGGCAGACTTTGGAGACCTTTGGAGTTCGAGGAATGAGACCATGTCTTCTTTTAGGTCCCACCCCGATGAGGGTTACGAAGATTTTTTCTGGGGTGGAAAGTTATCGTTGAGGTTAATATTACCACTTTTAGGAGTTTTATAGAGATAATGAGGTATCGTACTACTTGGATCTATCCTGCAATGGGACCAGGTACACGATGTCTTTTACGTGCCATAAATGAGGAGATTCATACATAACCCCTTTGCACGTCATAATCTCGGGTGAGTTGGACATCGATGTTGGATAGTCTTGGGTTGAGTACCCAGTGAAGATATAGGATCCTTTTGGGATGATATATTCCATTGGTGAATGTCCTTAGGTAGCATGGTGATCCTAATAGAAGCACATGGGAGTGAAAAGCACATATTTGTGCTTAGTTCTCTAACATTTTCTTCGAGTAAACCTTGTTTTGATTTTCAAGGATTTGAAGTCTTAAGGTGGGGATAATGTATCAAATTAGAATTTCCTAGTTCTATTATTAAAAAATTATTGGAAAAATTACGAGACTAGGTGTTGAGACAATGTTCTATTGCGAGGCACAGAGTGGACGGAATGATCTGTCGAAAATGATAAGTTTTTCAATAGCGCACGTAAGCAGGTTTCCTAAAAAGGTGGAATAAATCTTAAGTGGGTTCCCATATTATAAATTAGAGGGAACTTTTGCATTCAAAGTAGTGGGTTTACCCTACGTACGACTTATGTTTAGTCTGCGTGGGTCTCCAGTGAGAAAAACCAAAAATGGTAAAACTGTAAATAAAATAATTAAATAAAATTATTTTATTTTTTAAATCCTTATAACTCATAAATGGTAACATAGATTGGAATTTCAAGAGTACCGTTGAGATTGTGAGGGAGTTTTTTCCTTTGGTGGACCCTAACCTCGACTGGCACAGGTCAAGGGAAAAAGATAATTTTTTGAAAATTTTAAAAAAGAATAAAATAAACTTAAAAAATTTATTTTATTTCTTTTTAACATATTGTAGCATGGCGTCGCTGCGACATAGAGACATTGAAACCCATTCTCCTTTCATAAATGATGCAACGTGGTGACACTATTTCAATGTGAAATAGTCATGCTGAAACACTTAAATGTATTAATCTATTTCCTCAATTAATCAAGGACAGGTTGCAGCTTTAGAATTCAAAATTTTGGATAATTTCTCTTGAACTCTGAAGTTTCATTAAGGAATGTGGTAGGAGGATCTCTTGCCGGTGATGACAGATCTGAGGTTGGGATTTGATCAAGTGGCGAAGAATTAATGACAGTTGGTGGAACAAGGATTGAGGTGGCGATGTGAATTCTATTCACGTATGCAAGTGATCCAAACTGAGGTAAGGGTTGTTATTTTGAATCATTTCATTCCCAATTCTTAGATTTAAATTAGGAACGTGGATCGACCCTTGAACACTTGGATCTGCAGTTTGATATTTCTTGCAGGAAGGGTGTTTTTTTTGGGTTTTAATGGATATTTGATCTTGGTTATTAAATATTGATTAATCCTATATTATGGATTCTTGGTTTAATTCAATTTCCATTCTAACATCAACAATCCACGATTGACAGTAACATTGATCGGGGTCCATCCCTTTTTTTTATTCATGCCATTCCTCCCTCCTTCATTCATTCGTCGTGGTAATTCTTCATTTGGACTACAACTCAAAATTCATAAATTGATAGATCGTTGCAATGTTGATCCTTGGTGAAACAATCTAATGTCATAGGTTTGGGAAGGAGATAACATGACAGATGTGTGACGACGATCGTGGCGATCGGATTGAGGTAGTGAAGAAGTTATCACATGGGAATATATTCTCACTCTAAATGGATCATGGCTTGATTTTGAACCCATAGTGATAAATAATGTAACTTGAGGACTCCAAAATGTCTTTTGGTTCAAAGAATGGACCACCAAAGTGCATTTGGTGGCATGTGGAAGACCCCACTAGTGCGCTGGTGGCTGCATGCGGGAGACGGTGTGCACCGACAAAGGAGGACCACAGAATCTACAATGGGAGGTGATCAGATACTGTTAGAAATAGTCGGTGGCAGTTTGACGAACGCAGATGGAGGCTGTGTTTCAGTGGTAACATGGTGGTGACCCGTGGAAAGAGCTACAGGTGGGACCCGGCACCCGCCATGTCTCAGGTGGAGAAGACCGGCCTGCTCCAGCAGGCTGGGTTGGTTAGGCAGGATGGTGCATCAGACTGGGCCACCGTAGCGGACCGGGTCAGACGCCGTAGGTCCGGGATGGGCCATATGGGCCAAGCCGACCCAGCCGGATGGGTCAGACCCAACTGACTAGGTCAGACCCAGGTGGGGTCGGACCTAGGTCAGGTTGGTCCATACCCAGACCCAACCAAACTCATATTCTCAAAAACAAACATATCTTTCAAACCGTAAGTTTGGTTGAGGAGTCGTCTATGGAATTGTGACCCTTGCAACAAGGTGGTACTTTTGAGTTCTCTTTGTGAGACCTTTGCGAGGAACATTGGAGATGTGGATCTTTTTCACTTGGTTCAATCCTTGAGGGTTCATTATGGAATTTCATAGCAATACCCTCAAGAGATAGAGTCCGGGATAGAGTTATGGAATCATCCTTGGGACTGGAGTGATACTCTATCACCCATGATGAGGTTAGTTGGTTATTGAAATGAACTCTGAGTGAAGGGTTTTAATCCTCCATCTAGTGGGCCATATCATTAGGGTTCACTATATTCGTCAGAATCCCCCACATTCTGAGCCACATCAGTATGGTTTGTGGTATTCTATGAGAATCCCCTCCATTAGAGGGTAATATAGATTGGATTAAAGGTATTCTCTGAGATAATCCACTCTCTATAAAACATAATCTTGAACAAAATTTTCACTTTGTGTGGGATCCAAATTATTTGGACTTCTTTTAAGAGTCCCCGATGAATTCATAGCAAGAGGTGTGAGTTCTACTTAAATGAGAGTACCTTGAGCAGAATCATGTGACCAAGGATTGTCTATGATATCAAGACTCATTGTCTTAGAAAGACCATTTGTATCAAGGAAATTCATAATTTATCAAGACCAAATATTCTCTCAGATACTTTTGGTATACTTTTTCTACATGGTTACTATTAGACAGCTCATGGAGTAGAATCTCCCTAAATTGAGCATGATACGAGCGAAACCATATGGATAGAAGTGGATGAGATGTTGTGTCTTGGAATCCTTTACACGTATACCTATATTTTATTGTTATATATGTTGTTGTAAAATACCTATGTTGAGCTGACAGTACCTTATTTATGTTTTTTCCTTTGTGGTCTTTCACTTTTTGTATTGGGGTCCCCTACTGAGTATTTTTTTACTCACCCCTACATGGGATATTCCTGCATGTGTATGGTTTTGTTCAATTAATCAATTCCTTGGTGGAGTCTTGTGGAAGAGAATGATAAGGACCTTGACTAGAAGGTACCCTGTGAGATCAGACGAGCTAAGGTGTTTACGATATCTTCCTACAGTAGCTTTAGTGCCCTTGTTTGTAGGTTAGACTTTACAGTTGTATTTATTTTAGTGGGCTTGTTTCTAACTTGGTTTCACTTTAATACTTTATGTTCTATCATACTATATTGTTGGTTTTTCGTGGTATCCATCCATTTTATTTACTTAGTGTTTTCACTCTCTAGCCATGTGTCTTGGAGTTGGGTGTGTGTTTAAAGGCTCTTAGGAAAATGCCTCTCATTTGTGGGATATGCCTACTCGGTGCTAGTCACCAGCCTCTAGCCTATTGGATGTGGGCTTGGGTGGTCATGATACAGGCCCCTGGGGATGGATCATGACACTATTTCCGCTCTATTTTTTTATATAACATCAATTTCCCTTCATTGATAAGAATCTTTATCTTTTGTTCCTAATCTTGGAGAAATTGAGCGAGTACTAAGGAGATATCTAGAAGAATAAGAATTCAAGAGGATTCAGACAAATAAATGGTAAACCTATCTTATATTTGTATGTTCTTTAAAATCCCCCTTTTACTTCCTTATTAAACATTTCTATTCAAATATCTCATTGTATTTCTTTGATTCATTATAGATTACTTTATCTTGTACATATAACTTTGTTTGTGTTTAAAAAAAATGTGTTTTTGTGTGTGGGTGATGTTTATGTTGTGCATATAGGTCCCAATGGGATAATAAATGTTAAATCTTATGATCTTCTTTACTGTATTCTTCATTTGTTGGTTTGACTCAATCTATATTGCTAATTATGGTTGGAATCATTTCTTTCTTGTATTGATTGAAGCTTTTGAATAAAATTTTTGTTCTGGTTTTAGTTTTTTAATTCCTCACTCTTCTTACTTCATCACTATTCTGGTCTATTTATAATTGAAATTATTGTAACCACAATATAAATTTAAAATTAAAATACATAATTGAATAATAGTGTATAATAATTGATCTTGGCATTTTATCAGGGGTTTATGCTTAATGTTTTCTCCAACAAAGTGGTATCAAGGTCTTTAGTTAAACATGACTTCAAATTTTTATGAAATTGAAAAATTTGATGGTTATAAGGATTTTAATTTGTGGTGAACTAAAATGTGGGCCTTACTTGTTCAGTAAGGTTTAATTGATTCTTTTCATCCCAATGAAAATTATTGTATCCCTTATTGTTAATGGATATACCTCTACTCACATAGTTCTATATTATTGTCTCATGGTTACTAGTTCATTTGTTATGTTTCCTTTGAATCCACTACTACTAGAATATGTCTTAAACTAGTAAAAAATTTCATAAAATATCCAATTATTAATAGACTTTATAAGAAACATTGCATGTTCACCTTTAAAATGAATTCAAATATTTCTATTAAATCATATTTGGATGAGTTTAATAAAATCCTTTTTGATTTAAGAAACCATAATGTGACTATTGATGATTAGTATCTAATTGCGATTCTTTTGATCTTTTTTAAAAATTCATACAAAACATTAATTGAAACTATGATGTATGGTCATGACTCTCTTACCTTTGAAGATGTTAAATATGACATGATTTTTAAGGAGTTTAATTTTAAACCCAAAATGAAATGTAAGTATGAGAGTTTATTTACTATAGGTAGGCCACAGTATATGGGTAAAAATAAATAAAAAGGTAAATAGAAAGGGAAGAATAATTACCAACCCAAACCTAGGTCAAAGTAAAAGGATATAAAAGTTGTGTGTTATAACAATGGTAAGCCCGAGCACTTAAGTCCTATGTATAGAAAGCCAAAAAAATCCTAATGCTAATGAAACTTTTGACCAGACCCTTTTAGTGGATTTTGTTTATGATACTACTAAATTTTTTAATACATATATAGGAATCTAGTAATTGATGACTGGGTTGTGGATTCAGGATTCACTTTTTAAATGTGTCCTTAGAGAGAATATTTCCTTTAGTTAGTTGAGTGAGTAGAGGGAGATGTAATCTTAGGGAATAACTAGAAGTATAAGGTTCAAGGAAGAGGTTTTATTCTTATAAAATTAAATGACCTTTATTTCATCACTCACCTAGATGATAGGTGGGTCCCTTAATTTCACAAAAACATTATTTCCCTTGGTATTCTAAACTAGAATGGATATTTCTTTAGGTCTGAATTAGGATTCGTTAAGATCTCCAAGGTCTCTCAAACTATAATAAAAGTATCCCTAGTTAATGGACTCTATGATTTTAATTGGAGGACTAACTTAAGGCATCTGGTCATTGTGTATGTGAGTAATAATGATAACACTTTGTAATGGAATAGTTTATTGGGGTATGATAGCTCTAAGGTCATAGAGGAATTGGGTAAAAAGTGTTGTTAGAAAATGTTACACCACACAATCTCCAATTTTTTAATGATTGAGTCTTGGTTAATTCTAAGAGGGTTAGTTTTGGTATGTCTTATTTTAAGGCTTTTAAAACAGTGGATTACATCCATTCTGATTTATGTAGCCCTACCAGAACCACATCCCATGGTGCAGGTTCCTATTTATTTACATTCATAGATTACTACTCTAGAAAAGTTTAAATTTATATACTAAAAAATCTCTTATTTTTTAAACATTAAAATCATTAAAATACCTTGTTGAGAACCAGTTTAGAAGTTGGGTTAGATTCATGATAATATATAATGGCTTGGAGAATCTATCTACCAGGTTTTTCGAGTTTGTTCAATCTGAGGCCATAACAAGACATTGGACTATTAGGGAAACCCCCCAAACAAATGGGCTTATTAAGTTCATGGATAGAACTATTATTGAGTGATTATAAATTATGATTTCATGCTTGATATTTCCTAAATGATTTTGGGAATAATTTTTCACAATGACAGTCCACCTTATTAATAGGTTCCAATCTACTGTTAGCCAGTTTAAACTATTGGATGAACAATGGCTTGATAAAAAACCTTCTTATAAACACATAATATTCTTTCGAAGTTCCACCCAAGCCCATATTAAAACTACTGAGTTGGAAGTAAGTGATCTTAAGTTTGTTTTCATGGGATACCTTGATAATGTTAAGAGAAATAAGTTGTGATTTGAAAAACCTGAATAGCAAAGGTGTATAATCTGTAGAGATATTGTTTTTTATTAATCAAGTTCTCCTAAATCCAAATATATCACACATGATAGTGATTATAAATACTATAATGATAATATTGATCCTCTTCCTTCTACTCATCATGATGATACTGATTAACTTCCTCCACATGCTCCCAAAAATGAAGCCCAAAATGAGTCCAGTTCTGATTTAGACATAGATTCGGAGCCTCATAATGCTAACAGTTATTTCTAGTTGACTCAAGATAGAGTTAAAAGGGTCATTAGACCACCTGCTCAATTCATCCAATATGGTATGGCTTCTTTTGTCATTTATGTTTCCTAATATATCATTGATGATGATCCTAAACTCTATAAGAAATCTGTAATACCCCAAAATTCCATGAATTATTTTTTAAAATTAAATGGGATTATTTTGAGAATAGGCGCTTAGACAGTGTGAAATTCTAAGGCCGAGAGTGCCAGGAGTGATCCGTCAAAAAATGTTAGGTTTTAAAGAGCGTGTGTAAGAAGTTTTCTTGAAAAAGTGGAATAACTATTAAAAGGGTTCTCGAATCATAAATCTGATAGCGTTGTTGCATTTAGTATGGTTGGTTTACCCTACAGACAACTTAAGTTTAGTCGGCGCATGCCTCTGGTGAGAAAAACCCAAAAATGGAATACCCATAAATAAAATAATTAAATAAAGTTATTTTAAATTTCATATGATTATAACTAACAAAAGGTTACTCAAATTGAAAATCATAGATCACCATTGATCTTGTGAGGGTATTATTTCCTTAGAAAGAGCCTAATTTTGGTCGGCGCAAGCCAATAGTATTAGTTAGTTTTTGGATGTAAATAAAATAATTACGTAATAATTATTTTATTTTCAAATCCTTATAAATCATAAAAGGTAACTCTGATAGGAAATATGAGAGTACCATTGAGCACATGGGGGCGTGTTACCCTTAGGAAAAGCTTAACCTCGACCAGTGCAAGTTGATGGTGGATGATTTTTTTTGAACATTTTTTAAGCGAATTAAAATGGATCGAGTGCGTGGTTTTGGAAAATTATAGATGTGTTCCCGGATTGAAACTATAAGGGTACCATTGCATTCATAATGGAAACATTACCTAATAATGGACCTATCCTCTACTAGTGTGGGTCGAGGGAAAAAGTGAATTTTCAAATGTTTTAAGTAAAAAATAAAATAAACTTAAAAAGTTTATTTTATTCAAAAGAATTGTTTCGATGAAACAAGTGATGAGATGACTGTTACATTCCATAAATTAAACGACGTAGTGAATCTTTAAATAAATCATAATAGATACACAGTTCTATAAATGAAAAAATATAACAATTTGATGACGCAACGTAATAGAAATGATTTGATGTGTTTCTCCTATAATGAGATAATGGGTTACAGAATCAGAGATGGAATTTCTCTGACAGATGGAGAAGGATTTTTCTCCATCAAATAATGTTGGTGAATCATAAAATGGTGATGGTGCCTTGGATAATGGATTTGGGACCAAAGATCGATGAACTCCTATGACTTCGAACAGATTGACACCAACAACGAACCTTCTCCAGGTAGGAGTTATATTTGATTTTGATTTCCCCATTATTAATTCTAAAACAATGAATGTGGATCAACCCATGACCAGTTTGATCTGCGGATCACATTTTATTGTGTGAGGTTTCTTATACATGGAGTTTGCATCGGGGTTACCTTGTTGTTATAATATTAAACCCCCCTTGTTTTAAACTCTAACCTGGAGATTCTGGGCCGACACGAACAAGGCTCGAGTCCCTCCACCTTCATCCATTCTTCGTGTCCAAACCTCCAAGTTTACAGAAAGGATTTTTTGAGGTCGTATAAGGTAATATGGAACCACATGGAGGTCAGAGGCATAGATGGCTCGAGAAATAGACCATCTGAGTGGACCCGTTGCTTCATGGAACGCGTTGTCGGTGCTGACGACAGTGCATTGAGGTGGTAGCCACAACCAGATTAGGCCACGGTGGTGTGGCGGGTGTTTCCAGTAGCAGTTCAATAGCTGTCGCATATAATGTGGCCACCTAATTGTGTTGGATGAGGTGGCCTACATTGCACGGGCCGCGACCACCTACTGGAATGTTGTCTAGAGGGACCGCGTGTGGGACACAAGGCGGCCGACATAGTCGGTCGCGACATGCAAAAGACATATGTGTGGGAATCCGATTGGAGGAGAACTTCCCCACACTAAATGGTTGGACAGGTGGTGGGTTGGTCCTATCCATCGGGCCGGACTCATGGCCCAATGGACCGAGTCGGATCTGAACCGGGTCAGACATTGGTAGGATCTGAACTAAGTCAGTCCAGGGTCAGGTTGGTGGACTCTTATTCGATCAGCAAACTTGGGTCGGGTTGGTGGAACCAAGGCTGGTTGGTGGACCCCATATCGGGTCGGGTCAGGTTGGTCCCACCAGGATGGACTGGACCCAGACACAACCATCCCCCTGTCCCTAAAAACAGTCGTATCTTTCAGAATGGACGTCTGATTGATGAGTGGTTTGTAGAGTTGGAACCCTTGTGACAAGGTGGTTCTTTTAGAAAACTCTAAGGAGGATTTCATGGAAGTTGAAATGTGATGAATGGATTGAGGATTATATTCTCTCAGAATCAAGCATGCTACATGTAGGAATCCTATGGCTGGCTGAGACCCAAAGACTACAGATGAGCGAGTCCAAGTGACCATGTCAACCTAGAAGACAAGAAACCCTTTGTGGATCCGCTCCAAGTTACCTTGTGTGGATCATCTACCAGAAACCCTATGTGGATCAGCTACTAGTGACCCTCTGTGGATCAGCTACTAGTGACTATGTGTGGATCATCTACCAGCAACCCTATGCGGATCAGCTCCAAGTGACCCTCTGTGGATCAGCTACAAGTGGCCCTATGTGGACCAACTATGATGGCCTAAATGTAAAGTGGCTCTATGCAAAGCAGAAGACCCATGATACTCATCAGGGATGAGTACCCTAGTAGTCCAAGGTATTCAGTGTTTCGATAGATGGTCTTACTTTCTATACTCAAGATTATACTTGTGTGAGATGACTCCTAGTGTAGTTGGAATACTCTTATTAGTGGTGTAATTAGTGTACTTGGAGTACCCTCCTCAGTGGTGTACTTAGTGTACTTGGAATACTCTCCTAAATGGTGTACATAGTGTACTTGGTGTAGACTCTCCTTAGTTTTGTACATATTGTACTTGGTGTACTCTCCTCAGTGGTTTAATATGTGTAATTAGTGTACTCATTTAGATGGTGTATTAATAGTACTTTTTTCATACTCTTCTTTTTGGTCTTTCCATTGTTGTTTGGGGTCCCTACTGAGTATTGTGTTAATCAACCCAGCACGGCCTTTTCCCGCATATGTTGTGTCTCGTGAAGGTGATCAATGCTTAGACATAGACCTTGGTGGTCCAGGATCAGGTGGTGATCAGTGAGACGGGATGGATGTGCACTTAGATGAAGAACATGGTGGTCTGAGACTAGGTGGTGATCAGTGAGACGAGATATACAGGCGTACTACTACGGATACAGGAATCTACCCTTCACCTACCCTTCATGTATGTTCTTATGTGGACAGATCGGGGAATTTGAACTTTCATTGGTGGTTTTGGACTTGTATTATAGACCATTTTACTTTCCTTTGTGGTTTTGGGATTTTATTATATCCCCTTTGTACTTCCAGTGTGTGTTGTGTGCATGTGTATAGGTTTAAAGGAAAATGCCATCCCTTTTTCGTATATGACTTCTCGATGCTAGTCTCAATCCAATGGCCTTTGAAAGGTGAATTGGGGATATTCATGGCATGGGACCTAGGGTATAGGTCATGAAAAGGTGCTATTATAGGTTGTCGGTTCAACTAGAAGTACTAAGAGTTTTTAAATTTTTATAGGTCAATAGTGTTAAGTGTATAAAGTTCATAATTCAAGTCAGGGAGTCCAGCATTGGTGTGACGGTTGACATATCCATACACCAGGGCCCCAAATTTATCTTTTCTGACTCAATACATGAAAACCCCAGTTGCATGAATCCTCAAATGTTTCTCGTGATCTTTATGAGTCAGAGTCAACTCACTAGGTATAATATATTAACCATGATTCATATTGATCTCTTTCAAGATGCCTCCACGCAGACATCCAACCAGGATTCTAATGAATCACCGTGAGGATGGTCCACATAGTGATGAGGCTTTGGTATTGTTATCATTGCCAGAGATGGAACCTTCGGGTGGTGTCCCAGCTTTTCCACCACCCATTGGATAGCAGTTACTACTGAAACTAACAGTAGTGGATGCATGCAGGCTCATTTCCATACATGATTTTTATCTACTGAGACCCCTCAGGTTCTGAGGAAAGCCCGACCCATATGTGGATAAGGGCTGGTTGGAGTTGGTGACTGAGTTTTCCATCTAGTCAGGGCACCATTAGATCAATTTTTAGTCCTGGTAGTGATCCTTCTACGTGTCTTAGTAGGATGGTTGCAGGGTTTTGATTACATAATCTTACAACGAGGTGACTTTTCTATGGACAAAGCTTCCTAACCACTCTCTAAGAAGGGTATATTTCCATAAAATCTAAGGTATACATGTTCCCAAGAGCTTCTACTTCTTTGACAGGACTACATGATGATAACCGAGTATTCATCGAGGTGTACCAGCCTTTCTAGGTACTTAATTAATATGTTATGATTAGTGCTTCAAGGCTCAGACCTGTGAGTGAGATGTGTTTTAGGGACATATGAGACTGCACTATTACTCTGTACATTGCTACTTATGCAAGGGTTCTAGAGATAACCATTGTGGTGGAATGTTATTAGGCTGAGAAAATATAGCCAGTGGATGTCAGCAGTGGGAAAGTAGGAAACTGACGTCATTCTCAAAGACGTGGATGGGTATGAGGACATATTTACAAAGGATGTTCCAAGACTACCTCCTCAAAGACATGTAAATTTATGCTTTGTTCTGTACCCTAGGACGACATCGATATCTATACTTGCATATCGGATTGATCTCGTAGAGATCCGGGAGATGAGGGTATAGTTAGAGGACTTGCAGAGGAAGGGGTTCGTAAGTCCTAGAGTTTCGGCATGGGTAGCCCCAGTGTTTTTCTCTAAGAAGGAGAACAGAAGATTGATGTTATGCATGGACTTATATCTCCTGAACTAGGTGTCTATAAAGAACAAGTATCCTCTACCAATGATTTATGACCTCTTTCATCAGCTAAAGGGAGCGGGTTGGTTCTCAAAGATCGACCTCATATCATGCTATCACCATCTTCAATAGTGAGATGAGGACATCTCGAAGATGGATTTTAGATGTCTCTACAACCACTACATGTACTTAGTGATGTTTTTTGGCATAAAAACGCCCCAACTATGTTCATGGGACTCATTAATATGATCTTCTAGTCATAACTAGACCAGTATGTAGTGGTCTTCATTGATGAAATCTTAGTGTATTCATCGTTAGAGGAGGAGCACACAATAAACATAAGGATGGTTTTGGACACACTTTGAGTGAACCATCTCTACGGTAAGATCTCTAAGTGTGAGTTTTGGATACAAAAGGTCCACATCCTCGGACATGTCATGTAACGCCCTGACCCTAGTTACCCAGAGTCGGTGCATTATTACATAACATTGGCATCATCACAAGAAAGATCAAATCTCGAAAGACCGATTGGTTTATTAGCCTTGGAAACAATAGATATATTCATAAGTTTTACATTACATCAGAAAATGAAAAACTACTACAACAACATAATGTCTCCATAATCCACTCTCATATCCCCACATAATATCCCTGCAGGTCATTCATAATTTACTTCTTCACTTCCTGGGAAAAATAAAACATACAAAAGGGGTGAGCTCAAATGTCCAGTAAGGATAACAATATAGCAAAAACATTCATAAATAAGAATAAACATTTAAGGCAATGTATAAATAAAACAAAAGACATTCAAAATTGAACTTTCAACATAGTATGGCATAAATAAAATGAAATAATGCCATTTACTTATTCACATGGATATTCTACTAATCGAATAATCACATGCAAAACCATTAACCACTTTCATAATGATGGAATGCATAATGCAAACTTTAATTTCTTTTCAAGGCCTCGTCCCAAGACCTTGGGGCTAACTGTAACCAGAACCCAACCCGGAGTGCCTCTAATAACCGGACACCAACCCGGAGTGCC
Source organism: Viscum album (assembly GCA_963277665.1). NCBI lineage: Eukaryota > Viridiplantae > Streptophyta > Magnoliopsida > Santalales > Viscaceae > Viscum > Viscum album. The sequence goes on along the minus strand of OY728165.1, from coordinate 1,156,510,321 downwards.
TCTAATAACCGGACACCAACCCAGAGTGCCTCTAATAACCGGAGACCAAACCGGAGGGACTACTTTTACCAGTCCCTAACCTGGAGGACTTACTTTTACCAGTCCCCAACCTGGAGGGCTTACTTTAACCAGTCCCCAACCTGGAACATACTTGTCCAACACATTCATATGAAGTAAAGGTTGAAATATAACATAAAAATTCTTATTGGAACTAGCATAAGAAATGTCAATACTTTACTCATAAACCATGAATGCTATATAAATGACACATCTACAGTCAAACATATCACAAAACTTCATTACAATATGGAAGTTTTATATCAATATAAATCAACTTCAAATAATCTTAAAATCCATCAAAGGATGTTGACATAGATGAAAATGTTTTTTTAAAAATTATTGAGAGAAATATCCCTTTTTCATGAAAACATTTTAATGTTACACAATTTAGAAAGTAAGGCATTTAAATACATTTTTGAATCAAAGTGTCCCATACCACTTTTAAACTTTTTAATGGAATTAACACTTTTAAAACATTCATTTTCATATAAATAAATCCTTACAAACCATTTTGAAAACATGGACATAAATGAGAATGATTTAGAAGAATAAATATTTAAAACATTTAAAATGATGTTTTAGTAAAAGTTCCCTTAGAAAGTATCCCTTTGAAAACTCTTTTATGAAATATGTACATGGATAGTAAATATGTCCCTGTAGATACTTACGTAAAAACAACCTCGGATATTAAAGAGATTGTGAAGTAAACCCTTATCAATTTGGTAACTTATGAAACATACAACCCATGAAAGTGGTATCATACAATGATAATGTAAATACACATATGGTAATTGTATTACACAAAGAGTACAATTATGGGCAGTACATACACCACACAAAAGATAATAGTGGAAATATGGCATGAATCTCACCGAAATAAAGAGTGAGATGAAAACCCCTTACCACGTTAAACAACTGAGTCGTATGGCCAAAAGTTAATAACCACCAAATTATTTACAGAATAACATGAATATAAAGATAATCATGATAATATATATCAAATTCCAGTACACAATACACCACTTTCAATAAATTAGTGGCGAATAATGGAAATCTCACGGAATTGAATGTGAGATAAGAAAATACCTTACCTTGTACTTTTCCTTGGTTGGGGTAGGTTAACCTCCTGTATAATGGTGAAATAATTGTTATTAAATTATAAAAGAATCATATATATTAATATGATATCATATATGATCTTTTAATATTGATTTGATAATAATATCTTAGTATTATCGTTGTTTCAGGTATTAACTTACTTGTTTTCTTTTATATGTTTTGTTTCGTAAGCCATGTTTGTAATGAATAGGTTGTATATTATTCACATCCAGAATGATATCAAGTCCTTAAACATCGTCATCAAATGATAATTAAACTTGAATGGATACGATGGAGAATGAATCTTATCGCATTTGTGGAGACGGTAGTCCGTACGTACGCACGAGCGACAATATCATTCTTTTGATATTAAAATAATATATAAATGGATGGTATATCATATATAAAGAATCATTAAAATGTTATATTTATTATTTACATGAGTTACACATCATTATTATACCCATCCAAATAATAATATATTGAATAACAATTACACCACGACGTGGAGACGGTAAGCCGTACGTACGCACGTATGGTGACATGTTATTCAAAGGGTAGATAGATTACTGAATATGGTTGTACCATATTTATAATAACATCACAGTATATTTTAGATACTGGAGTTATTATTTTAGAATGGTAAGAACAAAGGAAGAAGAAGTGGAAGAAGAAATGAACTTGGAGAAGGGTCGTGAAATCATTACCTCTTCTTCGGGTTCTTCCTTTTGATTTGATCGAAAGAGCTCCTTAGGTTGGCTTTCTGATCAAACTAAGGCCCTTAGGTTGTAGTGATGGAAGTTGGGAGAGTATTTGGGTAGAGTTTGTCCGAACCAAAAGGCTTGAAGGTGTGATGAAATAAGAAGGAGGAGTGCCCTTTTATAAGAGGGGTGAGGGGCACCTTTGGAAAAGCTAGAAATATTAGTTTATAATAAATTCATATTCGGTTTCTAATGGCTCCAAATTTTACTATTAATAGGTTAAGGTGGGTATGGGTCGAAAACAACTCAACCAATAGAATTTATATAGGTTTTGGTACTTATATTAACCTTATCTTTAAGTATTAACTCTAAGTTAATTAGTTTCACTTTTACAATGTCTCTTTGTATTTTTATATAATATTGTTAATAAACTTACTATATACATCCAAGCGACCCCCAAGTGGTCCATTAATGATGAACCTATCATGATATAAGTCTCTTGGACGAACCTTAGATTTTTAGGAATTTAATATCAATTAATAATATAATATTAGTTTTAAGAACTCTTTTATGTCAATTTTGACACTATTCAATAGTTGATTTTTGTGAAACTCATAACAGATTTATTACTTATAAAAAAGTCAATTATATCAATCCTAATATATCATATTATCCTAGAAAATTAGTTTAATTCATTAAAAGTTTCATATTATATTTATTTGGGTATTTATAATATCAATTATTTTATATTTTCACTATTATAGTAATTACTGCATCATCGTTGTGTCATAAATAAAATAAATTATTTAATGTCTAAAAATTATAAATAAAATATCATTATGTAGGAAATCTTTTTATCTTTATAATGAATATTTATAATCTGAAATCCAACATATATAACCCTATGTAACAATTGTTTTTCTAAAAGATATATGCTTGTGTCATTTTTGTATTCATTTTAACTTAATTAAAATAAAGTGTCATTATCACTTACAAGTGGATCCATGGGGTCCCAAAATCGACCCAAAGATGCCCATGGTCAACCATGTATCAACCAATATGGTTAAGACACGTTTAAGGGTAATTTAGTATTATTATAATATTATTTTTTAACCCTTATTTACCGGATTTACCCTTAACCATGGTAAATAAAATATTTACCGCAGTAATTATTCAAAATGTCTAAAAATAAAAGTTACCTATTTACACAATTTGAACATCCTGATTCAAAATATGGAATCCATTTTTGTCAATTCAAAACACAGAAGTGGCAGAAATTAATTTAAGATTAATTCCCGTTGTCAAAACAAAAAGCGTGTTTTTAAGAGATAATAACTATCAAAAGATTGACACTTGTTTATGTTCGGTTTAATTGTAAAATTATGTCCAATGACCAATATTATATTAAATTGTAAAAATATATTCTAAATATACTTTAAAACCACTCAAATTCATAATTTATCACTATTAATTATTTTGATTAAAAAAGTTGTTTTTAATTAAAATTTAGTAATTTCCACTATTCATCAAAATATTAAAGTTATCCAAAAAGTAACAAAATTTCACCTTAGGCTAAATTCGATATTCCGAATCTAAAAATGAAGTCCATTTTGAAATATAAAATATATATAATTTCAAAAATTAGGTATTACTATTCATAATGGCTAGTTTGATCGGTTGTGGTGTGTGTTAAAACTCGAAGTTGCGTACAACACACGCTACTGTTTTATTCAAAGGAAAGCGTACTGTGTAAGCTTGGGATGATTCATTTTAAATTTTTTGATGTCCCCATTTAGTCAAAAAGATTAAAATATTTTATTCAAAAAGGTTTCACTATTAAATGTTGATAAATGTGCAATACTGGAAATGAATCTGTTCTTGCATTATGACTAAGAAACTCATAATATGGATTCTAAAATTATAAGGATTATATAAAGTTAAAAAATGTAGTTAATGCTATTCATGACCTCTTTTAATGGATTTTTTTTGTATGTCATGGTGTGATTGAACTCGGTGTTGCGTGTAGTGCAAGTTATTGAATTATTTTGAAGAAATAACACACTATGAAATCTTGGGGTGTTACATTCTCCCCTCCTTCAATAAATTGCGTCCTCGCAATTTGAAATTGTTCTTCGAAAATAAAAGGTTGAAAATAGAAAATATATTTGTGGGAAAACCCACATCGGAAATTGGGATACTAAAATTTAGTCTTATTATGAGGAAAAGAGAAATGAAAGGGTCACCACCAAATTATGATCTTTATTAGGAGAACATTGGTGGCAATTAGAGACATATAATTGCAGGAAAAACGTAAATATTTATAGGTAGTGATTGAGGTCATCAATCACAAACAAGTATAAAATTGAGGTCCTTAAACTCATCAATCTATGATGATTTGAAGTACCATCGGTTCAACAAAATATAGGGTATTGGGATAACACATTTTTGACGTTTCAAAATATCTTAGTTGAAATCCCACATCGAAAAAATGAATTAATGAGGCCTCTATTTAAAATAAAGAGTGGAAAGTATGAAGATTACCGAAAATAACACATACTAGGGTTCCATGTAGGAAAATATGGACATGGAAGAGAAATCTAACCATCAATTATCTGATGGAGAGTGGTAGAGAACATGGCTATGAAAAGGCCAACAATCCCAAAGCCATAAATTAGTGATGATTTATGGTACCATCTAGGACAACATTTTTGTTCTAATTTCCTTTTATTAATGTTGAGGAATTTGTTTATGAGATTGGCTAAGATCAAAAGGAAATATACTTACATTATAATTAGAGTTTTATCCATTAATAAATTTATACCACAAACTCATCTTTCACTCTAAATGATAATAGAACGTAAAAAAAATTTCTATTTATACTATTCGTACATGGTTACAAAATAAATGAATTTATAATTCATCTACCAGATCTTTTAATAAAAACTACATTATTTAATCCAGGACATCACGTTGGCCAGTGGTAGGTGATACACCCTTGTCGCCCTTCGGTTGCGGGTTCACGTCTCGCAGCCTTGCCGGACGCGACGGGTTGCCGCCCGACCTCCGGGTTGTCCTTTTATGGCAATCCAAAATAATCCAAACTATAACTATCCAAAATACATTTGTCCAAACTCACAGTCCAACATTTATAAGGAAGGTAAGAATAATGTAGATCCTTTTTACCCTGTAATAGCATATGAATACCTTCATCATGTATTCTTTTAATACACCGAAACATCCTGAATTACCATATTCATTATTGATTACATTCATGCTCCCTTATTCCATATAGAATGCTGGATATACTTCATTAATCCAAAAAATGTTTTAAACCCCAACAATGATGGAATATACAAATCATTAATCAGTTCCAAGGTAGTCAAGAATATCCAATATAATTTATCCAAAACAGTCATGTATTATTCCAAAATCATTACCTCGGTATCAGAACTATGTTATGGTTTATCATTCTCTCAACCATATATTTTCCAAAAATTTATCCCGCTATTGAGTCACTTTTTTTTATTCCACACAATCTCAAGTCCTTAATGAAATAGTACTGCAGTACAATCCTTATATACTCCATAATTATTATAACAAGTACATTGTTGATACAACACTCAATTGACATAATCAACTTAAGAACTCTACTCATTCCTCTTCATCTGTGGTAGTATCATAACTTGATTATTATCCAATAACATCATTTGCGGCATAGTTTGATGACTGGGACATAGGTTCGTGTAGTGTCCAAACTCATTGAAAATGAAGCATTGTACTTTTGAAACCATTTTCTTACCCTTGCAGTCACGTACTTTGTGCCGTTTTCCTCAACACTTATAACAAACTCCCATTCCTTTCAGGCAAGTTCCAGGGTGTTTCTTTCCACAATTACCACATATGGGAAAATTCTTCTTTTCCCTCTTCCCTTTATCCATCTTTCTCTCTTCCATCCTTTTCTTCTCTTTCTTACCTTCAAAGCCATAGGACTCAGTAAACTCTTTACTTATCTTATCAACACATGATATTATTTTTTCATATGATGATAATACATGGGAGACTATTTCTCTTATAAATTCTAGCTTAAGACCATGAAAGATATGATCCTTCCTTCTCTTTGGATCATGTGCATTTATGGAGTTCTCATTCCTTTTACTGGGCACCATTTCTAAACAATGGAATACATTAGATTAGTTTATGAATAACAATACCTAATCCAAAAATTGTAAAACACATAACATAAATTAAATATTTTATGGATATAATCCATAATCATAAAAATGTCTCCTTTTAGGAATTATATACTTATAAACCCTTCATAATGATTTGTAAAGAATATGAGAGTTATCCTAAGCATATCCCCCGGGAGTGTCGTAACCAAGAGTGCAGCAAGGCCCGTTGTCGTGCACCAGTTCCCGTTCGAGTCTAGATCAAAGAGGTGTTTTCGGGTTTTACCCCTAGGTACATCTGTGCCAGAGCCGCCTCTACCTGCTCGTATCCAGACAGGGATGTATTGCTAAAAAAACTCACAAAATCTCTACAATACCAAATTTCTAGGAAGTTCTTCTATACTAATCCTCAAAGTTCATCTTAGGTCTACGTGCTCTAATCAGAGTTTATCTAAATCTAGCTTCCAAGGTTTGTACTAAACATCCTCTAATACCAACTGTAACGCCCCGACCCTTGTTACCCAGCGTCGGTGCATTATTACATAACATTGGCATGATCACAAGAAAGATCAAATCTCGAAAGACCGATTGGTTTAGTAGCCTTGGAAACACTAGATATATTAATAATTTTTACATTACATCAGAAAATGAAAAACTACTACAACAACATAATGTCTCCATAATCCACACTCATATCCCCACATAATATCCCTGCAGGTCATTTATAATTTACTTCTTCACTTCCTGGGAAAAATAAAACATAGAAAAGGGGTGAGCTCAAATGCCCAGTAAGGATAACAATATAGCAGAAACATTCATAAATAAGAATAAACATTTAAGGAAATGTATAAATAAAACAAAAGCCTTTCAAACTTGAACTTTCAACATAGTATGGCATAAATAAAATTAAATAATGCCATTTACTTATTCACATGGATATTCTACTAATCGAATAATCACATGCAAAACCAATAAACACTTTCATAATGATGGAATGCATAATGCTAAAGTTTAATTTCTTTTCAAGGCCTCGTCCCAAGACCTTAGGGCTAACTGTAACCGGAACCCAACCCGGAGTGCCTCTAATAACCGGAAACCAACCCGGAGTGACTCTAATAACCGGACACCAACCCGGAGTGCCTCTAATAACTGGAGACCAAACCAGAGGGATTACTTTTACCAGTCCCTAACCTGGAGGGATTACTTTTAGCAGTCCCCAACCTGGAGGGCTTACTTTAACCAGTCCCCAACCTGGAACATACTTGTCCAACACATTCATATGAAGTAAAGGTTGAAATATAACAAAAACATTATTATTGGAACTAGAATAATAAATGTAAATACTTTACTCATAAACCATGAATGCTATATAAATGACACATCTACAGTCAAACATATCACAAAACTTCATTACAATATGGAAGTTTTATATCATAATAAATCAACTTCAAATAATCTTAAAATCCATCAAAGGATGTTGACATAGATGAAAATGTTTTTTTAAAAATTATTGAGATAAATATCCCTTTTTCATGAAAACATTTTAATGTTACACAATTTAGAAAGTAATGAATTTTAATACATTTTTGAATCAAAGTGTCCCATACCACTTTGAAACTTTTTAATGGAATTAACACTTTTAAAACATTCATTTTCATATAAATAAATCCTTACAAACCATTTTGAAAAAATGGACATAAATGAGAATGATTTAGAAGAATAAATATTTAAAACATTTAAAATGATGTTTTAGTAAAAGTTCCCTTAGAAAGTATCCCTTTGAAAAATCTTTTATGAAATATGTACATGGATAGTAAATATGTCCCTGTAGATACTTACGTAAAAAAAAACTCGGATATTAAAGAGATTGTGAAGTAAACCCTTATCAATTTGGTAACTTATGAAACATACAACCCATGAAAGAGGTATCATACAATGATAATGTAAATACACATAAGTTAATGTGTATTACACAAAGAATACAATTATGGGCAGTACATACACCACACAAAAGATAATAGTGGAAATATGGCATGAATCTCACCGAAATAAAGAGTGAGATGAAAACCCCTTACCACGTTAATCAACTGAGTCGTATGGAAAAAAGTTAATAACCACCAAATTATTTACAGAATAACATGATTATAAAGATAATCATGATAATATATATCAAATGCTAGTACACAATACACCACTTTCAATAATTTAGTGGCGAATAATGGAAATCTCACGGAATTGAATGTGAGATAAGAAAATACCTTACCTTGTACTTTTCCATGGTTGGGGTAGGTTAACCACTTTTATAATGGTGAAATAATTGTTATTAAATTATACAAGAATCATATATATTAATATGATATCATATATGATCTTTTAATATTGATTTTATAATAATATCTTAGTATTATCGTTGTTTCGGGTGTTAACATACTTGTTTTCTTTTATATGTTTTGTTTCGTAAGCCATGTTTGTAATTAATAGGTTGTATATTATTCACATCCATAATGATATCAAGTTCTTAAACATCATCATCAAATGATAATTAAACTTGAATGGATACGATGGAGAATGAATCTTATTGCATTTGTGGAGACGGTAGTCCGTACGTACGCACGAGCGACAATATCATTCTTTTGATATTAAAATAATATATAAATGGATGGTCTATCATATATACAGAATCATTAACATGTTATATTTATTATTTACATGAGTTACACATCATTATTATACCCATCCAAATAATAATATATTGAATAACAATTACACCACGACGTGGAGACGGTAAGCCATACGTACGCACGTATGGTGACATGTTATTCAAAGGGTAGATAGAATACTGAATATGGTTGTACAATATTTATAATAACATCACAGTATATGTGAGATACTAGAGTTATTATTTTAGAATTTCATGAACAAAGGAAGAAGATGTGGAAGAAGAAATGAACTTGGACAAGGGTGGTGAAATCATTACCTCTTCTTCGGGTTCTTCCTTTTGATTTGATCAAAAGGGCTCCTTAGGTTGGCTTTCTGATCAAACTAAGGCCCTTAGGTTGTATTGAGGGAAGTTGGGAGAGTATTTGGGCAGATTTTGTCCGATCAAAAAGGCTTGAAGGTGTGATGAAATGAGAAGGAGGAGTGCCCTTTTATAAGAGGGGTGAGGGGCACCTTTGGAAAAGCTAGAAATATTAGTTTATAATAAATTCATATTCGGTTACTAATGGCTCAAAAGATGACAATTCAAAGGTTAAGGTGGGTATGGGTCGAAAAAAACTCAACCAATATAATTTAGACAGGTTTGGGTACTTATATTAACCTTATCATTAAGTATTAACTCTAAGTTAATTAGTTTCACTTTTACAATGTCTCTTTGTATTTTTATATAATATTGTTAGTAAACATACTATATACATCCAAGAGACCCCCAAGTGGTCCATTAATGATGAACTTATCATTATATAAGTCTCTTGGCCGATCCTTAGATTTTTAGGAATTTAATATCAATTAATAATATAATATTTGTTTTAAGAACTCTTTTATGTCAATTTTGACACTATATTCAATAGTTGATTTTTGTGAAACTCATAACAGATTGATTACTTCGAAAAAAGTCAATTAAATAAATCCTAATATATCATATTATCCTAGAAAATTAGTTTAATTCATTAAATGTTTCATATTATATTTATTTGGGTATTTATAATATCAATTATTTTATTTTTTCACTATTATAGTAATTACTGCATCATCGTTGTGTCATAAATAATATAAATTATTTAATGTCTAAAAATTATAAATAAAATATCATTATGTAGGAAATATTTTTATCTTTCTAATGAATATTTATAATCTAACATCCAACATATATAACCTTATGTAACAATTGTTTTTCTAAAAGATATATGCTTGTGTCATTTTTGTATTCATTTTAACTTAATTAAAATAAAGTGTCATTATCACTTACAAGTGGATCCATGGGGTCCCAAAATCGACCCAAAGATGCCCATGGTCGACCATGTATCAACCAATAGGGTTAATACACGTTTTAGGGTAATTTAGTATTATTATAATATTATTTTTTAACCCTTATTTACCGGATTTACCCTTAACCATGGTAAATAAAATATTTACCGCAGTAATTATTCAAAATGTCAAAAAATAAAAGTTAACTATTTACACAATTTGAACATCCTGATTCCAAATATGGAATCCAGTTTTCTAAATTCAAAAAACAGAAGTGGAAGAAATTAATTTAAAATTAATTCCCGCTGTCAAAACAAAAAGCGTGTTTTTAAGAGATAATAACTATCAAAAGATTGACACTTGTTTATGTTCGGTTTAATTGTAAAATTATGTCCAATGACCAATATTATATTAAATTGTAAAAATATATTCTAAATATACTTTAAAACCACTCAAATTCATAATTTATCATTATTAATTATTTTGATTAAAAAAGTTGTTTTTAATTAAAATTTAGTAATTTTCACTATTCATCAAAATATTAATGTTATCCGAAAAGTACCAAAATATCACCTTAGGATAAATTCGATATTCCGAATCCAAAAATGAAATCCATTTTGAAATATAAAATATATATAATTTTAAAAATTAGGTATTACAATTCATAACGGCAAGTTTGATCGGTTGTGGTGTGTGTTAAAACTCGAAGTTGCGTACAACACACGCTACTATTTTATTCAAAGGAAAGCATACCGTGTATGCTTGGGATGTTTCATTTTAAATTTTTCGATGTCCCCATTTAGTCAAAATGTTTAAAATATTTTATTTAAAAAGGTTTCACTATTAAAATTTGATAAAAGTGCAATACTGGAAATGAATCTGTTCTTGCATTATGACTAAGAAACTCATAATATGGATTCTAAAATTATAAGGATTATATATAGTTAAAAAAATGTTGTTAATGCTATTCATGACCTCTTTTAATGGCTTTTTTTTTGTAAGTCATGGTGTGATTGAACTCGGTGTTGCGTGTAGTGCAAGTTATTGAATTATTTTGAATAAATAACACACTATGAAATCTTGGGGTGTTACATGTCATCTCAGAAGCTGGAGTTACTATGGATCCATCAAAGATAGAGGCGGTGATTTCTTAGAAGCCACCCAAGAGAGTTACTGATGAGCGGATTTTCCTTAGGTTGTCTTAGTAATATTGGATGTTTGTACCCGACTTATATAGAGTATCTTCACACATTATGAAATTAAAGAATAAGGTAAAACTCTTTGTGTGGATAGAAAGAAGCCAACATAGCTTTCAGTAGCTGAGGTAGTGCTTGATGAGTGGTCCTATCATGAGGCTGGAAAAGGAGGGCACCGAATACATGATGTCTTGTTACACATCAAAAATGTAGATTGGTTATGTATTGATGTAGGGGAATGAAGTGATTGTTTATGGATCACAACAATTGAGGTTTCATGAACATAATTATGCAACTGATGACCTTGAGTTGGCAACGGTAGTTTTCTTACTGAAGATGTGGCGACACTAACTTATGGGTAAACAGTTCATCATCTACTCTAACCACAAGAGTCTCAAGTACATATTTTCTCAAAAATGATCTGAATATGAGATAGATACATTGGCTAGTGCTCCTCTAGGACAATGACTTTGAGAAAGTTTATACTCATGGGAATGGGAACGTGGTGGCAGATGCTCTCAAGAGAAGATTGAGTTCACAACTACTGAATAACGCCTCAGAGTAGTTATCCTCGCTTCAAATATCCTTTGTGGATATAAATGAAGCAGATTATCTTCAGTCTATGGTGGTTACACCTCCACTCTTATAGCGATTCAGGGAGGCGTAACTCATAGATACTAGATGCGCGACAACATGTGCCCAGATGTCCATAGGTCATTCCCCTGATTGTAAGAACTTGGTTCTTACTTGGAGGTAGGGGTTTCATTTATTATTTTCCTATTGAATTTTTTTTAGAAAATAAGGGAAATTTGGGAGAGTTAATGGAATCAAGGGTTACACACCGTGTAATAATAATTACACGCCATGTAGTATGTCTATGTGTGAAGGGAATACATGGAGTGTGGGCATGTCGGCATGGAAAAATGAAAAACCAACTACATGTCGTGTACTTCTTGGTACATGCCATGTAGTCATGTCGGAAATCCCTAGTAACTATGTTGGTAGAATTCAGCCGCCAAATTAACAATTAAATGATATACACGCTGTTTATATGGTCTTACACGCCATTTATATTATGTTTTTTCACTTAAAATGGGAAGTATCCTCTTTCTTATACTATTTGGACAGAAGACTCATCAGGTGGATGAACAAGTAGCACTAAGAGCCTTTCCTCCCCCTGTTTCATCATTTGGAAGCTGATTCAAACACCTTCGGATCCATTTGAATCTTCTCGGCGAGTTCTCTATTACTATTGATCCATTCTTGGTAATTTATTTTATCAAAGAAGTTATTTATGTTTGAAAAAATAATCTTTTATGTATATCTCTATCATTTTATGTTCAATTATAAGTCTAATATCAATAAGGAGAGTCATACTATGATGAGGTAGGTGGTATCGTGATTATTTCTTAATATCAAGTTGGTTATATGTGGAGTTGTGCCACGTGCCCATGTTTAGGGTGTCAGTTTGTTTGGATTTTGACCTTTGTTAAAACCTCAAAATGTTTAGGCAGTTCATTATATGATTTGAAGCATGTTTGTGGCTATTTTTTTGTGTTAGGGCCACCCTTCGGGTGCATTCCCCTTGGATAACTCTTGTTGAGCCTTTTTGGCATAGGAAACACATGGGTATTCCTCTATTGTCCCTGTTCTGGGTTGTTGAAAGGAGTGGTTAATTAAATGTTTACCAAAGTGATTTTTTTTCTTTTTAACCATGTAATAGTTTAAATATTTCATGTGTTGTTTAATATTCTGAAATGTTGATATATGGGCTTTACCCTGTTTGATTTTTCATGCCTGTGGGTGAGACATTTTAGGCCTGCAGGTGGGATTTGTTATGCCTGTAGGTGAGATTGTTTATGTCTGTGGGTGGGATCTTTTATACCTACGGGCGAGATTTTTTATAAATGTGGGTGAGGATTTTTTATGCCTATAGAAGAGGTCTTTCCTATGGGAAATATGTTTAAAGATTAATAAAAAATGGAATGACTTATGACATGTCTTCCAAGAGAAAACACAATCATGAATTCATTCATCACATTGCATGTTCAGATAGCCTCAAAGGTATCTATTGAGAATTCATTATATGGGGGATTGACGGGCTGAGGCTAGATCCTGAGACTTATATATTTAAATGTAGTTGAATGGTTGAACTAAAAATAAGAAATTAAAATGGAAAATAGGACTTGTAGGATTTTTTACTTTTGAGTACTTCCTAGTTACTACTTTTCCCTTTTTACACTACTGCTATATATACTCACTGATAGATTAGCACCAAACATACATGGTTTCCTACTATGATTTATTTCTAACACCCTATTTGGGTCATGTTTTGGGCCCAAAAAGACTAAATTGCTATAGGTGTCGACAAGGGTATGGGCCATTTTTCAGGTACCTGATTGCTGTTTAGGAGCAGGAGAGCATCAGACAAAGCCAAGGTTTTCAATGCTATTTAGATTTGTATTTTGTAACCATATTTTGGTATTGCATTTTACTTTATTGCAGTGTATATTTATTTTTCTTTTTTCTTAGAAAATGTGACATGCTGCATCATTTTGATATTATATGCCTTCTGGTTATCTTTATCTTTCAATCTTCAGTTTTTTTCTTCAGTTTCATGTTGTTTACTACTTCCACTATTGTTATTATTTATTCCACTCTGTTATACTCTACCAATGAGGGAATAGTTTCCCCAATACCATATCTTAGGACCTTGCTGGTAGTTGGAATCCTCTGGCGTTTGGGGAAATGAACATAAGGCCATATGGCCAACTAGGTATGGGGCACCAGTTATGTAACACCCCGAGCTTCCACGATACGCCTCTCTTTCAATAATGCAATAGCTTGCATTGTATGCAAGTTCGAGTTCTAACACACCGCAACTAATCAAAGTAGCAGTTATGAATAGTAATAACCACCTTTTAAATTTATAGAAATTTTATATTTCAAAATGGACTTCATTTTTGTATTCCTAATATTGAATTTAGGCTATGTTGAATTTTCGGTATTTTTCTGAGAACTTCTAAATTTTTATGAACAGTGAAAAATACTTAAAAACAACTTTTTTAATAAAAATAATTTATAGTGATAAGTTATACTATTTAGTGGTTTTAAAGTATAATTAGAATATATTTTTACCATTTTATCCAATGGTGGTCATTAGAATTAATTTAACATTGAAATTGGAGAAAAACAATTGCCAATCTTTTGATATAAATTGTTTCTTAAAAACACGCTATTTGTCGTAACAACGGGAATTAATTATAAAATTAATTAATGTAACTTATATGTTTGGAATTTTGTAAAATAGGCATCATTTTTTAATTTGGAATATCAATTATAGCTTAGGGTGAAATTTTGGCATTGTTCTGAAAAACTTCAATTTTTGATGAATAATGAAACCACTAAGTGGTAGTTAAATAACTGATTTTTTCGTTTAAATGAAATATTACCACTTCTGTGATTTGATTTTCAAAAATACGACATACATGGTTGTCATTAAGAAGTAAAATGTGGTTCAATGAGATTAAAATAATTTTTTGGTGAATAGTAACTTTTAAGTTCTTAATCGCGGTTAGAGGTAATTAGTGTAGTTTAAGGTAAAAATAATGTTTTAATAATATGATATGAGCTTGAAACTTATCCTACTCCTATTGGATGAGTCATGGCCGACCAAGAAAACCCATGGGTCAACTTGGGGACCCCATGGAGCCACTTTAGTTGGAAAATGACATTAATATATATTTATTTAATGTTAAAATTAAATTGACACAAACATGAGTTATTTTACTAAAACAGTTTTTAAGTGGGGTTACACAAGTCCATATTTTGCCTATAAATATTCATTAGAAAGATAAAAATATTTCCTACATCATAGTATTTTTTTTATAATTTTTAGTCATTAAATAAATTAAATTATTTATGACATCATTATGATGCAGCGATGACCTCATTATTTAACGATTTAAATAAAATGAGAAGATAATGAATAATACAAGGCTTACACTTGTCCAAAGCCAATTGGATGAGGATATTTAGAAACCTTATCACCTTATCCTCGAATTATATAAGTGTGGGACCTTTAGAATCCGAAAAGCATTGTGAAATAATGTAACATTTCAATCTTTCCAAAAGTACCCCTCGTCTCCACTTATAAAAGGCCCCCACCTCTCCCACCTCATTTACACTTTCAAGCCATTTGGCTCGGCCAAACTCTGCCCAAATACTCTCCCAACTTCCCCCTCTTACTCCTAGAAGCCTCACTTTGGGCAGAACTCTTCCCAAGGAAGCCTTCGGCTCAAATCAAAAAGAGTTACCTGATTTTGAGGTAATGTCTTCTCTAATGTTGTTTTGTTTTATTTTTCTTCTCCAACCCCCTAAACTCTTTTTATTCATTTCTTTTGTAAAAAAACCAGTATCCTCAATATACTAGGATGTTGTTATAAGAAGGATTCGAGCTACACTTACACACACCTACATCTAATGGTTACAGAACATACGGTTTCTGTTGATGGCGAATTTCTGCCTCACGAAACGATGATTGTTCAACACTCATATAAAACCTTCAAAGGTGGACATTAAGTTGTAAATATTTATATATATGATATATAATATGTTTATGTTTTACTTATGCTTCTGTATTTCTCATTTATGGCATACTTTATGATTTCCATTATGGGTAAAACGCGATAATTTCATTTTAGGAAGTGCGGACTACCGCCCCCTCAAAGTGATTTGAATCGTTAATGCCATATGTGGGATGTATAAAGGATGGAGTAAATAGTATTATACACTATATTATACTGGAATTATATTATACATATATATCATTATGATTTAGTTCCATTAAATATGAAATTGAAATGAAAGTAGCGTTCATGCGTACGTACGGCTTACCGTCTCCATGAACGGTGCATTTCATTTCTTACCTCTAAATGTTACGTAATATTATAAATGAATGTATATACTGGATATATAAGATATATATGACATCTAAATCATGAATATAATTCTGGATATAATGGATATTCTACCACATGAACAACTTGTAATTATAAGAAGATTATTGTTGACTCAAGTACCAAAGATCGACAAAACGATCGTTATTAACTTAAATAATTACATAATTTTCATAAAATTGTAATAAGTGATATAAAAAGGATAATGAAATTGAAAATGGTTCTTAATAAGGTAGATATTAACTCTAGTTTATTATTCAGGAGGTTAAAGAACGGTTGAGTCAAGTCGGACACAAGGTAAGGGAATTTCATAACCCAACTTCCATTCTTTGGGTTATCTCCTACTTTCAAATTATGTCATGATATTATTATGTCGTATATTGTATTTATACATTCTTTATGTGTACATATAGTGATTACACATAATAGATATATTTTATTTAAAAATGATCTTTTTAATGGACTTCGTCTCAATCTCCATTCATTGAGGCATATTTTGTTTTACACACAAATTTCTTTTATAGAGTGTATAAACCCCTTTGACTTTTACGTATATTCAAAAGGAATCTTTTTTATACGAAGCGTTTTGCTAAACGACAAAAGCGAATATTTTTATTTCTGTAATTATGCGGAGACAACGACTTCTCTGCCGCCGTGACCATTATTTGAGTTTCGGCTTCCTCAACAAGCCATACCTTTTTTTAATGAAAAATTAATACCATGCTTTACTTTTCTTTTATTTTGGTATTGAAAATGGTTCTGAAAGCATATTTTTTATATCAATGTGTTGTATTGATATCTTGTGGTTGAAATGTGGAAATGTTATGTTTCCTTTATGCATGTTTTATGTTATTCGATTATGTTATGGTTTATGATATGTTTAAACCTATTCATATGAGGAATGTATTGGACTTAATAAGTGACGGGTGGAGCCCGCTATAGCTCCTCGATGCATCGGTAGGTCTCATGAGACAACTAGAAGTGGAATTGGCCGAGGCCCTTTTCCAATTTGATTTATGGTTTTGGCCGAGGCCTTAATCATTTTAGACGTCTTGGCCGAGGCCTTGACAAAATGTTTCAGAATGTCTGGCATTATACATTCCCTCATTATGAAAGTGGTTATTGATATTGCATGTGATTATTCGACCAGTAGAATATCCATGTGAATAAGTAAATGGCATTATCTCCTTTTACTTTTTCCATATTATGTTGATGTTCAAGTTCAATAAGGCTTTTGTTTTAGTTATACATTGCCTTAAATGCTTATGTCTTCTTATAAAAGCTTCCGCAATATTGTTATCCTTACTGAGCATCTGAGCTCACCCCTTTCATTGTTTTAATATTTTCCAGGATGTGAAGAAGTGTATTATGACTGACTTGCAAGAATAGTCAGTGAAGATATGAGTGTGGACTATGAAGACCATGTTATTGTAGTTTGTTTACTTTTGATGTAATGAAAGACTTATGAATGTATCTAGTGTTTCCAAGGCTACTAAACTAATCGGTCTTTCGAGACATGATCTTTTGTGATCATGCCAATGTTACGAAGTAATGCACTGACTCTGGGTAGCTGGGGTTGGGGCGTTACAAGTTAAGTGGATTCTGGATCCAGTACGTTACAAAGTTGTAACAAAGGGTTTATTTTCTAGTTTCCCTTACTATTTGGTGATGATATAATGGATAATAAATTTGGTAATTAGTTGTGTCCAGGATTAGATACCCTATGTATAGGGAAAATCCAAATTCCCTTGAATTAAATTGTGCTTTTGGATTTTGAGCTATTACATTTTTTTTGATTTCACTGTTGGGTGAAAAACACATTTTGTGTTGTTATTATTGGTATTAGTGTGTTTCTACTATGTTGAAACCCAATGATTTAAGGTATTTCATCCCATGCATCATATAGGAACTTGTTAAAAATCACATTCCATGCATACTTTTCATGCCATGTAGGGAGCATTACTGATTACATGTTGTTGGGATAGTACCATGATAGATATGTCTCATGTTGTGATAGGTGTATTGGTACATGAGATGGTTAGAATTTTATGGACACCATACTTTGATATCTGAGGTGTATGGGCCCTCTTGGATAAAAATTTGGTGGATCATGTGTCACGACCCGTCCTCGGGGCCCGTGCCGTGACTACCTCATGCCTGCCTTCTATAGGCCAGGGGCTGGTGACTAGCACCAATGGCGTAAATCCCGATAACTGGGAAAGAATTGCATTTATAAAAGGTAAAAAAAATCACAGAGTACAAGCGGAAGCAAAACATTAAGTACAAAAGAATGTGCTAAAAAGTAATTGTTCCAGAATACATACCCAAATGAAAGTAAAACTACAACTGAACAAAGTACAACAGAAAAAGAAAACAGCTGGAAGAAAGAAAGAATATCCTGGGTCGTCCTCGTCGGATTCTACCTGAAGGGTAGGTACAGATGGCGCAGCTTGTGGTCGTCCACCACGGATCCTACCTGAAAGGTAGGTACAGATAGCCTCCTCAACGCTCTCACCCGTCAACCTCCTCCGTGTGTCGTCTCGTCGTGTAGTCCACCTCCGGGTACTGACTCGTCGTGTAGTCCACCTCTGGGTACTGACTCGTCCTGTAGTCCACCTCCGGGAACTGACTCGTCGTGTAGTCCACCTCCGGGTACCGTCCAGTCCATGAACACTCGGCCTTCGTCAGCACTGCCCGTTGTCTGCAACTAACACAATGAGGTGCGGGCATAGCCCATGCAGGGATGAGTATAATGATACTCATTAGGGACCCCGAGACCGTCATGGTCTCACTAAAACCAACATGGATAACCACAAAGAAGATCTCAACAGATAACCTCAACTTAGGTATATGCCCATACATATACCTATGTTATCAAGTAGCCCATCTCATCCTGAGGAAACACAAGGATTGTGAAATCAATGGATTACCACTACCCAGGTATATGCCTATACATATACCTAAGTTATCAAGTAACCCATCTCAATCCTGAGGGAACACAAAGGCCATAGACTCAGCTCAAACCAAGATTTTCATTATTGAAACCGTAAATACTAAAGAGATCCATCTCTGGAGTGTACAGTGGTCATGTCACGACTCCGAGGTACTGCTCACTAACCTAAGACTGCTGAGGTACTCCTCCTGTCAAGTACCGCGGGCCAGCCACCCAAACACAGTAGTGCTTCCCGCCGAGGTATGTCACCCAAACACAGTAGTGCACACCCCCATAGTAGCCTACTGTGGTACTCTCCGGACGAGTACCGTGGGTCTGCATTGTCACATAGGTAGTGCTCCGTCCTCCATGGGTCTGCACCTCACAAAGTAGTGCTCTATCCACTGGGCTAGTTGACTCACTCCAAGTCGAGTCGGTCAAGTAGTCGTCAGGTCTCAGTGGGCTACACGGTTTCCTTACTCCACACGCTCGTCTCCGGGAGGGTCCGCTTCACGAGCTACAGGTCAATACTTCGAGTATCTGAAATTCCCACGAAGAAGTATCTCAAAGGACCGCCTCGTCATAGGGGTCTCAACGCAACAGACGGCGCGTCAATCGGACGCCCGGTTTGTGAGTTATTAGCCTTTTCGTCCCAGGGGCCCGGTTGGTTTTGTGAGAAAACCAATCTCGTCCGTATCTCAACTTTACCCCAAACTCTCATAGGGTATAATCATAGGGACCGTTTCTCAACGAGATCATCAATGTCGATGACCGTTCGTCAAACGGACGTCCTGTCTGAAGGATATCATCTTTCCCGATCCAGGGGCCTGGTTGGATTTTGGGTACAATCCAACCCGGCCATTATCCAACTATATCCATAACTCGGGCGAAGTGTGACAAAAGTTCCGTCTCATCAAGAGGAATTCATCGAGACAGACGGCGCGTCAATCAGACTTCCGGTCTGTGAGTTATTGGATTTTTGTTCTAGGGGCCCGATTGGTTTCGTGAGCGAACCAACCCGACCGCACTCCGACGACATCCAACCCTCGAGCGGAGTAATCCAAAAGATTCGTCTCACTTAGAGGAATCCATTAAAGTTGATGGCACGTCAATCGGATGTCTGGAGCTCAAGATATGAGTGTTTCCGCTCCGTGGGCCCGGTTGGTTTCGTATCCAAACCAACCCGGCCGAAACCAATGTATTCCGAAATCATGAGTGTGATATACTGAAACGACCGTCTCGATCCACGGATCGCATTGCAGCTAAAGACACGTCGTTCGGAGTCTCGTAGCTCAAGATACGGGTAAAAGACCGAAAACAGTCCGAAGAAGGGGGGTTTGGGTCCTGGCCGACCCGGCCCGACCCCCCCTAGGTCGGCCCGAACCGGGGCGACTGACCCGGGTCTGGGTCGGACCCGGTTCGGCGCGCCCCGACTGGTCGGGCCGGTCCAGCTCAGCTCGGCTGAGCGGCCGAGCGAGGCTGCCGCGGGGCACCGCCCCCGCGGGAAGAAAGTGTCGCGGCCCTGCATGGGGCCGCACTGGAAGCAACAGACGTGGCAAGGGCCTCGTCCCCTGCGTGTGAGCCGTACCCATGCGGCCGCGGGTCCGCTGGCGTCTGCCGCGCCGGCGCCCCGTGCCACCGGGGACTTCCGCAGGCCACCGGAGTTTCTCCCGTCGTCCGTTTTCCTTTCGGTCTACGCCATTGCTCCTCCCGGGTCCCTCTCTTCACTGCGGAAACCTTAAATCGCCCTTGCGCCACGTTTTGTCGTCGCCCGCCAAATCTGCACAACAACGAAGAACTGCAGAGGGTTGTCGGGCCGTGTTCGTTCTCCCCACACCCTCCGCGTTAGGCGATAACAACCGGGGAGAAAATAATCAACATATCAAACAACAATTTTAATGAATTAAAATTCTTCTTATTAACTGGTGTCTTCATTTCAAAAGATACGTTCACGGGAATATAAAACATTCAATGAAACCCCTACCTCTTCAAGTCGTCGCACGTGCGTTCTTCGCGGATTTGATCGCCGCAGAAGGAGGAGATCGTAACATCGCGGAAAGGCGTCGCGTCGTCGCGGAAGGGCATCACGTCGTCGCGAAAGGGTGTCGCGTCGTCGCGGAAGGGTGTCGCGTCGTCGCAGAACGGTGTCGTGTCGTCGCGGAAGGGCGTCGCGTCGTCGTGTAAAGTTGTTGAGTCATCGCGGAAAAGCGTCGCGTCGTCGCAGAATGTGGTGATGCGTTGACGAACTCTGAGGTTCAAGAACATGAAGATTTAATTATATCGATTAAATCCATGTGTTGTTATAATCCACAAAGTAGATTTAAATGAAACCTGAAATCTCCTACCTCAAGCAGTTGGTGATCGGAGATCGTTGCGGGGAAGAACGTCACGGAAGAAGCGTCGTCAATCTTAGAGGGTGACGGCGTTCTTCGCGTTCTTCGTGTTCTTCGTGTTCTTCATGAAGGATGATGAAGGCACAAAGTTTTCAAAACCTCTCAACGAGCATTTTTTCAAAAGTCGCGCATTGGTCTTATTTTATTATTATGCCAACGGATTGAAGATAGGTTAAGAAACGATTAAATTAATTCATCAAATTAATTCAACGAAATAAACTTCCCAATTAATTGGTGCGTTAAGAAATTAAGAAAACGAGTCAGTTGACTTTCATAATGACGGTTTTTTGCGGGTGTGTTACTTAGTAGAAAGAAACGGTGGGGCACGTGCGGGCCCCATCTCGCAAATATCCTACCAAGAGGGTAGGATATTTCTGGATAGCACCCTATCTGCATCAACTCAGCTTAAGCTGCTTTAAGTGGCTTCACGTGGCTTCCAAGTGGCTTAAGTGAAATAAAACAAAGTTTGTCGTACAATTTATTTAATTTCATAACTTTAGGCCCAAAAATTAAAAACCACACCCGAGAAAACACAACTCCAGAAGAGGAGTTTATAAGCAATTATCGGCATTGTGATTCCATCGGTGCCCTCAGAATTCGATTCTGAGCACTGGTTCAAAAGTTAGAAAAACCCGCTCTTCCGTTTACTAAACGTACCCGAGCCAAACTTCATAAAATGATTCTGGGCACACCGGGCCTCGGAATCAGGTATAGTCAGAAACTTGGTTCTTGAAAAATTCCAAAGAAAATTAAGAAAAAACTTTCCAGGGAATTTACGGGTCTTTACATTACTCCCACCACAGGGCTTTACATCCCCGTAAAGCTTCACCACAATCATAGGGATACAAAGGCGGTATTGAGCACGTATCTGATCCTTCCGATCCCATGTGCTCACCTGGAGGTTCCGTACTTCCAAAGAAAGCGCACCCGAGGAATCTATCATCCTCGTAGGATCCTCTCCTGTCGATCCTCGATCCCCACTGGATACTCCGCGAAAAACACCTCATCGCCATCATCCAACTCATCATGGTCGATGATATGAGAAGGTTCGAGCATTTATCTCCTCAGCTGAGATACGTGGATGTCGTCGTGCACCTGGTTCAACTGAGGTGGATGGGTCAAGCGATAAACTACCCCGCCTACCAAGATGAGGACCTATAATGGTCCGTTGAACCTTAGAGATAACTTGCCGCCTCAGCCACATCTCTGTAAAACTCGTCGAGGTGAGACCCTTATAAGGATGTGATCATTATCCTCGAACTCTAGAGGTCTCCAATTCCAGTTAGAACTGAAACTCAAAACGGCTGCTGCCATGAGGGTAAGGTTGACCGACTCAAGAGTGATCGGTCACACCCTCTTATGCAAGAGTCTATATTGAGCTGTCTGGGGTGTCCTTTTCGCCGACCAAGGAATACCCACCTCGACGTTGTAGTTAAACCACACCCTTTTTTCCTATTACCGTCAATTTGTGTATGAATTATGATTGACCAGTCCATATTCAAACCAATGTCATAAGGCCTCGATGCTGCCACCAATAGTTTCCAACCGAAACTCTCGCCTCGAGGGTCTGACCACACCGTCGGTGTAAGTGTGATTTTCGTGTCTTCTCCCTAGGTATCTCCAGACTTGAGGGTAATGTCCACGGCTTACTGGAAACTCTAGGTCTGGGACAAGATTTGTGAAAGAGAGGAATGATTCATATCGACGTCTGTTACTACAACAGCTAGTAGTGGACACAGACTGTCCCTTGAATCATTTTTAGAGCCATTGGGTCACACTCTGTGACTGCATGCAGCCGAACTCTTCCTCCTCCCTCCAGCTCCCTGAGCCTGGCGGGGATAACTAAGGCGGGTGGTTGTAGTATGTTAAGATGTACACCACCTCATGATGCTCTCCTAGATCTACCTCCATGTCTGCTACTTCGCAGGCTCATCTCTCATTTAAGCTTCCTCTTATGGAAACATTTAATATGCCTGAGTCTCCAAGACTGGCGCTGGTTTCCTATTTATTACTGCATTGTGCAGTCTTCATCCGCTCCTGGATGATCTGCACAATCTTCGCCTATGATCTGAAGAGATGCTAAAATCCCTCCTTTGCCGAAAAGAGAAACTCGGTCTCAACCCCTGGATGAACCATGCCCATTGCCTAATACAGTCAATCCTGACATGAATGATGTATTCATGCCATGGATGACATAGTAAGGCCTCGACGGAACTAATATGAGATCCAACTGTCACTCTCGCCTCCAAGGGTCGAGTCACACTGTCGGCATTAGTGTGAAGTCACTGGGTCTTCTCCAGTAGAAATCTCGAAAGTGAGGGTCAAGTCAACAGTTTTAACTGAGACCACTCGGTATCAACCAAACAAAAGGACAAGAATGAAAACAAAGATAAGTGTATTTTCGTTATTACAGCTCATAGTACAACGACACTAATACAATAGCATAATGGAACTAGAAGTACAAGGGACGTATCCACTAGTTCCGCTCCTGTCCACCTGCTCTTGGCTGTTGCTCAAGCACCCGCTGCTGCTTCTTCCTCGGTGGCTTCTCCAAAGCCTACGGATCAACTGTACGAGGAGTCAGACAATCACGTGCCAGGTGACCCTTTCCGCCGCATGAGTAACACAGCCTATTTCTTGCACGCCTGGCTCTGACGCCACCCCAGGTGCCCCGCACCACCGGTCCTAAAACACGAGATCATCCAACTGCTAGTCTGGTCCTCCTGGACCTCTGCATCATCTGTCTATTGCACACAGATGACTCGGATACTGATCGAATAACACGCGGAAAAGGCAGATGCTCCTGTACATGCTCGGGGTGTAGAGCTACTGGCACAAACTCCACCCTGAAGAAGGTCTCTATGTCTTCCCATGTGAAGTTCATCCCGTCTCAAAACTAGAACAAGTGGCTCCACCACCTGCCTGCTGCTCCCTGAAGAAGGCTGGAAGAAAAGATCACCATGAGGTCTGACGACGTCCCCACTAGCCTAAAGACTCTCACCACAGCCTCCAGCCAATCCTTAGCCACCCGCGGGATCATCTCTCCCTGGAACCTGGGTGGTCTCTGGCGCTGGAACTCGTGCATCGCGCTCAAGTGGCGTGCATCGCCTACTGCTAGAGCTGGTTCCATCGGTGTCCCAATGTATGGTAGTACCGTTGGTGCCTCCGCTGGGGCCTCAACTGCAAGAGGGCCCTGTACTGAAGCCTCGTCGCTCGACAGGCTGCCAGTACGCACATACCTCTGGGCTGTAGTTGGTCGTCCGAGAAAAGGCATCCTGAAAGAAACAATGTGACACGGTCAAACGATTATACCTGGTGAGCTGACCTGGTTTGAGATGTTATTTAAATAAAACTTTTGGAAAACACACATGCAATTAGTGTTTTCGTGCACAATGTCGGAATTTAGTTTTCAAGGTCCTGGTGTATGGATATGTCGGCCGCCCGCACCAACACTGGACTCCCTGAACTGAAAACCACACTCATTACTCTTAACACTATTGCTTCATAGAAAGGGGAAAAAGATCAGAGTCCCAAGTTCTGTAGTAGAACTGACTCCTCTGATACCAATTTGACACGACCTTTTCTCGGGGCCTGTGCCGTGACTACCCCAAGCCCGCCTTCCATAGGACAGGGGCTGGCGAGTAGCACCAAAGGTGAAAATCCCGATAACTGGGAAGGCATTACCGTTATAAAAGGTAAACAATACATCACAGAGTACAAGCGGAAGCAAAACACTAATTAAAGAAGAAAGTACTGAAAAGTAAATGGGCCAGAATACAAACCCAAATGAAAGTACAACTACAACTGAAAAAAGTACAACAGAAAAAGACAACAGCTAGAAGAAAGGAAGCAGCTCCTGGGTCGTCCTCGTCGGATCCAACCTGAAGGGTAGGTACAGATGGCGCAGCTCCTGGTCATCCACCATGGATCCTACCTGAAGGGAAGGTACAGATATCCTCCTCAACGCTCTCGCCTGTCAACCTCCTCCGTGTGTCGTCTCGTTGTGTTTTCCACCTCTGGGTACTGACTCGTCGTGTAGTCCACCTCCGGGTACTGACTCATTGTGTAGTCCACCTTCGGGTACCATCCAGTCCTCGAACACTCGGCCTTTGTCAGCACTGCCCGTTGTCTGCAACCAACACAACGAGGTGCGGGCATAGCCCATGCATGGGTGAGTATAACGATACTCAGTACGGACCTAGAGACCCTCAAGGTCTCACTTAAACCAACAAGGATAACCACAAATAATATTTCAACAAATAACCTCTACTTAGGTATATGGCCATACATATACCTAAGTTATCAAGTAACCCATCTCAATCCTGAGCAAACACAAGGATTTTGAAATAAACGGATAACCACTACCCAGGTATATTCCCATACATATATTTAAGTTATCAAGTAACCCATCTCAATCGTGAGGGAACACAATGGTCATAGGCTCAGCTCAAACCAGAATTTTCATTATCGAAATCGTAACTGCTGAAGAGCTCCATCTCTGGAGTGTACAGTGGTCCTGTCAGGACTCTGAGGTACTACTCATTAACTTAAGACTGCTGAGGTACTCCTCCTATCGAGTACTGCGGGCCACCCACCCAAACACAGTTGTGCTTCCCGCCGAGGTATGTCACCTAAACACAGTAGTGCACACCCCCCAGTAGCCTACTGAGGTACTCTTCGGACGAGTACCGCGGGTCTGCACTATCACACAGGTAGTGCTCTGTCCGCCATGGGTCTGCACCTCACAAAGTAGTTCTCCGTCCACTGGGCTAGTCGACTCACTCCAAGTCGAGTCGTTCAAGCAGTCGTCAGGACTCAGTCAGCTACACGGTCTCCGTACTCCGCACGCTTGTCTCCGTGAGGGTCCGCTCCACGAGCTACAGTTCGATACTCCAAGTATCTCAAAGTCCCACTAAGAAGTATCTCAAAGGACCGCCTCGTCATAGGGGTCTCAACACAACAGACGGCGCGTCAATCGGACGCCCGGTCTGTGAGTTATTTGCCTTTTCGTCCCAGGGGCCCAGTTGGTTTCGTGAGCAAACCAATCCCAGCTGTATCTCAACTATACCCCTAACTCTCATAGGGTATAATCATAGGGACCGTTTCTCAACAAGATCATCAATGTCGCTGACGGTTTGTCAAACGGACGTCCTGTCTGAAAGATATCAGCTTTCCCGATCCAGGGGCCCGGTTGGATTTCGGGTACAATCCAACCCAGCCATTATCCAACTATATCCATAACTCGGGCGAAGTATACCAAATGTTCTTTTGTCTTTAAGAGGAATTCAATGAGACAGACGGCACGTCAATCGGACGCTCGGTCTGTGAGTTATTGGCCTTTTCGTTCCTGGGGCCCAGTTGGTTTCGTGATCGAACCAACCCAACCGCACTCTGACGACATCCAAACCTCGAGCGGAGTAAGCCAAAAGATCTGTCTCACATAGAGGAATCCATCAAAGTCGAAGGCACGTCAATCGGACGTCCGGAGCTCATGATATAACCGTTTCCGCTCCGAGGGCCTGGTTGGTTTCGTATCCGAACCAACCCGGCCAAACACAAAGTATTCTTAAACCTTGAGTGTGATATATCGAAATGACCGTCTCGGTTCAAGGATCGCATCGCCGTTGACGGCGCGTCGTTCGGAGGCACGTAGCTCAAGATACGGGTAAAAGACAAAAAACGGTCTGAAGAAGGGGGGTCTGGGCCCGGGCCGACCCGGCCCGACCCCCCATGGTTCGGCCCGAACCGGGCCGACCGACCCGGGTCCGGGTCAGACCCGGTTCGGCGCGGCCCGGCCGGTCGGGCTGGCCTGGCATTGCTCGGCCGAACGGCCGAGCGAGGCTACCGCGGGGTACCGCCCCCGTGGGAAGACAGTGTCACGGCCCTGCGTGGGGCCGCGCTGGAAGCAACGGATGCTGCAAGGGCCGCGTCCCGTGCGTGGGAGCCGAACCCACGAGGCCACGGGTCCTTTGGTCACTGCCGCCGCGGCAGCCTTGTCTGGCGGCACGCCGGGGCGCCGCCGCCTCCGGCCGTCGGGGACTTCCGCGGGCCACCAGAGTTGCACCGGTGGTCCGTTTTCCTTCCCGTCTACGCCGCTGCTCCTCCAGGGTCCCGTTATTTACTGCGGAAACCTCAAATCACCCTTGCGCTACGTTTTTTTGTCACCCGCCAAATCCGCACAACAACAAAGAACTGCGGAGGGTTGTCGGGCCGTGTTTGTTCGGCCCGCACCCTCCGCGTTAGGCGATAACAACCGGGGAGAAAATAATCAACATATCAAACAACAATTTAAAGGAATTAAAATAGTTCTTATTAACCTGGTTCTTCATTTCAAAAGAGACATTCACGGGAATATAAAACATTCAATGAAACCCCTACCTCGTCAAGTCGTCGCACGTGCGTTCTTTGCAGATTTGATCGCCACAAAAGGAGGTGATCGTCGCGTCGCGGAAAGGTCTCGCGTCGTCGCGAAAGGGCGTCACATCGTTGCGGAAGGGCATCACATCATCGCGGAAGGGCATTGTGTCGTCGCGGAACGGCGTCGCGTCATCACGGAAGGGCGTCGTGTTGTCGCGGAAAGGTGTCGCGTCGTCATGGAAGTGTGTCGCGTCGTCATGGAATACGATGACGCGTCGATGAACTCCTAGGTTCCAGACCATGAAGATTTAATTATATCGATTAAATCCATGTGTTGTTCTAAAACATAAAGAATATTTAAAAGAAACCCGAAATCTCCTACCTCAAGCAGTTGGTGATCGGAGATCGTGGCAGGGAAGAACGTCTCGGAAGAAGCGTTGTCAATCTCCGAGGGTGACAGCGTTCTTCGCGTTCTTCGCGTTCTTCGCATTTTTCGCGTTCTTCGTGAAGGAGGATGAAGGCACAATGTTGTCAAAACCTCTCAATGAGCATTTTTCCAAAAGTCACGCGTTGATCTTATTTTATTATTACGTGAACGGATACAAGACAGGTTAATAAACGATTAAATTAATTCATCGAATTAATTCAACGAAATAAACTGCCCAATTAATTGGTGCGTTAAGAAATTAAGAAAACGCATCAGTTGACTTTCATAATGATGGGTTTTCACGGGTGCGTTACTTAGTGGAAAGAAACGATGGGGCTTGTGCTGGACCCCCCTCACAAATATCCTACCAAGAGGGTAGGATATTTCTGGATAGCACCCTATCCGCATCAACTCATCTTAAGCTGCTTTATGTTGCTTCAAGTGGCTTCCAAGCGGCTTAAGTGAAATAAAACAATGTTTTTCGTACTATTTATTTTATTTCTTAACTTTAGGCCCAAAAATAAAAGACCACACCCGAGCAAACGCAACTCCGGAAGAGGCATTTCTAAGCAATTACCGGCACTGCGATTCCATCGGTGCCCTCAGAATTCGATTCCGAGCACCTGTTCAAAAGTTAAAAAAACATGCTTGTCTGTTTACTGAACGTACCTAAGCCAAACTTCAGAAAATGATTCCAGGCACACCGGGCCTCAGAATCAGGTGTCGTTAGAAACTGTGTTCTTATAAAATTCCAAAGAAAATTAAGAAAAAATTTCCTTGGAATTTACGGGTCTTTACATCATGTTTCAGCCTTTAGTATAGAATTGTTTTGAGATATATTCTGCTTGGGTGACAAACATTGTTTTTCAGGGAGTATTGGCCCTCACAGATCCGAATTTCAGATCTCCTTGGTTGGGTTTTCTATAGAATATGGGTTTTTTGGTCAATTTGGAGTTTCTTTCCTTAAAACCCCAGTATACATGGTGTGTCGTTTAGCCTAACATGTCATTTCTTCTTCCTATTTGTGGGAGATGATGTTCCAAGTTTTAAGATTAACATGTTGGTAGCATGCGTACACGCCATGTAGTATTTGACCATGTAACTATAAATGAGAGAGTAAAAACAGGCTGTTGAGTTTTGATCAGAGTACGTTGTGTACTTTCAGTACACACCATGTAGCATACCCAAGAAGAACCCATGTAGACCTTGCCATGTGGGAGTACATGTCCAAGTGGACAGACCTATGTACACATTATGTGTATGTGGAACACGCTGTGTGTGCGTGGAACACGCAATGTAGTTGGGGTTGATACACACTCAGGCCGGCGAGACTATACGACCATAAAAGAGCGTAAGTTGACACGTCATGTATTCCTTTTACACACCATGTGGTCCCTTTTTTGAGAAACATTTGAGGGTCTTTTCCTATTCTTCTTTGGAACACTTGAATGACAAAACTTAACATGACTTTTAAATAAGGCATGTTCTTGACCTTATAGAGTTATGTTGCTATAACGACCATGAGATGTGCTGTATGAGATAGGTGATGATCATACACTAGAGATGGTAATCCATGGGATATTGATGGATCCTCTAGTAGTTCCAGATGTGGCACCGGCTGTTATATCAGATGGAAGTATAGATAAACAGTTCCATGAAGGCTTTTTGAGGATCATGTAGACCTTTCAGAGAGCACTACAGGCTGCCACATCTATGGAAGAGATTATGTGTATATTCCAATAGCAGCATCTGCTTAGTTTTTTAGGGGATGGATGACCACATGATATAAAATAAGGGATGGAATCAATTCTAACTATCTTCTAGAATCTAAAGAGACCTCTTGAGAGGATGGTCAAGCTCTGAACTTATATGGTGTGTGATTCTTCCAAGAGATGGTGGGATGTTATCCCTCATGCATGGAGCCATCGGGATATGACATGGGAAGACTTTCAGATGGCCTTATATGATTATTATTTTCCATAGATGCTATGTTATGGACAAGCCTAGGAATTCACGCACCTAGAGTAGGGCACACTATCAGTTATGTACTACTCTATCCAATTTATTGAATTTCAGTGATTTTCACCTATTCTAATGGGTGATGACTTATCTAAAGCTTTAAGATTTGAGGATTGTATCAGGTTTGACATTCGATCATAGGTGAATGTATTCTGGTTTCCTTTTTTCATTACTATCAGGAAATAGGTGCTGATTATAGAGCGTAATCTATGGGAAGCTAGAGGTGTGAACTGGGTCGGTTGGGCACCGAGATCTGGTATTGTATTGACTAGAAGCAAGAAGCATCATAAGGAGATTTCTCCTGGGGATACGAGCAGTCTGAACCTTTTTTCCAGTAGCCAGGTGAGGTGCTACTTGTGTGGAAAATATGGACACTTGAAACCACAGTGTATGATGGACCCAGTCGAGTGTCAATCTTGTAACATGAAGTTCCATCTATAGTGTAATTGTAGGATGTTTCCCTAGTATCTAGTGAGAGATGGTTTGTACCATCTCCAAATTTAGGAATGGGGTTAGCAGCTTATCACAAATCAAGAAACAAGAATACGTCAGGCCATTCAGGATGAGGATGTGGATGTGTTTGTGGTAACAAAACCCTAGGATCTCAACGACAGTCGGGTGGGTCAGCTTAGGGTATCCATGTTATGACATAGGTTCGCGGTACAGGTCAGACTTATGTAGTGGAATATACCCAATAATAGTAGGATCCAAGACCTTCTACTGGTAGAGGTACTATTCTAGCCACCACTATTTTATCTTTTACACTTTTCAACAAGAGTACTTCACATAATTTCATATCAGTTCTTTTTTTGGAGAGACTTGGGATTTGTGTCTTTACTTCATAAGATGTTATGATGCTAGACACTCCGTTTTGGATTAGAACGGTAGGTGTGCATTAGTGTAAGGAGCTCCCTCTTGATTTTGGTGGGTGTAACTTATTTTGGGACCTCTATGTCTTGGAGATTATAGGCTTCGATGTCATTATTGAAATAGACTGTTTGATCTCCTTTCAAGTCTTTGTTGATTTCTATCGTCGTAGGGTGAGTTTCATGTCAACAGAGGGTGGGAGTTTTCTACACAAGGAAGAATGGGATGTCCATGTGAGTTGATACTGACCTGAGAATCATGGGTTGGGTGGGATGACAACCCAGATTGTAGGTTTGTATCTACATGACCAGGGAACATGTTTGGAATATTTCCCTCTAGTGGTTGACTGTTTCAAGGACATTTTACCAGATAACTTCTTAGGCTTACCTCTAGTCAAAGAGGTGGACTTCACTATTGAACTAGTGCGAGGAGCTTCACTAGTATCCATTCCTATTTATAATATGGCTACGATGTATTTGCAAGATCTCAAGAGGAAGTTGGAAGATCAAGAAGCAAATGGTTTTAATCGACCCATTAGTTCTCCTTAGGGTTCACTGGTCATTTTCGCAAAAAGTAAGATGGTACCCTTAGGTTATGTATGGACTTTCAGAAACTGAACCAGTTGATGGTCAAAAATATTTATCCATTTCCGTGGATATATAACCAGTTTTATCAGCTTTGATGAGCTCGAGTGTTCTTGAAGATTTACTTAAGGTTAGGATATCACTAGGTATGTGTTTTACCAGTATACATACCATGTAAAACCTTTTGTAGTAGGTGTGGTCTCTATGAGTACTTGGTTATGTTGTTTTTTCTTACCAACAAGCTGGTAGTTTTCATAGTGCTAGTAAATTGAGTGTTCCATCTAAACCTAGATTTTTGTGGGTGGTTTTTGTGGAATATATCTTGGTGTATTCTCACATTCGAAACAACCATTACAATCATATTGAAATCATTTTTAATACACTAGGAGAGCATCAATTATATTATGTGCTCTCAAAATTCCATTTTTGGATGTATTAGATTCACTTCCTAGGTCACGTCATCTCTGATACATGAGTATATGTGGACCCAGTGATGGTGAGAGTAGTATTTACCTGGGAGTATCCCAAGAACTTCATTAAGGTGTGGATTTTTTTGGGGATATCTAGTTTCTATAGGTGTTTTATACAGTACATCTCAGGCCTAGAAGCACTGAAGAAGGGATTTACTAAGAAGGGTGTGAAGTTTGTGTGGTCAGATTCTTGTGAGACAGCCTTTCAGGATCTAAAGGGTCATTTGAATTTCGCGGCGATAT
The DNA here is from genome assembly GCA_963277665.1 of Viscum album. NCBI lineage: Eukaryota > Viridiplantae > Streptophyta > Magnoliopsida > Santalales > Viscaceae > Viscum > Viscum album. The sequence goes on along the minus strand of OY728165.1, from coordinate 1,156,477,881 downwards.
TTATATTTCTTGAGTCAGGGAAGAGTTACACAATGTACTATGATTCATTAGGTATTGGTCTACGAGTAGTGCTTATGTTGGGGGTAGAGTTGTTGTGTATGGGTCTAGGTAGTTGAGGCCATATGAGAGGAATTACCCTATTCATGATCTGGAGTTAGCTGCGATTGTTCAAGCCTTGATCTGTTAGAGACATTACTTATTGGGAGAACATTTTTTGGTTTACACTGACCACAAAAGCCTCATATACATCTTTTCTCAGTGGGATATAAATTTAATATAGTGAAGGGGTGGAATGACTTCAGTCCTTTGATTTTTAGCTCACCTATATGCTTGGAAAAGGCAACGCAGTGGCTGACACACTAAGAAGGAGGACTCATATATAGGCAGTGCAGGAGGCCAGGGGTGAGTGGAAGATTATGGTTTTGTTCAATGAGATTCATCTAGAGGTGCATGACAGATAAGGGAAGACTTTTCTTTCATCATTGTCTATTACTCATACCCTATTGTATAGAGTGAGGATGAGGAAGCTATCAGATTCCAAAGGCCTTGTTCTATGAGATAGTGTAATAGGTGAGGACCCTCCTCCTGGATGGAAGGTAGGTGAGGATGAGATATTGTGTATCCTAGGTCGTGTTTGGGTTATAATGGACATACATGGGGAGTTTATTCGGTATTTTCATGCCTCTGTATGGGCAGTGCATCCTTGTGTCACAATGATGTTTCAGGATTTACATCATTATTATTGGTTTCTAGGTTTGAAGAAAGACATAGCTAGTTTTTTCATGAGAAATTCCACCTATCTGAAGTTGAAGGAGGAGCACCAAAGGCCAGTAGGGATTTTACAGTAGTTATCCATTCTTGAATGGAAATGGAATGATGTTGTAATGGATTTTGTGATAGGTTTACCAAGATCGGCTTGAGGAAATGACGTCTTATGGGTTTTTGTTCACAGGCTCAAGAAGTTCTCACATTCATTATCGATCACAGAAACCTTCATTGTGATAAAATTTGGAGGGTCCACATTCATGAGATTATACGAATGCACGAGGTTCCATATTCTATCATTTCAGATACGGATTCTCACTTCACCTCTTGTTTCTAGAAAGGGATACAAAGGGATTTAGATAAATAGTTGCTTCTGATCACAGCTTACCACCCCCAAATAGATGTCCAGTCAGATCACATGATTCAAGTGCAGGAGGAAAAGCTTCAGGCATGCATCCTAGATTTCGAGGGTCCTTGGGAGAGACCCATACCATTGGTTGAGTTTTTATATAATAATAGCTTCCAGGATAATATTCAAATGGCTCCATATAAGGCTTTGTATGGTATACTATGTCGATCACTCGTATGTTGGCTAGAGGTAGGAGAAGAATCCATGCTGGGACCTCGTCTTGTCCAAGGGACCATTGAGCAGGTTCAGTTGATTCAAAAGTGGATGGCTACTGCACAATCTTGTCAAAAATATTATGTTGATCACTGTAGATGGCCTCTGTAGTTTGGGGTTGGGGATCATGTTTTATTACATGTATCGCTGATATTGGGACACCACAGGATCATGAGACATGGTACAATTTCACCAAGATATAGTAGACCATTTGAGATTCTGGTGAGAGTCGGGACAATTTATTTTCGGTTATAGTTACCTCATAGGTACCAAGCCATGCACGATGTCTTCCACAAATCTCATATATGTTGTAATCACTCAGACCCATCTCACATTATTTGTCCTTAGGAGTTTTAGATTTAGGTTGATGCATCCTTTGAAGGGAATCTGATTTGTATAGTTGGCAGGAGCACAAAGGTTCTCGGAGGCCGGTCAGTTCCTCTCGTATAGGTGCTATGGCAGCACAGATGAGTACATGAAGAGACTTGGGAGTGGGAGGCTGAAATACGTGCTTAGTGTCCGATGTTATTCTGAAATGTTCCTTTACCACACTTTTAATGGAAATCAAGGGATGAATTGCTTTAAGGGTGAATGTTTGTAAGATCCCAGTTCATACATGGAGGTACAAGTTTCTTTTCTTCTTTTTCCATTAAGTTGTTTTTGAGAAAACAAGGGACATTTGTGAAAGGTAATGGAATCAGGGGTTACAAACTACGTAATCCTAAGAACATGCCATGCAGTATGACTGTTTGTTAAGGTAATATATGTCGTGTGGGAATGTTAGTATGGAAAAGATGAAAAACCACCTACACAATGTTTACTACCTGGTACACACCGTGTAGTCATGTCAGCTGGCCCTGGAAAGTAAGTCGGAAAAATTCTAATGCCAAATAAATAGTTAAATTATATAAACTCCATTTATATGGTATTATACGCTTTTTATTTTATGTTCTTCACTTAAAAAGGTCTGCAACCTCGTTCTTTTGTCATTTGGACAGAAGACTCATCGGGTGGACTAACAAGCAGCGCTAATAGCCTTTCCTCCTGTTTTTTTAAAGCCAATTCAGATACCATCTAATCCATTGGAATCCTCTTAGTGAGTTATCAATTACTCTTAAGCCATTCATGTTAATTTATTTTCTTGAATAAGTTATTTAAGGTTGAATAAATAATCTTGTTTCATATATCTCTATCATTCTAGCTTGAATTAGAAGTTGTGGCTGGATAAAGAGAGTCATACTATGATGAGGTAGGTGGTCTCGTGCTTATTGATTAAGTTCAAGTTGGTTATATGTGTAATTGTGTCATGTTCCCATGTTTATGGTGTTTCATTGTTGGGATTTTAACCAGTGTTAATACCAAAAAATGTTTGGTCAATTACTTATATTATTTAAAGAATGTTTGAGATTTCTTGTTTTTATTAAGGACCACCCCACGGGTGTGTTCCCTTTGGTTAACTATTGTTGAGACTTTTTGGAATATGATACCCATGGTTATACCTCTTTTTTCCATGTTATGTGTTATTTAAATGAGTGGTTAATTAAATTTTTACCAAAGTTATTTGTTTCTTGTTAACTATGTAATAGTTTAAATATTTCATGTGTTGTTTAATATGATGAAATTTTGATATATGGTCTTTCCCCTATTTGATTTTTTATGTATGCGGGCGAGATTTTTTATGCCTGTGGTCAAGGATTTGCTATGCCTATGGGTGAGGTCTTGCCTACAAGAAAGATGTTGAATTGATTATTAAAAAAATGGAATGACTTATGACACGTCTTCCAATCCAAAGAACAAGATTGGATTCAGTCTTCACTTTACATATTTAGATAGACTTCTAAGGTATCTATTGAGAATTCATTATATGGGGGATTGACAGGCTAAGGATGGATCCTGAGACATATATAATGCAATGTAGTTCAATGGTTGAACTACACATACTAAATAAAAATGGTAAAAAAGACTTGTATAATTGTTTACTTTTGATTACTTCCTAGTTACTATGTTTCCATTTTCACACTACTATTGAATATACTCACTAACAGATTCCAACCAACCTTAGGTGGTTCCCTACATGGATTTATTTATTACACCCTTATTGGGTCATGTTTTGGGCCCAAACAGACTATATTACTATAGGTTTTGACAAGGGAAAGAGGCCTTTTTTAGGTATTGTTTTACTGCACAGGAGTAGGAGATCGTAGGACCAAGATAAGGCATTCGATGCCGCTATGTTTTGATTTCTGTAATCATACATTGGTATTGTATTTTACTTGACTAGTAGTGTATCTTGATTTCATTGTTTTATTTGAACATGTGACATGCTTCATCATTTTCATATTATATGCCTTCTTGTTATCTTTATCTTTTGGTCTTTAGTTGTTTACTTTAGTTTCATGTTGTTAATTGCTTCCACTATTGTTATTATTTGTTCCTTTGTGTTACAATTTTCTAAGGAGGGTATAGTTTTCAGACTATCACACCCTACACCCTCACTACTATTCAAAAAACTCTGGTGTTTATGGAAATGCGCTTGAGGCCATGTGTCCAACCGGGTATGGGGAACCAATTGATTGGATTCCGGATCTGAGACGTTACACTGATGGATATTCGAAAAGTGGGTAGCACATCATGCTTTTCAAAGGATGCACCATAGTACCAATGTAATTTCAAGAGGATGTGTTAACGGAATTCCATACATCCCCTTTAATGGTGCATCCAGGTGAGGTGTAGATATATCAAGACCTCCAACATCCGTATCAGTGGTCGAGTATTAAGAAGGCAATGGCAGAGTTTGTTTCCAGATGCCTCACTTGTCGGCATGTAAAGGCTAGGAACCAGGTTCTAATAGGTTTGACACAAACCCTCAGGGTACTGGAGTGGATGTGGTATGGAATATTGATGGAATTCATAATGGGTTTACCAAGTATTTACATGAGACACAATACCATATGAGTTATTATTGACCGACTCACCAATCTGGACCACATTCTAACTACCCAGGATCAGAGTTTAGTAGAGGGCTCAGGATGCCTCTATGAGCTAGATATTTGATGGTGAGGTGACTTTAGTGAAGTTTCTCATAGATATTGAGGATTTATAGGGGATTATCCTTCGTGGATAGTTGATTCTTATGTTTCATGTTCATTGGAAGAACATGAATCTCCAAGAGAGCGCACATGATCTGAAGACTCTGCTTCGTGCCCAGTAACCCCTTTTGTTTAATCATCCCATGTTTTGGATTAAGAGGATGTAAATACTTGAAGGGGGTATTAATTTAATACCCCCTAATTCCCTTATTTTTTTTAAAAAAATTATATTTCATTATTTTGAGACCTGGTTCTAAGACGGTGGGCAATTCCGAGGCCCGAAGTGACAGGAATGATCTGTCGAAAAATGTAACGATTTAAATAGCGTACGTGAGTGGTTTTCCTAAAAATTTATAATAAATCATAAACGGGTTCCTAGATTAGAAATCTAATGGCACCATTGCATTCAGGATGTCGGGTTTACCTTAGGCGCAACTTATGTTTAGTTGACAAAGGCTTCTAGTGAGAAAACCTGAAAATGGAATAATTGAAAATAAAATTATTAAATAAAATTATTTTATTTTCAAATGATTATAAATCACAAATGGTTACTCGGATTGAAAATCTGAAACCACCGTTAAGCTCATGGGGGTATTTTTTCCTTAGGTAAAACCAAACATCGGTTGGTGCAGGTCAACAATGAAAGTTAGTTTTTGGTCATAAATAAAATAACTAATTAACAATTATTTTATTTTAAAATCCTTATAACTCCAAAATGGTGACCTGGATTGGAAATCTGATAATACCGTTGATCTTGTAAGGGAGTGTTACCCTTTGGTGGATCTTAACCTCGACTGGAATGGGTTGAGGGTGAAAGATATTTTTTTGAACTTTTTTTAAGTGAATTAAAATGGAACACATGCACAGTTTTGGAAATTTCTAAATAGGTTCCTCAATTCAAAATCTTAGGGAACCATTTCTTGTAGAATGGATTAATTACCTAAGAATGGATCTATCCTTGACTGACATGGATTGAAGATAAAATTTAATTTTTGGATGTTTTAAGAAAAAATAAAATAAACTCAAAAAGATTGTTGTATTCAAAAGAATTGTTTTACATCAACGCATCGATGAGCTAAATATTTCATTCCATAATTGAAAAAATATTGAAACAAAAAAAACTAAATCATAAAAAACATGCTATTTCATAAATGAAAAAATGTAAGTATGTGATGATGCAATGTAACAAAAACATTGTGATGTTTTTCTGTTTTAATGTGATAACGAGTTAGAGAATTAGAGATGGAATTTATCTGATGAACGATGAATAATTTCTCTCCAACGATGAAATTTTATGAATCCTAACGTGGAGAAGACACCATGGATAATGGATCCAAGACCAGAGATTGATAAATTCCAATGACTTCGTACGGATCGACACCAACAAAGAACCTTCTCCATGTAGGGGCAAGTTGTGATCTTGATTTCCCCATTCTTAATTCTAAAACCATAAACACGGATCAACCCATGAATATGTTGATCCACAGATAATTTTATCTTGTAGTAGGGTGCTTAACAAGGGGTTTTAATTGGGGTTACATTATTTTTTTAATCCTGAACCACCCCTTGTTTTAAACTCTAACAGGGAGGGTGAGGGTAGATAAGAACAAGGCCCAAGACAGACCTACTTTGTGTGTTCTTTATGGACAAACCTACTTTGCGGATATGATGCAACCACCTGACCACATCAGATGAGGCGGCCTGTGGTGACCCACAGGCATGCAGTCCAGCATGAGACAAGGTGGCCGACATAGCTGATCATGGCACATGGAAGCCAGGCGTGCAGGCATCCGACAGATGGAGAACTATCCCACACCAACTGGCTAGGTGGGAGGTGGGTTGGACCTACAACCCAGCGGGCCGGGTCAGATCTAGACTGGTTCGAACCCGGTTTGATTCGAGTCAATCCGACCGGGATAGGACAGACCCGGACACAACCGACCCCCTGTCCAAGAAAATGGTCATGTATTTCAAACTGGGCATCCGATTGATGAGCCATTGCGGCATTGGAACCCTCGCAACAAGGCGGTTCATTTATCATACTCTAAGGAGGCTTTCATGGAAGTTTAAATGTGATGAATGGCATGAGGAGTGGATTCTCCCAGAATCAAGTGAGCTACATACTAGAATCACGTGGATGGTTGAGACGCGAGACTATTAATGAGTGGATTCAAGTGACCCTGTAAGACTAGAAGACAAGTGACCCTGTGTGGATCAGCTCCAAGTGACCCTATGTTGATCAGTTACCAACAACCCTATGTGGATCAGCTACCACCAACCCTATTTAGATCTACTACCAATGACCCTCTGTGGATCATCTACCAGTGAAACTATATGAATCAACTCTATGTGACACTCTGTGGATTAGCTACAAGTTGCCTTATGTGGACCAACTATGATGGAATAAGTGAGAAGTGGCTCCAAGTGACCTAGGAGACCCACGGTACTCATGAGGTGTGAGTACCCCAGTAGTCCAAGGTGTTCAGTGTTGCAACTAGTGGTCTTTCTTTATATACTCTAGATTATACCTACGTGTGTTGACTCATAGTGTACTTGGTGTACTCTCCGTAGTGGTGTGCTTAGTGTACTCAACTCAGTGGTGTACTTATAGTACTTGGCGTACTTTCCCCAGTGGTGTACTTAGTGTACATGGTGTACTCTCCTCAATGGTGTACATAGTTTACTTGGTGGACTCTCATCAGTGGTGTACTTAGTGTACTTGGAATACTCTCCTCAGTGGTGTACTTGGTGTACGTGGTGTACACTCCTCGATGGTGTGCTAATAGTACCTTGTATATACTCTCCTTTTTGGTCTTTCCTTTGTGATTTGTGGTCCCTACTGAGTATTGTGTTACTCACCCCTGCACGAGATTTTCCCGCATTTGTCATGTCCCATGCAGGTGATCAACGCTTCGATGGAAACCCAGGTGGTCCAGGACCAGGTGGTGCTTAGTGAGATTGGACAGACAAGTGCTTCGATGGAGACCGTGGTTGTCGAGGATGAGGTGGTGCTCAGTGATATGGGACAGAAGGGCGTACTACTACAGATATAGGTATATACCCTTCACCTACCCATAAGGTAGGTTCGTGAGTGGATGGACATGGGCAATTGTACTTTCCATTGTGGTTTTGGGCTTGTATTCTAGCACCTTTGTACTTTCCTTTGTGGTTTTCGGAATGTATTTTGGCACCTATATAATTTCAGTTTTTGTTGTGATCATGTGTATAGGTTTAAAAGAAAATGTATTCCTTTTTGGGATATTCCTTCTTGGTGCTAGTTGGTAGCCCCTATCCTTTGGAAGGAAGGCTTGGGGTTAGTCACAGCAAGGGACCTAGGGGATAGGTCGTGAAAAAAATCCTTGAATTAAAATGATTCCAAATAAAGGATCTCTATAATGAATGAAGAAATTAAATCCGTAAGTAAACACCATCACTAGTATAAAGTGGATAGAATTCCCAATGCTAAGGTCATTTGGTGTAAATGGATTTACAAGATAAATAAAGATTACACAGATGAAAACAAAATCCAATTCAATGCCAAATAAGTTTCCAAGGGTTACCTTCAAAGAGTGGGTATTGATTATGTTGATATTTTTTCACTAGTTATTAATCATTATTATATAAAACTGCTTCTTTATTTTATTTCATTTGACATCTTTTTTATAAAAAATTAGATATAAAATGTGCCTTCTTACATGGTGACCTTAATGAGAAATTGTACATAAAACCTCTTGATGGTCATCAAAAGGAGTTCAAACCTTATAATGTTATTCTTTTAAATAAATCAACGAATAATTTAAAATAATAATATAGACAATGATATAGGAAATTTTACGCTTTTATATTAGATGACCAATTTAAGAGGATCCAACAAGATGCATGTTTTTAATATAAATGTGTTAAAATTTGTATGCTTTACCAACCACTTTATATAGATACTATTTTGGTAATGTGAAATAATATGAAGCTCATTAATTATATCAATTCCCAATTGAATGATGTTTTTTAGATAAAATATTTAGGAGAATAAAATTAGATTTTATGTATAGAAACTATAAGGTAGAGAACTAATAAACAGTTATACTTGTCCCAAAATGATTATATTGTGAAATTCCTAAAATGTTACATCATTAAAAACATAAATCCAGTTAATGTTACTTTTGGTGAACATGTTAAATTCTCATTAACTTGATCCCTTACTTCTCCTATAGACATTGATTATATGTCAATGATCCCTTATGCCAATATTGTTGGCATCCTGATGTACTTTATGATTTTCACTAGTCCAGACATAACTTTTTTTATTTTTGCTCTTAGTAGACCCATGTCCAATCCAAGGAAACCTCATTAGCATGCCCTAAAATGGTTAATTACATATGTTTCACATAAAACTAACCTGTATTGGGTTTTTTTTGAAATATAAGTAATGATGAACTAATTGTTGGATATTTATATGTTGATTATATAGTGAATATGGATACCAAAAAGTTACTTACTGGATATGTCTTCATTTCTTATTGAGAAACCATATATTGTAAATGCAAAATGAAATTTGTTGTTTCTCTTTCATCTAGTAAATCTAAGTATATTTCCTTGAAAAAATATATCAAGGAGGACTTATGATTAAAGGGTTTGGTTTCAAAACTTAATTCACACAATATTGTTATTTCAGTTTTTTATGATTGTCAATTAGCTTTTAATTTTTTTAAAAAAGAATATTTTTCATGTAAATCAGAACACATAGGTATTAAGTTATATTTTATTAGAGATATCATTGAATCAGGAACCATATGCATCAATAATATACATACTGATAATAACAAAGCTGATAGTTCGAATAAAGTTGTGGTTTTATCAAAAATCAAGTATTGTTTTGATAGATTGAATTTGCATTCTATTTTATGATAATAGGTAGAATAACATCTCTAATTTAAATTGAAATTGGGGTAAATTTGTGAGTTTAAGGGGATTTTATTTATAATTTTTGTTTTTTAATATATCTACTATTTATACTTTGTTATAAATGCATGAAAAAGTTCTTTTAATTTTTTATAATTATATTTTTTTATTATACTCAAATTTTATTCAATATTTTTAAGTTTTAACCTTACATAAGGTCTTCAATACCTTTATGTGGTTTGGGGTGACCTTACATGCACTTTGATTCATTGGTTATTCCCTTATGTGAGGAACACATTGCCTTTATGTAACATGGTTATCCGTTACATGAGGTCCAAAATAACATTACATGGAGTTCGATTACCCTTACATGTGGTTCCCATTACCTTTACATGGCCTAACTATACCCTTATGTGAGGCCCTTATTACTCTTACGTGGGTATTACCCTTACGTGAATACCCATACATGGGTGTTACCTTTTCATGAGTTCCCTTACATGGGTGTTACCCTTATGTGATTACCCTAACATGGGTTATACCCTTACACATTTACCTTTACGTAGCATAACCCATTTTGATTTTTTATGTGGGTTCTTTTGTATTTCAATGGTCTTTACGGCATGTTTTGATTGGATTGGAATTTAGGATAGCCTGTGTGGTTTTTGGGAGATTTGATAACCCCCTATGGTCTCATTCTTCAGTATTCAATTGATTCTCCCATCCTAGTTTTCTATGGTTCATAGTGTGGAAAAACCCTAGCGGTTCTTCATCTAGTTCTTCATAGAAGATCAGATTTCTGACCTACCTTCGTCAACTAGAGTTGTTTCTGCTCCATTAATGGTGGAGATCATCGAGGTATCTTCACTGAGAAGAAGTTTGGCCTCTTATTCCTGGTCTTGGATCCACTTAGAGAGTTCCTAGAATATCAAAAATAATATGTCTTCAAGAGGGATGTATGAAAAGTGATTTGAATTGTTGGATAGTAAAACTATCCAGTGTTGTAATTAATTTCAAATCCCCTTTTTACTTTTCATCAAAGTAGTTTAGTTTTAAGATCTCAGTTTGATATTGGATTTTTGTGAGGATGTACCCTTAATGTTGTCTCCAACAACATGTTGTGCATCCTCCTCGTGGGGACACTAAGTGGTAGTGTCCAATCTTCTATTAAGATGGATTTATTTAAAAATAAATTTTTTTAAATAGTGAGTTGGTATATGAATTATGAGTATTAAATTACTTTTTTAGAATAATGTGTTATAAAATGCATAAAAATATTATTTTATAATTAAAAAATAAATGTTTTTTTGTGTTTCATGTATATACATATTGTTTTTTTATATATAAACATAACAAAATTTTAGACAATAAACTATTTTTTTATTTAATTTTAATTTCATGAGAGTATTATTATATTTAACATTCAATGTTCGAATCACATTTCTCATTTTTAGCATTTGAATAATAATATATTAGTAATAAAATATTTTATTAATTATAATAAATTATTAATAATTAATAATACTATAATGATTAATAATAATGATAAATAATAATTAATTAAACATTTCTATTAATAATAAATTATTATAAGTTAATGTAAGTATGTGAAGTTAAAAATAAAACCAAACAATATATGCACTCTACAGATTTCAGAACTAGTGCTTAGCACTAAAAATAGAAATTGTCAATGCTAAAAGGTTCTAACAACATTAGTTCCCTAAAAATCCCACAACCATTATTAGTGCTAAAAAACATTAATTCGACCCATGAATAAATTTTTTAATTTTATTATTAATTATTAATTATACTATTAGTCAATAATAATATTTTGAATTATTAATTACATTTTTATTTAATAATTTATATAAATTATACTGTTAATTACGAAATATATTAATGATATTATAAGTTCTTAATTATCATAATTACTTAAATAGTTGTTAATAATTACATCATTAATTACAAATATTTTAATTACATTATTAATCATTAATTGTACTATAAATGGTATTATAATTTATTAATCATGTTAATTAATTATTTTTTATTATTTATTAATATAATTAGTTACATTTATTTTATTATTAGTTATTACAACTTGCACACCAACCATGAACGTGGTTCACGGCTTCTATCAGGGATCTTCGTTCATGATTCTTATGACTCCTTTTGCGAAATATGCATCATTTTACAAAAATTTTAAAGAAAACAGAGACTGTTTTCTTGGTTTTGAAAACATGGAACATGTTTTGAACTAAAATGACACTATTATATTGAAAATAAACACTTTGAATCATACCAAACACATTGTGTGTCATATTGACAAGCGAATGATTACTACATGCTGTAATTGAAATATGTATCATTGTATTAAATATTCAATACAATTAGAACTCGTTTTATCTATTTCGGCTATATGAATCATGTTTTAGAATAAAATGACACTTTTTCATTGAAAACACACACTTTGAGTCACACCAACCACATCATGTGTCAAATTAATGTGTGGTAAATTAAAAATGAATTTTAGATCATTTTATTAAAGTGTGAAGACAATCCAAGATCATTTTCTCAGTTTTGGCTATGTGAATCGTATTTCAGACTAAAATGGAACTTTTATATTGAAAACATGCACTTTGAGTCATACCATGTAAATCATGTGTCATATTGAGGTGTGTTCAATTACCAAACATAAAAATAAATTATAGGTCATTTTCCTAAAGTATAAAGAAAATCTGAGTTCATTTTCGTAGTTTTGTCAATTTGAATCGTGTTTCAGACTAAAATTACACTATTATTTTAAAACCATGTACATTGAGGCATACCATCCACAACGCGTGTCATATTGTTGTGTGGTCGATTCATGCACATTAAAAATAAATTATAGATTTTTTCCATAAGTATGAAGACAATACGATCATGTATACTCAATTTTCGTTATGTGAATTAAGTTTTAGACTAAAATGACAATTTTATATTGAAAACAATAAATTTGAGTTAAATCGGGCACATCATGTGTTGGATTAGAATATGGTTAATTCCTACTCATAAAAAAAGAATTATGGATCATTTTTTTATATTATCAATATGATTGAAGCTTATTTTCTTGGATTGTGATATGTGAATTTTGTTTTAGAGTAAAATGAAAATTGTATTGAAAACATGAACTTTGAGTCATACTAGCCACATCATGTTTTATTTTGACATGAAGTCAATTCCTAAATGTTAAAAAATATTTATCAATCATTGACTTAAAGTATAAAAATATTCCAAGCTCGTTTTATTGGTTTTGTCTATGTGAATAATGTTTTAGGCTAAAATGACACCTTTTTAGCATGAAAACAAGCATTTTGAGACGTGTTGGCCACATCATATGTTAGATTTACATTTAGTCATTTCATACATGTCAGAAAAAGTATTGATCCTTAAACAAACTTATTAAGACAATATGATCTTGTTTTCTTGGTTTTATCTATGTGGCATGTGTTTTAGAGTAAAATGAGACTTTTTAATGTGAAAACACGCACTTCGAGTCATACTGGACACATCATGGGTCAAATTAAAATGCAGTTGATTCGTACAGACGAAATTTAAATTATGTATTTTTTTATTAAATTATAAAGATAATTTAAACTTGTTTTATTGGTTTTTGATTTGTGATGCATGTTTTAGATTAAAACGAATCTTTTTTAATGTGAAAATATGCACATTGAGATGTACCAGTCACATCATGTTTCAAGTTGTTGTGAGGTTGATTCCAATACATCAAAAATGAATTGTTGGTCATTTTCATAATGTATCAAGACAATTAGATCTAATTTTATCATTTTGGATTATATGAATCTTGTTTTAGACTAAAATGACACTTTTATATTGAAAACATGCACTTTGAGTGATATCATCCACATCATGTGTTGGATTGATTTAATGTAAATTCATACATGTAAAAATTAATTATGAATCATTTTCCTAAATTATCAATACAACCTGATCACATTTTAGCATTTTTTTTGTGATGTGAGTCACGTTTTAGAAGAAAATGACACTTTTATATTGAAAACAAGCATTTTGAGTCATACCATCCACGTAGTGTTTCATATTGATGTGTAGTCAATTAATATAGTTCAAAAAATAATTATGTACTATTGATCTAAATTTGAAAGAAAACCTGAGATTGTTTTCTTTGTTTTTTCTATGTGAATCATGTTTTAGAAAAAATGATTCTTATATTAAAAACATGCACTTTACGTCATATCGGCTTCATCATGTGTCATATTAATGTCTGTTCAATTCATATACATAAAAATTATTTAAAAATCATTTTCATTAAGAATCATGACAATATGAGGTTTTTTCTTGATTTTGGCTATGTGATGCATGTTTTAGAGTAAAACAACACATTTTTCTTGTAAAAACACACACTTTAAGGCATACTAACAACGTTGTATGTAAGATTGTTGTTAGGAAAATTCTAAAAAATAAAACAAAAATTATGGATCATTTTACAAAATTATGAACACAATATGTGATTATTATCATGGTTTCTGATATGGGAAACATGTTTTATAATAAAATGATACTTTTATACGGAAAATAGAAATTTTGAGTCATACTGGCCACATCGTGTATCAGATTGACATGTTGTAAATTCCTACATGCCATAAATAAATTATATATCATTTTAATATAGTATAATGGAAATCTAAGATCATTTTCTAAATTTTGGCTATGTGAATCATGTTTTATACTAAAATGAAATTTTATATTGATGACATGCACTTTGAGTCATACAAATCACAAAGTATGTTAGTTTGAAGTGTGGAAAATTCATAAACATAAATAGTGAATTATGGAACATTTTACTATAATATCAAGACAATATTTTCTCATTTTATTATTTTTGGATATCTACAATGTGCTTCATACTTAAATGACACTATTTTATTGAAAACATGTTATTTGAGACATATTGGCCACACTGTGTTTCAGATTGAAATACGATCTATTTATAAACACTAAAAATTAATTGTGGATCATTTTCCTAATGTATCAACAAAATACGATATATTTTTCTTATTTTTCGATACATAAATCGTGTTTTAGTTTAGAATTACACTATTATATTGAAAACATACACATTGAGTCATACCAGCCACATAGTGTGTTGGATTGATGTGAAATCGATTAATAGAAGTCACAAATGAATTATGTATTTTTTCATGAAGTATAAAGATAATACAATCTCATTTTATTTGTCTTAGTTATGTGAATTGTGATTGAGACTAAAATGCAAATTATATTGGAAACACAAACCTTTAGTCATACAGGTTACATCATGTGTTGAATTGATGTGAGGTCTATTCTTACACATCAAAAATGAATTATGGACCATTTTTCTAAAATATAATGACAATCCAAGCTCGTTTGAACAATTTTGGTTATATGATGTATGTTTTAGAGTAAAATGACACTTTTTAATGTGAAAACACACACTTTGAATTATACTAGCGACGTCATGTTTTAGATGGATGTGTGATCAAAAACTACACATCAAAATTGGGTTATGGATTACTTTCCTAAAGTATCAAGATAATATGATCTCATTTTCTCAGTTTTGGCTACGTGAATCATGTTTTATACTAAAATGACATTTTTTATTGAAAACATCCACATTGAGTCATACCAGCCACATTGTGAGTTATATTGATGTGTGGTTAATTCCTACATGTAAAAAATGGATTATGGATCATTTTAATAATGTATAAATACATTATGATATTGTTCTCTTGGTTTATTCTCTGTAAATCATTTTTTATTGTAAAATGAAACTTATATTGAAAACATTCACTTTGAGTCATACCAGCCACATCATGTGTTAGATTGATGTGAGGTAAATTCTTACACCTAAAAAATAAACTATGTATCATTATCATAAATTAACAAGATAGTACGAGTTCATTTTCTCAGTTTTTTCTATGTGAATTATGTTTAGACTAAAAAGGAAACTTATTGAAAACTTGAACTTTGAGTCATTCCATGCACATCATGAGTTAGATTGAATTATTTTACATTAATACACATCATAAATGAATTATGGATCATTTTACAAAAGTGTCAAGATTATCCAATATTATTTTCTCATATTTGGCTATGTGGATCATGTTTTAGACTAAAATGAAACTTTTATATTGAAAAAAATCACTTCGAGTCATATCATCCATGTCATGTGTCAGATTGATGTGAGGTCAATTCATGAACATTAAAAATTAATTATGTATCATTTTCCTACCATATCAAGATAATCCAACCACTTTTTATCAATTTTGGATATATGATTTTTTTGGTAGACTAAAATGACATTTTTTAATATGAGAAGACACTTGGAGACCCACTGATCAAGTTGTGTGTAAAATTGATGTGCGTTCAAATAATAATGATCTCTAAAAAAAATCACAAACATAATTGGTAATTGTATAAAATTGATGTTATCAAACATTCATACACCACATTCTCTACTCACTCATCTAAAAACAAATCTACATCATCTTTTGAGTACATAGACTCTCAAAAAACTTGGTGGTACTGAGAAAATATAGATAAAAAATTATTAAAGAATATTCTAAATGAAATTTTAATAACCTTCAAAAGTATATATTCGGGGATTCTAGTTTGTTTATGGTATATGATGTATTTCTTATATTTAAAAGTGTAATATGCATAATATTTTTTGTTATTTTGTTTTAGATAATGAAAAAACATTTACCAAAATAAGTAATTTTATTTGAAATTAATTAGCTTCTTATGTTTAGTCACTAACCTCATACCATGATTTAGATGATATTTATAGATCACCCTATCATAACAAAATTCTTGTTAAAACATGAAATAAAATATATAATTTGATGTTTATCTATAAAATGTTGATTTCAGTGCATTAAAAAATTCACAGTGGACTTCGTGTGGGGTCAATTTGCTAGAAATTCATTCTTTGGATCCAAAAAAATTTTGGGTTTCCAAATTGAATGTGATGAGCATCCAATGCTTAATAAAGAAAAAAACAAAAAAGTAATGAAAAAAATTAAAATATATTTTATATGATTATATTGTAGAGTTTTATCCTAGTATTTTATGAATCATGAGGAGTCTAAAATATATTGTCTTCATTTCAAATTCCATGATTAGTTCATCTTTTTTTTTTAATTTTTTTCATTTCTAAATTAACTTCTGGCATAAAAATAATAACAAGATTAATAAGTCTAAATTTTTCTTCATAGGTTTTCCCTTTATATAGTAGTAATATATTTTCCTATAGAAAATTGAATAGTCATTAATTGTAATGAACATAGTAAATATTTTTTTGGAAAAATATATTGTGAAAATGTACCTCATGTATACATTCATAACCAAGACTCCCACCCATTCAAGATTGATAATTTAATTTATACTCTCGAGACCAATCACATATGTAATGGCATCTCATATTCAATGTAGGAAAAAAATTTCATGATTTAATGTTGTATCTTCAGGAACATGTAATGTTAATATATACCGAAGTGAAACATGTGGGGTGAAGGTACTCTTGGAAGGTATTTTTGATTTCTTGGTAAATCCACTAAATTTTTTTGATCCTACATTTCATTTATCCATTATTTTTTCCATCTGTAATACCATACCTCATATCATAAATTTTTTCTTCAACTATTAAAGTATTTTCATTTGAATTATTTTTTAAGGAAATACCTCAATGTAAGATCATATTTCTGTTTGAGTTGAGAATTCCAAAGGATTTTTTAATATTAAGTATGATGGACAATCCAATTTTAAAACTGAGATCTAGAATGAAATTCTAAGGGATTTATCACCATTAATTTTTCTTTTTTGATGTGGTTTGAGACTTAGGAGGTGTATTAAAATCCTAAAGAACTCTCATGAGATTTGGACTTCAAAATCTCAATTTCAAGAGAAAACACACTGGGGCTCATGGTTAGCACATTTTTGGTGCTAACTATGCACCCCAAACCATGTGGACAATTTTTTATGGCTCATGTTCTGTTTAAACAATGTGAGTGGCTTAGAAAACCATGTGGTTTTTAATAGAGATACATTGGTATATCTGTTGTTGTCACATAGTTTGTCAAACCATGTGATGTAAACATACGAAGTGGGGCGTGTTTTAAAGAGTGAGTCTACATGGTTTGTACATGGTTTCCTAAACTATGAACCTCGTTAGAAGGGAAATATTTTTAATATCACCCATCCACCCTCTAAAGTTTTCTACCCCATTTTTCCTCACTCATTTTCCCAGCACCACTTCTTATTTGCGTGCCTCTCCCTTCCTCAAAGTGAAAAATCCTTCATTATTAGACTGAATTAGACATCATTACTTGTGAACAAGATCCACTGGTGACTCTACCCATTATCTAGATTCCTTTTTTAGTTTCTTTTATTGTTAAGATTTCTCATTTAGTTTTTGTGGGTAACACCCTATTTTCAAGAATTTTGTTTGGTTCTCCAATTTCTTCCATTATAGCTTGATCCAGGGGTTGATACATGATGAGGGAAGCTTCATGAGCGTAATTTAGGTGGTCTATATGATTTTCGATAAAATTATTTCCTATTATAAGTTGTGTTGTTGTTTTTTAGGCTGGTAATTCTGATTATTGCACCTAAAATTTAAAATTCCTTTAAATTTATGCCTAGGGACTAACCTAGATGTAGTAAATTCTTCCCTCACGCCATAGGATGTTGAAAACCTCAACTAGGACCTATCCATAGGTCGACTTTAACTTAACACCCATGAAAAAAAATTATTAAACTAAGACACCACTTAAGGTGTGTTTGGATTGTGACTTGATAAATCTCCATCTTTTTAGCATCTCGATTAAAGTACGCTCTACTCTTATCATTCACGATTTTTTTTCTTTGTGTTATAGGGATTTTAGAGGTAAAACTATTGTTTTACAGGGGACTACACTTTTAAAGGGAATGATTAAGGTGTGGAGAGGATGGTTGTGTTCTAGGAGAGTTGGCTACACCATGGAGTCTTGGGAAGGTTCTGCATAGCTGCAACATGGTCAATGAAGCAATGTCATGGAGTTTAGGTGGTGGGTTTTGGGTACCACTACCATTTACAGCTTGGTTTCACCATAGATTAGAGGCTATGATGTAGTTATTATATTCGTTTGAGCTCTATAGAATGGAGGAATAGGTTGTAGTGTAAAGTCCCGTGGGGGTGAGTTTTATAGTTCATACAATTTGGGGGTAGCTCTGGTGTGGAGTATAGGATATAGCATAGACTTATAATGGGTAAATAGAATTTGGGAGAAATATATACTATATAATTCGGATTATAGTTGGATTGGGGTGATTTGAGAATACTATTTTGGTATATACCATATTCTTTGGTAAATTGTGGCATGTAGAGGGGTTCTGCACTGTGTCCTGGTAAAGTTGCGCCTTGGTGTCAAGGGTTATGTCGTTGTCTTATGTTTTCCAGATTGGGTATAAAAACCCAAATCCCTTCAAATCCAATCACTCTTCCTTCCATTTTCTTGATTCTTGGGAGACCCAAGTGTGTACCAAGGAGGTATTCCAACCACTTTTATTTTTATTCCAACCCCAAACTTGGTACATTGGTCCTTGGTGGTTTAGGGTGCGTTCCTTCTTTATTTTTCTCTATGTTATCTCTATTATTCATCCAAGTAAGGTTTTTGGCTTGGGATTTTTTGGTTTAGGAATTTCTATATATTGGGGTTGATATAGGATGTTGTATTTTAGGTTTATCGATGAGTTTCCCTTTCTATTTCGGTGTGTGGATCCCAACATGGGTGGTGTCCGACTTGAGTTTGAGGTTGGTGGTTCCATCTATACCCTATGACAGTTGAACTCTAATTTCTATTGGTTTCATAAATTTTTTTCTAAATGATTTTTCATTATTTTGTGTTTTTGTATTTGTGGGTGTAAATGGGTTTTTGAGAATAGGTGGGTTTCACACTCATTTTGTTAGAACTATGTTGACTTTTAAAGCACTATGAAATTGATTGTGAAATATATTTTCATAGAATGTTTTTCTGAATAATGGGTGTTTAAAATATCATTGTGATCCATGCAATACCTTTGAAATGATTTGATAAAATAAATTGCATGGTATCCTTTGGTACTTATGTGGAAGGTGTAGTGGTAGGAATTTTATTTTGATAGTGTAAGAGAGTTCACATTATGGGTTGTTCTTCCATTCCATGATCAAGATTAATTTGGATCTATGACATGATTGAAATGTAAGGATGGGTCAATTTATACGGTGTTCCTATGTTCATTATACCTTAATTCATGGGTTCTAGGTACTTGTAGTGTGCACTACTCATAACTAATGTATGAGTGAACTAGCTAGTCTGACTATGTGTTATCCTTGGTGTATTTTACCATTGTGGTTTGGATTTTTACTATTTTCGATTTGATAAAAATTTTTTGATAAATTTTATTGTTTATTAGAAATTATAGTTTCAAAACATTTTACCCAAATTTGTTTTATATCTTTAGAAAAAAGGGTAACTGTTTTCCATGATTTTGATATAAAACTATTTTAAATATTATCAAGCCTTGTTTTGTTTTATATTGAGTATATTTATATTATTAAATAGATAATTGATATAGAAATCATGGATGGGATCATTCTAATCCTATTATATCAAACCCTACACATTCCTTTGGGAATGTATCAAACTTATATAGACTTTTGATATGAAAAAAGGCATGGTGTCATAGTGAGGCGGTGAGGTTCATGTTAGCTGGGTTTGGGATGTTTGTGGTGAAATGGTGGGACATTTCTTATAAATCATATGGAGCAGTTTTTTATTGTTTTTTCACTTTTTTATTGTTGGCCATGTAACTTGGGGTTTGGTTTATCTACTTTCAAGTTGATTTGATACCATTGGTTTTCTTTGTTTAAGGAATATATCTTTATAGTTATTTCTTCTTCTATTCATTCTACCAGTATATGTTCTATATATATTGTTTTAGTTTGGGAGAAATAATTCCTTCATATTTATGATTGATTCTAGGGTGCTATTTTTCATCCCATAGGGATCTGGAATATCCATTGGGTTAGTAGTGAATCAGTTTGGGTACCAGTTATTGGAGGGTATCCAAGGTTGATTCATTAGAAGATGGTATCAAAGAGTGGTTATGCTTAGATTTGGGATGATAATAGATATTATATAGTATTTTTGGTACATGAGGGGTAGGTTTCTGTGAGTTAATATTTAAATATTATTATAAAGAGCCTTAAGTCACCATGATATGTTGAGTTGTATATCTCATCTGTTGGGTTTTGACCTTGATCTTAGTTTTTACATATGAATTTTTGGTTTAAACTAATATTATTCTATTGTATGGTAATTGTATTCTGTTTTTGGTATGTAGAGAAATGCCTCTATGATTTATTACGAGGGTTCTATAGGAGTGTACAATGAAATATTACTTTAAAGAGAAACCCACTATAGATCAGTTGCTTCTAGATGTTGTCATTCAAATAGTTCATGTCATGGACCAGAATGTAACACTAGTGTATAACCCAACTCCTGTGGTACATCTAGAGGATAGAGGAGAAAGGGAGTGACCTCTAGATTTATTACAAGAGAAACCCCCATTATTTAGGGGTACGAATGAACCTCCAGAGGTATGGTAATAGATGTATAAGATCAATTGGGTCTTCAACTTCTTAGAAACATCTGAGGCTATCAAGGTGAAGTGTGTAACATTCAGACGCGAGTGTATCGACAAGTGGTGGTTGGATTCCATGGTATAAGAAAATCCGTATGTGATCTTGGATTGAAAGGGTTTAAAGATCATATTCTTTCATTTTTTCTTCCTAGAGTCTCTAATTATAGAAAATTCCTTATAGTTCCTCTCATTTCATTAAATAATGATCCCAATTTCGTAGTACACCAATAATTTTATAAAGCTAGTTTTTTTTCTCAGGAGGTGGTGATGAATGCCAAATTGAGAGCTCAAAAAAACATTTAGAGTTTGAAACAAGATATGAGATTTTAGGTATATATGCTGAATGTTACCACCTATACTTACATGTTATATATGAAAATGATGACAGAGATGAATATGGCAGGAAATATTGGCTCTTTTGGTTGCTCTATTCCTCCCAATAATGGTTTTAGTAGCACATAGGGGAAGAAGAGGAAGTTGAATTATAATTATAGGGGTAGTATAGGTGGTTCTTAACAAAATGTCTCCTATAACACATCATTTTGTAGCCAGTGTTGTGCCCATAACATTCCATTAGCGTTTTAATGAAGGGAACACCAGGAATACTTGTCACACAACCTTGAATTTATGTAATGCTTATGGCTTCTAAGGCTACATAACTTTTTATTTCTAGGATATGTATTTTCCCTATTGTGATCAAGGATATTTGGGTCCAAAGTAAATTTTGGCATAGTCATATTCTTCAATGTCTATAGGGATCTACCCCTAAGATTCATGAGAGAAGAAACTTCATGTAGTGGATATGTTTTTGGGGGATATTGATGCGAGGACAACAATAGTGAGATGTAATGTTTTTTCATATCTTCTATAAAAATGATTTATTTGATACTGTTTCCTCACACTCATTTATATTTTTCTATTTTATTGATATGGAAAAAATTACAATAGAGCTCATGTCTTTTATTTTGGAGCTAGTGATGCCTATTCGGATGAGGAAAGAGTATGGGTTTTGATGTTCATCTAGTTCTTTATTGATAGTTGATGTGGAGTTGACCTGATATTTCCTGTTCCTCAATATAGATATATTTTATGTCATCATCAAAATGTATTAGCATGTTTCTCATCATTATGTGATTTATTATTATTATTATTGTGATTTTTCTTTGCTACCAATGGGATTTCTTACCTGTTTCAGTGAGAGTGGGATTCAAGGTCTGGTCTTGCATGACTTTTCCACTAAAATAATAGAAGTTTTTCTAAAACCATTACAATTTATCCTAATGATGTTTACTATTTTTGAGATCTTCCCATAGTTATTAGGAACTTCTGAAATGTATTCTAAGATTATTTTTCTGGTCTACCTCCAGATATGGATGTATAGTTCAAAATTTATCTACTATTAGGTATGAAATCGATCTTGATACACTCTAATCATATGGAACTTGTAGAGATGAAAGAGATGAAGATCTAGATAAATGATTTAATTGAGAAAGGTATTGTTTGACCTAGAGTTTTTCTATGTGATTTCCTTATTCTCTTTTCGAAGAATACAGTTGGTTCACTTTGATTGTGTGTGGACTATCAAAAGTTGAACAAGGATATAATTAATAATAAGCACCCTTTTCTCGTGGGGATGACTTTTTTGATTGTTTATAGGAGGGAACGTGGTTTTTTAAATTTGATCTTTGGTCAAGTTATCATCAACTTAGAGTTTCAGAGTTGATATATTGAAGAATTCTTCTAAGAGTATGTAAATCTATTATAAATATCATATGATGCATTTTGGTCTAACTAATACTCCTACAATTTTTATGAATTTAATGTAACAGATATTTCATCAGTATCTTTACTCCTTTATTATTATATTCATGGATGATATCATAGATTATTCAAGATATGAGTACAAGCATGAGAACCATATGAGTCTTTTTTTGGAAATCTTTAGGAGACACTGACTTTATGGAAATATTTTTAAATATAGTTTCTGGATCTAAGAAGTGAATTTATTAAAACACATGATTTATGAGCGTATAATTTTAATTGATCCAAATAAAGTGATGGTTTTATTTTTATGGGAATAACCACAAAACATCTTTACTATATAGATCTTCTTAGGTATGGATGGATACTATCAATGGTTCATAAATTATTTCTTGAAATTTGTGTCACTTTTGACTTATCATACAAAGAAATCGGTGAAGTTCATATGGGATGTTATATTTCAGACATCTTTTGATGAATTTAAATATATTCTTACATTATTTACTATTATGATATTACCTAATCTTGGTATGGTGTATATCATATATTTTGATAACTATGGTGCTAGTTTAGATTGCATACTTATGCGGGATGATCACATTATAGCCTATGAATCTCATTAGATTTGATCACATGAGAAGAATTACCCCACTTTTGATTTAGATATTTCTATAGTTATACATGCACTTAAATGTTGGAGTCACATTCTTTTTAGAGAGAGGTTCAAGCTATTTTTTAAACATAAGACTCTGAGTTATATCTTCTCTCAGAAATACTTGAATATTTTATATTGAGTGGGTGGAATACCTCTAGAAATTCAACTTCAACATCACTTACACCTCAGAGAACGTTAATGTCATTTCATATACTCTCAGTCAGAAAGTTCCACTGCATGCTATTTTAAAATCAAAAAATATGTAGATCCTGATGGGGATTTTCACTCAGTTGCATCCAGATATGTAGGAGGATGGTATAAGTATGGTTCTAAGAAGTTATCAATTATCACCATCTCTCCTTGAGTCTATTCTGTAGGTTAAGTAGCAGTATGATGAGTTCAATGGATTTTGGGAAACCTTATACTATGGGGAGACTATTTCTAGTTGGACTCTCCCTTTTTTGGTATACTATGTTTTGGGGATCATTTTTTCATCCCAGCATATGGTTGTGCCCAATTTACCCAAGAAATATGGTAAAAGAGGTAATTTGTAGTAAAAAATGGGTTATTGAATCCATAGGGACTGAAGAAGTAACCTTTATACACTCAAAGAGGTCAATAGAGGTTTTGGCTATAGAGTGGACAACTATTTTGATTTATTTTATTTGATAAAATTGTGATTTAATTTGAAGAAGAAAACAAACAAAATGAATTGAATTAAAACAATTAATGTTGGGGGGTTGATTCTAGGTTTTTTCTTGGAGTGAATTGGATGAATTTCATTTCTTCGAAAATTTCATATCGCTTATTCAAGATGTATACAAACAATGAGATAATTCAAAAAAAATCATTCACCAATTTAATACCTAAAAAATTACAAGAATAATCTCTAATTCACTTATATGATCACTTTCATTATCACTCTAAGTAATTGGATTATACTATCACTTATAATGTGTCATCATTATAGTTGGTGAATACAAATAATAATGTAACTCATCAAA
Organism: Viscum album; assembly: GCA_963277665.1. Taxonomy (NCBI): domain Eukaryota; kingdom Viridiplantae; phylum Streptophyta; class Magnoliopsida; order Santalales; family Viscaceae; genus Viscum; species Viscum album. Next base: position 1,156,453,365 of record OY728165.1, on the reverse strand, counting down.
TGAAAATCTTAAAATAACGAAAATATTTAAATATTAAGTACATGAAATAAAATTTAATCCACCTCATGCAACTACCTAGGACCAAAACATAAAATTTTATCCCTCTATTGATGTTATTCTATCAATGGATGTGGCAAGTAGACTTAAAGATGTGTGATTGAAGAATAAAAAAATTAAGATAAATAAACACTCCACTATTGTGTGAATAATTCACATGTGCTAGTGTGAATAAATTTACACTTTTATTCAACAGTATCAATGTGTGAAGAAAAGTAAAATAATAATTGAAGAATAATAATTTTTATTATGAGCCTAAAATTATTGAAAAACTTACATGGAAAAAATGACTATGTGATTACAAAATTAAATCGGGAAATTACAATTGAAAGAAATACTTTGAAAGAAAGGAAAAAACATGGATTGAAATAAAAATTGGATGCTAATTACCTTCACCACAAGATACTTATATTGGTATATTATGAACCTTAGGTTCACCCAAAAACAATATTTTTCTTCCCCATTGATTTAATGAGTCAAAAAAAGGGTGAGAAAATCAAGGAAATTGGAAGTTTCAAAGTTGACTAGGAAAATCATCTAGATTCATCCCCCTTATTGACATGTGAATTTGTTACTGAATATGGATAAATTATAAGGGTTCATAGAATTAAAATATCTTAGTAAATGTTTCCTATAACATCTTACCAAATTTTAGTCCAATTAAATCATCTTTTCAGAAGTTATGGTCGAAATGGTGGGATGACTTTATGGGTGTTCATATCTAGACCACCATTTAAATTTCAACTTCAGCTACCTTTATCTCCATGAAAATGTCATAATTAGCTACAAAAATAGTTGAATAAAATTATACTCATAATTTAATATTTCTAATGATAAAATTTTAGCTACATTGGGCTTGTATTATGGGCCCCACAATTGTTTGATGTTCCGCATTATGCTTTTTCCGGAAAATTTCCGTATGCATGCTCAAAAATATTCATCATAACATGGTATTCATATATAGATCCTATAAGATAAAATATTCCAAATAAAGTGGTCAATCATATCCCAAAATATCATGTTCAAAAATTTAAAAAAATGTTTTCTACATAAAATTATTGATTGGGTCCAAATTTTCATTTTACACATGAATTGAAAAAATGTTGAGAAATGACGTTCAATTTATAAGATTCACTAAAATTTATGTTTATTAACTTTAAAAAATTTTAATATTAAGATTTAATCAATGAATATTTTCTTCTTTCAGTGGATAATCAACATCTATGAAGAATTTAGTGTTTCATTATTTTCATAGATCTTTATGTGATGTTCACCCTAACAATATGAAGACATATTATGACATGAAACATAATTTATGGTGGAAAGTTATAAAGTGTGACATCATAGATATTGTGTCTTGTTTTTACACATGCGAGTAGATATAGGCAATGTAGATGAATCCTTCTAGTATGCTCTACCCTCTTATGGTATTGGTTTGGAAATGGGATGAGGTGTCCATGGACATCATTATTATATTACTATGGAATCCCCAAGGTAAGAAGCCTATTTTGATGGTGATTGATTGATTGAAAAATCAGACCATTTTATTTCAAATAGGGACACAACTAATGTTAAATATTTGGGTAAGCTAGATGTACATGAGATAGTGAGGTTCCACGGGGTCCCCTAAACCATTGTCTCAGATAGGATTCTTGGGTTTACATCATGATTCTCATAGAGTTTCTAGGAAGCGATGTTGACTCATGTCATATTGGGCGCAATTTATCATCAATAGATAGATGATCAGATGGAGAAATCTATTCATATTCTAGAGAATAGATTTTTTCCTAAATCTAGTATTTTTTTGGACCTTGGGACATCCGTCTCAGACTATTTGAGTTTGAATATAATAATTGTTATCATTCATCAATTTAATTGTTTCCCTCCGAGGCTTTGTATGATCACCCATGCAGGCAACCTATTTATTAGGTAGAGTTGGGTGAGGATTATATTGTGGGACTAATTCTCATTCAAGATATGATGATGAGGATTCAAGATATATTTAAATTATTGGTCTTAGTTCAGAGTCAATGTAAATATTATACATATCATTGACATCATCCCTTGGATTTTTTCATTGGCAACTGAGTTGGCTTGAATGTTTCTTCATGGCTGGGTGACTATCATCTTGGAAAATAAGGGATGTTAGATCTGAGATTTTTTGGACTATTTGAGGTAACTGAGTGGCTTGGAAGGATACTTATCAATTGGAATTTTTTATTTATTTGATGTGTATCCCATATTTTTTCACATATCTCATCTCAATAAATACCATCACAGTCCCTCTCATGTTTTGAGTTGGTAGGATATTAAATAAGATCCAGATGTTTCCATTGTGGAGAAATCAGTGGAGATCATTGATTCTCAAATAAAATTCTTGCATGGGAAGTCTATCTAATTGGTCAAAGAATTATGGCAGCATGGATCAGATTCTAATGAGACATGAGAGAATGAATCATTGGTGAGTTAGTAGTGGATTCACCTCTTCCTAAAAAATATTTATTCTACATGACTTCTCGAGGATAGAATGTCTTATGGTGGGTATAATTGTAACATCTTGATTAAGTTATGCACTCCCCTTTTTATTCAAGAGTTTTTATTTCAATTTATAGGGGTTTTAGAGGTAAAAATTTATTTTTTTAATGGGAGTTAGACATTGAAGGGAGAAGTTACAACATGGAACGGTTTGATATGTCTTAGGTGATCCAACTACACTAGGGAGTCTCATCCTGGTTATGTGTGGTGACGGCATGGTCAATTTAGCTGAAATGAGGAGTATGAGAGGTAGTTTTTGGGGTTTACTACTATTTTTTGCATGATTGAACCATGGAGAATAAGATACGGTGTAATAATTTTGTTTGATTGTGCTCTACAATGTGGATTTAGAGGTCGTGGAATGGAGTCCCTTGGGGGTGAGTTTCTTAGTTCTTCCATTTTGGAGGGTGTTGTGGTGCGGTGTATAGTGTCACGACCCTCCTCCACCAAGATGAGAGAAGGGACAGTAGGTTGCTAGAACCTTCCTTCTTCAAGTTAAAGGAGAGATAATGACCCCTGAGACCCGCCTTCAATAGGTCCCGGAGTGGCGACTACCACCAAGGGTATAGAATGACACATAAGATGGAAGGCATTACCCGTTTTGTTTAATAGGATTGGGAGATAAGATAGTAATTCCCAACAACACCAATGGTTGAAGAACATGTAAAGCCCAAACAAACCATTCTCATATGCATGTTCCAAAAGTACATAATACAAATTTAAAAGAAAACCCCAAAAGGAAGTACTAAAAAGAAAAACAACAATAGAAAATATCCCAACATCTGAACTAGCATGATCCTACACGATCCCTGATATCCTCCTGGAAACCTGAAAATATTTTTATACATGTAGGGTGAGCATACAAATATACTCAGTAGGGAAAACCAAAAGCTCTCGTGCACAAGTGGGGAGGCATTCTAATGCCCCATGAGAAAAGAGTTAACCCAAAACACCTAGCAAGGAAAACTACCCACCCAAGCCTCACAAAGGCACACTCCCCAAATAACGCAAGTCAAGAAATATAATAGTAATAACAAATTGATGTTTGGGTACCTCGTGCCACTTCCCCACTGGTTATTGAAGAAATCCTATGCATCGAACCTCTCCTGCCATTCTCACTACAGTTCCAATTCCACACCTCAACCGCACACACCTGGGCCACAACCAGTCATCCTACCCACAAAAACCTAGGCCACAACAACCACCTGTAACCATGCTTGCAAACTCCTGGGCCAGAACAACTACTGCCATGCCTGAAGATACCTAGGCCTCATCCCCAAGACACTTGGGAAACAACCTGCCCGCACACACATGGCCAAACTACCACAACTACCTTACCCAAATAACCTTTGGATATAATGGACCTCATGCCATTACATCCTTCCAAATGAGTCTTGGTATATTCGGGAAATGGAGTAGAAAAGGATCTAATAACCAACCACTCATTTTTGGGAAAAACACCCTCGCCCATGAAATGGGGGTGTTCCGTATTAAGTGCTCAACATGGGTTGGGTGCGAATAATAAGCATAAAAACTACAATTATATGTATAGGTAAAAAACACTCATCCCATCCTAGGGTTCCAAAACCAACCTAAGCACAAACTCCTTCATTACTATTCATTCATAAAGGAGAGGCACAACACTCATAGCCAAGTCACAACTCATTCCCAAAACCAATTCCCCATTGAAACCTATCTTTTTTTCATGATGAGGTTACTCCATTTAAGTAAATTCTGCATTATTGGGAAACTAATAGGAATAACCACTGCCCAAGACAACAACTGAAGTAAAACAGCCAAACATCAATTTAAGCATTCACACCCGGTTCTCTTGTAATGTTACAACAAAAAAAGGGGTATGCGAGATCCCTCGAAGTACTGGAACCAAACCAAGCCCCAAGATACAACCCCACATGGCCTCAGATCCACAACCAACAACTATATAATGACAGAGGATCCCATCCCCATCCACATCACCCCATAAGCATCGAGCAGAACAAACAGAAATGCCACCAAGACAGAGCAAGGAAGTCGCCAGACTCAAGTACATCATTCATTATGTTTTCTTCTTTCTGTTTGGTTAACCTGGGTGATCACACAATGGTTTTTGTTTACTGGACATTCATTTAATCGGCCGAGTTTATGTGATTAAACAAATTCCCATGTTGGACCCATTCAATCATCAAAGAATATGGAGGTTCATTAATGCACAGATAAAGACCACCAACGACCAAGATTTTTAGTGGGAAAAGGCCCACACAATTCATACTATAAATAATCAAGGGTAAGGAAATATAGTAGAAACATTGATCACACCCTCACTAACATTCGTTAAAAGTATGTTTTTTATCATCATTGATGTTTGGTTTCATCAATCCCGTACAAACAACAGCATACCCTCCCCTCATGATACACAGTAAATATAGACGAAGGAAAACCCTACTTGGATGATCAAAGATCTATGTTTCTCTCGATGCGCCAAGAACTTGGGATACACAACTTGAAGGGGGGAGTGTCCGGGACTCCAAGGATGAGAAATAGGGGATCCAGAACATGCGCACCACTTGCCTCAAGAAGGGAACTCCAAACCCTCCAAGGGAATAGTGAACCCGTCCAAGAAGAAGAAAAGGAAGAAAGCTCGTGCGATAAAAAGATGAGCCTGAGATTTATTGTATATCAAGATCCTAGACAGATTTAAAGGCGGATCGTGGTTTTACCACGTAGTTGGGTGGTTACACATTACTATATTAATTATTATTTAATAACTATCATTGTTAAAAGGTGGTAACAACTGTGACTTTAAAGGATTTTATATAAATCGAGGGGAACGTTACATGGACACACAGCTGGGTCCGTTGTGGGTCGCCCCACTCTTAGGAATTTAAACATTTATTATGGGGATAAAAACGGCCCTGAACCATTTCAAAAAGGTTAAAAGTGTTTAAAAGTAGAGTTACGGGAAAAACTATAGAATAAAAACTCAACAAGGCTGTGTGACACTGATCGTGTCGCACCGATCGGTGACACATCGATCGTTCGCACCGATCGGTGACTCGCCGATCATGTCACACCGATCGGTGAGACACTGATCGGTGACACACCAATTGTATTACACCGATCGCATCACACCGATCATGTCACACTAATCAGTCGCACACCAATTGGTCCCACCGATCAGTGACACACCGATCGTGTCACACCGATCGGTCCCACACCGATTGGTCGCACTGGTCGGTGTCAAACCGATCCATCGCACAGCGATCGGTGACACACCGATCGCATCCCACCGATCGATTGCACCGATCGGTGACACGACGATCGTGTCTCACCGATCGGTGAGACAGGGATCGGTGAAACACCAATCGTGTCACACTGATCGCATCACACCGATCGGTCACACTGATCGGTGACACACCGATCGTGTCATACCGATCAGTTGCACACCGATTGGTCGCACCGATCAGTGTCACACTGATCCGTCGCACACCGATCGATGACACACCTATTTTGTCCCACCGATCGGTGACATTGTTTGGTGACACACCGATCATGTCACACAGATCGGTCGCACACCGATCGGTTGCACCGATTGATGAAATGACGATCGTGTCACACTGATCATGACACACCGATTGGTCGCACTTATCGGTGACACACCGATCATGTCACACCGATCAGTAGTACACCAAAATGACATCCTACCACCGAGACGTCACCCATAGGATCTGGAATTTGTCAAAGGGATGGACCATGAGGGTCTGGGCCATTACATTAGATACCGCTCGAACTATTCTCATCCTTGAGAATAAAAGCTAAACCTGAAGAGGAGAGAGGGGTCTGAACCACCCCCCCCCCTTGAAAGATACCTCATGGGGACAAACCACCCCAAATAGCCCTGCTGAACTAAAGGTCCATATTTTCACGACACACGGTTTCAGGAATTCCTTCTTCCATTTCAAGATATTATCCGCTTTGGGTGGAACTGACTCACTCTCACGGGTTTAATCGCATCCACTTTAATACATCTTGATTAGGGATCAAGTCCTCCCCTCCCCACCTATTAGTAATTTTCATAACATTCGCAAGTTAGGGAAACATAACATCTCATAATCCAACAAGGTCAGCATTACATCACAGACAAGTACAAAACGAAATGGAACAAAACTCAAAACTGCTCTGGGTATTGGGTGCACATATGTGCCTCCCATTCCCAGGTACTCACCTTGAGCCCACCATGACTCCATAACACACAAACCAAAGGGATAGTTCATCCATATACCATCTTCTCCTCTCGATCCTTGATCCTCACCGGTCTTTATACAAACATTGTGTCGGCCTCGATATCTAGCTTTCTCCAGTCGAGGACGTGTGAATCATCGTGTAGATACCATCGGAGTTGTGAAAAATGGAATACGTCATGCATTCTCAGTAGTGGTGGTGGTAGCGCTAGCTGATAAGACACTTCACCGACCCACCAAAGTACTTCAAAAGGTCTGATGAACCTAGGAGAAAGCTTACTCCCCCTATCAAACCTATGTTTCCCACGCTAAGGGGAGACCTTCAGGAATACGTGGTCCCCGACATCGAACTCTAAGGGTCTCCTCCTATTATCGGCGTATGACTTCTGTCAGTCCTGAGATGCCTTCATCCTCTCCCATATAAGGTAAACCTTCTTATTCATGCTCTGCACCACTTCCAGGCCAAGAACACCTACTTCCCTAACCTCGGTCCAGCATACGGGGGAGCGACATGGCATTTCATACAAAGCTTCGAACAGATCCATGCTAATGGTAGTGTGATAGATATATTTGTAGGCAAACTCTACCAGAGGCAATATCCGCACCCACGATCCCCCAGAGTCTAGAATACATGCTCGTAGAATATCCTCCATTTTTTGGATTGTGCACTCTGTCTGTCTATCTATCTAGGGGTGGAAAGAAGTACTAAGACGTCGCTGGGTGTCAAAATCATGCTGCAATCCTCTCCAGAATCATGAGGTAAACTGTGCATCCCTATAAGAGACTATGGACCTCGGAACTCCATGCAACTGCATCACCTCATCCTTGTACCTCAATGTTAAGGCATCCACTACACCCGACTCCTTGATCTCTAGAAAGTGAGATGATTTCATCAACCGGTCCATCACTACCCAGATAGCATCACAACATCCTTGAACATTGGATAGTCCTATGAAGAAATCCATCGAGATGTCATCCCCCTTCCACTCAAGGACACCTAAATGTTGTAACAGACCGCCTGGAACACGGTGTTCAACCATCACCTACTGACACACTAAGTACCTGGCCATGAATTCTACCACCGCCCGCTTTACCTCGAGCCACCAAAACTGACTCCTCGGACCTTGGAACATCTTGGAAACTCTCGGGTGTACCGCTAGGGGTGAGTTGTAGAACTCGCCAAGAACTATCTCACTCATCATCTCTGTAACAAACAAATTCCCTTGGAAAAGCATCTGATTCTGAGCATCCTTCATCCACCCTTATAGAGCATCACCTTGGTTAACCCAGTAACGCATAACTTCACTCTATATGTCTCCCCACTGAGACTACTCCACCTGTCGTAGGAGAGAGGATTGCACTGTCATCTGAAATATATAACTTCTACCACCATCCTCCCTCATATCTAGGTGTCGGGAAGCCAAATCCTCTATTGACATACATGAATCTACCAACTCTCGAACAACATTCTTCTGTGACATCCTGCTCAAGGCATCTTCCACCGCATTCCCTTTTCCGGAGGTGTAGGAAATATCTAAGTCGTAGTCCTAAAGGACCTCTATCCACCTTCACTACCGTATGTTTAGGTCCTATTAGGAGAAGATATACTTCAAGCTTTTGGGATCTGTGAAGACCACGAAGCTCTCCCCAATGAGGTAATGCCGCCACATCCTTAGTGCGAACACAATAGACAAAAGATCCCGGTCGTGCGTGGCATAGTAACACTCATGGGGATGTAACTGTCTAGAGACATTAGAGATTACCCCTTGTTGTTGAATCATCACACACCCGAGGCCTTGTCCTAAAGCATCATAGAACACCTCATATGCTACCCCATCTTCTAGAAACCTCAGAACCGGGGCACTAACCAACTTCCCCTTCAGATAGATGAAGGCTTCCGTGCACTTCCCACTTTTCACAGAAGCCTGGTCCTTCTTGGTCAATGCTATCAAAGGTACTTCAACTCAGGAGAAGTTGGGCATGATCCTATGGTAGTAACCTACCAGACCTAGGAAACTATGAATTTCTGTCACACTCTTAGGTGCTGCCCAAAAAACAACAGCCTCGACCATTTATGGGTCCACTGTTATTCCCTGCTTGGACACCACGTGCCCAAGAAAGTGCACTTATCGCGTCTAGAACTTTCACTTGGACAATTTCCCATAAATTTTGAGCCGTCGAAGGACCTATAAAACTATTCTTAGGTTTTCATCTTGATCCTCCTCTAACCTTGTGTAGATCAGGATGTCTCCAATAAACATGAATATGAACCGATCCAGGTATTCCCGAATGATGGTGTTCATGAGTCCCATGCACACAGCTGGTGAATTCATAACACCGAACGACATGACTACAAACTCAACGTGTTCATTCCTACACCTGAAGGTAGTCTTTGAGATGTCTCCCTCCCTCACCCTCAACTGGTGATATCCAGACCATAGATCGATCATAGAGAACCAACCTGCTCCCCTCAACTGGTCAAAGAGATTGTCTATCCTCAGGAGAGGGAAACAGTTCTTGACCGTTACCTGATTCAGTCTCCGGTAGTCTATGCATAGCCTGAGACCACCATCTACCTTCTTTGCGAACAAGACAAGAGCACCCCAAGGTAACGCACTTGGTCGAACAAAACCCTTCTTAATTAGATCGTCAATATGAATCAGCAACTCCCGCAACTCCGAATTCTCCATCCAATAGGGAGCCATCGAAATTGGATGGGCACCAGGTTGCAAGTCTATCCCGAACTCATATCATGTCGAGTGGGTAGAGTAGACACTTATTCAGGGAAGACGCCCATAAAATCACTGAAAATCCCTGGGACTTCTACCATTTTTGTATCCAATGACTCCACTGATAGTTCATCTAACATGGAAATGAGGGGCTCCTCCTTCCTGCTGATTTTCTGGCAACCCCGCTCGCTAAATAAAGGTACACATCGGCCGCCCAAATCCGAAAACACGATCCTTCCTCAGAAGCAGTTAATGATGGCACATACCGAGAACAACCAATCAATGCCTATTATGACATCATATGGTTGTATCTGTAACATTAGAATATCCATGATAGACTGATGTGGCCATATCATCAGTCCACATCCTTGGAAAACATAAAAAAAGTCGGTCTGACTACCAACTAGCATGCTCAACACCAGGGGCACTGGAAGTCTCTCGGCGTCTAATCCCAGAGCACAGGCCAAACTGGGTGCATGAAAGGAGTGAGAATCTCTTTTATTGAACAAGGTATAAGAATGATTAATAAACAAGCTAATCGTACCTCGAACAACTTCTGGCCCTACTAGAACTGCTGACTCTGCGGCATGCAACTGCCCATGCCTAGCTCCTTTGCCTCTCGGCTGTCGACCACCTCCCGGACCATGCCCTGGTCAAGGTCCTTGAGGGCCACCCTGGGGTCGGCCTCCTGCCGCCCCGTCTGGTCTCAGAGGGGCAGAAGCTTATTGCCCCTACTGCTGCTGCTGAAAGGGCCTAGCTAGAAATGATTGCTGCTGAGGTGGGCATTAAACCTGCCCACCCCCACTCTATTGCACTCTTTCTGAGCACTGATTTTGAATGTTACCATGACTTCCACAGACAAATCATCTTGGTCCTGGGCCCGAAAGGAAAGGGAGAGGACCAGGAGATCAGAACTGGAACTGATGAGGCATACTCCCTACTAGTCGAAATCTAGAGGGCCCTGATGCTGGAGGCCTGCTGTTAACGGCCTTCCCTTTTGACGAGCCCAACTGGATTCCCTCTCGCGATACACCTCCTAGTATGTGCATTCTCTCCACCACTTCATCCTTCTTTTGGACCTCCATGTATGTTGATAAGGTGAAGGGAGTAACAGAATACTAAATAGATGGTCGAAGTGCCTCTTCCAAACGTCTTTACCGAGAATCCTCATCTGGAAAGAGATCCAAAGCAAAGTAGAGGAGATCCTTGAACATGATCCGCAACTCTCTCACTGACGTGATCCCCTGCTTGAGGGAGAGAAGATCCTTCCTCTTCAAATCCTTTATCATGGAAGAGAGAAATTCTGCCCAGAACACCATCTTGAAGTCATCCCATGTAACTTTAGCCTCCCTCTTCTCCCCAAGATAAAGCGTCCACCACTGACACGCTGGTCCCAACATCTAGCTTACAACCAGAGGAACCCAGTATTCCATCGGGGCCTGGATCAAGCTAAAATCTATCACCAGCTCCTCTAGCCAACACTCTATCTTCATTTCTGGGATGCTACCCTTGTACTTCCTGAGGGTTTTCTGCTGAAAGGCATGAATCATCCTCTTCCACTGATTTTCCACCTCCACTCAATCATCCATCTGTTGATCTACCAAATCAACCTCTAGGGCCTCGATCACTCGCACTACCCTTGGTCGTCATCCGGATTCCATAGCTGCAAGGTAAAAAAGGAATGCCTAAGCCTGAGTAGTGCAGACGATTGATTTTAAATTTCTATAGACCTATTATTCATTTTAAAACCCCCAAATACCCCTGAAACATAGGAACACAAGTCATTATGATGCATGTACATTCCCAAGGGTCTCAACCCTATAATCAGTGTAGCGTTACTTGGTTGTTCGGTAGGCCCAGAGTCCTTGCATCGGATCATGGGGGGCCCTAAAATCCCATGTCTTAGCCGATCATCCCTAGCATATTTCACGCACCAAGATCACCCACATTGTTGCCCTACCATCCCATGAAATCCTCATTGTGCCTAACCCTAGACTCCATCCTATCTCTCAACATCACTTCCTCTGATACCATTCTGTCATGACCCACCTCCACCAAGATGAGAGAAGTGACAACAGGTTTCCAGACCCTTCCTTCTTCAAGTGGAAGGAGAGATAATGACCCCCAATAGCCACATTCAATAGGTCCTGGAGTGGTGACTAGCACCAAGGGTATAGAACGACACATAAGATGGAAGGCATTACCCTTTTTGTTTAATAGGATCGGGAGATAAGATAGTAATTACCAACAACACCAAAGGTGGATGTACAAGTAAATCCAAAACAAACCATTCTCATATGCATGTTCTAAAATTAGATAATACAGAAGTAAAAGAAAACCCCAAAAGGAAGTACCAAAAAGAAAAACAGCAACAGAAACTGTCCCAACGTCTGAACTAGCATGATCCAAAATGTTCCCTGAAGTCATCTTGGAAACCTGAGAATAGTTTTATACATGTAGGGTGAGCATACAAGTATAATCAGAAGGGAAAACCAAAATCTCTCCTGCACAAGTGGGGAGGAATTCTAATGCCCCATGAGAAAAGAGATAACCCAAAACACCTAGCAAGGAAAACTTTCCACCCATGCCTCACCAAGGCATACTCCCCAAATAATTCAAGTCAAGAAATATAATAGTAATAAAAAATCAATGTTTGGGTACCCCGCGCCACTTCCCTGCTGTTTATTGAAGACATCCTACGCATCAAACCTCTCCCACCATTCTCACCGCAGTCCCACTACCACACTCTGCCCACAGACACTTGGGCCACAACCACACATCCCACTCGCAAACACCAGTTCCACAACAACCACGTGAAACCACGCCCACAAACACATGGGCCAGAACAACTACTGCCATGCTCGAAGACACATGGGCCTCATCCCAAAGACACTTAGGAAACAACCTGCCTGCAAACACCTGGGCCAACCACCACAACTACCCGGCCCGAAGTTCCTTGTGCTATAATGGACCTCAGGCCATCACAACCAGCCTGATGAGTCTTGGTCTATTCGGGAAAGGGATATTAAAATGAGATTATAACCTTCCACTCATAGGAGTGTTGGAAAAAACACCCTCCCCCATGAAATGGGGGGGGGGGGGGGTCGGCACTAAGTGCTCAACATGGGTGGGGTGCGAATAAGAAGCATAAAAACCAAAATTATATGTATAGGTAACAAGAACTCATCCCAACCTAGGGTTCCAAAACCTACCTAAGCACAAACACCCTCTTTACTATTCATTCGTAAAAGAAAGGCACAACACTCACAGCCAAGTCACAACTCATTCCCAAAACCAATTCCCCATTGAACTATTTATTTTTTTCATGTTATGGTTACTCCATTTAGATAAATTCTTCAATACTGGGAAACTAACAGGCCTAACAACTCACCAACACAAAAAATGAAGGAAAACATCCAACCATCAATGTAAGAATTCACACCCGATTATCTTGTAAGGTAACAACAACAGAAGGGATCTGTGAGATCCCTCGAAGTATTGGAACCAAACCAAGCCCCCAAATAAATCCCCACATGGCCTCAAATCCACATCTAAAGACCGTATAATGACATAGGATCCCATCCCCATCCATATCACCCCTAAGCATCGAGAAGAAAAAATATGCATGCCACCAAGACAGAGAAAAGAAGTCTCCATACTCAAGTACATCATTCACTATGTTTTCTTCTTTCTGTTTGGTTAACCGGGGTGATCACACAAGGATTGTTGTTCACTGTACATTCATTTAATCAGCCTAGTTTACGTGATTAACCAAATTCCCATGTTGGATCCATTCAATCATCACAAAAGACAGAGCTTCATTAATGCACAAAGAAATACAACCAACAGCCTTGATTTGCAGTGGGAATAGGCCTTAACAATTCACAACATAAATAATCAAGGGTATGAAAATATAGCAGAAACATCGATCACACCCTCTCTGACATTATTTAAAAGTTAGTTTGTTGTCTTCCATAATTTTTGGTTTCATCCAACCTATAGAAACAATATCATACCCTCCCTGCATAATACACAGTAAAGAGAGATAAAGGAAAACGCTGCTTGGATGATCAAAGATCGATGTTTCTCTCGGTGTGCCAATAACTAAGGATGTGCAACTTGCATGAGAGGAGCATCTGGGACTCTAAGGATGATCATTAAGGGCCCCATCACACTCACACCACTTTCCTCGGAAAGGGAAATCCAAATGCTCCACGAGAAGAGCGAACCCGGCCAAGAAGAAGAAAAGGAGGAAAGCTCGAGCGATAAAATGATGAGTCAAGGCGTTACTGGATATCAATATCTTCGGCGGGTGTAAAGGAGGATTGTGGTTTCACCATGCGGTTGGGTGGTTACACATGACGGGAATAATTGTTATTTAATAACTCTCATCGTGAAAAGGTGGTAACAACTGTGACTTTAACGGATTTTATATAAATAGAGGGGAACGTTACATAGACACACTGTTGGGTCCATTGAGGTTCTCCCCATTCTTAGGAATTTAAACATTGATTATGGGGATAAACAGCCTTGAACCATTTCAAAAAGGATAAAAGGGTTTAAAAGTAGTGTTACGGGAAAAAATATAGAATAAAAACTCAACAAGGCTGCGTGACACTGATCGTGTCGCACCGATCGATGACACACCGATCGGTCACACCGATCGGTGACATGCCGATCGTGTCACACCGATTGGTGACACACTGATCATGTCACACCGATCATTTCCCACCGATCGGTCGCACATCGATTGGTCACAACTATTGGTGACACACCGATCGTGTCACACTGATCGTGACACTCTAATCAGTTGAACCAATCGGTGACATGTCGATCATGTCACACCGATCAGTTGTACACCAAAATGACGTCCTACCAATGAGACATCACCCTTTGGATCTGTAATTTAGAAAAGGGATGGACCATGATGGTCTGGGAAATTACAAATAGGATTCTCCTTATCCTTGTAGTGTGTAAATAAGATATGAGGGGTAACTTTACTGTGGAATTTAGAGACTAGTTATACCGAGGGTGACTATGGTGTAATTTTTTGGGTTACGCCATATTATTAAGTGTATTGTAGTGTGGATACGGGTTATGTACCATTTTTTGGAAATGGAATTCCATGGTATTGTGGGATACATCATAAACTTATGTTCTTGAGACTAGTTATAAAACCCAAAATACCTTTGAATCCAATCAATCTTCCTACTTTTTACAATGATTCTTTGGCGACACAAGTGTGTCCCAAGGAGTTCTTTTGGACCCTTTTGATTGGCTTCTTACCCCAAACTTAATCGATTAGTCCTTAGTGTTTTATTGTGAGTTCCTTATTTCTTTATCCCATTTTTTTTTCATTTTATTCATCCCAGAAATGTTGTTGCCTTGTGATTCATTGGTTTCGGTATTTCTATAGCAGGTTACTGATTTGGTTCATGATGTTCTGGGTTGATTGAAGAGTTTCCCTTTCTCTTTTACTGTGTGGATCTCATTGTGGGTGGTGTGTGACCTGAGTTTGAGGTAGGTGGTTATATCTCTAGCCTATGAAAGTTGAACCATAATTTTACTTGGTTTCATAATTTTTTTATAAATTATTTGTAATGATTTTATGTTTTTGGTTTTTTGGGAAAATATGGTTCCCCCATTATTTTGGTAAAAATGGTTATTTTTAAAGCATTGTGAAATGGATTGCGAATAAGTTTTCAAAATGGTTTTGATTGAAAAAGGGTGTTTTGATCCATGTAATCCAATTAAAATGATTTGATAAAAGCATCACAAGATAGCCTTGGGTACTTAGGTGGAAGTTTTAGTATTAAGACTTATATTTTTATATTGTAAGGGAATTCACTTATGGGGTGTTCTTCTATTCCTAAATCTGGATTCATTAGGCTCTAGGACTTGATTAACTCAAAAAGAGGGTTTACTTTTTGGGGTATTCCGCTATTCTCTAGAAATTAATTCATGAGTTATAGTGGATTTTAGTTCACCCTAGTTAATTGATGTATGAGTGACCTAGTTAACCTAGTTGTGAGTTTTCATAAGAGTATTTAACCACTGTTCTTTGGATATTTACTATTTTGGATTTTATATACCTGTTTTGATCAATGTAACTAGTAATTAGAAATTATTATTTGAAAATTTTTTACAAGGATTTATTTTAGGACTATGGAAAATGGGACTATTTACCATGCTTTTGATATAAAAACATTTTACTAATTATGATGCCCTAATTTGTTTTAAATTGAGAATATTTGGATTGTTTTGTAAATATTTTATATTGAACACCTAGGTGGGATCCTATTATGCATGTTAGCTCACATTATTCACATTCCCATAGGAATATGTAGACCTTGTATTGAATTTTGATTCGGGAAAAGACAACGTGTCATAGTGAGGTGATGTGGTTCATGTCATATTCATATGGGTAGTTTGTGGTGAGATGGTGAGATGTTTCCCACATATGACGTGAAGTAGTGGTTTCTTTTTTTTTCTCCTTGTTGGTTTTTATATGTTTAACTTAGAGTTTGTCTAGTTTCATATTGTTTCACTATCATTGGTTTTTTTATTATGGAAATTATTTTTCATTATTTCTTATATTGTTATTTCCAGGCTCACTCGTTATAGCTTATCTGATGGGTGGGCCCAGATAGCGTCGGGTGAGCTCGATATAGCTTTTATAATGGTTTCTTCAAGATATAACTTTAATATAATGGGTAATGATAATGTTCTCTGGATAATAATTTTAGATTTCGATAGTATGGTTATTCCATTTGCAGGGGTTCTGTAAGTGTTTTATAAAGATGATGTCCCAAGATGCCAACATGTTTTTTATGAAATGGGTTATAAATGTTTCCCTATTATCAAGATTGATATCATATGGGTCATGATTATTGATTCCGATGATTCGTCCCTTTTTTAATGCCTTATTTAAGGTTTTCTTGTTTGATGATCTCAGTATTGATGGGTATGAATATTATTAAGTTATTCTTAGGAACATAGATTATGTCATCATACTCTTATGTTCTTATAATTATCCTTGATGACATTCAATCGTTAATGCTTACATTTAGCCTTAATGAGAATTTGAGCTCACCCTTATTATGTTTCATCTTCCCCAGGTTATAAAGATTGAGGATGAACATATTATTCCTAGAAGGGTTTTAGATGGATGATAATGATTACTTAATGTGAAATAAGAAAAGCTGGGTTATGTGGGATAAATGATCATTTAAGGAAAAGAGTATTGGTTATGTAAGAGTTGATTGTAATTCTATAAAATTATAAACCTAAAGGTTCCTTGAGAATGTGATTGAATTCAATTTTTTCCATTTGATGTTGTAAGTTTTGGATGGAAAAAATTGGGTCATCTTCATCGATATCAAAGCCAGAAATGTAAAATTTATGATTTTAGCACCGGATCTGAGATTGCGGGTTGAGGGCCGTTATAAATATGGTGTTAAAATTATTCATACAATGTCATTCATTCTTTATGATATATCCATGAGATACCATATGATATGACAAGGCAGTGGCTATGAAATCCTTATATCATAGACAATGATATGCTAAAACCAAAATATTCAAAATGTAATTAGATTATATATGTCGTATAATATAACATCGCTAAATTGTATACTATGATATAGAACGCTATGGTATATCTCTAGCAGATAAGGGTTCAAACCATGATGATAGTTTTATGGTCATGATTTTAATGTCATGACAATGGGTCAGAAACAAGAACCAAAGTTACCTATAGACATAGATTTTAAATTGCGTTCAAAGGGTACCTATTGTCATAGTTTGATCAAGTCTATGACTATAGGTTTTCCCTGATGGTTCTGGTAACCATAGTTTCCAAAAATATGATGGTCGGTTACCGTCACAGTTTTAGAGGCTATTGTCATGGTTTAAAACTAAGATAATAGTCATTTTTCCTAATAGTGTTATAAAGTTATTCTTAATTGCAGAGAAGTTGGTGCGGTCATGAAATGGTGGGGGGACAAAATTATCATATTAGAGTGGTGAGAGGACAACCACAATGAATGGTGGGTTTGTGTTGGATGTGACAAGTTAGAGAAATATAAAATTTAAGAACATTTTCAAGCTCTAGTTTTGTTGTATCAGTACGCATTTCAAGCCCTTGGTTTTCTTCAGGTTTTATTTATATGTGAATTTCATAAATATGAATGTTAGAGTGTTCATTAAAATTTTTTAATCAATTTTTATTTAATTCAACACTTTCATAATATGTGTCAATGGAAACTATATTTTTTTACCATTTTCAACGAAATGGTAATAGATGATAAATTTTAGTATCTTATAAAAATTTCAGTTACAGCTACAAACAGAAACACCTGACGTAATAAAGAAAACCGTAGAAATAAATAGGCCCGACGACACAACCCCATGACCTGTGACCCCAACCCCTCACTCGTGTGCCACCCCACCCGCATGTAGGGGCACTTTTAGTATCTTATAAAACCCATATATCACTATAATTCTTTTAAATGATAACATTTAGTACATTATATTAGTCGTTCTAAAAGTGATAAATGTTTTAATAATTTTTTATTAGTTAGTATTGTAAAAGTAATAATAAATGAAAAATTAGGACTGGCCCAGTCAATCTTGTTGCCCGATATGAATTATAAAAATGTTTCCCTTAATATATGGGTGCTTAAAGGATTAGACTAGAATAGGCCACATCAAATTCCACAGTTTACGGACCTAAATTTATAATCCCATTTAAAATCACATTACATGGGAGCTTCAAAAAATAAGATCATTCTGTATGCATATCAGTGAACATGTTGGCCCAATTGATATTAAAAATGTAAAAGAAACAAATATATATATATATATATATGTTAGGTTCACCCATATTTCATGATAAACTACTAAATAATTTTCAAATAAGGCATTAAATTATATAGAAACAACTTTCTTCTATAAATTTCAATTGAACATAAACAAGGGAAAATGACCATTTTTTCTAAAAGAACAAAACTATAAATTTTTATAACCATTTAGACCACTTCAAAACAAATCAAAAAAGGCATTAATGTTTGTAATAACATATCTATTAGTCCTTTAAAATACATGAAAATATGTCTAGGAATATAAATAAAATCATCTAAAATCAATACCTAATCAATTATACACTATCAACTTAAATTAGTGCCAAAAGATGACTTAAATAATACAGTTTTTTTATCTTTTATTTGTGAATAGTAATTTCTAAACATAGGTCAATAGTGTTTTATATAAAAAAATAATAATTGGACTTTCTATCCATGAAAAAAATATAAAATAATTAAACTAAGAAATTAATAATAATAAGAAAATAAAAATGATAATTAAAAAATGATTATAAAAAACATTAATTACCATTGGACACATTACAAATTTCAATTGAGGTGCACAAATTGCAATTGAGACGGGAATATAACTAATGAATCCACAATTCAGATAATTTCTGAATATTAAACAAAACAATTAATAAAAATAAAGAAATAAAAATGATAATTAATAATTTATTATCAAAAAACACCATAAATACTTATTGAAAAAAAGAAAATTACAATTGATATAAGAAAATTCCAAATGAGATGAGCCTGCCACCAATGAATGAAAAATTTATATTTTTGGTCGAAGTAGTTTACTCGAGAGGGGAGGGGTGAATTGAGTAACTATAAAAATTTCTGTTACAAAGATATTATTTTAAAAGAAATTGTTTTCCACAAAAATAGATATATCCTAGTTAATCAAGGTTATATTGTTATAATAGTTTTAATATTTAAACAACTTATTATAAGATTGATTAATTCCCAGTAATCTTAATATGTATTATTAATATTACTTTTGAAGTTATCCTACTAAGAAAAACCAATTATAAATTCATTCCAAGACTAACTGTCAAAGTGAAATTAGAGTATTTTGGATTATGCAATAAAGTAGTAAAACAAAGATGACTAAATTTAAATAGCACAACAGATATGAAACAAGTGGTTCAGTCTGAATCCGAGACCTAATCCACTCCACTTGGTGATCACATGCCACCAAGTAGTTTATATATATAAACTTTGATCCACACCCTGAATCGGGGTTAACAATAGTACACAGACTATCCCGATCACACAGAGACCTCATCCATAGTTTTCATGGGTAATCAAAATAATAAACAGGCCACACAGGGACCTCTTACAGATTTGACATGGGTAAACAAGAGTATAAATAGTTTGGTCTTAGGATTTAGAAATCCTTCAGTTTAGCAGAAGATTTAGTGGGTGTATGGAATATACATAGTACACACAGTGCTGAAAAGAAAGTAAAATAATCACTGAGAGAGAGTAGATATAAGTTTAGAATGCTCTAGTGATTTTAAGTGCAGCTCTAGACTCTTTTGATTAAACAGAATTTCATCTGAGTCCTTCTTCGGTTTTTGTCTTGAAAACAGAGTGTCGTGATTCAGCTTGTGTTCTTCACGAGCTTTGATAATGTGAAGGTGTTCTCTGGATTCTATTGTGCTTCGTATGTTCTTCATCGGAGTCGGAATGTATGCATGAGACAATGATTTCTTTGAAAATATTTCAATGTGTTCTTCACAGTCATGCTCATAGGCTTGTTTCTCATTCAGTATCACGCTCTATGGTTATTGGGACCACTCTACTCTTTATCTTCGAATGCATGTGTTTTTGACAAAAGGATCCATGTGTTTCATACCTCGTACCTCGTATTATGTAGTTTTTTATGAAAATGGTGTCTCTTCACACGATGTCTGAGTGCCATGGTGTGTTAGTGTCACGGTCTGAGTGTCACGGTGTCTGAGTGTCACAGTGTCTTCATTAAGGTCTCTTGATCATGGACTCTTTCTCATGGTGTCTTTCTCACTATTTCTTGCTCACAGTGTTTTGCTCACGGTGTCTTGCTCACGGTGGCTTGCATACACTGTCTTGCTCATGGTGTCCTGCTCACGGTGTATGGCTTCACGGTGTTTGTCTT
Organism: Viscum album; assembly: GCA_963277665.1. NCBI lineage: Eukaryota > Viridiplantae > Streptophyta > Magnoliopsida > Santalales > Viscaceae > Viscum > Viscum album. The sequence continues at coordinate 1,156,432,802 of OY728165.1, read as the reverse complement.
ACTGTGTCTGGTTTCACAGTGTCTTCTTATGGTGTCTGGCTTCATGGGGTCTTGTACTTAGGCATATAATATTGTTATTATTTAAACAGTAATATGCATGAAATGGATTGAGCATAAACATTATAAAGGTTGAGAAAACATGAAACATAAATACACACGATTGGATATAATTCATTGGAGTTAACTAGATTGAATGAGATTTTTTATCATTGATGAGATTTGTGATCATTAAAACATGATTAATACATGAGGAGTCCAACAATCTCCCCATTTTTGATGATCACAAATCTTGCACAGTTAATATGTAAATTAGATGAAACTATAGAGAAAATAACATATAGAAACTTATACCCCTTTTGGGATGATCAAAAAGTTGAAACAAAGAGAGGGTAAACTGTGCACATTCCATTAATAGTAAACAGTTCAGTACAAAATAAAGGAGAAATAAAAAAATAATGAAATCCCATCAAAAAATAGTAAGCACTAGTCTTTTTCAGGGATTGGCATTCTCTTTTCCTTTATCAGTAGAAGAAGAGGAATCCATAGGGGCAGTGTTTGATGTAGAAGAAGGCAGAGAGGTGGTAGATAGAGAGGGTAAAGGGATACCTTCAAAGACCGAGGGAGCCAAGGTAGGAGCAGTAGAATATCGAGGTTGTTGCTGATCAAGAATGACATGCCTGATCTGACTACGATCGTGGCCAACAGACATGGTAGTTGAGGCTAAGGAAAAAGTGAATGTATGTAGTCTAGGTCTGTGAGGTGTAGCTGCTGAAGCAACAATTTCTGTACTTTGGACATGAAGACAGGGTCAGAGAAGTTTGATGAAGTCTGCAATAATCTCTCCACCATAATACATGGATTTTTCAAAATCATCATTGTTTTCCATAAACATTTCAACAATCTGGTTAACTCTGTTAGCTTCTGGACATGGTTTTTAAAGGCTTGAGTTACAGGATGAATTCATAGATTATCTACAAGGTATTTGATGTGGTTGGTCATATAAGTCTTGGAGAAAATTTGGTTGAAATAGAATTTCACTTTCTTAGAAATCTCTTGCAGGGCATCATTTGAAATCATGGAGTGAATTTGAACAAGGTTAAGAACTATATCACTATTCTTGAAAACATCAGACAAAGAAGCCACATTAAAGCCACTGAAATCATTCTGAAGCTCTTCTTGGACTATAGATCTAAGAAATGTACTATATAATGAAGGTGTATAGGATTCACTAGAGGTATTGGATGATTTGACTACTATTGTCAGAGATTTGAGTTGATTTAGTACCTTTTGAAGACAACCAGTGTACATCAGTGAGTTTATTGAGGTTCACCACAATCTCTCTCATTTCCTTCAACAACTGTTTGTTCTTATTTCCAATCTTTTCATCAAAGGATAACAGATAAGGGTGAATTTGAGACACAACATCTCAAGAGACTTGGGAAATAGTGGGTTTTAGAGGAGCATTAACAGGTTCTAATCTTGAATGCAGCTCTTTTTTCATGTCATCCACCATTCTTCTCAGGGTTGTGAATTCATTACTGAGAAAATTATTTTCAACTTGAACTTCTTGAATCTCATGGAGAATTTTCGGTTGGATCTTCCAAATGATCATCTCCAAAAATATTGAGACATCTCTCTCACTTATATTTATCACAACACGAGGTTGGAAGTTCATAATATTCTCAACTCCGGAGAAGATAATATCTCCAAAATACTTCAAATCATCCTTCTTGACAAAGGGTAGTTGTTCAGTTAAAGGTTCAAGTGATGGAATTGGTATAGGGGTAGGGTCAGGTTCTGGTTCCTTCTCAGGGGAAAATATAGAAACCGACTTCAACTGAAACAAGGAAGTGAGATCAATCCCGGTTGCAGTAAACTACTGATACTCACTCACATCATAAAAACTAATAAATTTTTACTGAGTGTCCACAAAACTTGACTCAGTTGGATGTTATGCTTCATCAGACTCAAGATTTTGGGTTTCCTCCCCCTCAACAGGTGCTTCCTTTTCGGGATTGAGAGGCTATGAGCTTGGTCTAAATACACAGTTTCATTTCTATGTTCCCCATTCATCTCTTTTCTAGAAAATTGAAAGACTATATCCACCCTCCCTTCAGCAGAGGGTATTATTTTAGGAACAGAATGTTCCATAGGGAATTCTTCCAGATTCGCTTCGTGCATAACATGGAGTTCTTCTAGATTTTCTTCTTCCATAATAGGGATTTCTTCAAGATTTTCTTTTTGTACACCAGGGAGTTCTTCTATAACAGGCTCTACTATGGCTTTCTGCTCATATTCTGTCACACCTGAGTCTTTTTCATCCTTGGGATGGATTTCCAGATTGAAATCTTCACTAGGGGTAGGAACTCATTCTTAAACAGAAACAAGAAGAACAATAGTCCTTTCTTCTTCAATAATAACTTCTTCCCTATGAGTTACTTCAGCTTCATATTCCTCTTCTTCTAAATACTCACCAAGTTCATCTGGTTCCAAACCAAGATCAGAAATGTATTTCGTCCTTGATGGATATTCCACTAGACTAAACATCTCATAAACCTTATCATTGTCTTCCACCAACTCCTTCTTCCATGGGTTCCAATTTATCTTCATTCTCCTGATAGTGGCTTTAGAGAGATAGTACTCACAGTCCATAATCACTTCTTCATTAGGTCCAAATATGCCTTTTGCAAAAAGCATGGCTGATATTAGCCGAGAGTAGAACAGAGAGGTGGACTTTGATGTAACCTTGATCAACTCACACATATAGGGAATGATGTACTTGCACAGGTTAATCTTGTATCCATTCTTCATAAGATGAATTAAAAACACATGTTGATACTTTAATACAACAAAGTCACCTTTCATGGATGAACCATATTTTAAACAAATTTAAACAACAATCATGTTTCTCCATTGAGTTTTACAGTGATGGCCCTTCTCTTGGTTCCATTTCTGGTTTGGGGTTTCTGAGCATCTTCAAGATCAAAGAAATCAGTTGTAGGTGGAGGTTCTCTCTGATAATGATCACATATTCCATCATGAGGTATCCTAAGGAATGAATCCCATAACCTCCATGAGAAGGAGAATCTTTGGCCATTAATCTAGCTCCTCACAACAAATCTTTCACCAGAGTCAAAAGAAATTTGTGTGTACTAATAGAAATGAGCTACTAATCTGGGATAGATACGTCTGTTCTCCCTTCAGAACCATTCTAACAAGACTTGTTCACTTAACACTTTCATGAAGAGAGATTTGATAGACAAAATCCATTCGGGGAAATTTTTTTTTTCAGGAACAACACTGCAATTTACCAGGTTCAGATTCAGAGGCTCTTAGACTGTCATCTTGGGAGCAATCTTCATCTTCTTAGAGCGGCACTTCCCAGGTGTGGATGATGATGGACGTTTCTTTATTGGAATCCACTAAGGGTTCATGAGAGAGAGAGGGTTGTATGATTGAAAGGGTTAGAGACGAGTGAATTGGAGAACGTCTGGGTTAAGAACTGAGTGAATCTTTTTTTATCATTTGGGAATTCCAATCGTCACAAAAGTAAAAACGCGGGAAAGTAGAAGAGGTGAAATAAAAATTACCGTGATACGGGTTTAAATAAAATCATAAATAATTTTCACGGTGAGACAGTAAGTGAACGTCACGGTGAGACAGTGATCAGTCATCATGGTGCGACAGTATATGAACGTCACAGTGAGACAGTGAGTGAACTTTTCAGTTCACGTTACAGTGAGACAGTATGTGTCAGACCGTAAGAACAAAGTGCTATTGGTGAGACCGTAAACATGAGAGATAGTAACTGAGAGACCATAATCATGAAACATTAAAGTAAAACATCGAAAAATATTGAATAATAAGAAAAGTAAGATATTTATTTTAGATTTATCATCCCAAGATCATGTATGATGTAGTCTATTCTCTCATAATTTAATGGTTTAGTGAATATAACAGAATGTTGATATTCAGTACCAATGAATTCCATGGTGATATCACCTTTTTGAAAATGATCTCTCAAAAAGTGATGTATTACGTCAATATGTATTGTGCTAGAATGTGAAACAATATTTTTTGAGATGTTAATATCACTTGTTTTGTCTCAGTTTATTGGTACAGAATTGATATCCATAATCAAGTAAAGTGTGTTTCATCCACAAAATTTGTGCACAACAACTTCCAGTAGCTATGTATTTAGCTTCTACAGTAGATAATGCTACAAAATTTTGTTTCTTACTACATCATGATACTAATGACTTTCCTAAAAGGTGACATGTTCCAAAGGATCTATTTATATCTAACTTACAACCACTGAATTCAGCATCAGAATAACTAAGTAGTTCAAATGATTTTCCATTAGGGTAGAACTGTCCTAGATTGGGTGTATGCTTGAGGTGTTTAAAAATTCTCTTTACAGCATTTAAATGAGATTCTTTAGGATTTTCTTGAAAACGAGCACACATACGCACACTAAACATGATGTAAGAATGGATAGCAGTTATGTAGAATAAACTTCCAATAATTCCTATATAAGTAGTTTGATCAACAGATTTTCTATCTTCATCAAGATCCAACTTATAGGTGGTACTCATTGGAGTGTCACTACATTTAGTGCTATCCAATCCAAAACGTTTTAGATGATCTCTAGTGTATTTAATTTGATTTAAAACAATTCCATCATTATTTGGAATGATTTTAAATCCAAGAAAAAATTTTAGTTCACCCATTAAACTCATTTCAATTTTTTTTTGCATCATTTTAGAAAAATAAATACATAATGAATTTTTTGAAGATCCAAAAATAATATCATCTATATAGATTTTAACAACAAAAACATCATTAGAAATTAGTTTTATAATGAGAGTAGGATCATCTATTCCTTTTGTAAAACCTTTAGAAATAATAAAAGTACTCAATTTGTATAACATCCCACATTTTTATAACATAAACATTCATTACATTATACAAAACCAAGGATCTTTAAGGTTTAGTGTCTTTGAAATCAGGAACTTAAAACATGAAAATAACATAAAACATTCTTCTAATCCACTTATAAGGCTTCATAATATGTTCATATTACGTTCAATTATTGTGTCTCATATCCTAGAGACATACATCAAAGTAAAGGGTGAGAAGAAGGCCCAGTAAGGGTAAACAAGGAATCAATTTACTTGTGATATCAATAAGAACTTGAATAAAAAATAAAGACATGAGCAATGGATGTATAGGATTATCATAATGAAAAGAAATTGAAAAATAACTTGAATATTTGGCTTCAAAATTTAACTTAGACAATCATGAACATATCGCCAAGGTCCATCCCCAAGGTGTCATTTTAAATTACCAAGGTTATTCACCAAGGTATCGTTAAAATTGTAATATATAGTGGTTACATCATTACCCAATGCATTGGAGCGCTATTAGGGTGAACCCTTAAATTTTTATTTATCATCATGTGATACACATATATCATCATCAAATATTTCATACATAAACCATATATCATAAAATAAATGGGTTTCATTTCATAATTATAATTTTTTTAAAACTGCTTTTAAGACATGATCTTTATGTCATTTTAAACCCACAGAAAAGGAAAGCGGGTTTCATGTATGTAAATCCCAGAATTAAAATAGAACATTTATATATATATGTGAATAAACCTGTATAAGAAATAGCTTTTAGTATTCCCTTATTAAAATAAAAGAATTTGAGAAAAAGAAAGAGGCATTTTGAGATGAAAATTCTGCAGCATAACGACTATGTTACAGGGTTTTAGAAAACACTAAAAAGCGAGGTTATATAGGTCACCCACTCATAAATGATCCAAAAAATAGTATAGGGATATAACATAAAGGATATAAGAACATTACAATGAATTGTGATAGACATAAAATATGAAATGAAAAACATGGAGGGGAGACAAAAATAAGATTTCTCTTATGAAAATTCGGCAGCCTAATGGCGTCAATTAAAACATTAAAAAAATAAATTGAAGAGACCAAAGAGGTTCTATAATCATATGAACATAAAAAATCAGTAAGATAGATATAGAGATCATACCCTAACATAATAAAATGAACTATAAATAGTTGACATGAAAAGAGAACTAGAAAATGAGAAGGGTGAAAGAATCCCTTACAAAAATTCGGCAACCTAACGGTGCCACTTAAACATTCATAAAAGTAAATGATGAGAGAAAGAGGGGGTATCTCATCATATGAACATAAAAATTATAGTAATATGAATATAAAAGAACATCCTCCAATATAAGAACATGGAGCATAAAATATATGACATAAGAGAGTACTTGGAAAGAAGGCGAGAGGTAGGATCCCTTACCTTAAAACGTAACTCTTAAAACTCAAAGGGTTGGACCTTGGGGGCTTGGGGTCACCTTGGTAGGAATCCTTGGGAGATAAGGAGGCCCAAATATTGTTGACGACGATTTTGGAGTCGAAAGGATGAGAGAATGGCTTGGTATTGAAAGGATAAGTGAGGGGACAAGGCATTAATGGCCAAGGGACACCTCATTGGTGGTATTGGAAAAACCATGGGATTGCCCATGGTGTTTTCCCCTAGTATTGGCCACATGGGACACCTCATACCTTATCATACTATTCATAAGACGACTGTAATTATTAAATAATTATTACATCCTTAATTATGTCATTAAACACCTGAAACTCTAAACTGAAAATTCTCTATTCACTGAAAATTCAACTTTATCAGAAAAATCCCAAAATTTCACCTTAACCAAATATTGATGCTCTAATTTCAATAATAAACTTCATTTTATAAAAATAATTTTCTAAATATATTTAATTTAAATTTTTTATAAATACACTATTCACTGAAAATTCATTTTTTTCAGAAAAATACCCAAAAATTACCTTAACATAATATCGATGCTCTGAGTTAAAAAATGAACTACATTTTATAAAAATAATTTCTTAAATATTATTAATTTATTTATTAAATAAAAATCACTATTCACCTGAAAAAACTAATACTTGACTAATAATTTATGAAACAGTTATTTACCTATTTTATTTAATCACATTACTTAGTCAATGGGCCTATATTATATTAATACTTTCTCTAAGTGAGATTAATAATCCATTTGGTCACATTACTAATCCTAATCGTAGAATCACTATTCATAATTTACTATCCATCAAAAATTATGTTGATATTATTAGACTCTAAATTTCTTATTGAACATAATTGTAGAAGACAATTTTTTGAAAATCATTACACATAGTTAATTATTTAAGGTTTATATAAATATTTTCAAATATCCTTTTTCTAGAATTCATCAAAAATATGCATACTATATTTATCCGAACATTTGAAAATTTAAAAACTTCATCATAATGAGAAATTACAATTTTTATTTAAATCAAAGGATTACACAAGAAAGTTACAGTCTTCTTACATAGCCCCTTATAACCCCAGCATAGGACCTATGTGTAAGGTGCACGAAGGTGATAGAATCTAAGGGCGGCTCAGCCAACATTGCACGAGTAGTAATTTCCATTAGATTGAACTTCTCACGAAGGAGATTCCGTTCTAGCATCACACGATGAATTTGGGCTTTGGTTTGGTCTAGAGTAAAGCCCAATGGTGATACCTCCTTCCCATATACTATTATATGGGCTTCGATTGGCTCGAGACTACTAGATGAGGCCATCAAATCTTCTTTCTATATTAATTAACCAAGATCACTTGAATTTAGAGACAACAGTCACAACATTTAGTTTCCAACAATCATACTGACTAATTGTCATATAATAGTCAAAACCAATCAGTCTCATTTTATAAAATGAAAAAGTTTTGTTGAGTATGAAATGACACACAAAATAAGGAAACAATATTTATTCAAAATTTCAGGTCGTTACAATCTTCCCCCTTAAGCAATTGTGTGCTCACAATTTTTAAAATTGGGCTTGGAAATTTCATTGAAAGTCCCACATCAGAAAAAGAGTCAGTAACACTATTAATTTAAAAGAAAGAAAAAGAAGTACAAAGGTCACACGAGTTATCCCATACTAGGATTCCATGTAGGAAAAAATGTATATGGAGGAGAAAACATAGGGTCAAGTTCTGAGGGAGAGTGGTAGAAAACATGTCTAAGAAGAAGTTAACCAACAAAATGTCACAAACTTGTGATGGGTTAAACAGTCTTTGATTACCCTGTAAGAAACTTAAACCAATAAAGTTTTTGTTTTACATACCTTTTAATAATTTTGAGGAATTAATTTACTACATATAATAAAAACACAAGGAAATATATTTACCTTCAAGTAGAGTTTCATCCCCTAGTAAGTTTTCACCAAGACTAATATTTTCTCCAAACAAAGAGAATTCAAAACAACTTGGTCTCATGAAAGCAAACGAATCATCTTCTGAGAATCATGTAATCCACAAAAGAATAACTATATATCTTTAAACATTTATACCAAAAATAGAAAGCTTAAGGTAACACAAATTTTAAAAAATAATGAACCCCATAGGAAGGGAAACTACTTTATGTCTTCAAAGTTCCATGGTTCTACCAAAAGATTATCATAGACCATTCCATAAATAACTGTCTCGAATATTCCTCAAAATAAACCAAACTAAGATTGAAACCCAAATATAAGAAGGATTTGATTACATAGTCTTCCAAGATAAACATTATCGTTCATCTCCAAACAATATCAACCACTCCTAACATCTTATAAAAAAAGTAACTAACCTAAACATATTTTCCCCAAGATAGGTTAATCATTATCATAAGTAACTTAAATCACTATAAGTTCACCTTAAATTCATCGATTCTTAAAAATATTAGTCAAAATTTACTCCTCAAAGAAAATTCCATAGTAATCTATTTACCTTGATCATATAGGGTTCCCATAATAATGAACGTCTTCCAAAATAATAACCATCTTTTAATCCCCTAACCATTTTTTTCAAAAAGAATGGATTCACAACATCAACATGTGATACATAACAATAGATTTTTTACTTAATGATATAAAACCATATTAGGTAGTGACTCGATGTTCTTAGAAAACATTAAGGATATGCTCATAGAGCACAAAAAAATACAACATGACATAGACAATTATTGCGAAGAAGATGCATGTACGTTAGTCATCATGATCCGTCTCAGCATAGGACTTTCACTGTTCCCTTATCCTTGAAGATTGTTGATTCTCATCATGATTCTCATCCCTTCAAAGAGACATTACCTTGGATAATATCCAACTTATCCACATTTACGACATTGAAAATTATAGGGTACATTAGATCTAACCTTATCTCTATTCATCACATCATCCATTTTTTGAAGAAATATGCTAATTTATGCCCTATCACCCCACACTTAAAACATCTCCCTATTCCTTTGTGACATTATCCTTGGTGCCCCTTTCCTCACTTTTTCCACAAAGGAAATTGGGTCTTCCTTCCCTTATCACCTTTATCAGGTTGAACATCCTTGAGACATAGTATTCTTCTTCCTTGATGAATTTGGGCATTCAACTAGGTACCAATTATTAATTGTGATTTTTGATAGCTGGTTTTCCATAATCACAATATGTTCAACTTGATATCTCGTCATCTCTTTCACATTAATATATCAATCGTCACATTTCCTATCACAATTATTGTTGGGACATGTTATTCTATTTCTCGCCATTAACTAAGAAAAAATGTTTAATTAGGGGCTTAAATACTTATCCAATAATCATGAAAAGGAAACTTTAAGCATAGAAGGATAAACGTGTACAAGAAAAGTATGTCCTAACTTGTGATCCCCTATGATCCAATCTTGGTTATCCATGATCATATATTCTTATGTAAATCTTTGTTTTATTTTATCTTTGTTCCTTTAATAATAGTGTATACTAATCTTATGAATTTACCAAAGCATATCCCCCGAAAGTATCGTAACCAAGAGTGCATCAAGGCCCGTTGTCGAGTACCAGTTCCCGTTCGAGTCTAGCTCAAGCGGTTTTTTCGGGTTTTACCCCTATGTACATCTGTGACAGAGCCACCTCTACCTGCTTGTATCCAGACAGGGATGTATTTTCTTGATAAACCACTTACTCCAAACTCACCAAAATACCAGGAGGATTTCCTATATTAAAACTTTTCTATAGGGTTCTTCCTAAATTTTTAATATCCTAATTTCCAAAAATAACTAAACCATCCTCTGATACCAATTATAACATCCCTCATTTTTGTCACATAAACTTTCATTACATTATACAAAACTGAGGAACTTTAAGGTTAAGTGTCTTGGAAATCAGGAATATAAAACATGAAAACAACATAAAACATTCATATAATCCAATTTTAAGTCATAATCATATGTTCATACTACATTAAAATATTTCATATCATATCCTGGAGACATACATCAATGTAAAGGGTGAGAAGAAGTCCCAGTAAGGGTAAACAAGGAAACAATTTATTTGTGATATCAATAAGAACATGAATAAAAACCAAAAGACATGAGAAATGGAAGTATAGGCATATCATAATGAAAAGAACATGAAACATAACTTGAATATGTGGCTAAAACATTTAACCTAGACAATCATGAACATATCGCCAAGGTCCATCCCCATGGTGTCATTTTAAATTACTAAGGTTATTCACCAAGGTATTGTTAAAATTGTAGTTTCTAGTGGTTAAATCATTACCCAATGCATTTGAGCGCTATCAGGGTGCACCCTTTAATTTGTCTTTATCATCATGTCTGCCACATATATCGTCATCAAACATTTCATAAATAACCCATATATCATAAAATAAATGGGTTTCATTTCATAATCATAATGTTTTAAAAACTGCTTTTAAGACATGATCTATATGTCATTTAAAACCCACTGAAACGGAAAGCGGGTTTCGTTTATGTAAATACCAGAATTAAAATAGAACATTTTGATATATATGTAAATAACCCTATATAAGAATGATATTTGAGTATTCACTTAATAAAATAAAATAATTTGAGAAAAAGAGAGAGGCATTTTGAGACAAAAATTCTGCAGCATGACGGCTATGTTATTGGGTTTTAGAAAACACTAAAAAGAGAGGGGGAATGGATCACCCACTCATAACTGATCTATAAATAAGTAGATGGATAGAATATAATGGATATAAGAAAATGGTAATGAAATTTGACAGACATACCATATGAAATGAAAAACATGATGAGGAAACAAAAATATGATTTTTCATATGAAAATTCGGCAGCCTAACGGCGTCACTTAAAACTTCAAAAAAATGAATTGATGAGATCAAACAGGGTCTCTCGTCATATGAACTTAAAAAATAAGTATTATAGATATAGAGATCATACCCCAACATAATAAAAAGAACTTGAAAGACTTGACATGAAAATATAACTTGAATATGGGAAGGGTGTAAGAATCCCTTACAAAAATTCGGCAGCCTAACGGCTCCACTTAAACATTCATAAAATGAAAAGATGAGAGAAATTGGGGGTCTCTCATCATATGAACATGAAAATGAAAGTAATATGAATATAAATTGACATCATCTAATATAAGAAGATGGAGCATAAAAGATATTAGATAAAAGAGAGTACTTGGAAAGAAGGAAAGTGGTAGGACCCCTTACCTTAAAACATAACTCTTAAAACTCAAAGTTTGGGACTCTGAGGGCTTGGGGGCAGCTTGGGAGGACTCCTTGAATGGTATGAAGACCATAAATTCGTTGAGGATGATTTTGGAGTCAAAAGGATGAGATAATGGCTTGGTATTTATAGGGAAAGTGAGGGGACCGGACATTAATGGCCAAGGGACACCTCATTGGTGGTATTGACCAATTGGGACACCTCATACCTTATCTTACTATTCATAAGTCGACCATAATGATTACAAAATTATTATATCCTTAATGATGTCATTAAACACCCGAAACTCTAAACTGAAAATTCACTATTCACCGAAAATTCAACTTTCTCAGAAAAATCCCAAAATTTCACATTAACCAAATATCGATGCATTGATTTCAAAAATGAACTCCATTTTATAAACATAATATTCTAACTATTTTTAATTTAATTATTAAATAAATACACTATTCACTGAAAATTCATTTTTTTCAGAAAAATCCCCAAAAATTACTATAACATAATATCGACGCTCTGAGTTCAAAAATGAACACTATTTTATAAAAATAATTTTATAAATATTTTAAATTTAATGTATAATTAAAAAACACTATTCACCCGAAAAAATTATTAATTGACAAATAATTTCTGAAATAGTTATTTACCTATTTTATTGAATGACATTACTTAATCAAGGTGCCTAGGTTATATTAATACTTTTTTTAAGTGAGATTACTAATCCATTTGGTCACATTACTAATCCTAATCGTATAATCACTATTCATAATTTACTATTCCTAAAATATTAAGTTGATCTTATTAGACTCTAAATTTCTTACTGAACATAATTGTAGAAGATCATTCTTTTTAAAATCATTACACATAATTAATTATTTAAGGTTTACATAAATATTTTCAAATATCCTTTTTCTAGAATTTATCAAAAATATGCATACTATATTTATCTGGACATTTGAAAATTCACAAACTTCATCATAAGGAGAAATAAATTTTTTTTATTTAAATCACATGATTACACAAGGCAGTTACAGTCTCCTTACATATCCCCTTATAGCCCCAGCATAGGACCAAAGTGTAATGTGTGCGAAGGTGAGACAATCTGAGGGCGGCTCGGCCAATATCACATGAGAAGTAATTTCTATCAATTTCAACTTCTCGAGAAGGTGATTCCATTCTAGCTTCACATGATGATGTTCAGCTTGGGTTTGTTCCAGAGAAAAGCCCAGTGGCAATACCTCCTTCCCATGTTCTGTTATATGGGCTTTGATTGGCCTGAGACTACTAGATGAGGCCATCGAATCTTATTTCTATATTAATTAAACAAGAGCACTTGTATTTAGAGACAATAGTCCCAACATTAAGTTTCCAATGGTCATACTGACTAACATTCATATAATAGTAAAAACCCAATAGTCTCATTTTAATTATACTAATTTTATTAAATGAAAAGGTTTTGTTGAGTATGAAATAACAAACAAAATTAGGAAACAAGATTTATTCAAAATTTCGGGTCGTGACAATATGTCATACCAAGCTCTTGGAGCTTGTTTTAAACCATATAAATCTTTTGATAGTTTGAAAATATGATTGGGAAAATGAGGATTTTTAAATATAGGGGGTTGTTCAACAAATACACCCCCAGCTATATACCCATTTAAGAATGCACTCTTAACTTCCATTTGATATAGTTTGAAATTCAGATGTGCAGTTTAGGCAAGTAGGATTCTGATGGCTTCAAGTATAGCTACTGGAGAAAAGGACTCCTCATAGTCAATTCATTCATCTTGACTATATCCTTGTGAAAATAATATAGCCTTGTTCCTAACTATATTTCCAGCTTCATCTTCCTTATTTCTAAACACCCATTTAGTGACTATGATGAAAGTGTACTTTGGTCATTCAACAAGTTTCCAAACATTGTTTATTTAAAACTGATTATGTTCTTCATGCATAGCCATTACCCAAAATTCAATTTTGATGGCATCATCAATGTTTTTAGGTTCACATTGTGACAAGAAGGCTTGATGTTCAACCTGATTTCTAAGAGAAGCTCTAGTTTGTGTTCCTTTCTCTACGTCTCCTACAACAGCATCTAAGGGATGGGTTTTAAGGGTTCTAACCTTTCTAGAAAATAAGGGACTTGTGATTTTTGGATCATTAACAGATTCAAGATTATTATGACTCGATTGTAGATAATTTATAGAATTGGATGTTTTTACAGATTCTTTCATAGAGGAATTTTAGGATTTTTAGTTGATGATCAAATTTGATACATCATCCTCTAGATTTTTTTGATGGTTCTAGGCTCATGTGGATCTGTTTCATCAAACTTGATATGAACATATTCTTCCACACATTTAGTTCTCTTATTGAATAATCTATAATCTTTACCTAATATTGAGTAACCTATGAAAATTCCATCATCATTTTTTGATGCAAATTTGTCAAGATTATCATTTTTGTTGAGAATAAAGACTTTGTAACCAAAAAATCTAATGTAATTAACCTTAGGATTCCTATTGTTCCAAGTTCATATGGGGTATTTTTAAGAATAGGTCTAATTAAGACTCTATTAATTATATAGCATGTTGTATTAAAAGCTTCAGCCCAAAAGTAAATAGGTAAGTCATATTCACTAAGCATTGTTCTGGCAATTTCTTGCATGGTTCTATTTCTTCTTTCTACAAGACCATTCTACTGAGGTGTTCTAGGGGCAGAGAAATTGTGAATATAACCATTCTGTGAGCAAAAGGATTCACAATCTTTATTTTTAAAATCACGGCCATGATCACTGCTTAAAGATTTCATTTTAAGGCCACTAATATTTTCTACAAACTTGTCATACATAGAAAAATAAGAACAGGCTTCACTTTTGTGAGCCCTGAAGAGGGTCCAGGTATATCTAGAAAAATCATCTACCATAACATAAACATAGTGCTTCCCATTTAAACTATAAACTCTAGATGGTCTAAACAAATCCATGTGAACCAATTCGAGAGGTTGAGAAGTAGAAACTTCATTCTTTGATTTGAAAGAGATTTTGTGTTGTTTTCCCATTTGACAAGGATTACACACATTGTCATGAGGAAACTCATGTTTGGGTAAGTCTTTGACTAGGACTTCTCTAGTTATCATTCTAAATTACAGTGTCCTAGTATCCTATACCAGATCCATGATTCATTATGAAACACACTTAAGTATGAAACATTTTGAGAAGATAAGGAATCTAAATTAACAGAATAAACTTTCTCATCCCTTGATGCAAAAAATACAAATTCATATTTAGAATTAAATACAATAAAGACATCATTTTCAAATTTAACATGATATCCATCATCACATAATTGTGAGATACTAAGAAGATTATATTTTAATCCATTAACAAACAGTACATTAGAAATTAAAATTGAATCAGTGTTCCCAATCTGTCCCAAGACAATGATCTTCCCTTTGGAATTGTCACCAAATGTGACATGTCCTCCATCTACTTTTATAAGGTTCATGAAGCATGAGTATACTCCTGTCATGTGCCTTGAACATCCACTGTATAAGTACCATAGATTTTTATAGGAGCTCTTTAAGCAGTTTTCCTATGTCATGATCAAGAAAGACATATTTTGGTACTCATACTTGTTTGGGTCTAGTAACATTAGTAATAAGTGATTTAGGAACCCATATTTTTCTCATATGTTTCCTATAATAATTATGTAAAGTATTTGAAAAATAAAAGGTATTTGGTCTACAAAAACATAAAACAGTAGAGTATTTATCAGGACCTGAGCTAGTTGTGTTGTGTCCAGAACTGGGAACAAAATTATATGTCCTATATCTTGAAACAAAATTCATTCCACCAAGGTTTCTTTTATTAGGTTGATAACCAATTCCAGTATTATATTTGGGGGAATTTTTTTCATAGAATAAGGGTAAGGGTATTTTTCCCATTAGTAAACTTTTCTAAGTCACTTTTTTATTTCTCATTATACATTTTTAATTCATTTTTTTCTTTAAGCAGTTGAACATTTTTCACCTTTTCAGTATTAATTTTAGATTTAATATTTACAGTGAGACCATGTTGTTTCTTCAATAATTTATATTTATCCTTTAATTGATTGCATGTATCTTCAAGCATGTTATAGTATTCAAATATTTCGTAATTAGTCATATTTTCAGAGTCACTTTCCACTTCAAAATAGTATGAATTATGTGATGATGATTTCAGTGTTATTTCAGATGTGTTTTTCATAAAACACATATTGTCTTTGTTAGCATGTTCATTGTGTGATGTCTCTGAGTCAGTTGAACTATCCTCATAGGCACTCCATGTTTCCTTCATTTCCTTTTGGTACTTCTTATCCTTGTCCTCATATTTCATCTTATACTTGAGCTTTGGACAGTCAGCCTTTATATGTCCTTTGCACTTACATTTATAGCATGCAATTTTATCAGTTTTGTTATTTCTTTTTTAGTCGTTTTTTCAGTTTCCTTTTAGATCATACATGCCCTTGAAGTTAGGCTTTCTGAAAACGTTCTTCTTTTTGTTGAATCATTTGAATCTTCCGAACAGTTGACCCATCTCCTCATAACTGTCAGGTGATGATTATTCAGTGGTGGAACTTTCTACAGAATCTTCTAGTTTCCCTTTGTCTTTGTGCTCCGAGATGGTGGTCTTGAATGCTACAGATTTCCTTTTTTGGTTCATCCTCCTCTTCTTTGTTAACTTTAAGATCTTACTCATACATCATCAGTTTCCCAATGAGTTATTTTATAGGTATCTTGATGATGTCACACGATTCTATAATTGAGATAGAGGTTCCCCTCCATCTATCAGGTAGACATATAAGGATTCTCATGATCTGTTCTTTGTCAGTGACTTCTCTTTTAAGAGAAATCATTGTGTTGACAATCTCATTGAACCTGATATACATGTCATAAATAGGCTCAAAAGGTTTCATTTTAAAATTATCATATTTTATAGTATAATTATTAAGTCTCATTTTCTTTACACTAGATGTGCCTTTATGTGAGACAGACAAGGTTTCCCAAATTTCATGGGTAGTTTTACAAGCAGAAATCCTATTAAATTAATCATCTCCTAAGGAAAAATACAGAGCATTCATGGATTTGAAATTGTTATTGTAAGAAAGTTTTTTAGGATCATCCCATGTAATTCTATCAGCCACAGGAAGTTTGTATTCATCTATAATGGATGGCCAAATTTCAAAGCTCATGCACTCTAGATGCATTTACATTTTAATTTTCAATAGAGCATAGTTGGTTCCATTAAAGAATGGTGGTCTGTTGGTTGCAGTACCTTCCAATCTTTTATCCATACGAAAAAAATATTTTAAAAGATCTATAAATAAGGAATTAACAGAAATTTACAGATCTTTAAAGTAAAACTACAATCATCGCTGAGTAAGATTACACGGAGTCCTAATAAAGCAACCTTTGATACCAAATGTTGGTCAGAGTAGTTTACTCAAGATGGTAGGGGTGAATTGTGTAACTATAAAAATTTCTGTTACAAAGATATTATTTTAAAAGAGATGATTTTCCCCAAAAATAGATACAAACCAGTTAATCAAGGTTATACTATTATAAGAGTTTGACTGTTTAAACAACTCCTTATATGATTGATTAATTATAAGTAATATTAATATGTATTATTAATATTACTTTTCAAGTTATCCTACTAAGAGAAATCATTTATAACTTCTTTCCAAGACTAACTATAAAAGTGAAATTATATTTTTCTAGATTATTCAATAATGTATTAAAACAGAGAAGACTAATTTTAAATAGCACAATAGATATGAAACAAGGGGTTCAGTCTCTAGCCGAGACCTAATCCACTACACTTGGTGATAAAATACCACAAAGAAGTTTATATTAATAAACATTGATCCGCACCCTGGATCGGGGTTAACAATAGTACACAGACTGTCCAGGTCTCACATGGACCTCTTCCACAGTTTTAATGGGTAAAACCATAATAACCAGGCCACACAGGGACATCTTTCACATTTTTCATGGGTAAACAATAGTATAAAGTGTTTGGTGAAAGGATTTTTAAATCCATTAGTTTAGCACAAGATTTAGTGTGTGTATGGAATATGCAGAGTACACACAATACCCAAAAGTAAGTAAAATAATCACTGAGAGAGAGTATATATGAATTTATAATTCTCTAGTGATTTGATGTGCAGCTCTGGACACCTTTGATTAAACAAAATTACCTCTGAGTCCTTCTCTATTTTTTGTCATGAAAATAGAGTGTCGTGATTCATCTTGTGTTCTTCACGAGATTTGATAATGTGAAGGTGTTCTATGTATTCTAGTGTGCTTCCTATGTTCTTCAATAGAGTCGAATTGCATGCATGAGACAATTCTTTCTTTGAAAATCTTGCAATGTGTTCTTCGCAGTCATGCTCACATGATTTTTTCTCGTTCAGTATCGCGCTCTGTGGTTGTTGGGAACACTATACTTTTTATCTTCTAATGAATGTGTTTTTGCTGACAGGTTCCATGTGTTTCGTACCTCATACCTCATATTATGTAGTATTTTATGAAAATGGTGTTTCCTTCACATGATGTCTGAGTGTCACGGTCTGAGTGTCACGATGTCTGAGTGACACGGTGTCTGAGTGTCACAGTGTCTTCTTTACAGTGTCTTGCTCACGGTGTCTTTCTCATTGTGTCTTTATCAAGGTGTCTTGCTCACAGTGTCTTGTGCACGGTGTCTTGTTTATGGTGTCTTGCTAATGGTGTCTTGCTCAAGATGTATGGCTTCACGGTGTCTGGATTACTGTGTCTGGCTTCACGGTGTCTACTTATGGTGTCTGGCTTCACGGTGTCTTGTACATAGGGAAATAATAGTATTTATATTTAAACAGTAATATGCGTTAAATGGATTGAGCTTAACCATTATAAAGTATGAGAGAACTTGAAACATTAATACACATGATTGGATATAATTCATAGGAGTTAACTAGAGTGAATGAGATTTGTGATCATTAAAACATGATTAATACATTAGGAGTCTAACATAGATAATTTCTAAAAATTAAACAAAAAAATTAATAAAAATAAAATAATAAAAATGATAACTAAAAATTGATTATAAAAAATCTAATTACCTATAGACATATCTCAAATTGCAATTGAGGGTAAAATTGAAATGAAGCCCAAAATTCAGATAATTTTTGTATATTAAACAAAACAACTAATACAAATAAAAAAGATAATAAATTATAAAAAAAACTAGTAAAATTTTACCTCCGACGACCGGCCGACAGAAGGGGGAGGTGAGGGATCTCGGACGACGGTCGACACTGAGGGTTGGTATGTGAGGACAGGTGCGCACGAGAGCTGGGGAGGGAGAGGGCTGTGTGGGTAGGGGTCATCATCGGGCTGGTGAGGCTACAACAGTAGGCGAGTGTGGGGGCATCGTGCGACACCAAGAGGGGAGCATAGTTGGAGGGAATTGTTGCGTTTCACAAGACAAGAAGAGGAGGGGAGCAGAGTGTGGGACATCGTGCATGAGACCAGGAGGGAAGCACGTGGGAGCTTGGGAAGGGAGAACGTCAAAGTTGAGGCAAGAGCACAACAAAGAGGATGAATAAAAGAGTAAGTTAGTGCTAGAGCGTGGGGGTGAGGGGTGGGTAAATTTGTTTCCACGATTGGTGGAGTTTAACTAGAAGAGGGTCTCATGGGGCTCACCTGTGGGTCGGCCTTGTGCAAAAGATAAAAACTAATAAATATCTTTTTTTGTGGTGAGTGTAATTATGCGATTGTTTTGAATTATAATGTTACATATAAGGTTTTTTGAATTAAATTTTACTTTTAATTCATTTGTTGTTTTCATAATAAAATCAATTATATAAAATGTTATATTTTACCACGCCTTTCTTTTTTATGATCTGGATATATTCTGGTTGGGTATTAATTGGTCATTGAGGTTTGCACCAACTTTTTGATATTATTTGTCTATCTTGTTCCTTACTGTTCAAGTTGTGTGTTGCGGTTCATCTTTCAGTTTCACTCCATGGGTTCGTGGCAACCCTTGATTGGGGCAGCCTATTTGGGGGGAACCATCGCTTGTAGGGGGTTTAATAACCCCTACTTCGGCACTTTTTGGTGTGACTAGTTTTCTAGACCACGACATGTTTCTCTTCTCTTTCCCTATCTCTCGGATCGTGAGGTGAGCCCCTTTGATTGTTGTCTCCACATTGCATCATCAGAGTAGCATGTGCCTGTTGTTCTCCATGGAAACATCGTATTGTCGATCTACTGGTAGAGATAACTTCCATTTCATGGAGGAATAAGTGTGGCGCTAGTTTCTGTTGATGTATTTTGGAACTAGACGAGGAAGAGACCATCTCCCCTTCTAGACGAACCATGTCCTTACAGTAGTGGATTCAATGAGATCATGACCGTCGGTCAATTTCTCATCTCGAACTATAAGTTCAATTTATAGTCATTTTTCATATTAGAATTGTGATATGTAAATCTTGCCTTCTTGTTTTCCATCACACCGGTTGGATTACATTGTACTGATTCTCTTTTGTTTTTGAAAGAAATAAAAGGTGTGTGTGTGTGTGGTGTTCTTGCCGTGCAGTAGGTCCCAAAGGGGGACGAAGCATGTAAATATTGTATTCTTTATCTTTCTTGCATTGTTTATATCGATTATTTTGTTCTTGCTTCACCTATTCACAACACCAGTGATCTTGCGCTCCTTTGTGGTTGTTTCGTCGTTGAATTTCCACTACCAATCAACCTCTACATGTTGTATCAGAGCCAACCAGGATATTGTGCCTTGAGATTTATTTCATTACTTAATTCATCCTATAGAACTTTGTTCTTATCTAATTTTCTTGTTGTATTTTTTGTTTTTCAGTTTTTCATTAATTAAAACTTTCATGCTGTCATTGATTTCTACCCTTTTTTGCCTCTGTTTACATTATATTTTAAAGTTTTTTCTTGTTCCTGTTGTACTTGTTTAGTTGTTACCTTTTTTTATTACACCTTGGATGCCAACATTCTGTTAACAGCCACTTTTAACTTTGTTTACAGACTTATTATAATCTGTTGGGTTGTATTCTATTTAATATTTAGTACTTGTCTTGCTTCTCATTAATTTGGGTTTCCTTATTTGATTTCCTTATTTTAAATCTGTTCAAATTCTACCTAAACATTGTTATTGTTGTTTTCGTTCTTTTCGAGTGAAATCATTGTATTCACAAAATTATTTCTCATTCATATCTCACAGTACTCATTTACCCGGTGAGATCGGTGGATTTTTGGGGGCGTACTCTTATCATTTTCCCCAATCATTCTACATCTACTCATTTGGATAAACATGTCTATAATGTGATATAAAATAAAAAAGTTTGTTGGAGATAACGACTTCAATTTATAGGGAATAAAAATGAGTGAATTCTTAGTCCGACAAGGCCTTTTTGATGCCCTATCTGGGCCCACTAAACCCATTTCAACTATTAATGAAACTAGTCAAACCCTTATAGAATACTATATTGTCCACCTTGACACTCTTGTTAAAGCCCATAGTTTGCTCTTACTTTTCATAGGAGATAAGGTTCTTCAGGAAGTGTCTTATGAGTATATCACTGTTGGAATATGGCTAAAACATGAAAAGTTATACATGACCTCCTCCCTAGTTGGAAGACATTATAAGAAGCATCGCATGTTAACCTTTAGGATGAAACCTGGTACTTGTATAAAATTCTATCTAGAAGAATTCAACAAAATAATGTTGGACATAGCCATCATTGATGTTTCTGTAGATTATGAGGATCAAGTGATGATCCTCTTAATCTCTATTGACCATAATTATAGTACATTGGTCGAGACCATGATATATGGCCGAGACTCCTCGACTATAGAATAAGTCAAGTCTTCCCTTTTGTCCAAAATACTTCACTCTAAACCTAATGTAAAAGGTGAGGCAGAGAGTTTGTTTAATAGAGAGAGACATCAGGGTAAAGGTAAAAAGAAACAGTTTAATAGGGACAAAAGTAATGGTATCAAAGACCCTAGAAAGAACCAAAGATAAAGGGTAATCCCAAAGATATAAAAGTTACATGCTTCCACTGCGGGAAACCTGGGCACATCAAGACCGAGTTTAGGAAGCTTAAGTGTGAACTAGAATGCACACAACCCACTGACCAGTCTCTTGTTTTCGAATCTGGATATGACACTGCTGAACTGTTAAACGTTACCATCCATGAACTTGATTATGAGTGGGTCCAAGACTCTGGGTGTTCCTTTCATATGTGTACACATATAGAGTCTTTTTTAGAGCTGGTTGAGAAAGTGGAAGGGGATGTCCTGTTAGAAAAAAAAGAAGTGGAATGTTGAGGGAACAGTGTCTGTTCTGATAGAATTGGATGATCGATCAGTCATTACCCTACTTGATGTGAGGTAGGTCCCCAACCTGCAACGAAACATGATTTCCTTAAGAGTACTTTATCAAAAGGGATACACCATTAGATCAGAATAGTGTTATATCAAAATATATAAGGGATATTGAACCATATTAAGAGTTTATCTTGTGATTAGGTTGTAATTATTAAATGGAAATACCCATTTGAGACAGTTGGGTTGTGTTTACAATACAAACATTGGCAACATTATGTTTTGTCATAGATATTTTGGGCATGTAAGCTCCAAGGGTATAAATGAACTCAACAAGCATGGGCTATTGAGTGACATCACACATCCGTACCTTCCATTTTGTAGAGATTGTGTGATGGGTAAGTCCAAAAGGGTGAGTTTCAATAGGGCCTCCTTCAAGGCTACCACCCCACTTGAGCATATCCATTCAGATTTATGGTGGCCAGCCAGGACCACCTCACATGGTAGAGGATCATATTTCATCACCTTTATTGATGATTACTCCAGGAAGGTTAGGGTTTACATCCTGAAGAATAAATCAAATGTTTTCGAAACTTTCAAAACATGGAAAACTTCAATTGAAATCCAAACATGAAAGAAGATTAAGACCATGAGAACAGACAATGGTCTTGATTACCTGTCCACTGAGTTCATTCAATATTGTGAGTCTGAAGGAATTAAAAGGCACCAAACTATTAGGGAAACTCCCCAATTGAATGGCCTTATAGAGAGGATGAATCAAATTATATGTGAAAGAGTTTGTAGTATGTGTGCATACTTGGGACTCCATAAATCATTTTGGGCCAAGGCCATCAGCACTATTATGTACCTGATCAACAGGTGTCCCTCTTCTGTGAATCAATTCAAAACTCGTGAAGAGCTCTGGACCGGAAAGTCCTCTTCGTGTTCCTACTTAAGGGGTTTTGGGTCTACAACCTATGCTCACGTCAAGACTTGTAAACTAGAACCTAGAGCCCTGAAGTTCACTTTCATTGGCTATCCCGAGGGATTTATGGGATATAAACTTTGGGTGGATAAGTCGGGATACCGGAACTGCACTATTAGTAGAGATGTGGTCTTTCATGAATCATCTGTCCCTAAGACCAGGACTATCACACCTGGAAGTTGTGAACTAGACCTTCATAAGTCTAATGAACATGAGCCACCAACTCATATTGAGACTCATGTCCAGCCTAATCCACCTCCTCCACAGCCCACTGATGCGGCTGGTTTCTAGTCATGTTCTTCATCTGATTCTGATTCTGGACCTTCTACCACTCATGATTATTATCAATTAACCCGAGATAGAAAATGGAGGGTTCGAAGACCTCTAGATCGGTTTAGCCAGTATGATATGGTCTGATATGCCTTTTATTTGGCTCAATATCTCATTGATGATGATCCTCAATCATATAGGAAAGCTTTAAAATAAATATTCAAAACATTGGATCTTTCCCAAGAATGATGATATACAATCTCTAAAGAAAAACCACACGTGGACAATTGTTAACAAGAAACCTAATGCTAAGGTGATTGGGTCCAAGTGGATCTATAAGAAAAAGGAATACAACACCCTGGGAAATAAAATTAAATTTAAAAGTAAGGCTAGTCGCCAAAGGAATCCTTCAAAGAGAAGGAAATGACTATTCTGATTTTTTTTCCCCTGTTGTAAAGCACTCTTCTACTGGGCTCTTACTAGCCTTTGTTGCTTATCTTGATCTACACATCAAATAACTAGATGTTAAGACTACATTCATACATGGGTATCTGAATGAAAAACTCTATATGTGGACTTCTGATGGTTATTTTATAGAATTCAATCCAAACCGAGTTTTCCTATTAAATAATTCCTTGTATGGTTTAATGAAAGATTCTAGGAAATGGTATACAAAATTTAATTCCTTCATGATAAATAACCACTTTACCAGAAGTCAATATGATGCATGTGTATACTTTAAATCAATTCAAAGTTGTATGATTTACCTACAGCTTTACGTTGACGACATGCTAATCATATATATGAATGTGAGTTTTATCACTTCTATTGAATCCCAATTAAATGGAAATTTTGAGATAAAAGACTTAGGTGTAGCTAAGAAGATACTAGGTGTGGAAATCATTAGAGATAGACAAAACAAATTGCTATACTTATCTCATTGTGATTATATTTTAAATATCCTAAAGACATACATGAATCTCTCAAACTTGTTAATGTACCTCTTGCTCAACAGTTTATGTTATCTTTAACAGAAGCACCCAATACTGATGATGAAGTGAAATTTAGGTCTACAATTTCATATGCTAACATTTTTTATAGAATTACGTACTCTATGATTTGCACCAGACCTGACGTTGCCTTTGCAATCTGCACTTTAAACAGATTTATGGTCGCACCTGGGAAGCCACATTAGCATTCCATTAAGTGGATTCTTAGATATCTCTCATGTACATCTAATTTATCTTTGTGATATGGTAAAAATGTTGATGCTTATGATATTTTGGTTGGCTTTGTAGATGCTGATTATGCCGGTAATATTGAAACCAGAAAATCATTGGCTGGATACATGTTCACTGCTTGTAGTGGACCTATCTCTTGGAATTTCAACATGAAATCCATGGATGCCCTTTCATCCACATAGTCCATGTACATTGCCCTTACTGAGGTGGAAAAAGAAGCCTTCTGGCTTAAGACTTTTATTCTGAACACAAAATTATTAATTCAGTCATTAATGTTTATTCTGATAGTCAATCAGCACTCCAATTATCAAGAAATTTAGTTTTCCATGGGAAAATCAAAACACATAGATATTAGATTACATTTTAATAGTGATGTTATAGAACAAGGAACCATGTGTGTCAATTAGATACACACTGATAATAACCCAGCTGATAGTTTGACAAAAGTGGTGGTTTTATCTAACATCAATTTTTGTTTAGATAGAATGATCATGGTCCTTGTTCTTTAACATTAGGTGCAAGAACATCACAAATTTTAATTGAAAATGGTGGAGTTTTGTGAATTAAATTTTACTTTTAATTCATTCGTTGTTTTCGTATTAAAATCTGTTGTTTAAAATGTTATATTTTACCACGGCTTATTTCTTTTATAAGTTGGATATATACTGGCTAGGTAATTGTTGGTCGTTGATGTTTGCAATGACTTTGTGATATTAGTCGTCCATCTTGGGCTTTGATGTTCGAGTTGTGTTGTGGTTCATCTTTCGGTTTCACTTTGTGGGTTTGTGGCAACCCGTGATTGGGGCAGTCTATTTGGGGGAAACCGCCGATTGTAGGGGGTTTAATCACCACTGCTCTGATGCATTCTAATGTGAATGATATTTCTGATCTCGACACAGTTCTATTATCCTGCCCTAGCTCTCAGATCGTGAGGTGAACCCCTTTGATTGTCGTCTCCGCGTTGTGACATCGAAGTAGCCTGGGCCTGTTGTTCTCCATGGAAACATTGTCTTGTCAATATTCTGGTGGAGACAACTTCCCTTCCATGTAGGAAGGCGAGCAACGCTGGTTCTTATTTAGGGTTGTCCGAACCAGATGAGGAAGAGACCATCTCCCCATCCAGAGAAGCCATGTCCTTACACTAGTGGCTTCGAAGAGATCCAAACCGTCGGGTGATTTCTCGTCTCACACTATAAGTTTGATTTGCAGTCATTTTTCATATTAGAATCGTGATATGTAAATTTTTCTTTCATGTTTTCCATCACATCGGTTGGATTGCGTTGTACTGCTTCTCTTTTATTTTTGAATGTAATAAAAGGAGTGTGTGTGTGGTGTTCTTGCCATGCAGTTGGTCCCAAAGTGGGCCAAAGCATGTAAATACTGTGTTCTTTATCTTTCTTGCATTGTTTATGTCGATTGTTTGGTTATTTC
Organism: Viscum album; assembly: GCA_963277665.1. Classification (NCBI taxonomy): domain Eukaryota; kingdom Viridiplantae; phylum Streptophyta; class Magnoliopsida; order Santalales; family Viscaceae; genus Viscum; species Viscum album. Next base: position 1,156,406,842 of record OY728165.1, on the reverse strand, counting down.
TTCACATATGTGCAACACCAGTAATCTTGAGCCCCTTTGTGGTTGTTTTATTATTGTATTCCCAATTCACATCATCCTCTACAAGTTTTATTAATAATTTTTATAATAATTTTTTATAAAAGTAAGGCATTAGATAAGTTTTTTTTACATTATATAAAAATATATTTTTTAAAATACCACCAGGTTAAAAAAAATTATTTTTTAACCTCCCAAAGGCAGCACCTGGTGTGCTGCATTTGGGGTTTTTTCCGCCCAGGGCAAGACGGAACATGGTGTGCCGCCTTTTCACAAAAATTCACCGCAAGGGCGGCACACCATGTGCCTCCTTTGCATTAATGTTTTTTTAGTTTTTAATTTTTAATTTTATTTCTTTTTTTTTGTTATATATATATATATAACAAAACTTTTCAGTAGAATGTTTCTGCTATTTAATATCCAACGGTTCTTCTATTACAGCGGTCTGGATTCTGACTGATACCCTCACCCAGGACTCCCTTTTATAAGGGGGTTTTCCCTAAAAACCATACTGCATTTCCGATGTGGGATTCTGGTTCTCCTTTTCCTGCGCAGTACATTCTGCGTTTCAGATGTGTGATTCTGTTTCAAGTACGCGACTCTGAAAGACTATAAAACATAAACTATAAGACCAATATAAATGAAACTTTATAAACTGATTAAAATTATAAGATATAGTGGAAAACAAAAATAATTTCATAAAAAATGTTGATACAAATTAATATATAAGCTTTCAAAACCACCTACATGATACTTAAACTTATTTCAAGTAAGTGACTTTGAAAACCTATAAAATATAAACTGTATGAGCAATATAAATGAAACATTAAAAACTGATTAAACATATATGAAATGGTTAAAAATATAATTGCATAAAAATGTTGATAAAAAATAATTTACAAGCTTTCAAAACCACATACATGAAACTTAAACATATTTCAAGTACGTGAATTTGAATTCCAATAAAATATAAATTATATGACCAATATAAATGATACATTAAAAGTTTATTAAACATATAAAAAATAGTAGAAAACAAAAATAATTGTAATAATTATCGATGAAAAATAATTTTTATGTTTTCAAAACCTCCTACTTGAAATTGAAAAATGTTTCAAGTACATGCCTTTGAAAAACTATAAAATATAAATTATAAGACCAATATAAATGAAACATTAATCAATGATTAAACATATAAGAAATAGTTGAAAATAAAAATAAATTCCTAAAAAATGTCGATGAATAATAATTTATATGCTTTCAAAACCATCTACTTGAAACTTAAAATGTTTCAAGTACGCGAATTTGAAAAAATATAAAACATAAAATATATGAGTAATATAATTGAAACCTAAAACATTGATTAAAAATATAATAAAGAGTTAATAATTAATTAGTTAATTAGTAATATTAGTATTCATTATATATTATTTAATCCATAATATAGTTATTATAAAAAAATTTTCATCAACATTTTTTAAGAAATTTCTTTTGTTTTCAATTATTTCATATATGATTAATCAATTTTTAAAGATTCATTTATATTGGTGTTATATTTTATTAATCAATAATTGTTACATATATAATAATTAATACTTATTACTCAATAATTATTACTTATATAAGAATTATTTAGTTAATTATTAATATAACTATTAATTATATAATTATTAATTAGTTAATTAATAATATAATTATAGTCTTTCAAAGTCACGCACTGAAAACATTTTTAAGATTAAAGTAGACAGTTTTGAAAGCTTATAAATTATTTTTAATCAATATTTTAATGAAATTATTTTTGTTTTAAAATATTTATTATTTGTTCAACTAATGTTTAAAGTGTCAATTATATTTGTTTTATAGTTTATATTTTATAGTCTTTCAAATTCGCATACTGGAAACTTTTTTATGTTTCAAGATGGGGCTTTTGAAAGAATATAAATTATTTATAATTAACAATTTTGATAAAATTATATTTTTTTCAACTATTTCTTATATGTTTAATCAATGTTTAATGTTTCATTTATATTGGTTATATAGTTTATGTTTTATAGTATTTCAATGTCGCGTACTTGAAACATTTTTAAGTTTCAAGTAGGCGGTTTTGATAGCTTATAGATTAATTGTAATAAATTTTTATTGGGAAATTATTTTGGTTTTAAACTATTCCTTATATGTTTAATCAATGTTTAATGTTTCATTTATGTTTGTATTATATTTTTTGTTTTTTAGTCTTTCAAATTTGCGTACTTGAGACATTTTTAAGTTTCAAGTTGACAGTTTTGAAAGATTATAAATTAATTTTTATGGATATTTTTTTGGAAGTTTTTTTTTTGTTTTCATATATTTATTGTATTATTATTCAATGTTTAACATTTCATTTGTAGTGGTCTTATAGTTTCTGTTTTATAGTCTTTTAATTTCGGGAACTTGAAACATTTTTATGTTTCAAGTTGATGGTTTTGAAAGATTATAAGTTATTTTTGGTCAACATTTTTTATGAAATTATTTTTGTTTTCAACTATATCTTATATGTTTAATCAATATTTAATGATTCAGTTATATTGGTCCTATATTTTATCTTTTATAAGCTTACAATTTCACGTACTTGAAATATGTTTAAGTTTCAAGTAGGTAGTTTCGAATGTTTATAAATTCACTTGTATCAACATTTTTTATGAAATTATTTTTGTTTTCAACTATTCCTTATATGTTTAATCAATTTTTAATGTTTAATTTATGTTCGTATTATATTTTATGTTTTATAGTCTTTCAAAGTCGCGTATTTGAAATAGAATCCCACATCAGAAACACAGAATATACTGCGCAGAAAAAAAAGAACCAGAATTCCACGTCGGAAATGAAGTATGATTTTCAGGGCAAGCCCCCTTATAAAAGGAAGCCCGTGTGCCAACTTTCCCTCGGCGAAGAAACCCCTAAAGTTGGCACACCAGGTTCCACCTTTGAGGGGTAAAAAAATTGTTTTTTTAAACATTGATGTATTTTCAATTTTTTTTGAAAAAAAGTAATAAAAAAAACTCGCATTAGATTCAGTGGTCAGGGCATGTGAAGAGGGTATAAATATGAGGTAGGAAAAGGATTTGTATCATAAGAACATATATTTTATTAGTGTTTTTCATACATGATTTTTGTGATTGATTGACTAGAAAATAATTATTTTGATAAATGACCATATGATCTTTATATGTTAATTTTATTTTATTATGATGTGTAATATTTTTTACTATTAGTTTACCATTTAATTTTTTAAATTTTAATGTAATATTATAACAATTATGGATGAATATTTACATTAACATTATTTAAGATGGGGATATAGTGGTTATAGTCAAATAATGTTGTATTATTTAACCTAGGTCACCAGTAGACTGTAGATTAGTAGGAGGCACAATTTAGATCACATGGAGTCTTAACATGGGATTGTAGATTGTCACCACAGTGATGAAATTACTGTTAGTGTTGGTAATTTCATTTCTATATTTTTTTTTGATAAACATCATATTACTTCATTTATATATCATCACTTGAAAATCTTTTAAATATTCCTTTTGAATAATTTAATTTCAATTTTGGAATTATGTTTAATTTTATGTGTCAATGTTTTCATTAAATAATTTTTTTTTAGAAAATGTTTATTCAATTTTTGGAATTAAATGTTATTGATGTTTTGTGGAATTATATTTTGGGAAAACATTTTCATGTGCTAATGTTTAGAATTTTTTGATAATAAATTTTTTATTAACACATGTGTTAATCAACCCTATTAAAATATGTTTTTAATGTTTTAAGTATTAAAATTATATAATATATTTTATTTCTTGATATATTTATACATTTAATTTTTTTTTCAAATTTAGTTTATGTAATTCATTATATACAAAGTTATCTTGAGATTGAGGGATTTTTAAGTGTTTAGTAATGAAATGATAACGTGTTAACATGACTAAAAATTGCTGATAGTGCTTAATTGTTATGATAAATGATTTTTCATAAGTATTTTAAAATCTCTTGAAAATGTGTTTTTATGTTCTTTAAGTGGGTTTATTCTGAAATTTATATGAAAATTATGTGAAACTATTTTTTAGAAATAAATCAATATTTAAGCTATATTTGGTAGTACTTTTTAAAAACCTCTAATAGTACATATCTGTTTTGAGAAATTATTTTGTGTAATTGTTTGAAAATTTCTTGAAAATATATTTCTCAAAAATGTGTTTCATGAAAATGTGTTTATTCATATATTTTAATTGATAATGAATGTTGTATTTAGATTTACTTGTTATTTAACTGGATATTCTAATTTCATTATCTATTAAAAACTTTAACAAAAAAAATTTCATTTCGTAATAGAAAATATATATTAGTTGGGTTTTATTTTATATATTCATTTGATCAAAGTTTTCATTTTTAAAATTATTTGTTTTATCTAGACTAGTTTTATAAGAACCTCTCTACAAAATATTCAGTCATGTAAAAAAGAAGTCAATAAAAAATAGAATGTACAATTAATTAAGCATAATGCAATGATCATGCCATTTGTGACTTGTTTTTTGGTTTTTGATGATTATGAATTGAATTCCAAATGAATTTTTTAGTCTCTATTTTGAATATATTTTTTGACACAACATTCTAAAAATACATGAAACATGATGTCTTGTGTAAATGTTACCTCTTATTGTACAAATACAAATATGGATAAGTGTTGGATTGATCTTCCAAATCGAACATATATAGAATATCATAAATGAATTATGCAGTTTATGGATTTCTCTAGAGGATTCAAAGTTGACTATATAAATTTTCCATGTCGAAAATGTACAAACGCATATTAATTCATATGAGATGCCATAAAAGAGAACATATTCTTGAATGGGTTTTTGAAAAATTATAAGAGTTGGAATCATCATAGGTAATGATATATTCTTTTTCATCATACATAAATATTTTAGATGGATGTTAATATAAGGATGACGATCCCATGCACTAAATTATTACTGAAATTGTACGTGGTTTGGCTCTTGAAGAAATCAAAATCTGGAATTTTGAGACTGGTGTGATCAATTCATGATCTAGTTTAGATCATGATTCATTGAGGTTTTATGAAATACTTGATGATGAAAAAACTAAATTATATTCTAGGTTGAATTCTTACAGTAAATTTTCATTTATTATGGAGTTGTTTCACTTTAATACTTTCAATAAGTGGTTATATTCATCATTTGAAATGATATTGTTGTTATTAAGAAAAGTACTTCCTACCGATTCTAACATTCCTGAGTCATATTATCATGATCGTAAGTTGAAAAAGAACTTAGGTTTTACATATGAGACTATAGATGCATGTGCAAAAAATTGTATTCTATTTAGAAAGAAAACTGTGCATTTGGATAATTGTACGAGCTGTTACTCTTCCAGATAGAAATATAATGGGGGGAATCATACTAATCAAAGTCAGACTAAGAATCATGGGTAACTGATTTCCGTAAAGAAAATATGTTACTTTCCAAAAAATATGAGGATGAAAAGATTAATTATGTCATCTAAAGTTTCTCAATTAATGAGATGACATGTGGAAGGAAATAAGGATAGTGATATGCGAACCCACCTAATAGATTATATTGCATGGAAATATTTTGATCAGAGACACCATAAATTTTCTAAAGATATTCATAATTTCCAATTGGGGTTGGAAGGATATGGTTTAAATCCATTCAGGTCTATGGTTGGTGAAACTCACACTACATGGCCCATAGTGTTGGTTCCGTATAACCTTCCTCCATGGATTTTTAGGAATCAAAAATTTCAATTACTTTCCAGTCTTATTGATGGACCTAGAAGTCTTGGGTATAAGATGGATATTTACCTTCACCCGTTGATTGATGAGTTAAATGAATTTTGGGGTGATGGTGTGATGACATACAACTATGAAACAAAATAAATGTTCAAACTGTAGGGTGATTTATTTTGAACAATCAATGACATCCCAACTTGTGTGAAATTTTCACGTTAGAGTATGAAAGGGGAATTTGGTATACCTTGTGGCAATAAAAGTAAAAATTCTAAATGGATTAAACATAGTATAAAAGTGGACATACATGGGTCATATAAGTTTTATTCCTCCTTAGTATATGTTCAGAAAGGATATAGGGGAATTTGATGGTTCTAGAGAAATCAACCCAACACCAAAATTTATGACAAGAGTAGAAATATTATCATTGAATGAGGAAGAAAACATTCACATGGTATATGAATTTCTGGGCTGGGTGGTGCATCCATTACCCAAAATTCATGGTGGAGGTAGAAAACATAGTCACAATTGGAAGAAGAAAAGTATTTTTTTAATCTCCCTTTCTGGAAAAAAAACTGGTAAGGCATAATCTGGATGTCATTCCCATTGAAAAAAATGTTTGTAATAATATATTGTAGACCATTTTTAATTTCAATGGAAAATCAAAGGTCCATGTTAATATACAACATGATTTAAAAGAAATGGGTTTAAGAAAACAATTTAATTTATTGTTCGGTGAGGGAAACAAGGAATAAATGCATTATACATAGTATATGATGAGAAAAAAAGAGAAAGATAAATTTCATTCCATTTTAAAGATGCTAAAGGTGCATGATGGTTACTCTTATGATAATTACAAGTGTGTGAATGTGATGAGCATGAAATTGAAAGGGTTGAAAATTCATTACAATCACATACTACTTCAGTAGTTGATTATAATCGCAATTTGGGATTTTTTATCACCCGATGTTGTTCAAAAATTGATTGAGATCGGTATTTTATACAAAGCTTTGTTTAAGAAATCAACGAATGAGTCATTTAATAATTTTATAGGATAGAATTTCACTTATTCTTAGTCACATAGAGAAATTATTTCAACCCTCATTTTTTGATTTCGTGGTTTACTTGACAGTGCTCCTAATTGATGTAGTAATGAATAATGGTCCAATTAAATTCAAGTGTATGTATCCTATTGAGTAGTATCTGAATAAATTGAAATGAGTCATACTCAATAAATCTTTTCTAGAGGCATCAATAGAAAATGGTTATTTTATGTATCAGTGTACTAATTTTTGTGAAAAATATCCTATGGATGTTGGAAAAAAATTATATAATCCCTCTTGTATTCATGATGGACTAGTTGGAGAAGGAACTATATTTGACATGGACAACATCGAGATGATACAAGCTCATTGATATATCTTGTTCAATACCACATCAGTTGCAGCATTGATGCGGTAAGTGTCTTGTTACATTTATTTTTTAACTTTTACATGTTCTTTTTGCATATTTAAATTTGATCATTTAAGCACAACATTATTATTTACAGGAATCACATTAATGAACTAAAATAAGAGATGTCTCGTGTGAGTGATTATCAATTTCAATAGTCCCATTATGCATTATTTCATGGTTGGTTGAATGATTTTGTACGTATAAATGGTTTTTCATTATGATTGAAGTATAATAATAATATATTTTTGTATTAATTATTTTTTAAATCTATGAAATATATAGGTCTATAACTTGTGGGAGTTAGTTGACCCTACATTTTTTGACGAATTTAAACAACTACCATAGGGTCCATCTATAATGACATGTCATTATATATCATTAGATGATAATGGATTTTGGATTCACATTAATGACATCGATGATAAATGAGAAACACAAAACAATGGAATTGGTTGTCCATCTATCGATTCAGGTCATTACTATGGTCAATTGAAAGGCATCATTGAAGTTGTATATGCACAGAATTTGAAATACATATTGTTCAAGTGAAATTGGGATGATCTAGTTTGTTGAAGTAAATTTTATCGATATCATTTTACTCTGGTGAATTTTAACAATATGTTATAGAGATATGATTTTGTTAGTAATGAACCTTTCATTTTGACATCACAAGCAGAAAATGTTTTCTATGTTCCCTTTCCATCTAATCCAAATTGGAAAGCTGTTATGAAAATGACAACGCAAGGATTGTTTTTAATAGAATGAGATGAACCAAAGGCCATTTCATTTGTGGGAGAATATTTTTATCAACCCACTATAGTTCAATGTGAATAATCTATTCATTGTTTTAGAGCAACCATTGAAGGAGAAATGATTGATTTTCATGTTTAATGAAAGGTATGATTTTTTTCTCACAATTCAATTTAAAACATTTTTTAATTATTTAACATTTTATGAACCATTTAACTATTTTTTTGTATATTTATTGTCTCTATCTTTGATATATGCATGTATGAGAAATGACAAGAATAAGTGTAAAAATAATTAAATGAATTATTTTTCATAAAAATATAAAAACAAAAATTACTATAATATTTATATAATAAAACATAGAAAAAATTAAAATATATTTAAATTTGATAAGAAAATAAAAAAAAATATGTTAAATGTATCCCCCATGTTGTGTAGATATTTAATTTCTTAGATATGATACAACACTAATTGGTATTCTTGATTATGGTTTTACATTGGTTCATGAGGTATTTTAGATATCTCCTTGATCAAAATCAGTGAAATCATTATTGGATGCTCATTATTATACCTCAGCTATCGATAATGGTGTGGAATCATTTGATGACTAATTTTTTCATCCCACTTGGTGTCTCCATCAATTGGTTGTCAATGTCCTTATAAGGGTGTACCATCACAATAATAAGTATGCACACTAAAATTATTGAAATTACTTCAAGCATGGAAGTTGACCTACTTATGGTATACTTAGTGTTCCTTGAACCAAAATATCTTTATGTTGTTTTAAGGAATTATCATGTAGGAATTGAGTTACTGGTAGTTTCACTATAGGTATTTTCAGTGAACATTCTACAACCTCATTTTTCACTGTTATATTTACTTGTGTTTTCATCATTCATATTTTGATCATTCTTATTCAGAGCATAGATGGTTTGTGATATCATAAATCTTTATTATATGTATATGTTATACAAGTTCTCATAATATTTCCTAATATAAAATGAGAACCCTACTATTTCCTAAATTATCCCACCAACTGCACACTAACAATGGACTTAAATTTTTAATTAGATGAATTTAATTACTCTGAAACTGATTTGGAGTATGATCAAGAGGATTGATATAAATCATTAATAAGGAAATTTAAGAATTAGCTACTAATTAGTTTCATTTCTTTAGAAAATATTAAAAAACAACATATAGTGAAATGAAAGGATGGTTTCCAGGATCTTAGATCTAATATTAAATCACCTGATATAAAGTTTCAATCTAGGATGAAAAACTAGATCGACTCTACTACCTTATTACATTTTAGTGGCACTGATAAGAAACTGTTTGATGAAACTCATATGGTAATTAGAATGTAGATAATAGTGGGTAAGATCATTTTTTCTACTATGTCACAAGGGATGGAAAATTCTAAGGAATGTTTTGGGAAGTTTAAATCTGGTAAAAATGTTGTTGATTCTGAAAAACTAAAGGAAACTGAAATATCTAGAGTTAAACTCACCAAATATGATTTTGATATACTTTTAACGATATGAGTTATATTATATTCTAGATCTGATACGAAACTGTTCTAGAATGATATAAACATAGAGATCCCTAATGATGCTAGTAATATTATAACCCTAGGTGGCTATAATTACTGGCACACTGGTTTGGAATTATAAGTTGTTAATTGCTTTTATATGCATAATAATATGAATGTATCTATTATTAGGGAATAATTACATGCGGTAATTTGAGAAATATCTTGGAATAAACTACAATGAGGAATTAAAAGAATATTATATCACATAATAGTTGTTGATTTTTAGCCAATAGATCATGTATGATATCATAAAAACCTAGGGGAGGCACACAAGCTTCTTCGAGTAGCACACATTTTGTGACTACTACTGGATCTGATCAAGAAGACTGGGTGAATTACAAAGAACACCTACATGATACCTTAATTGATCAAATTGTGTATATTATTAGTAATGAAAAGGTAAAACTCAAGTGTATGGATGAAATGGTTTGGACTTGAGACTCTGCAATTCCACCACAATATTTCTAGGATGCACATACTATTTCATGTGATGATGACCCAAAAAAAGATATGTTACACTAGATGTTTGATGAGAACCATAAAAAGACAACTATTATTAGAAATATCATAAAAATCTATAGAAGGATGATATTACTACCCTAATAAATTATATTTTCCCCGAGTCCACGAATGTATTATCAGTTATAGCCCAACTATTCACTAAGTATTCATCTGATAGATGGCGTGCTACATTCCATAGAATTCCTCCCTTTAGTAAATAGTGATAGATCACATGGAATTCACCCCTATCATCTATTATGTAAATCCACCCAATAATGATATATCATCTAGGTAATTATATACACCCATCATCAAATTAACTTCAAATAGAGAGGTTCATGAAAAATAATGTTCAATTATATAAAATACCCCATCCAAAAATAAAACTCACCCACCATGGTCAATGGATGGTTGGGGGAAGTACCAATAATTCCTACCTACCATAAATTGTGTCTCATCATACTCTGAAAAAATATCATCATGGTTTGTACGTATACATTATTACAATATCATTTAATGGTTTAAAAATGGAAGAATTATTAATGAAAAGAAAAGGACTACTACATATTGAATGATCAAATAATTACAATATTTAACTATTAAAAAACAACTACTATAAATTCCTAGTATAATGTGTTAGAACCAATGGAATATAAAATATTTGAAGGATGAAGGTATTTAAATATTAAGAACATCCTTGTATGTGACAAACGATAAAATAACCACTTCTTTTTCACTTTTGACCTCATATGGCAGTGGTGCATCCGTTTGAATCTTTTTATATTAAATTATTGTGGTATCAATACTAATAGGTGGTTTATGTTATTGATGATAACCACTATTAAATCCAAGAATTCATCATTTTGATATTTCTATATAAATTGTTTATAAATAGAAATAACATTATTAAAATTAAAGAGCCCTTTATATTTGACAAAATATGTGTGCAATAAATAAAAAGTACAAGAGTTATTTGTACTTCACATTATATGTAACTGTAATAGGCCTAAAATATTTTCCTTACTAATGATTTCTATTATTACAAAAATGTTAGGGGAACATTAATTAGATCCACATCATTTTTCGGATCCATTTACATCTAATGGTTGATGTATGTATAAATGTAAATGAATTTTTAATTAAGCATTAAAAATATATATGAATATTTTTATAATTATGAATGATTTTTTATAGGATCAGAATCTACCACTTCTTTCTCTAATATGAGAGGCCCTATTCATAGTATTTCATCTTAGAATTGTGACATGACCCTTGACGTAACATTTGACGATAGATATCGTCTTATAACAGTGGGTACCCCTACATTTATTCCCCAGTAGGATCATATCATACATGAACTACATATATTATCATTTACTACATGTGACCTAGCATCATTACCCCCTGATACATTAGATCAGATATAGAGGAAAGATTAGGTAGGAGAACTATTTTAGTTTCTTGTGTATGTTAAAAAAATATTAACATGTGTGATAAAGGTTTTCTTAAATAGAATAATACTAGAGTTTTCCCCAATGATATTTGAATAGTGTGTATGAAATAATGTCATAAATGTGGAAATATCATAATGGGAGAGTCAATATGGATAACTGGGTACCAAATATGGGTTCCCTAGACATTTTGGAAAGTGTCCTGAGAGGTGTCCTCCCATTTCAGTGGCATGAGTTAGTTTCATATTGGTACACTAAGGCTACAATGGTGAGTATATTTATTTTCATTTATATATTTAAAATATTGTATATAATTTTACATATTTGAAATTTGAATTAATTGAATGTAGGAAGTGGAATCATGTCATTCTGAGAATCGTGCGTTGTAGGGAACACCTCACAGGCTTGGAACTCATCACGTGTCAAAAATTTGACACGATGCATTTATTATTCTATTTTTAAATTTATTATTTAATATTTTTTTTGTGTCTTATGCTTATATCTTATTGTTATATAGTTATGGGATAAAGGAGCAGTGACTGATATGATGTTGGTGTGGGTGATGACTCATGATCGAAATGATCCAGAGGTTGAAGCTCTTATAGTAAGTTCTTGTACTAATTATCAATACTTACATAAATATATATTTATATTTATATATTACACATTATCAATTTTAGGATGAGTTAGCATAGCTTCCAGGGGACCAGTAACAAATTGGAATGTGGAGGGATGAAATATTCAGTCACATTATTGGTCGTGATTGACATGGATATAGTTTAACCTATGGAACAGGGATTACTATTTCTGTAGTTTCATGCATTGAGGATTTGGATTCTATTATTTCTATTATGACACAACATGTGATAGATTTGGAGGCATGAATGCATGATTCCGAGTAGATAAATTCATAACTATTAGAAGAGGTTAGAGCAGTGTGGGAATATGAGCATTGGTGTGATGGTGTAGGGGATCCTACGATGCAAGTATATAATGAATTTATGTATTTATTTTTTATTACATTAATTATTATTATTTTCATAATTTTTATTTTTTGTATTCCCCTTCCACATCAGATTGAGGTAATAACCATGGACTTGTATGACACATCAAATTCTAGAGGCTATTTTGTTTTATCTTTTTGGTTTTTAGTTCCAATTGAATATCTCATTTTTTTTTTGTATTTTTAGAAAAGTCAAAAATCACATTTACATTTTCATTAAAATTAAATTTGACCATGTATAGATTAAAAACCTACTAAATAAAATTATACTAATCATAAAACATAATAAAATAATAATTAATTGTTTTTATAGATTTAAATTTCAACCGTGCGTCACATGTAGAGCATACAAAAAATTTAGCAGTTAGATGAATTCCATTACACAGTGAACCATGGTGTGATGCAGCTAGCATTATAGAATATCATGGTTGAAATGAAGGTCTTTGATGTGACCTATCCCCATATCCCTAATGAACGTTTTGGGAAACATGATCATGCTCCAATGCTCACCATATCCCCTAAATTACCTCTCATGTATTCTTCCAAATATAAAAAAATCATTTAGTAATTTCCAAAGATTAAAAATTCTGATCTAAATCTAAAATAATGAAATTACCCTATGATTGAACTAAAAATTTAAATTCCCTATGAAATTCACTAGAAATATTGAAAAGGTAATATATAAAGCCCCACTATAGCACCTTTAATTACACAGAAGCCTCAGTGTTATTTCAAAAAATTATCCATGACCATTGAGGTTAAAAAATATTTATCAACTCACCACATTATATCATAGAATTTCATATGATCTACCATTGAGAAAATACAACAACAATTCCCACTATTCCTTGAAAATTGAGATACCCATTCAACACTCACCACCTATATAGTGATGGTTCTCAACTAAACCCATCAATCATGAGATAGATAGTAGACAACAACAAGTTCATCTTTAGGATTATAGTTCTCCAAAAATATCTATTAGCTACCAAAGTCTTATTCTGAACTAGGTTTATCTCAACAATAGAAATCACATATTAAAATACACATTCACCAATTCATTAACATGACCATTTTAGTTTACATGCCACTACCATGAATTCCATGAAAAACATCAGACATCCCTTATCTGATTGAGTTTTCTATAAAATAATCAATTTCGCCCATCAAATTGTAATATCATTTTCTAATTATGATCTATAAATTCCGTGAGGCATCATAAAATCATCCAAAAACCCACACTAATTTCCAAACATGTAATTTTGTGTAATTCCATGGTTGGTTCCTTGACCTAAAAACTATACCATTGTACCACATTCATGAGTGTGGTCACGCCTCTAATCTAACTCACTCTCAGATCACATTACCTATAACTAGAGCCTGATACTATCATCAAAACTCCATATAATATCACATCCAACATCCATATATGTGTTTAATATGTAACCAAAAAAAATTTAGATCCACCTTCTTACTAAGTGTTTGGTTCCATATTAACCTTTTAGTGATCATTTCCATCACACATACATCCCAAAAAACATAGGTTCATACATATACAATTGATAAGACACACCCTAACATAGGTTTTCTTTACTGTATCCCCAATGAATCAAAAAAATAATCACTAATTAACATTTCTTATATAATACTACTTATACTGATCAAATGCTCTCGACTAACTAATACATGATAACGAACATGAATCATTAATCGCTACCTATAATAGGCTCAATAGAAACTCCCACATATAAATCCTCATAAACTCCATCCATATCGAGGGTAAGATCCTCCAATGGAAAATGTGGAACTTACCATTTTAGTGTAATATATTTTTGGTGAGATTCATCAAGTGTGAATATTTATATACTATTATCAACTAATGAAGAAAGTATTCTTTTGGTGAATAACTCATTTTCTAGAAAATATATCAACCGACATGATTATAGTAAGCTCACATATTCTTGATTTTGTTAAATTCACGTCTTCTTCATATAGAAATACCATTTTTTATTCTTTGATTGTTCATCCAGTTCATTCATATTTATATAATCCATATCTTTTTTCCAATTCAAGAAACACCTACATGTATGTACATCTAGACTACATCCTATATTTATATCAACTATTGTTTATCTGAGCATTTTTTGGTATAATATTTCATCTTATGATCATACGATAATCATCTGAACATAGTTCCTGCATGCCCTTCTATTTAAATAGTTATATTATGGTCTGATATCTTTATTAGTATTTATAGTATATTGATTTTTTTCTTATAATGCATAACCTTTCATGGATCCTTATCATGAAAATGAATATATAATCTTATATCTGCTTCAATCACATTGTCTTCATCTTCATCCATTCAATCCCAATGATTCTTCATTCATGCGCATCTCATACACTTCTACTATTCACATGTTATATGTTGAAACATTATTTTAGAAACATCAGATCCACTATAAATATGATTAATGTTAATATTATTATTATTTTACTTTTTTAATTGTTTTTTTGTATCTTATCGATATTTTTATTGAGGAAGAATATTGGAAGGGATCTATATCTATTTGGATAGAAAGTTTGGTCAGAATACCTATTTTTTATTTGTTGTTTGTTGATTCACGTAGGCTGTTATTTTGTTTTGGTTATTTGTGTCTATAAAACATTTTACAGGTTGTTTTTTTCTATTTTGGTTATTGGTTATATAACTTCTTACAGGGGATGTAGAACTTCAGTTTTTTTTAAAAAAATATCTATATTAGTGACCTCCCTATGCAGTCGTTGCATCTATTTTTTCTAGGCCAATATTTATCACTTTTGTAGTCTCTAATGTTATTCATAGCAACAACTCTGGCAGTTGTGGTGGTAAAGACAATAGCAGTCCCATTTGGCTGTCAATGTTTCCCTATAACGATGGGCCAACTACGACCGCCAAAGGGAGCCGAGCAGCGGCCGCTAGTGGATGAACTTTTAGTAGTTCCTTAAATAACTTTATGTGGATTTTTATTACCCTTATAAGTGGTTCTCATTTCCATTACATGACCTAATTATATTCTTACATGATACCCATATTACCATTATGTTATGTGAGTAACGTTACATGGGTGTTAACTTTACGTGATAAAACTTATGTGGGTGTTACCCTTACGTGATTACCCTAATGTTGGTGCTACACTTCCACATTTAAATTTATAGAGTGAAACCCTTTTTGATTTTTTATGCGGTTTATTTTTGTTTTTCAAGTCTGCATGGAATGATCTGATTGGATGTTATGTTAAGATAGACTATGAGGTTTTTAGGGTATTTGATGCCCCCCTATGGCCTCATCCTTCGGAATTAGACTAATTCTATCCTCTCGATTTTTCTATGGATCTCAGTGTGAGACAACAAACCTTCTTTTTACGTATGTTTTTTCTTTTCTGGTCATTTTTTTGGAAAAAGGAAATTCTAGAAATTTTCTAAGCACACACCATGTACTTCCTTGCCGTAGCAGGCCATGTGATGGCCATGTAATAGCCACACATATGACCGTGAAGGAGTGACTTGGAGGCCACTTAAAGTGGAGTACACTCCATGTACTTTTTAATTTTTCATTAAATGAATCAGGGTCACATCTAATCACCAGATTGCTCTTATTTTAGGTCTCGTTCAACCTAGAGCTCCTTATGGGCGTGAATCTTCAACTAGCCCCCAAGCCTCCATCCATCCTTTGAATCAAACTCCTTTAGTTGCGTAGGTATGACATCAATAAGTTATCTCTTCTGCTTGAGTCTCCTTTCATGATTCCTCTTCATTTCCAAATTAACATGGGTTGAACGTTTTATAAATTTTCTTAGATCTACAGTGTTCTAAGGAGATTCAAGATTCATGATTCACATATAGCGATCTCCTAACCTCGAGGTAGGTGTTTTGTGCCTTTCTGTTCAAAGACTTTGAGTATTATGTGCAAATTCCACCAATACCCTTGAACGGGGTTTTGCATATTTACCGTTTTACCCCTGTTGATTGTCTGCCATGCTTGTATGCTTGTGTAGAGTTAATTTGGATATGAATATGGTTGATTGATATACATTGAATGTATTTCCATTTCACATTTTATTTGCAACAGTTTGGTCCTGTTCAGCCAGTTTGGCTGCCTTTCCTGTTTTCTATGTCTGTTGCTGTAGGATGGAGAGTTTGTATTCTGACATGCTTGATATGCTGTAGACTATTTATCCAAGTAGTTCTGTAGGTTTACTATGGCCATATTTCACTACTATGCTCGTTGACCTACACAGGGCCATGAGAACCTGGTGTTGTAGACTATAAGGGGAATTTACCGATTGAGCTTCGTCATAGAGTCTTTGAGCACTTAGGCTATAAGGGGGATTGACCAAGTGAGCATCCTCAGAGAGCATAGAACCACTTGGGGATATAAGGGGAATTGACCGAGTAAGATTCCTCAGAGAGTCCTTGATTTCTTTAGACTATAAATAGAATTGACCATGTGAGCTTCCTTAGAGAGTCATTGTTTTAATTTAATGACCTGGGATATAAGGGGAATTGACTGAGTGAGATTCCTTAGAGAGTCTGTGACCTTGGGGATATAAGGGTAATTGACCATGTGAGCCTCCTTTGAGAGTCCTTGAATACCTTATACTGAAAGGGTAATTGACTATGTGAGACTCCTCAAAGAGTATTGCTTTATCTTTGACTGTAAGGGGAATTTACTGCGAGCGTTTCCTCAGAGAGTCTTTATATATAACTGATCCTGAGGGGATAGGCTGTGTGCACTTCCTAGAGGGTTACTGTGTTTGATTAGTTGATTTGAAACTGTAGATTGTTTAATTCTGAGCACTTTCTTGTTTACTATTTTCGGTACTTTTATCTACCGTATATTCACTGACTAATTTTCATATATCTTTGGGTGGTTTCTTATTGAGATTTAGTCTCACACCCTATTTGGGCCATGCTTTTGGGTGCAAAAATATTATATTTTTGTAGGTATAGATAAGGGAAAGAGCCCTTCTACATCAGGTAATTGATTTTCTCTGGAGATGAAGAGCATGAGACCATGCTATGGCTTGCGATGCTAAGGAGTTTATCTACATTCTTTTGCACTTTGGTTTAGTATTATTGTATTTAAATATTGTGACTTGTTTGGATATTTTACTAGACATATGTATCATGCATCATTTTATATATGTTATCTAGTTTATAATTTAAATTTTCTGCTACTATTGTTGTATGTCATTATTACTACTTCCACTCTTGTGTGTATTTGTTTACTTCTACTGTGTACTCTTCCAATGAGGGCATAGTTTCCCCACTATCACACCCAAGGCCCTCGTTGCTAGTCAGCAGCCTATGGCTTTCAAGGAAATGCGCTTCAGGCCATGTGACCAACCGGGCATGTGGTACCTCTGGGTAGCTTCCGGAACCAGGACATTACAATGTGGAATCTGAGGAATTTATTTTCTCTTGACTTTCTGTTTGGAGCCTTTATCCAGGGATAGGATGGGATAAGTACTTGGTAATAAGCTATACCCGAGAGTAGCTAACTCGTGTACATGGAAAAGCCAATCTATCTCGTTAATTTCAATTTTTCTAGTTTTTCAATTATTACAGTTGATTAGATTTCAACTTGAGTGATTCACATGATTTGTTCTATTATTATTGAGTTATTGAGGTTCTATTTCTGTTGCAACCCATTGAGATGAGGGTATGCCATCTCATGCATCTTAAAGGCACTTGCTAGAAATCACATGTCATGCATTTTTGCTATGCCATATAGGATGGATTAGTGATTTCATGTTATTGCGATAGATGTTGTGTAAAATATGCATACTTTTGTGATAGTTACTTTGATAGAAAATACCTGAAATTTGATAGGGCATTGTTTTGTAAGGTTTTGTTGAATAAACACCAAAATTTGTCTCTTGAGGTGTTATGGGATCTCAGGGACCATAATTTGGTGGATCATTTTTTTATTTTCCATATTATAATGTGTACAATATGCCAAACATTGTTTCAAGGGGAGTATGGGCCCTCACGGATCAGAATTTGGCACTTTCAATGCTCGTTTCAGTGTTTTTTTGGGTCCCGGAGTAGTTTCAGAGGCTTACTGTCAAGAAAAACCCAGAATGCACACCGTGTAGTGTTAAGTACACTCCATGTGTTCTTTTCTTCAGGAAGAAATTATTTTTCTTATGTACACGTTGTGTACTTTATATACACTCCCGGTTGTCTATAACCATGTCTTAGGCTGTGTGGGAAGGGACACAGGATGGGGAAAGCCTTGAGTGAACACGTCGTGTACCATCTATACATGACGTGTTGTGCCGATCTCGTGCCCACCCATGTCACTAACAACAGAGGTTGGTCGAGTCTTGTCTAATATACACCATGTGTCATCAAAACACACCGTTTAGTCTGACATAGGTACTCGACTGTGTCACGAACAACACGGGTCGGTGTCATCCTTTCTCATACACACCGTGTCCACCTTGAAAACGCCATGTAGTCTGACCTAGGTATCTAGCCGTGTCACGAACAACATGGGTCGGTGTTATCCTTTCACGTACATACCATGTCAGTCTAGAACACGCAGTGTAGTGTGAGCCGTGTGTCAGGATGTGTCACTAATAACATAGGCCAAGTAAATCTTGTCTAGAACATTCCATGTGTGAATTGTACACACCATGTAGTCTTGTCTTAGGAGAGCTGTGTGGATTAACCATGTAGACGTACTCGGGAAGAGGATGAGGATTCAAGTACATGCCATGTGTTAAGAAAAAACACCATGTGTTTTGGGTGTTAAACGACCAATTTAGGTTGGAGTACACACCCTTGTAAATGGATTCATGTAACACACCGTGTATGAATTTTACATGCCCTGTTGTCATGTTTTGTATAACATGAATGCTTTATTTCTCTTGTTACCTTCTTACACTCCATGTTTTCAGTCCATGATAATCTTGATATAAGGTGTACATTTTACCATGCAGAGTCATGCCACTGAGACGTCCTCCGGTTGTACTCCAGTTTCTAGGCAGTGATCAGACACTAGACATGGGTGATCAGGGACTACATACAGATCCTCCAGTTGTGCCAGCCTTGGCACCATCTATTGTACCTGACATTGGTGCTGATGCCCAGTTCAGGGAGGGCTTTTTGAGGATGATGCAAAAATTTTAGGGAGGGCCTCCTCCAGCCCCGTCAATGGATGATTCGACGCAGGTCTTCCGATAACAACATCCTCCCACCTTCTCAAGGGAAGCATGTCCTCAGGCTACAGAGTCATGGATAAAAGACGCAATGATGATTTTCGAGCATCTGGAGATACCTCCAGAGAAGAGGGTGAATCTCTCTACCTACATACTTCGAGACTCCACCAAGAGGTGGTGGGATGTGATCTAATAGGTGGAAAACCAATAGAATATGGCTTGGGATGAGTTTCGATGCATATTCTATGATTACTTATATCTAGAGACATTGAGGGATGATCGAGCCTAAGAGTTCATGAGTTTAAAGTAGGGAACTCTTTCCGTTATGGAGTATTCTGCTCTATTCAAAGAGATGCGGCGTTTCAACCCTATTTTATGAGGTGATGAGTTGTTCCTTTCATGAAAGTTTTAGTATGGTCTAAGGAAAAACATTTGATCTCAGGTGAACCTCTTCAGGTTGACTTCGATATCCTCTATCGTCAACCAGGTGCTGATCACAGAGCGTAATCTGAGGGATTCTAGAGCTGTGAGCCAGGGCAGTTCGACATCCTGAGTTAGTGCTCCGCCTGCTAATAGCAGGAAGCTCTATTGGGAGACTGAATGAGGAGATCAGAGTGGGTGGGATGCATATTCTGGTAGCCAGGTGGTGTGATAATAGTGTGGGAGAAGCGGGTATATGATTCCACGTTGCCCAAGAGACCCAGTAGATGTCGTTCTTATGGCAAGATGGGTCACCATTAGTGCTTCTGTCAGTAATTATCACTAGAAGCTGGTGATAGGGGTTCTTATATGACTCCTCGTTCTGGAGAAATGCCACCAGTTTCTCACTAGTCTGGGAACAGATGTTCTTCCGGCCGATTAGGCCAAGGCGAAGGCTATGGCCGTGGTAGTCAGTCACCAGTTCTTCAGTGACAGTAGGGTGGATCATCTCAGAGTGGTCAGATAGGGTCACATGGCCGCAATATATGCTAGAATTTTGTAGTGGATCAGACCCATCAGGATCAGGATCCCAGAACCTCCACAGTTCGAGGTACGATCTTAGTAGGCTCAGTTTTAACTTCTGATCGATTCGATACAAGATCCTCCCATAACATTATATCTATTGATGTCATGGAGAGACTTGGTCTCTACATCTTTTCTTCTACGGGTATTTTGATACTAGACACACCGTTGGGGACTAGAACGACTAGTGTAATTCAGTGCATAGAATTTCCTATACAGGTTAGTGGATGTCACTTTTTATAGTACCTTTATGTCCTAGGGATGATAGGATACGATGTCATTCTAGTAATGGACTAGCTAGTTCCCTTCCGGGTATTCGTCGACTGTTACTGCCGTAGGGTGAGTTTCATATCACTAGAGGGTGGATCTATTCTTCATAGGTGTGAATTGGATGTCCAGGAAAGCAAAGCGAGTCTTGAGCATCATGGGTTGGGAGGAGTTACAACCCAGATTGCTAGTCTATATCTGGATGACCAAGGGACTTCACAGTTAGGATTTCCACTATTGGTGGATCGTTTCAGAGATGTATTTCCAGGGGACTTTTTAGGTTTGCCTCTAGAGCGTGAGGTAGAATTTTCTATTGAGCTTATGCCAGGAGCGGCACCAGTGTCCATTCCTACTTATATGACGGCTACACCTGAGTTGTAGGAGATTAAGAAACAGTTGGAGGATTTTCAGGAAAAGGGTTTCATTAGACCTGGTACTTCTCCTTGGGGTTCGGCTATCCTGTTTGTGAAGAAGGTAGACGACACCCTCAGGATTTTTGTGGACTATCGGAAGTTGAACCAGTTTACAATCAAGAACTGATATCCCTTGCCTAGGATTGATGATCCCTTTGATCATCTTCGAGGAGCCCAGGTGTTCTCGAAGATTGACTTGTGATCTGGTTACAATCATTTGTGTGTTAGACCATCTAATATACATCTCACATCCTTCCAGAGGAGGTATGGTCTATACGAGTATGTGGTTATGCTTTTCGGTCTTACGAGCGCTCCTCCTGTTTTCATGGCATGAATGAACCTAGTGTTCCATACATAATTGGATTAATTCATGGTGGTTTTCATGGATGATATCTTGGTGTACTCTCACACTTGACTTGACCATGATTACCATCTTGATATTGTTTTGAGTACACTGAGGGAGCATCAGTTATTTTCTAAGCTCTCAAAGTTCCACTTTTGTAGGGATACGATTCACTTCCTGGGTCATATTATCTCAGATGAAGAAGTATTAGTAGACCTAATGAAAGTGAGATCTGTAGTCTCCTGGGAGTAGACAAATAAATTCTTTGAGGTGCACAGTTTTCTAGCATCGGATGGATACTACAGACTTTTCATACATGACTTTTCATGCTTAGAAGCACCGCTGATAGGTCAGACTAAGAAGGGTGAAAATTTCTTATGGTTAGATTCTTGTGGGTCACCCTTTCAGGAGATGAAAGGAAGGTTGAATTCAGCACTGATACTAGTCTTTATAGAGGCGGTCAAGAGCTATACTATTTACTTTGATACTTTAGGTATCGGGCTGGGAGCTGTGATTAAGAAGGGAGATGGAGTCGTTGCGTACGGGTCTCGGCAGTTGGGGCCACATGAGAGGAATTACCCAACACACGATCTGGAGTTGGCAGCTATTGTTTATGCTCTACGTTGTTGGAGACATTATCTTCTGGGAGAGCATTTTTTGGTTTTCATCGACCACAAAAGTCTCAAGTACATCTTCACTCAGCCTGATCTGAATTTTAGACAACGATGGTGGGTTGAGTACCTTCAGTCCTTTGACATTGAGCTTGCCTATATGCCTGGGAAAGGAATCGCGGTGGCTAATCCGTTGAGAACGAGGATGCAGATACAAGAAGTTCAGGAGGCCAACGGTGAGTGGCATCTTATGGATCTGTTCTATGAGATGCATTTGGAGGTACATGACAGTCAGGGGCAGACGTTTCTTTATTCTGAAGCTGTTACCTCTACTCTTCTGGATCGAGTTCAAATGAGGAAGCTATCAGATTCTGAAGGCCTAGTCCTAAGGGAAAGTATGTCAGTAGAGGACCCTATTCCTGGATAGACCATAGGAGAGGATGAGATATTGGGTTTCCAAGGATGCGTATGGGTGCCAACATATATACAAGAAGAGATGTTTTGAGATTTTCATTCCTCAGTTTGGGTAGTCCATACTGGCATCACCAAGATGTACTTTGATCTAAACCATCTGTATTGGTGCCCAGTAATGAAGAGGGACTTTTCTGGTTTTGTCACGCGGTGTTCCACTTTTCATCAGGTGAAGGCACAACATTAGTGACCAACATGGCATTTACAGTAGTTACCCATTCCCTAGTGTAAGTAGAATGATGTCGCATTGGATTTCATAACAGGGTTTCCAATTTATCCTCGAGGTAATGACGTTGTGTGGGTTTTCATTAACATACTCATGAAGGTTTCTCAATTCTTGCCAATCAAGGAGACCTTCAGTGTTTATGAGATGGTATGGTGGTACATCCAAGAGATTGTATGTCTTCATGGAGTTCCACACACCATTGTTTCAGACAGGGATGCACGTTTTGCATCCTAGTTCTGGAAAGGGCTTCAAAAGGATTTGGGTACACATGTACATTTGAGTATAGCTTACCACCCACAGATAGATGGGTATTCTAAGCATACAATTTAGGTTCTTGATGATATTCTCCAATCATGCATTCTTGATTTTGGATGTTCTTAGGAGAAGTAGATACCTCTTGAGGAGTTTTTCTACAACAATAGTTTTCAAGAAACTATTCAGATGACACCTTAGGAGGATTTTTATGGTAAGCCATGCTGATCACCCTTATGTTGGCTGGAGTCAGGAGTGGCAGCTTTGCTAAGCCCTCATCTTGTTTAGGAGACCACATAACAGATAGAGTTGATTAGGAAGAGGATGGCTACTGCACAGTTTCGACAGAAGTCTTATGATGACCAGCAGAGACAACCTCTGGAGTTCATGTTTGGGGATCAGGTTTTCTTGCATGCCACACAGAGGTTGGGACACAAGAGGATTAGGAGATAGGTTAAGCTTTCACTAAGGTATGTTGGGCCGTTTTTGGTGTGGGAGATATTTGGGCCGGTTTCCTATCAGTTGTAGTTACCTTAGAGGTACCAGGCTATGCACGATGTCTTCCACATTTCTTAGTTTCGACGTCACTTCTCAAACCCATCTCATGCCTTTCAACTCGAGGAGGTTTAGCTCTAAGTGGATGTTTCGTTTGAGGCGTATCCTATCCAGATTGTGTATCATAGTACAAAGGTTCTCCAAGGCCAGTATGTTCCTCTGGTACGAGTGCTATGGAAGCAAAATCAAGTGCAAGACAAGAATCGGTAGAGGGAGGCCAATGTGCGAGCACAGTGGCCAGAACTCTTTGGTGTTTCTTCTTCTATGTAGCGCTAGGGAAATTCAGGGAAACATTTATTTAATGGGGGATGTTTGTAAGAACCCGGAAATTCTTTTCAGGTATGTTTTTTCTTTTTCTGGTCGTTTTTGAGGGAAAAGGAAATTTAGGAAATTTTCCAAGTACACTCCATGTACTTTATGAGAACACGCTGTGTACTTCCTTGCCGTAGAAGGTCGTGTGCTGACCATCTAGTAGAAACACACACAGCCTTGTGGGAGTGACTTGGAGGCTTCTTAAAGCGCAGTATGGAAAAGGTGAGTGCAAACTGTGTACTTCAAATGTACACACCATGTACTTTTTTACATTAAATGCACTAGGGTCACCTCTAATCACTAGAATGCTCTTCTTCTAGGTCTCATTCGACCGAGAGCTCCATATGGCCACATATCTTCGACAAGGCCCTGAGCCTTTGTCCGTCCTCTGAATCGAACACCTTTGGTTGCGTTGGAATCACATCGGTATGTTATATCTTCTGATTAAGTTTCGTTTCATAATTCCTATTCTTTTCCAAATAATAATGGGTTGAATGTCTTATAAGTTTTCTTTGATCTACAGAGTTCTAAGGAGATTCAATCTTCTAGGTTCACATATAGAGATCTCCTAACCCCAAGGTAGGTGGTTTGTTCCTTTCCATTAAAAGTCATTGAGTATTATGTGTAAATTCCACCAATACCCTTGAATGGGGTATTGCATGTTTACCATTTTAACCCTATTGATTGTCTTCCATGCTTGTATGCTTGTGTAGAATTAATTTGGATATGAATAGGTTTGATTTCTATACTTTGAATTAATTTCCCTTGCATGTTCTGTTTACCACCGTTTGGTCCTGTTTAGCCAGTTTGGCTGCCTTGCCTGTTTTCCATGCTTGTTGCTATATGATGGAGAGTTGTATTTTGACATGATTGATATATTGTAGACAGTTTAGCCAAGTAGTTTTGTAGGTTTACTTTGGCCATATTTCACTTCTATGATCGTTGACCTACACAGGTCCGTGAAAATCCGGTGTAGTAGACTATAAGGGGAATTGATCTAGTGAGCTTCCATAGAGAGTCTTTGAGAACCTAGGCTATAAGGGGGATTGATCAAGTGAGCATCCTCAATGATCATAGAACCACTTGGGGCTATACGAAGAATTTTCTGAGTGATCATCCTCAGAGTGTCCTTGATTGCATTATACTATAAGGGGAATCGACCGTGTGAGCTTCCTCAGAGTGTCTTTTTTTAATTGAACGACCTGGGATATAAGGGGGATTGATCGAGTGAGCTTCCTTAGAGAGTCTGTGACCTTGGGGAAATAAGGGGAATTGACCATGTGAGCTTCCTCAGGGAGTCCTTGACTACCTTAGACTATTAGGGGAAATGACTTTGTGAGCTTCCTCATAGATTCTTGTTTTACCTTTGACTATAAGGGGAATTGACTATGAGAGCTTCCTCAGAGAGTCTTTATATATGACTATACCAAAGGGGATAGGCTTTCTTCACTTCCTAGAGGGTTACTATGCATGATTAGTTTCTTTGAAATTGTGGATTGTTTACTGCTGAGCACTTTCCTATTTACTATATTCTGTACTTTTATCTGCCATATATTCACTGACTGATAGAAACAGATCTTTTAGAGGTTTCCTACTTGGATTTAGTCTCACACCCTATTTGGGCCTTGAATTTGGGACCAAAAAATATTATATTGTTGCAGGTATATAAAAGTTTAAGCACCCTTCTACTGTAGGTACTTGATTTGTTGTGGAGATGGAGAGCATGTGACCGATATATGGATTGCGATGATGTAGAGCTTATCTACTTTCTTTTTCACTTTTATTTAGCACTATTGTATACTAGTATTGTGACTTTTTTGGCTGTGTTTTTGAGAAATTTGTATCATGAATCATTTTATATATGTTACCCATTTATACTTTCAGTTTTCTGCTATTACTACTATATGTCATTATTAATACTTCCACTCTTGTATCTATTTGTTTACTTTTGCTGTGTACTCTTCCAATGAGGGCATAGTTTCCCCAATATCACACCCAAGGCCCCTCACTGATAGTCGGCAACCTCTGGCATTTGGGGAAGTGCGCTTGAGGCCATGTGACCAACCACGTACGAGGTGCCTCTGGGTGGCTTCCGGAACCGGGACGTTACACTCAGTGTGGAAAAATCCTAGAGGTTATATGATCTGTTTTCTTGTCTTCCATCATCCATTGGAGCTATTGATGCTCTATTTGTGATGGAGATCATCAGTGAACCTTCTCTGAGAAGAAGTGTGGCCTCTTTTTGCCGATCTTAGAGCCACTGATTGATTACAAAGGAGATATCCAGAAGAAGAAGGCTTCAAGAGAGTCATGTGAGAAGTGATTTTGACTACTGGATAGTAAATATTCTATGAGTTTTATGTTATTTCATATCATCCTTTTTATTCCTTTAAATATTTTGGTTCAATGATCTTACTGTGTTTCTTTGATTTGTTCTGGATTGATTTATATTGTACTTGTATCTTTGTTTGTGTTTTATAAAATGTGCGTGTTTTTGTGGATGATGTTCTTCCTAGGCATGTAGGTACCAATGGGATCAAAGAATATTAAATACTGTGTTCTTATTTGTTATATTCTTTATTTGTTTGTTCGAGTCAATCTATATTTTTTTATTATAGTTGGAATCATTTATTTCTTTTATTAATTGAATCTTTTGAATAATATTCAAGTTATCATTTCAATTTTTTAATTATCTACTCTTCTTAATTCATCATTTTTATTTTTTGTTTATAATTTAATTTATTATAACCACAAAAGACCTTTCAAATTCAAATAATTAATTGAATAATAGTGTATAAAAATTGATTTTGATTTCACTTTGGGATGTTTTCTTAACGTTGTCTTTAACAAAGTAGAATCAAAGTCTTGGGTTAAACATGTATTCAACTAATAATTAAATTGAAAAGTTTTATGTTCATAATGATTTTAATTTGTGGACAATTAAAATGAGGGCTCAACTTATTATCAAGGGTTAATTGGTGCTTTACATGGCCAAAAGAAACTTATTTTATCCCTTACTATTGATGGTTAGAACTCTACTATATATCATGATGTCCCTCCAGAAATTCTTATTGAGGCCCATATTTCTATATTACTATCTCTTGGTGATAAGGTCCTTTGGGAAGTTTCCTTTTAATTATCTACTACTATAATATGGATTAAACTAGATAAACATTACATGAAAGCTTCACTTATTAGTAGAATTTATAAGAATCATTGCATGTTCACCTTTAAAATGAATTCAGGTGTTTTTATTAAATCCCATTGGATGAGTTTAATAAAATCATGTTTGATTTAGGCTACTTTTTATAATTGTTGATGATGAGGATCAAACTATGATTATTTTTATCTCTCTTGAAAATTCATTGAACACATTAGTATAATCTATGATCTGTGGTCGTGACTCTCTTACGTTTTAAGAGGATAAAAATGCCATGATTTTTAGGGATTTTCATTTTAAACCCAAAATTAAAGGTAAGGATGAGAGTATGTTTACAAGAGGGAGGCCAAAATATAAGGGTAAAAAGAAAAAAAAATGTAAAGATAAAGGGAAGAAAAATAAAAAACCTAAACCTAGGTCAATGTCTAAGAATATAAAAGTTGTGTGTTACAAATATGGTATTCCCATGGACTTAAGAAGTAAGTGTAGAAAATCTAAAAAACCAAAGGATAAATATTTGGTTAACCAGTCCCTTTTAGTTGATTCTGGTTAATATACTGCTAATGTTTTAGATGTATCCAGAATTCCATTCACTATTTAGTGGGTTTTGGATTCATGATTATATTTTCACATGTTTCCTTATATTGAATATTTCCTTGATTTAGTTGAGTGAGTAGATGGATTTGTAATCATAGGGAATAACTAGAAGTTTATGTTTCAAGTAAGAGTTCATGTTCATATATAATTAGATGACCATTCTATCATTACCCTCCTCATAGAATCTTGGGATGACGAAAACTTTGTAGTATTAATTGACAAGAAGAATCAACTTAATGAATTATTACATGAGAAGGAGTGGGTGTCCCAGGATAGTGAGAGGGTGACTTGGTTGGAGGAAATAGATAATAATATGACATACTTCCAAGATTTTATTCGAGATAAAAAACGTGGAACCATGATGAATATATGCATGGATGATTATTCATTTTCTAATGATACGATCATCATTATATTCATGGATGAAAGTTAATTCAAATCATTTCTCTCTTCCAATAATCATTATATGCAGGGTGGATATCCATTAAGAAAGGGTGACTTATTCACCTGCATCGTTAATGTGGTATCCACTTCCTTGAATGAGTTTTTCATGTTCATTCCTAATGAGAAGGAGGTTCTTAATGTAATAAAATCACTGAATCAAAATTGTTCTTTAGTGCTTGATGGTTTTCTAGACTTTTTTATATGTCTTCACCAGATATCATCAATGAGGACCTTGTTTCGTTTATTTAGGAATTTTTTCATGGAGGATTTCTACTTCTAAAAT
The DNA here is from genome assembly GCA_963277665.1 of Viscum album. Classification (NCBI taxonomy): domain Eukaryota; kingdom Viridiplantae; phylum Streptophyta; class Magnoliopsida; order Santalales; family Viscaceae; genus Viscum; species Viscum album. The sequence continues at coordinate 1,156,378,120 of OY728165.1, read as the reverse complement.
ATGTGCTACATTTTTTATGCTCATTCCTAACATGAAGGATACTTCCTTATTTAATCACATTCGGCACATTAGTGTATGAAATGTTTCTTATATAATTTTGGATAGAATTATTAATAGGAGATTGTCTAAAAACATTCTTGAATGGGTATCTATGGAGCAACATGGTTTCATCAAGGGAATAACTACTCAAGTAGCTATTGTATTTTTTCAGGAAATGGTTTCATATCCGAATAGAAAATTTCATGTTTCGAATATCATCATTAAAATTTATATGTACATGGATTATGATAGATTTAAATAGAATTTTATTCTAAGAGTCATGGAGTTCATGGGATTCACCAAATGGGTTTGTGATCTATTTTCAAATGTTATAGCTCATCTTGGTTCTCAATTTATTTGATGGAAAGAAGAAGTAGATTGTTCAAATTAGTTTTTGGCCTTAGACAAGGAGATCCCCCATATCCTTCCATTTTCATCCTAGATCATGATTTTCCCAGTCAGTTTTTTGAGTTGAACATGATAAGTGGAAATATCAATTCATTCAAACACAAGAATCAAATTTATGGTTTATCTCATCTAATGTACGCGGATGATATGATATTATTCATCAATGGAACAAGGATATCTATTAGGGTTTTTAAACATGTGATGGATTAATATTCCAAGTGGATTGGTGAGAAAATCAATAATGAGAAAAGTATTATTTATCTGCAACATGCATGCTTGGATGGATGTATAAGAAAATGGAAGAAGTGCTAAGATTTTCCAAAAACCAGTTTCTCTTAGAATATTTAGTGGATCCAATTACTCATTAAAGATTATGTAATAAACATTGAGAAGGGGAGGTTATTAAAATTATTAGTAGGATCAACAACCGGAAAAAACTGTTTCCTTTCCTTTGGTGGTAAAATTACTCTTGTGAACTATGTTATTAGATCTTCCCTGATACATGTGTTAGCATTCCTCAAAGTTCCTAATGGGGTGATGAGAAATATTGAGAAGATCCTAACATATTTTATATGGGTCTCTCATGGATAGGGTATGACGCACTGGGAATCATGGAAGATTATGTCCAAACCTATTCAGGATGAGGGCATTAATCTATGAAGTGTGGAGTTATTAATAATGTTTTTACAAGCTAAAATGGTTTTGGAGGTTATGGAGGGATTATCCCTATGAAGAAATTCCATTACAGGTAAGTATGGGTTAACGCTTAAGGATCAATGGTGTAAGGTTTCGTGTTTATAGAAGTCACTTCGTGTTATCCTACCAAGTCATCAACAACATTCTTGGTGGATGTTGGATAGTGGAGACATAAAATTCTAGTTCAGAAACGGGGTAGTAACTCCCTTAGGCTTCCCAAGCTTTACAACACCTGATATCTATTTTGTTTTGGCAATCCATTTCCCTTTGTTCATTCATTGAGTTCTTAATAAACAATAGAAATGTATTTTTGATGGTATTGAGCTTACATTTGAAAGAGATAAATTGATCTTCACTGATGCAGGTATGGGGATCTTCTCAGCTAAGGATTATAGGAATGGTTTTCAGATCGAGTCAGGTACTAACAATAATAATGTTTTATACTGGTGTAAATAAATTATAGTAAAATATAACTTCCTATTATGGTGTATTTTCAATTCATGTATACCCACTGATGATGATATCTGTATGAAAGGAATTACTCTGGTTTCGCGGTGCTGGTGCGGTCCAATTGAAAATGTGGAAATGTGGAAATGGTGGATCACCTATTTAATAAGAGTGATTGTACCTCAACTCTATGGATATATCTTGTAGATATTATGGTATTAGTCATGAATAATAACCATGTATATGGACTACAATTGAATGACATTCAAGGTGACGAGGGTATTGATCTATAGGCAAGAAGACAACTGTCGTTCAGGTAGCGGGATGCAAGACCATCTGAAATATGAGGAACTTATCACACACAGAGTGAACTCACAGTTCGGATTTGGAAATCCATTTTTGAGTTAGGTCTATGGTGGTGGAAATGGGTCACTTGATCAAGAAGAGGGAAAATAATAAATACCTTAATTTACTTTTATAGGGACCAGGTTCTTCATCGCAAGGTCCAACAGTGCAAGAGATAACTAGAGTGGGACGATGGATTTGTTGGAAGCCCTCCCACAGTGGCTTGAATCTCAATGTGGATGGTTTATATAATCACGGGTTCATGCAAGGCGGAAGTGTGATTTGGGATATTATCAGATTAGTCCTCATAGCATATAACAACATTTATGGTCCTAGAAGCTCAGTTATGGTGCAGGTAAATGCTCTCCTAAATGGGACGAAATTATGCAATGATCACAAAATGACAATCTATATCATTAAAACAAATTCTGTTGTTGTACACAATTGTTTACAAGATATGGCATCAACTCCCTGGTCTTTTTTTATCACATTTGGAGATGTAGAAGAATCTTGACCGATGATGTAGTATTTCTTCATACATGGTGGGAGGGAAACAATGTGGCAGATTATTTAGCCATAATAGGTAACCATGAAGAACCTCAAATCATTTTCTCTTGAATAGGAAGTCTTCCCCTAGAATGTGTGGATCTTTCTAGGTAAGACACCCTTGGTTTTCATTATTTAGGACCTTTGTAATCTTCTTTTTCTCTATGTTTTCAATATTTTCTTTGTTTGTTGTACTTGCCTCATTATGATAATAAAAGAAATATGTTTGTGCGTGTTAGGTATAAATTAGGATGCCTTAATATCTCCAAGGGCTGTAGAAATATAGTGAAAGGATCCTATTTAATACTATTTCTATGTTTAATGTGAAGACCCTTTCAAGGAATCTTGATAGTGTATAAGTGAGTAATGTTGATAACACTTTGTTATAACATAGGAGATTGGGTTATGTAATCTTTAAGGGCTTAGAGTAATTGAGAAAATATGGGTTGTCAAAAAAAGTTACACCGCACAATATCCAATTTTTTGAATATTTCATCTTGGGTAAGACTAAGAAGATTAGTTTTGGAAGGTATTATTTATGGATTATCAAATATTTTATTACATCAAATCTGATATATGGGGACCAACCTGAACCACATTCCATGGGGAAGGTTCTTATTTTTCTACATTCATAGCTAACTACTCTAGAAAAGTTAGGATATATATACTCACAAACAATATATTTCTTTTGAAACATTTAAATTGTGTAAAAAACTTATTGAAAACCTGTTTAGAAAGAGGATTAGATTCCTGAGAACAAATAATAGTTTGGAGAACTTATCTACTAGTTTGTCCACTTATTTCAATATGAGGGAATAACTAGACACTGGACTATTAGGGAAACCCGTAATTGAATAATCTTACTAAGTGCATAGATAGAACTATTATTGAGTGAATCTAAATCATTCTTTCATCCTCAATCCTACCTAAATCCTTTTGGGAATAGTCTACCACTATGATAGTGTACCTGATTAATATGTTCCATCCACTTATAACCATTTTAAACCCTCATATGAATTATATCATGAAAAATAAACCTTCTTATAACCACCTAAGATTATATTTTTGTTCTAACTAGTCCCACATTTAAATTGATGAGTTGGATGAATGATCCATTAAGTGTGTTTTTGTGGGATACCCCAATGATGTCAAGGGATATAATTTGTGAGTTGAAAAACCTAGATATCAAAGTTGTATAACCAGTAGATATTTTTTTTATTAACATAGTTCTCCTAAATAAAAATATATCACACATGACAGTGGTGACAGATCCCATAATAATACTATTGATCATCTTCCTTTAACTCCTCTTGAGGCTACTGATGATCTTCCTCTACATGTTCCTCAAAATGAATCCCAAAATGAGTCCAGTTTTAAATCATGATTGGCTTATGAGCTTCCTAATGATAATAGTGATTAATACTTGACTAAAGATAGAGATAAGAGGGTCATTAGACCCCCAGATCAGTTAATCTAATATGATATAGAATATTTTACCTTTTATGTTTCCCAATATCACATTGATGATCATCGTCAACCATATAAGAAATACTTGATTGAAAAATATTCCAAATACTGGATCTCTTCCATGAATGGAGAAATAAAATCCATGAGTAAACACCATAACATGTCTATTGTAAATAGTCTTAATAATGTTATTTTTATTGGGTGTAAATGGATTTATAATATAAAGGAAGATAACACTGATGAAATGAAAATAAAATTCAAGTTGAGATAAGTGTCCAAGGGTTACCTTCAAAGAGAGGGTATTGATTAGGTTGATATTTTTTCACTATTTATTAAACATTTTTCTATTCAATTGCTTATTTATTTTAATTAATTTAATTACTTTCACATAAAACAATTAAATATAAAAATTTCCTTCTTACATGGTGACCTTAATGAGAAAATGTACATGAAATCTCCCAATGGTTGTCAAAAGGAGTTCAAACCTAATCATGTATTTTCTTTTAAATAAATCATTGTATGTTTTAAAATTGGAATATATAAAATGATATATGAAATTTGACACTTTTATATTAGATAAAAAATTTAAAAGAATTTGACATGATGCATGTGTTTACATTAAATGAGTTAAAAATTTCATTCTTTACCTACCACTTTATATAGATAATATGTTGGTAATGTGAAATAATATGAAGCTCATTAATTATATCAAGTTCTGATATGAGACACACAAGGTGGCCCGATCTTCACGGTGTAGGGTGGTGGATGAAAGATGCGGTTCTGGGCTAAGTGGCGGATGATGGGTATGGATAGAGGATGCATGTATTCAATCAATGCTATAAGGAGCGCGGCCTACTACTTAGACAATACATTCAAGGGAGGGATGTGATATCCAATCCACATAACAACGCAATTAGGTTGAGGCATTGAATTGGGGGCTTGGTGATCTTGTATCACCAATCTAACTTATTGATTAACAAGGAAATAATTCACAAGAGCAAGGTGGAAATCTTGGAAAATCCTCACATAATAGAGAGAAATAAACCATAAGCTGTCAATTAATTCTTGAATTCCATAAAAGATCCATGGGGGTGAATATTTATAGCCAAGGGGGTGGTACAATAGTCAAAAGTCTAATACCCTAATTTCATAATGGATAAACTAATTTGTTCCCATAAATGTAAAAAGTTAATGTCTAATAAAGACTTTTGGTAATGTTGCACACAACTTTCCAACTATAGCCCACCAGATTTGAATTTGAGTGCATATCCCACGAGATTTGACTTTGGTGTCCAAGGATGCCATTTATAGAATCCTTCATGTGGGAAAGGGTTCAAAATTCATGAAACCATGTGGTCCAAGCTTTAAGATTCATTTTTGGTATTTATTAAGAGAGATAATAGGCCAATTTTCTCCATCCATCCAAGACAAGATCTATTGAGCCTTTATTGAAGCAAAATGGGAACACATTGTAGTATTGATCCTATTTAATCTCCCTCACATCATTGGACCTTGAAAATCCAAATCATCGTCTAAAAAAATTTGACTTTGTGCCTTTAAAATGGTTCTTATCATCCACCCCCTCTTGAAAGGGAATTTTACTTGACTCTTCATCCTCTGCACCCAAAAAAGGAGAATGATTAGAAACATTGAAAGTTGCACTTACACCATACTCAATAGGAAAATATAACTTGTAAGAATTGTTGTTAATATTATCGACCACTCTAAAAGGTCCATCTCCTTGTGGCATGAGTTTTAATTTCCTCTTGTCGGGAAATATCTCCATTCATATATGAATCCAAAACAAGTCTCCAGTATTGAAAATTACTTTTTTACAGCCCTTGTTTGCACGATCAACATATTTCTGGGTCATCTACTTGATATTTTTTCTTGACATTTCATGGAGTTCTTTGATGAATTCAACATGACCTTTTGCATTTATGTTAGTTGCTTCCTGCAGAGGTAAAGGAACTAGATCATTAGCAGAAAGAGGGTTAAAACCGTAAAAAATTTCGAATGGAGAATATTGAGTGGTGGAGTGATTGGCCATATTATATGCAAATTACACATGTGGTAGACACGCCTCCAAATTCCTGATATTCTTCTTAAAAATTGTTTGTAGAAGAGATGATAGTGTCAGATTCACCACCTTCAATTTCCCATTAGTTTGAGGATGAAAATTAGTGTAAAATAGTATCTTTTTACCTAGTTTTCTCCATAAGGTATTCAAAAAGTAACTAAGTAATTTTGTGTCTCGATCCAACACAATTTTCCTTGTCATTCCAGGGAGTTTTACTACTTCCTAAAAGAAAAAGTGTTGAAATGTTATTATCATCATCTGTTTTGTGACAAGAAATAAAATGTTCCATTTTAAAAACTCATCCACCACAGCAAAAATGGAATCTCTCCCCCTCTTGGTCCTTAGTAAACCCACAATAAAGTCCTTTGATATGTCCTCCCAAGGGTTTTTGGGGATTGGGAGAGAAAGATATAATACATTTGGGTTAAATTTTTATTTGGCTTTATGAAAAACAATGCACTTTCCCATAAATTTTTTCAACATATTTAGATATAATAGGCCTATAAAAATGCTCACTAAGAACACTTAATATTTTTGAAACACCAAAATGTCCCATTAACCCACCAGAATGTGACTCCTTTAGTAAAACTAAATTTATAGATCAATTGAGAATACAAATCTTATCAATCCGTAATAAGAATACATCATGTAAATAAATCTTTTCCCAACTTAATCTAGGTTTACAATGTCCCTATAGTTCACTAAAATCACTATATATAGCATATAAATCCTTAATGCATTCAAAACCAAGGCTTTTTGAATCCAACAAGGATAAAAGACCATATCTATGTGAAAGTACATTTTCCATAGTATTTTTTTTACCCATTATATGCCTGATGACATATGGACATGATTCAATGAATTCCAGCCATCTAGCATGTCTCTTATTTAGTTCGTTTTGACTTATAATGTACTTAATAGCCTTATGATCAAAATGGATCACAAATTATTTAGGACAAAGATAGTGCTGCCATGTCTCTATTACTATAAACAATGAATAAAACTCTTTATCGTATGTAACAAAGTTCAGAGTTGGGCCATTTAACATGTCACTAAAATAATCAATAGGCTTACCTTTCTGCTTGAGTACTCCAGCAATACCAATTCAACTTGCATCACATTCAATCTCAAAGGTCATACCAAGGTGTGGGAGTGCATGTATAGGGGAATGTGTGATTTGACCCTTGATAGCATGGAAATCCTTCTCTTGAGTTGTTCCACATTTCAAAGGGACGTTATTCTTTTCCAATTAATTCAATGTCACTGCTACTGTGCTAAAATCCTTCACAATTCTCCTGTAAAACCTAGAATGTCCATGAAATCTTATTACCTATCCAACAGAGGCCAGAGTTGGCCATTATTGTATTGCTTTTATCTTCTCTGTGTCCACTTTGAATCCATTCCTGCTCACAAAAAATACAATGAAAACAGTCTGATTGAAGAAAAATTCACACTTATGGATGTTTCCAAACAATTTTTCTTTCCTTAACACCTCTAGAACTTTTCTTAAGTGATCTAAATGTTCATGAAATGTCCTACTATACACCAGAATATCATCAAAGTAAACTAAAACAAATTTTCCAATATATTCATGTAATACATGATTCATTAAACTCATAAATGTTCTAGGTACATTGGTGAGACCAAAAGTCATGACTAAACATTCATAATATCCTTGTATTGTCTTACATTTTTCTTTCCACTCATATCCTTGTTTCATCTTAATTTGATGGTAGCCACTTCTTAAATAAGTTTTTGAGAAAATAGTAGACCCATTTAACTCATCTAGCATGACATCTACCCTAGGGATAAGATGTCGATAATTGATTGTAATGTTATTGATGGCTCCATAGTCAATGCACATTCTCCATGTCCCATCCTTGTTTGGTACTAGAAGCACTAGTAACACCAAGGATTAAGGCTCTTTATCAGTCTCCCATTCTCAATAATTATTGATTGTCATGGTGCGCCGATTTGGGAACTCACTAGAAATGTGACCCCTTCATTGACATTTGTAACAACGAATATCCTGATTTTAGGTTTGTAGCTTCAAAATTTGGTTTCTTAGGTAAAATAATTAACTTGTCACTTTTGCGTTCAACCGCCTATTTTTACTTTGATGGTTCTCCAATCTCCTTCCTTAGATTTCTCCATGGCATGAAAGGGGTATTTGGTTTCCTCATTTTGCTTCTCCTTTTGATTTGTTTCATGATCTTGGTTTATTTATGGAACATATCTTGTATTTCTACATGGTGGTACATCTCCACTTGATCGTAAATCTTTTGATTGATCCCATGTAAAAACCATGCCATGGTTGCCTTCTTAGCTTCCTCAATATTTTCCCAAATCATGGAAATTTGCATCTCCTTATAGCAATCCTCTACGGTATTACTTCCTTTGGTGAGCCACTAAATTTTGTTGTGGAGATCTCTATGGTAGTGTGGGGGAACAAACCGCTTCCGCATGAAAAAATTCATCACTTCCCATGTTTGGATAGGAAGTCCTCCATATTGGGCTCTCTACTTTTTGAACTTGATCCCACCATATTAATGCATAATCAATGAATTCATGGGCTTAAAGTTTTACATTTTTTTCCTCAGAATAGTTATGATAAGAAAAGACATGCTTGATCAACATATCTCACTCGAAGTATGTTTCTAGATCGCTTTTCCCTTAAAATTAACCTTCACCATGATCCCTACAAGTAGGTCATCATCATATTTTCTACTTCCACCTCTAGGGTTTTCGTATAACCTCTTCCATTGTGGGGCATCATCAAGATCATAATCAAAGATCACCATATACTCCTCCATGATTTGGGGGTGATGTGGTGTTGGTGTTTTCCATGGTTTATCATGGACCATCCTTGGGCTTAGTTGATTATCCAAGTTATCAATTCTCTCATGTAGCACCTCCAACTTCCTATCAAGAAGATTCTCAAAGTGGATCACCAAAGCTTGCATTTGGAGTTGTGTTGCTTCGGGTGCAGGATATCTAATTTGACTTCCTTCATTGCTAACATGAGAAATTTTATTCCCGCAATCTTCTACCATGATAAGTTACACAAACAGAAACACAGACGAGATATAAACACACATATAATATTTTTTTTTCTTATTTATCTCCACTCTCAACAGTCAATTCAAATTATGAGATCTTATGAAATATAATACCTTATTTCGGGTGATCAATTTCCATCAATCCTTACCCAATCAATATTGCATTTGGGGATGGTTTAACACAACCCTATTGATTGGTAAAGGGTAAAGGGTGAAAAGTGGGTAGAAAAATGGATAAAGGGTGGGTGGAAAATGGGGTAGAAAGGTAGTATTTAGGTTTTGCCTATTTGTGAAAGATAAGAAACATTAATTACAATATGAACCAAATATAACATGGGGATGAAGTAAAATGGTGGAGAAAGTGATGTATAGAAATCGAAAGTGATAATAATGTAAATCACAAAGAATTAAATGTATTTTTTTCTATTTTTTTCAACAAATATCCTCAAAACGTTCTGTGCTTGGAGTTCTAAATCACAAAAAGATAAATGGAGTGTAAGAGAATTTTTTTTGAAATCTCTCAAAGATAGGACGTGATTAATTTTGAAAATCACAAAGTGATGAGTTGAGAGATATTTTTGAATTTTTTTCAAATAAAAATCACATATAGAAAATTAATGGAAAAAAGAAGATGGAAGAATAATTGACTCAGTGTAAAAATATTTCAATCTTGCACAAAAAAGGCCAATTCTGAATGTTTTCAAAGAAAAGGGTTTTCTTAATGGGTGGATAATTAGGAAGGATAAGGAGGGTAAGGGGTAAAAGTAATGTAAATGAAGGGATAGATTCCTACCGTGTCAACCTCGCTCTGATACCAACTGATTTGAGATGCACGGTGTGGCCTGATCTTCATGGCATAGGATAGTGGATGAAGGATGCAGTTCATGGCTAAGTGGCAGATGATGGGTTTGGATAACAGATGCAAGTAGTCAATCAACGCTATAAGGAGTGGTACCTACTACTTAGAAAACACACTCAAGGGAGGGATGTGATATCCATTCCAAATAACAACACACATGGGTTGAGGCAAAAAATTGGGGGCTTTGGGATCTTGGATCACAAATCAAACTAGTATACTGTCAAGGAAAGAATGCATAAGAGAATGTTGGAAAACCGGGATATCCTCACACAAGAGAGAGAAATAAAGCATAATCTCTCAATTAATTCTTGAATTCTATACAAGTGCCACGGGGTGGCTATATATAGCCAAGGGGGTGGTACAATAGTCAAGGGTCTAATACCCAAAAGTCAAAATGGATAAACTACATTGTTCCCTTAAATTCAAAAAGATAAAGTCTATAAAAGACTTTTGGAAAAGTGTAACACAACATTCCAACTATATCCCACCAGATTTGACTTTGAGTGCATAACACACCAGATTTGACTTTGGTGTCCAAAGATTTCATTTATATAATCCTCCATGTGGGCAAGGCTTCCAAATTCATGCAACCATGTGGGCCAAGATTTCATCATCATGTTTGCAATTGAATAAGTGAGATAATAGGACCATTTTATCCATCTATTCAAGTAAAGATCCAATGGTCCTTTAATGAATCAAGATGGGAATCCATTGTAGCATTGAGCCTCTTTAATCTCCCTCGTTTCATTTGTCCTAGTAAATCCAACTCCTCCTCCTGTGCAATTGACATGGTGCCTTTAACATGGTTCTCATCAAGTTCTAATTGAAATATTTTTTTGAGAATAAAGATATAGGAGAATAAAATACGATATTAGTTATGAAAACTATAAGGGAGAGACCTAATAAACTCTTATACTTGTCTCAAAATGCTAATATCTTGAAATACCTAAAAAGTTTCATTTTTGAGACCTTAAAGATGGTTAATGTTACTATTGGTCAATAATTTAAATTGAATTTGACTAAATCCATTACTTATTTTATATAAATTGAATATATTTTATAAATCCATTATGCAAATATTATTTTCAACCTAATTTAATATATGATTTTCACTAGTCCAGACATAAATTTTCCAGTTTTTACTCTTAGTATATTCAGGGACAATCCAAGGAAACCTCATAGAAAAGCACTAAAATGGTTACATAGATATTTTTCATACATTACTGACATGGCTTTGTGTTTTTATAAAAATATAAGTAATGATGAACTAATTTCCAGATATGTAGATGTTGATTATAATGTTATTGTGAATACCAAAAATTTAATTACTAGATATGTCTTAATTAATTGTGTAGAACCCATATATTGGAAATAAGACATGAAATATATGATTTATCTTTCAATAACTAAAGTTGAGTTAATTTCCATGAATATGGCTATCAAGGTGGATTTATGATTAAATGGTTTGGTTTCTAAACTTTATTAACACAATCATGTTATTTCAGTTTATTATGATAGTTAATTAGCTTTGCATTTGTCCAAAAATTTATTTTTTCTTTTAAATCCAAACACATAGGAATTATATTAAATTTTATTAGAGATATCATTGAATCATGAACCAACTGCATCAAGAAGATATATACTGATAATAAACCAGCTGATAGTTTGGCTAAAGCCATGGTTTATCATAATTCAAGTATTGTTTAGATAGATTGAATTTGGTTCCTATTCAACGATAATAGATACAATAATATCACCAATTTCAAATGAAATTTTTGGAAATTTGTGAATTTATTGTGTTTTCATTTTGAATTTCCCTTGTTAAATATATATTCCAATTATATATTGTTATGAATTCATGAAAAATTATTTTTAATTATTTTTTTATTCTCTTCCTTTATTATTATGAGTTAATTTTGATCTTATATTTTAAGGTTTGACCCTTATATAAGGTATTTATTGACATTACGTGGTTTTGGGTACCCTTATGTTAGTATTGATTCATTGGTGGTACCCTTACATGAGGTTACTATTACATTTATGGTCCATAGTTTACCCTTATTTGAGGCTCTAACTACCTTTACATGGTTTCTGATTTCCCTTATACATGGTTCTCATTACCTTTACATAATCTAATTCTACCCCCAAATGAGGCCGTTATTAATATTACATGGTTGTTACCCTTATGTGACTAACCTTACATGGGTGTTACCCTTACATGAGTTCCCTTACATGGGTGCTACACTTAGATGGGTGGTACCCTTACACATTTATCTATATTGAACATAAACTTGTTTGACTTTTTTTTACATGATTTATTTTCTGTTTCAGAGGTTTCTATGGAATGCTTTGATTGTATGGGAAGTTAGGATATCCTATGTGGTTGTCATGGGATTTGATAACCCCTAACACCTCATCCTTCGACAATCAACTAATTATATCCTCTTAATGTTTCTCAGGTTCTTAGTGTGGAAAAACCCAAGCAGTTCTTCATAATATTATTCATAGAAGTTTGGGTATTTGGCCTACCAACATCCATGATAGCTATTTATTCTATTTTCATGGTAGAGATCACCTTCATTGAGAAGAAGTGTGGCCTCTTATTCACGATATTAGAGGCACTCAGTGAGTACCCAGGAGATCTAGAAGAATAGGGGTTCAAGAGAGCCACATGATAAGTGATCTAGATTGCTGGATAGTAAACCTATCCAACATTGTAATTTCTTTTAAATACCACTTTTACTTTGTCATTAAAGTAGTTAAGTTTGACGATCTGGGGTTGATTTTGGTTTTTTCTCAAGGATGAATGATTAATATTTTCTCCAATACCATTTTGCACATCCACCTCATGGTTCCACTTATTTGTAGTATCCACACATATTTCAGGATAGATATATTTAAAAATAATATTATTTAAATAGTGACTTGGTAAATGCATTATTACTATTAAATTACTATTTTAGAAGAATGTGTTATTAAATACATTAACATATTATTGTATAAATAAAAAATAATTTTTTTTTTCTATTTTTCACATATATAAATATTTTTATATATATATACATAATTTTTTTTAAAAACTAACTATTATTTTATTTAATTTTAATTTCATGAAAGTAGTATTATTTTTAACTTTTAATGTCCAAATCAAATTTCTCATTTTCAGCATTTGATTAATAATATATTAGTAACAAAAATTTTCTAATAATAATAATAAATTATTAATAATTAATAATTAAATTAATAATAATGATAAAAAAATTAATTGAAATTTTTTATTAATAATAAATAATAATAACTTAAAGTAAGTATGACAAGTTACAAATCAAACCAGCAAAAATATACACTCTATAGATTTGGTCATAGTGATTAGTTCTAAAAGTTGTAATTTTCAATGCTAAAAAGCACTGATAATCAAATCTCCCTAAAAAGCCCATAACATTTATCAGTTATAACAAATTAATTGATAAAATTTTCATTTATTAGTGCAGAAATAAAGTACTAGTAAATTTGTACTTTATTTGAGCTTTCTTAAGACCTGATTAATCTCATACTAACTGATGTAGACTTAAACATCTACAATCTCCATAACAGGAAAACCATAAATTAGCAAGTATAGAAAAAATAATTAAATATTACAATTAAACACATTTTTTATAAAAATATTTCCTTGAACCATCATATAAATTCAAAATTTACATTAAATAATTTCAAATAAAATATCTACATTGATGTAATATTTACAATTTATCAGAAAAAATTAAAATCTAATAAAAAACTCTTATAGTAGGATTTTTATACCTATCAAACAAACTCTATATAAAAGTGTGTCCCTAAAATAAAACTAATGTTAATTTTCATAATAGTATATAAAAAATTTAATCAAATAATAATGGCAATGTTTTATAATCCAAATATAATAAATAACATGGTTAATTACTGAATATATTAATGATATTATCAATTATAGTATTAATTATATTATTAATGATTATTCTTTTAATTTCATTAACAATTATTAATAATACTATTAGTCAATAATTATATTATTAAATACAAATTATATTTTTAATTAATAATCTATATAAATTATATTCTTAATTACTGAATATATTAATAAAATTATCAGTTATTAATTATCTTAATTACTTAAATAGTTGTAAAAAATTATATCATTAATTACTAATATTTTCATTACATTGTTAATAATTTATTATATTATTAAATTTACTCTCATTTACTAATCACATTAAGTTGTTATTTTTTATTTTTAGCCATTAATATAATTATTTACATTAATTATATTAATAGTTATTACACCTTGCACACAAAACATGAAAATGGTTCACAACTTCTATCATGGATATCCGCTCATTCTTCCTATGAATCCTTTTTCCCAATATGCATCATTGTCGTAAATTCGAAAAAAAACCAATATTGTTTGCTTGGTTTTGATAATGTGAAAAGCGTTTTAATCTAAGATGACACTTTTATATGGAAAAGAAACATTTTGATTCATACCACCCACATCGTGTGTCATATTGATATTATGTTGATTCCTACACATCATAAATGATTTTTTTATTGTTATCTTAAATATTCATGACATTGAATACTTTTTTTCTCAATTTTGGCTATACAAATCATGTTTTAGAATAAAATGACATTTTTTTATTAAAAGTGAAAACTTTGAGTCACACCATCCACATCATGTGTCATATTGATGTGTGGTCAATTAGAATTTAATTATAGATATTTTTCCTAAAGTTTAACAATAATAAAAGTTTTTTTCTCGATTTTGTCTATATGAATTTTGTTTTTAACTAAAATGACACTTTTATATTGAAAACATGCACCTTGAATCATATTGCCCATGTCGTGTGGATGATTGATGTGTGGTCAATTACTACATGTAAAAAATTAATTATAGATCATTTTCAAAAAGTATCAAGACAATATCAGATCACTTTCTCAGTTTTTGACAATCTAAACCACATTTCATACTAAAATAACACTATTATATTTAAAAGATTTACTTTGAGTCGTACTGGAAACATCTGGGTTAGATTTTTGTGAGGCCAATTCTTACACATTAAAAATATATTATAGATTTTTTCCATAAGTATGAAGAAAATCTAATCACATCTACTTAGTTTTGTCTATTTGAATTTCATTTTATACTAAAATGACTCTTTTATATTAAAAACAAGTAATTTGAGTGAAACCAGCCACATCATGTGTTGAATTAATGTGTGGTTAATTAATACTCATAAAAAAAGTAAAGATCATTTTTCCAAATCAACAGGATGATCTGATCTTATTTTCTTGTTTTTGGATATATGAATTGTTTTTAGAGTAAAATGGCACTTGTATTGAAAGCATTCACTTTGTTTCATACTAGCCACATCATGTTTTACATTGAAATACTATAAATTCCTATATGTCACAAATTATTTATGGATCATTTACCTAAAGTATCAAAATAATCTGAGATCGTTTTAATGGTTTTAACTTTGTGAATCCCGTTTTAGACTAAAATGACAATTTATTAACATGAAAAAAGCACTTTTATTCATAAAATACACATCATATGTTGGATTAACATTTATTTAATTCATATATTTCAAAAATATTATTGATCATTATACTAAATTATTATTATAATATGATCTTTTTTTTCTTTTTTTTAGTTATGTGATGTGTGTTTTAGAGTTAAATGAGACTTTTTCAATGTTAAAACATGCACTTTGAGTCATACTAGACACATCATGTGTCAGATTAACCTAAATTGGATACACAAAAAAAACAAATGAATTATGTATTAATTTATTAAATTATCAAGACAATTTGAGCTTGTTTTAAAGATTTTGGATTTGCGATGCGTGTTTTAGGGAAAAATAAAACCTTTTTAATGTGAAAATATGCACTTTGAGTTATACCAGCCACATTATGTGTCATATTGATGTGAGGATTATTCTTATACATAATAAATGAATTATGGATCATTTTCATAAGGCATAAATACTATTTGAGTTCATTTTATGAGTTTGGATTTTTTGAATCTCGTTTTCGACTAAAATGACATTTTTATATTGAAAACATGTAGTTTGAGTCATATCAGCAACATCATGTGTTGGATTTTTGTACGATAAATTCATAAATATAAAAAATTAATTATATATCATTATCCTAATGTATCAAGACAACCTGATCTTTTTATCTCATTTTTCGCAATGTGGGTCACGTTTTAGACTAAAATTAAACTTTTATATTGAAGACAATCATTTTTATTAATAATAGCCATTTTGTGTGTCATATTGATGTGTATTCAATTCATACACATAAAAAATGAATTATGTATAAATTTTCTAAAGAATAAATACAATCTGAGATTTTTTCTTGGTTTTGGCTATGTGAATCACATTTTAGAAAAAATGACACTTATGCTGAAAACATGCACATTAAGTCATATTAGCTGCATAATATGTTAGATTTAAGTGTTGTCAAATCGTATACATAAAAAATGAATTAAATATGATTTTCCTAAATTTTAATGAAAATATGAGGTTTTTCTTGATTTTTCCCATGTGATTCATGTTTTAGTGTAAAATGAATCCTTTTTAACATGAAAAAATACACTTTGATTCGTACTAACCACATCGTATGTAATATTGATGTTAGGAAAATTATCACATATAAAAAATGAATTCTAGATAATTTTACAAAAGTATCCAGAAAAAATAGGAATATTTTCATGGTTTTGGATATGGGAATCATGCTTTATAATAAAATGGGACTTTTATATTGAAAAAAAGAATTTTAAGTCATACCGACCAAATCATGTGTCAGATTGACATGTGGTCAATTCCTACATGGCATAAATTAATCATATATAATTTTACTAAAGTACAAAGATAATATATGATTGTTTTATTAGTTCTGGAAACATGAATTATGTTTTATACTAAAATGAAATTTTATATTGAAAACATCCACTTTGATTCATACGAATCACTTATTGTGTTAGATTGATGTTTGGACAATTCCAAAACATCAATAGTGAATTATTGATCATTTTACTAATATACCAAGAAAATATGAGCTCATATTCTTATTTTTAGATATATGAATCATGCTTTAGACCAATATAATACTATTATATTGAAATCATATACATTGAGACATACTGGTGAAGCTGTGTTTCAGATTGATGCAGAGTCTATTCCCAAACATCAAAAAATTAATTATGGATCATTTTCCTAAGGTTTCAAGAAAATTAAAGCTCTTTTTATATATTTTGGATATATAAATCATTTTTTAGACTAAAATGGCACTACTATGTTGAGAACATGCACTATGAGTCATATCATCCACATAGTGTGTTTGATTGATGTGAAGTCTATTCGTACACGTCATGAATAAATTATGTATTTTTTATGAAGTGTCAAGGCTATATGATATTGTTTTATTTTTTTTGGTTATGTAAATAATTTTTTAGAAGAAAATGATACTTATATGGAAAACAAAAACTTTGATTCATATCTGCCACATCATGTGTCAAATTAATTATAGATCAATTTTTACACATAAAAAATGAATTATAGACTATTTTCAAAAAATATAAACATAATATGAGATCATCTTCGCAATTTTGGCATTGTGACACATGTTTTAGAGTAAAATAACACCCTTTTAAAGTGAAAACATGTACTTTGAGTTATACTAGCCACATCATATTTCATATTGATGTGCGGCCACTTCCAACACATCGAAAATGATTTATGGATTATTTTTATAAAGTATCAAGGAAACATGCTATAATTTTCTCCATTTTGGCTATGTGACTCTCTTTTTTGACAATAGTTGAAATTTTATATTGAAAACATGCACATTTTGTCATACCAACCATAGAGTGGTTCATATTGATATGTGGTCAATTCCTACATGTCAAAAATAATTTTTGGATCATTTTAATAAAGTATCAATAAAATATGAGATTTTTTCTTTGATTTGGCTATGTGAATCATGTTTTATAGTGAAGTAAATCTTATATTTAAAACAATAACATTGAATTATACCAACCACATCATATGTCATATTGATGTGAGGCTGATTCCTATACCTCAAAAATGAATTATGTATCATTATCATAAAGCATCAAGACAATACGAGCTTGTTTTATTAGTTTTTTCTTTTTGAATCACATTTAATCCATAATGAAACTTATTGAATACATGAAATTTAAATCATACTAGAAACATCATGAGTCCGATTGATGTGTATTAAATTATTACACATAAAAAATGATTTATGGATTATTTTACTAAAGTATTAAAATAATCCAAGCCATTTTTCTCTTATTTGGCTATGTGAATCATGTTTTAAACTAAAATGACACATTTATATTAGAAAATTCACTTTGAGTCATATCAGCCACATCATGTGTCTGATTGATATGTGGTCAATTCCTACACATTAAAGATGAATTATGTATCCTTTTACTACTATATCAAGACAATCCAAGATCATTTTTACACTTTTGGATATATGAATTGTGTTTCAGAATAAAATGATTTGTTCACTATAAAGATACGCATGGAGACCCATAGACTACATTGTTTGTTGAATTGATCTATGGTCAAATCATAATGATCATTAAAAATAAATAAAAATCACCAATATATATGGTAATCTTCTAAACGTGATGTTAGAAAACATTCATACACCACATAGTATACTTAATCATCTCAAAATGAATGTAATTATTTTTTTGAGTATATTTACTATTAGATATATTGATAGTATAGAGAAAATATAGATAAAAACAAATTAAAAAATATTATAAATGAAAACTTAGTTACCTTAAAAAAATACCTAATTAGGGATGCTAGTTTTTTGATTTTATATGAAATCTTTCTTAAATTCATAAATGTAATATAAAAAATCACTATTTTTATTTGCTTTTCAAAAAATGATAAAACATTGACCAAATAACAATTTTTTTGAAAAATGTTTTTATAGTCAAATATTACTCTATATATACTAAAATACATCTACATTTTTAGAAATACATAGGCTTCTTATGTCGATTCACCGACATCTTATTATGGTTTGGATTATATTTATAGATCACCCTATTATAACAAAATTATTTATAAAAAATGAAATAAGATATATAATTTGAAGTTTATATATAATTTTTTTATTTTAGTGCATTAAAAAATTAACTATGGAAATAATGTGGGATTTATTTGTTGGAAATTCATGATTTTGATCCAAAAAATAATCATCGAAGGTATCCAAATTGAGTGAGATGTGTATACAGTGCTTCATAAAAATCCAGTACAAATAAAAGTAATAAAAAATGAAAAATATATTTTATATGATTAGATTATGGAGTTTTACCCTTGTATTATAGGAATAAAGAAGAGTACATCATCTGTTATTTTCATTTCAAATTCCATTATTAGATCATCATTTTTTTTCCAATTTATTTCATTAACAATTTAACTTATGGCATATAAATAATAACAATATTAATAAGTCCAAAATTTTATTTACATGGTTTTCACTTTACATTGTAGTAATATATATTACTATTGAAATTATGAATAGTCATTAGCTATAATGAACAAATTAAATCATTTTTTGGAAAAATATATTATAAAAATGTACCTCATGTAAACATTCATAACTAAGACTCCATACCATTCAAGCTTGATAGTTTCATTTACACTCTCAAGACTAATCACATCTATAATAACCTCCCATATTCCAGGTAGGAAAAATTTCAAACATTAAATATTGTATTTGTATGAACTTTTAATGTTAATATATACAAAAGTGGAACAAGTGAGGCGAAGGTACTCTTAAAATTTTGATTTCTTGGTTAATTCATTATATTATTTTGATATAACCTTTAATTTCCCCATTATTCTTTTTATCTGTAATGCCAAAAATCATTTCAGAATTTTTTTCTACATCTATTAATTATTTTTCATTTAAATATTTTAAATGAAATACCAAAATATAAGATCTTATATCTGTATGAGTTTGAGAATTCCAATGAAATTGTGAATTTTCAATATATTGGAGATTTTTTTTTTGAAACTGAGCTCTATAATGAAATCTTGAGAGATGGAACAATGTAAAGTGTTGTTTTTTATGTGTTTTGAGGCTCAATAAGTGTCTTGGAAGCCTATAAATGTCCCGAGACCATTGTCCTTTAAAATCCCAAATTTGGGAGAAAAGAGCCTCTGGCACATGGTTCGTCCATGGTTAGTCCTAACTATGCACCCCAAACTATGTGGCCTATTTGTTAAGGAACATGGTGTTTTAAAATTATTTGAGGACCTTAAAAAATGATATTGTTTTCAATAGATATACAGAATTATTTGTTTGGTTTTAATATAGTTTTTCTAACCATGCGTTGTAACTATATGAAATGGGGTGTGTTTCAAATAGTGAGTCCACACCACTAGTGTAGGATTACCCAAACTATGCTTCTAATTAGAAAAGAAAAAATTACATATTCCTCTCTCCACCATATTATGTTTTCTACCCCATTTTCCTCCCTCATTTTCCCAAAACATCTTCCCATATGTGTTTATCTCTTTTCTCCCTTCCTTCAAGTCATATCTTTTTTACTCTTAGGCTGAATTAGAAATCATTTCTTGAAACCAAGAGCCATCGGTGAGTCTACCCCCTCAATATTCCTTATAGGTTTCTTTTCTTATCATGTTTCCTCATGTATTTTATTTGGGTTACAACCCATTTTTATGGATTTTTTCTGATTCTGCAATTTCTTACATTCTAACTAGAATTAGGGGCTAATACTTGATGAGTGAATCTTCATTATCACTACTTATAACTGATGTTGTTTTTTATGTTGGTTATTTTGAACGTTGGGCCTAAATTTTATAATTTCTTTAAATTTATGCCTAAATCCTAACCTAGATGTATTAAAATCTTCTGTCACACCATTGGAGGTTTAAAAACTCAATCGGGACCTATCCTTAGGGAGAGTTTGTCTTAACACCCATGAAAAACACACTTTTTATGAAACTAAAACAACACTTAAGGTGTGTTTATATTGTGAACTAATATATCTTTATCTTTATAACATCTTGGTTAAGGTACACTCTCCTATTATCATTAATGAGTTTTTTTCTTTGAGTTTTGGGGTTTTTTGAGGTAAAACTATAGTATTACAGGGGATAACATTGAGAAAGGTAATGACTATAGTATAGAGAATATGACAATGGAATGGGTGAGCCAGATGCACCATGGAGTTTTGGGTAGGTTCTTCATGGATTCGACATGGTCAAGGAAAATGCAACATGGAATCCAAGAGGTTGTTTTTAGTTACTAATACCATCTTTTACATGGTTGCACCGTGGAGTAGAGGTTGCGATGTTGGACCTTTGTTGAGTTGAGATCATTACCATGGAGTCATAGGTTCTAGTGTGGAGTCCCACGGGGATGAGTTTCTTAGTTATTTCGTTTTTGGGGTATCTAGGTTGTGGTGTATGGGCTGAATCATATCGTTATAATGGGTAAATTGGATTTGGGAGGGATTTATGCCATAAATTTAAGAGGTTACTTGGATGGGGGTTGACTAGAGCATACTGTTTTGTTTTGTGACACGGTCTTAGGTGAATTGTGGCATGGAGAGTGGTTCAAAACCATGATCTAGTAAGTCAAGAATAGGTTTCAATGGTTGCACAATGGTGTTATGTTTTCTAGACTAGGTATAAAAACCCAAATCCATTTAAACCCAATCACTCTTCCTACCATTTTCATAATTATTGGGTGACCCAAGTGTGTCCTAAGAAGGTATTTCAGCCATTTTTTTGGATTCTAACCCTGAATTTGGGAGATCAGTCCTTGTTGGCTTAAGGTGTGTTACTTCCTTCCTTCTTCCTATTTTCTACTTGTTCTTCATTCAAGGAATGTTGTTGGTTTGTGATTTTTTTGGTTTTGGTATTTATATTGAATGGGATTGATGTATGATATTGTATTTTTGGATAATCTAATAGTTTTACATTCTATTTCGATGTGTGGATCCCAATGTGTGTGGTGTGCGAACCAAGTTTGAGGTAGTTGGTTCTGTCTCTAGCCCATGATAGTTGAACCATAATTTTTATTGGTTTCATAAATTATTTATTAAATTATTTTTCAAGATTTGGTGTTTTTGGGTGTGTGAATGTAAATGGGTTTTTGAGAAAATATGGGTTTCCCACTCATTTAGTTAAAACGGTGATTTTAAAGCATTATGAAATGGATTTTTAAATAATTTTCTTTTGTAAAAATGTTATTTAAAATTGTATTGTGAATAACGTAATACCTTTGAAATGATTTGATAAAATAGAACACATTGGATCCTTGGCTAATTAGGTGGAGGGTGTAACAGTAGGAATTTTCTTTTAACACTATAAGAGGTTTCACTTTCTAGGTTGTTCGTATATATAACTATAAGGAAATGTATTTGTATGTAATAATTGATTTAAATTTAAGTAGGTTTCACATTAAGGGGTTTTACTCTATTCTCTAGACCATGCCATATGGGTATCATGAACTTGTAGTGTACACTAGTCATAATTTATGTACGAGTGACCTAGCTAGCCTGACTATGAGTTATCATTAGTGTATTTTACTATTGTTATTTGTATTTATACTATTTTTTATTTGATATACATATTTTGATAAATGTAACTGGTTATTGGAAATTATGTTTTGAAACCATTTTACCTTACTTTGTTGTATAACTTTTGAAAAAGGGGAACTATTTTCCATAATATTGATATAAAACTATTTTACTACCTATAAATACCTTTTTTTTAATTGAGAATATTTTTATTATTTTATAGAGACTTGATAAAGAACACATGTGTGGGATCCTACTAATACTATTATCACACACCCGGTACATTCCCTTGGGAATGTTTTGACCATGAATTTCTTTTTGATGTAGGGAAAATAAAGCTGCCACATTGAGGTGGTGAGGTTCAAGTTAGCTGGGTATGGGTAGTTGATGGTGAGATGGTGGGAAATTTATTATATATCAAATGTAGTAGTGATTTATTGTTTTGGTTGTTGTAAGTATACCTTTGATTTTTGTTTATCTACATTCATGTTGTATCACCACCATTAGTTTTCTTTGTTTATAGAATATATCTTTCAATTTATTTCATAAACTATTTTTTCACTGGTATATGTTCAATATATCTTATTTTAGGTTTGGATAAATCATTCCATCATATCGTTGATTGATACCCAAGTCATAGTTGTCATACCATAGGGATCGAGAACATTCTTCAGGTTATTAGAGAATTAGTTCTGATATCGTTTATTAGAGGGTTTCCCAGGTATATACATTAAAATGTGGTATGAGTGCATGGTTATGCTCAGTCTTGGGAAGTTGGTATATATGATATAGTATTTTTTGTAATTTAGGGGTTGGTTGTGGTGAGTGAATAGCCAACTGCTATTGTAAATATCCATAAGTTGCTATAATATGTTGAGTGGTGTGTCTCATATGTTGGGTTTTGACCTTGATATCAATTTTTACTTATGATTTTTTAGTTTAAAATGGGATTATTATATTGTATGATTGTTTTCTTTTATTTTTGTTATGTTGAGACATGCCTATGAGATGTCTTCTGATGGTTCCATAGGAGTGTGAAACAGAATATGTTCTTAAATAGAATACTCATTTAGATAAAAATAATCTAGAATCTTTCATTTAGGTAGTTCATGTCATGGAATAGAATGTAACACCATTGTAGAACACAGTCACTATGGGATAGTAAAAAGATGGAGGAGAAAGAGACCAACCTCGATCATTCTTAAATGAGAATCCCAATCCTTTAGGGGTATGAATGATCCTCAAGAGGTGGGAGACTAGCTATATAAGATCTAACAAGTCATAAAATTCCTAGATACATTTGAGGATATCAAGGTGAAGTGTGCAACATTCAGACTTGAGTGTAACTACAAGTAGTGGTTGGATTCCATGCTGCAAGAAAATTGGAACGTGAGATTGGATTGGAAGGGTTTGAAGACACTATTCTTTCATTAGTTCTTCCTATAGTATCTAATTATATAAAAGTACTTGGATTTATTCTCTTTGAATCAAGGAAATAGATCAATGTCGTAGTATTCTATTAGTTTTTTAGAGATGATTTGTTTTGATTAAGAGGTGGTGATGAATGATCAATAAAGAGCTCAAAAAAAACATACAATGTTTGAAACTAGATATAAGATTTCAGGTATATATACGGAATCTTACCACCTAGGATGAATGTTTAGACATGGAAATGATGGAAGAGATGAATATGGAGGGAAATTTTGGCCATTTTGGTTCCTCTTTTCTTTCAATTGATAGTTTTAGTGGAACATAGAGGAATAACAGAAAGTTCAATGATAATTAACGGGGTAGTGGAGGTAGTTATTAGTGGATAGTATCCTATGAACCATCTGTATAATTCGGTGGTTTTCCCTGTAATTTCTTTTAGTGTGGCAAGGAAGGGCAGACTAGACATACTTTTTGCAGACCCATGAAGTTGTGTAACTATTGTGGCTGCTATGTCCACCCAAAACAATTCATCCAGGCTTTGTATATTCCTTATTATGGTTAGAGATATTTGGATCCAATTTGAAATATGGAATATTAAAATTATCCAAAGTCTATAGGTCTCTATCCATAGAATTAAGAATTGAGGAATCTTAACATTTTTGATGAGTTTTTAGTGGAGGTTGATGCAGAACTAATGATAATGAGATGAAATATTTTTTTGTATCTTCTATAAAAATTATTTATTAGATACTGGTTCCTCACACTACTTTATATCTTCCCATTTTATTTAAAAGGAAAAAATTCGAATGGAACTCATGTATTTTGTTATGGAGATAGTGATTCATCTTGAAAAAAGTAAAGAGTATGGGTTTCAATGTCCATCATTTTCTCTATCGATTTCCAATGTGGAGTGGGTATGATATTTCTTGGTTCTCGATATAGATCTGTTCAACATGATCATCAAAATAGATTGGCTTGTTTCTCATCATGACAATATTGATTATTAACATTGGTGTATTTCATTATTTTCTTCTGATGAAAGTACATGGGTCTTTCATGAAGAGTGTCATTCAAGGTCTGGTCTTGCAAGACTGTCCCACTCATAGATTAGAAGTTTTTGTCAACCATTACATTTGAGCATGGTGATGTTTCCAATTTTGGTGACCATACCATGGTTGTTAGGGACTTCCTTGTTGTTTTAACAGATGATTTTTCTAGTCTTCCTCTATAGAGGGTGGTAGATTTGAAAATATATATATTTTTAGGTTCGCATATGATCTCAAAATCCTCTAATCATATGATACTTGAAGAGATGAAAGAGCTCAAGATATAGTTAAATTATTTAATGGAGAAAGGATTTTTAGCTAGAGTTTTCTGATGGGCTTCCCCCATACAATTTTCTAAGAATAATGATGGTTTACTTTTATTGTCTGTGGACTATCAGAATTTGAAAATGGTAAAATCTAAGAATAAGTACCCTTTGTCTCGTGGGGATGACTTGTTTCATCAGTTACATGGGAAAAAGTGGTTTTAAAAAATTACTCTTCAGCTGAGTTATCATAAAATCAGAGTTAAGAAGCCTAATATCCCAAGGAACATTTTCAAGAGTTCGTATAACGATTGTAAATATCTTGTGATGTATTTTTTTCTAACTAATACTCCTATAGTTTTTATGTATTTGATGAACCAGTAATTTCATCAGTATCATGAAACATTTATTATAGTATTCATGGATGATATCCAAGTCTGTTTGAGATCTAAGTGCAAGCATGATAACCCTATGAGTCTTGTTTTAAAAATCTTCAGGAGGCACTACATTTATGAATGGATTTTGAAATATAGTTTCTGTATCTAATAAGTGATGTTCTTAAAGCACACGATTTATGAGTGTGGAATTTTAGTTGATCCTTAGAAGTTGGAGGTTTTATTTTCCTGAGAATAACCACATAGAGTATTTAAGATACATAGCTTCCTAGGTATGGATGGATACTATTAGTGGCTTATAAAGGATTTCTAAAAATTTGTGTCACCTTTGAATTATCTTACCAAGAAAGTGGGGAAGTTCACAATGGATTTTAAATATCAGACTTCTTTTGATGAGTTTAAATGAATTATGAAAATAGATCCTATTATGGTCTTACTTAATATTGGTAATGGGTATGTGGTATACTGTGATGATTATAGTGCTAGTATGGGTTACATGATTAAGTAGTATTATCATGTTGTAACCTATGAATATCATTAGGTACGATTACATGAGAATAATTACCCCACTAATTATTTTTATATTTCCTCAGTTATACATGAACATAAATATGGAAGGAACTATCTTTTTAGAGACACATTCATGGTCTTTAATGATCATAAGAGTCTGAGATATATATTATCTCATAGGGACTTGAATCTCAGATAGAGGTGGTGGGTTGAATACCTATATAAGTTTGACTTTGACATCTATTATTACCAGTAGAAGGAGAATGTCATTGCTTATTCTCTCAGTCAAAAAGATCCACTACATGCTGTTTTGGAATGCATATAGAAGTGAGTCCTAATGAATATTTTCACTCAGTTGCATCTAGATGAGTAGGAGGATGATTCAAGTTTGGTTTTAAGTAGTGATAAATTATCACCATCTCTTAATGAGTCTATTCTGTACGGTAAGTAGTAGGATGATGAGTTTATAGCATTCTTGGAAACGTTATATGGTGGGGAGACTATTTCTGGTGGTTCTCTCTCTTTTAATAGTATTCTTTGTCTCAAGGATCAAATTTTCATCCCATAATCTATAAGGAATACAATGTTAATTTATTTTTATATCTATTAATGGGATTTTAACCGTGGAACTATGAAGATGTATTATGACATGAGAAAAAATTTTTGGTGTTAAGGTATGAAGCATGACATCGCTGATATTGTGTCATGATGTTACACCAACCATCAAATAAGGGAAAAGAACATAAATAATTTTTATCTGCTACACCCTCTTATGACAGTGGTATTTAAATTGGATGAGGTGTCCCTATACATCATTGTTATATTACAAGGAAATCCCCAAGGTAAGAACTCTATCTAGGTGGTTATTGATCGTTTGATGAAATCATGCCATTTTATTTCGATCCGGAACACCACTAATGTTAAATATTTGGGTAATCTATATGTAAATGAGATTGTGAGGATTCATGGGGTCCCCTCTTCCATTGTATCAGATAAAAATCCTAGGTTTACTTAAAGATTCTTGTAGAGTATCTAGGATTTGAGGGGGACTCATGTCAAATTGGGAACAACTTATCATCCATAGATGGATGGTCAAATGGAGAAATCTATTCATATGCTATAGGATATTTCTATTCCTACATATTGGATTTATATAGACCATGGGACATATATATAGGACTATTTGAGTTGAAAAAATATAAAATTTATCATTCATCAATTCTAATAACTCCCTTCAATGATTTGTATAGTCACCTGTGCAGGTCACCTCTTAGTTGGGTTGAGGTGGGAGAGGCCTCTCTTAAGGGATTGATTATCATCTTGGATATGTCAGTGAGGATTAAATATAAATTTCAATTATTGGTCATAGTTTAGAGTAAAAATAAATAATATGAATATCATTGAAATCATCCTTTGGAGTTTTATATTGGTGACTGAGATTTTTTTAACGTTTCTCCAGGGTTGGTTTGTCGTAATATTGGGAAATAAGGGGAACTAGATCTGAGAAATGTTAGAACATTTAAGGTCACTGAGTGTCTTTTAAGGATTCTTATCAATTGGAATTATCATCTTATTTGATGGGTATCCAATATTTTTTTTCACATATCTCATCTAAATAAATACCATAATCATCCCTATCATGATTTGAGTTGGGAGGATATTGAGTTAGAGCTAGATAATTACATTATGGATAAATTAGTGGAGATCAATGATTATCATATCAAAGTCATTCATGGTAATTCTATCTCATTGGTGAAATTATTATGGTATCACAAATCATATACTCATGACACATAAGAGTGTGAATCATTTGCGAGGGAGCAATAGATTCACCTCATCCCAAAACTTCCTTTTCCCACATGACTTTCTGAGGATAGAAAGTCCATTGTGGGTATAATTGTAACATTTCGGTTATGATATGAACTCATATTTTCATTTAATAGATTTTTTTCATTTTATAGGGGTTTTGGAGGAAAAAATACCATTTTTGGAGAAATAACTGTGGAAGGGAGAGGCTGGTTGCGGTGTGGGCGAGCCAACTGTACCATGGAGTCGTTGGCTGGTTCTACGTGGTGGTGGTATGGTTAGGTCAGCTACAAAGTGGAGTATGAGTGGTATTTTTTTGGGTTTTACTACTATTTTTGACATATTTTAACCCTGGATAAGAGTTTATAGTGTAATAATTACATTCAATTGAGCTCAATGGTGTGGAAGTAGAGGCTATGGCATAGAATCCCTTGGGGGTGAGTTTCTTAATTCTTCCCTGGGGGGGGGGGGTAGCAGTGGTGTGGTGTATGATACACACTTTAGCCTTGTAGTGGGTAAATAAGATCTAGGATAGAACTGTTCTGTAGAATCTGGAGGCCAGATGGACGGAGGGGGAATATGGTGAAATGTATTGGGTAACACCAGTGTCTTAGGTGTACTGGTGTGTGTAGATGGGTTCTGTACTGTGGTCCGGCATAGCCCAACCATGGTGTTGAGGGCTACATCATAGTATTATGTTTAATATAATATGCATAAAATCTTAAAGTCCTTTGAATCCAATCACTCTATTTACTTTTATCTCAATTCATGGATGAATTATGTGCGTCCCATGAATTTATTTTATCCCATTTTGATTGGATTCCAAACCTAACCTCATGAGATTAGTACTTGGTGTTTTAAAGTGAGTTTCATCTTTATTTCTCCACATTTTCACTCCATTATTTATATAGGGATGGTTATTATCTTTGGATTCATTGATTTTGGTATTTCTATAGCATGGGAATGATGTCGAATTTTGTGATCTAGGTTAATCGAAGAGTTTACCTTCATATTTTCACGTGTGGATCACATTGTGGGTGGTGTGGGACTTTATTTTGAGGTAGGTGGTTATGTCTATAGATTATGATATTTGAACCATAATTTCTATTAGTTTTATGAATTATTTTATAAATTATTTGAAATTATTTTTTATGGATTTTTTTGTGTAAGTGGGTTTTTGAGAAAAGATTGTTTTCCCCTTGTTTTTATAAAAGAATGGTTATTTTTAAAGCATTATGAAATGTATTGAGAAATGGGTTTTCAATTAATGTTTTTTATTCAAACAGGGGTTTTTGAAATTTCATTCTGATTTATTTATGACCTTTGAAATGATTTGATAAAACACATCACATGTGAGACTTGGGTACATAGGTGGAATGTGTAGTAATATGACTCATCTTTCGATATTGTAAGGGAGTTCACTTCATGGGGTGTTCTTATGATCTTGGATCAAGAAGAATTTTGATATAAGAAATTATTGACTTGTAATCATGGTTGACATTTTAGGGAATTATTTTATTCCCTAGAAATTAATTAATAGTTTCCAGGTACTTGTAGTTTAACCTAGTCATAATTGATATATGAGTGACCTAGTTAGCTAGAATGTGAGTTATCATAAGAGTATTTTACTATCATGCTTCGGATTTTTACTATTTTAGATTTTATATACCTATTTTTATAAATTTATATGGTTATCAAAAATTATTATTGGAATCCATTTTACATAGATTTATCTTAATACTATTAAAGAAGGGAAACTATTTACCATGATTTTGATATAAAAATATTTTTATTCCTATCATTCCCTATTTTTTTTTAAATTTAGAATATTTATATTATTTTACAAATATTTTACATTTAACACCTAGGTGGGATACTATTGTGCATGTTATCTCACACTCTACACATTCCCTCAAGAATATGTAGACCTTGTATTGTCTTTCTATGTATGAAAAGGCAAAGCACCACAATGAGGCGATGAGGTTCATGTCATTCATGTATGGTTAACTAGTGGTGATATGGTGGGATTTTCCCACATATCACATGGATTAGTGGTTTTATATTTTATGGTTCATTTTGGTTTTTGGAAGTTTACCTTCGACTTTAGCTACTTTCATGTTGTTTAACTTCCATTTTTTTCATTTTTGTTTATATAAATTATCTTTTTTTTTGTTATTTATTATACGATTAATTCCAATTTTTATATGTTTCAGTTATATTATTTTAGTATGTAAAAAATAATTCCTTATTTCATATGTTCGATGCCCAGATGATAGTCTCATGTCCGTAGGGATCAGGAACACCCTTTGGGTTAATATAAAATCGGGTTTCGGTACCAGTTATTGGAGGGTATCCTGGGTTGGTTTGTTAAAAAATTATAATTCCTCTTGGTATTGAAACCATCCATTAGGGTGTGTTTTGAATTTAATTTAAATAATTTAACTCTTATACAGACCATAGGGATTCCTTGGGTCACATAAATATTTAAAACTCCTTATGTTGTTTTGAGTAAATTCTAGAGCCAATGTTCTTTTTCCTATTATATTCCCATTAAATGAAATTTATTGATTTAATTATCAAATGACATGATCACTTATTTTGTTCCGATTAATAATTCCTTGAATTCCTTGTATTCCCTTTGGGGAATTTCCTAGAACTTATGAATTATTTATATGGTAAACTTGGAGTTTATAAATTAAATTATTGTTGTTTTAAAGTTGTGAATCCTTTTTTTTTCAAAAAATACAATTTGTGGAATGTGTATATAGAAACTAATAAGTTATAATAAATGTAATTTTTTGTATAATTTTAATTAAATTCCTTGAAACCAAGTGACATAATTTATTATCTTTTTATTTTTAGTTGTTATCCGTGATTATATTGATGTAATGGGACTAGTTATGGTTATTGTGAGGCTTTCCATGGGAAAGACCTGGATTCCAATTTTGAATACCAAGTGAAAACATGATAGAGACCACATGATTTATTTATTCACATTACAAGAATTTATTCCACCTTTGATATAGTAAATTTATTTCATTTGGTAATCCTTAATCCATATATTAACAATACATGTTAAAATTCTAGAAAAATTAGAATGTATGGGATGATCTCCCTTGATTCAGCTTGATGTCCTCATTGACGGACTGCCTAAAATTATCTCTTTAGATTCCAGTAAATTATTTCTTGAGATTACCTTGTACCTATTTATTGGGCTTAATGAGATCTTTTTTAGAAAGATTAATTCATTGGATTACCCCTTGCATTCAATTTGGTAGTTGTTTTTGGATTCCTGGGATTATAGT
The DNA here is from genome assembly GCA_963277665.1 of Viscum album. NCBI lineage: Eukaryota > Viridiplantae > Streptophyta > Magnoliopsida > Santalales > Viscaceae > Viscum > Viscum album. The sequence goes on along the minus strand of OY728165.1, from coordinate 1,156,346,772 downwards.
GATTGGTCCTATGGAAGTATTATATTTCTATGATCATAATAGTCTAGAATAGGATGAATTATGCAGTATTACCTAATTTAACTCCATATTTTTTCTTTCCTCATTATATATTTTAGCTTTTTATATATTATACTCATAAGATGGAATACATTAGACACCATTAGTGGGGGATTACTATGTTTTAATCATACCCTATTTGGGATACTGTTTTGTACCTGGGTAGATCCATTGGTTGCAAGTTAGGACCTTGGATCATGGATTTCACTGTTAATTATATGGGATATGACTTGGAATGGTAAAAGTGGTCCGAGAATGTAATATAACCATTTACAAGTTTTGGGTCTTTTATTTATTTATTTTTATTCTATTCCTACTATATGTATTACTTGATATAATTTTTGATTGCCTTGTACATGTATCACCTTATGTTCTTGCATGGTTGGTTTTATTGGGACATTACAAGTTATTAGTTTATTATTATTATATACCAATAATTCATTTTATTTTTTATCCTCTTAAATTTAGTACTGATCCAGAGGATATAGTCTCCCCACCATACAATTATTAAAACCTCATTGATAGTAAGTACCTTTCAGTGTATAAGGAGGTATGCTGGAGTCCATGTGGACCTTATTTTTAGTTACTTATGAGTGATATGTACCCCTAACATCAAAAATTAGTATTAAAGATTTTTTTTCCATGTATTATTATTTTGGGCAGGTAGAAATAAGACTATGAATATGATGTAACTTGATAAATAGATCGTGTCTAGGAATGACCAACCCACACAAAAAGGAATGACAAAGTTTACAAGGATAATACTATTGTTTATGTGTTTTGTTGTAATAGTTGATTATTATTTCACCTTGAGTTTCTATTTTCATCTTTATATGGGCTATTGATTTATGGGATTTATCTCCTGGTCCCATATAGAAAGAGAGGAGGTGTGCACATGAATCATTTCAGATTTATGTGATTTACATGAAATTATCATGTTTTCCATGTTTACCTATATTATTGGATTTTTGATAACTTTCCTTGTTATGGTTATTATTTAATGTTGGGTAAATAATGTGTATGTATCAACCTAAAGGATTTTTTCCTATATATCTTGATTGTTAAATGTTATCTAAATCGCCTAAAATAAATTAAATAAATGAATTATCCTTGACACGATTAATGAATTAACTTTATTGGAATCCTTAAATGTCAAGGAAATTGGGTTTTTTTACAAATCTAAGTGATTTAATATAGATGTTAGTTAAATCGAATTCCAATTTCCACTCTTGGAGTGGCTTCATCCATAAAATGGGAATGGCTATCAGCATCTTTGAATCCCTATATACTTGATTTGATCCTAATAGGTAAATGTTAGTGGTATATGTTTGTGTAATAAATTCCTTAATGTTTTATGCAATTTGATGTTTTTATTTCAAAAAATATTTAAATGACCGGTGATGGAGGTTAGTTAAATAGAATCCTAATTGAAACTACAAAAATATTTTACCACTAAAACATGGAAATTGAAATTGTGTATCTAAATCCATATTTTCTCAACTCAACCCACACATGTTGGTTTTAGCATATTATGCCTATGAGATAACCTTATAAGGGTGTAGTAAATCTATAATAAATTTACTATTAAGTGGTTACAATTAAATGATATTCCAAGTGAAATTTATATAGTAGTACCTCTATAAATTTTGATTGGACACCCATATAATTTAACCTAGGTTATCATGACTTAACACTTGTAGGTCGAATTTATATTTGCATGCCATGGTAATTAACCCCTGGGCGGTATGATTATATTAAATGGGATGGTTATTTAAAGTGTATAAGAACCCTGATATGATTTTTTTCTATTAGTTTTTGTTGGAATCTAACAGAATTGCCCCCTTAATATGATAAAGTAATTTTTTTTGTGTTTTGGGTTTTTATTTATATGAGGTGCTAGTTAATTAACATTACAGTTCCAACCTAAATATTGTTTCTATTTATATCTTGTGATTTACATTTTAATTAACCGATCCATGTTGTGAGAACATATAGATATTTAATGCTTGTAAGTAAATTATGAGATAATTTTACTAGAGTTCATTATGATATCAACAAAATTAATTTCCAAGTATATCTTATAAGACTGTTTCCTCTATAACCAGAATATAACATTTCATTTATCTATTCCCATAATGTTAATATAAAAAGAGAATTGATATAATGGATTAAATAAAACCTTTTGTTTTTGTTGATAGAAAAATGCATAGTATAGTGGTTAGTTTGAAAAATTCCATGGATGGGTATGTGGACATTTTTTGCGAGTTTCATTTAAAATTTTCCTTTTTGTTGGACCTAAATATTAATCAAGAAATCATAATGAGATTTATGGAATGGCCCTAGTTTTAGAGTCAATTAATTCTACAATGTTATGGTTTATATGAGTTTTTTGTTGTACTCTTGGAAATAGGAAGATATTCTAGATGATTACATAGAGTTTTAGGCTTGGGAAGTACTGTTTATATTCCCTTTGGAATTAGATATGTTCCTTTGTATGTGAAAAAATGCCCCAAGTAGGTGGGTGGTCATTCAGTAAGATGATCCTTTTTAAAGACATGAGTATTTTGGATGCCTATGTTTAAAGGCACTAAAATTCCAAGGGAATGTTTTGCTATTCGTTATTTGTATAAACATATTTTTAGCAATGTATAACACAATAATTCATCATCCAGGTTAATAGTCATGTGATATAACATGACCATGGGTTGATATTTTTTATATGTTATGACATACCATTAATGTGTGGTTCCATTGGGTTTATGAATCAATTGAAATGGGTATACCTATTTCATTGATGAAATATCAAGGAAGTATGCCTTAGCACCAACAATTCCCATTGAGTTAAGAAATGGTACAAATAGCCATGTCTGGTTCTATGGTAATTTTTTAAATTTTAGGGTGTTTGGAGTGACAAGATTATGAAACAACTTAAAATATGTTAGTTCATGAATTATTGGAAAAGGGTTTTGAGTTATTTAAGAATACTCTCATAAGAAACTTCTATAGAAGAATGAAATAGACATATGAAGGAAAAAAAGTTATCCTAGTTCTCGAGATGGATGTGTAAAAGGATCGGGAACCATAATACTACTGATCTTAGCTGATGTTTTGAATTTAGTGTTCAATATAGAGGATGTTCACTAGCATGGATTATAAATAGATTTACCAATGCTTCTATGAAAATACCCATGTTAGATACACATTTTTGTTCCCAAAGAAAATCCTTCTGGTGGGAGGTACACCACTACCAGTTCAAGGAAGGAATCCTCATTGTGAGTAAATTTCCTTAATATGTGAAGTTATAGTTCTTTTTTAGATATTATTTTAATCATATTATCCAGATCCATAAACCATGTTCTGTGGTGGATGAAGCTTATGTTGTGGGAGTCAGTTTTCTATTTAAAGAAATATGATACCTAAAATACACATAAGTTGGGGAGTATAATGATAATCTTGGGATGCAACCCTCATGTGAGGGAGATTCAGTGTATGTGAGATAAATCATGGGATCATGTTTGTGGAATCATGAAGTTATAAAATAGGTGGATATGAAAATATTTGTATTAATTTATGAATGTTAGGTTCTGACCGGATCAAGATCATTTCTCATAAAGTGTTGATGCTCATTCCAAGGGAAATGATGGTTTTGGGTAGCTCTCAATCAACTGTTAGTTAGATGTGATAATTGGTTATCCTAAAAATATTGTTTCCCCCTTTATTAAGGGTAACGTAAATATTTCATAAGTCACTGAAGGGTAACTTGAAGTTTTCTAAATTCTTTGAATGGTTACATAAAGATTTATTAAGTTAATATAACTTAAGTTAAAGATTTATTATGTTACTAAAGGATAAATTGAATTTTTTAAGTTACAAAAGGGTAAATTAAATATTTTTATGATATTTTGTGTAACTTAATTATTTATTAGGGTAATTCGATATTTTCTTATGTTATTGAAGGGTAATAGAAAAATTCCTTATGTTACTTATGGGTAACTGAAAAATTTCTTAAGTTATTGAAGGGTATCTTAAATATTTCATTAGTTACAACATGTTAACATAGGTTTACAATCAAATCATGGAATTCCACCAAGGGACTGGTATGAGTCTCAAGTATTTTTCATAGATGATCACGAGATGTCTTTGGGGGTAACAGACTCATGATATGGTATTGATGACTTGTTGATGGGTATAACGATGAATTTTCAATAAGAGTCAACTAGAGGTGGTTCAAATATAGTTTCCTTTTTTAATTTGATATGATTATTTGGAAACCATATCGAGCTCATCCCTAGAAGAAAAACATACATTGTTCAAGGGATGGATGTTCATTTCAAGGAAGAGTTGGCATGCTTAGTTTTTGTTTGGGTGGTGAAGGAACATATGCCTATATTTGGAGTAGAAAACCATGATCTGGTACTTGGTTGATTTCACAATCATGTTTTTGAGACTTGATACACTTGGGACTATCCTAAGGGAGTCCATGATCAACATAAAGTGTTCTTTGATAGGAATTTATGATGGTGGGAAGAACCAATGTTTATAATTTAACTAATAATCTATGTTCGGTGGGGAGCACCATGGAATGGTTAATTAAACAAGAAGATGACAAAGGTGTATCATGTTAGATGAGAAACATATATAATTATATTGTTTCTCGACAAGGAACACATGTGTTGGATTATGTTTGAGTGATATTGTGTCATGTGCTTGGTGTTGGACTTTGGGGAAATATCAGAGAATCAAAAATAGAAAAGTGACATTTGAATGGGTTTTGACAACATGAGTTTTATGGGTGATGTTTTTGGGTGTCCAATGGGGCTTCTTGGGAATGAGAAGTGCTATGGTGGGTAGGTTTTAAGATCCTGTGTCTGTATGGGTTGATAATTCCAAAGGAATTTTTAATTTTCATTATGGAGGATGGTTCATTTTTAAAACTAAGAATTAGAATGAAATTTCAATATATAGAGAACCTTAAAGTGTTGTGTTTGAATATTGTTTGATTCCCAAAAGGTGTATCAAAATCATGGATAATTCTCGGGATCTTTGGGATTTTAATTATCAGTTTGGGGATAAAATATCATATGGAACATGATTAATGCATGGTCAGAGATAACCATGCATCCCAAACCATGTGGCTTATTTTTTAAAGAATAGAGTTTTTTAAACAATGTTAGGGGATAATAAAACCATGTGGTTGTCAGTAGAGGTGTAAAGGAATCCCCATGGTTGGCATACAATTTTTCAAATTGTATATTATAATTGTATAAAGTGGGGTGTATTTCAGACATTGTGTTTGTATAGTTGGAACATAGTTTCCCAAACCATTCAATCAAACCGTTTTCCTCATTTAAAGGGGAAAATTTCCATTTTACCCACTTCCCTTTAAAGGTTTATACCCACCTTTTCCTACCTCATTTTCCCATCACCTCCTCCCCCATGTATGCCTCTACTTTATACCTTCCTTCATGAGAGTTCTCCTTCATTTCTAGTCTAAATTGGAAGGCATCACATGCAATCAAGAGCCTTTAGAGAGTCTACCAACCCTTTAGATTCCCTTATTAGATCATTGTATATTAAGTTTCATCACTTTTTTTATGTGGGTTATTCCCTATTTTCATGGATTTTGTTTGGTTCTATGATTTTTTTTGTTATAACATAAGTTAGGGGATAACACAAGATGAGTAAATCATTGTAATAAGGTAGGTTGTCTATATTATTTTCACTAAAGTTATTTCCATTTATAAAATGTTTCATTGTGAAACACATCTGTAATTATGATAATTTTCCCTAAAATTTTTAATTCATTTAAATTGACACCTAAATCCTAACCTAGATGTAGTAATGTATTCCCTTACATTGTTGGAGGTTGAAAAACTCAACTCAAACCACCCCATAGGGTGAGTTCATCTTGAAACCCATGAAAACCATAATTTTTATGAAACCAAAACACATATTAAGGTGTGTTAGGATTGAACTTAAAAAATAAAAAACTTACTCTTACCCAAAGTATTAAAACCTCTCCTTATGGTGTGTTTGTAATGTTACATAAATAATATAACTCTTAGATGGACCATAGGGATGCCTTTGGTCAAATAAATTTCTAAAAACACTTAGGGTGTTATGAGTAAATTTTAGGGCCCAAATGTTGTTCCCTTTATAATCCCCTTAAATGAAATTGAATTATTTAACTATCAAATAATATGATAATTTCTCTTGTTCCTATGAATCATTCCATCAATGCGTTGGATTACCTTTGTGGAATGCCTTGGAACTTATGACTTAATTCATGGGGAACCATTTATATTATAAATTAAGTTATTAATGTCGATAAATTCTGAAACATTTTCTTTTAAAACCTGATTTTTTGGAATGTTTACTTGAAAACCACTGATTTTTAATTAATATATCTTTAGGAATAATTTTAATGAATGTCCTTGAGTCTGAGTGAACTACTTGATTATCTGGTTCATTTTAGCTATCATCCTTAAACTTATTCATGTAATGAGACTGATTATGGTTATAGAAAATACAACCATATGTAAGACATTGATTATTGTTTCTAATTCCATGTGTGAAATTGATATACACCACATGATTCATTAATGTGAATTACAATGGGAAATTTTTCCTTGGATCCGGTCAATTTATTATAATTTTTATTTCCCCAACCTTAAACTGATGAATCACATGAAAGTTCTAGAAAAATTAGAATTCTTAGGATAATCTCCCATGATTTAGCTTGATGTCCTTGAACATATATTGCCTAAGATTATATCATTAGATTATAAAAAATTTTATCTTAAGATTACCTTGGACTTGTTCCTAAGTCTCGATTAAAGACTTTTTAGAAAGTGTAATGTCTTGGATGACTCATTTTATTCATTTTGACACTTTTTATTGATCACTATGGCTTATAGCCATGTGTGATATGGCTAAATTACATTCATATGATCAAATATAGTATGTCATTGAATGAAATAGGTGGTATCCCATGATTCACCTCCAATTTACTACTTTAATTATTATATACATTACACTATTATATTTTATAATTATATATAGGAATGAAGTAGAAACCATTAGTGGTGGCCTACATAGTTTCACTCACACCCTATCCGGGCCACCATTTTGTACCCTTACATATCTATTGGATATAAGTTAGGAAATTGGATCATTTATTTTCTTATTACTTATTTGGGATATAAATAGGCATGGGAGTAGTGGGTTGAGCATGTACTATGACCACTTACATGATTTGGATCTTTTATTTATTTATTTTTTATATATACCTCTTATATGTATTACCTATTATTAGCTTTTCATGCCTTGTACATGAAGCACATTATAATCAAGTGTGGTTGGTTTTATTGGACCTTTATGAGTTATCAGTTTATTATTATTATCTACCAAAAATTTATTTTATTTATTATTCCTATATATTTAGTATTGATCCATAGGATATAATATTCTCACTATACTATTAAAAGACAATTACTACTAATCAGAAATATCTATCATATGAGGAGGCATGCTTGAGGTCATATTGACCTCTGTTTTGGTGACTTATGAGTGAACCAGGCCCAACACATCACATTAATTATCTCTATGTATCATTATAAGATTAAATGGATATGATATGGAGGTTCTAATATAATTTTCAACCATGTTGAAATATAGACCATCATGTGGAATATGTAATATGAAATTTGGTTCATGAGAAACTTCAATACCCACTCTATTATAATATTTTGGGAGTAGTTTTTTATGTAATATGTATCCTTGGATATTTCAAAACATGACCCTCTTAACAGGGAAATGTGTGGGTGATGTTTGATATAAATCACATATAATTGCACACTTTAAAATGATAGTAATAGAAAGTTTTTAGTATTTGTTTGATTCACATTTAGAATAATGTGTCATTAACATATTGTTTACGTCAGTAAATAAATTTGTTTTTGACGGGAATATCTAGACTTAATAGTAGTGGGGGTGTGGATATTCATGTATTTATTTTTGTTCTAATATTTGTTATCTTTAACCCTTTAACACATACTATTCCATCAACCCAAAATGTAGAATAATATCTTTTAAATAATCTATTTTTGTTTTCATGTCTTTTATTATCTCATATGTATATCCTTGTGACTTTGTCTTATCAAATTATGATCGAGGTGACACTCTAAAACCTTCATATTTAAGGTGGTCATATTGTTCTAGCAGCTTCAAGGCTACTTAAAGTAATTTTTCTTCAAGCAAAACTAATGAAAATTATTATGTCCAAACTGTATAAAAAACATATGAACATAAATAAATATTTCATGTAATATTTTTAAAAAACATAATAAACGTATATCATGTAATAATTATACATGATTCTCATACATGATGTGTGATTTCATCTATTTTTTTCTTTTTTTATTTACATGATCCTCCTTCCATAGAATATGATAGGATATAGAAGTCATTTTAGATTCTGACACACACACACACATATAAACAAAATAACATATGTTGTTTCATATCACATAAAAATTTTGTTATTGAATAAAAATACATACCATTTTTTTTTTCAAGTGAAGAATACAAGATCCTTGCCTTATGTCAGAGGTATATTGGTTTTGATACACATTTCATGTTTTTAGAACTCCTTTTTTTATAAAATAATAATTTCAAATCAAATTGGATAAAATAAGTAATGAAAAATTAAATATTATCAATTATAATGAACATTAATTGTTTCCTCATTATAGTTATAATGAAATATTTTCATGGTTATTGGATTGTAATGTGAGTATACATAGTTTTTGGGTGGGGGGTTTACTTTCCCCTTATCACCTCTGATATCCTGATTTGTTAGAAGTGTCCAAAAGGCTCTATGATATTATCTAGAGACCATTAATAAAATTTAATCTTAATGATCATATAAAATAAATAAACTCATTAAGGGATAATGAAAATTAAATATGTGTTTCATTATAAATTTTTTTAGTAAAATGGAAAAATTATATCATAACATTACCCTAATATATTCCCTAATGATTATTCTCAAAGAAATCATGACATTTTATCACATATCTATATTAATCAGCAGATTCAGTCTAGTTATAATTTCAATTAAACTAATGAAAATCGAATTTTTGGGGTAAATAGATTATCTGAAATGATTCCATCCAACCTAAATTTTTTTAAACTTTCTTATTGACTTAACAACTTAATATAACATAGTAATGCTAAACCACTCATATTTTTTTCATCCACATGTTTTTGATCCCATAAAAATTACTTAGTTTCAGCATCGATAGTGTGTTCTTCCTCATGATTGGTAACATTAGCATGTGGAAAATTTATTATCTATATGATTTGTCAAACATTAAATTTTTATTATGTAAATAAAGTAGAGAAAAAAAAATACTATAAGGAAAATCCAAGTATATTAAAATACTCTTTATCCTATTCATTGATCTCACTTTTTTTCTTTATAGCTTGATGGGATTTGAATCCTATTTAGAGTATCCAAATCCACTCATCATGGCCCTCTCTAAAATATAAAACAATATCTATATCTGATCCATTGTGAAATTATTGTTATCTCCCAATTAAAGGGTCAAAATCAATTGAATTTTCATATGACCCTAAAGTTGTTTTAGTCAATAATAAAACAATTGACCAATTTTAATTTGTATGATCTAGGACATAAAATACTTACAGTGGTTATAATTCCATTATAAATTGTTCATCCTTAAACCATACAAAATGAAATTCACCTCAATGAAGCCTAATTCATTGAATTTAAATACACTCCCACTGTCAACCCATTTTTAATGGAAAATTAGTACTTGAAATGTTTTATAATATTACTCTTATATATTTTTTGATGATTATTAACTATGAATTATTCTAATAAATTATATTTCTGTCCATGGAATCAGATACATGAATTACTTTCACCACAAGGGTAAATCCACTATTTTTCATTATACTGTGTTCATCTTGTTCATTCATATAGAATATATAACAATTAATTACATTACCATTATAAGATAATATATTTAAAATTTTTCCTCAGACTATCCATAAAAGTTATTCGATAATTGAATGTATATTTTTAGATAAATACTTATAAATATGATCCCTAAACCATCCTATAAATTATTGACTATAAGTGTTTTTTATTCATATTTTTACCCTTTATTGATTCAAATTTCCAAGAATTACATTGTGCACTTCAACATAAGAAGCATCCTCTGAACTATGATGTAAAATTAAGAGGTTATATTTCTCTCGCTCTATAATAGTAATTGTAATACCATCTATTATGAAAATACCTTCAACCATAATTCATCCTATTTGATGAGATTTTAGGAGGTTAATAATATCAACATCAGATATGTAATCCGTACAAAATTCAATAGTTTCTTTAACAACATATCACTCTATAATAAAAACTTCTAGTCAACTTTGATTCTTGATAAACACTTTCTAAATCATCAACATTCATTAAAATGGTTAAATCCATCAATAATTTACAAGACCACGTAATTTAATCTCTCTAACCAAGTGATCCATCCGGTGGACCATTATAACAAAGAATAACAGGGGGAGAAAAACATTAATTCACATAATATGACTAGAATATTATTATTCATGATTAGAAACTTCATCGTGTATATATATTTACTAAATATGGATTTAAAAAATAAAAAAAGTATGTTTATTGCGTGTCAAACTTTTTTAGGAATAATGAAATGTAAAGGTAAAGGAAATAAATCTTGTATAAAAAAACTAGTGTGATTTTAAACCCCTAAAATCCTAATTAATCATTGTAAAAATATTTTTGAGATTTTATGGGTAATGACCCTAACCTCAGCAAACGGGAGCTGGAGTCTTCTTTATTAAATTGGAATAATATATAAGGAATCACATCCCAATAGACTAAATAGTTCAACAGTATTGGTAAACCCGATACATAATTGAGTCTTATATTACATTTGAAAAAAAATTACAACATAAATTTTTCATTGGGAAAAATATTATCCCCCCTAGACTATCATTTCATATCAAACATATTATAATTCATGAGATCATGAGAAAGTAAAAAATAAGTGAGATATAATTCTCAATAAGGGTTAAGTACAATAGAAACTATCATAAATAAATCAACGTAATCAAAATGGAAAGGTAACTAATTGAATATACATTCCATTTAAATAAATTTACTATCTTGATAAGATATGGAATAATCAATATGTCTAGTTAAATAAGTAAAAACTCATTCCTTTTAATCAATAAATTGAGAATGAAATCTATCCATAGATAATATCATGGAGAAAATATCATGGATAATAAAATAACTAAATTATCAAAGAATTAAATGATTAATTATTAGATTTCATCACTCAAGAACATGAAAAAATCTACTATCATGATATATCCTCAATAATTTTTAAAACCTCTGGGTACAAAATCATCCAGTTTGAACAACTATATATCTACTATCATGGCCTTTCACAAGACAATTTAAAACCCCTTGGAACAAACCCATAAGGTATGACCAACTCATTTGTCTCATGATACCTGTTGATGCATCGAGATTCTATATATACTGGGACCCACCAATGTCTATATGCCTAAATCATTCCTCATATATCAAATAAATTAGTTAATTCAGGAATAATGTGACTTACCATTAAATATCTATACTAAAAAAGTAATATAGATTATCAATATTTTTCCAGTCAACAAAATAACATTTAAAGTAAAACACCATATGTAGAAATGAGATATAATTTAAGTAATAAAAAATCCATGATATGAAATATGCATATTTAGAGGAAATTTAATGTCTAATGATCATGGGAATGTAAATATTTCAAGGGAATTTTAATTACTACAAAAATTAATTATGAAACTAAATATGAAGATTTTCATTGGTCAAAATTATCATAAACCTTACATAAAAATAATAATGGTGGTATCAATACAATATATAAAATTTAGAGTAAGAATAAATCAGTTTTAACAATGATGGATAAAAATACCATAAAAATATATTTAAAAAAATTCTTGTGGAGAATATCCATTTATTTTTTAAAAATATATTTTAAAACATAAAAAATTTTCAAAATACTTTTCTTTGAAAATAAACTTAAAAACTTATAAATAAATCTTTAAAACATTTTGAGGTCAGGATAGTGGAAAATTAATTAAATTTCATACATGTTAAAACAAATATTCATTTCAAATTTTTTGTGACGAAAAACATACATTGTTCAGAAATCAACATGAAGATTCCTTTTGATTTTTTAAGAAAATGTCAAAAATGGGTTAAAATTTCTTTAATATATCATTTTAGAATTGATAATTCTTTTGGAAAAATCTTTTAGAAAAAAATGGTTTAGAGGATTCCTTTATAATTTTTATTTAAAAGTCAAAAATTTGTTAAAAATTATTTAATAAATAAATTTTTTAATGTTAAAAACATTTTTGAAAACACTTTTAGAATACTTGGTTTTGGAAGGAAATTAAATTACCATCATTGAGAGAAATAAAGTATTATTTTATTAAAAAACATTTATAAAATATTTTAAGTACCCAAGAGTGAAAAAATGAAACTATTACTTGAAAATATCATAAATAAACATAAGGGAGGAACATTTAGGAGTTTCTTGAGGTACAGATCATAATATTTCATTATTGAAAGCATAATCATGAGAAACCATGATAAATGATGATATTGTAACATAAAACGATCACTGATTTCATAACATTTAATCATAATACCCCTAAAAAAATCCTCTAATTTATATCTAAATAAAAAAAATAGAAACATAATAAAATACATTCATGAGAAGTATATATAACATATAAAAGAAACATGTAGTGAATACGACTTTTCACTCATAGATAATAAAAGTGATACAAAAATACTTTACCTCATGCTTCCTTTTTGTTGAATGTTATTTAAACACTAGCCCAGTGGTTTTATAAATTTTATTAACTTATTAAATAACCATATTAATAATTATAATATCATATATGATCATTTTATAATAACTTATAAACCATTCATCAATAATATTTCATTATTTTCATTATTTCGTGTGTTAATTTCCTTGTTTTCTCATGTGTGTTTCACCATGAAAGATACGGTTCTTGTGAATATTATGCTGTTCTATAATATCTTGAATAATTATCATTAAATAATAATCATTTTTTATCAATTATACTTTAAAAAAATCACGAATGATGTTGATGAAAAATAAATTATTTTATATTCATGGAGACATTACGTCGTATGTACGCATGAGCAACACTTCCATTTATTTAATAATCATCACGAAAGTATGTAATTAATATTTAAAATTTAAAAATTAATTATAATATCATATTATTTATTTAAATATAATTATATATATCATCATGAGGTGTAGTGATGAAGAGAGAGTCACATCGCTTTGTGAAGGCGGTAGTCCACATGTACTTGAGCGACATTATCATATTTTAGTGTAAGAAAGAAAATAATATATAATATTTTAGAAGTATAAATGTGCCATGAATTTCTTAATTATGTCATTTAAATCAATTATATTAATTATCTTTATACTTATCACCTTCCATATAAAGCATTAGTGATAAATAAATCACATCACTTTGCAAGGCAGTAGTCCATCGTACACACAAGTGACGTTATTGTATAACTTATAGAATGAAATATAGAAATTTATAAATGATATAATGGATCTAGATGTCTAATTAAATTATAAATATCAAACATATATTTTATATTTATCATCATACCCAACTATTAATGGTGGTAATCAAAAAATGAATGACATCTATTCGTGATGTGGTAGTCTTCCGTACACACGAATGATGATTTCAAAACCCATTTGATGGAAGTGGAGGTGGTTTTTTGTAATTAAATTTAAATTAATATGTCTTAGTTTTTTTAAGATACTTATTTTATCATATAAGCTTTATTTAATAATAATTTATGTAGGCTAAGGAATAAATAAAATAAAATTCTCCTTAAAAAATCACACCTCTTCATTAAGTATCCTCATTAGGTTTGCACCAATGGCCTTCCTAGGTTGAATTTATGCCCAAAATAAGGATTAAAATACGATTGGAGGTTATTTTTGGAAGTTATTTTGGTATTTATTTAACAAAAAAGTGTGTTAATGTGTGAAGAAGATAGGAGAGTGGGTATCCTTTTCTAAGCGAGGTGTGTGTCACACTTGTAATTTTTTTAAAATATTCAATAATACATATGTTTTTATAAGAAAAAAGAGTATAAAATGCGTAATTATCTAAAATCGAATATATCAGGTGGAAATATTTCCATCCAATGGTTTTTGAATAAATATTTAGGTCATTTTACCTTAATCTTCTTAGTTTAACCCCATAGTAAATCTATTTTTACTGTAACCGCAGTAATTAATTTTTACTGTTTCATTATTCATTTTGGTCAAAATATAATTTGAACTTATTTTAAATTTTAAATTATTATAATTTAAAATATTTAATCCAATTTTCAAAATTCAATATACATAAGTGAATAAATTTAATTTAAAATTTATCCTACAGACCCGATAAGAAAGAAGATTTTTAAAGAGAAATTATTCAAAATTTTCCAAAGTTTTTATATCAAAATCCAGCATGAAAATGACTAAAATCACCTAAATTGTGTTAATTGATATAAAAATTTATTAATTTAACATTTAAAACAATTAAAAATATAATTCATCATTATAAATTATTTAAACAATAATATTGTTTTCAATTAAAATTCAGTATTTGTCACTATTCAACAAAAAATGAAATATTTTAGAAAATCACCAAAAATTCAGCCCAAGATAATTTCTATATAATGATTTGAAAAATGTATTTTTTTAAAATAATTTTTCTAAAATTAGTAAAAATTATTTTTAAATTATATATGGCAAGGGAAATTAAACGATTTTTAGAAAAGAAAATATATTTTTTCATAAAACATTTCTTTTTTCCTTTAAATGATTATTATTTTATTTATAATAAATAGATAAATAATAAATGTTTGTAAAATATATATTTTCATAAGTTATTTAATCCAATTCATAACCTGTATTCCAATGAATTGGTGTTATATTAAAGAACAACGTTAATAATATATTGTTATTTAGTAAAACTCGATCTTGTGTGTAACACTAGATATCGAGGAAACCCATTATTGCATAAAACACAAGATAAATAAATTTTATGTGTAATGAAATACCTTTAAGATTGTTAATTTATTTAAAAATAAATATATCATAATGTATCATGGTGTTATATTTTCTTCTACTCTTGGTGTTGCATGTCATGTACACTATCGAATACAATGTTCTTATTTTATAGTTTTAGGGTGTTACATTATCCCTAAATTAAATAAATTGTACCCTATCAATTTAAAAATTATCTTGGTGATAAAAGGTTTAAAAAATGAAAATAATTTTAATTAAAAAAACACATCTTAAGAGTGTTAATAAAACAACCATTTAATAAGAAAGAAAGGAAAGTAAAAATCTATTATGGAATAACACATAACTTTGTTTTCAAGCAATAGAACATTCGTGTATAGTGAAGACATGGACATGGAAGAAAAGAGTAAATAATTATAGATAGTGATTAAGTTTATTAATCTAAATCAAGTGAATTATCAATGTAAATTTATCACCCTCAAAACCATAAATCTGTGATGATTTAAAATACCATTTAATTTATCATATATGAATGTAACGAGATAACATTTTTTTGTTTCAAGATACTTTCCTTGAAGTTGGGGGGTTATTTTAATGTATAATAATAAAAGTAAATATATTTAATTGATATGTTTATAATTCATTATAATAATTTAATCCTTTGGTTATGCTTCAATAATTTTATAATTCATCACTTAATCTAAGAAATGAATATCTAAAAATGAATTTTTTTAATGAAGCACTAAAATTCACTTTTAATGGATAGTAATATACATAAAAGAGTCAAACATATTTTTTTCTACCTCAAAATATCTTATAAAACCAATATGGTTAACAAAAGATATCCAAAAACACCCAAATTTAAAAATAATGAATTACATATATATTTAAACTTAAGAATCATCCAAAATATGTCTTTCCAAATTCAAAGTCCCACAATTTTGAAGCAGGGTCACTAAATCAACATTATATTTTGTAGACAATATAAAGTGGCTCTTAATGTCACATTATAAATATCTGAATACCTTGATCATGTATTCTATTAAAACATGGTAATAACATAAATTACCATAAAACCTTATTTAAAACAAGAATGGTTCTTCATTACTTATATAAAACATAGGCTATTGGATATATTCCTTAAATCCAAAAATTATTTAAACTCAATCAATGGTAGCATGAAAAACTTTTTAAACAAATCATTGATATGTTTCAAGGTTGTTAGTAATATCCAATTTACATTATCCTTATTGATTATCTCTTATCCAAACATCTTTATCCCAACACCTAAACCATATTATGGGTTATATTTCCCTCCATCATGTGTCTTCAAAGAAGTTGTAATTAGAACATAATTATTTTTCCTAGTCATTAATACCATTCAACAAACACTTTTACATCCATAAAGAAGAAGTTCTGCAATAATATAATTATATATTTTATAATTATTATAAACATGATATCATTGAAATTTTTTTAAAATGACATAATTCTTGAATCCAAACACAAGAGAATTAATCATTCTTCTTCTTATATAGTGATAACATAATCTTGACCATGATCTATTAGCTACTCTTGAGTTATGTTATTTTGATACATGATACATTTATTTGGGTAGTGTCCCATCTCCCTACACATTGTACATTGGAACCTTTTTTTTATCCTTGAAATCATAAGAATAATGTACTTTCAATCCACAATTGTAAAAAATACCATTCATTTTATGCAATCACCTTGGTGATTATTTCCAAAATTATGAAATGTTGGAAAATAATTCTTTACTTTATCCCATTTATACATATATTTCCCTACCATCCGCTTCTTCAATTAATTCCAATCAAATCCATCATACTTAGATAATTATTTATCTATATTGTTAGCACATGATAAAATTTCAATGATGATATTGTTTGGGAGACTAGTTTCCATAAAAAAATTAGCTTAATCCCAAAAAAGAAATGATCATTATTAGTCTTTAGATCTCAAGCATTGATGTGGTTCCCATTCCTTATTCTAGGATCCATTACTAAATGATTACATGCACTAGATTAGAACATACCACTAGAAACATAATGTATAATCCCAAAACAAGTGAAACCCTTGACAAAAAGTAAAAAATTTATGCATAGATAATCTCCTAATCGTAAATATATTTTCATTGGGGATATGAATATTTTCAAATCCTTCATAATGTATTGTAATTAAAATATTAGTTATCATAAGAATATCCCAAGGGAGTGTCAAACTAGGTGTGAAGTAAGGCCCATTTTTACACACCAAGTAATGATCAGGTCAAGGCCAATATTTCCTTTTTAGAGTTATTACCTCTAGGTACCTCTGGGCCAATAAATACATATAATTATAGTATCTAGGAAAGGATTTATTGCAAGGAAAAACCACATAATCTCTACCTTAACAAAACATTAGTATGTTATTCTATACATATCCTCATATTCTATCATAGGGTTATAATCCCTAATCTACATTTTCCTAAATCCAGTTCCAAAGGTATCTACTAAACTTACTCTGATACCAAATATAACTACACTGACCATAGAAATCTAGAGCTGGTGTCTGCATTATTACATAGTCCTAAGATACAAGGAATCACATCCCAAAGGGATAAATAGTTTAGTAGTCTTAGGAAAATTGATACATAATTGACTCTTTCATTACATTTGAAATCACAAATTACTGCATTTTTTGGATAATAATCCTAGAATATCCTTATGGATCAAGAATTGTAAACTTCATGGATTCCATAGAAAGTAAAAAAATTAGGGTGACCTCAAATGATTAGTAAGGGTTATGTACAACAGAAGCTATCATGAATCAATATATAATAAAAATGGAAAGCTAAATAAATGCACACACTAGAAATTAAAAAAACATAACTATCATGATAAGATAAGGTAAAATCAATAAAGAAGGGTAAATTAATGAAAAAAAATTCAATTTAATCAGTAAATTAACAATGAAATGCATCCAAAGATAATATAATGGTGAAAATATCATAGATAATAACATAACTATATTATCAAAGAATGAAATGCTTAATTATTATGAATCATGTCTTAGGAACATTATAACCTCTACTCTCAATATCTATACTCATGATAATTTAAAACTATTGGGTACAAATTGATTCGGTTTGTCCAACTATATCTCTAATGTTATGACCTTTAATAAAATAATTTAAAACTACTAAGTTCAAACCCATCATATTTGTCTAACTAATTTTGCTAATGAGACCTCTCTATGCATCGATAGGATATTTATACCCAACCCCATCAATTTTTACATGTTCAAATCATTCATCATATATTGAATAATTGATTAAATTAAAGAACAATATGTCGTACCATTAACTATCCCTATTAGAGATAGAATATAGATTATCAATATTTCCTCAATCAATCATATAATATTCAAAGTAAAACACCATATATAGAAATGATATATAGTTTAGTAAATAAATATATCAATGACAAATAATATGTATATTTAGGGGAAATTTAAAGTCAATGATCATAGGAAAGTTATAATTTCAAGGGAAAGTTAACGACTACAAAAATGAATTAAGAATGTGAATATCAATAATTTACACGGTCAAAATGATCATAAACCATGCATATAAATAATAAGAGTGGTATCAATACAACATATACCTATTGAATTAATAATAAAGGGTTATTATCCTCGATGAATTGACATTGCATAAAAATACATTTAAAAACATTCTTAAGGAAAATGTCATTTTAATTTTGAAAATTTTATGTTGAATTTTTTTTTGAAAATAATTTTCTTTTAAAATAAACATGATAACTTATAAATTTATATTTTTAAAAAATTACTTCATGAAGGAGTAAAATTCAGTACATTCTAGACACATTAAAAAATGATTCCTTTCATATTTTTTTATAAAATAAAAATCATCAATGTTTAGAAAACGATTAAAAGAGTCCAAAAATTTTTTAAAATAAATTTAAAACCTGGGAAAAAAATTACTCAATAAATAATTTACATAATGTTAAAAACATTTCAAAAACACTTTTAGAAAACATTATTTTGAAAGGAAATGGATTTCTGACCGAAGAGATAAAAAAGATGGATTTTCATAAAAACATTTTCTCAATTATTTTAAGTAAAAAAGATTGTAAAAAGCTATAATATTACATGAAAGTATCATAAAAAATATAGTATAAGAAAAGCCATGTGTTTCTTGAGGTTTGGATCATAATATTTCTATATTGGAAGTATAATCATGAGCAATCCCGATAAACTTTGAGATTGTAACATAAAATGACTACCACATTCATAAAAATAATTCAAAATCCCCATGAAATATATAACATAAAATTTATTTATAAATACCAATAATTATAATTATAATCATCCTAAAATAAATTCATGGGTATTATATACACCATATAAAAGAAACATGTGGGTAATATGGAATTCGTCTCACTGAAAATAAAAGTGAGATGAAAATCGATTATCTCACACTTAATTTTGGTTTAACTTGATTTAACCTACTATATAGTGGTTTTAATAATATTTTTAACTTATTATAGTACCATATTAATATATATAATATCATATTTGAAGCTTTTATTACATTTTTTTACACATTTGTTAATAATCAATCATTATTTTCATTGTTTCAGGTGTTAATTATTTTATATTCCCATGCATGTTTTCTCATGAAAGATATAGTTATTTTGAAGGTTATATAGTAATATCATAACCATAATAATAATAATTTCATAATTATCATATTAATACATCTATTATACTTTTAAAATCAATCATGAATGATGGTTATAAAAAATGGATTGTGTTACAATCATAGAGAAAACATGCTGTATATATATAAGAGTAACATTTCCATTTCATTAATGGACATTAAGAATATTAGTTAAGTAATATTTAATTTATCCATAATTATAATTATATCAAATTATTTCTTCAATTTTACTTATATATATAATTATGTGTTGTGGTTTTGAAAATAGAGTCACATCACTTAGTGAAGGCGGTAGTGCACACATACACGAGCGACGCTATCATATTTCAGTGTAAGAAATAAAATGATATATTATATTTTTATAATGATAAATATGTCATTAATATAATAATTATTTCATTTATATCACATATATTACTCAAATTTATCCTTATAATATTTATTGTAAAGCATTAGTGAAAAAATAATCACATCACTTCCCGAGGTGGTAATCATCCATACACATGAGTGACGTTATCGTATCCCATATGGAATAGAATTTAAAAATGTATTTATGATATAATGGATAAATATGTATAATTAAACATAAAATATTTTAAATATAATTTTTATCCATCATCATACCCAATCGTGAAAGGTGGTTGTGAAAAAATGAATAATATCAGTACGCGAGGTAGTAGTCCATCGTACACATGAATCATGATTCACTAGCCCATTTAATGGAAGTGGGGGTGGTTTTTTGTCCTGAAAATAAAATAAATCCATCTAATTATATGAAATATATTAATTTTATTATATAAGAATGTTTTAATAATAATTTATGTTGGCTGATAAAGGCTTAAAATAAAAAAACTTATTGAAGAATAAAACCTCTTCATTAGGTTTACTCCTTTGGATAGCACCAAAGACCATATTAGGTTTAATTTATGCCCAAAATAAGGCTCATATAAGGAGATTATAGAATTTTGGAAGTGGTTTTGGTAGGTATTGATCATTCAAAATTGGTGTGAAGGTGTAAAGAATAGAGTATTGTGGGTGGCCTTTTATAAGAGTGGTGAGTGACCCACGTGTAATGTTTTTTGAAAAGATTAATTCATACCCACGTTTTCATTATTTAAAAAGACTAACAAATAATGAATTATATAAATTATCACATTAAAGGTGGAAATATGTTCATAAAATGGGTTTTCGACCAGTTTTTAGATCATTTTTACTCTTATCTTCTTAGTTTAACCCCACAGTAAATCCATTATTACCTTAACAATGATAACTAATTTTTACTATTTTCATTGTTCATTTTGGTCAAACATTAAGTTGAACTTATTAAACATTATAAATTATATTTATTCCAAATATGGAATAAAATTTTCCATATTAAATTCATATAACTGTAAAAATTTAATTTAAAATTATTCCAAAATACGTGATGAGTAATATGGTTTTTAAAGAGAAAATGTTCAGAAATTTTGAAAGTTCTTATATAAAAATACAATATAAAAATGAATTGAATGAATAAATAATATTAATTAATATAATATTTAATCAATTTTACTTTAAAACCAATTCAAAAATAAAATTTAACATTATAAGGTTTTTAAACAAAAAGACAGTATTTATTTAAAACTAAGTATTTTTCCCAATTCATTGAAAAATGAAATATTTCAGAAAAATACCAAAACGTCACCCTAATATAATTTTTATATGATGATTTAAAAAATTAAATTTATTTTTTCAAATAAAGTTTCCAAAAGTGGTTTAAATTAATTTTAAATTATGTGTGAAAAGCGTGACTTAACCATCTTTCATAAAAAATAAATTTTTTTAGAAAAAATCTCTTTTTTATTTTAAAGTATTATTATTTTATTTATAATAAATATATAAATAATAAATTCTTTTAAAATGTATATTTTCATAAATTATTTAATCATATTCATAACCTCCATTCCAACAACTCGACAATATATTAGATAATAATGTTAATTATATACTGCTATCCAGTAAAAATCAGTCTTGCATATAATGAAAGATATAAAAGAAACTTGTTGTTGCATGTAACACAAGATAACTCATTGGTGAATATAATGGAAGATACTGAAGTGATTTAATTTATTTCAAAATAAATATATCATGATGTCTTGTGGGGTTATATTTTCTTATAATATTTTTGTTTCGTGCCATATATGATATAAAATACAATGTTCTTATTTTATAATTTTACGTTGTTACATGATGAATACCCCTATGGAATTTTTACACAATCAAAGAAGTTTTAAATTGAAAATTTTATTGTATGGATAGTGTATAAGACACTATACATAGAACATTTTATCTTTCACCCTTGATCTGTTCCAAATCATTCCTTATCCCTATATCAATCATGTCAAACCTAGACTTAATTTTATATTTTTTTATATCCTGAATTTAATAATGTTCCAATAAACCCATCACATTCATTTTTTTTCTCTGTGAATTATAATGTCCCAGATCTGGATGCCACTCAATTGGTGCCCTGTACCCGATTGGCCACATAGCCTCAATTGCATTTCCCCAAATGCCAGAAGTTGCTGACTAGAAGTTAGGGCTTAGAGTGTGATAGTGGGAAAACTATGACCTCATTAGAAGAGTGTAACACAATGGAATAAATATAAATACAATAGAATAAGTAGTCAAAAACATGAAAATAATGTAAGAAATAGAAGAATTAATGATAAACATAACAAGATGTTATATAATATCAAAATGATGTAGCAAGTCAAATGTTCTAAGAAAGAATCCAAAACAAGAATCACTGCAATCAAGTACACAATACAATACCAAGGTTGAACAATACAAAATGAAACTCAGCAACATCACAAGCCTTGTCTTGATCCCATTCTCTCCTACTCCTATGCAGCAAGCAAGTATCTGTATAAGGAGCCTTTCCCTTATCGACACCTATAGTAATATAGTATGTTTTGGCACAAAACATGACCCAAACATGGTGTGAGAAATAAATCCAAGTAGGAAACCACCTAATGATCTGTGACTATATTTTAGGGAATATATGAAACAAAAGTGTGTAATAAAGAAATCAATAAACTAGGAAGTACTCAAATTAAACATTCATACTAGTCATGTTTTAATTTATGCAGTTCTTGTTCATTTAAAAATTCAATGAAATTGAATTATAAGTTCTTGAGATCTGGCCTCAAGCCATTGATCCCATGAAAGAACTGAACATAGAAGATTCCTCAACATGATATCTAACAAGTTTAAAGATGATCATATCCAATCTTGTGCTTTGACTTTGATGATAAATCATAAGTAATTATTGCTGTCAATACTTTATTTGAAACCATTCCCTCAGGCAGTCAGTAGAGATAAAAAATCTTTATCCTCAGAAAGGAGAAAGTGTCACCCTCATGAAATTACCCACAAACACACAGGACATTTCCCACTAGCATGATAAATCTTTTTCCTCAAGCATCCCATGGAAATAGTAAAACAATAGGGCCAAACCCCACATATAAATAATTAATCATAAGACAACACATGTAATATACACCATTACATGGTTAATAAAGAAATAGATCACTTAGTAAAAATTAAATTAACCAATTTATTCCAAGAAATCCATGAAAGGAAACAATAGAGGCATACCCACAGGTATCATAATCCAAAAAGGCCAAAATAGTTATCCAAGGGAAATTAACCCATGGGGTGGACCTTAATCAAAATAACTAGTCTCAAACATGCTTCGGTTCATATAATTAATCACCTAAACATCCTTAGGTATCAATACAGCTAGATTCTCAATAAGGAGACACCCTAAAAATGGGTGTGTGGCATAACTACATGTATAAAAAACATGACATCAAACAATAAACACGATACCACCTACCTCGTTGTGGTTCTACCCTTCTTATCCCACATTGATCTCCAATTATAGCTAGAATGATGTAGATCTAAGAAATAAAAATAAACTCCCAACCTTGAATTACTTCATCTATAATAATAATCTTAAAAAATATATCAAGATTAATCGAGAGGTTACCGATATGTTTCAAACGCAACCAACGATGATCTAATCAAAGTATAGACAAAGATTTGGGTGATGGTTGAAGTTATAACAGTGCTGGTTCATCAACCGAGTGAACCCTCTATCTATTCTACCGAAAAAAGGGGAGTATGGACATTTTAAGTGAGAAAAAACATATACACGGAATTTAATAGCATATAAACGGCATGTATATAATTTTAATATTCATTTGGCGGCCATTTTGCACTAACATACTTTCTTGGACCTGCTGACATGACTACACGGCATGTAATAAAGAGTACACAGTGTGTAGTTGGGGTTTCACCTTTTTTTGGCTGATATTCCCACACACCGTGTATTCCTTTCATACACAACCATACTACATGGCATGTTCTTAAGATTACATGCTGTGAAACCTATAATTCTAGTAATTTCTACTTTTCCATTTTTTTCTCAAAAACAACTTGAAGGAAAAGGAAAGAAGAACCTCATGCCTCAAAGTAAGAAATTGGTTCTTAAAAACTCCCCCATAATGCAAATGATCCCCTAATTTGTATTCCATGGGTGGTGAATGAATATCATAGAATAAATCTGGCCCATGAGCATATATGTCACCCTCTTGCTCCAAAGTCTCATCCTACACTCAGCCGTGCTACCATAAAAGTCATATGAGAGGAATTGACCATCCTTGTTGAACCTTTGTGCTCTTGAAAATGATACGAATAGGATGCTACTAAAAGGATGCATCAACCTGAAGCTCAATCTCCTTTGTTTGAAAAACATGATATGGGTCTGAGTGATAGCAGTGAAAATGAGATACGTGGAAGACATCATGCATGGATCTGTACCTCAGAGGTTATTGCAATCGATAAAAATTCATGTTGACTCTCTCTATGATCTCAAATGGCCTGACATATCTCAAGAAGAGTTTACCATGTCTCCTGATTCTCTTGTGTCCCAATCGTGGTGAAACATTTAATAAAACCTAATCCCGAACCTCAAACTCTAGAGGTTGTCTTTAGAGATCTGCATAGGATTTATATCGAGAATGCACTGTATCAATCTATTTATGAATCAACTAGACCTACTCAGAATTGTCCTAAATGAGACATGGTCCTAGTAAAGCTACCTCACCTACCTCTAACCAGCACAGGGGTGATTGGCATCGTCTACCATATAAAGCCTCAAAAGGTGAAATCTGAATAGTAGTCTAGAAGATATTATTATAGGAAAACTCAACCAGGGGTATATGTTTCTCCCAAGATCCACCAAAGTATAAGAAACATGCACACAACATGTCCTCTAGAACATGAATTGTATGCTCTGGCTAAACAACAGTCTGAGGGTGGTATGCTAGGCTGAGAAGAACTTGTGTACCTAGCACCTTCTAAATACTCTACCAAAAGAGAGATGTAAAGTGGGATTCCCTATTTGAAACTATAGAAGGAGGGATCCCATGAAGTCATACCACATCTCGGATATATAGATTTATGATATCATCAACACCTAAGGCCTCTTTGATCTGTAGGAAGTGAGAAACCTTTGTAATCCTGTCAACCACAACCCACAAAACATCGTTGCCTTTAGGTGACCTTAGTAACCCTTTCACGAAATCCATCATTAAATCAATCATGAAATCATCCCACTTCCACTTTAGAATAGGAAAATATTGTAAAATCCTATCCATTCGTCGATGTTCTACCTTCTCCTAATGGTAGGTGGAACACCTCATAAAAAACTAGCTAATTCTTGCTTCATACTCATCCACCAGTACTGTCAGCATAAGTCATGCTACATCTTGGTGATTTCGGGATGCACTTTTCAAGCTAAAGAATTATACTGCCACATCATCTACTTGCATATATCCCCTGTAACCTACCCACATCTTTCGATATGAAGAACATCATCCTCACCAACCGTCTATTCATGAGGAGGGTCCTCACCCACCACAATCTCCTGTAGAACTAGTACTTCAAAATACGATAGCTACCTCATCCTCACTTTTTACAGGAGGGTAGAAGTGACAACTAAAGATTCAAGGAAAGTTCACCCCTAACTATCGTGCACCACCAAATGCATCTAAAAAAACGAGGCCATAAGCTGCCACTCTCCACTAGCCTCATGCACTTCCCATATCTCATTCTTCTTGCTCAGTGCATCAACCACTACATTACCTTTCCCAAGCATATAGGCAAGATAAAATTAGAAGGACTAAAGGTATTCTACCCACCATGACTATCTCAAATTTATATAATACTAAGTAAAGACATATTTTAGACTTTTGTGGTCCTTGTACTCCACAAAATTTTCTCTTGATAATTAATGTCTCAAACCATGAAAATCATAAAAAACCATTGCCAACTCAAGGTCATGTTTCGAGTAATTACTCTCTTGTGGCATCAAATGTGGGGACCCGTATGAAACAACTAGACCCCCTACATAAGCTCTATTACTAGCCCAACACCTAATGCATCACAGTACACTATGTAACTCTTGCTCGACTCTAGAAATATCAGTATCGATGCTAACGTCAAACTTCCCTTCTTCTCCTGAAAGGCTACATCATAAGAATTTAACCCCTCAAATTTCAAACATTTCTTATTCAAGCCTATCATAGACACTTCTAAGTTCAATAAGTCCTGTATAAAATTCATGTAGTAACCATCTATCCCTAAGAAACTATGCAACTCAAAAATGTTCTTAGTATTCTCCCATGTAACTACTTCTCTTACCTTCTCTCGGTCTACTGATACTCCAGTCTCTAAGATGAAGTGACCTAGGAAATGAATCTGATCCTTCCAGAAGTGGAATTTTGAGAGATTAGAATACAACCGATGCTCCCTCAGTGTATTCAAAATTATCTCATGGTGTTTGACATGCTTGTGATGATTGTGAGAATACACCAAGATGTCATCCACAAAAACCACCACACAAAGAATCTAGGTATGGATGGAACACTCGGTTCATCAGCTCCATGAAAACTACTTGCGCATTTGTGATACAAAACTACATAACCAAGTACTCCTAGAGACCATACCTACAACGAAATTATATTCAAGGTATGTATATCGATCAAAAACATACCTGGTGATATCATGTCCTTAGGTCAATCATCAAGAACACTCGATCTTCTTGAAGATGATCAAACATGACATCTATATGGGGCAAGGTATATTTTTTTTCAACCATCAAATGGTTCAGTTTTTGATAGTCTACGCATAGCCTTATGGTATCATCCAAATTTTTCACGAAAAGGACCGATGAAACCCAAGGAGAAGTACTGGGTTGGATAAAATCCTTAGCTTCAAGATCTTCTAACTGCCTCTTGATCTCTTGAAACATAGTTATATCCATATAATAAGCAGTAATGGATACCGGTTTAGATCCTGGAACTCACTCAATAGTGAAATTCACCTCTATGAGTGAAGGTAAGCGTAGAATGGTAACCAATAAAACTTCCCTAAAATGATCAACCACTAGTGGAAAATTTACCTGACACATTCCCTGGTCATCAAGATATAAACCTGCAATCTAGGCTATCATCTCGCCCAACCCATGATACTCCGGTCCAGCTCAGCAATCCTAGACATCTCATTCACCTTTATGTAGAAACTCTCCATCCTTTGGTGACCTGAAACTCAACCATTGGACATAGAAATCGACAAAGTCTCGGAAGGGAACCAACCAGTCTATTCCAAGAATGACATCGAAGCATGTCATCTCTAAGACATAGAGGTCCCATAGAATGTGACACTCACCAACCTCAAGGGGGAACTCCTTGCACTGATACACACCTACCGTTCTAATCCATAATGAGATCTCTAGTGTCATAACATTTATAGAAGTATAAACACATATCTCAAGGCTCTCCGCAATGGACACAAATATAAAACAATGTGTAGCACCTGTATCGAAATGTGAAGAAGATAAAATAGAGGTGACTAGAATAGTACCTCTAATAGTGGAAGGTTTGGGATCCTGATTCTGTTGGGTTTGTTGCACTACATATGTATAGCCTATACCGCAGCCCTGGGACATAGCCCGGATACCCTGAGCTGACCCTCCCTGCTTTCTTTGGGATCTTAGGGTTTGACTTCCATGGCCATGACCAATACCTTGTATTGAGAACCCAAACATATTCCAGTTTCTAGACTGGTGATAAGCTGCAGACCCTTCTCCTGCACGTGGAGTCTGTACAGAACCCCTCTCACAATAAACTAGTGGAAATACCCGTTAGTAGAGCAATAAATTGTCCATCTTTTCACAAGATTAGAACTCAACTGTTTCCTTTAGGCACTAAAGTCTCTTGTGCCCATCATTTCCAAAATGTTAGCACGCCACTTGGCCACAAGATTAAATTTTCTGGTATCTATTTTCACTACGAGAGAACTCCACATAATGCTTCCTCTTGCCGATTGAGAAAGTACTAGAAATCGGTGTCGAACAACCATGGCTCACACCAATGGATTCTAGCACATTGCACTCATAGATTATCACCTAATTCATGATAACATGTAAAAAAGGAAACCTGAAAATGTTCAACTAAGCTCAGATGTCATATCAGAAACCATCATCAAATCTCATAGATCTTGATATCTCATCTCCCACTATAATAGGTGTGAATCTCTAAATTTCAATGAAATGGCCAGCGTAGTCCATCACCGACATAACACCTTGCTCCAGATGCATGAAATCTCGAGCTCGATCAGCCCTCAGTGTCTCGAGAAAGAAATATTCATAAAATATTGCCTAAAAATATTTCCATGACATGTCCTGATGATGCTCTGTCTAAGTGGTTACATCCCACTACCACTTAGAAGAATCACAGAAAATATAAATCACGAGATTGACCCTAATCTCAGGAAGCGTATCTAGATGCAATAAGAGAGTTAGTATCGATTAAAGACATGATTTCATAGCCTGTGGTCCTCCATCCTTTGAAAAAGTTGGCAGATGTTGCTGCTAGAATATATATGTCAGCTCAATCATAGATGTGGAAGCCCACAATGCTACCTAAAAGGCCTCCATGAACCTCATAAAGCCTTCACGAAACTGTGCATCTACATCTGTGTCCTGTATAATATCTGGTGCCATGGCTAGCACAACTAGAGGACCCAACAATAACCCATGGACTACCATCATTGGAGTATGATCATCTCTGCACTCCTAGCGTACAACTCGGGGTCTTCTTGGTGACATTACTCTACAAGGTCAAGAACATGCCTTAGTTCAAACTTGTTATCAAGGTTTTTATTTCAAAAGTTCCAAGAACAAAACAAGAAAAGATCCTCAAGATTTAGAAAAAAGGGACCACACGGTGTGTAAAAAGAATTCACAGTGTGTACCTTGATGCCATCAGATGATCGTGTGCTACTGCCTGATTGGACACGTATCAACCCCAAGTACCCAACATGTTCTACCCAAACATGGCGTGTACAGAGGACCATCCTCCCAACCATGTATTACCAAAAGGCCAGGTCTGCATGGGTTCTTCCTAGTTATCATACACAATGTGTATCAAAAGCACATGACATGTTTTTATCCGAACTCTAAGACTCATGTTTTCTCCCACACAGCTGATTACATAGTCAAATACTTCACGGTGTGTAATCAGGGTACACGACATGTACATATTAAAACATGAAAACACCTTCTTCAATGAACAGGATGAACACACGACATGTTAGGCTAAACTACACGCCGTTTATACTGGATTTTTTTGGACATAATCTCCAAATTTCCCCTGAATCCCTGTTCTATTGAAAATCCAAATAATGGGATGCCAAATTACGATCTGTGGGGGCCTATAATCCCCAAAAATCAATGTTTTTCACCCTCGGATAACATATAGCAACAAAATTAATTATAAAAATATGCACCATGATCTAACAAATTTCGGTCTATGAGGGACCATACACTTTAGGAACCAATGTTTGGCATTCATTCAATCCAACCATAGCATGCACCAATACGCCTATCACAATAGTAGTCATATCAATCAAGGTACTATCACAAAAACATGAATCTCTAGAATGAAATCTATCATAACAACATACAATATATAATGAATCCTAGATGGCATGGAATGTGATTTTAATAAGTTCCTATATGATACAAGAGATGGAAAACGCTTATCTCATCAAGTTGCAACTAAAATAGGACCTATAATTGCATCAATAGTAATAGCATAAATCAAGTGCATCACCCAACAGTGAAATTAAATCAATTGTAATAGCCCAAAATACAAAATCACAGTTTAAATCAAGGCAATTTTAAATTTTCCCTATACATGGGGTAGCTACTCGTAGGAACATATAATTACAAAATTCTATATCCTTTATATCATCACCAAATGGTAAAACAAAGCTGAAAATAAACCCTTTGATATCGCTTTGTAACATCCCAGATCGGGATTCCACTAAACTAGTGCCCTGTACCCAGTTGCCCACATGGCCTCAAGTGAATTTCCCCAAATTCCAGAAGCTTCCGACTAGCTGTGAGGGATTAGTGTATGATGGTGGGGAAACTATTCCCCCATTGTAAAAGTGTAACACATTGGAATAAATAGAAATACAATAGCCGAATCATTGAACAACATGCAACTAAAGTAAGTAGTGGAAGAATGGATGATAAAGATAACCAGATGTTATATAATATCAAATTGATGCACCAATTCATATGTTATAAGAAATAATCCAAAATAAGATGAAATATAATCAAGTACAAAATATAATACCAAGGTAAAACAACACAAAATGAAACTCAACAACATCATAATCCTTGGCTTGGTCCCATTCTCTTCTGCTCCTAACTAGGAATCATGTAAATGTATAAGGAGCCTTTCCCTTATTGACACATGCAACAATATTGTCTATTTGGGCCCAAAAAATGACCCAAAATGGGTGTGAGAAATAAATACAAGTAGGAAACCACATAAAGAGTTGTGCTTATCTATTAAGGAGTATATGAAACAGCTTTGTGAAATAAGGAAAACAATAATCAAGGAAGTACTCAAAAGTAAACATTCTAACTAGTAATGTTTTTGTTTATATAGTTCCTATTTCTTTAACTATTAAATTTAATTGAATTACACGTTATTGAGATCTTGACTCAACCCATCAATCCCATGAATGATATTAGCATAACTGATACCTCGACATGATATCTAACAAGTAAGAAGATGACCAAATCTAAGCTAGTGCTTTGACATGGTAGATGAATCATAAGTAATTACGACAGTCAATACTTAGTTTGAATCCTTTCCCTCAAGAATTCCTCAGACATAACAAATCTATACCCTCAGGTTGGAAAAAGATTCACCCTTAGGTAATTTATCATAGGCGCATAGGAAGTTTCCTACATACATGATAAATCTTCGCCCATAGGCATCCCATAAGAATATTAAAACAATAGGTCCATGACAAACATATAAGCAATTCATTATAATAAAAAATATGCAATATACCCTATTACATGGTTAACAATGAAATATCTCACTTGGTAAACATTTAATTAACCAATTGATTACAAGATACCTATAAAAGGAAACAATTGAGGCATACCCATAGGTATCCTAATCTATATGGCCCTAAAATAGTTATCCTAGTGAAACAAACCCATGGGGTGGCCCTTAATCAAAATAAATAGTCTCAAACATGATTTAGTTCATATAATTAATCACTTAAACATAGTTAGGTATCAATATGGTCAGTGTCTCAACATAGTGACACCATAAACATGGGAGTGTGTGACAACAAAAAGTATAAACAACTTGAAATAAAGCAATAAGCATGAAACCACCTACCTCATCGTAGTATGATGCTCCTCCTCCTGCCCTGAACTCCAATTCAAGCTAGAACGACGTATATATAAGAAACATGAATAAACACTAAAACTTAAATAACATCCTCTAGAATAGGAAATAGAAAAAATGACTCATGGGTAATCCAAATATTACTGCTACAGTTCAAAAGAAATTGATAGTGATTGAATCGGAGTCTAGATGAATATTTGGGAGATTGTTGAAGTTCAAAAGGTGCTTGTTCTTCATCCTGGTGAGCCCACTATCCATTCTACTGAAAGGAGGGGATTCTGCCTATTTTAAGTGTGAAAACACATATACACATTTCCTATATCATTTTACTTTTCATTTGGCATCCGTTTTCCACTGACTTACTTTCTAGGATCTTCCAACATGACTCGACAGTGTATACTAAGGAGTACACGACGTATAGTTGATTTTTTACCTTTTTCTGGCTGATATTACCACACGCCATTTATTTCCTTCATTCACAGCCATACTATACAGTGTTTGATTAGGAGTACAGAGCATGTAACCTTTTATTCCATTACATTTCTAGTTTTAACTTGTTTTCTCAAAAACAAGTTGAAGGAAAAGAAAAGAAGAAACTTCTACCTAAAAGTAAGAACCAAGTTCTTACATGAATAAAATCAATAACTTGTTTGAAATATAAATAATTCCAATATAAAAATTCGAATAAAACTGATCTATTTTTGTAACTTAATTTCATAAGATTTTTTTGAAAATGCTTTACAAAAAACAATGTCAATATATTTTACTTTCTCAAAATTTTGATCACCAATTAGTGTATAAGGTGTTGTACCTTGTTCTATATTTCCATTGAATGATGTTTTGATGGATTGACATTTATATCATCAAGGAAAAATTTGTGATGTAATAAAAACAAAATCTTCAAGAAATGATTCAATATAAATGATTGTGTACCATATTCATAAATAGGACACCCCAAAATTCCTTTGATTCTATAGCCTAAATATCCTTGAGAATGAAAGTCATATATCATCCCATACAATATGGATATGAATGCGAAATCTTCAATTATATGATAATCATAGAATTTAACACCTGTAACCCATGTCAATTTTAAATATTTTATCGATGGGTCCAAATAGGCATCAATATCATTATTTGGTTTTTTTGATCCATATATAATAGAGAAAAAATAATTCATTTTTTATGCATAACCATAGAGAAAAGTTATAATTTACCAATATAACTAGACATGTACTATGCATATCATTTTTACACTAAAAGGATTCATTATATTAGTAGATGATGCTATAAATAGGCTTCTAAACTTGTTTATAAATTCAAGATACTCATAATCAATTTTATTTCACTAAGAAGAGGCCACTGGGTGACATAGTTTCCCATATTCAATTCTTGAGCATTGGTTCCATGTTAATTATTTATCATTTTTTTAATATAATATAGACATCTAAACATCATATTTATAAAAAATCATCACAAAACATTAAAAAGTCTTAATTCATCTTTCTTAAATCGATCCATGCTAAACTTAGGGTATTTGATGAGTGATTCATGTTCCCTGAGAAACAATATAAAATCATTCAGATATACATGTATTTTTTCATATATCATACCCCCTAAATGTAGTATTCATTTAGTATCATATTTTCAATAAAGATTCTCATTTTTCATCTATTAGAATATCATTCAAGAGACAAAGTTGTTCTTTTAATCTAGTGTCACTCAATTTGATTCCATATTTCAAATTATATAGTTTCAATACAATTGGAAATGTTGTATATTTAGTGCAACTATTATAAAATATTATCTTTTCACATATCTTTAACTTCTCAAATAAATTTTGAGAACAATGAAGGTCATATTCAATTTCCATTTTTATTTCTTCTATATAATCTTCATCATCATTTACACTAGTATTCATATAAAATGATCCACAAGTCAAAACATAATCCAAGTTAGTATGTACATTTAGTTTTCCCCATGATTATTCAATAATTTATAGCTTTGATTTATTCCATGATGAATCAAATATTCTTACAAATATTTTTGATGAATTTATATTGAATAAAAACAAATTAAACATAGAAAAGGACTGAGGAAGGTTCATATGAATGCCCTATTTCAAACTTGATGAACTCTTTAACCCCATCACCATATTTTTTAAATATGTTAAACATACATCCATTTTTTATTCATATTCATCCTATTACACTAAAAAATATTCTTTTTTTTAAATAAATAAATAAATAAACATAAGGTATATATATAATGTATATATACATTGATTTAAAAAATAAATTATTACAATTTTAGTAAAAACATATCATTTTATATATTTATGTTTCTAAACATATTTTTCTATAAATATATAAATCATATGTTTTATAATACATTGTATGAGATTATTTTTTGACTTCAATTTGAGTCAAATAATATTGTAAAATAAGTAACAAAATCATAAAAGAAAAAGGAAACTTTATTGATAATTTCCGAAAATTTGATTATTTTCCTATGAAAAAAGTCATAATCACTTTGGACAGTAATGGAATCAATGAAATCACAAGTTGTAATGAAAAAAAGATATAAAATTACATCTTTATGAATAAAATTTAATACACCCTTTGTTATAATTTTTTTTGCTGAAAATCATATAAAAAATAATGTTTGGAATGAAATTTCAATACTAAAAAACATAAACACATATAAAAAATAGTTTCACATAATTATAATAAATAATTTTTTTGATTATGTAGATAAATTACTCTACCCTTAATAAATTAATTTCATCTTTTAAACATGATTTTCAGTAATAATATATAAATAAAAAATCATATCCTTAAAGGATCGATAAATTTAAATACAAATAAACATTAGCATATACCAGATCACACACTATAATGACCCTTCTTTTCCATACCTGACTATTACATCATTTTTAAGATAAAAAACATAATAGTGATATAAATCCTGAATAAATATGCTTAAAATCATGGGAAAATTACGATCACACATAATTGGTATGTAATAAAACATAAAAATTTATATAATTCCTTCATATTTATCCTTAAAATCACATTTTATCTGTAGTATATGTAATCATCCTAGGATATACATCAATGAATGTGGTGAGATAAAATCCCAGTATGTGGTTGAATAAGAGGCAAGAATCAATATAACATGGGTGAGCATAATAATCACATCATAAGTAAAGTATCATTATCAATATCATGAGGAAACAATGTTATGAAGACATGAAGTGTGGAAATTCATAAAAAATGAAACATATTGTCAAAGGTGTTAAATACCATACATAGTTTCGAACAAAGCTAGCATCATGTTCATGTATAACATATGTGCATAATCATTACATCATCTTTATGAACAAAGATAGCATCATGTTCACTCATAAAACATATAATATCATGATATACATCATATTAACCAATTAAATTAAGGGTTACATAATTTCAATTTCAACCATCACTTCATAATATTTACATAATCATGCATTCCACTTAGAACATATTAAAATCATAGTCATGAATTATCCCATGGAAAGGAATGAGTTTCATTAGGATTTCATAAATCATTATTTAATCAATAAACATGGGGTTTCAAAAAATAAAAATGGAAAACATATTTTTTATAAGAATCAACATTCTTGAGTGAAGACAAAAAAAAACTCAAGAGAAGTCAATGATGTGTTTTGGAAAGAAGAGTTTTTTTGGAAAATCTCTATATTAGTCATAAAGTCAAGTAGAAAAAATTTATATCCCTAAAATAAAATGGAAGAATAATGGAATTAAATTTAATAAAAATTATAAGAGTATTCATACTAAATATTCAATGAAATAGGGAAAACCCCAAGGAATGGTGTTGGGTTCCAGAATCCCCTTACATTTATTCCTTCTTTATTTCTTCATTTTTTCACCACCTGAATAATAAAAATAGATTTATTAAAATATCAATCTTGAAGTGAATTATTTTAAATATTAATACTATTTATCAATTACATTAATTTAATAATATTTATTATTTTACTTGGTTATAGGGTTGTCATTTTGATATCATGTTTTACTTAAAAATTTCATGTTTTTACTTGATTTATCTACATTGTTTAGTGTAATTTATACATTAGTATAATTATTTAAAGAAGTTTAGAATAAAAAAATTTACACATTTATATATATTATATATAGATTATAATCTCATCCATAATTATGGTTATATATGTTTGCATGTAAGTATATCTATTGGGGGTTAACCAACCATTGATGGTACATTGATGGGAGAATGAGAATATCAATTTTAAAATTTATTTATATGGAAAATATGATAGATAATGTTGGATAAAATTGTTAATTTAATTTTTTACATAATGAATAATTAATTTTAAATGTTTTGGTTTTATAAGGGGTGGTGAAAAAAAAGAAATAGACGAAGAAGAATAAATAAAAAGATGAAGAGTTGAGCGAAACATACTTAATCCTCTCTATTTCTTCTCTTGTAAGCCACTAAAAATTCCTTGATGTTTGGAGTTGGTTTTATCAAGAATAGATCTAGGTATTATAAGGGTCTTGATAGGGAGGATTTTGGTAGAGTATTATCTTTGGTAAGATAAACATGAATGATTCTATAAAGGGAGGGAGGGGGGTTATTTTTACTTGAGGGGAGGGGTCTTTTTTGAATAAAATATTGAATAAAATATTATATCGAAGGTAAAATATGTAATACTTAATTTTTGAAAATATAAATCATACATAAATTTAATATAATTCTATTAGGAAATTAAATCATATTTATAATTCTAATCTATTAGTTTATTAAAAAGGAAAGTGGACAAAATAGAAATTGTTATTTAAGGAATCACTTTTGACATTAGGTTTTATAAAGTTCTTTTTTAGGTTTAGAAATTTATTTTATTTTATTTTATTGACTAATTTATGAAATAAAATATATAATGGCCAAACCACATATTCTATAAAGTATTATTTCATTATTACATCATGAATGATGTAATTTAAGATTCACATGTTATGCAAAAAACTCTATTTTTACTATTCACCAAAAAATTGAATTATTTAACAAAATTACATAAAAATAACAATTGGTCAATTTCTATGAGTTGATTTAAAATATGATATTAATTTTATTAAAAATAAATTTTTATCATAGGTAATTTTAAATTTTAATATAAAATTATAATTTTTATGAAATAATTTAAAGTATAATTTATTAAAAACGTGATTATTTGTTTTTTTCAATTTTTAAAGACGATATTTTCTGGGAATTATAATTTAATATTTACATAAATTAATCCTAAAAAATATTATTTATATCACAATTTATTATTTTGAGGTAAAATTACTATTCCAATGGTCATATTACTCTCCCCAACCGTCAGGATATTATTACAATGGTCACTTTACCTCATATAAATTCCACTTCATTCTTTCACTCAACATTCAACTCAATTCATCTCATGTTTAAATATTTCTATTTTATATAATGTTTATTGGTTTACTAATATTTCTTTGATTTTCTACAATGTAGGTAGTGGGGGCGATGATTCTAGTAGATTGGTGCGATCTATATTTTCCCATTTTTGATTTTCTATTTTATATTATTTTTTCACTCATATTATTTGGAATTTCATTTTATTTCATTACTAATTAATGTAATAGTATTTATTAAAGGAATAATTTTATGGTATCTTTATAATTTTTATGTGTATAATATTGTATAATACATAACATATTTATCTAGGAAAAGAATATTACTAAAAAGATTGGGTTGTTACATTCATACCCCTTTAGGAATTTTATCCCTAAAATCTCGACCCATATTCTCAGTTGATAATAGATGTGGGTACTTCTATTTTGTTGTTTCCTTTGGTAACCTTATCTCCTATTCATATTTATAGTTCCTCCATAACAGATTGACAAAGCGATTTATCTTATTTTGTCGAACATTTTTTATTTTGTACAATATCTTTTCTGAATATTATTTATATTATAGGTCATTATCTAGTTGTACCACCTCATGATTTAGTACATGTGATGGATTAGGTATGTAATTACAAGGGTGTGGTACTTGGAAAAAATCATGAGCATGATCCTTACTTGGTGGAAGTGCAAGCCGATATACCACTTCTCCTATACAATCAAGGATCCCAGATGGGAAAATGTAGCATGGTATAAGATTCCATTTAATTCCAAACGTCATGAGCCTCTTCTATGGTGATATTAGAAGAAAAACTTTGTCTCCAACAATGAACCCCTACTCCGTTCAACGATTTTCAACATAGAACATTTTCTGACTCTAAGTAGCTTTTATTTTTTATCACATAGACTGAACGTTATCTATCATCTCATAATCAAGGGTAGGTCAAAGTAGTTTTCATTCACTGACTTCATCCCAAAAAGTTGGAGTTCTAAATCACTTATCATATAAATACATATAAGGATCTATTTCAATACATGAGTAGAAGCTGTTTTTATATGAGAAATCAACCAACTGAAGATGCTGATCTCATCCTCCTTTAAATTCCATTAAGTAGACTATTAGAATTTTCTTGACCCTTTAAATTGTCCTTTTATATTGAATATAATTTTTGGGGCGATATGACTTGATGAAATTCAATTCAGTATTTGAAACCTGGATCACAATTAGAGACAATTGAAAGTAGAACCACATGTAGCTTCACCACTTCCTTCACATATATCATGGATATTTGTTCAAGAGTGAAATATTCCTAAATAGAAATGAAGTGTGTAGTCTTAATGATTTGATCCAACAAAACACATATCACATTATTTCCTTTATATATTATTAGGTGAGTAGTGAAAAGGTCTATAGTGACACAGTTTTTCCTCCTCCTGCTCAGAGTAGCGTGATAATCATATTGAATCCATTCTTGGTATTCGTAGAATTTCTTTTCCCATGGACTACCTGGGACCCCCTCTTTCTTATGCACGTATCCAAATTCATCACTTTGAAGGTGTGGATGACAAGATTGATAATATAATTTATAATTAGAAGAATCATTTCCTTTCCTTTAGAGGAAGAATCACCCTGGTTAATTGTGTGTTGACCTCCATTGCGATGCATATTCTCTCCATTCTCAAGGTCCTGAATGATGTTCTACATGGTATTGGGATGTTCATTAACTCAATAATTTGGGATTCCCCTGATGATGGTAGATTCCACTGGGATTCGTAGAATAAGTATTCTATGTACACCTCCAACGACATCATTAATGTAATGAATGTTGTGGAAATGATGACCTATTTACAAGGTAAAATGGCGTGGGAAGTTATTGAAGGCTTCTCCCTTTGGGCCAAATTTATCATCAACAAGTATGGAAAAGACCATAATTCACCTAAAGGAAAAGTATCACCTATTTGGAAGAAAATTCAAAGGAACATCCCAAAACATCAGAATCCTTCTTGTTGAATTATTGGTAGGGGGATATCAGCTTCTGGAACCACAACTGGGTTGGTTCAATGTTGGGCTATCTGGGCTGTCCTACTCCGAAAATGTCATTCCATGAAGCTAGCTACTACCCATCCTTCATTCAGGCTGTGTTGGACCACAAACAATAAATAATTTTTGATATCATTACCATGGAGGACACGAAGGACTTATGTATATTCTTGGGCACCATAGGGATCCTTTTCTGCAAAGTCATACAGGTAATCTCTTTATGCTTCCTCCAAAAAACGATCCACGGGGCGATATTCTTTGGTGAAAATAAAATCCTACCAAATATAGCTTCCTTCACTCTTTCATCCACAACTAGGACATCTATACTGATAATACTCTGAAAGGAAAGGGGGGTTGTCTCGTTTCTAGGTGCTCTGGCTACCATGTTCACAAGGAAGAATCCAACATGAATTTGTTCTTTCAAAGAGACTGTGTGATTCGACTATGGAATATGTTATGGGAATTCATTGGTTTCACCCCTCATATGAAAAAAATATTAAAGTTTTTGAACCTATGGTTCAAAAGATTCAGTTCCAACTTGACTGAACGTAAGGAATGTTCTCTCCTCCTTGAGGTGTGTTGCTGGTGTATATGGGATACACGCAACTGGGTTCATCACAATAAATTCCATTCCTCAGGTTCGGCCTTGGTCTTTATGGTTATATGACATTCCTCCGAGCTCACAATACAACTCAAATGATGGTATGCGGATCCATATCTAAATAATATTATGTTGAATAAGAATTAAATTCCCTAGGACAGTCCCCATGGATAATGGATTAATTGGATATCCCCTCACAAAGGCCTTAAACTCAATATTGACGACTCAGGTGGTGGGGGAATCGTGCAGGGTGGAGGTGTTTCCATGATCAAAATGGATTTATGCATCTTGATCTTAGTTTTTACTATAGACAAGCCATTTTATTTTGTGCGAAGGCTAATTCCATCCTCAATGGTCTTGACCTGTGTCATTGTAAAGGCATCACCTTAACAATAGTTGAATCAAATTAAAAAATTATCTATAACTCTCTCAAGGGTATCTCTCCCACTATGTGGTAGATTTCTTGTGTGATCCATAATTGAATCAAGTTCATCAGTAAGAGGAAAATTATTATTCACATTTGGCACGAAGGGAAAAGTGTAGCCGACTTCCTCACCTCAAAGGTGCCCTCTGACTCTTCTGTAACGTTATACACCAGAACTGGCTCCCTCCCCTCAGGATGTGATTATTATGTAATTGCAGACTCCCTTGGTCTCTATCATTTTAGGCCCCCTAAAATGTTTTCCCATTCATTCCCCCTTCAATAAATTAAATGTTTTTTTCTATTGAGCTCCTGATATTCTATACACATCTGCTTTGATCCATCCTAATTCTCAAAAAAGAGAACTGGCACACCCCAAGGTGATGAACTTGGGTGTATGAACTCCTTTTAAAAATTGTCTTCAAAATAATTCTTCAACTCCTACATTTCAATCAAGGATATCCAGTAAGGGAATTTAGAGATAGTAGTAAAACTAGATAGAAGTTCTATTGAGAACTCTACTTCATAATCTGGGGGGATTTCTGGGTAACTCTTCTAGAAATACAACAATATATTCTCTAAAAATGTCAATTTACTCTAGTTTAATACCTTCCTTTGACTCAAACATTTGGGAAAGGTATTATTATTTTTAGGGTGTCAACATCCACACCATTGAGGGTTTTTCTAATGGTGATTCATGATCTTCCATGTATTTTTACAAGAGCATTGGATGGTTTGGAATATGAAAATTGATTTCCTTTTCCAGTAGATTATGTGTTCTCTGTATAATGAGAGCCAATCAATGCCTAGTATAGTGTTTAATTATACCAAGGGAAGTATTATGAGATTCACTAGAATAATATTCCCACATAAAATTATAGGCGAAGAATCCAACACTAAGGTTATAATGATTTAACCCATAGTTTTTTTACAAATATCTCTACTCAAAGGTATCAGGGCATTGATTCAATATTTCTAGAAAACTTTTAGGATATAAACTTATAAATAGAAATAGAATCAAATAAAACTTATTTATTTATTGATTAAATAGGAAGTGTACCTTGTATGAATTCATTTTCAGGTTTGAATTCATCCGTAATGTTTGAATAATATTTCCCTTCCCCTTCGGTTTTTGTGGTAATTGACACTAATAAACCCAAAGGACCCATGGTTTAGTACACTGTCCTAAATAGTTCCATTGGTACCTACATTTAATGAATTAAAACATGGGTGGTTTATTAGGATGATCCTTCCTTTACTCCATCATGTTGGACAACATCTTCATATCCCTTTGACATTCATGAGTTTTGTTTCATTTACCCACCCCTTTGAGACAATTTCCAGGATGCTTCTTACCACATTTTTGACATGTGGTTAGTTAGACACTCTTTAATATTTTTTTTATTTGACCCAGAAGCTCAAAACTAAATTATTATCATCTTATATGTGTAACCATGGGACCATTATATGAACTCTATCTCTACATTTAGGAACACAAAACCACTTCTTCACAATTTCCAAAGTATTGTATAATTAGAGTGTAAAACCCTGAGATTTTTATGAGATAGATTATTTTTAATTTATTTGATGTATCTTGTTGTATAATAAACCATGTTTATATTTCACTACATGAAACACCATATTAGCTTTTAGTATACATGACACTATTCTTGGCTTCTATTACACACAATTTCATGTTCTTTTTAATGATTTCATTTCACACAAGATCGAGTTTAAGAAACTAACTAAAAATAAGCATGATAAATTATAACCTAATCATTATAATGTTGAGTATGAACAACTGAATTATGAAAATATTCTTTACAAATTTTTATATAAATAATTGTTTGGTGATCAATTAATTATTAATGAAAATAAAACCCTCTTTAAATTAAAGGAAATGTTTTTCTGAGAAACTATATGAATACAAATAAGTCAGTTTATGAAATAATAAAATCACTATTGATGGTTTTTTTAATGAAATTTATATTCAATATAACGACCGATACTTTACATACATTGTTTGTACTTAAAAATTGAAGTACACTTATTACAACATATAACAAAACCATGAGAGGACCGTAATGGTATAGTGTCTTTAGAAACTTGGAAACATAAACAATTAGTTCATAAAGCGTCTATATTGTCTCCCATTTATTTCATCATATCTATAATCCCTTTTGGAATATCTTACTTAATAACATTATTCCTGACCTGGGGAAAGAAAACATACAAAAGGGTGAGCTCAAATGCTCAGTAAGGGTAAACAAAATAAATATCAATCACATCATATTCATAAGAACAAAACATTTTGTAAATCTTACCCTGCAAAAGAGATCATAATTTCATAACATGGGTTAAATCATGGTAGTGAAATTTAATCACAATAATAATAAATTAAAACCTTATGCTTTGTGTCATACACACATAATCATAGAGAATCATTTCTTATTAGTCAAGACTCATTCCCAAGACTATCTTAGTGGAAAAAGTCCATTTCTGAACCGAGTTCATTCTTCGTTTCAGTCCTGTTTCACTGAACCGGTTTAACATTCCGTTCCGGCCTTGTCTATCTCATGAGATATAAAATATTTACCCAATGCATTGGAGGTATATATAGGTCCCACCCATCTCATAATGATACCATTCTTATGTGTGCCACAAAATCATAAACTATACATCATAGCATAACCCATTTAATAAAAATTGTAATCTTAAACATCGTGACATCATAAAAAAATTAATATAAGATAAAGGAATTAATAAAAATAATTCCATGACAACATAATCTAATCAATGTAATATTAGGGATAGAAAAAAACCTTTTATTATCTTAGATGGAAAATAATTTTGATAAACAGTTGAACTCCATTCTTGAGGAAAATATCCTTTCTACTTCAAAAATACTTTTCCATTATTAACATTTCATAAAATTATAAACTAAAAGAAGTTGATTAAAAATAACTTGAAAACATGTAAATGAAGCTTCTTGGAAATAAATTTTTTTTTTAAATCCATTCATGTCGTATAAGTTAAAAAACATTCTTCTCGTACTTTTTTCGGAAAAGTCAAAAAGTACCCTGTATGAAAAATGAAAAAAGATTCCTTTCATATCTTTTACTAAAAACTAACCAAAGGGTTAAATTGGATTTAAAAAATTGTAGGTGGATGGAAATAATATTACATATTGAGGAAACATGGATTTGGATGATAAAATACTCCCCATTAAATTCTGGAGTATAAACAATCTCGGATAAAAATGAGATTGTGAAATTTCCCCTTACCTTAGGTCCGATATGCTTCGTAAGTGTACGAACCTCCTGTATAATGATTTAAATAATGTTATTTACTTATTCCAGAATCATAATTATTTTTATGATATCATATATGGTCATATTCTTAGCATCTTATTAATAATTATTCATTACAACTTTTTATTCGGGTGTTTATTACTTTTTGTTCATATGCTTGTTTTGTCGAATAAATTCTTATTCTTATTTTTAGGTTATAGATACCTAATTTACAGAATGGTATTATTGTAATATATATCATATTAATTCATTGAATTCATTTATATAAACATTATGCAATAAAGATCATGTAGAACGAGTCACATCACATCGTGGAGACGGTATTTCGTACGTACGCACGAGTGATGATATCGTTTCCATGATTGTGGAATTGTATTGGAGTGTATGTATACTATTTAAGAATCAATAACACATTAATATAATCATATATAGTTTTTATCTTAACAATTATTCTCGTAAAAGTAAGGTGGTGATGGAAAATAGATTACACCACGGTGTGGGGACGGTG
The DNA here is from genome assembly GCA_963277665.1 of Viscum album. Lineage (NCBI taxonomy): Eukaryota > Viridiplantae > Streptophyta > Magnoliopsida > Santalales > Viscaceae > Viscum > Viscum album. The sequence continues at coordinate 1,156,302,590 of OY728165.1, read as the reverse complement.
TTCCGTACGTACGCACACACGGTGAATTCGTTTTCCGTTGCATAGATTGATGGTGAAATAGGGTTGTTTCAAACATATAATAACATATAAGTATATGAGTGATACTGATGTTATTAATTCATAATGAAACAACTGAAAAAGGAGAATTGGAAGAAGCAATAATGTTGAAATAATCGGTAACGAACATTACCTCTTCTTTGAAACTCTTCTTTGAGACCTCCTTTTTGGGCACTAAAATTGGTCTTTGAAGAATACCAGGACCTCTAGAATGTTTCCAGGGAAGTGGAGAGGATAAATTGGTAGGGGTTGGCCGAGCTTCAAGGATCAAAGTGGTGTGAGGAAGAGAGGGAGGAGGTGCCCTTTTATAAGGGAGGAGAGGGGCACCTTTCGAAAAACTAAAAATATTATTTTATTATAAAGCCATATTCGGTTTTAAATAGATCCAAATTAATTTATTTCAAAGATAAGGTTGGTATGGGTCGAAATAGTCTCATCCAATATAATTTGGAAAAGTTTATGTCATTATATTAACCTAATATTTTAGTTTTAACTCTTAATTAATTATGATGACATTTACCATGTCACTTTTTATTTTTATATTATATAGTTAATAAACATACCATATACAACCAAGATACCCCAAAGTGGTCCATTAATGATTCCAATATCATGATATATGTATCTTGGCCGAACCTAAGATTTTTAGGAATAAAATAACAATTAATAATATAATATTTTGTTAAAAAACTATTTTATGTCAATTTTGAAACTATTTAGTAATTGATTTTTGTAAAACTTATAACAGAATTATTAGTTCGAAAAAAGTTAATTAAATCAATACTAACAAGTAACATTAACCTATATAATTAGAGTAATTCATAAAAAGTCTCAAATTACATTTATTTGGGTATTTATAACATCAATTATGTCAATATTTCATTAATATGATAATTACTTCATCATCATTGTGTCATTAATAAATTAACTTATTTAAAGTCTAAAAATTATAAATAAAATACCAATATGTAGGAAATAGTTTTATCTTTATATTAAATATTTATAGTCGAATTTATATTATGTATAACCCTATATTAAAAATGATTTACTTATAAAACTTTGATTTTAACTATTTTAACCCTTCATTAATTAAATTAATAATAAATGTCCTAATCTAATCCGAGTTGGCCTAAATGGTCATATTTTATTCCTAAGGTTGTTTTTGGTCGAATAAAACTTATCCAATAGAATTAGGACATGTTTTAGGGTAATAATAATAACATTTTTACCCTTAATTACCCTATTTACTGTTATCCGTGGTAAAAAATGTAAAGAGTTACTATTCACAAAAAATTATTTTCAACTCATTGAACCAAATTTTACATACTGACATCAACCATGTCTCTTGGATTTTTGAAATTCCACTCACAGAAGCGGTAGAATTATGTTTTATGTAAATTTTCAAATTCTCCCATGAGGTGTGTAAAAGACGGTGAAAAGTTCAATAAAATTTTTCTATATCTAAAATTATTATAAAATTACTTCAATGAATAAAATTGAACTTATATAGGTATTATGTATCAATTTTGAACTAAATGAAATTTAAATAAAATAAATAATTATTTAAAGAAAAAGTTTGTTTTTAAAAAGTGACCGAGTGTTTTCATTATTCATCAAAAATTGAATGTTTCCAGAAAAATACCAAAATTTTACCCTAGACTAATATCGATATTCCGAATCCAAAAACGATGTCCATTTTTTAAAAATAAAATTTACAAAATTTCAAAAAGTTGTTATTACTATTCATAAAGGCTAGTTTTAATTATATTTTAGTAGCATATTGGTGTTTAGTGAAACTCGGTTTTGCGTACGACGCAAGCTATCAAGGATGGTTGAGATTGCGTGTAATGCAAGACAAGATAGTGTTGTGTGAAGTAAAAGATTCCTTTGATGGTTTGAATAAAATAAAAACAAAATATTTCTTCTAAAAGTCTCGGTTGTTACATTCCACCTCCCTTAAAATGAATTTCTCCCTCAAAATTCGCCACTTGTAACAAACAGATGAGGATACCTCTCCCTCATCATATCCTCATGTTCCCATGTAGCTTCTTCTAATTGGTGGTTACTCCATAAAACTTTCACCAAGCGAGTGGTCTTGTTCCGTAGGACTTTTTCACTACAATCTAGAATCTCTATCAGCTGTTCTTCATAAGAAAGATATTTCTCCAGCAGTACAACTTCTAAGATGAGTACATGTGAAGGATCAGGTATGTACTTTATCATGAGAGATACATGGAACACATCTTGAACTTGAGAGAGATTTGGTGGAACTGCCAATCGGTAAGCTAACATTCCAACACGATCCAGTATTTCGAAAGGACAGATATATATAGGGCTCAACATCCCCTTCTTTCCAAATCTCATGACCCTCTTCCTAAGAGATATTCTTAAGAACACTTTATCACCCACTTCAAACTCTAGGTCTTTTCTTCAGTTGTCGGCATAACTTTTTTATCGACTCCGAGATGCTCTTATGTGTTGTTGAATAGATCGGACATTTTCTTCCATCTCATCAACAAGATCATGTCCTAATAGCATTATTTCCCCAACTTCATTGCAGCAAGGTGGAGTCCTGCATTTCTTTCCATAGAGAGATTCATAAGGAGCCATCTGAATACTGGAGTGAAAGCTATTATTATAAGAAAATTCCTCCAAAGGTAGATGTTGATCCCAACCACCTTTGAAATCCATAGAGCAATCCCTCAACATATGTTCTAGATTTTGAATCGTCCTCTCAGACTGACCATCTGTCTGAGGATGATAAGCAGTGCTGAAACTCAACTCGGTATCCAGAGTATGCTGAAGACATCGCCAGAACATTGAGGTAAACCTCGGATCCCGATCAGATATATTAGAAAGTGGTACTCCATGCAATCTTACCACTTCCTTTACATATATCCGGGAAAGCTGATCTAGAGGGAAATCCTCTCTAATAGAAATGAAGTGTGCATACATTGTAAGACGATCAACTATGACCCAGATAGCATTGTTGCCTTTGGATGTTTTAGGAAATACTGTGACAAAGTCCATAGTGATGTTTTCCCATATCCATTCGGGTATGGGTAATGGTTGTAACATCCCCTTAGACTTCTGTCTCTCATCCTTAACTTGCTGAAATACCAAGCATCGAGAGACATATTCAGCAACATCTCTTTTCACGCCATCCCACCAGATGTACTCTTTCAGGTCCCTTATATATCTCCGTTCTTCCAGGATTAATAGAGAATGAAGAACTATGAGCTTCATCCAGCAGCTCCTTCATTAATTCCGGGATGGGAGGAACTCAAACCCAATTCTTGAACGTTATTATCCCATCACAATCAAGGATGAATTCAGGAACATTTCTCACCTTCTTTTGTAACTCGACATCTTTTTTCTGTGCCTCTTTAATCTTCACATGTGTAGATGGTAGAACATTCATTTGAGAAAGATACGTTTTTTCCCCTTCCATTATAATTCCATGATCCGTCCTTTGTAAATCCATAAATATTGGATCTTTTGTGATCCTCAACATGGATATACTGACATGGTATTGTCGGCTTTATGCATCTGCCACCTTGTTTGCTTTCCATGGGTGGTAATGAATTGAGCAGTCGTAATCCTTAAATAGCTCTAACCATCTTCTTTGGAGCATATTCAGCTCCTTTTGTGTGAAAATATACTTTAAACATTTATGATCAGTATTAATGTCACACCTTTATCCATAAAGATAATGCCTCCGAATATTTAATGCAATGATTACTGCAGATAACTCCAAATCATGAGTTGGGTAATTTTGCTCATGGATTTTCAACTGTCGTGAGGCATAAGCTATCACCATATCATTTTGCATAAGAACACACCCCAATCACTTCTTGGATGAATCACTGTAGATCACAAATATTTCTACAATTCAAGGCAGTGTGAGCAGAGGTGCACTAGATAACCTTCTTTTCAACTCCTTGAAATTATCTTCACATTCCTCCATCCAAACAAACTTAACTCCTTTCTGAGTCATCCTGGTGAGTGGATTAGATAATCCTGAAAAATCATTCACAAAAATTCGATAATATCCATACAAACCAAGAAAACATTGGATCTCAGTTACTGTTGTTAATCTCGACCATCTTTCAATAACCTCTGTTTTTGCTGGATCCATAGATATCCCCTCTTTTGAGATTATGTGACCAAAAAAAGAATCTTTTTGAATCCAAAATTCACACTTTGTAAATTTGGCATAAAGATTCTCCTTTCTCAGGGTCTTCAATATAATTCTCAAGTGATCTTCACGTTCTTCCTTTATCTCTGAATATACAAGAATATCATCTATAAAGACAACCACAAACTGATCAAGATAGTCTCTAAAGACTCTATTCATCAGATCCATGAAGATAGCAGGGGAATTAGTAAGACCAAATGGCATCACTATAAATTCATAGTGTCCATACCTTGTACAGAAATCCGTCTTTGGTATATCCTCCATTTTGACCCTTAATTGACGATATGCCGAACAAAGATCAATCTTGGAAAAGTATTGAGCTCCACGTAGTTGGTCAAATAAGTCATCAATGCACGAGAGAGGATATTTTTCCTTGATAGTGATCTTCTTAAGTTCTCAATAATCAATGCAGAGTCTCATTGACCCATCTTTCATCTTAACAAACAGAACATGTGGTCGCCAAGGTGACACACTAGGGCGTATGAACCCCTTATCATGATTCTCTTGGAGTTGCTTCTTCAATTCCTGCAACTCAATTGGGGCCATTCTATATGGTGTCTTTAAAATAGGTAAAGCACCTGGTATGAGTTCTATTGAAAACTCAACTTCAAGATTTGGTTGAAGACCCGACAATTACTCTAGAAAGTCATCATAAAACTCCCTTACAATGGGAATATTCTTAATCATGAGTTTCTCACCAACCATTTGAGATAAATAACCTACATTTAGTGGAATCGACACCCATAAGATGGAAGAAATTTACACTGGAAGGTTATGTTAATCCTTTCATCGATAGACGATCAAAGATTGATCTGGAATATGAAATGTGAATTCCCTTATTTGGAAATTGATATGAGATCCATATAGAGAAAGCCGATCCATGCCAAGAATCACATAAAATTCAACCATAGGGAGGATCACAAGATTTTTAGGAAGCACATTCCCACAAACTTCAATCTGAGAAGAATTATAAATGATTGATGCGACTATTGTTCCATTAGGGGTTGTCATAGCTAACTCAACATTTAATTGTTGAAGTAATATAGTGATACCCATAGAAAATTATTCAGAAATAAAGGAGTGGGTGGATCCAGAATCAAATAAAACATTTGATACTTTAGAGTGGATAATAAGTGTACCATTCACCACTTCGGTATCGTACTCCACATTGTTGATAGAAATTGCATTGCGAATTTCCTTTTTCTTCAGACTTAAGATTTTGTTGACGTCGATCATCATCAACTACCCTTGGATTAGGGAATTGATTGGCATAATGCCCCATTTCCTTGCACATGTAACATTGAAGTGTAGGAGGTGCACTATATGTATCTTTTTCATTGTTCGCATCACTAGACATCTTCGTCCCATCATTGCAGCATTCAAATGCCCGATGACATTCCTTTCCACATTTGAAACATTTACTTGTCCCTTTAAGACAACTCCCTCCATGTTTCCTTCCACACTTTGAGCATAAGGGAAAACTAATCTTCTTTTCAGTGTGCTCTTTAGATTTTCCTTTGAATTCCATTTTCCTCTTTTTATCAAACCCATATGACTGATGGGTTACTCCAATCTCCATCTCAAACTTGAGAGCACATCGAACGATTTCCTCGTAGCTATTAAAGTCCCTTATGGATAACACCCTTCGAAGACTTTGTTTTATGCCACTAATGAATAGATCTATCATACTCTCAGGTTGGATAATAATACCAGAAGCTTACCATGCAAGTCTTGTAAAATTTTCTTCATAGGTACCAACAGATTCATCATCCTTTTTCTTTAGTTCAAGAATCTCCTTCTCCATCTTTGTTCGGAGAATATGAGGGATGTACTTATTGAAAAATATGTTCTTGAAATTGTCCCATTCCATAGACTCAATTTTAACTCTTGGCCTCGTATTCTTGATAAGATTCCACCATTGATCAGCATCACCTTCCAAACGATACACTACTAAGATTACTTTATCATGTTCAGAACATTGAAGAACTGAAAATATCTTTTAATAGTACTGATCCATTTTTCAGTAACTAATGGATCAGTAGACCTGCTGAATGAATGTGGACACTGTAACATGTAGGATTCAACAGAATTTTTCTCCTTCCATTGCTCATTTCGAAGTCCTGCATGATTCATAGCGTGAGAATGTTGTGTGAACATGGTTACAAGATTTTGCATTCCATATCCCATAACGCTTGGTTTCTCTGGGGGGGTATTCATTGCATTTCCCATTGCATTCTGCATTAACATGGTTCTTTCGGTTTCCAGCCATTGACGAAAACCAAGAAGAATAGTGTGAGCAACACTAATTATAATAGGAAAAAACACATAATCAAGAATAAAATTTTACACATAAGGTATTATCATAGGTTTTTCATGGAAATTTCTGAAACATTAAGATTGTGTTCTATGCTTAGACTTATCCTTAGGGTTCTTACTAAGGCTTCCACATCCTAGTTTCCAAAGGATGACTATAACCTCCCTCTAATACCAACTATAGTGACCCGTACATTACATACATTTTTAGTACATGAAAATTGCAGTACACATATTACAACATATAACAAAACCATGAACGGACTGTATGGTTATAGTGTCTTTAGAAACTGGGATACATAATCAACTGGTTCATAAAGCGTCTACACTGTCTCCCATTTATTTCATCATATCTATAGTCCCTGTTGGCATATCTTACTTAATAACCTTCTTCCTAACATGTGGAAAGAAAACATACAAAAGGGTGAGCTCAAATGCTCAGTAAGGGTAAACAAAAGAAATATCAATCACATCATATTCATAAGAACATAACATTTTGGAAATCCTACCCTGCAAAAGAGATCATAATTTCATAACCTGGGATAAATCATGGAAGTGAAATGTAATCATAATAATCATAACATAAAACATGATGCTTTGTGGCATACACACATAATCATAGGTAATCATTTCTTATTAGTCAAGACTCATTTCTAAGACTACCTTAGTGGACAATGTCCATTTCTGAACCGAGTTCATTCGTCGTTTCAGTCCTGTTTCACTGAACCGGTTTAACATGCCCTTCCAGCCATTCCTATCTCATTACATATAAAATATTTACCCAATGCATTAGAGGAATATATAGGTCCCACCCATCTCATAATGATACCATTCTTATGTGTTCCACAAAATCATAAACCATACATCATAGTATAACCAATGTAATAAAAATGGGAATCTTAAACATCATGACTTCAAAGAACAATTCATATAAGATAAAGGAATTCATAAAAATAATTCCATCAAAAAATAATCAAATGAATGTAATAATAGGTATAGAAATAGAACCCTTTATTATCTTAGATGGAAAATAATTTTGATAAACTCGTGAACTCCATTATTTAGGAAAATATCATTTCTACTTCAAAAATACTTTTCCTTTCATAAAAAGTCATACAATTCTAAACTAAAAGAAGTTGATTAAAAATAAATTGAAAAAATGTAAAGGAAGCTTATAGGAAATAATATATATTTTTTAAATCCATTCATGTCGTATAAGTTAAAAAAACATTCTTCTCGTACTTTTTTCAGAAAAGACAAAAATTACCTTGTACAAAAAACGACATAAGATTCCTTTCATATCTTTTACTAAAAACACACCAAATGTTAAAATTGGTTTTAAAAAATTTTAGTTGGATGAAATTAATATTACATATTGAGGAAACATGGATGTGGATGATAAAATACTCCCCAGTAAATTCTGAATTATAAACAATCTCAGATAAAAAATGTGATTGTGAGATTTTCCATTACCTTAGGTCCAATTTTCTTCGTAAGTGTCCAAAACTCTTGTATAATGATTTAAATAATGTAATTGACTTATTCCAGAATCATAATTATTTTTATGATATCATATATGGTCATATTCATAGCTTCTTATTAGTAATATTTCATTACTACTTGTTATTCGGGTGTTTATTACTTTTTGTTCTTATGCGTGTTTTGTCGAATAAATTCTTATTCTTCTTTTTAGGATATAGATAAATAATTTACTGAATGGTATTAGTGTAATATATATAATATTAATTCATTCAATTCATTTATATAATCATTATGAAATTAATATCATGTAGAACGAGTCACATCACATCGTGGAGACGGTATTCCGTACGTACGCACGAGCGATGATATCGTCCCCATGATTGTGGAATTGTATTGGAGTGTATGTATAATATTTCAGAATCAATACCAAATTAAAATAATCATATATAGTTGTTTATTTGCACCATTATACTCATAATAGTAAGGAGGATATGGAAAATATATTACACCACGACATGGAGATGGTATTTCGTACGTATGCACGCACGGTGATTTCGTTTTCCATAGGATGGATAGATGGTGAAATAGGGGTTTTTCATACTTATAATAACCTATTAGTATATGAGTGATACTTATGTTATTAATTCATAATGAAAAAACTAAATAAGAAGAAGTGGAAGATGAAATAATGTTGAATGAATCGGTAACGGACATTACCTCTTCTTTGAAGCGCTTCATTGAGACCTCCTTTTAGGGCACTAAAATTGGACTTTGAAGAAGAAAAGGACCTCTATTATGTTTCTAGGGAAGTGGAGAGGAGAAATCGGTAGGTTTTGGCCGATCTTGAAGGCTCAAAGTGGTGTGAGGAAGAGAGGGAGGAGGTGCCCTTTTATATGGGAGGAGAGGGGCACCTTTGGAAAAACTAATAATATTATTTTATTATAAAGCCATATTCGGTTTTAAATAGCTCCAAATTTATTTAATTCTAAGGTAAGGTGGGTATGGGTCGAAATCTTATCATCCAAACGAATTTTGACATGTTTAGGTCACTATATTAACCATATCATTTAGTTTTAACTCTTAGTTAATTAAATTGACATTTACCATGTCACTTTGTATTTTTATATTATATAGTTAATAAACATATGATATAAATCCAAGATACCCCCATGTGGTCCATTAATGATACACCTATTATGGTATAGGTATCTTTTCCGAACCGTAGATTTGTAGGAATAAAATAACAATTAATAATATAATATTTGTTTTAAAAACTATTTTTTGTCAATTTTGACAATATTTAGTAATTGATTTTTGTGAAAATCATAACATATTGATTAGTTCGAACAATGTTAATTAAATCTATACTAACATGTCATATTAACCTATAAAATTATTTTAATTTATTAAAAGTCTCAAATTACATTTATTTGGTTGTTTATAACATCAATTATGTCAATATTTCATTAATAAGATAATTACTGCATCATCATTGTGTCATAAATAAATTATTTTATTTAAAGTCTAAAAATTACAAATAAAATACGATTATGTAGGAAATATTTTTAGATTACTATTGAATATTTACAGTAGAATTTATCTTATATATTAACCTATATTAAAAATGATTTACTTGTTAAACATTGATTTTAACTATTTTAACCCTTCTTTAAATAAATTAATAATAAATGTCCTAATCTATTCTGTGTGGGCCTAAATGGTCATAGTTTATTCCTAAGGTTGTTTTTGGTCGAGTTACGCTTATCAAATAGAATTAGGACATGTTTTAGGGTAATAATAATAACATTTTTACCCTTAATTACCTTATTTACTTTTAACTGTTGTTAAAAAAGTAAAAAGTCACTATTCACCAAAAATTATTTTCATCTCATTGAAACACATTTTACTTACTAACATCAACGGTGTCTCTCAGATTTCTGAAATTCCACTAATATAAGAGGTAAAATTATGTTTTATGTAAATGTGAAAATTCTTCTAGGAGGTGGGTAAAAGAAGGTGAAAAGTTCAATAAAATTTTTATATATATAAAATTATTATAAAATTACTCCAATTAAATAAATTGAACATATATAGGTATTATGTATCTTTTTTTACCTAAAATAAATTTCAATAAAATAAATAATTATTTAAATAAAAAGTCTGTTTTTAAATAGTAACCTAGTGTTTTCACTATTCATCAAAAATTGAAAGTTTCTATAAAAATACCAAAATTTCACCCTAGGCTAATTTCGATATTCCGAAAACAGAAACAAAGTCCATTTTGAAAAATAAAATTTAATAAATTTGATAAAGTGGTTATTAGTATTCATAAAGGCTATTTTTAATAATATTTTAATAGCATACCATTGTTTAGTGAAACTCAGTATTGCGTACGACGCAAGCTATCAAGGAAGGTCGCGATTGCGTGTAAAGAAAGACAAGCTATTGTTTTGTGTAGTAAAAGATTCAATTGATGATTTATATAAAATAAAAACGAAATATTTCTTATAAAATTCTCTGGTGTTACATTCAATATATCCAATATATTATATAGAATTCATATTATAATTTTTCAATACATGATATAAGAACAAATTCAATCTTTTCGGATGAAAGAAGTATTTTTCAAAAAATGTAGTTTTACCGCCTTTTGATGGAGCATCCATTTTAAATATATATTTTTGTGAAAATTTTATATATTATATTTTAAAAAATAATTTTTTTTTTGGAATTGGGATATAAAATTTTAATTTGGTTGATTTTTTGATATTTTTCGTATAAGTTTCAAGTTTTGATGAATAGTAAAAATATACTAAATTTTAATTTAAAACAACTTTTTTCATATAAATAATTTATATTTTATAGTTATATTATTCAATGGTTTTAAAGTATAAATATATTATATTTTTATCATTTAATATAATTTAGTTCATTGAAAAAAAATTTACATTGAATTTGTATGTAAAAACATTTCAATCTTTTGCAATGTTTTAACTTTTAAACCCTTTTTTCTAATTCTAACAACAATATTTATTTGAAGTTATTTATTGAAAATTATGATCTCTGAAATTATAAAATTAATTCCATATTTCAAATCATTAGGTACAAATTATTTAAATGGATTACATTTATGTTTGGGCATTATGAATAATAATTTTGAAAATTTTTATTAATACGGTAAAATGGTAAATCATGAAATTAAGGGTAAAAATAATATGATAAAATTACCATAATTTTTTTTCTAATATCATTAGATGGGTGTGTTTTGACCTAAATAATCCTTGGGTAGAAATGGTATTCTTTAGAAGCCACTTGGATTAGATTAGGATATTTAATATATTTTATTTACAGAAAAGTTAAATATGTATTACTCAAAATTTAACAACTTTATCATTTTTAAAATAAGGTTATACAAAAAACAATTCTACTATAAATGCTCATTTTTAATATAATATGTTTTTATTTTTCATGATAATTTATTTTAAATTTGTATAAAATAAATATTGACTTTATTCTTATATATTAATGATGAATACATTATTTAATTAACGAAAAATAAATAAAATAATTTTTATTAAAATTATAATAAACATTTAAAGATAAAAAAACTTGACCAAATTTTATTGATCAAGTATATATCTACCATAATCATCCAAGGGTAGAGTTATTTACCATTTTGAGCCATATATAAAAGATTATGATATTATAATATTTAATTTAATGTGATGTTAAAGTAGTCACATTCATGTTTTAATAAATATGAAATTTTTAATGTTTGGGGTTTCAGGATATATATTTGACTATAGGTATTTTTATAAAATCTAATGGAATTTTCATCATCATAGTAATTTTTATTAAATTTTTACCCCTAAATAAGTACATTAAATAATTACACAAAACTGATGTAGTAATTATTTAATTAATAGAAATATCAAATTTAAAAAATATTAAAATAAATATAATTAGGGATGATTCATATATCCAAAGAAATTTTTATTTTACCTTGAACCCTTAAAGCTATAATAAAATATTTTTTTGAGGTTAAAATATTATCTTGATATTTTTAAAAATCCATGAAATGGATAGTGTTAAAATTAAAACTATTGATATTTTTTCAAAATAATGTATTATTAAATTATTTAAAAATCATAAAACAATTTTAAAAATATAAAATAATTATATATAGTGTAATGTTTTGGAAATTATTTATTTATTTTATAATTTACAAAATAATTTAATATTGAACATTTTTAATATTGAAATATTTTTTACCTTAGTTAAAAATTAAATAGAATAACTAAGTATTATTTAAAAGGATAAGGTTTAAATTGGTAGAAAAACTTGTAAAAAACTTATTTGTTGATTATATTATATCCTTATCCCATATTATATTTGAAACTAAGACATTTTGGATATTTTTGGATGGGTTTTGATTTTATTGTAAATAAATATTTTTGGAGATTCCAAATGTGTCCCTCACCTCAATTATAAAAGGGCACATACTAACTCTTTTATTCACTACACTTTGAGCCTTAAAGATCATACAGACACTAACCATTTTCCTTTTCAACTTCCCTAGTCTCATTCTAGTGGTTATAGTCTTCTCAAAATTATATCACTAGTGGCTTAAGAGGAGGTCTATAGGGAGCAAGCCGAAGAAGAGGTAAGCTCCTTTACCGACTCTCTTAAAATCATTTATTCTTCTACTTTATATTCATTTTTTATATTATAAACTAATAACTACAATATCACTTATATAATGAGATGTTATTATGTTAATGGAACAACCATATTCAACCTTCTATCCATCCTATAAAAAACAAAATCTCTATGCGTGCGTACGTACGACTTATCGTCTCCATGCCATGGTGTAATCTATTTTCACCCCCACCTTACTTGGATGAGTATAATGATGGAAATAATAACTATATATAATTATTATAAAATGATATTTATTCTTTAAAAAGATATATACCATCTAATTCCATACCATTTCACAATTATGGGAATGATATCGTCGCTCATGGGTGCGTAAGACCTACCGTCTCCACGATGCGACACAATTCATTATACATAATATCCATTAAAAATGATTAATATAAAATTTTATAATGAGTAAATATGATATATATATATATATATATTATATTAATATAATTATGGAAATTATATAACTATAACCAATGATTAATAATCAGAATATATTCGACAAAACATGAATAATAAAATGAAGTAGTTAATAGCAAAGAGAAACATAATAATGAAATATTAGTAAACAGGTGCTATTATGATCATATATGATATAATATTTTAAAATATGGTTCTATAATAAGTTAATAAAAATATTTAATCCACTATCAAAGAGTTTCTAATTCATATAATGTAACTGACACCTATGGTAAGGGATAATATCACAATCTCATTATTATCCGAGATTGTTTATATGAATGTATTTACTAGGGTTTATTTATCACCCAGGTTTATGTCTTCTAAAAAAGATTTCATATGTTTTTTTAATATTATCCTATTTATTTTTTAATAAATTTTTACCTAGTTTTAACTTTTTACTACGTGGTTGGAAAAAAGTGTTTCTTTGGTTTTACAAATGAGGCACCTTTTGATATATCTGATAAAAGTATGTGAATAATATTTTTTTATCTTATATAGAATGAATGGATTTTTACACTTTTATAATTACTTATTTCCATGAATATCAATGTAAAATTTTTCATGGTAATATTCAATGAAATTGTTTTCTTTTAAAATTGTGCGGCGTTTTAAGAAAAGAAAATATTTTTGAAGAAGAAAAGATATTTTCCCCAAGAATCAATTTCAAGTGTTTTATTAAAATTATTTTCCATATAAGATGAAATTATTTAATAAGGATATCTTTCATGTATATTATACCTATTATTACTATGGTTGATTATTTTTATGATACAGATATATTTATGAAATCCATTCATTTTATGTGAATTATTTTATGATGGGATGATATTTAAGAAACCCATTTTATATAATATATTCTGATAGGATGAATGTTTTTTTTGTTTTTGTGGAAAACATATGCATGTCATCATTATGATATGGGGGGTAATTAAATATCCCTACAATGCGTTGGGTAAGAATGTATAACTCATGAATCATATATGTTATGCATGAACCTAATTTCATGTTCACAATTCTATACGTGGACCTGGTTTTTTATTTCCATAATTTTATGAGTGGACCTGGTTTGCATTTATATATTTTTATTAAAGGTACCAATTTCATGTCCTTAAATACTGAAACTATTACTATTTATATATGTTCACAACATTACAAGTTTATTTATATGACACAATTTCATAGCTTATATCATTTTTATGATCTTATGGATTATTTTCTATGATTTACTTATGATTCAAGTTTACAATTGACATAAAAGGAATGGTATTATAATTTTATGATCACATTATCATACCCTTTATGATCATTTTTATTTTTACATGTCAACGTTATTTACTATTACTAAGAATCTGAGCTCACCCATTCTAATGTTTTCTTTTCCCCAGATAATAAAGAACGGTTTTAGGTAGGATTACAAAAAAGGCGAAGATCATTGTTGGAAACATTTAAGATCATTCACTAGATTATAATTTTGTGTTCTAGGTTTTTAAATGCACTTAACTAATACATTATTTGGGTGTTTACTTCATTAATGTATTAAGTATTCTAAAAAATTAATTATTTGTCTATGTACATCAATGTTGGGCCACTAGAGTTGGTATCAAAGCAAAGGTTTAGTCTACCTTTGGAAACTATGATAAGAAAATATTATAGAGATCCCTAGAAATATTTCTAAGGACATGTCAATGGATGTAAATAAGGATAATTCAGAGTTAAAGGTTACAATCTTTGAATTTTGGTAATGATCACAGTTAACCTAGGACTAAACCAAAGATGTAACAGATTAAAAGTACTTCCCCTTGAATATTTTTTCCTAGTATTATTTTTTCCTCTAATAATATTATTTTTGGGTTTTATATAATGGATATAAACTAAAGGAACCAAATAAATAATGAATGTGATGGGAAATTAAATGATTTTTCTCTTGATCAACTGAATATTATATGATCTAGAATACAAAATCTTTTTTCCGTGAATCATTCTAGGCTTACAAATGACCAAAGGAGGGAACATTGTTCATTTGAATCCTTCTTAATGAAACACCCATCTTTTTTATTGGAACAAATGATCCACTAGTTGTTGAGAAATTGATCTATACAATTGAAAAGATATTTTTTATTCTCCTCTATTTAGAATGTGAAATCATTTTGCTGGGAACTTATTTCTTGGAAGGTAAAGAGAACCCATGATATAACTGTATCATGAATATTAGGAAACTAAATAAAATTAACTCCATATATTAGGTTGAGTTCAGGAACTTATTTTCCGTATATACCTTCCTCATATTTTTCTTAAAAAAATGGAGGTTGAGGTTACGCATACATCTCATTACTATGAAAACAAAAGAAGGATATAGTTCAAAGGAAAATAAAAACATTGGAGAAGAGAAGATTATATTTTATTTATTCTCAATGTGTGGAAGGACATATGGAGGAAATTATCTTAAGGGGACTGATAAATGTTTTATGTATGGAAAATAAGGATATTAGAATTTTTATTGTCAAAATAATGGGAATAAATAGAAATATCCAATGAATTCACCTTCCACAAGTTAGTGTTTCATGTTTAAGGGAAAATGGATTTATACTAAACAATGCCCAAATTCATGGGTTAATGATGATGATAAACATCATTAATCTATTAAGGTGAAAGACAAAAGAATGTCACATTGATCACTATTGGAGATATGGTTTTTAACAATGAAGTTGTGGAATAATAGAGTGTTTATGTATTACAGTTCTAGAAAAATGGTGTGAAAGGATATTTATGGTATTATGTAGTAATGAAATATCTATGTATTGGAATCTAGTAGTATTTACATAAGGATTTAATAGGATATACTGAATTATACTGGTAAAATTGAATAGTGATTGAGGTAATAATGTAATGTTTTTGGAAAATACATGATTAAGGGATGGATAGTATTTAATATGAGCATGATTATGATATAATTATATCAGTATAAAGATATGTTGGATATGAATAAGTAAATTAGAGGGTAATGATTTTCTATGAATTGAATAAGGATTATTGAAAAGTGGTTAATGCTATCATGAATGAAGTTTATATATTCTTGGACTTCATAATAAGGAAACATGAATGTTTTCAATAATGATGTTTGGTAAAGATAATACATGATGAAGGAATTCATATATTTGAAGTATTGAAAACATGATACACCTTATGATATATGAATGATACATGTTAAGTATATTTAGTTCACCTGTTTTTAATTTTTTGTATTTTCAGTTTTTTGGAATGATTATATGTTTATCCATTTATGTAATGTTTATGTTAAAATTTGGATGATGTTTTTGAGAATAAAGTATTATCTCACCATTTCTAGGATTATTCAAATTTGATAACTTTTTATAACCTTTTTTGCAGTGAAAATTTTGAATGAATGACCTATTATTCTATTTATAGATCACATGATCTGCTAACACTTGCAGAATGATAAATTAAAATTAATTTAATTGAGTAACAAATGAAGTAGAAAGTATTAATGGCATGAACAATGGAGATATTGTTCTGAAATCATGTAAGTATATCTTCTCATGAAAATTATACAACATTAAGAAAAGGAATCATGAAGTAAAATGGTGTCCTATTATATTCATTTTTTATGATACAAATGAAAACATTAATGATTATTTATTTTATTGTTTTGTGATTGTTATCATTCTCTGGATCAGCCACTTTCTTGTGATCAGTGAACTTTATCAATATATATTATTATTTATGCTTTTCACTATGCCCAAATATTCACTTAGGTTCTCCTACGTTGAGGCATAATCATGATTTACTTTTGGGATATGTTATGTAATAACTATTAATTATTTAAAAGGGAGTTTTCGACTACATTTTTATTATAAGAGTTTATATAAAATAATCATTCTAGTATTAATATGTTTATAACCTAAAAAACTTTCCAGGGTGAAATTCATTTTAAGGGTGTTGAATGTAACACCTCATGATTTTATGAGCTAAATTATTTTTAATTTCTTTGATGTCTTGTGTTAAACGCTACACCAAGATTAGAATGCATTATATGAAACATTGGATGATCTTATGGTATATGAAACACTTTTCCTGTCTTGTGTTACTCACCATTTCTAGTTCTTTTTATAGATTTAATTTTATTCAAGGCTGAGTTTAAGCGAACAACTAGATATTATTATGCTACCTTATAACATAGTCATTATAATGGAATGTATGAACAAATAAATTATGAAAAGTTTTTTTACACATGTATATTTAAATAATTCATTGTTGTGAAATTAATTATTAATGAAAATAAAACAATTTTTAAATAAAAGAAAATGTTGTTTCAAAAAAAGTATTTGAATAAAAAGAAGTGCTTTTATGGAAAAAATAATTCTTGATGATTTTTATTAATGAAATGTATAAGTAATATATCCAATATAATGTTTGAAATTAATCTAATATGTTTTCTCGACATTATATAAGAAGAGATTCATTTTTCATATAAAGTAAGTATTTTTCAAAAAATACCGTTTGACTACCTTTTGATAGATTACCCCTTTTAAATATAGTTTTTTTGAAACTTTTTATAAGGACCCGACCTTATAACATTACATAATGTTGAATTAAATGAGTAATTCACGTTGAGGACGTTTTTAGGTTTATAGTTTTATAGAATGAGTCATAAAAATTACATTACAACTTGAATATTACATGTAGACACTACTACTCAGTATCCTTTTTTTCATAAAATTAAAACACTTAGTAAGAAACATGTCTAGTTCCATGTTTTAGATAGCATGACTATTCCTTGACCCCATCCTGGACCCTATTCATCTTTAAGTCCTGTGAAATTTTATTCAAAAACATGGGGTGAGCATAAAAAGCTCAGTAAGGGTTATAAAATAAGGAAGGAAATCATTATCCCATAAATAAAAACAAATCAATTAAACCATATTTTTCAATCATAACATACCATATGAAATCATAGGATTTATAAATAACACACAAAAATCAAATATTATAAAGGTTACTTATAGAATCCATATCAAACTTACATTGTATCTATCACTGCTACATAGGGAGTTACACTTGAAATTCCCATCACAGTATATTCCCTAAATCTTTTAGGAGAAGCATTAAGTTTACCTCTATCACGTTACCCAATGCATTGGAGAGCTATTTCGGACTCACCAGCCCAAGGTTTATCACAGAACCACCCGTATCATAAAAAATTCCCAATGAACATATCATAATCATAAAATATGACACATGTATAAAGGAAAGATAACATTTCCACATTCTAATATATCTAATCAATATATTGAAATAAATAATGTTTTATCCAATCATTTTCAAAACCATTTAAAAAGATATTTTTTGAATCAAAGTGTCCCTTACCACATTGAATCTTTTAAAAGAATTATCATTTTAAAACATTAATGTCTATATAAATAAATCCTAAAACCCATTTTTAAAACATAGACATTAATGTGAATTATTTTTATGAATAAATATTTAAAACATTTAAAATGATATTTTAGTTAAAGAGTTTTTAACAAAAAGAGAGATGTTTGAATAAAAATAATTGAATAATAAATTCTAATCAGAACATTATAATATCATGAGAAAAAAGGTATTAATGATATAATATTTTCAGGGATATTATATACACCATATAAGAGTGAATTGGTGCATAACAACAATGAAGTCTCAATGGGAATGTAAATTGAGATAAAATCCCTTATAAATATGGTATCCTTAAATTAAGGATAAATAAATCACATAATTATGTTTGAAAAATATAAATACAACTAATAAAAGTAGATATTAATTGTAAAACAATCATAGGTCATTAACACATATTCATAGGACGACATGTTCAATATGTACAAGTTGGACCCAAAGAATTGAAATTGGGCTAAGAAGTTCCCTTGTAAAAATTCGACAGCATAATGACGTCACATTAAAATTCAGAAAATGGGTTGATTAGATAAAAATGGTATCTCATCACTTGTACATAAAGTTTACATCAGTAAAGATATAAAATAACATATCCCTACATAATAAGATATATGTTAAGAGACATAACAAAAAGAAGTCTTTTTAAAAAAAGAGGAGGGTGAAAGATTCCCTTACCGATTTGGTAACATAGAAAACATATGCCACATGAATGAAGAATCATACAATGAAGATGTAAATAATCATAAATGAATGTATATTACACAAAGATAACAATCATGGATAGTAAATATTCCACCTAAAAGGAAATAGTGGCCAATATAACATGAATCTCATGGGAATAAAAAGTGAGATGAAAAACACTTACTTCATTGTATTCAAATTGAATCATATGACCAAAAGTTAATAACCAAAAAATTAATCATAGAATACCATGAATATAAAGCTAATCATTATAATATATATCAATGACAGTACACATTACACCACATGTAATAAATAAGTTACGAACAATGGAAATCTCACGGAATTAAAAGTGAGATAAGAAATCCCTTACCTCATGTTCGACTTGACTTGGTCATTCTTTAATCTACTGAATAAATAGCTAATGTTAATTTATACTTGTTTAAGAACCTTTTTCAATTTTAATATTCCTTTTATATCACTTATTACCATGTTATAAACATTCTGTAATAATTTAAGTGAATAATGTTTGTTTTGTCAATATTTGGTATTTGAGTAAAAAATTGACTTCTTATAATTACATGTTGTTCGTGGTCATGGTTCATTATATCCAGAATGATATTCATGAAATAGATGTCATATATATAATATATATCCAGTATATACATTTATTTGTAATAGTACATAACATTTAGTGGTAATAAATGAAATGCCCCGTTCATGGAGATGGTAAGTCGTACGTAGGCATGAATGCTACTTTTATTTCTATTTCTTATTATAATGAAATTAAAAAATAATTAAAAATTAGTATATTATAATTCCAGTAAAATTTCAAATATAATATCATTAGATCTATACTTTATATATCCCATGGAAGGCATTAACGAGTCACATCACTTTGAGGGGGCGGTAGTCCGCGCTTCCTCAAATGAGATTATGGTATTTACCCACTATGGAAAACATAAAGGCATTATATAAATGGAAAATACAGAAGCATAAAAAAATATAAACATAATATATATCATATATAAATACAGTTCCATCATAATGTCCACCATGAGAGGTGGTTGGAGATATTTGAATAGTCATCATTTTGTGAGGCGTTCGTTTTCCATCCACAGAAACATTATGTTCTTCATCCATTAGATGGAGGTGTGTGTAAGTGTAGTTATAACATTTATCATAAAAACGTCCTTGTATATAGAGGATATTGGTGTTGTTAGAAAAGAATGGAATAAAAATGTTTAGGGGATAGAGAAGTAAAATAAAAGAAAACAAATAAAGAGAAACCATTACCTTAAATTTGGGTAACTCCATTTGGTTTTAACCAAAGGAATTATTTAAGTGCCTTTTGCCTAAGGTAAGGCTTCTAGGAGGAGGATGGAGATATAGGATGCTTAATTGGGAAGATTTTGGATAAGAAAAAAGGCTTTAGAGGTGTGTGGAATTGGTTATAATTGGTCTCCTTTTATAAGTGAGAGGAGGGGCTCTTTTGGTAAGTGTGAAAATATTATTTTATTTTAAACTTATCTTCAATTTCATAAGGTCTAAAAATTAATAAAGATGAATATAATATGAATAATGGTCGAAATAAAATCATTATATCATAATTGGACATGTTTTGGATAATATTTTAATCATTATAATCTTATTTATTTATATCATTTATTATTGAGGTAAATACTGCATCATTATCGTGTCATAAATAATTTAATTTATATGATGTCTAAATATTATAAAAAAATCACCATGTATGAAATTTTTTTAGCATTCCAATTAATATTTATATTTGAAAAGATAATTTATATAACCCTTTATAAAAATTTATTACTAATAGAATTTTGTTAATGTAAATTTTGTCTTTACATTAAATTATTTAATCCAAATTGTCATTATCACTACCAAGTGGCGCAATGGGATCCCAAAATCGACCCAAGGATGACCATGGTCGGCCAATAATCATTCAATAAGGTTAAAACAAGTGTTAAGGCAATTTTTAATTATTATTACATTCTTTTAACCTTGAATTACCCTTTTTACCTTTAACCGTGGTAAATAAAAGTCAAAAGTTACAATTCACCAAAAATTATTTTCATCTTATTGAACCAAATTTTAATTCATGATAACAAGAATGTATGTCGGATTTTTGAAATTCAATTCACAGAAGAGGTAAAATTTCATTTTAATGAAAAAGTCAGTTTTTTTAACTACCACTAAGTGGTTTCACTATTCATCAAAAATTGATGTTTTTCAGAAAAATACCAAAAAATAAGCCTAATCTGTAATTGATATTCTGAATCCAAAAATGATGTCTGTTTTTTCATATTCATATCATAGAATTGTCATTAATTAATTTTAATATAAATTCCCATTATCAAAACAAATATGGTGTTTTTAAGAAACAATAACTATTAAAAGAGTGATTCTTATTTACGTCCAATTTCAAAGTGAAATTAATTCCAATGAAAAAAATTGGATTAAATGGTAAAAATATATTTCAATTTCACTTTAAAACCAATTAAAATTATAATCTAATCATATAAATAAATTATATTAAAAGGCAATTTTGAATTAAAATACAATATTTTTCACTATTCATTAAAAATGAACTTTATCAGAAAAATTCCAAAAATTTACCCAAAGTAAATATTGATGACCGCATTCTAAAGAAGGATTTTTTTGGTCAAATAGAATGTATTAAGGTGACTGAAACTAGATTTAAAAAGGGTTCTCCATTAAAAGGTGATAAATCTGCCTTTTAATGTAAATTATGCTTAAAATTAGATTCATTCACATTTTAACACTCTAATTTTTCTTGGATAAATGTAAATACATTTAACAAACATGTATAATCATATTTTAGTTAGTTTCATTCATTCCTTCCAATACATCGTCTAGGAGTTAACTACCGTTTAAAATAATAATATATTATTAGTGTGCAACATAATCTTTCAAAGAAACCCGTTATTGCGTATCTGGTATGCTATCGAACATAGAAACCCTTTTAAAGTAAAATTAATATTTAATTAAAAAATTAATAAATATGAAAAACTCATACTCTTTATTTACATGGGTTGTTACAACCTTCCCCCCTTTTGGGAATTGCGTCCGTGCAATTTTAAAATTTGGGCTCAGAAACATTATTGAAAGTCCCACATCCGAAAAAGAGTTAGTAAAACTCCCACTATAAAAGAAAGAAAGAGAATTACAATGGTCACCATAGTTAACCCATACTAAGATTCCATGAAAACATGGATATGAATAAGAAAAAAAGGGTCAAGTTCTATTAGAGAGTGATAGGAAACATGATTAGAAGAAAGTTAACCACCAGAAAATCACAAACCTATGATGTGTGTAAATAGTCTTTGATTACTCAGTAAAAAAAGTAAACCAAAAAAGTTTTGGTTTTACATTCCTTTTCATTATTTTAAGGAATTCAACTTCTAAATAGAATAAAAACATAAGGAAATATACTTATCTCCAAGTAGAGTTTTATCTTTTAATAATTTTAGACCAAAAATAATCATTTCTCTAACTATGAGCATTCAAAAAGAATTGGTCACATAAAAAGCAAGAGAATAATATTCTAGAGAATCACATAATCCACAAAAGGAGAACTATATATTTCCCTTATATTTAGAAATAAACTAAAACCAAAATTGTTAGTACAAGATCAGATAATCACCAAATATATAATACTTTATAAAAAGAAATACAACTCTTAATCAACAAAATTCAACAAAAAGAACCCAAGGTTCAACATAGACCATTAAATAAATAGTTATCCTTGAAATTCTTCTAAGTATTCCAAACTAATATTGAAACCCAAATCTCTAAAGGATTTAATCAGGTAGTCTTCCAAGTTAAATCTTAACATTTATCTCTAAATAACATCAGTTACTCTTAAAGTCTCATTCTAAAAAGTAATTAACCTAATCACATATCCTCCATGATAGGTTAATCATTTCCATAGATAACCCAAAATAAACTTATTCCTGATTCATAATATCATCTAACTAAAAATAATTGGTCATACTAATCAGGGACTTCACGTAGTCTAGTGGTAGGTGATAAATACCAATCACACTTTCGTTGTGGGTTCGATTCCTGCATCTTCTTCCGATGTGATGGGTTGTCACATAGTCTGCGTGATATCCCTTTTTAAAAAAAATTTATATTATTCCTAAAAAAATATAAATTCATCAAAAATAACCATGACATAATTTAACCACAAAGGTTATCTAATAAATTCCATTTTACATCCCAAAATGTATTAACCTGTAATTGCCTCAAATTGAAGGATGATATAAACCCAAATGGTTGTTTATAACTATATCCACAAAAGAAAAGATTATTATTCCTTGAATAAAATTTTTATATATCAAATATCAGGGTTACAAATACTATAAAAAGCCCGATAATGTAATTCCACCATCAGAAGATCCTTAATACTTTTAAGTATTTCACCATCCAAAATTCTAACATAAATCTTGAATCCCTTATATGCTGACTTCTTACTCATTCAACATTATTCATGATTTATTAACCATTCCTTTATAACTTATTCTGTAATACATCTTTCCTACAAACAAAATCATGAATCATATTCTAAGATTTCAATAATAAGAAAACATATGTTAAGAAATAATCTATACCTTTCATTGGTTATTGTCAGTTTCTTCATCATCAATTGGAATGGAATTAGGTATTGGTAAATGAATATTTGTATGATCCTGGTGATCACATTACCAAAACTTCGTCGTAGGACATGTATTTTCATAATGACCATGCACACAACATTTAAAACATTCAATTGATCCCTCAGAAAGGAATTCTTTCCATTTCCTAGAGTCAACTAGATGCTTCCTTTTTCCATGGAAGGTTCTTACATTATGACCTTAATTTCCACATCTATAGAATATTTATGTCCCATTGAAACATTTTCCTAGGTGTTTCTTTCCACATCTTTCACACATATGTTGTTTAACAAACGTACCTTTATGATTATTAACTGAACATCCGTAGGGATTTGTTTCACGCATATATGATTCCTTATAAAAATCCCTAATGTTCAGGTGGTCAATCATGACTCCATATTGTTGCTTGAGAATAACTAAAAGAGTTCTAATTGCAGCTCCAACATTATTCAGTTGCATGTTCAGAAAACTGTAATTGTTTTCTTCACAACCTCTGTTACTTTGGTGCCTGATAGATCCAGCCATATACTAAAACCAAAATGGCTAGTGTGAGTATATCAGTAAAATCACATATAATACTATGATATAATTATTCATGTTATCATAAACTCATTTAATTTATCTAAAAAAACAATGACTCATTATGAAATCCTAATCATTATGGAAATGTCACTTATTCTTAAAGAATTCCCTAACCTCTAAATTTATCTAAACCGACCTCTGATAACAACTATACGGACCCGACCTTATAACATTATATAATGTTCAGTTAAATGAATAATTCATATTGAAGATATTTTCTGGTTTACAGTTTTACAGAATTATTCAAAACAATTACATTACAACTTGAATATTACATGTAGACACTACTACGAACTATCCATTTTTTTCATAAAATAAAAACACTTAAAAAGAGACATGTCTAGTTCCATGTTTTATATAGCATGAATATTCCTTGACCCCATCCTTGACCCTATTCATCTTTAAGTCCTATGAAAAATATTTCAAAAACATGGGGTGAGCATAAAAAGATTAGCAAGGGTTATAAAATAAGGATGGAAAACATTAGCCCATCAATAAATACAAATCAATGAAACCATATTTTTCAATCATAACAAACATTACGAAATAATAAGATTTATGAATAACACACACAAATCATAAATCATAAGGATTACTTATGGAATCCATATCAAATATACATATTAGCTATCACTTCTACATAGGGAGTTACACTTGGAATACCCATCATAGTATATTCTCTAAATCTCTTAGGAGAAATATCATGTTTACCTCTGTCACATTACCCATTGCATTGGAGAGCTATCTCGGGATCACCCGCCCTAGGTTTATCACGGAACCACCCATATACATAAACAATTCCCAATAACCATAACATAATCATAACATACAACACATGTATAAAGGAAAGAAAACATTTCCACATTCCAATATATCAAATCAAGATATTGAAATAAATAATGTTTTATCAAATCATTTTCAAAACCATTTGAAAAGAGATTTTTTGAATCAAAGTGTCCCATAACACTTTGAAGATTTTAAATGAATTATCATTTGAAAAAATTAATGTCTATATAAATAAATCCTAAAAACCATTTTGAAAACATTGACATTAATGATAAATATTTAGAAGAGTAAATCTTTAAAACATTTAAAATTATATTCCAGCTAAAGTGTTTTTATCAAAAAGAGAGATGCTTAAATACAAATTATTGAAGAATAAATTTTAATCAGAACATTATAATATCATGGGAATAAAGGGATTTATGATATAATATTTCAAAGGATAGTATAAATAGCATATAAGAGTGAATTGGTGCATAACAACAATGAAGTCTCAATGGAAATGCTAATTGAGATAAAATCTTTTATAAAGATGGTGTCCTTAAATTAAGGATAAATCAATCACATAATTATGTCTGAAAAATATAAATACAGAAAATATAAGTAGATATTATGTGTAAAACAATTAGAGTTCATTCACACATATTCATAAAATGACATGTTCAAGAATTACAAGTTGAACCCAAAGAATTGAATTTGTGTTAAGAAGTTCCCTTATAAAAATTCGACAGAATAAGGATGTCACTTTAAAATTCATAAAATGGGATTATGAGATAAAAAGGGTATCTCATCACTTGGACATAATGTTTAAATCAATAAGGATATAAAATAACATTTCCCATAATAATAAGATATATGTTAAAATACATAACAAAAAGATGTTTTATTAAAAAAAATAGGAGGGTGAAAGATTCCCTTGCCGATTTGGTAACTTACAAAACATATGGCACATGAAAAAAGAATCATACAATGAAGATTTAAATACTCATAAATGAAATTATATTACAAATAGAGTAAAATAATAGGCAATAAATACGCCACACAAAAGAAAATAGTGGCCAATATAGCATGAATCTCATGAGAATAAAAAGTGAGATGAAAACCCTTACTTCATTGTATTCAAATTGAATATTATGACCAAAATTTAATAAACACAAAATGAATCATAGAATTCCATGAATATAAATATTATCATGATAATTACATGTTGTTCATGTGGTCAATGGTTCATTATATCCAGAATGATATTAATGATTTAGATATATTGTATATCAAATATATCTATTATATACATCTATTTATAGTAGTACATAACATTTAGAGATATGAAATGAAACACACCGTTCATGGAGACGATAAGTCGTATGTATGCATTAACACTACTTTCATTTATATTTCTTATTTTAATGAAATTTAAAACATAATGATACTTGTGTATATTATAATCTCAGTATAATATCATATATAATATCATTAACTCTATCCTTTATACATCCCACATAAGGCATTAACGAGTCACGTCACATTGATGGGCCGGTAGTCCGCGCTTCCTCAAATGAAATTATGGTATTTACCCACTATGGAAACCATAAAGGCGTTATATAAATGCAAAATACAGAAGCATAAATAAAACATAAAAATTATATATATCATATATTAATACAGTTCTATCATAATCGCCACTGTGAGAGGCGGTTGGAGATATTTGATCAATCATCGTTTCGTGAGGCGTTAGTTTTCCATCCACGGAAACATCATGTTCTTCATCCATTAGATGGAGGTGTGTGTAAGTTTAGTTAAAATACTTATCCTAAAAACATAATAGTATATTTAGGATACTGGTGTTGTTACAAAATAAATGAATAAAATTGTTTAGGGGTTGTAGAATTAAAATAAAAGAAAACAAATTAAGAGAAACTGTTACCTTTAATTTGGGTAACTCTCTTTGGTTTGAACCAAATGACCTCTTGAAGTGCCTTATACCTAAGGTAAGGCTTCTAGAAGGAGGAGAAAGATGTATGGAGACTAATTGGGTAGATTATGGATGATCCAAAAGTCTTTAGAGGTGTGTAGAATTGGTTAGAAGTGGTCTCCTTTTATAAGGGAGAGGAGGTTCTCTTTTGGAAAGTGTGAAAATATTATTTTATTATAAACTAATATTTGGTTTCAAAAGGTCAAAAAATCATTAAAGAGGAATATAAGATGACTCAAGGTCGAAATAAAATCATCCAATCCGAATTGGACATGTTTGGGATAATAATTTAATCATTATAAACTTATTTATTTTAATCATTTATTATTGAGGTAAATAATGCATCATTATTATGTCATAAATAATTTAATTTATATGATGTCTAAAAATTATAAAAAATACCATAATGTAGGAAATATTTTTATCTTTCCAATGAATTTTTATAATCAATAAAGTTAATTTATATATCCCCCTATAAAAATTAATTACTATAGGATTTTTGTTAGTGTTAATTTTATCTTTACATTAAATTAATTAATCCAAATTGTCATTATCACTACCAAGTGACTCAATGGGGTCCCAAAATCGACCCAATGATTCCCAAAGTCAACCAATACTCATCCAATATTGTTAGGACAAGTTTTAAGGTAATTTTGAATTATTATTAGATTCCTTTAACCTTGGATTACCCTATATAAATTTAATTGTGGTAAATAAAAGTCAAAAGTTACTATTTAGCAAAAATTATTTTCATCTTATTGAACCAAATTTTACTTCTTGATAACAACTATGTATGTCTGATTTTTAAATCTCAATTCATAGAAGTGTTAAAATTTCATGTAAATGAAAAAGTCAATTTTTTAACTACCACTAAGTGGTTTCACTATTCATAAAAAATTGAAGTTTTTCAGAAAAATACCAAAACATCAGCCTACGATATATTTGATATTCCAAATTAAAAAATGATGTATATTTTTTCAAAATCAAAACATATAAGTGGAATTAATTAATTTAAAAATTAATTACCGTTATCAAAACAAATAACGTGTTTTTAAGAAACAATAACTTTCAAAAGATTGATTCTTATTTATGACCAATTTCGAAGTGAAATTAATTCAAATGACCAACATTGAATTAAATGGTAAAAATAAATTTTAATTTCAATTTAAAAACTATTAAAAAGATAATCAAACCATATAAATAAAATATATTAAAAGGCACTTTTGAATTAAAATACAATATTTTTAACTATTCATTAAAAAATGAACTTTATCGGAAAAATTCCAAAAACTTACAAAAAGTAAATTTTGAGGTCCCCATTCAAAAGAACGATTTTACATGGACAAATAGAATGTATTAAAGTGACCAAAAATATATTTAAAAAGTTTTTTCCTTTAAAAGGTTATAAATCGTCCTTTAAATGAAAATTATGCTTAAAAATAGATTATTTCACAATTTAAGCCTCTAATTTTTATTGGATAAATTTAAATACAATTGACAAACATGTATAATAATATTGTAGTTAGTTTCGTTCATTCCTGCCAATACAATGTCTAGGAGTTAACTACGGTTTAAAATAATAATATATTATTAGTGTGCAATGTATGATTTCAAAGAAACCCTTTGTTGCGTATCAGGTACGCTACTGAACATAACAACCCATTTAAAGAAAAATTAATATTTTATTTAAAAAATATTAAATATTAAAAAGTAATATTCTTTATTTACCTGGGATGTTACAATTTTATATATTATATTTAACATAATAAACTTATTACTTGGAATAATGATATAAAAAATTACTTTTGATTATTTTTTTTATATTTTTCTAAAAAGTTTCATGGTTTGATGAATAATAAATATATACTAAAATTTAATTAAGAACAAATATTTTCATCAAAATAATTAATATGGTTAATTTATATTATTGAATGGTTTTAAAGAATTAATATATTATATTTTTATAATTTAATATCATTGGGTTCATTGGCATTAATTTTCCATTGAATTCAGTTGTAAAAAAATTTATATCTTTTGAAATGTATTAACTTTTAAAATATGTTTTCTCATTCTGACAATGAGAGTTATTTTAAATTAATTACTGCAAATTATGTTTTTTGAATTTTTAAAAATTGATTCCATATTTTTAATCAATAGTTCCAAATTATGTAAATATCTTTCTTTTATTTTTGGGCATTATGAATTGTAACTTCTGTAATTTTTATTATTACGGTAAAAGGGTAAATCTGGTAATTAAGTGTAAACATAATATAATAAAATTAATACAACACCTGTACTATTATAAATATTTGAGTTTTTTTTGACCTAAATCAACCTTGGGTTGAAATTATATTATTTTTAAGAAAATTGTATTCAATTAGGAAATTGAATATATTTTATTTAATGAAAAGTATTATATGTCTTACTAAAATTTTAATAGCATTATAATTTTTAAAATAAGGTTATACAGAAGATAAATTCAACTATAAATACTTATTTTAAAGAAATATTTTCTTATTTATCTTTGTAATTTATTTGTAATTTTTAGGATATAAATAATTTTTTTCAAGTCTTATACTTTGATGATGCCAAAATTATTTAATTGATGAAAAATCCATAAAATAAGTTTTATTAAAACTATAATAAACCTTAAAATACCAAAAAACATGAAAAAATATATTTGTTAGAGTATATATTGTTTATAATCATCAATGTGTAGAGTTATTGACCATTTTGATACATATGGAAAAGATTATGACACTTATAATATTTTATTTAGTATATTGTTAAAGCTGTTACATTCTTGTTTTAATTAACATAACATTTTTTATGTAGGATTTTACAGGAGATATATTATAATATAATTATTATTATCAAATAAAGAGGATTTATCTTCTTCATAGTATTTTATTTTTATTTTTTACCCAAAATATAATTATATTAAATAATTACACAAAATTGATGTAGTAAAGATTTTATTAATGGAAATATCAATTTAATGTTATTAAAAATATTAATATAAATATAAATTTGGATGACTCATATGTAAATATAATTTTATAGAATAAATTTATACCCAATACATATAATAAAATATTTTTTTCTTGGTTAACATCTTATCTTCATATTTTTAAAAATCCATGAAAATAGTAGTGTCAAAATTGGACCTATTGATATTTTTTCAAAATAATGTATTATTAAATTATTTTAAAATCATAAAACAATTTTTAAAATATATAATTATTATATGGAATTAAATTTTGTAAATTATTTATTTATGGTATAATTTTAATCAAATAAGTGAATATTTCGTATGAAAAATCATTATATAAGTCATAAAATCAAGTATGAAACATGTATACCCCCCAATGAAAAAGGAATAATAATGAAATCATATTTAAGAAAAACTAGAGGAATATTTATACCAAAGATGTTGTGAAAGATGGATAACCTAAAGAAAAAGAGTTGGGTTTGCGAATCCCCTTACCTTTATCCCCCCATTACCCCATCACTTTTATGCCTCAGGAATAATAATAATAGATTTAATAAAATATTGATCCAAAAGTGAATTATTTTTATTTTTACCACTATTTTTCAATTATAATGATGTGAATATTTTTTTAATATCCTTGGTTATAGGGTAGTAATCTTGAAATAATGTTTTACTAATAAATTTCTATTTTTTCCTCGATTTCACTAATTATTTCAGTGTAATTTATTCCTTAGAATAATTAATTACAGAAGAATATAATAAAATGAATTATATATTTAAATATTATATATAGTTTATAATATCCATCAATAATGATGGTTATATGTTTTGACATGGAAATGTATCCATACGTGGTTAACTAACCTTTGAGAAGACATTGTCGGGAGAGCGGGAATGAGAAATTTGAAATTTATATAGATAATAAATATGATACTTTAAAATGGTAAACAGAGTTAATATAATTTCAAATACTATCTAATTAATCATATATGGTATGGTTTTGTATGGGGTGGTGAAAAAATAAAGACAATAAGAATAAAAAATAAAAAGAAGAAGAGTTGACTGAAACTTTCTTAATCCTCATTGTAGATTCTCCTGTACACCACTACATATCCCTTGATGTTTAGAGTTGATTTAATTCAGAATGTATCTAGGTATTATAATTGTCTTGAGAGGGATTATTTTGGTAGAGGTTTGTATTTAACACGAGTGGTAGGAGTGATTTTCTAAGGGGATGGAAAGAGGTTATTTATACTTGAGGAGAGGGGTATTTTTAGAATAAAATATTGAATAAAATATTATATTAATGGTGAAACATGAAATAATGAATTTTTATAATAAAAATAATATCTAAATATAATATATTGGGTTTAATATTTTTAATCCCATTTATAATTTGAATTCTTTTTTTTAGTAAAAAGGATAGTGTCCAAAAAATTGTTATTTAAAGAACCACTTTTGACTTTAGGTTTTGGAATGTTCTTTTTAGGTTTGGTTATTAAGTTTATTGTATTTTAATGAATAATTTTTTAAATAAAATATATCATGGTTGAAACTTAGGTTCTAGAAATGATTATGTCATTATTACATCATTAATGATGTAATTTAAGATACATCGGATGTATGAAAAATTTCATTTTTACTATTTACCCAAAAATTAAAGAATTTTAAAAATTTACCAAAAACCCCCCTTGGTAAATTTCAAAATTCTGATTTCAAAAACTGATATTAATTTTATCAAAAAAAATTTATAACATATGTAATTTTAATTTTTATTATAAAAATTAGGATTTTTATAAAATTAATTAAAATAATGTTTATTAAAAATTTAGATATATTTTCTTTAATTTTTTGAAATAAGATACTTTTTGGAATTATAATATTTTTATTTAAATAAATTAATCATGATAAATATTATTTATATCACAATTTATCATTTTAATGTAAAATTACTATTCCAAAAGTCATGTTACTTTTCCCAATGGTCTGGTTACTATTCTAATAGTCAGATTACTATTCCAATGGTCACATTTCCTCCTATAAATACCCCTTAATTCTTTCACTCAATATTCAACTCAAATTCTCTAAAGGTTATATATTTCCATTTTCTATAATGTTTCTTGGTTTACTAATATTTTTTATCTTTTCTATAGTATTGGTAGTGGGAGAGATGATTTTAGTCGATTGGGACGATCCATATTTTCCTATTTTAGCTTTTATATTTTATATAATTTTATTAATTCATAATGTTTGGAATTCTAATTGGTTTCATTGATGATTAATGTAATAATATTTATTAATGAAATAAATTATTTTTTTGGTTTCTCTATATTTTTTATGAGTGTAATATTGTATAATACGACACACATTTATTCAAGAAAAAAAATATTAATAATAAACACTCAGTCATTACACACACATAGTTCAAAATATATTTTTATTTTTATTCTATTTTAAGTTATATATATAATATATATGTTTAAATATATACAGATTCATTTAAATTTAATTTCTTTTATGGTAAATTTGTTAATATATCTATATATATATATATGCACACACACTCATAAACACACACACACACACTAATACTCTATTAAACCAATTATATATTAACAAATTGAGTGCGATAAAAAACAAACCTATATTCCAAACGACCTAGACGAAGAAAGAGAGGGAATCCTATAGATCTAACCACTTAGAGTGGCTAAAGTTGTACATAAGTGAAATCCCCTTAGAACTTGTACAACATTTGTTTAATAAACATTGAACAATATTATTGAAATTAAGGACTTGAATCTAGGGTTACATAGATCAAATATATGGTAAGAAGAACATAAAATATCCAAATAGTGCTATATTAATTGAAAATGAGTACAAATAACTACATACCTTCGATTTTAGGAGATTTAATTCGTCTGAGAAATTCTAGGGGGCATAATAGAAGTGTTCCAGTTCAGTGAAATCTTGAAAGGCCCGAGTGATGGAGTTTCAATTTAGGTTCATTTTAAAGTGGATAAATGGGTTTTTTGGTACTTCCAAAAAATCATTAATAAAATATATGTTTATCTTCAGTAAATTAGAAACTACAAATAAAACATATCTTTATGAGTACTAAAATTTAACA
Organism: Viscum album; assembly: GCA_963277665.1. Classification (NCBI taxonomy): domain Eukaryota; kingdom Viridiplantae; phylum Streptophyta; class Magnoliopsida; order Santalales; family Viscaceae; genus Viscum; species Viscum album. Next base: position 1,156,269,089 of record OY728165.1, on the reverse strand, counting down.
CCTATAAATATAGGATTCATGAGCTCTTTCTATTTCAGTATTGATGAAATATAATGAAAAATATTAAAAATGATTATTAAATACTAAATAATAAAAATTATGTATATTAATATATATATAAATATAATAATGAATAAATAATAATTTTATAAATATTTAAATATTAAAACAATAAAATAAAAATGAATAAATATTAATATAAACATATTAGAGACATTAAATTTTAATGAAAAAATATCCATGGAATAATAGTAAAAATGATAAAATTACAAAAAATATCAAATGAAAAAAAAATGAATCAATTACAAAAAAGTAAAAAATAATTTATATTTATGATGAATAAATAATGTTAATTCAGTGATTGTTAAATATGAGTTGAATTTTATAATTTATAATTGAATAAATTTTAAAAAAATCCGAAAGTGAATAAGTATTATTAATTATATATATTATTAAAAAACATTTAATGAATATATATTAAAATTTAAAGGAATACAAATTATTTATATAAATTATAACCATATTAATCCTTTTAAATATTAATGGATAATTAAGTGTAATTAAATGTTAAAAATTAATAAATCGCAAAACATATTAAAAGATAATATTATAAATGAATAATTTTTAAAAATTTCACATAATAATTTATATTACTAATGATGGAATAATGTGAAATGAATTAAATCTTAAAAATGACTTAAATATACTAATTAAAAAATATATAAATTTTAAAAATATTTAAAAATTGAATAAGTATTATTAATTATATAAATTATTAGAAAACTAAAAATGGATAAATATTAAAATGAAAATGAACACATATTAATGGTGTAAATAAAAACCATATTAAAAATGATTAAATTGTAATCAATATATATATATCAATATAAAAAATATTAAATTTAAAAAATATCAAATGAATAAATATAAAAAATTATTAAATTATAAAAAAGAAAAAATTAATATAATTAATGAATTAATATTATTAATTGAATGAAATTTTAAAAGTGAGTTAAATTTAATAATTATAAAATGAATAAACTGAAAAAATATTAAACTAATAATAATTATAATTAACTATAATGATTAATAAAATAAAAATGAATATATGTTACCATTAAAATGAATTCACATTAATTATTAATTTTCACAGTAGTATGAAAAATATTAATGCATAAATATCTATATATAATTATTAAAAATGATAAAATATCAAAAAAATTAGACAATTAAATAATTTTTTAGAACAAGTTTAGGTATTTGTATCTTTCTTAAAAAAATTAATATAGAGATGATAAAGGATGGAGACAAATATAGAATTTTGACCCACAATCAAAAGTAATACACAAATAAGATTCTAGAATTCTATAAACAAATAAGAAATATTTCACTTCTTGGATTTGCCTCTTGTACCCATGTGTTGAGGTTTTCAACATCTTCCACATGGGTATCAACCTCTCCACCATTAACATAGTTTCTGACAATCTTTTTAGTCATCATCTGTTTATGTAGAGGTGATGTATTCTAGGTTGAGTGGAGAACCATTTTTCCACTATTGGTACCTTATGTTCATTTCTGCATTTGACTATATGTTGGCTTCAATTTCAATGTATATGAATCATAGAACATTAATATATTCTAGATATCCAAATGGAGAAGGTTCCATATTTTCATTTAATTAACCAAATTGTTAGTTTTTCCAATAAATAATTTCATCATTTAGGTCCTTAGGAAATCTATCTTGCCCATACCCCCATTGGAATTGTATTGATTGAATGTTTTATCATTAAATTGTTACATTTATCAGATATTACTGTACCAAATATATCACAAGTGGCCCTAATAAAATTAGAGAAATAAGGGGGGAAAGACCATCCCTTATCTGTAGTGTCGACATCACCATCTCTTGGAGGATGACATGAAGGAGCCTCCAATTAAAGATAAGTTTTATGGAGGATCTTCCATGCCTTAAACCCTTCTATGGTGTTTATATTAAGGGATACCTCCTCACACATTCCAATTATAACACCCTGTTGAGAAGAGGTGAATAAGAGGACCTTATTCTTACCATGAGAACTCATCGGGGTATCAATAATAGGTTATTATTTTTAAGTGATTATAAAAATATCATTTGAATTATATTTCCTAGATATAACCATTTGAATATGCACATCATCCAACACCCTTTTTCCCTTATCTAATATAGATTTGTGTGGCTGTACTCATGACTATGCATCACCCTGTACCCCTTCCAGATGAGGACCAACATCACATTTGGAATGAGGTAAAAATTTATTGGTGTAACTACACTTACCATATGATCACTTTTCTAACATCACATGTTAAACAATGATATTTTAAAAGAACATTATTCTAGATAATATGAAAGACTCGCATCACTAATCTTAAACGAACCAAGAAATATTATTATTTAAATATGACTGTTATGACATATCGTTTGAGTTGGAAATTATGAATAGGATAAAAAATATTTATAAATATACCTAAAGTTCTAAATAAATAAAAATTTATTTATTAAGTATTTTTAAATAAACACACAATTTTGATTAAATCCATTTTATTCTATAAAAACAAGTTTTCTTCAAAAATGATTTTTGTTTCTTTTTGTGAGAAAATAATTTTAATTCATTTATTTAACTTATAGAAAATTTATTTAATAAAATAAATATTTATTTTAACTAATAATATAAAAATTATATTTTGATTAAATTTTGGTATTTTTTTGAAAAGATTAATTTTTCAATGAATAGTAAAAATTAATTATTTTCATAAAACTGACATTTTCTTTTCATTAAAAAGCCTCATTATGATTTTATTTGATATAAAATTATCATAAGTATTAATTAATTATATATAATTTAATCAACTTTTTTTTAATTATCATTATACTTTATTTGGGTATAAGTACATTTTTTGGCTTAAAAACACATTTATCTGAATACCATGTTTCATTTAATTTTATGAATTTATATTAAAATTATGTTCTATAACTTATAAAAATTGAATCATGAAAAATGATTTCCATATTTGGAATTAGTAGTTATAAATTTGGTAAATAGTTCAATTTTATTTTCGGAAATTATGAAGACCAACTTTAGCAATTTTTGTTGCCAGGGTAAAGGGTATATGAGTTAATTAAGATTTAAAATAAATTAATAAGGAATAAACAATGACCCTAAAACATGAATTAATTTTATGATATGAGTATATATCATCCATAATCATCTGAAAGTTGAATATATGTCCTTTTTTTGAAATATTTACATGATTCTGACCCTTTATATTATTTTTCATAAAGAAAAGTAAAAAATGTCGTTCTCATTGTTTTATTATCTTTAATTTATTACATAAAAACAAACATAGGTTATGATTCATTATAAATAATAGTTTTTAATATTTTTTTTTCTTCATGGTAATTTTTTTAAATTATAGTGGATAAATAATTGCCTTAAATGCTTATGAATCACTGACACAGTGTTTGTAAAAGAATTAAAGCAAATCAAAAAACTCATTTGAAAAATCTAAATAAATATTATTTTAGTGAGTTGTTGAGTTCCATAATTTTTTAGATAAAAATTAAATATTAAAGAGGTGTGGATTTATTAGATTTTAATTCCTATATTTTCTTTTACTTTTAAAATCCAAATTGAACAAATAATTCCAAAATTGTCATTAATGTAATTTTATAATAAATAATATTTTATAAAGTTATTTAAAATTCAGGAAATTATTATCTCTATCAATGTGAATGGTATATTGTTTATTAAATCATATACTTCCCATTTATGGGTTGTTTTACATTTTATAGCAACTATATTAACCCATTAAGAGTAAACAACATTAACATAACCATAATTTTCATATAGGTTAGTATAGGAAAAAAATAAATAAGGTAAAAAATGTGACAAAAAATTGTCGAAATTTTATTTTATGAGGTTATTTATACTCATAATAATATTTTATTTTACTTTGATAATAAAATTAATTTAGATTAATTTAATATTTTAGGAAATTCCAAGAGAGACCCTTCTTGCTCTTATAAAAGGAAAACCCTTATTCTCATTACCTAACACTTTGAAAACCATTTGGTTCAGAAAATATCTTCCAAAATACCTTCTTTAAATCCATTATCACATTTTATAGGCCTTGTTTTTATTATAAAACTAATAAAGGAAGGTATTTGGTGTAAACCTTCATAGGGTTTAAGAAGAAGATGTGTAATTATTAACCAACTATTTTTTATTCTTCCAATTATTTAAAATATTATTTGTAATTTCCTAGAAATTAAATGTAATTTTTTATTATATGGAATAATTTCAAGACCAGGTGATGAGACAACATGCGATTCTGAGGCCCGAAGTGCCCAAAATGATCCGTCAAAAAATGTTATGTATTAGATAGAAAATGTGAGAATTTTACCAAAAAAATGAATAAATCTTAAATGGGTACCAAGATTAGAAATCTGAGGGAAACATTGCATTAAAGATGACAGGTTTACCCTAGGTTTGAATTGAGTTTAGTCGGTTCATGCCTCCAATTGGAAAACCCAAAAATAGCCTTATTGTAAATAAAAAAGTAAAATGAAATGAATTTATTTTTCAAAGGCTTATAACTCACTAACTGTGACTCAGATTCACAATTTGAGACCATCGTTGAGCTCATGAATTTTGTCTATCCTTAGGTAGATCCTAAAATTGGTTGTTGTGAGCCAATAGTGGAAGTTAGTTTTTGGTCGTAAATAAGATAATTAGGTAACAACTATTTTATAGTCAAATCCTAATAACTTCTAAATAGAAACTCATATTTGAAATCCAAGAGTATCATTGTTCTCATGGGAGTGTTTTTCCCTTAAGAGAAGCTTAACCTCATCCGAAGTGGTTCGAGGGTAAAAGATATTATTTGAAACATTTTTTAAGCGAATTAAAATGGCATACATGCGTGGTTTTCACAACTTCTAAATGGGATACCAGAAAAAAAATGAAGGGGAACCATTGTGTTCAGAACAGAAACATTACCTAAGAATATAACTAACCTCAATCGGAGTGGGTCGATGGGAAAAGTTAATTTTTGGACCTTTAAGAAGTCAAATAATATAAATTAAAAATTTATTTTAATAGTTTTTTCCACTGTGGAGTAGAGGAACGTCAGCACTATGGTGAAGCAACGAGGTGACGATGAAACTAATTAAATTAATCCCATTAACAAGACTCTTTAACTGAACCATAATAGAGAATCTGTTTCGTAAATTAAATTGTGTAACAACATGATGATGTAGCATAACAGAAAAACTATGGCACGTTTCTATTTTAATAGATTAACGAGGATCAAAAAAATGATCAAAAGTGTGGAACTCCTATGATGAATCTACTGTATGGAATCCTCTGTAATGAACCCCATTTAATCACTAGTGATATTGACACACCCTGAAGAATGGGATCTGTGAGTGATGAAAGCCGACGACTTCAAAATCTTGAATCTATGCGGATGGAATCATAATCTTCAGGTTTTGCATCGATATTATTTATTTTTTGATGGAATCATAATCTTAAACCCCCTTTTTTAAATTCTATGGCGGAGGGTCCGGGCCTACAAAAAAAGTCTTGAACCCCTTTTCCTTGTGTATTCTTCGTGGTTAAACCTCCATATTGACAACAATGTGGTTTTGCGGCCTTAGTAGAGAAGGCAACACCCCTTATAGGCCAGAGGAACTGACCAAAAGTGCAGACCAAGTGGTCCACTAAAGACACCTCAAGTGGTGGCCCATGGTATTGGATATGGGAAAGTGGAGGCATGCCACAATGGTGCGCTGAAGGAAGTGCCACTCTCGGAATGGGCTGCGGTGGTGTGGTAGGAGCCGCAGGTAGCGGGTCAACAACTGGCGATCAGGGACGCAGTCCTCCGACGATGTCCTTGAATTAGCATGCGTTGTACAGTCCTTGGTTTTTCGCCGGTTTGTAGTATATTGATCACGTGCGGGACCAATAGGCATGACCAACTTTTATATCTGCGGGGTTCCAACCCGGATGCCAGTTTGAATCTGGGATATATGGGACCATCGAGCTAGCATAGGCCAGATCGGGGTATGTAAACCGGGTCAATACATGGCCTGGGATGGAAATAGAGTAGACCCACTATTGTGGACAAGGCTAGAAGGATAAAACCGAGCCGTTGGGAGGCCCCGAGTGGTAAAGAACCGGCCCGCTGGTTGCGGGTCGGGCCAGATGGAACCGAGTCGCTGGGCGACCTGGTGGGATGGACCCCCGACCAAACTAGGCCGGGTCCAACAAGTCCCAATGGGTCTAACCCATTGGCCAGGTTATCCTAGACCTGATTTGGGTGGTTCATAATGGTCAAACTGAGAAGGGGAATGTGGGGCCCCTAGGCCGGCTTGGTTGGGTCAGTTCGATCGTGTAAGACCGGGTTGAGACCTGACCGACCACTGATTACTAAAACACCAATATCATTCAGACCAAGCATTTTATTAATGAACTGTTTACATAATTGGAACCCTTTATATAAGGTAGTTCTTTTAGAATACTCTAAGGATGTTTTCATGAAAGTTGAAATGTGACGAATATCTTGAGGAGCAGTTTCTCTCAGGAATCAAGCACACTATGTGCGGGAATCCTACGACAGGCAGAGTCTCGAAGACTTCTGACAAGAGAACCTTTGTTTATCAGCTACAAGTAACCCTATGTGGATCATCTAATATGGACCAATGGGAAACGACTATGTGTGACCCAGTAGGACCACGATGGAGATTGACTCTGTGTAACCCAACAGACTCACAATACTAATCAAGGATGAGTACCTTAGTACAATGGCCATGGTGGGAAGAAACTGTCTGTGACCTGACATGACCACGATAGGGAGTGGCTCTCTATGACCTATCATAACCATGGTACTTATCTAGTATGAGTACCCCACCAGTCCAAGGTGTTTAGTGTTGTGACTGATGATCTTGCTTTATATACTATAGATTATACCTGCGTGAGATGACAATACCTCATGTATACTCCATTGTGGTATTTTATTTGTGGCTTGGGGTCCCTACTCAGTATTGTGTTTCTCACCCCTACACAGGATTCACTCACACATGTCGTGTCTCGTGCAGGTGATCGTTGCTTTGAGGAATACCTTGGTAGTTTGGGACCAGGTGGTGCTCAATGAGACGAGACAGACAGACAGTTCGATGAGGACCTTGGTGGTTCGAAACCAGGTAGTTCTTAGTGACACTGGATAGAGGAGCATACTTTCATGGATATAAGTAGATTCCCTTCCCAAACTCTTTAGGTGGGGTCTTGAGCAGATGGACTGTGGAAGTTGTACTTTCCTGTTTTCAGTTTGCCTTTTGTGGGTCTTGTATTCTAGCACCTTTTTAATTTCAGTTTGTACTATAATCTCTGTATTTGTCTCAGTGATAGTTTTAGTTTACTTCATATTTACTGTCCTTAATTTCATCTTTGTTCATTTGTACAATTTTAAATAAAAATGAATTCCCTTTAGGGATATGACAATTCGATGCTAGTCGCCATCCCCTGGATAATGGAAGACATGCCTGTGGTAGTAACGACATGATCCCTGGGGGATGGATCATTACAAAGTGGAATCAGAGAGAGGTTTCAATCCTCCAAACTAAAGGTTATGGGCCCAACACATTTCCACTACACTCTTAGAGGTGAGGGTATAGTAGAAATAATTACAAAGGAATGGGGATCATAAGGCCTAGCGTTTAACCATAGGGTAGCCAAAGTGGTGATTTCTAAGAAAGAAAAGGGAAGCCTGAGGTTATGAGTGGACTATCAACACATGAACCGGGTGATTGTGAAGAACATGTATCCTCTACTAAGGATGGATGACCAATTCGACCAGTTAAAGGGTGAAAAATGGTTCTTGAAGATAGAAATTAGAACAGGCTATCACCAAATTTGAGTACGATATCTGGAAATCACCATCTTTGAGTTGGAAGCAGTAGTATTCGCACTGAAGATGTGGAAACACTACTTGTTAGGTGAACGATTCATCATCTACTCTAACAACAAGAGTCCCAAGTATATATTTTCTCAAAAGGGATTTGAATATGAGATGAAAACATTTTATTGATTTCCTCCATGACTATGAATTCTATATAGTCTATACTCCTGGTAAGTGTAATTTAGTGAAAGATTATCTCAATAGGTGATCAAGTTCACAACTACTGAATGAGGACTCAGATTAGTTCGAGTCACCTTAGATATCCTTTGTGGATAGAGATGAGGAATATTATCCTTATTTGAAGGTGGTTTTCCCTCCACCCTTACAACAAGCCTGGGAAGCACAACTCAGAGATGCCATATGTGAGACCACACATGCCCAGATGTCCATAGGGATCACCCTTGATGGATTTTCAGTAGGTGGGAAACACACCATCTATTTCATAGGAATAACCACTGTACTGGTGTCATTATGAGAGTAAGTGTTGAAGGAGTTCCATATATACAATTTTTTGGTACATCTAGGTGTGGAGAAGATGTACTAGGACCTACTGACACCAGTACTAGTGGTCGAGGAAGATGAAAGTAGTGGCAGAGTTTGTCTTGAGATGCCTCATTTGTTTGCAAATGAAGGCTAAGAACTAGGTTCTCGTAGGTTTGAAAGTGTACCTTTTGAGGTACCGGAGTGGAAGTTGGATGGGATATCGATAAAATTCATGGTAGGATAACCACATATGTCTAGGGGGAACGAAACCATCTGAGTGATCATAGAAGGACTCACTAAGTCATATCACTCCCTACCCGTTCAAGAACATATTTTATTAGAGATATTGGGGTGCCTCTATGTGCAGAAGATAGTTTGACATCCTGGAGTCCCATTTACGATAGTCTTATATTGTGATGCATACTTTAATTCTGACTACGGAAGGGATTACTGGAAGCATTTTGGAATCAAATTCCCTTGAGCATTGCCTTTCACCCATCGACGGATAGTTATACAGAGTGGACCACACAAACATTATAAGATATGCTTTGTGCTTGTGCTCTTGATTTTGGTCACAGTTGGGGATACCAACTGCCATTTTTGGAGATTGTAGAAAAAATCAGATACCACTCCACCATTGGTATGGAATTGTTCGATGATCTATAAGGATGACCATGAAGGTAACCATCAAACTAGACAATCCAAGGGGTGTCAGTAGTCATGGGTCCAGAGATGGTACAAGAAACCATTGATAAATTCAAAGACATCCAATAGTTGATGGAGACTGCATAGAGCTGGAAGAAGTCCTAAAATGATAGGCAATAAAGACCCATGGCATTTGAGGAGGGGGACCATATATTCCTATGAGTCTCTCCTTGATGTGGGATACAATGATTCGGCCATTGCGGAAAGTTATTTCTAAGGTTCATATGCCCTTTCTAGATTTTGAGTAAATTTGGGGAGGTGGCATACTGCATAGATCTTCCCCCATAGATGCACCGAGTGCACGATTTTTTTAACATGTTGCAGCTGGGGAGGTAAGTGTATGATCCAACACATGTCCTCAACTGAAGTGAGATAGACATTGACGAAGATATGAAATTTGTAGAGTTCCTGATAGAGATAAGGATATAATAGAGCAGGTCCTTCATGGATTTTTAATTCCTCTGGTGTGAATTTGGTGGTAGCACAAGAATCTCCATGAGAGCACATGAGAGCGGGAGGCTAATATTCTTGATCAGTACCACCATTTTTTTGTTTAGACGTGTTTTGGATTAACAAGAAGTGAATCCCTAAATGTAGAGGTATTGTAATTTCCCAGATATTGCAATGATTTTTTTCTTCAATTTTATGGAATTATTTTGATACCAGGCCCTAAGATGGCGTGTGATTCTATGTACCAAAGTTCCTAAAATGATCCATAGAAAAAATGATAATTTTTAAATAGTGCATGTGAGTGGTTTTCCTAAAAACTTGTAATAACTCTTAAATAGGTTCCCAAATCAGAAATATGAGGGCACTGTTGCATTCAGGATGGTGGGTTTACACTAGAATAGACTTAAGTTTAGTCTGCATAGGCCTCCAGTGAGAAAAAATGAAAATGACATGACTATAAATAAAATAATTAAATAAAATTATTTTATTTTTCAAATGACTATAACTGACAAATGGTGGCTCGAATTTAAAATCTAAGACCACTATTGAGCTTGTAAGGGCATGCTTTCATTAGGTAGAGCCTAAAGCTGGATGACAAGAGCCAACCGTGGAAGTTAGTTTTTGGATGTAAATTTGATAATTATGTAACAATTATTTTATTGTAAAATACATATAAATCATAAATAGTAACTCATATTGGAAATTAGAGAGTACCATTGAGCTTTTGAGAGCATGTTTCCCTTAGGAAGATCTTATCCTTGACCAGCGCGGGTCAAGGTTGAAAGATAGTTGTTGGAAATTTTTTAAGAGAATTAAATTGGCACACGTTCGTGGTTTTGGAAAAATCTAAATGATATTATGGATTGAAAATCTGGGGGCTCTATTGCATCAAAAATGATGATATTATCTAAGAATGGACCTAACCTCGATCAGTGCAGGTCGAGGGAAAAAGATAATTTTTGCACCATTCGGAAGTGAAAATAAAATAAATTAAACAGTTATTTTATTATTTTTCCTCACCATTGAGTGGTGGAACGTCACCACTGTGGTTCAGCGACTAGGTTATTACGAAACTCATTAAATGAATTCTATTAATGAGGCTTTTTATCTAATGTCTAACAGAGATAATGTTTCATATATAAAATAGAATAACAAAACGATGTCATAGTGTAACAGAAACACTGCAGACTGTTTCTATTTTAATGGATTTATGGGGGTTGGAGAAATGGGATAAAAAATGTGGAACTCCTATAATGAATAAATGACAATAAATAGTCTCAAAAGAATGTCGGTGAATTTCTAGGGACATCGACGCACCCTAAAGAACGGTACCATTGAATGACGAACACTAAAACCTATGATCTCTTGAATCTCCATGGTCTAATCGCCACTCACAATGAGTTTCCATCTGACACAAATCTATCCTTGGTAGGGATTATTTTTTTGTTTTATTTTCCAAATTATTCATTCAAAAATAAATAATGTGGATCAACCCTCAAATAGGTTGACCCATGGATCACTTGTTCTGGAGGAATGGTGCTTTTTCGTGGGGGTATTGCACTAATATTATTTATTTTCTGATGGAATGTTAATATTAAACACCATTTTTTTAAATTCTAATGTGGAGGGAATTAGACAAAACAAACATGGACCGAGCCCCTCCTCCTTGTGCGTTCTTAATTGTTAAACCTCCAAGTTGACAGAGAAGTAGTTTTGAGGCATTAACAGAGATGGTGACACCCAATAGAGGCTGGAGGCATAGACGACATGATGAATAGATCACAAGAGTGGACCCGATGGGCCACTAAAGACATCGACGGTGGCGGTCCATGAAGGTGTTCCAAAGGACTATCTAAGGATTTCTCGAGCAGGTGGATGGTTGTTGGGGATGCAACCCACACCATGTGGGTGGTGGTTTTTTGCTGGCATGCTTTATAGTGACCGCATGTTGGACCAATATGTGTGGATGACATAGCAAGCCGTAGGGCATTGAACCAGACTCCACTTGTAGTTTGGCGTATAGGGGACCAGCCCACCGGGTAGGCCAGACTGGGTGGCGCAAATCAGGCCACTACATGGCCTCAGTTGCATCTAAATTTGGCTTGCTATTGCAGGTTGTGATAGTAGGATAAAAATAGGATGTTGAGTGGCCCAGGGATGGAACGAATCAGCCCTCTAATTACGAGAAAGTCCATATGGAACTGGATCGCTTGACGACCCAGCGGGTTGGACCCCCTGCTGAACAAGGTCGGGGCTAGTAAGGACCAATGGGCCTCGCCCAGCAGTTAGGCTGGACCTGGATGGCACAGAACAGAACTGGGTTGGGTCATATCTATCGAACTAGGCCAGGGCATGTGGGGCCCTCGATCCAGGTTGGTCTGGTTGGTCCGACCAGATCAGATCGGTCCCAGACACAACCGACCCTCGATTACTAAAACACCAATATCTTTCTAACCATGTGTCTAATTGATGAGACATTTGAGAAGTTCAAAGCCTTGATATGAGGTGGTTTTTTTTTTGAAATAATCTAAGGAGGGTTTAATGTAAATTTAAATGAGACAAATGGCTCAAGGAGTGGTTTCTCCTAAAATCAAGCGCACTATGTGCGGGAATCCTAAGGATGATTGAGACCCAAAGGCTGCTGACAAAAGACCCGATGTGGATCCTCTACAAGAGACCATATATGGATTAGAAACGATGGCTCAATGGGTGGCAGATCGATATGAATTGGCAGGCCCATAGTGGGGAGCAACTCTCTGTGACCTAGAAGACCAACGGTACTCATCAGGGATGAGTACCTCAGTACATGGCCAAGGTGGGAAGCAGCTCTGTGTGACCCTGTATGCCCACGGTGGGGAGCGACTATGTGTGACCCAGTATACCCACAGAACTCATTAGGGATGAGTACCCCAAATGTCCAATGTGTGTTGTGTTGCGACTGATGGTATTTCTTTCTATACTCTAGATTATACCTATGTGAGCTGACAATACCTCATGTATACATTCCTTTGTGGTTTTCCATTGTGGGTTTGAGTTCCTACTAAGAATTATGTTACTCACCCCTTCATAGGCTTCACCCACATGTGTCATGTCTCATGAAGGTGATCAACACTTCGACGAAGACCTTGGTAGTCCAGGACCAAGTGGTACTTAGTGAGACAGAACAAACAAACGCTTCTAAGGGGACCTTGGTGGTCCGGGACCAGGTAGAGATCAGTTATATGGGATGGATGGTCATACTTCTATGGATACAAAGAGCAACCCTTTACTTACCCTTTTTGTGGGGTATTTAGTAGACGGACCGTGGAAGTCTTACTTTCTTTTTTTTAGTTTTTCTTTTGAAGGGACTATATTCTGGCCCTTTTACACTTTCAGTCTATACTATACTCTCTGTAGTTGACTCAGTGAAAGTTGGGGTTTACTTCACGGTTAATTTTTGTAGTTTTAGCTATGTGAATGTCTATAGGTATAACGGAAAATTCCTTCCCTTTTTGAGACATACCTATTCTGTGCTAGTCGCTAGCCCTAGCCTATGGAAGGCTGGTTTGGTGAAGTCACTGAAAGGGCCATAGGGGAAGGGTTGTGACATTATTTAACTATTATGAAATAATGAAACAAATATATTGAACAAAATGAGATATTTTTATGATAAATAAACTACATATATTAATCTCTTGTTCTCTTAATTGGGAAATAAAAACCATTGTTTGTGTGTATGGTGGACTACCGCCTCACAAAATGATGTAATTATTTTTTCAACACTATATTTTACAAATGGTTATAATGATGGATTAAATGTATATATATTATATTCATGAAATTCTTATCATTATTAAAATATATTATATAATACTATTTCTTATCTTTTAATCCATTGAATAATCATAACATCATTCATATGTACGTGTGGACTACCACCTCTGCAAGGCGATGTAAATAATTTTTCATGACCACATCACATAGATGATATATATAAGTGTATTAAAATAAATAAAATATTATTTAATATATAATTATAATTATATAATGAAAAAAATAATTTGATTATTTCCATAATGATCATTGAAAAATAGATAAGTTACTCATATATACGTATGACTTAACATCTTTATGATTGTAATATAGTTCATTCTTCATAATCAAATTTCAGGATTGATATTAAAAATTATAATTGAGGTTTTTAAAATTTTATATGTTTCAATATTATTATTCTTGATATTATGGAACAACAAACCCTTTGACCATGATCAACATGCTGATGTCATTTTAAAATTTGGAACCGGACATTCATAAAACAACCGATGTGGACTTAACAAATTAAGTAATTAAATATTTCATTGTAATAAATAAAAATGGTTTAATAATAAATTAATTAACTTATAAAATGTTATTAAAAATGTAAATAATATTTATGTGTTTATTATACAAGTGTTAACTGACATTTATGGAGACTCGAGACTCAAGGTAAGTGATTTCATCTCAATTTCCTTTCACTAAGGAATATTTTATTACTATGAACCCAATTTCTATTATATGGTGTATATAATACCCATTTTACATTTTCTTATCCTTAATCTGACATAATTTATTATATTATAATTTTCAATTTTAATTAATTTATCACAATGAATTTGACTAGAAACTTACCAAGTGGTAAAGGGGTTTAATAACTCAATTTCTTTCTTATTAAATTATAACTATTCTTCATTGACACTATTATGACATAATTATTTGTATATTTATCTATTAATTGTTTTATAATATGTTTCTAATTTTTTTATTTATATTTTTTCACATAATATCTCCATTGATTAATTCTCAATTTAATGATATTATATTCTTAAGGGAAATTCATCATAAATTATCTCTCTTTGGGACATTTGTTTATGATATGCACATATATTCTTTTATGAGGTATATTTAATACCAATTTTACATGTTATATCTGGATTATTATTATGTTCATTATTTTTAATGTTTCATTAGAAGTTATTAATTCATGGGGCTTACGATTGAAGAGTTACAAACATGGAAATGTATTTATATTATAATCTACATTATTTTGGGATTTTTTACATTCAAGGATCCATTGTGGGAAATAATATACTCTTATATTATTGAAACAAAAATATTTTATTATAATCTAATGATAAATGTTGTTTACTTGTTTAGCTTACATTTCCTTACATATTAATTAAAGTAATATCAATATATTAATTTGTAGGTGATACTGATCTTGTATTTTCTTTTAGATCATGAATCTTTCTCTAACATTTCCATATTTTATAAAATATTTAAAAAAATTCCTTTTAAAAAAATAAAATATTTTCTAAATCTATTCCATATGGTCTTTGACTTCTTTTAAAAGGGTTTAAAAATAAAAAATCTCAACATTTTTAAAATGGGTCACTTTAGACTCCTTTTAAAAAAGGATTGAGAAGAATTCTTATTTTTAATTTCTACAATATGAACAGATTTTCCCGCCATCATGAAAAATACATTATTTGAAGATTCTTTTATAATTTTATAAGATTATTTTCCTTGAAAATGTCTTTTACACTATTTTATTAATTTTTAGAATTTATTTTCATAGAGAAAAGTGCGTTTTATTAAATTATTAATGTAATTTTAATAGAATTTTCATTCATCAAGGTCAACAATCTATTATGTTACTCATTATCAACTGGGGATAATGTGTCATAATAAAATATTCATTATTTTTTTGGAATGAAATATTATTTTTTCAATGATATTTTTGTGAAACCCATTTCTTTTCCAAGGGTTAATTGTTTTATGAAAGGAATAGTGGTTATTACTATGAGTTTTATGATAAAATCCAAGATCTATACCCTTGATTTAGGTTATGAATCATTGAATTTTTTTATGATTAATGGTGATCCCAATACAAATTATATAATAGGTTGATCCCCATTATAGGTCTTGATTTGACGGGTTGAGCCCTATTATAGCTCATCATATGGTGGGTGATCCCCATTATACCTCTAAAATATATTGTGTAATTATATTGGAAGTTGACCAATTGATAATTATAATTTGTAAGGTATCTATAAGGGTTTTATGAAGATAATGTTCCATGATATGGACATGTTTTCTTTATACTTGATATGGGTTTTTAATGATTCATTTGTTCTAGATTGACATCACATGGCTCATGATTATTGATTCCAATGACTCTTTCCTTTATTAAAACATTATTCCATGTTTTATTAATAATAATATAGGTATTTATGGGAATTTATTCTCATTTTTTATTCCAAATCACTTTCATTATGTTATCATACCCTTATGATAATCTTATTCTCACTGATGACATTCAATAGTTAATGATTATGTTTACACTTACTGAATATTAGATCTAACCCTCCTTAAGTTTACTTTTCCATAGTTTATTAAGAATAATGATAAATGATATGAGTCTAGAAACATTTTATATTTGAAGAAACTTGTGGTAGATATTGAAGACTTAATATGGAATATGAAACGTAGGGTATACTAGAAGAAATACTCTCTTGAAGTAAAGTCTGTTCTTTATATAATTGTTTTTACTACTTATATAAAATAGTAATCCTTAAAGTTCCTTGGGTATGTAAGTGAAAAAATATCTCCTTTTTTATGCTGTAAGGTTTTGATGGAAAAAATTGGGTTATATTTATCAGTATCAAAGCCATAAATGTAATGTTTTTTAATACCAGACATGGGAGTGTGGGTTTGGGTTGTATATATTTGGTATTTGAGTATGGTTTAGAAAAATATGGAGATTAGAATGATTTCATGAGCAGTTATTTTAAGAGTTATAGATACCATAATGGGTTTGTGAGTTTAATTTTTATCATATGTTCAATTTCTGGGACACCACTTTTGAGACTTTAAGTGAATGATTTTTAAGGTGACTAATAATATTTTTAGAGACATTTTATAGGGTTGAGGTAAGTATTAACCATAGGGTTAATGTGATATATTATTTTTTGAAAATGATATTACACTTTTTGGGATGTAATATGAACTTTATGAGGTAACCAATGATGTTAAAACTTTAATTAATGTTTTTTGGAATATAGGGTTATTTATTTATAGAAATAATTAACATATCTTATAGATTATGTTTATAAGGAATATAATTTTTTTGTAAAATGATTGTAGTCATTTAAAGACAAATTTTAAAATAATATAGGAAGAATATGTGATAAAATAATTCTAATCATTGGGTTCTAATATTAGTCAGGGATGAATTGAAGAATTTTAATGATAGTTATTTATAGAGTGATTTAGTTTGAAATTTTGATGCCATTGTTTAATTTTTAAGATTTATAAATTATTTATTGATATAAAGGTTTATAAATTTTGGTGATTATCTTATCTTGTTATAACTGTTATGGGTTTTTTATTAATTTCTAAAGACAAGATAAATAACTTGTTATCCTTTTTTGGATTATGTGATCCGTTAGAAGTTGATTCTAGTTATTTTGGAATGAAAAATTCATATTTAATACTCATTGTTGGGAGAAAAAGATGATATTGTTGTGTAAATTGGTTAATGGATGAAATTATAATTGGAAAGTAAGTATGTTTCATTATTATTTTATTCTATATGGTAAAAGTGTTCCTTAGATATATGTAAAAGGATCTTGAAAAAAAATGTTTTCTTTTTACCTTAATTTTATATCAATCAATGGTCCTTTATCCTATCATAAATTTAGGATAACGTGGTTGTTAACTTTCTCCAACGATGTTCTCTATTACTATATATTATTCCTTGAGAATTAGTTTTCTATTCCTTTTCCATAATTTAACTTGCCACTAATTTTATACTATTTTTAAACGTAGTTATGTTTTATTCTTTATGACCATTGTTTTTCCCTTCCCCTCTTTCATGGGGATGTTTTATGAATCCATTTTACGATGTGTTATTTCAACAAAGGTATTTCCATATTACATTACATTGATTATCATGATAATGTTAAAATTTAAAGGATAAATTTTTTTAAAGGGGGTATAACATGACACCCCATGATATTAAAATAAGAAATTATACTCAATAATGTTTATGACACACAATAATGAGTTTAAATGAAACATGGAATATTATTATTAAAATATGGCCATTATAACATAATCGTCAAATTAAAAGATATGAATATGAATAAAAAAATTATTTTTTATATGTAAATGTCCAAATAAATATAAATTTATTGATTAATTTTTTTTAAATAATCAACCAACTTTTATTAATGTAATTTTATTATTCAGAAACATGGTTTCTTAAAAAAGTTTTTTATTTTTTTGTATGAAAATAATTATCAATTATTTTCAGGAATTTTTAGGAATTTATATTTTATATAAAGGATATAATTTTTAGAATCATAATATTGAAAAGATCATTGGGTGAACTTTTTGTAGGTTTTTGAAAAGATTAATTTTTTAGGTAATAGAGAAAAATATATATTTCTGTAAAACTATCATTTTATTTTTATTAAAAAGAATAACATTGATTTTCATTAATCTAAAATTTGGCTTAAAAGTGCATTTTTATAAAAACAGTTTTCATTTCATTTTACACATTTATATGAGAATAAATTTATGCCACTTCTTGAAATTAAATATTAAAAAATTTATTATGTATTTTATTTTATTGTGTCCAAATTTGGTAAATAGGTCCATTTTATCTTGGGACATTATGAATCACAACTGTAGTAATTTTTGTTTCTATAGTAAAGGGTAAATTAGTTAATTATGGTTAAAAATAAAATGATATGGACAAAAGAATAACCCCAAAACTTAACATAATATTATTTTATGATTATATATCATCCATAATTCTCAAAAAGTCTAATATATGTTCTTTTTTTTCATTTGGCCATGATTTTATCAAATTTTATTATTTTTTATATTGGAAAGTAAAAAATGTAAATCTGTTTAGTTTATCAAATTTAAATTTTTGATATAGATATAAATAAAGGATATAATCAATTTTAAATATTCATTTTAAATATAAATTATTATTTTCATCATATGAATTTATTTTTAAATTTTAGTGAATAAATAATTTCTAAAATTCTTATGTAACAATGAAAAAATGAATGTTCTCACAATAAAAATATCAATAAAATGATTTTGGAAACTCTAAAAATTATATTATTTGAGTGATTTTTTGCATTACTTTTTTTTAGATAAAAATGAGCTATTATAGAGGATTTTATGAATTTTATTTTAATTCCATTATGGTCATGTAATTTTAAAATTCAAATTAAATTAATGGTTCACTAGTTGATATTAATGTTATTTTATAATAAATAATAATATATTAAATTAATAAAAACTAATAAAATAACTATATTATTATAGGTTAATGTTATATGGTTTATTACATCAACCATGATCCATTTATTGTCCTTTTTTATTTTATATTAACTAAATTAACCCCTTCAGTGTAATAACATTAATATCAATGTAATTGTCAAAAGGATTAATAAATAGTTAAGACAAAATGATAACGGTAAAACTGTGATCAAGACATATCCAAATTTTATTTTAAGATATTAGTTTTACTCATAATAATATTATATTAGTATATTATCAATTTTATGTTATTTTTACGTTATTAATAATTTACATTAATTTATTATTTTATGAAATTCCAAGAGTGCCCCTCCTCTCTCTTATAATAGGACACCTCGTATTATCATTTCATCACATGTAAAAAACCATTTTTCATAGAAAATTCCTAAAAATATCCCATCCTTACATCCCTAATCACATTATATATTTCATTGTTTGATAAAAAACCAACCTAGTAAGGACTTCGGTGTAAACCCTAAGAGGTTGTCTGAAGAAGCGGTATAGTTCATAACCAAGTGTTTTTTATTTATTATTTAACATAATTAAAAAACTATTAAAACATTATAAATTAAAAAATAAAACATATTCCATATACTTATATTTTTTTATTTCAGTTACACAACCTATATCCATATCCTCCTGCATCAAATTAGAAACAAAACCATCATTTGTGTTTATGACAGAATACCGCCTCACAAACCGATGTAATTTGTTTTCTATCACTATATCTCACATATGGTTATAATGATGAATTTAGTGTATATATGTTATATTAGTGACCTATTTATCATTACTGAAATATATTATATCATATTATTTTTTACCATTAAATCCATTAAAAAATGATAATGTCGTTCATGCCTACGTGTGGACCACGACTTCCACAAGGCGATGTGATTCATTTTTCATCACCACATCACATGGATGATATATATAAGTGTATTAAAAAAATAAAATGGTATTTATGATAAAATTATAAATTTTTAATGATTATATAATACTTAGAATATTTAAAAAAATGATCACTAAAAAAGGAATTGTTACCCATGCGTACGTATGAACTACCATCGTTATGACTGTAACATGGTTCATTTTTATTAACCATATTTCATGATTAGTTTTAAAAAATATAATTAGTTCATAAAAATAATAATTATTAAATAATAATTATGACATAAATATTATTGTATATATAATGTTAATATTATTCCATTTATGATGGTCAACATGCCAAAGTAATTTTGAAATTATGAACTGAAATTCCTCAAAACACATGATTTGGAATTAATTGATTAAATTATTAAATATGTCGCAATGATAATTGAAGCATATGGTCTAATGAAAATTTAATATACCAAAAAAATATTTTTAAATAATTAAATAATATATATATGTTTATGATACATTAGTTAAATGACATACATGGAAAGTTAGGTCTAGAGGTATGGGATTTCAACTCAATTTGTTTTTATTGAGGCATATTTTGTTATCTTGAACTTAATTTCAATTATATGGTTTATATAACAACCCATTTATATTTTATATCATGAATCCAACATAATTAATTATATTTTATGTTGAAATTTTAATTAATTTATCCAATGGTATTTGGATTGAAATTCACCAAGTGGTAAAGGGTTTCATTTGAAAATTTTCTTTCGTTGGGTTATAACTCTTCCACATTGAAATTTTTATTTCTTGATTATGTGTTACTAAAGCTGTCAAAAATTTTATTTTTTTTTATTTAAATTTTTTTTCGATTTATATTTTTTATAAATAATCCCAGTGAAATAAAAAACCAGGAGCCACTATAATGGTTCCCCGACCCGGCTGGTCACATGACCCCTAGTGTGCCTCCCTGTATTCCATAGATTGTTGATTAACAATGAGGGTCCAATGATACTACAGTAGAGAGACTATACCCGCATGACCAAAGTATAACAATGATACACGATATAATCAATAGTGAAAATAATATAAATAACTGGGTAGTGTAAGATAATAATAACTGATAAATTAACTGTGCAAAATAATACAACTATCCATGACCAAATGGTGATACAATGTACAAACAATTAGACAAAAAGTAAGAATAAAATTCAATATACATGGAAAAGAAAAAGAATGCAAAATTTCTATCTCCATTCACATATTGAGCTCAAAATATAACTAGTGATCCTAATCTCTAATGTACAAGGGCATCAACACAAACATAATCTAAGAATTCAGAAACTATAACCAGAAGATCTATTTATCTACCAATTGGAATCCCGAACATGTTGTGAGATAAAATTAGTATTACACCACCAATGGTATATAAGGAAATACAATATGTAATGTAAATATTAACAATAGAAGTTTGCAAGCATAATAGATAAATTGTAAATAAACAAATATGATCAAGTGGGCTTTAGTTCCTCAAGGGACAACTAACTTACAATTCCTACCTCATCCTAAGTCAGAATACCTATTAATACAAGTAATTATGTAATAAGGTTATACATATATATATATATATATGTATTTAGGCATATATATATATTCAATATAGACATAATAACATATATAGGCATATATATATATATATGTAATACTTTCTAGGAAATGTGGAGTAACATGGGATTCTATGCATAGTACTAATCATGCATGACCTAAGGAGAACCCTAAATATCCCTATATAAAGGTGATCATAAAAATGTTCACAAGTTTCATGAAAATAAAGGTTTAGAAGAAAATGTTGAACTAATAAGTACCCAAGAATAATATAAAGTCATATGACTTGAATTTCCATATGTAGCATTCCATACAAGGAATCCAATTATCACCCAAGGCATATCATAATTTTCTTTAACCTATGATCCAATCCAAGGTATTAAATATCAAGAATATAGGTATTGATCAAGGTGTATATCACATTATGCAGCCTATGAGTCTGTCATTAAACATTTCATTTCATGAACCCAGTATCACTCAAGGCATGTCATAATTCATTTAACCACTGAGCCCATCAAAGGAATTCCACATAAAGAACCATAGTGTTCTCTCACTATATATGTAATCTTAATTAACCTATGATACCATCCATGTAATTTATAAAAAGGAACTAAATTATATCTCATGGTTTATATCAAATCATATAAACTATGAGTTCATGATGAGAATTCCGTATTAGGAGCCCAATATCTGTCAAGGAATAATATAATTTATCCAACCAATGATCCCATCAAAGTTGTTTCATATAAGGAACTGAGGTATATATCCATGGTATAATAAAATTTATCTAACCATTTAAGTTTATATAATAATGTAGTAAATGTTAGCATTTGTTACATGCCATTTATAAAAGACAACACAAACCCATATTGAACGATGTTTGGTCATAAGAAGTAGGAGTGATCCTCAATGGAGTTCAATAAGCCATGTGATTATCCATGAAAACATATAATTTCATGTCACATCATTTAATATTTTATTTTAAAAAAATAAAATGGTTAATGTGATTATATAACCCCTTTCACAATTTAATTCATCTACAAACTACTTTGGTCATTCCATTCATCAAATCTAGGTCCAAAATACTAATTTAAATTCTAAATAACACTAGGTTCTCAAGAATTAAGATATTATCATTTAAAAACAGATGAGTAATCCAAGGAATTAACCATACCACATAAACAGTCACATATATAAAACGGAATATCTCACTCTCAAGTTTTATACATATAAGAGCCAAGTATTACACAAGGAACCCATCCCATATATATAATTAATCAACTAAATTATGTCAGTACAATTATTTGGGAAATTCAAACACACCTTAGTGGTGTTTTGGTCAAAATATAGAGAAGTCATCTAGGTATATTAATTAGCATACCCATGGGCTGGCTCATGTTGAGTTTGTTAACCTCCCACCATATATAAGGGCTTCCTAGAATTTCTAAACCAAGTATAAGTGATTAATTTTAGACAATTAATAATTAAAGAGAAATTAAAGGAAAGTATGACATACAACACAATGATAATAATTATAAATTATACATATTTTAGGGAAAATATTATAGTCCACCTACATTACACTTAGGATGATTCAAACATCCATTATCGAGCATTGATTTGTGATAAATCAAGAAAAATTCGAAGAATAGACCAATGACCTGAAAATAGGAAAAATTATCTCACATTGAAACAACAGTAAATAAAGAAAGAGAAATTGAGAAAGGAGGAGATAGGAATCGTAGAATCACTAAATGGATTCTAATGAAACTAATGGTGATCAATTCTATGCCCGAACAAAGGAGAACAATCCATGCGAGATTAGAATACAAGGTGGAGGGGGCATGAATGAAGGGTATCATATGCATGTAGAGATAAGAAAGGGGGGGAACACTTCATTTGAAGAGGGGAAAACATGTAATTTCAAGATATTTAAAGATCCTCAAAATTTTTCAACACTATTTAGAAAACCATGATCTAACCATACAATGCCACTTTCTAAGGAAACCATTACCGCACATGGTTGAAAAATGATTTGAAAACCCATGTGTAGCCCATGTAGTTCTCCTCTAAATTTTTCTATAGGAATCTCACATGTATGTGCTGTCTGATTTTCATGGTTTTTCAAACCATGTGATACCATTTATAGGAACCCATAGTTTTCCCTTGAGGGTTTCATGGTTTTAACCAAACATGTGCCCCTTCATATTCTCTTAAAAATTATTTTTCAAATCTCAATGCTTCTAAAACTCATTCAAACATCTAAGACACTTTCTCGGCCTTAAATTTATAATAACATTACAATTATGTGTTCCAATGATCAAAATTCTATTCCAAATGTCAATAAAAAATTTCAAACACCCAACAAATGAAATATTTAAAATCAATTTAGAATTTCCATTATTCAAAAAATTGGGATTTTATAACCTGCCTACCTTAGAACATATCATCCCTAAGAAGCCTTTGGGAATAAAAAAACATCACCCTATGCAACAAGATCATGTAATTTCATCAAAAAAATCTCATTCCATTTTAAACACCCATATCATCTATAACCAATACATTTAATATATTTTATAAAATCCATTGAAACCCAATAAAATACTTATCTTGAAAACTAAACATCACGATAGTGTTTTTCCCAACCCCTATAACCCAATACATGATCATGTCATCATTTCATTTTACTAACTATCCTAGGTCACTACAACTAAATGTTCTAACATTTAATGACC
Organism: Viscum album; assembly: GCA_963277665.1. NCBI lineage: Eukaryota > Viridiplantae > Streptophyta > Magnoliopsida > Santalales > Viscaceae > Viscum > Viscum album. The sequence continues at coordinate 1,156,244,871 of OY728165.1, read as the reverse complement.
AACTTTGAGTAATAGTATCTACACCACCATAATTGTTAATTTAAGCAATCACTAGGTGTCCTAATGATTCTCTTGACACATTTCTCAATTTTCTGAAACTGTTGATCTCCAAATATCTTCATTTATCCTATTTGAGCTGAATTTTTCTTGAAAATACTTGAATGAACATTAAATACACTCACCTCACCTCAATGATGTGCCTAATGCAGTTTTTCACCAATGACATGTAACTAAATAAGAGTGAAAATGTTATGATATAACTGACTGACTGTTTTTCAAAAACATTTGGCTTCAACAACCGATGCATCTTAAAACTAGGTTCCAATGCCTTTAAACTAAGGTATCTTGATATCACAATAAACAAATTTTGATGAAGCATATAATCATATTCAAGTGATTTCTCTATCATAAATAAATATTTTTTTACATTATGCCACAACACAACCATGGGTGCATACTCGATCCAGTACCCTTTGATAGTCACACTCATACTATATAAATGAATATCAAGTGTATGATTGGGGTAAGTTCAGAGTCAACTATTGGATTCCAATTATCTCATACTAGGTAGTCCATTCACTGGAGTTTACATGTGATATATCACAACATATCTCAGACATCCAAAAATTATGAATAGTTACTATGCCTAATAGGGGTATCTCACCATAGGAATTTAGTAAAGTAATAAATTGGTGTCTAGGAGTATATCCATATAATTACTACCTGGGAATCAAAGTATCAATAAGGAAAAAAAAACTCTAAAAAATCTATTCTTGTAGAGAACAACTGTGAAGGAGTCTATTTATCAATCCAATGATGAATTTAAGTTTATCATTAGCATGGTGTATAACTGATGTTATCCTAGTGTACCCTAGATGTTATCAATCTAGGGAGAATGATCATATCAGAAAAAGAAGTAAATTAAGAGGATATGAAAATAACTAATAAAACCAAATACACTCCCATAATATCCAAGATGATTTTCCCAATATAGTTCTCATCCATACATATCTAAATATTAATAAGAAAAGATTATTTTAACCACTTTTGGATGAAATACTTTAAAGTATTCAGCTTCACGTGCTGAAACGTTATCATTAACAAACCATGATTACCTCACTACCTTGGAATTTCCTCATTGCTTCAAAAACCACTGATATAGTCCAACCTCAACTAATGAAATTCTAAAAGTTTATGTACACAACCAACCATTTATAACTGTGCTTCCTTGCAAGAACAGATACCCATTAGAAGTGTTACTGACCTATCAACTACCAAATCAATTATTCCTCCAAATCATGAATCTATCATATAGAATTAGTTCAAACTCACACCGAGTATAAAAAATCATCATCATGATCATTACATGTAATCTTGAATTCACAAATTCACTATCTTCTAGATGCTGTTTTGACCATTTCGAGTTGTTCCTTTAAATAATTGATCCCTTTATTAGGAAGGACATTCTTAAACCACATTCAACAAAACCCTCATAACCTTTGGAGTATCCTAGGTTTAGTTTTTGTAAAAAATGTGAACTCATACCATGGAAAAAACTTCATCAACCACTAAAGATAGGGTATGGATGTGGCCAACACATTTATACAATGCACTAATGAAAGATGAAGGAAAAATAGATACATAAAATTGTGATATATTATATTTACTTTAGATGTATATATGACACTCACCCTAACCACGCTCATGCACATCATTTTCACCTAGAATATAAGCTAAAAATAAACTGATAGATAGTGTTATTACACCTGATCCTATTGCAATGTCATCTTGAGTACTATGAAAACACAATTTACTCAAACACTAAAGTCACTCTATTCTAGTGATAACCTGAGAACATAATGTAACATCTTAATTATTTAATGATTTCCACCAAACTCCTATGAATTTCTATATCATTTTAACAACATAGTAGGTACTAAATATATTTCCACGTTCTACCTTGATATGTCACCTACATAACGACAAATCATTAGATACTACCCATAGGCCTATCATCCCATGCATACCCATATATGATGGAATGTACAAAATAAGTTCACTAGATTCATATTATCCCTTATGACAGTTAATCTAGTAGAAATACTTTCAATTCGTACATAATTAAAGAAAAAGAATGTGTCATATGACCTACTAAGCAGTTGACCATTACCTAGGCATGTATGACCCACTAAACTAGAGCAGAACATGATGCACATGCCCTTATCATGTCTTAACTTACTGAATGACCACTTGTCTGTCTAGGGGGTGTCATCTCAATAGTAGGAGTTCTACCTGGGACAAATAAAACCTGAAGAAACTTCTCATCTAAAATTAAAATAGAAAATTTACAAATACTAAATTAACCCATAGGATGCTACCACTATCAGGATACCCCTTACTAAGCATAAAGAACTGAATCTGTAAATAGTTCACACTAATAAGGACACTAGGATATATTCCCTATCATTTAGGTTTAACAAATCCAAATAAAAAGTCATGAAATTCTAAAATTAACACTCACACTCCAATTCTAAGGAAAGTTTTAAGGATAGATTTAAAAAACCCTTACTAGAGTGTCAAGCTATGATAACCACTAAATGGTTTTATATAATTCACTATAGTAACTCGTATTTTATAATTTAAAAATTTCACGGTTTAGTTTAGAAAATATCAAGTTCCAATTTTAAATTGGTACTTTATTTAACTAACACCACAAGGTAACATTGGAAAGTTATATTAATCTTCCTTTCAATTGTTATTTACTTATCTCATATCCAGTCATAAGTATGAAATTTAATATTTAAATTCTTTTCAACCATTTTATTTTTCCATAAATATTCTCATATACAGATTAGTGAAATAATATTTCAATTCCATGATATAGGGTAAAAACTATTTAGGTTGTAATTTTCATTTTAATTAACAAATAACTCATATAAGTGCAGCTCAAAAGAAGATAAAAATTATTTTTTAATTAAAGGGGATCAACATAGTAAAATGTCACCATAAATTTATATGTAACACCATATAAGTGGATAATAACACTTTAAAAAACCATCCATATATAGCTTGATTATACCCCCATGGGGTTTATTATTAAGGAATAACCGAATAAATGAACTGCATGAGTGTTAAATCATACCATCATGGGTCCATTTAATAAAACCTAATTAAATTTAAATAGTTAATATTTTAAAACTCCCTTAACAGGTTTATCTCAAAAGAAACATGGCCCAACAGACCTACTTAGTTCGACTTGTGAATTTAGGAATTTACCTTAAAAGAAACATACCCCAACTGACCTACATGGGTCTATTTTTGCATTTATGAATTTATTTTATATTACAAATACCCCTACAAAACGACTTGGGTCCAATTGTGAATTTAATAATTTAGTCATTTGGTTCTTCATAATCAAGTCATAAAGGTACATTCCTTAATAAGTTGCAATTTTCATCATCATATAACAATGATCACAAGAAATATTTGAATTTATTAGTCAAACCAATTTCATTAATTTTTAATTTACACATTTAATGTATATATTTATCTTGGGATAGTTAGATGAATTACCACTCCCATGTTATAAAGGTACATCCCTTTATAAGACATAAGTGGAATTCATGTAGCTATAACATTGTTTTTACCTTTGATTTTGGAATATAGAAAGTTAATATATAATTATTTTATTATATTGGTTACCCATCCCAATTTATAAAGGACCATACACTTTATAAATCGTTATTGGAACCCATTTAATCACAACCATAATTGTTTCATCCCAAGAAACTAATTTTCAATGGGTTATATGTCATTATTGGTTAATTGAGGTTCCACCATAAAGATATATGGGAAAAATACTATTTAGATTGATGTAGAAACATTAATAACCAATTAATCTATCTTAATATTAACAAATCAGGTTATCAAATATCTTTAATGAATATATAAATATAAATAGGAAACCAAATAAGCATGGTATATTGAAAAAGTATGATAAATAATCACTTAAACATGGTATACAGATAATTATTCTTTTACAACACACAAAGAAAATCCAACATATACCAGAAAGTCAAGAAATATAACTTATTTATCATGGAATATACATTGAATGTGAATCTCTACATGTCTATAATGATGCATCCAATAATAATTTCTTTCTATACTGGGACCAAGGTCAAATAGTATAAATCCCATAAATATTTTAGCAGAAAAATGTACATCATTCACTCAAGGAGAAATAATAATAAATATTAATAATGAACAATAGTTCCATCCCTTACCACATGTTCTTTTCCCAATACGTGTGTTGATCAATCCAGACATGACTATTTACTTAGAACCATCATGATTCTAGTATCTTATCCACCTTTACAAAATAGTATAAAAATTGGAAAAAATCTCTAATACAGATTTGAAATATCCCTACATTGGAGCCACTAAAATGGTTCCCTGAGCAGGTCGGTCACATAGACTCATGCATGCCTCCCCATATGCTAGAGCTTATCGACTATTAGTGAGTGTCAAATGATGATACAATTGAGAGACTATATAATCATGATCAAAGTAGAACATTAGTATTGGTGATAATAAAAAATAGATGAAATATAAATAATTGATTAGTGAAAGATAATAAAAATTGATAAAATGGCCAATGACAAATAATACAACTATGTATGACCAAATGGTGCTATAATATACATAGAATTATAAATACAACTAGAAAAAATAAAATATATATAGAAAAGAAAAAATACCCAAAGGATATCTCCATGATAATTTTGATCTCAATCCCTATCCAGTACTCCAAAGATCACATGTACAAGGGTATTATCACAACAATAATCCATGAATATTTAACCTGCAATTGAGATATCTACTCATGTTCAAATCAAAAGACCGAATTGGGTATAAGATAAAATTAGTTGTAAACCATTAAAGATATCTAATATAATATAGTCCCTGAATATAAAAAATATCAATGTGAAAGAATAATAGATAAGAAATAAATATGAATATATTATAATGTCAGGCGAGAGTTCCTCAAGAGACTCTTGAACAATAACACATGGTTATTCCTAATCCAGAATACCTATAAATATGTGTCACTATTTAATAAGGTAATATAAATATGTATGTATATATATTCATTGTATACATAACAAAATATAGAGACATATATATGGATATGTAGTAATATATAGGAATCAAGGTGTAACTCATGTATCCATTCACAGTACTAGTCATGAGGGGCTCAGAGAGAACCTAATTAATACTTATATAAAGTTGATAACAAATGTCTCCACAAGTTTAATAACATTTAAGTAGTACCATATAAGGGTAAACTAATAATCACCCAATAATAATGTAAAATTATATTACTAATGTTGCTATCCATGGTGTTCTATATAAGGAACATGAGTATCACCCAATGAATCTCATAATTTCATTAAACCTCTGATACAGTCCATGGTTGTCCGCATTAGAAGTCAAAGTATCACTATGGTGTATATCACGTCATACAATCTATGAGTCTATAATGAAAATTCTATATTAGAAATCTTATATCACTCAAGGAATTACATAATTTCATTAACCACTAATCCCATACAAAATATTCTATGTATGGAACCCATGTCTCTCATGGTATATGTAATCTCAATCATCCTATGGGACAGTCCAAAGAATTTCATGGATGTTACCTAAGAATATCTCAAAGAGTATATCATATCATGCATCCTATTAGTATATCTTTGGAATTAAATATCATAAAAATATTACCACTCAACTAATAATACAATCCATATAATCAATAATCCTATCAAATACATTTTGTATGAGGAACCCAATTATCTCCCCATAGTTTAATATAATTTATTTAAGAATTTTATGTGTATATAATAAATATTTATGTGTTAGTGTTAATGTTATGAAATTTATAAAATTAAACACAAACCCACATGCAAGTTTGTTTGGTAATATGAAATATGCATCATTCTTAATGGTGTTTTATAGGCTATGTGTTTACTCATGAAAACTTACAATTTCATAGCAGACCATTTAACCTTTTACTCATAAGAAATAAAATTTTCCATGTGAGTATACATTTTATTTAATAAATAAATTCTTCTAAAAACCCCTTTGGTTATTCTATTCATCAAATGATGGAAAAAATTATTATTTCAATTACAAATAACACTGTGCGGTAAATCCTGAAGCTATTATCATTTTGAAAACACATGAGTGGTCTACTGAATAATCCATACCACATAAACAACCAATTATCTAAATAGGAATGTCTCACTCTCATGTTTTATAAAAATATTGTAAATTTATTACACATGGAATACATCTCATATCTATGATTAATCAGCTAAATTGGGTCACTCCAATTATCAAGGAATGTCAAACACACCATAGTGGTGTATTGTTCCAAAGGGAGACAAGTCATCCCCGTATATCATGGAACATAGACTTGGGATGGATTGGATTGAGGAAATAAATATCAAAACATATAAAGTAAGTACTAGAATGTCTAAAACAAGTCTATTTGATCAATCAGAGGCATTTCATAGTTTAGGATCAACAATAGAAAGATTGAAAAGAGACACAATGAAAATAATGTATAAATGACACAACTGTTTGTGAAAATATTATAGAACACATACCTAATACTTAGGATCATTTAATAATCAATTTTTTGACCTTTGATTTGATCCAAATCCTGAGAAATTATAAGAATAGACAAATTCTTTTTAAATAGTAAAATAGTGTTCGTATTAAAATATCATTAAACATGTTAATAGAAACTGAGAAAGGAGGAAGGAGGAATCATAGAATCATCTAGGGGATTATAAAATAACAAAATATGAGTGATTCTAAATCAAATTAAGGAGAATCTTTCATTCCTAGAGAGGAATCCATGGGGGATCTCAAACAAAGGGGCTATTGAGCACATGAGGAGAAGAAATGGTGAAAGATACATCAGGAAGTGAGTATAAAAAATAATTAATAGAAAATTAAGGATCACATAGTTTGGATGTTGGGATTTGATTAACATTTTGGAATACCATGCACCATCTGTATGGTGAATCCGAACATAGAAAAACACACCTTACACAGTTAGTGCATGGTTAGAAAAACCATGTGCAACCCATGCAGTTCACCTCAAAATGTTTCTATCAGAATCTCACAAAACTAAGTGGCCTTGGGTGCACAAACAGTCCAACCATGTGACACCCTATATAGGACTTCATGGTTTCCCATTGAGGATCACACAATTTTATCAAACAATTCATCCATGTCTTATTCTCTAAAAAAGGTGTTTCTGGAGACTCACACATCTAAAACTCATCTAAAATTATAATACACTTCTTGATCCTTGAACTACATCTAAAAAATCATGGTTAAGTGTTTTAACACTTAAAATTCCATCTTAACTATCTATCAAATATTTATCCCATCAAAAAAATTTGAAAATTACTTTAGAATTTACATGGTTGAAAAACCTGATACTTTACAATATACTCTTTGATTAATTATAAATTCAATGATATGATCTTTTTAAGGGTGATTAATCCGAAATTTTCTTTATTTGGGACATACATTTATTATATGACCCTATATTATTTTATATGTTTTATATACTTCCCCTATAACATGATATATCATATATATCCTTATGTCCATGATATTTAATGTTTCGTTTTATGTTATTATTTCACGAGTCTTATGATTGAAATGTTACCAGAGTGGAAATGGTTTTATGTTAAAATACCCATTTACTTCAAGATTTTTTATATTTGAGGTTCTTTTGGGCTAAATAACTTGATACTATTTTCTTGAACTATATCTCTTTTCTTATAATCAGATAATGAATATAGTTTATAGGTTTAATTTCCATTTCCTCCCCTATTGATTAAAGAAACATCAATAAAGTCATTTGTGAGTGATACTGATCATGCATTTTCTTTTATATTGGGAATATTTATCTTCCCTATCTGTGTTCTAAAAAATGATATTTTCTAAAATAAATTATTTCCTAAATCTATTTCACATAGTCTTTAAATTATTTGAAAACATTTTAAAAATAAAATTTCGTGATGTTTTAAAAATGGCACACTTTAGACTCCTTTTACATAATGTTTTGAAATAATGTTTAGCTTTTAATATTTACATCATGAAATGATTTTCCCACAATTATGAAAATTATTTTCTTTGAAGACTACTTTATAATATTCCAACGTAATTTTTAAGGAAATGATTTTTCACAATATTTTATGAATTTTTTGAAAAGTGATTTTTTGAGTGAAAATAATATGTTCATAATTTTTTAAATGATACTTTATGGAATTTTTATTCATCAATTCCATAAATAATTGATGTTACTTATAATTAATTTGGTATATTTTTTAATGATACTATCCTCATTATTTATTTGGATAAATTATTATTATTTCAAAGAAATTGTCATGGAACCTATTTCTTTTCCACAGGTTAATCAGGTTAATAAAGAAATAATGGTTGTTCCTAAGAGTTTTATGATGAAATAAAATATATATGTACTTTATTCATGTTATGGTTATTGGACATTGTTTATGATATTGGGTTATCCTAATATAACATATAAAATAGTTTAATAACCATTATAGATCATGATATAATGTATTAATCCCCCTTATAACTTTTAATATGATGGGTGGTTCCTATAATATCTCTCCAATTAAATGTGTAATTATATTGGAAGTCAATAGTATGGTTATTATAATTTTAAGGGTTCTATGAAGAAAATGTAATTACATACATACACATTTTCATTATGCTTTCTATGAGTTTTTAATGATTCGTTTGATCAATATTTAAATAACAAGGCTTGTGAATATTGATTCCAATAACTATTTAATTAATTAAATATTTATTTCATATTTCATGTATGGTAATATATATCTTTATGAGTATTTATTGTCTTTTATTATGATCAAGAACATTAATTATGTTATCATACCCTTATGCTCATCTTATTCTCACTAATGATATTCAATTGTTAATTCTTATGTTTACTCTTACTGATAATTTGAGATCACCCACTTATGTTTCCTTTTCTACATGTCATGAAGAATATTGATAAATGATTTTCGTTTAGAAATTTTAAATATGTAAATTTTTTTGGTGATGTTCAAGAATTAATATGGAATATGAAATGATGGATATGGTGGAAAACATTCTCTCTTCAATTCATGAGTAATGTTTATGTAAGATTTTGTCCTAATACACTAAAACTCAAAACCTAAAAGGCCCTTAGATATGTAAGTGATCCTATATCTCCTTTTTTATGTTTTAAGGATTTGAGGAAAAAAATTGTGTCACATTTATTAATATAAAATTTAGAAATGTAAATTTATGTTTTTATAATTAGATTTGGGAATACAGATTTAGGGTATTTACCTCATGAAAGGCCCCTAAGTCTTTATTGGTACATGCAGACACAACACTTGACACAAAACCAATATTTTATTTTGGTTTAAATAAAAAAATTTAAAAAACATCACCCATATATTCCTTACATAGTTTTCCTTTAATATTTTAAGGTGCCTCAGATATTCATCTTAGACTATCTCCATTTATGTCCAATTAATACACCCAATAAGAGCCATATTTGTTACGTTTCACCACACAATGTATAATGTAACACCATGAGCTTCCACGATACACTTCTCTTTCAATAATGTAATAGCATGCATTGTACGCAAGTTTGAGATTCTAACACACTGCGACCAATCAAAGTAGCCGTTATGAATAGTATTACCTAATTTTTTAAATTTTATAAATTTTATCTTTCAAAATGGACTTCGTTTTTGTATTCAGAATATCGAAATTATCCAAAGTTGACTTTTTTTTGTAATTTTCTGAGAACTTCCAATTTTTTATGAATAATGAAAAATACTTAAAAACAACTATTTTAATCAAAATAATTTATAGTGATAAATTATAGTATTGAGTGGTTTTAAACTATAATTAGAATAAATTTTACTATTTTATCCAATGGTGGTCATTATAATTAATTTCACATTGAAATTAGACAAAAACAATTGTCAATCTTTTGATATATATTGTTTCTTAAAAACACGCTATTTGTTGTGACAGCGGGAATTAATTATAAAATTAATTAATGAAACTTATATGTTTGGAATTTTGTAAAATAATCATCATTTTTAAATTTAGTATATCAATTATATCTTAGGGTGAAATTTTGGCATTGTTCTGAAAAACATCAATTTTTAATGAATAGTTAAACTAATAAGTGTTAGTAAAAAAAACAGATTTTTCGTTTAAATGAAACATTACCAGTTCTGTGATTTGATTTTTAAAAATCCAACATACATTGTTTTCATTAAGAAGTAAAATTTGGTTCAATGGGATAAAAATAATTTTTTGGTGAATAGTAACATTTAAGTTTAATTAATCACGATTATAGGTAATTAATAATAATTAAATTAAAAATGATATTATAAAAATATGAAAATACCCTTACACTTTTCCTACTCTTAATTGATGAGTAATGTCCGACCAATAAAATTCATGGGTCAACTTGGGGACCCCATGGAGCCACTTGGGTAAGAAAATGACATTAATAACGTTTTATTTAAAGTAAAAATGAAATTGTCACAAACATGTGTTCTTTTACTAAAACAATTATTAAATGGGGTTATATAAGTTATATTTTAGAGTATAAATATTAATTGGAAAGATAAAAAGATTTTCTACATCATGATATGTTTTATATAATTTTTAAACATTAAATATATTAAATTATTTATGACACCATGATGATGCGGCGATTACCTCATTAATTAATGATTTAAATAAAATGAAAAGATAATGTAAACTCTAAGACTTAAACTTGTCAAAAACCTATTATATAATTATATTTAGAACCCTTATCACCTTATACTAGAAATATACTAGTTTGGGACCTTTAAAATCCGAAAATCATTATATAATAAAGTAATATTTCATGACTTTCCCAGAGTGCCCTCCTCTCCTCTTATAAAAGGCCCCCACCACTACCACCTTATTCACACCTTCAAGCCAATTGGATTGGACTAACTCTGCCCAACTACTCTCTAAACTTCCCACTACTACTCCTAGAAGCATCACATTGGGCAGAAGTCTTCCCAAGGATTCCTTTGTCTCAAATCAAAAAGAGTTACCTAATTTTAATGTAATGTCTTCTCTTATGTTGTTTTGTTTTATTTCGATTATCCAACCAACTAAACTCTTTTTATTAATTTCTTTTGTAACAAAACCAGTATCCTAAATATACTAGGATGTTTTTATGAGAAGTATCTGATTTTCATTTACTCACACCTTCGTCTAATGGTTAAAGAACATACTGTTTCTGTGGTTGGCAAATTTTTGCCTCACGAAAAGATGATTGTTCAATCTTCTTTTAACACCTCTCATGGTGGCCATTATGATGAAACTATTTTTATATATGATATATATTATGTTTTCGTTTTCCTTATGGTTCTTTATTTTTCATTTATGGCATACCTTTATGATTTCTATAATGGGTAAACGCGATAATTTCATTTTAGGAAGTGCGGACTACCGCCCCCTCAAAGTGATTTGAATCATTAATGTAATATGTGGGATGTATAGAGGATGGAGTAAATGGTATTATACATTATATTATTCTGTAATTATATTATACCTTAATAACATTATAACTTCATTAAATTAAATACAAAATAGAAATTAAAGTAGCGTACATGCGTACGTACGGCTTAGCGTCTCCATGAACAGTGCATTTCATTTCTTACCTCTAAATGTTATGTAATATTATAAATTCATTTATATACTGTATATATATGATATATATGATATATGCATCGTGAATATAATTATGGAGATAATGGATATTCTACCACATAAACAACTTGTAATTATAAGATGTTTATTGTTGACTCAAGTCCCAAAGATCTACAAAACGACCGTTATTAACTTAAATGAATACATAATTTTTGTAACACTGTAATAAGTGATATAAAAGGGATAATGTACATGAAAAATGTTCTTAATAAAGTAGATATTAACTCTAGTTTATTATTCCGGACGTTAATGAACGGTCGAGTCAAGTCGGGCACAAGGTAAGGAAACTTCTTAACACAATTTCCATTCTTTGGGTTAATCTCCTACTTTCAAATTATGTCATGATATTATAATGTACTTTCTTGAATTTTTACTTTCATTATGTGTACTTATAGTGAATACACATAATAGATCAATTTTATTTTAAAAATGATCTTTTTAAGGACTTCGTCTTAATCTCCTTTCATTGTGGAATATTTTGTAATATACACAACTTTATTTTATACGGTGTATAAACCCCTTTGACTTTTACGTTTATTAAAAATGAATCATTCGTATACGAAGAGTTTTACTAATTGAAAAAAGGGAATGTTTTTTTTCGTACGTATGCAGCGACAATGACTTCTCCGCCGCCATGACTGTTATTTGAGTTTCATCTTCCTCTACAAGCCATAAAATTTTTTTAAATGAAAAAAAATACAATGTTTTAATTTTCTTTTATTTTGGTATTGAAAATGGTTTTGAAAGTGTTTTTATTATATAAATGTGTTTTATTGATATCTTGTTATTGAAATGTGGAAATTTTATGTTTCTATTATACATGTTTTATCTGATGAGATTATGTTATGGTTTATGATATGTTTAAACCTATTCATATGAGGAATGCATTGGACTTAATAAGTGATGGGTGGAGCCCTCTATAGATCCTCGATGCATGAGTAGGACTCATAAGACAAACTAGTGTCTTGGCACGAGGCCATGACAAAATCTTATTTTTAGTCTTGGCACGAGGCCTTGGCTACATGGTTATGATATTCTAGCATTATGCATTCCATCATTATGAAAGAGGTTATTGATATTTCATGTGATTATTAATCCAGTAGAATATCCATGTGAATATGTAAATGGAATTATTTCATTTTGTTTTACGATATTATGCTGATGTACAAGTTTAAAAGGCTTTTGTTTAATAATACATTGCCTTAAATGTTTATGTTTATTTATGAAAGATTCCACTATATTGTTAACTTTACTGAGCATCTGAGCTCACCCCTTTCAATGTTTTAATTTTTCCAGGATGTGAAGAATTATTTTATGAATGACCTGAGGGGATAATATGAGGGGATATGAAGAAAATATGTTATTGTAGTTTTGTATTACTTTATGATGTAATGTAAAACTTATGAATGTATCTAGTGTTTCTAGGCTACTAAACTAATCGGTCTTTCGAGACTTGATCATTGTGATCATGCTAATGTTACGCAATAATGCACAGACTCTGGGTAACTGGGTTGGGGGCGTTAGATTTAAATATAATTTTTTTAAGGAGTGTGAGTTAGGATAAATTGATTTATTATTATTTTTGTAAGTCCCATGAACATATAATAGAGATTTATCGTATTGTTCATCTGGAAGAGTCTCCCCTAGATTGTCTCTATTTGAGTTGGAATAAATATTGACCAATTCTTGAGATTGGGTGTTCATCAAATCCTAGTATGTTTTATTATCATGATATATAGAAATAGGTTCCAAATTATATAATTTAGTGGGATTACCTTCATGAGGACCTTTAGAAGTAGGGTCTATCGTGGGGTGGAGGGAACCTTCATCAGAGGTGATTTTATCAATATGGGATGGTGAACCTTTGAAAATCAATTTTCCCACATCTGTATTGGTGATTGTATTATTTTCACAATGATCAGTGGATTTATATTTCATACTAAAATTACTACATATAATATTTCCATGACATTTATCATAGGCATGTTCTATATAGTTTTATCCATTATAGAAGTTAGGGGATTTTTCATATTAACCTAATAGACCAAATATGTATCCATCCAATGTTAAAACAATGGTCTCAAAAATAGGGGAAATTATATCAACTTTAACTTTTAATCTATATTAATTATCACAACTTACATTCTAAATTTATTTATCCATTTTAAGGGGTACATCGATAATTGAATTAATTTCCCATTATATCTATGGGTACCGAAGTAACCAACTTAAATAACAAAATGAATACAAATTTGGGTGTTCTAATTATTGAAATTTAAAGGATCAAATATTGGGATCCCAATCATGGATACTAAGGATTAGGTGTTTTAGGTTAATGAAACCATAACCCCAAGCTTTGGACCTTAGAGACTCAGATGCAAAGACAGTGTTAAAATAACCACTTCTTAAGGAGGTCATTCATTATCCATAAAAACCCTAAAAATAAATATGTGTTTTCTTATGTTCTAGTAGATTCAAGAATTAATACTTTCCTTGTAGAGAATGATGAGAAATGATGGAATGATTACATTCATTAAGACACTCTAAGAGAATACCAAGTAATTAATCCAAGGAATCCATATACCCTTTATCTATAACTTTTGGTTTGGTTGATTTGAATCAATTTAGATCCCTTCAAAAACCATCTTGGCCATGGAACTAGTGTCACACAATTCCATTGGCCAGGAATATGGACAGCATCAGAGATCATTGAATCATTATGGCGAGCCAATTCTACTAGTTCTATGGTAGAAGCTCCCAACACCACATGGTCATAGGAGGCCAGATTCACTTTCACTCCTATGGAATCTTGGTCATTAGTCATAACCATAGTATTGAACCTTTGTTGATCTAAAGTAACCATTTTGGTATTAGAATCCCTGATAACATCTTCTAGCAAAAGTAACTTTGATTTGAGATGATAAACAACCATGGTCATCAGATCCCACAAACCCTAATTAGAGTCCTGTGTGACATGAAATTCACAAAAGAACATCTTATCCATCCTTAATAAAATGATTAAATATCGAAAAAGAATAAATTACAAAAAATTAAAAATTAATTAATATTATTAATTAATATATACTTTTAAATGAATGAATGTAAAAATGAGTAAATTTAATAATTAAAAATTGAATAAATTGATGAAATATTTTAAAAGTGAATAAAGTATATTATTATAATTATTTAAATTTCTAAAAAAATAAAAAATGAATATATGTTAAAATTAAAATGAATATATATTTAAAATTAATTAAAAATATATAACTGTTATATTAAATTACTAAAAAAAATAAAAAAATAACAATTTAACAAATATTTTAATAAAAACTATTAAAATAAACATGAATAAATAATAAAAAAATATTATAAAAGTTAAAAAACAAAATATAAAAATATATAATTAAATATTTAAAATAAATAAATTTAAAAAATATAAAAAGAATAAATATATTAACAATGAATAAAAATTAAAATTGAATAATTTTTTTGAAAAGGTTTGGGATTGAAATGAATCTTTTATTAAATATAAAAAAGAGACAATGGATAGATAACTAAGGAATATAAAATACCATAAAGTCTGAAAAAAATACATCAACCCACTCGGGAGAGACTGCTCGAAATATGGTACAGGAGTCATACACCCCTTCAATGAGGGTGCCATCCGATTCTCTAAGTCTTAACTTGTATCCACAACCCACCACCACTATATGAGATGAAATAACCCACATCAACCTTTGTTACATCAAATCCAGACATGCTATCACTTGTTCTTCCATTATCATTGTTGCTGGAAGAAGAAATTAATTCAAAAGAGTTATGAGTGGTGAAATTTTTGTTTACCTTATCCTTCCGAGGTGAAGATGAAGCACCGACGCTAGATATAAAGATGACCTTGTTGTTTTGTTATCATCTAACATTTTTTTAAAGGGGAAACAACAGGAGGTGTTACCATTCCCTTATCTGTATTTAATTCCATGTCTGATCTTGACATATTTTTGGTTCCAACATAATATTAAATTATGACCTATATATCCTATATACACATTAAAGAAGAAGTCATAGAGGTATCCCCCAATATATACTCATGGAAATATTCCAAAGGAGGTCCATTAGAACCCAAAATGCCTTATCTATCATTCACAGTAGCTATAACAGGAAGGAAAATAGGATTCAATGGGTCCATCCCACTGGAGACATAGGAAGAAAATTCCACATACTTTTCATTTAGTAAATCAGGTTGCTTAGCTATTATGGAAGGATAAATCAATTTGTTATTAAATAATTTGTAGGAATAAAAGAATGTTTTATTTGAAGAAGATGTAGGTTCAATCAATGCATAACCAGTCTCTATATGTTGGGAGGGAGTGGCATCAGACTGTGCAATTGAACCCAATTGACATGTAATATTCCCTAGAAGAGAATGGCAAGGAGAAATGACTTTCCCATTACCTGTCACATGTGATGTTTTGGAATCAGAAATAGCATTTGATTTGGTCTTCTTATAAAGTGCATCACCCATATCATCTTTTCCTATTCTTCTCTTATCATTAACCATGATAAGATCTTTCTATAGGCAGAAGCCAATATATTATTGTGTATTATATTCCTAAATAGCATGGTTATGAAATGATTTATTATCCTCACTATCTATTATATATCATGACAAAACCTCTTTAAAGGTGGCACCATTTAATGTTACAATAATAGTAGAATCAGTAATAGGTAATTGATTATCTTCTACAATATCAACCCATAATAAAAGTGTTTTTACCACTCATTTTAATAGGAAAATAAAAAATTGAAGTGTAAACTATAGTAAATCCATATTTTAAAGAATGTTCATCAGTAGCTAAGCTATAGGGATCCTTAGTAGATTCAAACTCAACTTGAGATTGTTTTGTAGATGTATTTTCAATCACAGAATCAGGGAAAAAGGCCATCAATATTTTCAAAAATGTTTATTCAATGATCATTTTGTTTTTGTAAAGTCCCTTGATTTTTCCTCCTCTGATAGTGCTGATAAACTTATTGTTTGATGTAGGATTTAGTGAAAACCAGATCTCTTCTACATTTAGATTTAGAATGTCGAACCATTTAGAAAAAATCAGAAATGGTAGAGTTTTCTCAAACTCAATTCCATTAAATATTTCATCATGTGGTGTGGATAGTATTACTCTATCAATCAGTGTATAATTGAGGCCTACTTCCACCAAAATATGATCATAGTGAACATAAAAAACTATCCGAGTAACATAATCCATTATAATTAGACCTCCAATCATGAAGGTGATGTAAAAAAGAATCCCAGGATGCAATAAGACCCAATTGAGACCATGAAGAATAATCCATACATGATCACATATATCCATAAAATCATTTAAATTGATGTTAGTATCCAACCATGGATTCAAAGCATTCATGGCTTCAAATTGATGGATCATATGCTCCAAACATATCCTTTTAGCTTTGAGCAATGGAAAAAGATATGGAAAAAACATCTACTGAGGGAGACACAATTGATGTCAAAAAAACCCAAAATAGAATGTAATTGAGAAATGATATATACCAATTTCTAGGGCTTCGTACCTTTCATCAAAACAATACAAGTGATAATGGAGTTTTTATAAAAATAAACTCTAGCTGTAATGGAATCATTTGAGCTCGATACATGCAAAATGGACCCTTTCTAGATGATTCTATATGGGGAACGATTCTCCACTTGGACAAATGATCCACCTGAGAAACCATAAAAATTGGAAACGTCCTTCAAGATTTTCTTATCGCGATTATTCTTCTTATATGAGGATGAAGATTCCTACCAATATGCATACTGGATCAAATAAAAGAAGTGAATATTTACACTTCATTGAGGAATTAGGGTTACTGGGTTATTAGGGAGTGGTGGTATCTCCCTCTCGGGTACTTCCATTATCCATCAAATTAATTTAAATTTATTCAACAAAAAAATAAAAAATTGAATCAACATGAAAAATGAATAAACTAAAAAATATTAAATTTTAAGAAATATTATGTGTGTGTGTATTTATATAAATCATTTTGATCATGTATTACATGTTTGATATATATAAATTGAAAACAATTAATTTTATATAACAATATGCACATATATATATAATAATTCGTATACACACACACACACACACACAGAGAGATATACATAAATACACATTATTATTAATGTTTCAATGCAATAATATAATAATGTATTATTATATAAATAAGGAAATATAATTGATGATAATTTTTTATTCATAATATGATTTAAAATTTTAAATATGTCATATTTAATTTTATACTATCAAAAATATGTATAAAATATATATGTTGTGTGTAAATATTAATTCATATTGTATTGAAATTTAAATACATTATTTTTTTTATATAAATAATATTTAAATGTACAAAAAAAGGTATATATAAATTAAATTATTAAAGAATGAATTTATCTATTATAAACAAATGCATTGATATGGATAATATTTATCAATAGTAAAATCACCCACTAATAAGTGATGACTTTTATCAATGTATTTTTATAATTGGTAAACAATTCCTTTAAAAATTAATTTTAATTTGTGGTGGGAAAATTCATCCATTTTCATTCTTGATAAATAAGAGTGCTAAATATGGCCAAATCTGTATTAGTGTAATGATACAACCCTAAAACATATAAATACATTATCTATGGTAGATTTTATTTTATCAGTGTTAAAAAAGTCCTGATATTGTAAATGATGATAATATCTGATACCTTTTGTCAACTCTTTTTTGAGTAAGGATATAAGGTTTTTGATTTTTTTAACAATATCAACAAAAAACATGGAAACAAACATTATGAAACCCCACCACCACAACAAATGAGACATAGAGAAACACTATCCCCACCATAGGGACACTACAACCCCACCACCTTAACCCTGGAATTAATTCATTGAGGTTGAGATTCATACCCCTACCAACTGAACTATCAAAAAACACCCTTATCACTTATGAATCAAATTTCTCTTGTCATATGTTACAACAAATATATATATATGTATAGTGTGAAATATATAATTATTAAAATAAATAAATTAATACAAATGAATAGATATATTCATATATATGAATATTTATAAAAATATATTTTTTTATTAACATACACAAATATGTATATATAAGAATTATATATATAAATATATATTTTTATAGGTATATATATATTTATACATTATTATACTGAAAATAAAATGGGTAATTATTTTTTATTTTCATACGGTATATATATTTTTATAAAATGTTATATGTAAATATGTTTTAACATTTATTTTTCGATTCAATTTTGTATTTGTAAATATATGAAAATATGTATATATTTTGTTATAAATAACACTACTATATGGAAAACATTAAAATTAAAAAACCGTAACATCCATATGAATGTAGAAACGATGAATAAATTTAGTCACTATCGAAAAAATAAGAATTCCATCTAGAATCTGAAATTCCATCGAATAATCAAAAATTAGGGTATCTCAACAAAAAACCATTTTAGAGAGATTATAAGCCTTTTATGACCTAAAAATTATAATAAAAATTGTTTCTTACTTAATAGGTTGTAAATATCTTTAGAATATTTGATTTGATATCTCATAGATCCCAACTAGACACCCAAATCAAAATTTACGGTCATTTGAAATTCAAGTGGGTTTTTTCAACTTATTTGTATATATTTATTAATTTATCAATTTTTTATTTTTTAAATAATTGTTAAATGTATATTACTTGGTACTAATGAGAATGTTATTAATCTAAAATAAAATTTAACTATTTTATATATAATATTTATATATCTATTACATATTAAGTGTAAATACACATTTGTTATTAGATAAATGACATTTAATCAACTATAATATGTATATCAACATGAATAATTTTTTTTCTAAAAATATGTTTTTTATAATATAGAGTTTGTTTAAGGAGGAAATATTTAGTGATCACTAAAAAACACCGTAGTGTTGATAAATGTCACACCTTTATGTGCAATAAGAATATTGAAAACAAAAGGTACCCTTTTATCAGTTTTTTTAGCACCAATAAATGTCACCTTTATAGTGATTTTAAGTACCACTTATAAAGATAAGTTCTTAATAAATGTGAATCTATAGTACTAAAGGTTGAGTCAAACCATCACCCCTTCTCAAGGTTGATTCATCACCAAATTGACTAGAAACTATTAATTTTATGGCTCGTAGTACTAGAAAGAAACAACTTATGCACCAAATTACAAAGAATATTGTATGCCCATTTGTAGTTTTCCTAGTCTTATAGGGTCCCTTATTGGCCTACCCAAAGGACGAAATTGGTTAGACATGGTCTAGACTGAGATGAATCATGTACATTATTCTGCACACTACTATAGAAAAGGATTTTAACAGGGCTAGAGAAGTGATTTTTCAACATAAAAAGTTATAAACAAATAAGTGAGGTTAAAAGTCTTCATCCTTTATTAGTTCTTTTTTTAGCATTTATAAATGGTCCCATTATTACTAATTTTAATATAATTTATTAAGAAACCCATTATCTTTGATTTTAGTAGATCTAATGGATGTGACTTTTATCTACACTTCTAGTAGAGGTGATAAAGGCTATGAAGCTAATGAAAGGATAGAAGAGCCCCATAAGTTCCTTATAATAGAATAAACAATCAGAATAAAAATAGAAAGAAATATATATGAATAGAATATTAGATTAAATAAAAATATAACATTTCACTATGATTTAAATTTATAAATTAAATAGAAAATATTTACTATTAAAAAAATTAATAAAATTATACAAAATCATAACTCACATAACAGGCTTTCTCCAAAGATTAACCTCTACAAAATCGTATCTCTACAATTAAACCAATGTTGATTTTCTTAATAATAAATAAAAAAATCATATTATTATAATTTTATATAATCTACATAAGATAAATTATATAGTTAATTATTGTATATATATTAATGATATTACCAGTCAATCATGTATTGGATTGATGTGAAGTCAATTCCAGCACATCACAAATGATTTATGTATCATTTTTCTAATGTTTGAAAATAAACAGAGATCGTTTTCTTATTTTTGGATATGTGATATGAGTTTTAATATGATATAAAACTGTTATATTGAAAACACTCACTTCAAGTCCAATGAGTCACAACATGCATCAAATTGAGGTGTATTTACTTACTACATGTCAAAAAGAAATTATGAATTAGATTCCAAAATATTGAAATCAATTTGAGCTCATTTACTGAATTTTGGATTTGTGATATGCATTTCAAACTAAAATGACACATTTATATTGAAAACACACACATCAACTCATACCAAATACATCATTTGTTGGATTAAAATTCTTTCAATTCATACATGTCACAAACAAATTATAGATAACTTTCCTAACATTTTAAAATAATATGAGCTTATTTTATTAGTTTTCACTAGGTGATTCATGTTTTAAACTAAAATTAAACTTTTATATTAAAAACATGCACATTAAGTAATTCCTACAACATCATGTTCCATATTGTTTCACAATTTATTCCTACATAATAAAAATTAATTATATGTCATTATACTAATGTTTGAAAACAATATAAGATCATTTAATATTTTTTTCTATATTACACATGTTCTAAATCAAAATGGTACTTCTATATTGAAAAAAATAATTTTAGTTATACCTATCACATCATCTTAAAGATTCATGTAGTGTCAATTACTATATGAAAAAAATAAACTATAGATCATTTTAAGAAAGTTTTAAAATAATATAAACTCATTTTATAAATTTTGGATATGTGACTCATGTTTTAATCTAAAATGACACTACTATATTAAAAACATGATCTTAAAGTCATAACTACAACATCATCTATCAAATTATTATATAGTTAATTTGAAACATCATAAATTAATTATAGTACATTTTAATAATGTTTGAAAACAATAAGAGCTCATTTTATTGTTTTTTTCTATGTGACACATTATAAATGAAAATGAAACATTTTTATGGAAAATATACAATTCATGTCATACCGAACACATCATGTGTCAGATTGAAAAACAGTTGATTACAATACTTCCAAAATTAATTCATATTTCTTTCCTAAATATTGAAAACTATATAATCACATTTTCATAGTTTTAGATTTGTTTTGTGTGTTTTGAATTTAAATTTCACTTCTATAAAGAAAAATTACACTTTGAGTCATATTAGACACATCATGAATCATATTAATGTGATGTTAACTCCTATACATCCAAAATAATATAAGTATTATTTTCCTAAATTATCAAAATAATTTGAAAGTATTTTCTCAGTTTGGAGTATGTCATACATGTTTTGAAATAAAATATCAATTTTTAACTAAAAACATACACTTAAAGTCATACCAGGAACACCGTATGTTGGATTGAGTGTGGTTGATTTCAGCATTTCAATTTTTTTATTGATCATTAATCCAATGTATCAAAAAAATATGAAGGAGTTTTCTCAGTTTTGAGTATATGAAATGTGTTTTGAACTAAACCATAAACTATAAATTAACGACATACAATTTGAGTCATACCTATAAAAAATTCTACTATATTGTTGAAAAATAAATCACTATACATCTCAAATGAATTTAGGAGCATTTTACTAGATTTTGAAAACACATCGAGATCATTTTGATGGGTTTTTGCTATGTGAAAGGTGTGTTAAACTAAAATGGAACATCAATATTGAAAACTGTGACGTCCTGACCTAGGTTCCACTGAATAGTTACCTGAGCTAGTTGGTCGCATGCCCTAATGCATGCCTCCATATACGCCATAGGGTGTTGACTAGAAGCAGGTCTCTAGTAAGTGAGTCTTGGGTAGAGTATACCCTCTTTTATCAAAATTAAGCACCAAACAGAAGCAAAAAATAAAAAATAAACAAGTGAAGAAGTGTATAAATAACAAAAACAATACATTGTTATATGATATTCAAAACAAGAAAATACAATACTTAAATAACCTATTAAACCTTTTATAACAATGTGAATGTTAAGTTTCTACGATGCAGTTAAAAGTAAAGACCCGACGTCTCCCATGAAGGTCCCAAAACTTATCTTGTTCCCTCTCCAATGCTCCAAACCCAAACAACAACCTATCTCAATGCCTTGTTATTATCCTATCCTAAAACAACTATGTCTTGTTCGGTGTTGATTTGGTGGCCCGAATATGCTGTGAGTACAAATCTGTAAGCCACCACAAATGTTGTTTAAAACAAGTCCAGTCGAAAGATAGTGTATGCAGATTTATGAAGCGATAAATACAATGCATAATTAAATAGTTATCACATTTTCATTCAATATTTCATCACAAAATTAGACCCAATTTCAAATCATGATTTACATTTGAATAATAATTCAATATTATGATTTTTTAAGTGTTGAATTTCATGTCATGTACCTGAATTTCATTTAGTATATATCACAATGACTAACACTCCCTATCTCATTCAGTGTAGGAAACCATGCCTAGAACCCAAAAATATCAATCTTGGATAACAATTGGGGAGGAATTCCATGTATGAGTAACAACTTCTTTTCAGTCTAGAATACCATACCTAGAACAAAAAAATATCAAACATTTAATCATTATTTAATTCACAATAATTTTCTACACCATTAAATTACTTATATAATGATTAGTTAAATATTTCAAATACCATTAGTTAAATATACAATGAACGAAGAACATAACCCATTAATTAATTCATTAATTAATTAATCAATCAACACAATTATATTTCCACAATCAATTCTTCACAATTAATAATCAATATCAAATCTCAACTTGTCATAATTAATTCTCACAGTTAATTATTTTTTATCAACATCATGGAACCAAATTAATTCTCCCAATTATTTATCTTATATATCTAAACATCATTTCATAATTAATTTTACCTAATTTATATTAACAAAATAAGATCAATATCTAAATTACAATATCTGAACCCATAAACAATTTCTAAAACAATTATCTATTTGGGAAACCCCGCTTCAATTGTTTCATGATTCAAATTTCAATTAATCATCAAGGCAATAAAAAGTCAATGAAAAATTTCTAATTACTCCAATTTAGGAAATCAATTATAAAGGGAAGCTATCAAATCCATAAACTCACATTAACATATCAAATCCATGACTATGGGAGTTCTATTTAGACCACATACCTCTATTTATTAATAGATGTAATCCGAATATAAATACCCAAAATCTGAGCAATACAATATCATTGATCAACTCCTTGTCTAACTCCCTTTACCATAATTACGATCAAAGGCATCGAGATCTTGAAAATCTATATTTATATCCAAAATTATAGATGTAGTTCTCAAATAATAGGTTTTGATCCATGGAAATGGTGGAGATCTTCCATGAAAAGATCAAGAAAAGATATAGAAATGAACATGAGAAGCAACTGGATGAAATCCATTTAACAATAAGATAGAAGATCTTCAGTCTAGGATTTCAATATCAAATAATAATGTTTGAATCAACTTGGAATCCCTAAATAAGGCTATGGGATAAATGATAATTTTTCAAGCCTAAGACAAGGTCAATATATGCGAGTATTGTGGGTTTGGGTGGTTTCAAAAATGATTTTCGGATTTTTAATCCCACACAAACGATATCATAGATAGGGGTGCACAGTTAGGGAAAACTATACACCACACCTGTGGTCCTTCTCTGTATAGATTTTAATGTTTGGCATGATTTAGTGATAAGGAATCTCAAACTATGTGCAAACCATGTGGACCTCACTTTCTAGTTATGCATAGTTGGCATAATTTTGTCACACGATTTGTGAAACCATGTCCAAACTGTTATCAGCCCATTGTCTGTTAGTTTTTCTTATAAAATTCACTGATACAAACCCCAATCCACTACATTTAAACATAGGTAATTAAATACTTCAAAAATTATCGTAAAACATGCCTGAGATGACTCTAGAAAATGCCGGGATCTTACAATCTTCTCCTTATAACAACTCGTCCTTGGGTTGCAATCCCAAACCTCTCTAAGATTCCGAGAAAAAAATATTATTCCATTTTTTCCTCATGTATTCTTTCCATTGTTAAGTTTAATCTTTAACACTTCCAAGATTCTAAAACACATTAACTTTTGAAATGGTCTTTCCCCGTAACACTTTCTCACCATGACCCAACACATATATCAGAAGCACCTCAAATGATGAATCTTTAACAAGATCAACCTCTGCCACATAAATCTCATGAGAATGATAAAGGTGATACTGTCTTAGTTGTGACACATGAAAAAAATTATGTATAGTACTGAATTTATGTGCATGGGATAGTCGATATGCCATTGGCCCAATTCTCGCTTGCACCTCAAACAATCCTACAAACCTGGGTTCCAAATTTCCCTACCTCCATATCCTATGTTGACCCAATATAGGCAACAAAAAATGGAATACATGACCGCCCTTTTTAAAATCTAGGGGTTATCTCCGTCTATTAGCATAGAACTTCTGCTTACTCTAAGATATAGCCATACATTTCCAAATCAACAGAAACTACTCTGATGTCTCATGAATGAGACTTAGTCTCAACTGCTCTGACTCACCAGCCTCTAACCAACATAGTGTGGATCTATAGGGTCTTCCATAAAGTTCCTTCTACGGTTCTATATGTATAGTTTCCTGATAACTGTTGTTATAGTAAAACCCCACTAAAGCCAAATGCTTCTCCCAAGAACCACGAAAGTCAAGCACACATGCTCGTAGCATATCCTATATCACCTATATGGTACACTCCAACTAACCATGTATTTGTTGGTGGAAGACCGTACATAATAATACTTGTGTACCATGTACCTTGAGTAAGCCCTTCCAGAAGTGTGAATTAAAGAAAAAATCACGTTGTGAAACTATAGTCTATGGAACACCATGAAAATAAATTATCTCTCAATCATACAGTTCTACCAACTGATCCACTATAAATGTTTACCTAATATTCAAGAAATGTTCTACCATCATTGGTCATCAAAAATGACCAAAATAACATCATTCTTCCTAAGTGTATTTGGATTTCATACCACGAAATCCATAGTCACATCATCTCACTTCCATTCTGGAATAGGCAACAACTACAATAGGCCTCCTTCTCCTTGATGCTCTGTCTTTACTTACTGATCGGTGAAACATCCTGTTATGAACCCTGCTATATCCTTTTTCATGCCCATCCACCAAAAATTTCATCGTAGGTCACAATATATTTTTTTTCACCCCAATATGTACAACCCAAATTTAGGCATGCAATTATAACATGAGTTCTTATCACATACTGTAGGCACAACAACCAAAATTTTCACATAGATGATCTATTCTTCATCTATTATCGAATCTGAAGGTGTCTCCCCACCATTAAGGATTTCACTTATGGCTAAAAACTCTGGATCCTCATACTACCTATCCCTGATCTTTTTCAAGAGTGTAGACTCCATTTCTATATAATCTAGAGTCATCCTCTCCTGACTCTCCAAAACCACTACATGCATTTTTTCCAGCAAGGTCATCATTTTCCACTCTAAACTCAAATCATATACCAACTGAGTCTGTGTTTTCCTGATCAAGGCATCATCCACAAAATTCCTCTTTCTAGGTGTATATTACAATTCAAAATCAATGGACTACATATACTCTACCCATCTTCGCTACCAAATAATCAAGTCATTCCATGAAATGATATACTTCAAGATTTTTTGATCCATAAAAACTGTAAAATTTTCACCTAAAATATAGTGTTGGAAAAACATTAGAGCATAAAACACTAATGTCAACTCAAGTTCATGCATAGGGAAGTTATTTTCATGTGGCCCCAAATGCCGAGACCCATAATCAATAATTAAATCCCCATGCATCAACACGTCTCTGATTCCAATCCTAGAAGCATCACAATACTTCGTGTAATCCTCACCTGACTCAAGTAAGATAAAAATTGGTGTTATTTTCTAGCACTTAATTTAATCCTGGAAAGAATTATCTTACTCTTTTTTCCAATCAAAATTTACCCCTATCATTGTCAAACATGAATGTGGGGCTTCTAACCGAAAAAAGCCCTATATGAACCTCCTATAATAACTACAAAATACCAAAAATATTCGAATATAAAAAACATTATTGGGATTCTCCCATGAAATCACTACCTACACATTTTCTGGGACCACAGTCACACCTTATTTCGAGATGATATACCCCAAATAGTGTACCCTATCGATCCAGAAATGACATTTAGATATCTTGGCATAATATCGATGCTATCTCAGTGTACCCAGGATGATGTCATGATGTTGGGAATTATCGTCATTAGTCTTAGAGTACAGCAAGATGTCTTCCACAAACACCACTAAAAACTAATATAAGTACAAATAAAATATCATGTTCATCATGGCCATAAATACTGCTGAATCATTAGTCAACCCAAACTACATTATAAAAAACTCAAAAAGGTCATACCTCATTTTGAAATAAATTCTTGGTATATCATAGGTACAAACATTCACCCGATGATACCCTGATCATAGAATGACATTTTGATACCACTTTGTGATGTCCCTACTCGGATGCCACTAAATAGTGCCCCTGGCCGGTTGTCCACAAGCCCTCAAGAACCTCCCCATATTCTCTAGGGTGCCGAATAGTAGTGAGGGTATAGTAAGCCAGTCTTTGGGAGACTATAACTTCTTTTATAACAATAAAACACCAATAAAATAAAAAACAATAACCACGGTTTGAAGCATAAAAATAACCTGAAAAATACCATGTCATATGATATTGAAAACAAGAAAATAAAATACTCAATTGGAAGGTAAAACGTGATATAACAATTCTAATGTCAAGTGTATACGATGGAGTTAAATGTAAAGACACAACAACTCCAAAAAGGGTCCCAAACCATGTTTGCTTCCATGTCCCATACTCTAATACCAAACAACAACCTATCCCATGGACTTTCCCATATCTCATCCTATAACAACAGAGTCTACTGGGGTGTCTATCAAGCATCTCAAATAGGGTATAATCCAAACACATGAACTAACTTCATGTTTCTATAACACATGAACTAACTTCATGGTGTTTCCCCAAAACACTTTCTCACCACGACCCAGCAAACGTATCAGATGCTCCTCAAAGGATTCATCAATATCGATGTTAACATCTTTCACATCAATCAAATGAGAAGTGTTGGTGTGATACCATGTAGTTGTGAAACACGGAAGACATTATGCATAGTACTTAATATCTGTGGAAGAGATAATCAGAATGCCACTAGCCTGATTATCTCCCGCGCCTCCAAAGATCCTAAAAAACTGGGGTCCAACTTACCCTGCCTCTGTATCCTATGGTAACTAAATCTTGGAAATAACCAAAGGAATACATGATCACCCTTTGTAAACTCTTAGGACCATCTCCATCGATTAGAATATGACTTCTTCCTACTCTGATCTATAACCATATGTTTCTGAATCAATTGATCCTAATCCAATGTCTCCTGAATGAAACTTAGTCCCATCAGCACTGACTCGCCCGCCTCTAACAAAAATAGCATTGATCTACAAGTTCTACAATAAAGTTCCTTGTATGGTTCCATATGTATAGTTTTATGATAACTATTTTAATAGTAAAAATCCACTAATGATATGTTCTTATCCCAAAAACCACCAATGTCAAGAACACATGCTCGCAACATATCCTCTAACACATATATGGTACGCTCAAACAACCCATCAATCTATGGGTGTAAGACCATACATAAAAAAACCTGTATACCAAGAAACTTCTGTAAGACCTTCTTGGAGTGTGAATTAAATAAAAATTCGTGAACTGAATCTATAGTCTATGGCAGCCCATGCAAACGAACTATCTCCCATACATACACTTCTCACAACTGTTCTATTGTAAATGTCTTCCTAATATGAAATAAATTTTCTACCATCATGGGTCAATACACAATGAACCAAATAAAATCATTATTCCTAAGTTTTTTTGGAAGTCATACCATGAAGTCCATAGTCACATCATCCCACATCCATTTTGAAATAGGAAAGGACTTTAATAGGACTCTAGGTCCTTGATGCTCTACCTTCACCTGCTGATAGTTGAAATATCTTGTTACGAACCCTACTATCTCCTTTGTCATCCCTGGACATCAAAACTATTTTCTTAGGTCACGATACATTTTTTTCACCCTAGGATGTACCACCCACTTTGAGGCACGAAATTCTCGTATGAGTTCCTCTCGCATACTATTAGGCACAAAAACCAGATTTTTTTCACATAGTTGATCTCATACTAATCTATTATCTAGTTTGAGGGTGTCTCCCCTCCATCAAGGATTTCCCTTAAGGATAAAAACTTCAGATCCTCATATATCCTATCCCTAATCTATATTAAGAGTGTATAATCCACTGCTACATAAATCAAAGTCATCCTATTCTAACTCTCCTCAACATCCACATGCATTTCCACCAGTAATGTCATCATCTTCCACTCTATACTAAACTCATATACCAACTGAGTCAAAGTTTCGATGCTAAAGGAATCAGCCACACTATTATCCTTTCCAAGTGTATATTCTTGTTCAAAATCAAAGGACTACATATACTGTACCCATCTTTTCTGCCGATGATTCAATTCACCCCGTGAAATGATATACTTCAAGTTATTTTGATACGTAAAATCGTTAAACTTTTCACACAAAAGATAGTGTTTCCAACACTTGAGAGAATAAAACACTGAAGCCAACTCGAGTTCATTCATAGGGTAATTCCGTTCATGTGGACTCAACTGCCAAGACCCATAATCAATGACACAATCCCATTGTATAAACACATCTCCAATTCCAATCCCAGAAGCATAAAAATACTCCATGTACCCATCACCTAACTCAGGTATGATCAGAATTAGTTTCGATGTCTAGTTCTTCTTTAAATCTTGGATATATTTCTCCCATGATTTTTTCCAATATAACTTTACCCTTTTCTTTTTCAAACATGAAATGGGTGATTATAATCGAGAAAAGTCCTGGATAAACTTCATTTAAAAACTAGTTATTCCCAAAAATATCCAGATATCAAAAACAATATTGGTATGCTCCCATGAAATCACTACCTGTAATTTTTTTTGAGTCCAATGCCACACCTTCTTCCAAGATGATATTCCCAAAAATGTGTACCCTATCGATCCAAAAATATCATTTATGTAGCATAGCATTTAGCCAATGCTATCTTAGTGTACCCAGGACATTTTCAAGATATTGGGAATGATTTTTATGAGTCTCGTAGAACACCAAGATGACTTCCAAAAACCCCAGCACAAATTGATCTAAGTATAGATAAAATATAATGTTCATCAAGGCCATAAATTCTGCAGGAACATTAGTCAAGCCAAATGACATTAAAAAAAACTCATAAAGTCCATAACTTATTTTGAAAGAAATTAATTATAAAAAAGAGGTACAAACTCTCAACTGATGACACTCTGATCTCAAATAGACCTTTAATTAAACTTTGTGATGTCCCAACATGGGTGCCACTAAACGATGCCCCTAACCGATTGGCCACATGCCCTCAAGCGCCTCCCTGTATTCCAGAGGCTGCTGACTAGCATTGAGGGTCTGGTAATTCAGTATTTGGGAGATTATACCCTCTTTTTCAAAATAAAATAGAAATATAATTAGACAAAAATAACCAAGTGAGGAATAGTATAAATAACCAGAAAAACCCCATTTCATATGATATTAAAATAAATAAAATACCATACTCAACTGAAAGAAGAAACATGATATAATAATGTAAATGTAAAGTGTCTATGATGGAGTTAATAGGAAAGACACCAAGACTCCTAAGAAGGTCCCGAACCATGTCTGTTTCAATCTCCCATTATCAAATCCCAAACAACAACCTATCCCAGGGACTTGTCCTTATCCAGTCATGAAACAACAAAGTCCACTCTAGTGCAGATCAAGCGGCTCAAATATCGTGTGAGTACAACTAATTAGGCCACCACCAATGATGTCTAAAACAAATCATGTCAAAATATAGTATATACAGTTTTATGAAGAAATTAATACAATTCATAATTAAAAAATTATCACATTTTCATTTAATCTATAATCATCATATTATTTCCAGTTTAAATTCTTGTTTTCTATTTGAATAATCATTTAATATTATCATTCATTTGGTGTAAAATGTCATTTCAAGAACCCCAATCTCATTCATTATAGTTCACCATGTCTAACACTTCATATCTCATTTGGTGTAAGTTGTCATGCCTAGAACCCCAAAATCTCATGCTTGGAAAAATATTGGGGAGGAACGCCATGTCTAACTCCTAACTTCTAATTGGTCTAGAGTGCCATGTCTAGAACCAAAAAATATCATCCATTTAATCAATCAGTAATTAATAATAATTATCCACATAATTACCTTTCCAATCCAATGATTAGTTAATCATTTGAAATGCCATTAGATAACAAAATAATTAAACAAGAACAGAACCTATTAATTAATTAATCAATTAATTAATCAATAAACACAATTCTAATTCCATATTTAATTCTTCAAAATTAATTATCCATATCAAATCTAAAATTTAAAGAATTAATTCTCATAATTAATTATCTTTGATAAACATCATGGTGTATAATTTATTCTCATAAATAATTATCTTACACAACCAAACATCATTTTATAATTAACTTTCCCCAATTAATTATCTTAACACAATTAATTATCATAACAAAATTAATTCAACATCTCAATTAAAATATCTCAACCCATAACCAATCTCAAAAACAATTACCTATTTCGGAACCACCCTTCATTTATTCAATGATTAAATTATCAATTAATCACCAGGGAAATCAGAAGTCAATTCCACATTCCTAATTACTCCAATTAATGAAATAAATTATCAAGGGAATCAAGAAAATCCATAAAATCACACTCACATATTAAATACATGAATATGTGAGTTTGATTTAGACCACCTACCTCAGTTTATTGATAGATGTTAGCCCAACAAGTATCCCCAATATTTTAGTGGCACAACATTGTCGATCAACCTCCAGGTCTAACTCCATAAACCAAAACTAAGATCAAAGGAATATAGATATAGAAAATATAGATCTAGATCTGAAATCATATATCTATATTTGAAGTAATAGATTTATATCATAAAATGGTGGAGATCTTCCATGAAAAGATCAAGGAAGGATAAAGGAATGAACTGGCGAAGCAACGAGATGGAATCCACTTACCAAGAAGAGAGAAGATCTTTAATCAGGGAATTTTATCTTGAAGATTGATGTTATAATAACCTTGTAATACCTATATAAGGCTCTGGGATCAACTAGAATTTGTCAAGTCTGAGCCAAGGTCAATATATGGGATTCTCAATGGTTCAGGTGGTTTTAAAAATGATTTTTATATTTTTAATCCCACACACACAGTTTCTTCGAAAGGGGAACAAAGTTAGGGAAAACTATAAGGCCACGGCCTTAAACATTACTTATTATTTAATTAAATGAATAATTCACATTGAAGATCTTTTCAGGTTTTTAGTTTTAGAGAATTAGGACATAACTTTTACATCCCAAAGATTACAAATTATACACTTATAAAAAGTTTCCATAAAATAAAAACACTTAAAAAGAAACATGTCTAGTTCCATGTTTTAGATAACATGTCTTTCCTTGATCCCATCCTTGTCCCTATTCATCATTAAGACCTATTGAAAGCATTTCAAAAACTTGGGATGAGCATAAAAATCCCAGTAAAGGATACACAAAGATGGAAAACTATTAGTTTTTTCCAAAAAACATGTAAACCAAGAATACTTTATCAAAGTAATACTTTTCACCTTTACAAAGTAGTAAAAAAACTCTTCACTAAATAAAAGATCATTAATTACCCCTTTTGTAACCAATAGATTACCATAAAAACCCATATAAAGAACACATAACATATAAAGGTAACATGGGACATAAACATACTTAAATCGGATAACCATACGGTCGACTTCCACACATATCACTTAATGGAATAGCCATATGGATGAATTCCATACCCAATGCATTGGAGGTTATAACGTAACCACCCGTCCTGGTATTCATGACACCACCCATCATATGGTTTATCACGTAACCTCCTGTAAAATGTCCAAGTACCATCATTACATATAAAATATTGAAAATATAAACATTTCTGTAAAAACATTTCATTTGAAATCACAATAAGTAACTCCAAGATATTGAATTAATCAATCCATTTTCAAAAATCATTTAAAATAGATTTTTGAATCAAAGTGTCCCATACCACATTGAAGCTTTTAGTGGAATTATAATTTTAAAACATTAATGTACATATAAATAAATACTGAAAACCATTTTCAAAACATGGACAATAAAGATAAATATTTAGAATAACGAATCTTTAAAACATTTAAAATGATATTTTTGTTAAAGAGTTTTTAACAAAATGAGAGACTATTGAATACAGATAATTGCGGAATAACATTTAATATGAACTTTATAATATCATGAGAATAAAGGGATTCATGATATAATATGTCAAAGGACAGTATACACACCATATAAGAGTGAAATGGGGTATAACAACAATGACGTATCAATGGAAATGTAAATTGAGATGAAAACCATTATAATGATGGTATCCTTAAATTAAGGATAAATCTATGACATAATTATGTGTGATAAATATAAATACACCCAATATAATTGTATATTATGTGTGAAATAATCATAGGTCATTCACACATAATTATGTGATTTATTTATCCTTAATTTAAGGATACCATCTTTATAATGGATTTCATCTCAATTTACATTTCCATTGAGACTTCATTGTTGTTATGCACCAATTCACTCTTATATGGTGTATATACTGTCCTTTGATGTATTATATCATGAATCCATTTATTCTAATGATATTATAAAGTTCGTATTAAATGTTATTCCGTAATTATTTGTAGTCAAGTGTCTCTCATTTTGTTAAAAACTCTTTAACAAAAATATCATTTTAAATGTTTTAATGATTCATTAATCTAAATCTCTATCTTTAATGTTCATTTTTTAAAAATGGTTTTTAGTATTTATTTATATGGACATTAATGTTTTAAAATTATAATTCCAATAAAAGATTCAAAGTGGTATTGGACACTTTGATTCAAAAATCACTTTTAAATGATTTTTAAAAATGGATTGATTAATTTAATATCTTGGAATTACTTATTGTGATTTCAAATGAATTGTTGTTACTGAAATGTTTCTATTTTCAATATTTTATGTGTAATGATGGTACTTGGACATTTTACGGGTGGTTATGTGATAAACAATATAATGGGTGGTGCCGTGAATACTTGAACGAGTGGTTACGTTATAACCTCCAATGCATTGGGTATGGAAGTCGGCCGTATGGCTATTCCATTAAGTGATATGTGTGGAATTTGACTTTATGGTTATTCCATTTATGTATGTTTATGTCCCATGTTACCTTTATATGTTATGTGTTTTTTATATGGGTTTTTACGGTAATATTTTGGTTACAAAAGGGGTATGTAATGTTATTTTATTCAGTGAAGCGTATTTTTACTACTTCATAAAGGTGAAAAGTTTTACATTGATAAAGTATTCTTGGTTTACTTGTTGTTTTGAAAAACTAACAGTTTTCCTTATTTGTGTATCCTTTACTGGGATTTTTATGCTAATCCCAAGTTTTTGAAATGTTTTCCACAGGACTTAATGATGAATAGGGCAAGGATGGGATCAAGGAAAGACATGCTATCTAAAACATGGAACTAGACATGTTTCTTTTGAAGAGTTTTTATTTTATGGAAACTTATTAGAAGTGTATACTTTGTAATCATTGAAATGTAATAGTTATGTCCTAATTATCTAAAACTCTAAACATGAAAATATCCTCAATGTGAGTTATTCATTTAATTCAATAATAAGTAATGTTTAAGGCTGGTGAATTATATTTTGTATCATAGGTCGGTTTAGATAACTTTAGAGGTTATGGTATTCTATAAGCATAAGTAACATTACCATAATGGATAGGATTTCAGAAAGAGTCAAAGTTTTTAGATAAAGTGAATGAGTAAGTATATCTTAGTGTTTATCTTCTTCATTAGTACATGATGATTTTGTTGATATTTGCACACTGCCATTTATGTCTTTAGTAAATGGATGGATCTAGCAGGCACCAAAATGAAAATGGGTTTGATGGAAACTGTGGTGGTTCCCTGTTTAAGAGACTGCATGAAATATGGGATTCAATGAGGAATCTCGGGGTTTTGCTAAACCAACTATCAAGGAGTCATGATCAACCACTTGAACCTTGGTGAGTTCTATAATGCATCGTGTACTAGATGACCAATAAGATACGGAAGTTTAGGTAATAATAATAAAGGTAACCATTAGGGTTTATATGATCCTTACTTTTTAGGTAATTATGGCTTACTCTATGATATTATGGAAAATGAAAGGCATGAGATAAACTTGTGGTAAAAATATTTTATGATCATTTTTGAAAATTTTATCTTGTTATGGGGAATGTTTTAAGAATTATGTAGTTTTGTAAAAAGTACAACACGTAGACCGTCTGACAAACAATCGCGTTAGACAAAGCTACGAGAATTGAACCCACAACCAAAGTGCGATTGAAATTTATCGCCTACCACGGGACTACGTGAAGTCCCTGGTTTGTTAGACTAAATCATTTTAGATTGATGATTTTAGGAATCAAGAGTAAGTTTACTTTGGGTTATCTATGGAAATGATTAAACTAAAATGGAGGATATGAGATTAGGATAATTACTTTTCAATATGAGACATTAAAGTAAACTAATGTTATTTGGAGATAAATGTTAATTTTTACCTTGGAAGACTATGAGGATAAATCCTTAAAAAATTTGGGTTTCAATCTTAGTTTGGTTTACATTGAATAATTTTATGGACAAATTGTTTATTGAATGGTCTTTGTTGAACTTTGGGTATTGTTTGACATATTTTGGATATTAAGAATAGATTTCTTTTATTGAGGATTATCCTTTTTGGGTATTATCCGATCTCATAATAACATTTTTGGTTTTAGTTTTGGTTATGGTCTAAAGACATGGGAAGTATATATTTCTCTTTTGTGGATTAGGTGATTCTCTTGAGGTTGATAATAACTCTCTTAATGTAAACAAGTCATTCTAAATACTAATCTTTTAGAGAAAATATTAGTTCGTGTAAGAAATGTTGTAAAATATTAAAGTCAACAGGACAAGTAAGTATGTTTCATTATGTTTTAGTTACGCTCATAAATAAATTCCTCAATGAAAAGTAACTTAATTACAAAAATTTTTCCGGTTAAGTTTTCCTACTAGGGAATCAAATACCATTTAACCCATCACATGTTTGTGATTTTCGGTTGGTTAACTTTCTCCTAAACATGATTTCAATCACTCTCCCTCGGAACATGACCCTTTGTTTTCTCCTCCATGTCCATTTTTACTACATGGAATCCTAGTAAGGGTTAACTCGGGTGACCTTTGTACATCTCATTCTTTATTTTAATGTGATAGTTTTACTGAATCTTGTTCCGATTTGGGATTTTCAATGAAGTTTCCAAGCCCAATTTTTTTAAAATTTCGAGGACGCAATTTCCAAATGGGGGGAAGGATGTAACACCCCAGGTAAATAAAGAATATGAAAATTTCATATTTATCCATATTTGTGAATAAAATAATAATGTCACTTTAAAGGGAATTCTATGCTCGATGGCATACCCAATACACAACAACGAGTTTCTTTAAAATCATATGTTACACTCTAATAATAAAATAATATTATTTTAAATGGTAGTTAACGCCTAGCCGTTATAATGGTGGGAATGAATGGAACTAACTAAAAAATTATTATATATGTTTTTAAAATATTTTTACTTTTATCCAATAAATGTTAGAGGCTTAAAATGCAAATGAATCCAATTTTAAGCATAAATCTTCTAAAATTATTTAAAAGTTCGATTAACCTTCTTTTGATGGAGAAAACTTTTTAAATATACAGTTGAAAAATTTATATGTTTTATTAGACAAAATAAAATCCTTCTTTATAATCTGGACATCAAAATTTACTTTGTGTAATTTTTTGTTTTTTTTCAGATAAAGATCATTTTTATTGAAAATGTTGCATTTTAATTCCAATCCTCCTTTTCATCTGAATTATTAATATTGATAGATTATATTTTTAATTGAGATAAAAGGGTATTTATAATATATTTTAACCATTTAATCCAATGGTGGTCATTGGAATTAATTTCACTTTGAAATTGAACTGAAACTATTGTCAATCCTTTAATATATATTGTTTCTTAAAAATATGCTATTTGTTTTGACAGTGGGAATTAATTATGAAATGAATTAATGAAACTTATATGTTTTGAATTTTTTAAAATAAACTTCATTTTTTAATTTGGAATATCAAATATAGCATAGGGTGAATTTTTGGTATTTTTATGAAAAACTTCAATTTTTGATGAATAGTGAAACCACTAAGTTGTAGTTAAAGAAACTGATTTTACGTTTAAATGAAACATTTCCACATATATGATTTGATTTTAAAAAATCCACCATACATGGTTGTAATTAAGAAGTAAAATGTGGTTCAAAGAGATTAATATAATTTTTGTTGAATAGTAACTTTTAAGTTTTATTAATCGCGATTAAAGGTAATTTGTGTAATTTTAGGTAAAAATAATGTTCTAATAATATGAAATGACCTAGATACATGTCCTACCCTCATTGGATGTGTCATGGCCGACCAATAAAATCCATGGGTCAACTTGGGGACCCCATGGAGCCACTTTGGTAAGAAAATGACATAAATAACTTTTTTATTTAAAGTTAAAATAAAAATGTCAAAAACAGGAGTTGTTTTACTAAAACAATTATTAAATGGGGTTATACAAGACATATTTTTTACTATAAATATTCATTTGAAATATAAAACGATTTCCTACATCATTATATTTGTTTTATAATTTTTATACATTAAATAAATTAAATTATTTATGACACCATGATGATGCATAGATTACCTCATTATTTAACGATTTAAATAAAATGAAAAAATAATGTAAAATCTAAGACCTAAACATGTCAAAAACCTATTTTATGTGTGGATTTAGAACTCATATCACCTTATCCACAAAATATATAATTTTGGGACCTTTAAAATCCAAAAAACAGTTTATAATAAAGTAACCTTTTATTACTTTCCAAGAGTGCCCCTCCTCTCCTCTTATAAAAGGCCCCCACCTCTACCACCATACCCACACCTCTCATGACTTTTCCTCGGCCAAAACCTAACCATTGTTTCATTAATCATCCCTATATTACTCATAGATTCCTCACTTTGGGCATAATTCTTACCAAGGAATCCTTTGAGCTCAAATCAAAAAGAGATACCCGTTTTAAAGGTAATGTCTTTTCTATTATTCTTTTGTTTTATTTTGCTTCTCCAACCCACAAAACACTTTTTATTTATTTCTTTTGTAACAACACCAGTATATTCAATATAATAGGATGTTGTTATGAGGATTATTCTAGATACACTAACACACACTTCCATCTAATGGTTAAAGAACATACTGTTTATGTGGATGGCAAATTACTGCCTCACGAAACGATGATTGTTCTATCTTCTCATACCACCTCTCCTGGTGGCCATTATGATGGAACAATATTTATTTATGATATATATTATATTTATTTCCTCTATATGATTTGGTATTTTATATTTAATACATACCTTTATGCTTTTCATGTTGTGAAAATGCGATAATTTCATTTTAGGAAGTGTGGACTACCTCCCCCTCAAGTGATGTGACTCATTCATGCAATACATGGAATGTATACAGAATGAAATTGATGATATTATTTGATATATATAACATATATATTATACTGTAATTATAATATATATATATATATATATATATCTTATCTAGTTTTAATTCCTTTAATCTGCTAAAGAAATGAAAGTAGCGTTCATGCGTATGTACGGCTTACCGTCTCCATGAACGGTATATTTCATTTCTTATCTCCAAATGTTATGTAATATTATAAGTTCATATATATAATGGATACATATGTCATATATTAAATCTAAAATATGTATATCATTCTAGAATTATAATATATATCTGTCTTTTAACTTTAATTACCTTAATATGAAAAAAATGAAAGTAGCGTTCATGCGTACATACGGCCAACCGTCTCCATGAATGGTGCTTTTAATTTTTTATCTCCAAATGTTTTGTAATAGTAAAAAATGAATATATAATGGATATATATGATATTTAAAACATTAATACTATTCTAGAGATGATTTACCTTTAACTACATGGAAAATTCTTTTCCAACAAGGTCAATTTTTACTCGTGTACCGAACATCAACAAAAATGTCCGATATGAACTCACTTTATTAACCAATTATTATAACATTATAATATGTGATATGAACTGAATAATAACATTTAATTTAGGTCCTTATGCAATTATAAATTTACCAAATTTTATTAGTCAGGTTATTAAAGAACAATCGAGTCATGTCAGACACGAGGTAAGGGATCATACCCCTCTCTTTCTTTTTAAGTACACTCTTTCATGTCATTCCTTTTAAGCTCATAATTATTATGATTTGGATGTTATTTTATTTTACAATTTCTGTACATTTTATGTTCATATGATGAGAGACCCTATTTTCTATCATCAATCCATTTTGGACGTTTTGATTGGCACCGTTAGGCTGCAAATATTTCATAAGGGATCCAACCTATCTCTTTCTTTTTAAGTACTATATTTTATGTCATTTATTTTACGCTCATCTTTCTTATGTTTGGGGATGTTATTATATATTCCTCATACTTTAATTTTTATGTTCATATTATGAGAGAACTAATTTGTTCTCATAAATCCATTTTTGTATGTTTTAAGTGGCACCATTAGGCAGCCGAGTTTTCATTAGGGATTTTTCATCTCACTTTTATTCCAGTGACATTTATGCTACGTTTGCCACTATTTACATTGAGTGGTGTTTGTACTGCCCATTATTATAAACTTTTTTTAGTATAATTTCATTTATTAGTATTTACATCTTCATTGTATGACCCTTCTTCCGTGGGGTGTACATTTCGAAAGTTACCCAACTCGGTAAGGGGACCTTTCACCCTACTCTTTTTAAAAGAACTATTTTGTTATGTCTTTTAATTCACATAATTTTATGTTGGGATTTGTTTTTTATGTCATTATTTATGTAAACTTTATGTCCAAGTGATGAGATACCATTTTCTCTCTCATCAACTCATTTTCTGAATTTTAATGTGATGCCGTTAGGCTTTCGGATTTCTGTAAGGGAACTTCTTAACCCACTTTCAATTCTTTGGGTTAAACCTGTACTTCATGATTTTATTATGCCAAGATTATGTGTGGAATATCTATGTTTTAATTTACACAAACCTTTGTCTGGATATACTATTTCTACACATAATCATCTTATTGATAAATTCTTACGAACTTGTATAGGAATTCATAACTCAATCTCATTTCATTGAGTTAAATATATATGTCATTGGTTTTGTTTTTCCAAGTTTTTGTGTGAATGACCTCTGAATGTTTCAAACTTAATATTCACTTATATTGGGTGTATTTATATTTCTCACACATAAATATGTGATAGATTTATCCTTTATTTAAGGATACCATCTTTATAATGGAGTTCATCTCAATTTACATTTCAATTGAGACATCGTTGTTGTTATGCACCAATTCACTCATATATGGTGTGTATACTGTCCTTTTACATATTATATCATGAATCCCTTTATTCTCATGATATTATAAAGTTCAGATTAAATGTTATTCTGCAATTATTTTTATTCAAGTGTCTCTAATTTTGTTAAAAACACATTAACAAAAATATCGTTTTAAATGTTTTAATGATTCATTATTCTAAATCATTATATTTAATGTACATGTTTTCAAAATGGTTTTTAGTATTTATTTATATAGGAATTAATGTATTAAAATTATAATTCCACTAAAAGCATCAAAGTGGTATGTGACACTATGATTCAAAAATATCTTTTAAATGATTTTTGAAAATGGATTGATTAATTCAATATCTTGGAATTACTTATTATAATTGCAAATGAAATTTTTTTACTGAAATGTTTAAATTTTCAATATTTTTTTTGTAATGATGGTACTTGGACATTTTACAGGTGGTTACGTGATAAACCATATGACGGGTGGTGCCTTGAATTCCAGGACGGGTGGTTACGTTATAACCTCCAATGCATTGGGTATTGAAGTCGGCCGTATGGCTATTCCATTAAGTGATATGTGTGGAAGTCGACCGTATGGTTATTCCATTTAAGTATTTTTATGTCCCATGTTACCTTTATATGTTATGTGTTATTTATAAGGGTTTTTACAGTAATCTTTGGTTTACAAAAGTGGTATGTAATGATCTTTTATTCAGTGAAGAGTTTTTTACTACATCATAATGGTGAAATGTATTACATTGATAAAGTATTCTTGGTTTACTTTTTGTTTTGAAAAACTGACAGTTTTCCTTCTTTGTGTATCCTTTACTGGGATTTTTATGCTCATCCCATGTTTTTGAAATGTTTTCTATAGGACTTAAAGATGAAAAGGGTCAAGGAGGGTATCAAGGAAAGACATGCTATATAATACATGGAACTAGACATGTTTCTTTTTAAGAGTTTTTATTTAATGGAAACTTAGTAGAAGTGTATAATTTGTAATATTTGAGATGTAATAGTTATGTCCTAATTCTCTAAAACTCTAAACCTGAAAAGATCCTCAATGTGAATTATTTATTTAATTCAATAATAAGAAATTTTTAAGGTCGGATCCTTATAAAAACCATATGCCAAACATGTGGACCTATTTGTGAAAATTTGAAATGTTGGAAGGATTTAGTCATATGGTTTTCAAACCGTACACAAACCGTGTAGACCTCTATGTCTAGGTTTTCACGGTTAGTAGTTTAGTCACATGGTTTTTCAAACCATGTGAAAACTTTACACAACCCACTGTCTGTTTTGTTTCATAACAAATTCACCCAAACACACCCCAAGACAGTAATCCTAAAAAAGGATTTTAAAAAATTAAAAAAGTTCATGAAAACACACCCGTGATGAATCCAAAAATTCATGGATCATAAAATCTCCACACCTAATAACAACTCGTCCTTGATCCACACTCCCAATCTTCTCTAAGATTATCCGAAAAAAAAGATTAGGAGATTGATCCCTTATGTCTGCTTCACCTTCCCATGTATCCTATTTAACACTTCTATATTTCCATAACACATGAACTGAAAGCATTATCTTTACTCATAACAATTTCTCACCGAGTCCCAGAACACGTATCAGATGCATATCAAAGGATGAATCTATATCGAGGTCAATCTCTTCCACATCAATCAATTGTGAAGGGTCAGGGTGATACCTCCATAGTTGAGACACAATGAATACATTATGCATTGTACTAAATTTATGTTGAAGGGCTAATCAGTACATCCCTGGACCGATTCTCTACAGCACCTCAAACGATCCTACAAACATGGGCGCCAACTTTCCATGCCTTCATATCCAGTGGTGACCCAATCTAGGTGACAACCAAAGGAATACTTGATCTCCTTTGTAAACTCTATGGGACATATCCATCTATTAGCATATGACTTTTTCCCGCTGTGAGTCGTAGACAAACATTTCCGAATCAACTGCACCTTCTCTGATGTCTCCTGAATGAGACTTAGTCCCAACAGCTTGGACTCACCTCCCCCTAAAAAACATAATAGTGATCTACAAGGTCAACCATAAAGTTCCTAGTATGGTTTAGTATGTATAGTTTCTTTATAATAGTTGTTATAGGAAAACTCCACTAAAGACAAGTTCTTCTCCCAAGAACCACAGAAGTCAAGCACACATGCTTACCACATATCCTCTAACATCTATATGGTATGCTCCAACTACCCATCTATCTATGGGTTGAAGACCGTAATTAAAAAACATGTATACCAAGAACCTTCTATAATCCATTCTATAATTGTTAATTAAATCACAAATCACAAACTGAAACTATAGTTCTTGGCACCCCATGCAATCAAACTATCTCTTGTACATATAGTTCTCCCAAATGTTCTACTATAAATTTTTTCCTAATAGGAATGAAATGATCTACCATCATTAGTCTATCCAAAATGACCCATATAAAATCATTCTACTAAAGTTTCTTTGGATTTTATACTATGAAATCCATTTTCATGTCATCCCACTCCCACTCTAGAATAGGCAATGACTGCAATAGGACTCCAGGCCATTGATGCTCTGCCATCACCTAATTATAGGGGAAACCTATTTTTACGAACCCTGCTATCTCCTTTTTCATGCCTGACCACCAAAACTACCATCATGGGCCACGATACATTTTTGTCACCCAAAAAAATACCTCCCACATTGAGGCATGAAATTCTCGCAAGAATTCCTCTCAAATACTTGTAGGCACAACAACCGTATTTTTCAAATAGATGATATCATACTCATCTATTATCTACTATAAATGTATATCCCGACCTTCAAGGATTTTCCTTAAGGGTAGAAACCTTGGATCATCATA
The DNA here is from genome assembly GCA_963277665.1 of Viscum album. NCBI lineage: Eukaryota > Viridiplantae > Streptophyta > Magnoliopsida > Santalales > Viscaceae > Viscum > Viscum album. Next base: position 1,156,201,164 of record OY728165.1, on the reverse strand, counting down.
CTGCCTATCCATGATCTATCTCAAGAGTGTAGACTCCACTTCTAAAGAAACCAGAGTCATCCTCTCTTGAATCTCCTAAACTACCACATACATTTCTTCCAGAAAGGTAATCATCATACACTATACAATCGAATCATATTATAACTGAATCTGAGTTTTCCCACTAAAGGAATCAGCCACACTATTCCCCATTCCTGGGTTATATGCCAGTTCAAAATGTACACGAAAATAAACTCTTGATGACTCCAGAAAAGGCTGGTATCTCACAAAAACACACAGTTTGAGTCATTCCTTCCAAATCATCTGTTAGATTTGCAAAAATTTAATTCCTATACATCAAAAATAAATTATGGATTTTTTCCTAATGCTTGAAATAAATAATATCTATTTTTATTATTCTTTTATATGTGGTATTCTTTTTAAACTAAAATGACACTTTTATTTGGAAAATACTCATTTCAAGTCATACTAACCACATCGTGTGTCAGATTGATGTGCGGTCAATTCCGATACGTCATAAATGAATTATGAGTTGTTGTAATATATTTTATAAATAATAAAATATCATTTTTTGTATTGGTTATGTTCTTCACATTATAAACTTAAATGATACTTCTATATTTAAAATGTACATATTATGTTATTTCAACCACATAATGTGTTAGGTCGATGTGCCTTTGATTACTACACATCATAAATGACATGCGGATCATTTTAATAATGTATCAAAACATACTAAACTTTTTTTCACTATTTTTGAGTATGTAACATGTGTTTTGAACTAAAATTTCAATATTAAACTATGAAGATACACTTCAAGTCATACAAGGAACAAAATGTATCACATTGGGGTGTAGTTGGTTCATACATTTCACAAATGTGTTACAGTTATTTTTTTATAGTGTATCAAAACAATCTGAATGTGTCTGATATATTTTGAGTATGAGGAGTGTTTTTTTGACCTAAACTATCTATTTTAAACTAAAAAAACAATTTAAGTTATACCTGCCAAATCATGTATCATATTGAAATGTGGTGAAATACTACACATCAAAAATGTCTTCCAGACCATTTTCATTATGTATCAAATAAATATGAAGGAATTTTATTTGTTTTTATTAAAACATGTGTGTACTAAACTAAAATAGTAGTTTTAATCTAACAACATTCACTTTGAGTCATACTGGGCACATTTTGTATCATATTGAGGTGAATTTGGTTCATAAATATCAAAAATTACTTATTTATCATTATTATAAAGTATCAAAACACGATAAATGCATTTCTGTGGTTTGGAGTATGTGATGAGTGTTTTTAAATAAAAATATTCACTTCTTGTCATTCCAAGAACATGCTGTATTGGATTCAGGTTTGAATAATTGAGTTGTAGATGATTCCTATAAAGTTCAATACAATGTTCATGATAGATATTATTACAATTCATACTTTTCCTTCAACTATTGAAAAATAACTGGTTAGATGATAGATTCAATTGGAAATGAAATGTCTCTTTCAAAAAATTAATTGAAGAAAATTAGTGTAATCATTGATTTTGTAGATGGATCCTTATGATTCACTTCACATTCCAAGAACCATGAAGTTTCCTCTACCATAAAAAAATAGAATATGTTCTCTCAGTTTTATCCTTGATGTCCAAACTTTTACAAGTATGACCAAGTTCAAAAATGCAACTATATTAATTATAATCCATAAGGCATAACCTTTCCTAATTCTTATCCTTCAAAAAAGGCCGAAAATAATATATAAGAATTACACTACAAATACTTTACATCCCAAATGTATATTCTAGTACACCAACCCCATATGCTCGAATTTAGTGTCAACTACCATTACATTGGCATGATTACAAGGAATCAAACCAAAAAGGATCTATGAGTTTAGTAATATTGGTAATCCAAATACATACATGAGTATTTTATTAAAAACAAATACAATAATCACGATATAATTTGTTTTATTTTGAGGATAACTTAATCCCATAAAGTGTATCCTTGTATAACATTATTAACAGACTTTTGGGAATCCTGGGGAAGGGAAACATAATAAGGGTTACCTCAAATGCACATTAAGGGAAATTTATAGTGGAATTTTTTTTTAATAAATGTGAATAATCAATATGAAAAGGTAAATAACTAATAACACATTACATGTGATCAATACCAGAGAAGAAAGTGAGTAAATAATTTAGAATAGAGAATTACTCAAAAACTAATTCCATTTAATCAATGAACTGATAATGAAATGTATCCATGGATATGTCGATGAAAAGTCTTAGGGATAAATATACACTTAATCTAAACAAAGGAAATGTTTAATTATTGTAAATTATTTTTTAGACACCTTAAAACCTTTACCGTAAAGATCTATCCTCTAGATAGTTTAAAACTATAGGTAGAAACCTGTTTAATTTTCTCAACTAATTTGTCTCATTAAAACCTGTCGATGCATTAAGGGGATATATAATGTCTGGGCCCCACCCAATGCTTCCACTCCAAATAATTCCTTATATCAAGTAATCAGTTTAATAAAAAATTCTTATTTAATAAATAAAATGTACTTATAAATATTTCCTCCTTGGAGGGTAACTAACAGCAAAGGTTATTGATCTTGATTAAAAGATATACCATTGAAAGATCATTAAAACAATCTTAAGGAAAATTATGTTTAAACATTCTGATGTGTCCCATTCCACATTGAAACATTTGATTCATAATTCCCCATCAATTATACTAAACTTATAATATCATGAGAATAAGTAGATTTATGATATTCAATTTCAAAGTAATCACCGTATGTAAAAATAATATATGGGTTTGGATATAAACATATCCAAGATAAATGATATGAATAATTAGAGGAAATTCAATGTTAAATGATCATAGAAAATTAAATATTTCAAAGGGGAATAAAAATAAACAAGGTAATAATGTAAATAATATCCTTGAATAAATCAATAATGAACCATCCATATGCAGAATAAGGATGGTATCAATACACTATATCTCATATAAAGTACAAATAAATGGTTGTTGTTGTTGATGAATAAAAATCCTATAAAAATATATTTTAAAAACAATATTTAGGAAAATATCTTTTTTTTGAATTTTTTTTGAAAATCAATTTTGTTTGAAAATAAATTTGGAAAACATTTTCTTTAAAAACTATCATTTTTATCATGAAATTGATGATTCAAAGAAATAACAGAAGACAAATCTGTACATTCAATACAATGAAAAATCAACATTCAATTTGAAATGTAAAAAGGTTATAAATGTATGTTATTTGAAAAGAGATAATAATATTACTTTGAAAAAATTATTAAAAGACAGAAATTTTAATTTTATTAATAGTTCATTTTGGAAAGGGTAAAAACATTTTTAAAAAACTGGGTTTTTAGTAGAAAATATGTTCTTCTACTAAAGATATAAATGAAGTCTGGTTTTATTTAAATCAATTTAAAAAACATTTTAATTTCCAATGATTGTAAAAATGGTACTATTATTTGATAAAGTTCTTGAATAAACATAGAACACGAAAATTAAAGGTTTTATTAAACCACGATAAAAAAATTTACACTGATGGGAATTCATGGGTAAAAAATCCCGAACAGAATGATTTTGTAAATTAAACCCTTGAAAAAATTATAAAATTGAAGTGAGAATAATTAATTTAGTAGATTATGCATGTCAAATGTAAATCCACATAAAATAAGTGGAAATAAAAAAATGATAGTAAAAGTTGATGACACACATAATTTTAGAATATTAACGACAATGAGTAAGTAATATAACCCAACAAACCATATTGGGTTATGAAATTATTTTAATCTTGGTAAATCTTAACTCAAATCCCCTTATATGAAATAATTAAAATTTAAACTCAATATATCATGGTGAATGTATGAATCCTGATATTACATGTCAAAGTGGATTAATGTTTACCATATATAAGAAATTAGGTTCAAAATTATAATTTTTGTCTCAAATAATGAACATACCCCAAATATAAAATAATTCAGAAAATAATATATCAAAATGGGTAGTTAAAACACCACAAAAAGAAGTAAGTGGTGAATATGACAATTATCTCACTAATGTAAAAAGTTAGATGAAAATCTATTACCTTGGGTTTTATTTTTTGTTGAAAATATTTTAACCTATGGTATAATGGTTTTAATAATTTTTCTAACCCATACAAGAACCAGAACCATATTTATAATATCATATATTAACTTATTATAATATATTATTACCTGTTTTTTAACAATTTTTCATTATTTAAATTATTTAAAGTGTTAATTTCCGAGTTTTTTTAGTATGTTTTGACTAGTTACTTTATATTCATATTACATAGATATTGATTTAATAATATAAATATTTTAAACCATAATATAATTATCATATATATTTAATATATATGTGTTTATAATAATCGATAATATTTGGAGATAAGAAATGAAATTCACTGTTCAAAGAGACGATAATCCATACGTACGCATGAACACTACTTTAATTTCATTTTAATATTAAAAGAATTAAAATTATATGATATATATTTATATTATAATTACATTATCTTATATTTTTCATATATTTTTCATAGTTTTTATAAAACCATCCTTTATACATTCCATGTATAGTGTGAATGAATCACATTGCTTTGTGAGGGCGGTAGTCCATACTTCTACAAATAATTTTATTATATTTAAATAAAATTGAAATCATAAGGTTATGTATTTTATGAAAATTAACGAAGCATAAATACATATTAAATATCATATAATTAAAATATATACATAATTTACATCCTAATTTCTAACCATGTGAGGTGGAAAAAGAAAAACAAACAATCATCATATCAGGAGGTTCTAGTTTGCCGTACAAAAAATGTAAGTTCATTACCCATTATATGGAAGTCTGTATAGTTTCAGGTTGAAAAATTAGAATAAAAAATCTAATTATATTTATTATACTGAGGTTATTATATAATCATGTAATAATAATAGTTTAAGGTGTGGATAATGTAAATAAAACTAAAGAGATTGAGGAATGATGTTACCTACTATTCGGGTAACTCCTTTTGGTATGAAATAAAGGGTCTACTTAGTTTTCATTAAACCAAAGGTAAGGCTTATAGGATAATGGGAGGTGTTTTGAGGATATATTTGGGTAGATCTTGGTATATCCAATGTGGATTGAGATGCATGTGTATGTGGGAGGGGTGAGAGCCTTTTTATATCAGAGGTGAGTGGCACTCTGGTAAATTTTTAGAAAGGGAATTCCACACACATTTTTCTCGTGTCAAGTGGATCCAATAAGAGAAAAAATTTGAGAAAAGGGAGGATATGGCCAAAATATAACCAAAAAACTTCATTTGGAAAAATTTTTAGGTCAATTTGGATCTTATGATTTATGTTTAGTCCATTGTCAAGATAATTATTCTCTTAATTGATGTAATTTATTTTAATCATATTGACTAATATTTTTATTCAAAATGTAATTAAAAATTATTATTATTCCACATATGGAATCAATTTTTCCAAATTAAAATAAAATAATTGGTAAAAATTAATTAAAAATTAATCTTGTAGATGAGACGACAATGAAGGTTTTTAAAGTAAAAACGTCCAAATTTTTTTTTTTTTCAATTTCAAAGTGAAATTAAATCCAATGAACGAGATTATATTAATTTACGTAATGTTCATCCAATTAAACATTAAGACCAATAAAAAATAAAACTTACCATTATAAATTATATAGAAAAAAGTATTTTTGAATTATAATTCACTGTTTTTCACAATTCAATAAAAAATGAAAGACCTCAAAAAAACCAAAAATTCAAAATAACCTAATTTTCAGTTTTTTAATTAAATGAATAATTTTATTTTAACAAATAAAATATATAAAATGTAAAGACCCGTAAAATTCAAGGGAAATGTTTTCTTAATTTTCTTTAGAATTTTACAAGAGCGCGGTTTCAGACGGCACCTGATTCCGAGGTCCGGAGTGCCCGGAATTAATTTCCGAAGTTTGGCTCGGGTACGTTCAGTGAACGAACGAGCGGGATTTCCTACCTTTTGATCCGGTGCTCGGAATTGAAATCCGAGGGCACCGATGAACTCGCAACGCCGATATTCGCTTAATGAGTCCTTTTCGGGAGTTGCGTTTGTTGCGGGTTGAAAGTTAGTTTTTGGGTTTTTAGTTTAAGTTAAATAAAATTTGTGAGGAACAAATTTTATTTCTTTTAACTAGTTAAGTCCTACCAAAGGGAGTTGGGAGTGGGACCCACATCCACTTAACCTCCCTTGGGAGGATTAAGTGAGGTGGGGTCCACACGAACCCCAACTCCTCAAATTCTCTCAAAACCTCCCCTTTAACTCATTTCATTTAATGTTGTCAACTTGAGTTCTTAATTAATTATGGGAGTTTAACCTTTTTGAATTTCAACCTTTTGAAATTCTAATGTGTATTGTAATAATAAAATAAGAAGTGGTCTTATTTTATTTTGGGGTTGTTTTGTTTGTCTCCTTGAGAGCTTTTGGAGAGCCTCCTCTTCTTCTTCAAACTCAACGAAGAACACGAAGAACGCCGTTCTTCAACGAAGAACTTCTTCGCCGAAGAACACGGTCTTCCCGCGACGCCATATCCGCGACGTGACGTACTTCTTCCGCATCATCTTTTCCGCGACGAACGCCTTCGACAACGACTCTTCCTCCGATGTCAAAGGAATCGACACCGATATTCCACGACTCAGTCAACGTGCGACTATCGAGGTAGGGGTTCTTGAGTTTGTTGTTTCCTTTTTATTTGACTTTCCTCAAGACTTGACGTAGAACGTTCAAGTTTCCGACGAAGAACGCCGCTCCGCTCTTCTTCGTCTTCGGTGTCAACGAGAGAGAACACCGCACCTTCCTCGGACAACCTTCGTCGGCGTGCAAGTTTCGCCAACGACGTATCTCTTCGGGCATATCTCTTCGACAACGGATTTGACGAACGACGACCGCGACGCCCGACTTCCGCGACGCCGTCTTCCGCGGAACGTAGACGAATCTTCGAATCTTAAACCCGAGGTAGGGGATGTTGATTTAATATTTAATTATCTCATTCTTTCTCGTGGTTCGTATGACTAACGTGAGGATGTTGTTTATTTAAAGTTGCGTTATTAAATTAACGTGAGGGGGCCGGACCGTACGAACACGACCGAACCCCCTCCAACGTTCTTGTTTGTTCTTGCGGGTGGAAGTAAGTGGCGTGGTGCCGTCGCACCACGCGGATGATAGTACAATTATTTACGCGGCGCCGTCACGCCACGTCAATGAAGAATCTTCAAGAACGAGACGCCGTCGCGCCGCGTTGAATGAATATCAAAGCACGGCAAAGGGGCGCGGTGCCGTTGCACCGCGCCGGACGACGAACGTCGCGGCCGGTTCCGGGCCGCGGCGGGACGAGGAGACCGCGGCCGGTTCCGGGCCGCGGCGGTAGAGAAGACCGGCAGCCGGGCCGCCGGCGTCGGAAGCCGAAGAGGGGACCGGATTTTTCCGGTCCCGTTGGAGAAAACCGGCCGGCCAGCTGGCCGGCCGGATGCCAATAAACCGGGGGAATTAATCCCCCGGCCACCTCATGAAACCCCCTCTTAAAGAGGGGGTGGTTTTCTTGTGGGGGGCAAAGCCCCCCGTTTCTGCCAATCAAGCCCCCCCACATGGTGGGGGCGGTTCTTTGAAGAGAGGGAGGGGGGGCAGTCGGCCCCCCGGTTCGTTCCAGCGAGCCCCCCACGAGCGGGGGGGCGTTTTTAATTAAAACGGCGCGGCATAGCCGCGCCGCCCACCGCCGCCCGCCGCCGCCCGCCGCCGCCGCCCGCCGCCGCCGGCCGCCGCCGCCGCCCAGGGGGGGGGGGGGGTCGGGCCGGGTCGGCCCGGACCCGGACCCCCCCGTTTCGAACCAGATTTGGTTTTTAGCCCATAACATGAGCCTCGGACCTCCGAACAACGAACAGTCAGCGGCAACGCGATCCTTGGATCGAGACGGTCGTTTCGGTATATCGCACTCAAGGTTTCGGATTACTTTGAGTTCGGCCGGGTTGGTTCGTTCACGAAACCAACCGGGCCTTCGGAGCGGAAACGCTCATATCTTGAGCCACGAACGTCCGATTGACGTGCCGTCAGTCGCGTTGCATTCCTCTTAGTGAAACGGATCTTTTGGCATACTCCCCCTGAGGTTTGGACGCAGGTGGAGTACGGTCGGATTGGTTTTTCCTTAAAAACCAACCGGGCCCCGGAGACGAAAAAGCCAATAACTCACAGACCGGGCGTCCGATTGACGCGCCGTCTGTTTCGTTGACTTCCTCTTGATGAGATGGAACTTTTGACATACTCCGCCCGAGTTTTGGATACAGTCGGAGTATGACCGGGTTGGATTGTACCCGAAATCCAACCGGGCCCCTGGAACGGGAAAGCTAATATCTTTCAGACAGGACGTCCGCTTGACGAACCGTCAGTGGCGATGGTGGTTACGTTGAGTAACGGTCCCTTTGAGTATACCCTATGGGAGTTCGGGGTACAGTTGAGATACGGCCGGGATTGGTTTCGCTCACGAAACCAACCGGGCCCCTGGGACGAATAGGCTAATAACTCACAGACCGGGCGTCCGATCGACGCGCCGTCTGTTGCGTTGAGACCCCTGTGACGAGACGGACCTTTGAGAAACTTCTTCGTGAGACTTTGTGATACTTGGAGTATCGACCTGTAGCTCGTGGAGCGGACCCTCCCAGTGACGAGCGTGCGAAGTACGGAGACTGTGTAGCTGGCTGAGACCTGACGACTGCTTGACCGACTCGACTTGGAGTGAGTCGACTAGCCCAGTGGACGGAGCACTACTTTCTGAGGTGCAGACCCATGGCGGACGGAGCACTACCTGTGTGACAGTGCAGACCCGCGGTGCTCGTCCGGAGAGTACCTCAGCAGGCTACTAGGGGGTGTGCACTACGGAGTTTGGGTGACATACCTCGGCGGGAAGCACTACTGTGTTTGGGTGGCTGGCCCGCAGTACTCGACAGGAGGAGTACTTCAGCAGCCTCAGGTTAGTGAGCAGTACCTCGGAGTCGTGACAGGACCACTGTACACTCTAGAGACGGAGCTCTTCAGCAGTTACGGTTTCGATAATGAAAATCCTGGTTTGAGCTGAGACTTTTGACCTTGTGTTTACTTCATGATTGAGATGGGTCACTTGCTAACTTTGGTATATGAATGGGCATATACCCGGGTAGTGGTTATCCGTCGATTTCACAATCCTTGTGTTTCCTCATGTTTGAGATGGGTTACTTGATAACTTAGGTATATGTATGGGCATATACCTAAGTAGGGTTTATCTGTTGAGATCTTCTTGTGTTTATCCTTGTTGGTTTTAGTGAGACCTTGAGGGTCTCGGGGTCCCTACTGAGTATCGTTATACTCACCCCTGCACGGGCTATGCCCGCACCTCGTTGTGTTGGTTGCAGATGACGGACAGTGCTGACAGAAGCTGAAGGTTCAAGGACTGGACGGTACCTGGAGGTGGACTATACGACGAGGCGGTACCCGGAGGTGGACACTGGGCGGGACATACTCGGAGCGGATGGCGGGACCCGAGGAGCAGAGGAGCTATCTATACCCACCCTTCAGGTGGGATTTCCAGTGGAAATCTCAGCGTAGCAACTTTACTTTTCAGTCGCTGTTTTCCCTTTCGAGTTGTACTTTACAGTTGGGCTTGTATTTCCGGCCCCTTTTTACTTTTCAGCTCTTCTTTTTGTACTTAGTGTTTTACTTCCGCTTGTACTCTGTGGTGTTTGTTTTCTTTATAAAGGCAATGCCTTCCCAGTTATCGGGATTTTACGCCTTTGGTGCTAGTCGCCAGCCCCTGGCCTATGGAAGGCGGGCTTGGGGTAGTCACGGCACGGGCCCCGAGGACGGGTCGTGACATAAAATTTCAAAAAAAAAATATTCAAAATGAGTTCTTCATTAAAAGGCTGTAAAAGTGACTTTAGAAAAATATTTATTTTTATGTGAAATATTGGTTTTTTTATTTTTTTCCTATCAGATCAATTCGATGAATATCCTCAATATTTGATTGAATATATAATATATTTACATTTTATTAATATCACTCAATAATTGAAAAAAATTTAATTTATTAGGGTAAAATAGCTTTGGGAACATAAAAATAGTTTTTTATAAAAACATCCCCTTTATATTAAATTGGTTTTTATATTCATTTATAATTAATTTGGAACAAATTAATTTTTTTACATTGGTGTAAACCAATTATTTTAATAATTTAGTTAAAAATATTTATAAATTATAATTTAATGGCTAGTTTATGTCTTATTATATTAAATAATAATAATTTAATAATACATTCTTGTTCGGTAAAACTCAGTCTTTCGTGTAATGCAAGCTGTCAAAGAAAGTTTTTATTCTATGTAACCAAATATAACTTAAAATTTCATTCATTTCAATCTATCTAATATATTAATTTTATTTAAAATAGAAAATATATTATAATTTTTTAGGATATTATATTCCCTTATGTGCTTGTTGTTTCATTTTATACATGCTATCACATACAATGTTCTAACATTATAATTTCAGGGCGTTACATTATTCCCACATTAATTATATTGCATCATCGATTTTTTATATTAATCTTGGTAATAAATTGTTTGCTATTTACTATTTTCAAATCACATATCATGGTAATGGTTCATAAAAAATGCTATAGAAAATAGAGAATGTGATTTATAATGGTCACGCGAACAAACATATTACTAGGTATCTAATTTGGAGAACATTTTTTAAAAGTAAATATATGTTAATAGAGGAAAATCATAAATGTTTATAGGGAGTGATTGAGGTCATAAATAAAAAATAAGTTAATGATCAATGGATAGTTGGTGGCCTCAAAGCAATTAATCTATGATGATTTGGAAGACCATTTTTCAACAAAAATTATGGTACAAGGGAAACAGCTTTTTTGATCATTTTCTCAATGTTTAGTGGTTATTTTACTACCTATGAATATATGGAAATATAATTTCATGATACTATTCAATTTAATAAGAACAATTTCATAATTTAGTTGTCCTTAGATCAAATTTTAATTCATCCCTTATTCCATGAAATGGATATCCTTGAATGAAACGTCATTTTTTTAAAGCACTAATATTTTATTTTAACGGATCCTAATACCCATAAAACAAGTCATTATAATTTTCACTTACAATTATAAAATGGAAAAATTGTTCATAAAGTGACAGTATAGGTTTATCATTAATATTTATTCATAAAATTATTCAACTAATAAAAATTATATATTAAATAGGGAATTGTGTTGGTTCGTGGTTGGTATTAAACCCTTATCGTCCTTCAGTTATGGGTTCAAGTCCTGCGGCCTTCTCGGGCTAGATCGGTTGTCACCTAACATACAAGTTATCCTTTTATTAGACCATATTAATATAATTTATAAAATAAATATGATGGAAATCCTTGTAATAACTTTAATCAATAAATATAATTTTTACTAAGGTTCTCAATACAACATCAATACATAAATAATTCTTCCATTTTATTCTGACATAGGTCCTTATTTGGTATAAGTATTAACCTAGGTCATTGATTTTAATTGCTATTCAAATCGTTTATTATGAATTGTAAATAAAATTTGAATTACCCTAAGTGTATACCCTAAGAGTGTCAAACCAGGTTTGTAGTGAGACCAATTATCGTGTACCTGGTTACGCTTGAGTCAGGCCCGATGCACCTTGTTAGAGCTATTACACCTAGGTACATATGTTTCAGAATCAAATCCACATATAGTACATAATGTACACATTAACCAACTTCTTGGATATTATAATATACTTATCCTCAAATTATAACTTAGGGATATGTTCTCTAATCTATGTTTTCCTAAATCTAGATCACAAGGATTATACTAGACATCCTATAATACAAAATATAGAATCCCAACCCTATAAGCTCCAAGATGATATCTACTACCATTACATTGGAAATATTACAAGGAATAATATCCTTAACGGTCAAATAGTTTTGTATTCTTGGTAAACTAGATTTATATATGAGTCTTGTATTACAAATGAATACAATAATTAAAATATAATTTTCTTCTTTTGACTAAAAATTAAATCAATTTAGTATATCCTTTCGTAACATTCTTTGCACACCTTAGGGAATCCTGGGTAAAGAAAACATCATAAGGGTGTGCTCAAATGCTCATTTTGGGAAAGTAAAAAAGAAAAAATAATGAATTAATGATAATAATCAATATGTGTAGCTAATTAACGAGGAAAACATGCCAAATAATTAAAAAAATAATAAGAAGGTGATTAAAAAAATGGAAAGATAAATAACTGGAAAAAAAATTCCATTTAATCAATGAACTGAGAATGAAATTTATCTATACATATGTGGATGAAAAATATCCGGGATAAATAAATACTGTGTCAAAATTAAGGAAATAATTAATTATTGAATATTATGTCTCAAGAAAATGAAAACCAATACAATCAAGATCTATCTTCTAGAGAGTTTAAAACTACGTCTTGAAAGCTCTTTATTTTTCATAACTAATTTTTCTCATGATAACTCCTCGATGTATCAAGGGTATATATAATGATCAGGCTCCACCGATCACTTTTTGCCTAAATCATTCAATATATTAAGTAATAAATTTAATAAATATCTATATTTAATAAAGAATATGGATTTAAGAATATTTCTTTAGTGGAGGATAAATAAAAATTAGAGTTGTTGACATTGAAGAAAAGAGACACCATAAAAATATCATTAAAACATTATTGGGTAAAATAATATTTAAACATTCCAAAAGTGTCCCTTACCACTTTGAAACATTTTAATCATAATTCTCTATGAATTAAAGGAAAATTATAATATCATGAGAATAAGGATATTCATGATATAAAATTTCAAACTAAACATTATATGTAAAAATAATATAACGTTTAATAAATAAACATTTCCATGATAACTGATTTGGATAATTAAGGAAAATTCAACCTCAAATGGTCAAAGGAAATTGAATATTTCAAATGGGACAAAAGGAATCAAGGTAGTGAATGTATTTACTATCCTTGGATAAATAAATAATAAAACATCCAGAGAGAGAATAAAGATGATATTAATACCACATATCCCGAGTGGAGTAAAAATAATGGCTTTTTTGTCATTGATGAATAGAAATACTATAAAAAAACCGTTAAAAAATTTCTTTTGGAAAATATACTTTTTTTGAAATATTTTTCATTAAAAATCACTTCGGAAAACAATTGCTTTAGAATGTTACCTTTTAACATGAAAATGATTCATCAAAGAAATGATAAAGGGTAAATCTGTACATGACATACAAGGCAAAAAGAACATTTCTTTTTCATAGTAAAATGGTTAGAAAAGAGCCATGTTTGAATATAGGAAAGAAGATTCCGCTAAAAATATTGGGGAAAGACAAAAATGGTAATTTTTTTATAATATATTATTTTTTAAATAGTAATAATATTTTAAAAACATTTTTGGATAACCATTTTTTATAATAAAACAGGTTCTCCATCTAAAGAGGGAAATGATGTTGGGTTTTCCTTAAAAAAATTCTAAAATATTTTATGTACAAAAGAGTAAATAGATAGTACTGTTATTTTATAATGGTCTTGAATAACCATAGGAAAAGAGAATTAATGGGTTTATTATACAATTATCATTAATTTACATGATTGTAAATTTTGGTGTAAACAATCCTGAAAAAAATGAGATTGTAAAGTGAACGATTGAAATAATTAAAAGTTGATGTGGGAATAAATCAATCATTATATTATGTGTCTCAAAGGTAATTCTATATAAGATAAGTGGATATAAAAATAATTACAACAAAAGTTGATTACACACATAATCTTATAATATTAATGAAAATGAGGATGTAATATAACCTACAGAAAATAATTAGTTTATGAAATTATTTTCAACTTGCTAACTTTCAATTAAAATAACTTTATATCAAATAATTCAAATTGAAATTCAAAATATCATCGTGAATGAATAAATAATGATATTATATTTGAAAGTGGAAGTATGTACATAATATATAAGAAATTAGGTTCACAAAATTAATGTATGATTCAAATAATTTAAATAACATGAAGATAAAATAATTAATGATATAATATATCCAAATGGTCAGTGGATTCACCACACATAATAAGTGGTGAATATGACATTTATCTCACAAATATAATATGTGAGACGAAAGTCCATTACCTTGGGTTTCCTTTTCAAGTAAACATCCTTTAACATCCTATATAACGGTTTTATGTATATTACTAACTTATTCTAGAACCATACTCATCATTATTATATCATATATTAACTTATTATAATATCTTATTACACATTATTTAACAATCATTCATTATTTTCACTATTTTATGTGCAAATTGCCTGGTTTTTGAGTGTGTTTTGATTTGTTACATTTTCATCATATTAATTATATCGAGATTTAATCATCTACATAATTTTAACCATGATTTAATATTCTTATATATTTAGTATATATATATATTTAGAATAAATATTCGGAGATAAGAAATGAAATTCACTATTCATGGAGATGGTAGGTAATACGTATGGACGAACACTACTTTCATTCTTTATAATATTAAAATAATGAAAATTTATTGATATATATGTATATTATAATTAAAATATAATATCTATGTCATATATTTCATATAGGTTTAATAAAATAGTCTGTTATATGTTCAATGTATAGTGTGAACGAATCACATAGCTTTGAGTGTGGGGCGGTCCACACTTCCAAAAACGATGTTATCCTATTTACACAAAATGAAAAGCATAAGGGTATGTTTTATATAAAAATAAAATTAGAATAAATAAATTATAAATATTATATATATCATATATAAACATAATGTTTAATATAATGTCTAACCATGAGATGTGGTAAAGAAGAAATGAACAATCATCATTTTGCAAGGCAGTTATTCACTTTACAAGAGCGATAAATTCATTACCCATTAGATTGAAGTGTCTATAAGGTCATTTTTAAATAATATAATAAGAACATATCATTATAATGAGGACACTATGTTTATTATATAATCATTGAATAAAAATGGTTTAGTGGGAAGATATGGAAAATAAAACTAAAGATCTTGAAAAAATATGTTACCTCTTATTCGGGTAACTCATTTTTGATTTCGATAATGGGATTCCTTGGTTTTATTTATACCCAAGGATAGGATTATAGGATTATTTTAGGTTTGGTTAGGGGATATTTGGGTAGATATATGTCTATCTAAAGTGTCTTGAGTGGTGTTAGGAAGTGGGATGGGTGAGTTCCTTTGTATAATGGAGGGGAGTGGCACTCTAGTAAATTTTTGTAAAGGGAATTCCACCAAAATTTTCCCATGTCATGTGGACATAATAATGACAAAATTTAGACATAATAAATTAAAAGTTAGATATGTTTTCATAAAATGACCTTTGGACTAGTGTCTAGGTCTTTTAGGCTCTTTAGTTTAAGGTTTAGTCCCTTTTAAAGCTATTTTTCTCTTAATTATTTTAATTAAATTTAATAACATTCAAAATAAGTTGCAATTATTATAAATTATTTTTATCCATAATATGGTATTAATTTTTTCAAATTCCAATCAAATAAGTGCAAGAAATTAATTTAAAATTAATCTCACAAACTGGACGACAATACAGGGTTTTAAAGTAAAAACGTTTAAATGTTTACTATGTTTTTAATTTCAATTTAAAAGTGAAATTGAATATAATTAATCAAATTTGATTAAATCCTGTAAAATTGAACAAATTTATCTTTAAAACCAATAATGAATAAAATTTAACTTTATAAATAAATTATACAAAATAGAAGTACTGAATTACAATTCAGTATTTTTCGATATTCATTATAAAATGAAAATCCTCATAAAAACACCAAAAAATAATACTACCATAATTATTATGTTTATATTTAAAAGTTGAAGTTTATTTTGAAATATGAAATCAATAAAATTACCAAAAATTGGATTGAAATGGGTTCTCTATTAAAGGGCGTTAAAAGTGGCTTTATGAAAATATTGATTTTATGCGAATATTGGGTTTGTTTTTATCGAATGCATATATAATATATTTTATTAAAACCAAAAGTATTTGATTGAATATATAGAGTATATATTTCATTAATATTACTCAATAATTTTAATTAATTTAATTTATTAGTATACAATATCTTTGTGTGCATAAAAAATGTTTTTTATAACATCATACCCTTTATAAAAAATTTATTATTATATTCATTTCAAATTAATTGGTATAAAATGAATTCATTATATATATTTTTAAATCATATATTTTAAAAATTTATTTAATAATATTTATAACCTCTAATTTAATGGGTTTGTTTACCTTGCTAGAAATTAAAGTTATACTAATGGACCAATACCGACATTCTGGACAAAACCGTTAGAATAGTTACCTTAGAGAGACCCTCTACCAACAGATTTAGACAAAACATTATTATATGATTTTTTTAGACACCCTATACCAACATTTTTGGAAAAACTATTCGTATAGGTCTCTTTTAGACACCCTATATCAAATGATTATCCAAATATGTTGGTATAGATCAATAATTAAGACCTAAACCCACAATTTTGGCCCAAACCATTGGTTTAGGTCACCTATATGGACCTGTACCAACTGTTTTGGATAAAACCATTGGTATAGGTCTACCCTATGCTAGCGGTTTCATAAAAACTATTTCTATAGCTCAAAATATCAAAATACATATACCAACAGTTCTCTAAATCGTTCGTATATACCTGTTCTAATGGTTTTGAGAACCGTTGGTATAGGTACCCATATTTTTTATGGATTTGTTTGTCAAATAATATTAAGTAAATCTAATGATAAAATACATAGTAATATATATATATATATATGAAATTAAGTATACAAAAATCATCTTAGTTTGGTGGTTAGGTTGTTGATATATATGGTGGAGGTCATGAGTTCAAGAATCAACTATGTATTTTATTTTAGATTACCTATCTCTGTGATTTGGAAAACCATTGGGATAAGTCTATACTAATGTCAAATCACCCAATGACCCTCCAAACCATTGGTATAGTTATAACAACTTTTTTGGGACATACAAAATCGGTTCAAAACCGTTGATATAGGTTGTTTTCTAACAGTGTTATTATATTGAATAATAATATTTTAATAATATATTATTGTTCAGTAAAACTTGATCTTGTATGTAATGAAATCTGTCAAAGAAAGTATTTTCTGTGTGTAACATAAGGTAAATTAGTATTACATGCATTTGAATCTATAAAATCTTTTAAAATTAATTAAAATAGTAAATATATTATAAAGTATCTGGATATTATACCCCCTTATGCATTTGGTGTCGCATGTATTACACACTATTAGATACAATGTTCTTATTTTATAATTTTATTGTGTTATATATATCTATGTTCATAGCCTATACTATATAAAAAACATAATAGTAAACAACCTAAATTTTATGTATACAAGCTTTCTAACACAATGTACTCTATCCAACCACCTCTAAAATAGTTTACTTCTTTTCTTGAGTACATAGATTAATGGAAATCTTCATAGTAATGAGAAAATATAAAAAAATTAAGGATTAAGAAATATTTTTAATGAAATTTTATTTAGAATTAGAAGTAACCTATTCGAGGATATAAGTATTTTGCTGCTATATAATATATTTTATAATATTTAAAACATAACATCCACTTTTTTGTCATTATCTTGTTTCAAGTGCTGTATAAACATTGAAAAACAAAGTAAATTATTTCAAAATATGCTTTTATAGTTAAATATTACTATATATACCTTAATTTATTTCTATTTGAAGAAATCAATAGGCTTCTTATGATCAGTCCTCAAACTCATATCATGAATTAGCTTGCATTTATAGATCAATCTATTATAAACAAAATTATCATTAAAACAAAAGATAAAAAATATAATTTTTTATATCTATAAAATATTGATTGCAGTTCATTAAAAATTAAAACATGTCATTATGTGTTGTCAGTTTCATATAAACACATGAATTGGATACAAAAAATAAATATTTGGTTATCCAAATTGATTTTTATCAATATCTAGTACCTCCTAAAAAAAGAAATTATTAATAAAAAATTAAAATATAGTTTATATGTTTAAGTTGAATACTTTTACCCCTATACTGTTTTATTTAAGAAGAGTATTTCATCTTTTATTTTATTCTCAAACACGTCTCTTAGAAAATCAATTTTCTTTTCAATTTCTTTCTATTCTAAAGAAATTTCGTTCATAGAAATTATATAAGGATTAATGAATCTAAATCATACATCATACAGTATTCCCTTTATATAGTAGTAATATATATTCTGGTAGAATATATAAAATGCTATTAACTATAATGAACATATTAGATCATTTTGTGAATGGAAGTATCATGGAAAAAACCTCATATATTAATTCTAAAACATAGACTATTAACCGTTCAAACTTGATAATATCATTTATAATCTTA
This sequence comes from Viscum album, assembly GCA_963277665.1. Lineage (NCBI taxonomy): Eukaryota > Viridiplantae > Streptophyta > Magnoliopsida > Santalales > Viscaceae > Viscum > Viscum album. The sequence goes on along the minus strand of OY728165.1, from coordinate 1,156,182,499 downwards.
AGACTAACTATAAACATAATGAAATTTCCAAATATTTATTCTTCATAGTGAATGTATGACTTATTTACATCTTTTAATTTGGGGTCTACATAAACCTTTAATGTTATTATACATGGAAGTGTAACTGGTGAAGAGAAGGTGATATTGGAAGGTCCTTTTGTTTTCTTGGTCAATTCATTGTATTTTCTTGACCAAAGATTCTGTTTTCCCATTATTCTATTCATATGTAATAACATAGCTCATTTCAAAACATTTTTGAAAAACTATTAAACTACATTCATTAAAAAAAATTATTAAGGATATACTTCATGCATATTTATAAGATTTTAAGGGCATGAAATTAAATTTTAAAGAAAATAATTAACTATTGTCACATCTAAATCATCCACCAGAATAAGAAAATCAACTATCAGATAGTGATATAATTCTATCCCCACTCTCATATAATCTTTTAGGAGTTATTTTTTTTGTATAATGTCATGTTTGATACTATATATTGTACCCCTTATAGTTAGGAAGTTTGGGTGTTGATAGGTTTATATCACAATAAACTACACCATTGATAATTTCAGTAATATTAAGTTATTAAAAGTTGACATATTAAAATTTAGTAGAATCTGTACTGAAAAAAATAACAACATTATGTAAGGTAGGTTGTTGAGGGGAATTTATAGCCTTAATGCTAGTGGGGTCATTTGTCACTTCATGTATTAATCTCTATTCCACTTATGGTTCAATTTGATCCTTTGACATATATTCATCCACAAAACCAGATAAGACAATAATATATTTCAAAAAATATATCTAATATTATAGTAATTTCATTATTTGATATATATATATATATATATATATATTTGTGCCTTTGTCTACATGAAATATATTTATGGTAACACTCCAAAACATACCCCTCTAATGTGGCCATACTGTTCTTGTTTCTTCAAAGGTACCAAAATTAGTTTTTCATTAGGTATATTCTATTCTAATTATTATGTCTAAAATGTATGAGAAACATAAAAACATAAATATATATTTTTATGAAATAATATTTTAAATGAAAAAAAATTATTACCATGTCATTCAATTACATATTTCCCATAATTATTTTGTTTTTTCATCAACGAGTTTTCCATCATTATTTATGCATGCCTCCTTCTTGAGCACATTACATGTGATGAAGCTGGCTTCAAATTTTGATTCATGAATTTTGATATAGAAAAGTAAATATATTGTTACATATCCCGAAAAATATTTATTATATATTTAAAATACACAACATATTTTTCCCATTAGGGATACTCATTAATTTTTTTATAGTTGGGGACACCAGTTTTGATGCATGTTTATATTCACAACTAATTTTTTGTTCATTATATTAACAAATTTGAATCACAGTGGATAAAAAAATTATTTCAAATAAAATATTATCGATTAAATTTCACCTGAAATAATTTCTCATCAAAAAGACTATTGGAATCATTCCATGAATGATATTTTATAATGTGTGCATAAGTAACTATTGGGTGTGACTTTTTTCCCCCTCAGTAACCCTGATATGATAATTTGAAAGAAATTTTCAAAATCCTCTATGATATTTTCCATTGTACATATGACATATTTATTAAAGAAATTATCTAAAATCATCAAACTCTGTAAGGGATAATGAAAACAAAATTAATGTTTCATTATATAATTTTTAAGTAAAATAATGAAAGAATATTGTAACATTACCTAAATATATTCCCATAGGGGTAACGTTAAAATAGATTGGACATGGTGACACATATATCTATCAATTGGAACATTCATTTGTTATAGATTGTGTCCTAGGACCAACTATTTGCAATATTATGACATGAATATTTAACTTAATAATATTAATAAAACATATTATTACATATTATTTGTTGTTATGAATGAATCTAATGTAATAATTTCATATATTACACATCTCATTTTATAAGGTCATAGAAGTTCCCTATAATTATGAGAACCTAGATGTGTTATGATGATATTCTCAAATAATATTCATGTAGATTTATAACATACTATTATAGGACACATAACACATAAACATTCATGTGAAAATACTCATATGTAGATGATGCTTATTTTCATGAAATTTGAACTTGGTTATCTCCATGATGAGAAATTGTGAGAACAAACACGCTAGTAAGAATTCCTCATGTTTTTGTATCATCAGATATTACTATCTACGAGAAGGTGTTATATTATTTAGACTGTAAGATTATTATTAATACATGTTACAAATCATGTACTTAGATGTATTTCGTAAATCATGATGATAAAAGTTCATGGAGAACTTGGATACACTGGGTGCATCATGAGTAAAATGTCATTAATGAATAAGCCGAGAAAGGATTTGTCCATTTCAACTTTATGGAAGCTAATATCATTGCCATTTTATTGGAATAGAACAGTCCCATTGAATTCCATGTCAATGGTGTAACAACTTGTTTATTTTAAATAGTTAATGAAATTCATATCGAACGTATAGGTTGGGGTCATATATGTATAATCTACATGATGATATATTATGTCAAAGAGATTATATTTCACAATAAGCATTTGTATGTGGTTGTTGATGTTGTGACATTATGTTCTTTCTCTTAGTTGCATTGACCTATTTCTAAACAGTAATCATAGATTTAAGGAAGCCTGCCTAATGAAAATGATAAAAAATCCTAGAGGGTCACACATCAAGTTTTTATATTGATATTTATTAAATTATATTTTAATTTAATTAATGAAATTACTATTATTCTCTTATTTGAGGAATAATTTTATTCAAGTTATATTGATCACAAAAATTATATAAATTTATATTCGTTGAATTTTGAATAAAATATTTTTTTATTTACTGAATATGTTTTTAAAAATTTATTTGGTAGATTATGAATAAAATATTTATTTATGAATAAAATATTTATTCGGTTATTTAATAAAATTTAGAGGAGTTTAAACAGACCAAGAATGAGTCTGGTGACAAATATTAATTAACATGACCCATACATAATATTTGTTATTGCAAAAGTTGGCATGCATCACAATATAATAACTCTATAATTAATATTATGTGGCATGGGATTTATTGAAGGTAATAAATGTTATTTAAAGAAAAGTATGAAATTAAATAATATTTTATCTCAAATTTTAACTCTATAAATAGATGACTATGTTTATTATGTAGATATTCTGAAATTGAGAATAGAGAATTATTTCACACAAAAAATTATTTATCAACTCCTCCTCTATTCCTCTCAAGAACAAGAACTGAATGATAGATTTATTCAAGACCAAATATCAAGAGATCAATAATGAACAATGAAATATATTCAAATCACCATGCTAGTTTCCAATGATCAAGTTTTGTTTCTCTAAGATCATAGGATAATGTGTGGAACAATGTTAGAGGGATTATATATTTAGATCCTCACAGTGAAACTAAGGTCATCTAAGAGGCTATTTTTAGATGATCAATATTCACAAATGGAAAAAGTTCCTAAGCCCATGTATTTATTTCCTAAAATATTAAATAATTTAATTATAAATTTGATGTTGAAGATAATCGATCTTGGTTTTGTGAAACGATTATTAAAATAAATTTTAATATATCACCCATATATGTACACTTATTTTGTTCCCAAAACACATAAGTAGAATCAGAGGGTTTATGCTTAAATTTATAATATTTTTTTTTGATCTATGCATAATTTTGGTTGGATTTTTATTTCATGTTATTGATTCTTTATTCTTATTTGAATTAAAATTCTATTAACATTTTAATAATGTTGGTTGAATGTTTCATTTTTCTAATGGTTTAATAAAAAATGAAGAATGACTAAAGATTCCATCAGGAAGTTCCAAATCATAGTCTGGTAAAACTAGGATACACTGCGTGCAGCCGGATTACACATCATAAAACAATGAACATTGTATCTATATGTGTCAAGAAATAAATTACACGCAATGTTTTTATTGAAAAACATATGTTGACCATGACGATATTGAATGATGAATGTGGATACCAGATTTGTAACTCGCATGTACACACCTTGTTGTTTGGTCGAGTCAAAACACCAAATTCCTAGGCACGGGACTTGGATATACAGAAACTGTGGAACATGGACTGTAGTTATATGTATATATAATGTAGTCTCCCATTAATGGAGAAAATTAAAACTATATTAAATTTAAAATTTCATCATTAAAACCATATTTAATTTATTGTCACATAGTTTCATGTTTGACAATTTAGTATTGGTTTTAAAGAATTTTAAATGACCAATAACTTTATTGCAATTAATATTTCATTATTGGTTCTATTGTTAATTTTACATTAATTACAGTAATTATTGGTATCTCTAAATAAGATTGTATTATCAGTAATATGAAAGGGAATTAATTAAATAATTATGCAAGCTCATTTATCTTAAATAATAAAATAACAAATAATGAAATCAATACTAGCCATTTACTTTTGTGAATTCACTGAATGTATGACCATTCATGAGCCTCACCAAGACCTTTATATGTGTTATCTATTTTAATTAAATTAATTTCATGAGTTTGAAATTATTTGAAATTAAATTAAATAATGGAATTTGATTCATCCCTCCCTACATTATTATGTTGGACCTTCATGTACAAATTTATTTATGTAGTTCTATTTAACCAACCCATTGGTTCCCCTCACCGACATGGGAGTAATACACATTTTTATGTAATGGAGCATCCCAAGGTGCATGGAGGCAGTTTAGAAATGAACAAAAATGATGCCATCCTAGGTGATACACATGTGGACATGTAGAATGCTGTAACTCATTCCAAGACTGGAGTAGGAGTTGTTTCCCATTGGTCAAAGGTTGATTTAATATAATATCATTTAATCAACCATTAGATAAATCTCATGAATGTGTCATTTTGTTAATTAACTATGTTTATCCATGAAATTATTTATCTTATGGATGCAAGACCGAAATTACATAAATAAATAAATTAATGTTAAAATATTGAAATAAAATAAATGATTTATGCAGAAATATTTTATCCAAAATGGTTAATTAATTAAGTAACATCCATTTAATATTAACAAGACATGTTAAGTATAAAACAAGAAAAAATTTATGCAAAATAAATTAAAACCCCTCAATTAAATATTAAGGCTAACTAATTCTTCCATTACTTGATTGGGAATGCAACTACAAAACTAAGTGTAGTACATGACCAAATTATGGACACTTTGTTTTATTGTTGAGTTATTATGAGTGTTTTGGGTTGAATTCACCTAAATTGTATTGACATTAAGAGCCATGGTATGTTTAATAATAATATGGAGGCAAGTATTAAGGAAATCCAAGTCCAGATTTCGTGATAGGGTAATCCACTCAACAGATCAAGGATCTATAAGTCCATAGTTGGTAAGACTTCCTGATTAATTACATTATAATGGTTTTCATTGACAATGTATGGATCATTAATAAAATTAATGGTAATATTTTAAACTATAATGTTAAAGCAACTGGACATTCCAAGTTCAATAGTGAGGGGTATTTTGACATGATAAAATAGTGGGAGATTTAATAAATAAATAAAAATTATTATTTAATTTATTGCATCTCACTTATTTTTTTAATAATGAAAATTACTAATAATATTCTATTTCTAACTGTATAATAAAATGATAATTTCATCATACAATATATCCCTTGAATTGATATTTGAAAATGAAAACCTTATAACTACCAGTATCCTCTAGAACTAGTTTAGAGACCTTCATGTTATGTTACACCATGATCAGAAATATTACATTCTAAAATCATCAATTCCTGATCCACCTACAAAAGAGGTGAGTAATGAGGAGTTCCATCTCCATGAAAAACATTTAAATTACCTGCTCAGTATTAAATTAGTTATGCTTTCATCAATTTCTATTGAACTAATGTAGTATCACGAAAAAAAGGATGAATATAACAAGCTTTTTCACCCCTATGGTCTTTACAAGTACATAGCTAGTCAAGAATGGTTTAAAATTTCCAAGTCCCTCTTTCAGAGTAATCTGGGAGAGGGCTCCCCAAATGGGCCTCATGTAGTCAATCTCATTGGCTACATTTAGTGTATATAGGCTCTAAGGTTTAAACTCTCTGACGAATTGGGAACCAAACTCACTCTAGAATCACTCCCAAGGATTTTCTCTATCTTTTTTTTAATTTGAATATTAAAAACATTGATAAGTCACTTTTAGATATTTTTGAACATCTTTACAAAGCATATAAGGAAATAAATTGTCAAAAACATTTCTCCCTTTTAGTGAACAAACCGAAAGGGAAAGTGAATAGATTTAATTCCAAATCATCTTCACACCCTTCCTAGATGTTTAAGATAAAGGGGAAATAAATGTAAAATGATGATGTCTATTTCTCAAGTGGCAAGAAGGGCTACTAAAAGTATAACTATACCAAGAAAAAGAATCAATGGAAAGCATCAAGTGAGTTTATATCGAGTGTAATTTACCTATTTATACAAATTGGGAATTAGATACTAAATGTGCTGCTCCCATATTTATTCAAATATAGGAACAAATTATATTAAGAAATATTGACCTAGTTTATTTAGGTCATCAAGTAGCCAACATAGCTAAACTTACTACTGTAGCTTCTAATGACAACTCCCTCACATTGGCAACCAAAACGATCTTAGTTTTAAAGGGTTGGTACTATGTTACTTTAGTTACAAAAACATTATTTTTGTATCCATACTTTATACTGATGGATTTATTTTAAATTTTTGGAATAAATGTTGATTATTTTATAAATATAACATTTTTTAGGGTAAGGAACATTTAAATAATGGTTTTTAAGTGCTATATTTCATGAAATAAACAATAGAAGTTGATAAAAAAAGTTACTTCACATGACTCATTCCACACCCAAATTTGGCATCACTAGCTAGGTCATGTAAATGAAAAAAGATTGACTAAATTACATCAATATGGATATTTAGAATATTTTGAACTAAAAACACTTGGTGTATTTTATTCATGTTTATAAAGAAAAATAACTAAATCCCCATTTATTGGGAAAAGAGAATGGGATAAGGAACATCTTGAATTAGTTCATACTGATGTGTGTGGAATAGTTCCTATTGAATCAAGGGGTGGGTACTCATATATCATAACTTTTACTGATGGTTTTAGATGATATGGATATGCCTACTTAGTGAGTTATAAGTCATATTATTTTGAAAAATACAAGTAATACAAGAATGAACATGTGAACTAGCTTCATAATAATATTATGAAACTTATGTCAGATCATGGTGTAGAATATATTAATCAAGATTTAATTGATTATCTATGGGAGTTTTGGATTTTATCTCAACTCAATCCTTTTTATTTGTCTCAGTGGAATGGTTTAAGTAAAAGAAGGAACCAAACCTTTTTGTAGATGGTGAGATAAATGATGAGTCATGTGAGTCTTCCATTATACTTTTATGGATACATGCTAAAAACAATAATATATGTACTAAAATTGGTGAGAAATAAAGAAACATATGGTATACCATAACAATTATTGAATGAATGGAAACCCATGTTGTCTTAATTTCATTTTTGAGGTTGAAAAGCATTTGTTAAGGCCTCTTCATGAAATAATCTTTCACCCTAAGAAAAAAAGTGTATCTTTATAGGATATCCCAAATAAAAAAAGGGATACTATATAAAATCCTTTAGAGAAAAGGTTGTGGTTGATAGACATCCCAAATTTCTTGAGGAGGATATAATATCTAAAATAGATAGTGGGAGTGGGAAAAAATTTGATGATGTCCAGGATCACGATACACAAGAGTTATGATAAGAAAAAATTCCAAAAATCCTAGTGGAAGAAGAAATTCTTCCAGAGACACAATTACCACACAAAATCACTAGAGAGGTTAGAGAACCAGAATGGTTTGGTTTTATAGTCACCAAATATGGTAACTCAATATTAGTTGATAATAATGATCCTATAACTGACTAGGAAGAAATAACTTGTACAAATGTTTCCAAGTGGAAAGAATCCATGAATTCAAAAAGGGATTCCATCTACCAAAACCAAGTCTATATTTTGGTTAAATCGTTAGTATATGTTAAGACTATTGGTTATAAATGGGTATTCAAGATGAAATTGTAAATGTAAGGACAATTCAGTACTTATAAGACAGGAATGGTTGTAAAAGGGTTTAAACAACACGGGGGAATTGAATATGATGAAATCCTTTCAATAGTTTCAACGATGAAATACAACATATTTCATATTTACATTATTGATTCCATGATTATGAGGCTTGGAAAATTTATTTCAAAATACCCTTCCTTAATGAAAAACTTCAAGAAGACATCTATATGACACAACCTGAAGGGTTTGTGACTCTAAAGGATGCCAAAATAGTATGCAAGTTTCAAAGATCCATTTATAGATTAAACGAAGTATCCAGGTCACAGAACAATAATTTTTATGTGTTCATAATAGAATTTGGTTACATGAAGAACAAATATGATCCATATGTCTATAATGGTTTTAGTGGGAGTGAATTAATTTTCTTAATAGTATATGTTCATAAAATATTAATCATTAGAAAATAAATACTAGTCTTATAGTCTTTTAAGGTGTGGTTGAATGAATGATTCACTATGAAGGAATTTGGTGAGAAAACATATATTATTGGGATAAATATTCCTCATGATAGATCTAAGATATTGCTTAACCTAAGTCAAAGTACATACATTGATATTTTTTTAAAGTGATTCAGTATATAACAATCCATGTGGGGATTATTTCTAGTGTATTTTGGAATTCATCGTTTTAGGAATATGTAACCTCAAAATGATGAGGAAAGAAACCGAATGTCAATGATTATATACACATCAATGAATGGTTCAGTCATGTATGTTATGCTATGTACTAGTATAGATGTTTCCTATTAATTAAGTGTGGTAAAAAGATATCAAACTGATCTAGGAGACAACTATTTGATTGAATTAAATTCTATCCTAAATTATCTGAGGATTACTAATGATATGTTCTTGTTTTATGGAGGAGATAAAGAAATATTCATGGAAGGACATTTAGATACTAGTTTCAAAACTCAACTAGATGACATAAAGTCAAAAATGGGATACATCTTCACTTAGAATGGAGGTTCTGTGAGATGGAAGAAATCAAAGTAGGCTATGATTGCAAATTTTACGTTAGTGTGCAAATATATTGTTGATTTAGAGGTATGAAAATAAGTAGTATGGATGTGAAAATTAATCGATGATCTTGAAGTGGTGCCTATATATAAAGATCCTATCACACTCTATAGTGATCAAACTGTAGTGGTGGATCCTACAGAACATCCAATGTCACATTAGTGGACAAAGAACATACTTCAAAAGTATCATCTATTGAGGAATTTTTATCAGAGAGTTGAACTTATAGTGAACAATATTTCCATATAAGAAAACATGGAAGACTCATTGACTAAATTCATGACTCAATAGAAACATGACTATCATGTGAGGTCTAGAGAACAGTATTTCATAGGCAGTTGGCTCTAGTTCAAGTGGGATTTTTTTTGTATTTGGTTTCCTAGATATAATTTTCTATACTTTGATTACATAAATATTCGATTAATCGAATATTAATAACACATATTATTACATTTTATTTACCGTTATTCACGCCTATAATTTAAAATTTTAATAGAGTATATGTCACATTGATAAGGCCATAACAGTTCCCTACTATGATGAGAACCTTTGTCTGCACTGATGATATTCTAAAATAACATTTCATGGTTGGATAACGTACTATGATGAGACACATAGTACATAGACTGTTAGCTATGAGTACACATAATAATAAGAGGCATATTCTCAGGAAATTTACACATAGAAATATCTAAGATGAGAGATTATATGAACATACACTCTAGTAAAAATTCCACTTATTTTGGTGTCATATGATATTCATATCTCTAATTGTGTGTGATGGTCCTTAGACTTTAAGATTATTATTAATGCATTTTTTATCTCACGTGCTTAGATGTATTTTGTAAACCATGATGATAATAGTTCATGGTGAAGTTAGATACATTGCGTGCGTCCCGAGTGATGTGTAATTACTGAATATGTTGAGGAAGGATTTATCCCTTTCACCTTTATGGAAGTTGATCTCTACACCCTTTTATTATAATAGAACCGTTGCATTTAATTCTATGAACATGGTGTAACAATGTGTTTATTTTATATAGTCAAAGAAAGACATGTTTAGCATATAGGTTGGTGACCCGAATGTGAATCCTTCTTGATGAGACATTGTGAAAAAAGAGATTATATTACATAGTGAGTATTCGTATGTGGTTTTCAATGTTGAGTCATTATGTTTTTTCTCTTGGGTGCCATTACCCATAGCTAGACAATCATCATGGACTTTACGTAAGCCTGCCCAATGCCAACAAGAAAAATTCTAGAGTGTTGCACACTAAGTGTTTCCATTGATCTTGATTTAATTCGTTTTGAGTTGAATTAATGGAATAAATAATATTTATTAGTTTGAGAAATAATTTTATTCAAGTTATATTGATCGCATAAAATAAATAAATATTTTTTACCGTATTTGTGAATAGAAAAATTATTTTATTTATTGACTATTTTAATAAATATTTATACACTAAATTGTGAATAAAATATTTATTTATGAATAAAATATTTATTTTGTTATATAATAAATGATAGAGGAGTATGAATAGACAAATTATGCGTCTCGTGACAAATAGTAATTTATAAGACTGTTACACAATATATTTTTATTTCACAACTTGGTGCGCACCACAAAATAATAATTATATAATTATTATTATGAATCCTAGTATTTATTAAATTTAAAAAATATATTTAATGTTAAATATGAAATTAAATAATATTTTAACTCAAATCCAAAATATATAAATAGACAAGTATATATATTGTGTATAGCATCCAAAATTGATAATAACGAATTTTTGGGCACAAATAATTCTCTCTCAACTCCTCTACCTCTCTCCCTCTCAATAATAATAAGTGCAAGAGATATTTCTTCAAGATCCTATAATTAGAAATCAAGAATGAAAAATTCATGAAATTCAACTCTCCACACTAGCACCCGAAGATCAAGTAGTGTTGCTCAAAGATCATAAGATCATGTGTTGAACACAAATATATGGATTCTATCCTTGCATCCATACAACACAATGAAGGTAATCTATAAGGGTATTTTTGTATGATCAACAAGTTGGTCGCATTATTTCTCACTGACCAAATTTTCATACCCCTGATCCTTTCCCTAATAATTTTAATTACACAATGATGCTATATTATTCTTGTTTTTTCATCAACTTGTTATTGAACCCTAATAAATATGTATTTTTCTCATAAAACATCATTCTATTTAATATTATTAAATTCATCATGTTTAAAATTTATTATCTACATGAGTAGTTATAAATTTAATTTAGAATATTAAAATGTAGTAGAGAACACATAATATTACAAGGAAAACATAGTATATTAAAAAAACACATTAAAATTATCATTAAACTAAGTTTTTTTATTCAATGTTTGAAGGGATTTGGATCCACTATCATGTATCCAAATCCCGTATCTATGGTCCCCAACAATATACAAATCATTATATATATTTGGGACACCATGTAATGATTGCGATATTCAAATTAATGGTTCATATCCAATTTAATTTTTATATAACCCTGTAGTTGTTTTAGTATCCAATTGGATAGTTAAATAATTTTTATTTTCTAAATATGAGTTATAAAATACCTATAATATTTTCAATTCCATTATGACTGAACCATTCTTATAAACTTACAATCTAAAATTAACCTTAAAAAATCCCAATTCATCATCTTTCACTCTACTACATTTGTAAACACATTTTCAATAGAGAACTAGTTGTTGAAATGTTTTATAATCCAATATATATATCTATTAGATTATGATGAAATATTAAATATTCACATAAATTGGATTTATATACTTGTAATTGGATACATTCATCTCTTCCTCCACAAGCATAACACCACTATTTCACATTGTACAATGATCATATTTTTTCCTTTGTATTTAAAAAATAACAATGAATTGAAAAAATAATATGATATAACATTTACATTTGGTCCCCTAGCTCGTATTCAAAGTCATTTGATAATTGATTTCAGATTTCCAGATAACTCTTTAAAAATATTGTATCAAAACCATCCTATAAACTATTTATTATGAGTATTTTATATCCATCCTTTATCCCTTGATGGATTCAAATATCTAAAAATTAATTTGTGTACTTCCATGTATAGAGAATCCTCTACACTACTATATAAAATAAAAATATGATCCTAATCCCACTCTATGATAATAATTGTAATAAAATCTCTACCAAAAATCCATTCCCCCATAAGGATTCCACTATGTGGAGAGTTTTGGAGACAAATTATACCAATATCATATAGGTAATTTGTTTATAATTCAATAGTTTCTTTAAAAACATATTGATCTACAATATAACCTTATAGCCGACTTCGATTCAGGTTGCACCCTTTCAAAATATTCATATATCATTTAATGAGGTATATCCATGTGTAATAGATAAGACCACATAGTTGATCCCCTCTAATTAAGGGAACCATCAGGTGGACCATTATATAAAAAAATATGGCTTGGAAGAACACATCTAATACAACAAATATGTCTACAATCTCCTTATTCATGATTAACAACTTCTCCAGGTTTATAACTTTACTGCATATGGATTTGAAAAAGAAGTAGATTTTTGTTAACGTATTTCATAAAACTTTACATTGAATGATACGTAAGGTGACACACATCAATTCTTACATTGAAACATGATATCCATGTGATTTTATAATCTATAAATACAAATTATTAACTGACATCGAATTATTGATATTTGATGAATACCCAAATGTAACTTTCATAGCATTAAGAAAATTAAGAAATTACAATTTTTTATGGATAGAGTGTAAGATAATAGAGGAATAAAAGTATTCCTTTCACCCTTCACATGTGCCAACTCTTCCATTATCCCCATGTCAATCATGTCTATCTTAGAATTGATTCTACATTTTTTGTATGGAACATTTAGTAATTTTCTAATAAAACTATCATATGAATTTGATTCCATAAGCATGACATAAAGAAGCTATATAACTTTAAAAAAATCTTATATGTTAATTCAAAGAAAATAGATCTCTTTTTCAAAACTGGTTTTTTTAAAAAATTTATACAAGTTTTACCAAAATTAGTTTCTATATAATTTACTTTATTTGAAAATTCATCACCTGTTAGTGAAGATAGTGTTGTGGATTTTTCTATCTTCCAATTAAATTATATTGTCCAAGATTTATATTTATGTTGTTGAGGTAAAAATTCCAAATTTCATAAAAACACAATCTTTGAGGAATGATTCAACTACATTTAGTGTGTGTATTCATCATAAATGGGACACCTCAACATTTCATTAATGCTACAACCTAACAAATTTTATAAGTAGAAAATTCATTTATCACCCCATAAAACATTGTACTCATTGTGAATTCTTCAATTCAATGAGCATCATACAATGTAACAACTATATACCACATAAATTTTAGTTATTAAATCAATGGAGTAAAATATACATCAATATGATTACTGGTTTTTTATAGTCTAGATATAAGCAGGGACAAAAAATATATTTTTTTTTCATGAATAACGATGGTGGAAAGTTATAATTTACCAACATAACTAGAATTTTTTTGAATAAAAATATGAAAACTAAAAGTATTTATTCTATATATATATATAACATAAGAAATAGGTTTCTTATCTCATTTCTAAATTCAAGGTTCTCATAATAAATTTTATTCTTCCTTGGTGAGTTATCTGGATGACATAGATTCTCATATTGAAACCTTTTATCTACATACCATGTCAATTATATCATGGTTTCTTGATAGCCATATTTTTTTATAAGAAGTGGAATGGTAGGAACCTAAAATACACATTTAAAAGAACATTATTAATATTTCTTGTATCAATTCCTGTCAGACCTCAGACATTTTTTGAGTGATTCACGGTCCATAATAAATAATATACAATCATTTGGGCAAGAACATATTTATTTAGGGATCATGCCTATGAAAATTATCATTCATTTAATATAATATGTTTTATAAGGAATCTCATTTTCATCTAGTATCATATCCTTTAGGAGAACAAGTAGTTATGTAAAGTAGGTGTCACTTCATCTACTTGTAGATTTCAAATTATAGAACATTATTTTTTCTGAAAATGATGTATATTTAGTGAAAATGGTATAAAATGGTCTGTTAGAATAGCTATTTAATTTATCAACCAAATTTTTGAATCATTAAGGTCATATTCAATTAAGATTTTAATTTCTTATAAATGATCTCCATCACCATTTACAAAGGCATTCATATCAAATGATCTATAAAATGCTATATTATCCAAATCAATGCGTACATGTAGTTTCTCCATGTGTTTAGTTCAATATTTTTAAATATGATCTATTCCATGACAAATAAAATTTTATTATATTTCTTTTAGACTAATTTTTATTGAATAAAAACAATGTAATCACAAAAAAAGGATTTGAGAAGGGTTGTTTTCATGTTCCATTGCAACGTTGATAAACTCTGTAACAAAATTATCACACTCTTTTGTTATACGATTAGAATGTGTCTATTTTGGATTAATATCAATCCTATTAGGTTTATAAAATATTAATTTTGTTAAGTAAATAAATAAATAAATACATATAATATATTTATAATCAAAGGATAGTGTTATAGAAAACTATAATAATGGGAACCCAACATTTTAATGTCATTAGTGACTATTACTAAAATGTTACCATTTTACAAAAGGGTAACATGAAATTAAATAACCTGGAGTAAACATGTGGTTGTTGGTCCTGGTTCTCAATTTAATTTTATGTTGAAAAAAGGTGGTAATTCGAGGATTATTTCTATAGTATTTCTAGGTGGGTGTTTAACAAGATAAAAAAGATTATGTTTATTCATTTGGTAATGGAAGGGGTAGGTGATGTTTCATTGATTGGGTAATTAAGAACCAAATTTTATTATCTTTTATCACATAATGAAAAACTAAATTTCAACAGAAGTTGAAGAAGTGTCCCATTGGGATTAATAGAAATCCACATCTCAAACTAATGATTGGAGTATAATCCCCACAACCTATGATTACCTAATAAAACTCAACCTTAGTGGAATAAATAGAGAGGGTAAAATCTACAAAAATATTGTGTAAATAGGGAGTGAGGTTTTAAAAATATAAAAGGAGATATAGATGTTTTAAATACAGGTCTCAATACCAACATAAAGTGTGAAGAACAGTCTGAGGGGAGCTCCAAATAGAGTTCTAGGAGTCCCTTTAATTGGAACTAGGTATTTAATAAAAGTATGGATCTTTCTAAATGGGATGGATTGATAATGAGAGATAAAACAGATCAAAATATTCATGTCTTTCAGAAATCCAAAGGTGTGTAAAATGAATGAAATTATGACAAATCGCTATAATACGCTAAAAAATGTCCCACTTACTAATTGGAACCAACGTTTAAATGTGTAATTTTTTTTAATGTTTTAAGTATATTCCCCCAAGAACTATATATAATAGAAAAAATATTTAATGATTTTTTTTTGAATTCAAATATTTCATTATTTTAATTATAGTCTAAAAATAGAATGTAAATAATTTTACAAAATTTTATTAGTGATTTGAAATTATTAAAAAATAATCACTATAATTTTTTTATTTTAGGGACAATTATAATCTTAAATTTATTTAAGGAATCCAAATGAGAAGCATTCATTGAGTGGGTGTGCATGCTCAAAAAATATATTTTACCCCTATTTTCATTATTTACCATCCCTAAATACACATATATATTTTCATTAGTACAATGTATGATTTCTCTATTGATATTATATGATTCTAATCACTATATCGTTTTCTTCGATCATCAATAAACCTATTCCAAAAATTCATTCATCTAATTTTTTTTATCTTTCCATTATTGTCATAAAAGCTTTATAAAATTTGGTAAAATAAAATATTTATCATTGAGAAGTCAATAAAAAGAATTCATCATCATAATTTTATATGAAATGAATTTAGTGAATAGAAAAATTTCACCCATTCTATGTGGAACCCATTATTATATAATCATGAGATTCTAAATTTTTTTAAAAACCTATGGTTTTTCAACATGAAAATTATTCACATTGACATATCAAATATTAAAGTAAGGAAATTTCATGATTTTAGAAAACAATATAGACACTTGTTCAGGGATTCCTTTTAGATGAAAAGACTACAAGTATCAAACAATATTTTAGAAATATTGTGTAGCCTTAGAGAAGATAAATTTAATATGTACTTATATAATTTTTTTAAGTGAATATAAAATCATAAACATCACAATTAAAATTAATTAATTATTTATATGTTATTTTAGGAATTCCATGTTTTTTTGAAGGGAGACACTAATAAAATGAAAATAAATGATATCGATATATTCGGCATTCATATTGGACTGATACATTATTAAAACCCCCTCAAGGTATTTATGTTTAGTGGTGAGTTATTTAGAAAATATTTTATAAAAACATTTATATATATTTGGTGTAGTTTGTGTCAAATTTATGATACAAAACATGATAAGGGAAGCGGAAAACATAAAACCACATAATAATTTAAATTAAATATTTTTATATTGTAAATAGACTTCAACTCCGCTAAATCATCTCATTCCACCCAGAATAATCCCCACCAAATGAATTGTAATAAAGGGATATCATAGTGGCTACATGCAACGGTTCCAGGTTTCCATGAGGGAGGTGACGCAGGTTGAGGACAATATCAAAGCACTGATAAATGAGAGAGGAGTAAAATAATTACATACCATAGGATTTGAAAAGCTTGATTCATTTGACAAGTTTGTGGGTGGAGTGGTGACAATGGTAAAGTTTTGTGAGATCTGGAATGGCGCAAGAGAACTGTGTTCAGTTAGGGGTAAATTTATAAGATCAGGAAGGGTTTTATCAGCATTAAAATAACATGAATTAAAAAGATCCCTATTTATCAAGAATTTTAATGATGGTAATGATATGTTTTTATCAACACTAAAAAATTCCAAATAAATATTGTTATTTAACAGCACTAGAATATTAGCGTTGATAATGATAGCTTTTATCAGCAACTTATATTATAGCACTAATAATGGTTTATCTTTATCAATGCTAATAACTAATGATAAAAACATTTATAATTAATGTCTAATGATAAAATTAAAATAGTTAAAAAAATTTAAATGTATATAATTATAAATAAATATAAATGTATATAATTATAAATAAATATTTATATAATTATAAATCTTTTTAAAGAATTATAAATATGTATTTATTAATATATTATAAATTAATATAAATATATATAAATATAAATAAATTATTATTTATATAAATATATATATATATATATTAAAATAATTAGAAATATGTATTTATAAATATAATTATAGATATATATTTACAATTATAGTTACAAATAAATTTATTTATATATACATATATATAAATTTATAAATATATATAATGTAGTAGGGGTTTAGATTAGAGGTAATCCTACATGAAAAATTGGGGTTAAAAACCCATTGAGCTTTGGTACTGTAGCAGTACTGTAGCGTATTATAGTAGGGGAGACCTATAGCGTCACTGAGCACTATAATTGTAGCTTCGATGGATAATGTAGGAGCGGCGGGTACTGTAGCGGTAAGGGTACTGTAGCGGTACTATTCTGAGAATCGACCTTGAGCCAAAAATTATGGGCCTACGGTCCATGTTATGGGTTACATTCCCCCCGAGGCCTACAGGCCAAATATATATGATGTAATAAAGATGGTAGTTGGGTGGGTTATCCCTTGGGGGGGCTACAACATACCTTTCAGGCCTTTGTGTGTGCGTTGTGTGTGGGCGTTCGATCTAATTGTACCCCCAAACACCTAATATAATATAAATATATATATTTATAAATATATATAATATATTTATTATTTAAATATATTTATTATAATATTATAAATATTTATTTATAATTATTTAAATAATTATATATATATATATTTATAATTATAAATATATAATTTTTTAATTATAGCATATATAAAATTTTACATATAGTTATATGTAAATATAAATATAATTATTTAAAAATATTTATTTAGAAAAATATTTTTTTAAACAAAATATTAACATTATTAATAAATATTAAATTTTAAATGAATGAATGTTAAAATAAGTGAAATTGTTTAATTAAAAATGAATAGACTTTAAAATTATTAACAAATGGATATATTTTATTAATTAATCGAATTATTAAAAAAATTAAATATGGATATTTATTGAAATGGAGATGAAAACATATTGAAAATATTAAATCACAATAAGTAAATATGTATAAATAAATATAATAAAATTATTAATTAAAAAAATAAAAAAATAAAAATACTGAGAATAAATAAAAAATATTAACAGAAAAATATTAAAAATGAATAAATAAAATTAACTCATTAAAAAAATATTATTTTTACCCATTATTTTACTAAATGAAACTCTAAATTGATTATTAAAATTTTAATTAATTATAAAACTATTATGTGTGTGTGTTTTTATATAAAATTGAAATAATTATGTAAATGTATGTATGAAATTAATGTATTTATACACACAGAGAGAACACAGGTTAGATATATGTTAAATTAAACAATAACATTATATAATAGGAAACATCTATAAATGAAATAAATAATAATAATAAAGAATAAATATAAAAAATTAATTATTGTTTTTAGTTATATAGATTTTAAAAAAAATATTAAAAATGAATATTTATAAATACATTTGCTAAAAATTGCATATAAATTAAAAATATATAATATTAAAAATATTATATAAAATATAAATATATATATATATATATATATACACATATATATTTTGTTAATATTATTTATATAATACTAATGTACTTTAAATCATATTTATATCTCATATATGTGGTAAAAAACGTTTTATAATTTTGTTGAAAATTGATATTAATTAAAAATATTGACTAATTAATATCAATAGAAATTTAATAACCTCATTTTTATCAATGTAATTTGTTTTTTTTCAATATGACATATATATAAAATAATTAATATTAAATTATTTATTTCAAAAATTAACTAAATATGTTACAATTAATATACCATACAATGATTCTACAAGTACATATATGAAATTAAGTTAATTTCATAAAGATAAACATACACAAATAATAAATTGTTAATATTATCATTTAGTTTTTTTTATTTATTAATATTTAATATTTAATATATTATATTTGTAGTTATTCAATTTTATTCAATTTTTATATTTATTTTTTATATATACAATTTATTAACTTATATATATATATATATAATTAAATTTATTCATTTTTATTTTTTATACATGAAATATATTTGTAACTTTTTTTATTTTTTAGTATTTATTTATATTTATTGATTATAATTTAATATGTTCTAAATTAGAGATCTGGAAAATTTGATTCTAGTTAGACCCGTTTTGGTATTCATGTTCTATCTGAATGTTTTTAAAATAACCCGTGCATAGGTAAAGATCAAAATTCATGGATTGAATTAGGTCTTATGGAATCTGGAAATTTTGTATGATATTATAACTTCAATAAGCTTTCTAATTTGATTATATTCTACAATAGAATTGGTCAGATTCAGTAATTTGGTTATGGTTTTAGTTGAGGTATATTTAAGATCTACTTTGATTGACAAGGTGGTTCTTTCTAGTCCACATGGTGTGATTGTTATTAGTATTGAATTGGAAACAACTCCTTTATTTGTGAATCATTCCAAATCATTGGAAATTCAAAATCTAATTGTACAAGAGATATTGGTTGCTCTATTTTTATATTAAAATGACACTATCTACCGCATTCTCTAAAGATAGTAAATAATGGAAATATATTGTGCATTGATAATTAGTTGAAGGATACAATTATGGATGAGGATTCTCATTCTTCTACTTTGAGGAATTTGGATACTATAAGGGGGAAATCCTATGATAATGAAGATGGAACTCTAATAAATAAATTTCCTAACTAGATACATCCTACCTTGTTGGATGAATTCATTACAAGTCCTAAAATAAGACGCAGTTCTAATATTTTTTCTCTCGCATGGTTGGATGAAAAACCTGCTAAGTCCTGGGATGACTTAGTGGAGGAGAGAAATTGACTTGATGTCATTTTTTCTTTTAAGGATTCACTTTATAGGGTCCAAATGGATGGTAATTATAGGGATGAATCTAGTTATAGTCAATCTTCCCTGAGAGCAATCTTTACAACAATATTTAGACTACAACATGTGGCAGGCACAAAAGAGGACATCTAATAATAACCACAAGGGAAAAGACAAGTTTGATGATGTAATTATCATGAATGTCAATCCCAAAAAGGCTCTCAACTAAGAGAGTGATAGGGTTTTCATTCTAAATGGTAATTATAAGCTTTTAGATACCCTTAGAAACTCCATTTCCCTCAATCCCATTGGATTTTATTTGGAATCTGTGGCCAGAAAGACAGTAATTAATGATTCCCTAACTTCTCCTATTAATTTTGATCATATTGTAGGTAGTGCAGGTGATGGAAACCACCATGGAACCCAAATTATACTGGTAGTTGTTCGGTTATTATTGCTCCTACTTCCAGTTCCTCAAGGACCGATAGTTTGGGTCATGGTTTGGTTTCAGTAAATGCTAAAGTCAAGGATTACTCATATATTTCTACTAATAAATATGATGTTTCAAGTATGGTGAATATATAAGTTATTATGACTACTGAGGATGTAGGTATACTTTGGTCGCGTACTGTGATGAAGGAACATGATGTTTTAGAGGGACTTAATTAGGTCTTAGAGCCTGCCCATGGTATGGAAATCCCTCTGGTTATATTTTTGGATAAGGGTACAAGGGAAATATCATATTCCACAACTTCTCCTTATATATAGAATGTTTTCACTGACCATACTGTTGACATTGATGCTTGAGGGGAAAAAATAGATGGTCTCAAGATGGAAAAATCAAAGGTGTCATGTTCCTCAGTGGGTTTAGATTTTTTGCAGTATTCCAAGGTTAAATAAATTTTGACGGTGAAGACATTTAACTCCTTCGATCTACATGCATCTGGTAGTAGCAGAGAGGAAGGAAAGAGTAGTGAACGTGTGACCAGTGTAGACACCCACGTGGTATAGGTGGTCAATCCAATCACCAAAACATTAGTTTTTATTCTAGAGTGTCTTGATTTATTTTACTATTTGACATTCCACCTTTATAATCTATACTTTTATTATTTAGTAAAGGTGTTTTCATACATTATCCTTAAAAAACAGAAACAAACACACACATTATATTTATCTAATTTATTATATTTTTAATATTTATTTTATAATTTTATTTATTAACATATTATATTTTATATGCATTATGTTTTTAATATGTAAATTTTATTCATGTTTTATATTTTTACTCAATATATACTATTTATTAATTTGGAATATTTTCTCATATTTATTAATTTTTTATATTATTTATTCTTAATATTATTTTTATTTTTAAATATATTTTAAAATTTATTCATTTTATTTTTTTCATTGTTTGATATTTTTAAAATTTTACCAATTTTTAAAATTACTCAAAAATTAGTATTCATTAACATTCAATGTTCTTAATATGGCTATAAATTATATTAATAATATGGATTCATTTTCATTTAAAAGATATTTATTTTTATTCTTTTAATAATCTATACAATTAATAACACTTCTTCATTTTGTTAGTATTTTCACAATATATTGATTTTTATAATTATCAAATTCCAATATTTTGTAAAATCAGTATATTTAATATTATTTTTTTCACTAATAATGTTAATTATTTTTTAGTTTTTTTAATTTATTTATTTCAAATATTTTTTCATTTAATATATTTACTATTTGTTCATTTTTAATATTTTTATACATAATTACACATTAATATATTTAAAATATTTAATATTTAAATATATTCCTATATTTATATGTTAATATATTAATATTTCGTAAACTATGATTATATAATAAGAAATGAGTATTTAAATTAAATAATTCATACATTTAGTGAAAAATTGTTTATAATTTATAATTATTATTAATTTAAAAATATTGAGTAATTAGTATTGAGTAATAGATGTTCAATAAAATGCCATTTTTTTAATTTAATATATATCCAAATTGTATAACCTTAGTTTTTCCCAGACATGTACATGATTAATGCAATTTTATATGAAAACACACACACACATATTATTTTGGTATTTTATTCAATTTATGATACTCATTTTAAAATTTAATTTATTAATATAATATATTTTATATATATTATGATTTAAATCAATCAATTTTAAATCATTTTTAAATTTTAATTCTTTAAATAATAAATATTAATTTTTAATATTTTTATTATTTTTTAATTATTATTATTTTTTTCATTTATAATCTTAATTATTTTTTAATAATTCTTTTATTTATTCACTATCAGTTTTTTATTTAATATTTTTAAAAATGTAATAATTTTTCATATTTCATTATACATGTTTATTTATGAATATTTAATTATTTTAATATGGTTGTAATTTATATAATGATCATGTATTAATTTTCATTTTAACATATACTCACTTTTATGATTTTTAATAATCTATATAATTAATAACACTTATTCATTTTTTTAAAAACATTTTCAATATATTAATTTTTATTAAATTTAACATCTTTTTACCATTCATTATTTTAATATTATTTGTTATTATTTATTAATTAATAATGTTAATTATTATTATTATTTACTTTCCTTTTAATTTACTCATTTTTAAATTTAATCGTTTAATATTTTATAAATTTATTAATTTTAATATATTTTTTTATATTTATTTATTTACATTTAATGTTTTGAATATGGTTGTATTGTATATATTTAATATGAATTCATCCACATTTTAACATACATTAATTTTATGTTTTTAATGATTTATATAATTAATAAAACATATTCAATTTTTTAATATTTTTGAAGTCTATTTATTATTAGTTATTAAATTCCACACATTTATAACATTCATATATTTAAAATTATTGATTCATTAATAGTTTAATTACTTAAAATTTTCTTAATTTATTCATTTTTGGAAAAGATGGGGCAAGACTGGGAGTGCATGGTCCCACAAATTTATTAATAAAAAGAAAAGTGGAGAGCAAAAAATAAAAATAAAGATAGGCATACCATGTCTAGAAAAGTAGCTATATATAAAAAAGACCAAAATCTTCACCATAATAATAATCATAGGCTGCAACAACATCAACTAATTCCCATTCATATTAAGAGTTATATTGATTAAAAAGCGTCATGTACCTCTCTCTGAGCCTCAACTACTCTAATGTGAGTTTCTCCCTATAAGAGTGGTTTTATCAGTGCTTTATATTTACGTTCTGATAAAACATATATTTATTAGTGTTTTCTGAAAAACACTAATAAAACCCTTTAGTTCTATTATATATAACCCGAACTAAGAAAAACATCATTTTTCCAATCAATTTCTCATAAAACTAAACCTTCTCCATCAATCCCCCTTGAAATCATTAGAATAATTAATGATTATTTCAACTCCTTTTTAGTTTATCTTTCATTTTTTTTGTGTTTTTAAATTTTTTAAAGGGTTCGAGTGTGTTATGAAGACCACAGACTCAAAGATGATAGAGACTTGTTCATCCATTTTGCCTCACAAACCTGATAGTCACTCCAAGAATACACTCTCATATAAAAACATTTTCTTTTGGAATCATGTTAGTTTTATTTCTACTAAAATGACCAAAATTTTAAGTATCTTATAAATAAAAAATCTATAAACCAGGGCCCAATTATCCCTAACTTTCTCACATGATATGAAAATTTTGAGCCTTAATATCTTTTTTAGATTGATTTTTTCAACAAGATAAAATATATACATCCATTATATATTCATTTTCATACTCATTCATCCTTAGTATTACTGTTAGTTGAATTAAAATCTCAAAAATTGATTCTATTCCCCAGATATAAATATTTGAGAACAATTCAATGACGAGCTTCCAATTGAAACAGTTATAAATTCTTCCAGAGAAAACTCAAACAATTCAAATAATGTTGGAAATTAATTTATGGTTTCTAAAATACTCTACTAGAATTACCCATATAACCTCCAATGATGTTAATTTTTATTCACACTGTTAAATTTTGAAGCAATAAAATTGAACTCTTTTTTAATAACTAGATTAAAATTTATTTTAAACAATCTTATATCATGATCAAAAAGCATTTTGTAATCAGTACATATAAAAACCATAATGCAATTGCGAAATATGAAAACATCCTAAGTGATAATTTATTAACTATATTTCAATTATATATATATATAATACATTCATAAATAGTATTTGTCATTATTCACATACCAATAAAGTCCTCTGATATGATATTTCTCTTTCAAAGAGGCTTAGAAGACGGATTATCCTTACTAAAAACACTTTAAATGAATAAAAAATAAATGTATCTTTTTTCAAATTTATAGTTGTTATCAGTGATTCTACTTTACATTACTCAATATATTTCTATTGTAATATCAAATCATTACCTTTTATATTCTGTATAATAATGAAATTAATCCTAATACAAGAAGATATCACGAATTACCTATATTGGTCTTTGAGATTGTAAAATGCAAAAAAAAAAGTTTCTTAAGAGATGAATGAGAGAAACAAAAATAATTGAATGAAATATATAATTATTCAAAATTTTAAGTTGTAAAATTTATTTTCAATGGTTTTAAACATTTAAAAAAATCAAAATATAACATACCACCAATTAAATTTACTAATGCTTAATGAGTGATAAAAGTTTAATGTTTCCAAACAGAATAGGAATGTTGGGATATGTTCCAATGGTCACATAGCTTATGAAAAAGGATAGAAATATTTCATAATTCATAATGTAATTTAGTTTTTTTCCCATAAAAACATTTCCATGATACTACAATGTGTCATATTTCTTTAGATTGTATCACCAAATAGTAGATTTTATAATAATTCCTCATACTAAATTCAATTTTTGATGTATTCCATATTTATAATTTACATAGTGATAGAGATATAAGGTTGTGTTAATATAATTCCATAATTTATTGTATTAAACATTATGTTGATATACATGTGATATAGATGAAATATGAAGTATTGGTAAGGATAACACTTCCCTATGAGCTAATGCTCTATGTGTGGAAATAATGGTTTTTATGTAATGAAAAAAATAAAAGAGTGGAGGAGATTTTAAAAGAGAATAATTTATATTTTTAGGAAATTAATATCTATATTTATATTATTTACCATAAAAATGTTCAATCTATGTAAACATTTTCAAAATAGAGCTTGCGTACACTCAAATTCTCATACATTGTTTATATATCAAAATATTTATACATTATATGAATAATATCTCTATTTTTATTTTATTTTTAAATAGTGAATATTTTTTATCCCAATTGGATGTTAAGGAATCAAAAAATGGCTGAATGATAATCATATAACAAAGGTGTATGTGGATGGATTTAAAGAGTTCATTAAGTTTGCAATATTTCATGAATAAGACACTTCCCAAAATCTTTATTTGTTTTTTTATTATTATTTTAAAATAATTCGTCCAAAATAGTTATAAGGACATATCATTTATCATAAAATAGTTTATATCTATTAATTTTGGACTAAATGTATGAAAAAATGAATATACATATTGATTTGGATGATAATTCCATTTTGGTATCATTTGATATGAATACTAGTGTAAATGATAATTGAGTTCATATGGAAGAAATGATAATAACAATTGAAGATGATTATCATGATTGTCTAAATGTTTTTGAGAATTTAAACAAATATTAAAATAGTCCATTGTATAAGAGTTGTATTAATTATATAAAATTTTTAGATGTATTGTAGTTAGGTAATTTGAAATATGGAAGGAGATATAGTGACAGTAATTATAGAACTACTTGATCTCCAGAATGATATGATATTAGAAGAAATGATATTTCTTACTGAACATTTGATTCTATGTCAATTCCATGTCCAATGGATATGATCTTTGAAAAAAATACATTCCTACCCAAATGTTTTTATATTATTTCACAAGAATCATTAATCAATCAGAAAATGACCTAAGTGTGGCACAAATCAATATATGGAAGATGAATCAAGTCCATAACAATTTTAATGGTACATCCCTATCATTTAAATGTTTAGATTATTATATGGATGTTCAAAAATTCTATACAATTGAACTGGAATGCAAATTTTGGAATTGAAGAAGGGAAAATGTGTCACCTTGCATACACTCCTTAGTGGTAGAACATTTATTATGTGTACCTCGAAGTTGGAAAAATGTTAAGAAACTATCATCTTTCATTACATAAATATGTAATAAATCCTTATTGGTGTAAAAATTAGTACTCATTGTATATGTCTAGTTATGTTGGTAAATTATTTTTTCTATCATGGTTATTCATAAAGTGAAAATACATTATGTTTTCTCTATTTATTTCTAGAATAGACCAATCTAGTAATTATATTGAAGTCTATTTGGATCCATTTATTAATCTAATGAAATTGATATGTGATATAGGTGTTACATTAAATAATTCTAGTAGAAATGAAAAGTTCACATTGAGATCCATGTTGAATGAGACGATAAATGACTTTCCATCTTACACATATTTTTAGGATATAACATTAAAGTAATGTTGGGTCATACCATTTGTGAATAAGGTATACAATCGTTTAGGTTGAAACATTCAATGAAAGAAATGTTTTTAATACCCTATACATTTTTACCCTAATAACATAATTATCAATCCTAGAATAAATAATTTAATATTAATACAGAACAAGGTCATTCCCTATATCTATTAATAGGTGATCAAAAATTTGTGGAAGTAAAATATATTAACAATGAATTTGGTAAACCATCTTTTAAAAACCTTATGAAATAAATTTGGAAAAAGAGATTAATTTTATTTGAATTCCCATTCAGGAATTTTTTGTACGTCATATATTTTCTTGATTTCATGCATGAACAAAAATATATATGTGATAGTTTTATTGGAATTTTACTAAAAGTACCAAAGGGAAAAAATACGACATTAAGGCTATGTTGTACATGACAGAAATGGGGATAAGATATGAGTTGGAACCACTAATGAGAGAAAAATGATCTTTCCTTCCTTCAGTATCTTACACTCTATTAAGAAAAAGAATATTTCAATTTTCAACATCACTAATACAGTAATTATTTTAAAGGTATGATTATAAAATATCAAGAATTTTGTGTTAATGGGTAATTTGAAGTTCCATGGTATAAAATCAAATGATTTTCATGTTTGGATTAAATATTTAATGAATGTTCTTTTATATTTCGTTCTAACTGATTTTGTATGGCATAAATTGACGCAACATTACTTCTTTTTAAAATCCATATATTGTAAAGTTATAGACCTGGTGAAGTTTCCAATGCAATATCCAATCATGAATAACGGAATTTTAGAGATATTATGTGAATTGGATATGTTCTTCCCACTATTATTATTTTATATAATTCTCCAATTTATGGTTCACTTGGATATAGATATTCAACTATGTGGTATTTATCATTATAGATGGATGTACCCCATTGAACTGTATTTAAATATTTTGAAAGGGTATAACAATAAATGAAGTCGTCCAATTTGTTGTATTGTAAATATATATACTGTTATAGAAGTTGTTGAATTCTACATCTATTACCTAGAAAATTATGATAACATTGGTCTCCCGAAATCTCATTATAATAAATTCATTTTGGGTAAAAGGATTTATAGAAGATATATTTTTAAAATTACCATCACATAGTGGGAGAAAACTGATGTTTACATTTTACATAATAGTGTAGAGTTTTCTCCACATGTTGAAGCCCAAAAAGTAATTCGTATTCATTTGAGCCCATTAACGTAAGAAGGATAGATATCAAATAACCATAATCAAATATTTATAGGATGTTTTTGGGATCATATTTATAAGTAGTAATTTGAAAATTAGAATTCAGTTTCCAAATGACTTCAATTACTAGCCAGGAGACTAGATTTAAATATTATATATTATATTAGTTTCTTAATTAATTTTAATACATTATATACATAGGACCATGTTGAATAAAATACAATTTAAAATAGTTTATTTATTTTTTTAGTAGAAGCGAAACATGATTCCAGTCCAAAATATAGAAATAAAATTCCGTAGAATTTTTCAAATTTCAGCATCGTCAAAAAGACCTATAAGTTGGATTATATAAAGTTTTTAGTGATTATTGTCTATTGAAAATTGTTTAATAATGGTAGTGTAGTGAAAGTCGATGAATTGGGATTTGTGATGGTGAAATAGTGTACCTAAGGGTATGAGAATTAATAATTCATAATGAAATTAGAAATAGTGGAAGTATTTTATTGTCAAGTTCGAATAAATAAGAATTGGCCAATTATTCTATTGGTGACTAAAAAAACTATAGGTTCAGATAAAAATTTAATTAATGATGACCCTTTTATTTGTATATGACAATCATATCATGTTGGTCCCAATTTAGACAATGACATGTATGTTATAAGTGAACATAAGGTGTGGATTTGGATACTTGATAGAGGAACAAAATCCCATAAACCTTTAAAGAATAAATTGTGGACTCAATTATATGGTTAAGGAGTTTTTTACGATACCATTCTTATCCTCATAATATTATGTTATTTATATTTCATTTTTTCAATATAAATTAAATTTATAACTACTCATGAAGATAATGACTTCGGTAGATGCTAAAGTTACCAATCCCTAGGAAGTGCACAAGATTGATGTTGAAACTATGGAATTAATCAAGAATAAAAACATATTGATTAAAAAACATAAATGATGTAGCAGTTACATTTTAACTAAATTTATCATGGAAATAAGGAAAGGTATAAAATTTGAGTTTGGATGGAATCAACATGACCAACATGTTGACCCGAATAAGTCAATGTTCATTTTATTTACATTGGGTTCAAAATAATAATGCAAGTTCTAATTGATTTTGATATGTGAAAAAATGTCATGACTACATTTAATGAAACCATTTGAAAAAATATTAGTGTAATTTTATGTTAAAATTATCTATTTTACTAAAAAATAATAATATGAAATGTTTATTAATATTTAATTGTCCATTACAAAGTTCATTTATATTACTTTACTTCTATATGAAATCTTTCTTAACGGTCACTAGAAAATCTCATAAAGGATTATAGAAATTTCTTACAAAAAATTATCTAATTGATACTAAGGGGAATTTAAACCCACACCCACACGTTATGTATGAAAACATTATAAACCAGGAAACATGGAATGATTTTATTTTCATTTATGATGAGGAATGATTTAAAGTGAATTTTTAATGATGATATTTTATTCAAAATTATTTATTTTATCCACTTTGATTCAATGTTTTTAATTTATGAAAAAATGAGTGATGAAAATAAGCAATGTGCAGAAAAACTAATTTACCCCTTTGATAAATCAATGATGTGGTGAACTTACATTTAAAATAAAATGCTATTTATTTTAAAACTATGGTAAAATTTTTATGTGATGTGTAAGAATATATATGATTTGTTCATATGTTTTTTGATGAATCAAAATCCAATGACACTTCCATCCCACATCATGTATTAGTGAAGGTGTCCTATGTTAATAAACGGGAAAAACTAGTAGTTGAAATCACACATGTAATATGAGAATAATGAGTAAGTAAGATATAATAGTATTTTGTTAGGATTTTTAATAGTATTATATAATAATATATATTTATTTTTATTAGTTTTTTATATATTTTATACAAAATAATGAAAATTTACTATACCTAAAGAACAACTACATTAATTATCTTTGATTTGTACAAAACAGTATAACCGTGTTAGAGGTGTAGGTTTTGGAGTTTCACCTAAAACATATTCTAAGAAACAAGACTACAAGGAGAAAAAATGAGATTATGAAAGGAATTCATGGATAGATAGATTTTTTAAAACAGATAACTATCTGATTTGGTTTATAATAGAAATATATGAAAAATGATCAATGTGAACTTGTATTGGAATAATGATCACAACATGTAGAGGCACATAACCCTACTGTCATTGAGGCTAGAGATGCTTCACAAATTCTTTCCATACTCAAGGTAATAACTTTTTGTTAATTATTTCTCATAAATGTGAATCAAAATACTTTAAATAGATTTATATTAGTAAAATTATATATAGTGAAATTGTATGTAATTTATATCTATCAAACCCATACATAACCTTGTGTTTATGGGTACAATGTACAATAAACTAGGAGACATGATACTATAATCAACTCAAAAAAGATCTCAAGAAAGTGGGGATTAAAGTAGCTATTGAGTTAAGCATCATGTTTTCTATTCCTATTGATGATATAAATGTTAACATGATCAATAATTCTACAGAAAATTTTGTAGCATGGAAATTTATTCTTATAAAGATACATGAGGTATGTTTTAAACAATTTTTTTCAAGTAAAAAACCTTTTATAGTTGATGATAAAAGTTCTCAAATGAGCTATGGTATTATATAAGGAAAAAGGGGAAATAAAAGGAAATATCAAAGAAATATAGTAGGTTAGCCTACAATTCAAAAGGAACTTCTAGGAGTACCTTCACCCACTAGTTTCATTACTACATATATTAATGTTAAAATTTCACGAAGCTATTACATTTAAAGTAAAAAATATTTCCTACATTGAATATGAAGAAGAAGTATTTTTAGAGGCCATTATAGAAGTGGTAGGTCTAGAGAGTATAAATGATATTATCATGTTTGAATGGATGGGTGTCTCAGTTTGGAATACATTCATGAGGTATATTTTCATATATTTTTTTTCAAAAAAATGATCTACTATTTTAATTATGGTTAATAAGTATTCATATTTTATATATGAATATATATTGATATTATATAAATGGAAAACCCAATAAATTAATCTTTGGAATCATTAATCCTTCTATAATTTCAAATGAAAAAGTTTCTTTAGAATTTAATGAAAATGAAAAGAAAAAATTGACCAAAGTGTGGTGTTTGAAAATAAAATAATAGAATACATACTCTTCTTTATGCCTACATTGGTGGGTTAAAACTATATTATCTAATCATATAAAATACATTTTCTTTTTCTTTTTTATTAAATATTTTTAATTTTTTAGGAAGAACTAGATGCTAATCACAACAAAATTGGATTCCCAGAATTTTTAATTTTTGGATACAAAGCACAAAATTCCAATAAATCGACCACACATGATGTCTATTCTGGATTTTTAATGCATTGACAATGATTATTTTATATATAAAATTATAATTATAAATTTTAGTTGGTGTTTTAATAGTAATTTGGTTATGATAGGGTGATATATAAATATCAGGTAAATCATGGTATGAGGTCAGTGACTGACACACAAAGGCTATGCATTTCTTCACCTATAAATATATTAAGGCATATAATATAATATTTGAATATAAAAATATATTTCAAAATAAAATTACTTATTTTGGTCAATGCTTCTACGATGTCTAAAATAAAATAATTATATTGATTATGGATATTACATTTTTAAATTTATGAATGGTATTACATACTTTCAATTAACTAGAATCCCCAAATAGGAAATTTTTAAAGGTAATTACAATAAAATTAAAAAAAATTGGTTATCTTTTATTTGTATTTATTTTCTTAGTACTACTAGCACTACCAACTAGATAGAGACTACCAAAAATAAG
This sequence comes from Viscum album, assembly GCA_963277665.1. Taxonomy (NCBI): domain Eukaryota; kingdom Viridiplantae; phylum Streptophyta; class Magnoliopsida; order Santalales; family Viscaceae; genus Viscum; species Viscum album. Next base: position 1,156,150,338 of record OY728165.1, on the reverse strand, counting down.
TAATGTTTTTAGAGATGACTAGGAAAAATACATGGGGTTATAATGTTTTCTGACATCAAATTGAGATGATTACCTATTGTTTATGTGATCTATAATACAATGTGTCGTTATATATACATTTTGTATGTGAAAAATTAATATCATAATATTATAGATAATATTTTACCTAAAATTAAAATCAACTGCCCAGTAATCTTCTTCCTTTAAGGGTTATGATGAGTTGGTAAAAAATAAAAAAAGATTTTGGTGATAAACATGTAAATTAAGAAATATTTGGGCTATTTCTCAAGTAAAAGTATCACATAGGGTTGGAGTCTATAGATTTTGATGGAGATAGTAACATATATTAAGCTGCTCTTGCTCACTAGATATAGGACTTTAGGGATGTAGTTGAGGTAATTGTGATAGGGAAATGGGTCTAGGATCCTTATAACAAAAAATCTAGAGACATATTACCAACATATGGGGATGTTTATATCATTATCTCGGCCTCATAATTTTTATTTTGTGTCTAACTATATTTTGAAAAGTTTTTAAAAATACATTCGGACTTATTATAATCACTTCCACCTCTATGATGAAGAATCAAGATGTATTATATTTTATTTATGTTTGATTTAACCAAATACATGGCAATAAAAGATAATATAAATGATAATAAAGATGTATCACCAATATTATGATCTAATTCTCAAAGAAAAAAATAATTAAATGGGAATGAATTTGAACTAGTGTTCAAAGATGAAAATATTCAGAAACTGAATGATCTGTATAAGTGCATGTAAAACATTATCAGATTGTATTGGAAATTCATAAAAATAAATAATTTTTCATTTTTGGCATATAGGTATCAAACACATGTTAATATGACACAAGATGTGGCTCATATGACTTAAATTTCATGATTTTAATATAAGATTCATTTTAGTTTTTAATATGTGTCACGTTTCTAAATCAAAGGAAATGTGCTCGGATTATTTTAGAAATTTTATACAAATATCCATAATCCAGTTATGTTATCTATTAATTTACTTCATGTTAATCTAATACATGATGTAAATAGTATGAATCAAATTGCATGTTTTCAATATAAGTGTAATTTTAGTTTAAAACATGCATCCCCTAGCCAAAAACATGAACTAAATATGGATTAATTTTCAATATTTTGGATAATGATCTATAATTCAATTTTTATGTGTTGAAATTAAATTCTAATTAATTTAACACATGATGTGGAAAGTATGACTAAAACTGCATGATTTCAATATAAATGTTTCATTTTAGTGTAAAACACAATTTTCATAGCCCAAACTGAGCAAATGATCTTATATTATCTTCAAACATTAAGACAATGATCCATAATTTATTTTTGTAATGTAGGAATTAACAACAGATAAATTAGACACACTATGTTGATGGTATGACTCCAAGTGGATGTTTTCAATGTAAATGTATCATTTTAATGTAAAATATATATCACATGGACAAAACTAAGTAAATGAGATCATATTGTCTTGAAACATTGGGAGAATGATCCATATTTAATTAATGGTGTGTATGAGTTGACCTCACATCTGTCCCACACATGATGTGGCTGGTAGGACTCAATGTTCTTATTTTCAATATAAAAGTGTTATTTAAGATTAAAAGTTATGTCACATAAAAAACAAATATTGTGAGATCATATTATATTTAATATTAATGAAAATGATCCATAATTCATTTTTGATGGGTATGTATCAATTGAACATCAATCCAACACATTATGTGGTCGATATGATTGTAAGTGAATGTTTTCAATTTAAAAATGTCATTTTAGTTTAAAATGTAAATCACGTAGAAATAAATGAGTAAAAAATCACTCTATATAACTATACATTAGTAAAATAATTCATTAATACTTTTCTACATGTAGAAAAAATCACATATAAATCCAACACATTATGTTTCCAACATGGAAGTGTATGATATCAATATAACTGTGTCATTTTAGTTTAAATATCATGTCACAAAGTGAAAACTGAGTAAATGAGATCATATTATCTTGATAATGTTTTAATATATTCTATAATTCATTTGTAGTATGTAGTAATCAACCACAAATCAATACAACAAACGATGTTCTTGTTATGAATCAATGTATGTGTTTTTAATTTAAATATGTCATTTTAGTTTGAAATGCCTGACACGTAAATAAAAATTCTTTAATGAGATCATATTGTCTTGATACATTAGGAAAATGATCCATAATTAATTTTTGGCATGTAGAAAGCCCCCCATATAAATCACACACATACTGTTTCTGGTATGACTCAATGTTTGTGTTTTCAATATAAGTGTCATTTTAGTATAAAACATGTGTCACATTATTAAATCAGAGAAAATTATTTGAATAGTTTTAGAAATTTAAGATAATAAAATATAATTTATCTGTGATGTGTAGTAATCAACCACACATCAATCTAGCATACGATGGGGTAGTTATTAATCAAAGGGAATGTTTTCAATATAAGTGTCATTTTAGTTTAAAATACAGATCACATAGCCAAAACTGAGTAAAAAAGTTTGTTTTTTTCAAAGATAATAAAAATAACCCATAATTAATTTGAGATATTTAGGAATAGAACACACAGTTATATGAAAAATTATACGGACTATATGACTCTATGTGCGTGTTTATAATATAAAACATCATTTTAGGGTAAAATACACACCACATAGAAAAAAATAGAGCAAAACAGATCTGATTGTCTTGAAAATTTCGGAATATGAATCAAAATACATTTTTAGTGTATAGAGACTGAACACACAATAATTGGACCCATTGTGTGGATGGTATGGATCTAAGTGCATGTTTCCAATATTAAAATTTAATTTTAGTTTGAAATTCGCATCACATATCGAAATCTAATTAAATTTTCTTGTGATGTCATGATAATTTTCGAAAACAATCTATAAATCATTTTTTATATATTATTTGACCGAATGTTAATCCTAGATTTGTTATGGTAGGTATGAAAAAAAGTTTGTGCTTTCAATATAAGTGTCATTTTAGTTTAAAATATGTTTCACATTGAAAAAAATATGAAAAAATCATACTATTTTCAAAATTTATAAAAATGATAAATAATCCATTTATGATGTGTAGTAATTGACCACATATCATTCAGACACATGATGTGGCTACTATGACCCAGAGTGTGTTTTTTCAATATAAAATGTCATTTTAGTTTATAAAAGTCATGTCACATGTCCAAAACATAGTAAAAATCCATATGAACTTAATAATTTATGAAAATGATCTAATGTCCATTTTGGCATGTAGGTATTTAATGCACATCTTTCCAACACATTGTGTGTCCAGAATGACATAAAATGTATTTTTCTATATAAAAGAGTAATTATTGTATAAATTAAGTGTTACAAAGTCCAAACTAATAAAATGAGCTCGTATTGTCTTGACTATATAATAAATTGATCCATAATTCATTTTGGAATGAAAGAATCAACCTCACATAAATCCAACACATGATGTGGTTGACATGACTCTAAGTGCATGTTTTCAATATGAAAATTTAATTTTAGTTTAAAATGAATGTCATATTGAAAAACATGAGTAAACGATACCAAATTGTCTTGATACATTAGGAAAATGATTTATAATTCATTTATGATTTGTATAAATTGACCACAAATCAATACAACACACGATGTATCTAATGTTACTCAATGCTCGTCTTGTCCATGTAAGAATCATTTTAGTTTAAAACATGTCTCCTTTGGTCAAAATTTAGAAAATAGATGGTATTGTTTTTAAAATTTATGGAATCAAACCATACTCTTTTTGAGAAGTGCAGGAATTGGCCGCATGTCAATCTGACAGATCTTGTGACCAATATGACTCAAAGTGCATTTTTTTAGTATATGTGTAATTTTAATTTAAAATGAATTTTACATAGACAAAACCAATAAAACAGTATTTAAATGTTATTAAATCTAATGAAAATGATACATAATTAATTGTTTTAGGTTGGAATTGACTACACATTAATCTAGCACATGGGGTGGCTTATAAGACTCCAAGTGCATGTTTTCAATATAAATGTGTCATTATAGTGTAAAATTATCATCACATAGAAAAAACTAAGAAAAAGACCTTGGATTATATTGTAATATTAGAAAAATGATCCATAATTTTTTTTGGGACATGTATAAATTGACTGCACATCAATTCGACACACAACATGAATGATATGACTCAAAGTGTATGTTTTCAATATAAAAGTGTTATTTTATTTTTAAATGCATGTCACATAGCCAAAATTGAGAAAATATTCTCATATTGTCTTCAAAATATAGAAAAATGATCCAAAATTCATTTTTTGATTATAGGAATTTACCATAAATTAATCCAACAAATAATGAGTATGGTATGACTCAATTTTGTTATTTTTAACATAAATGTGTCATTTTAGTTTAAAAGTGGTGTCACATTTCCAAAAATTGAGAAAATGATCTCATATTATATTGAAAAATTTGGAAAATGATCCATAAACCATTTTTTATATAAAGGAATCAACCACACATTAATATAATACATGGTGTGGTCGGTATTATTTAAAGCGTGTGTTTTCAATATAAGTGTCATTTTTGTTTAAAAAATAAGTCACATAGACAAAACCAAAAAAATGGGATATGATAATTTTTAACCTTTTGGAAAATTATTCTAAATTAATTTGAGATGTGTAGGAATAAACCATATATAATCTAACCCATGATGTGGATGGTATGACACCAAGTGAATTTTTCTATATAAATAATTCATTTTAATGTAAATAAAATTCCACATAGCAAAAATAGAAAAAATGAGCTTATATTAGCTTTAAAATTTATGAAATCAACATCTAACTTATCTTGGGATTGTATTAATTGACTAAACATCAATCAGACACATGATGTGGCCGATATAACTCCAACTGTGTATTTTCAATTTAAAAGTGACATTTTAGTATAAATGGTATGCACATATCCAAAACTATAAAACTAGTATAGATTTTCTCGATACTTTTGTAAAATGATTCATAGTTCATTTGTCGTGAGTAGGAATTGAACGAACATGAATCCAACACATGATGTAGTTGGTATGACTCCAAGTGCATGTTTTCAATATTTAAATATCATTTTAGTTTAATGATATAATTATTAAAAAACATTTAAGTAATATAGATAATTAATAACTTATAATATCAGTAATATATCCATTAGTTAAAAATATTATTTATATATATTACTAATTAATAATGTATTTAATAATTCATAATTTATTTAATAATTAGTAGTAAAATTAATAATTAATAATACAATAAACAATATAATCAATAATAATTTTATTAATAGTATAACTAAAAATATAATTAATATATCCAGTAATTAATAATATAATTTATCATATGTGGGTTAAATAGAATTAAAATTAAAATTTTATTATTTTTTTATGTACTATTACCAAATAAACACTGGTTTTACTATAGGGAAAAGATTTTATTAGGAGGTTGACCTTTGGAGAGATCATGTTATAAGAGTTATGATTTTTTATATTGGTTGTAATTTTTATTGGTTAATTTTAAATATAAATTTAATTTAAATATTTTTTTATATCACATTTTAATTTAAATGAAAGTACAATGTTATATTAGTATTTCAATATATTTTCTATAATATTTTCATTCCAATTTGATTATATCTTTCTAATATGGTTGTCTTATCGGCTAGCTATAGGGATGAAAGAGTTTCTGCAGCTATATGACCTTTCCTAGTACTTTCTATTTTGGCAGATAATGGTTCCCTTTATCAATTCTAAAAATATATCCATGAAAAAGGGATCCTCTCATTTTTTCACTGATATAGTCCTCCTATACCATGAGATAAAATATATTTACATATATTTAATGCAGTTAATGTTATCTATATGCTACATATTGTATTTATAATGAATTCATTATATATTAGTGAATATGAAATGTTTCATATAATTAATTGTGACATGTCCATCTTTAATTATTTTCAAAATATGAAATCTAATTCATTGAATAAATATCAAGAGTATAGTTTAGTGAATACACTATTTTCATATAGATTATTGAAAACTGTATGTAATTTAATGAAATTTAAAAATGATACCATTCCAAAAAAAATTTATAAGATATTTTTACATTCTATTATATTTGAAACAATCCACGTTAGAATGTTTTAAGATATATGTTTTAGATGTTAAAATAAAAATATGCACTGCATTCCAAAATTGATGTATCTTATACCATCTCACTTATAATTTGTATTTTATATAATCTATGTTTTGTATATTGTACTCATTGAATATTCATAACATTAAATTGAAACTATATGTTTATGATATATAGTGTGAAATGTCTAAATGCATTAATTTCTAAAAAGTGGGATGTAACTTATTGAATAAAGATTTGGGGTGTAGTTTAGGGATTAAACTTCTTGTATATGTATTCTTAAAATTATTTATGTATTTTAGTTCATTTTAAAAATGATTTGGTCTATATTTATTGAAATTATAATATATTAACACTTTATTTTATATTTCACAAGCATGAGGTCAATAGGTATTAAGACATTTAGTTTAGTTGTTAAATTTTAAATTTACATTACAATACCATCTATATTTATCAGTTATAATCACTGATTTTTCAATTTTAATAGACCGAATATAAATTTATGTATAATTCATAGACTTATTTTTTATATATTAAATTAAATATGTAAAAAATATATAGTACTCATTATGTATTCGGTGTATTTTAATCAATGTTTTCATGTTATCATAATTTAAAGTGATATATATTTCCTCACTAATTTCAAAAATAATTGAAATAATTCATCAAATAATGTTTAGGGATACTGCAAACAAGTTTAGGATCTGGGGAAAACCAATCCCTATAAAATTAATAAAAAATAGAAAAAGTGGAAGAACAAGAGGGCTTACAAATACACGAGTAAAACACACCACGTATATCCGAGTCCACAAAATGAGAGAAAAAATATAATGTAATAAAGGACCATCTAGAGGATACCTCTATGATATCCCACATGGAAAGAGCGGCTATAACATAGTTTCCATCCCTGTAGACAAGAGGTATATCCAACTGAAAATGAACAGGAGAACCAATATAGGAACTCCATAAAAAATCACGTTCTAAGGAATATTCCGTGAAGGCATATTAAAAATTTTCACTATTTTGGTAGAATCATATTCCACCTAGATATGCGTACAACCATGTAGAATTTCATAAATAATGGCCTTGATTATTTACCAAATCTCAGCTTCAGTTGAGGATCCAATTCCGATATAATGGTAAAAGTGGCCTTTAACAATTCCCAGATGGGTGTGAAAGATGCCACAAAAGCATGAAGATCCTAGTACACCCAATGAAACCCCATCCATGTTCAATTTCAACCATGGGAAGATATTCAGGATCCATTTGATTGATTTTAACACCACATGCTTCTTGACTCTACTAGGCACAAAGAGAGTCTTCAGAATAATTAAGTCAGAAATAGTGTTATTCATCACACCTGTTATAATTTTAGAGGTAGATAATACTGCCTCGTAAATCAAATTCAACCCAGACATTAATGAGGGTCAGTGGTTTTGAAATACAACACCATTTCATGCCTTCTAGATGTAATTATATGTAGTAGAAATATCAGACCAGAACAATGCATAAATCTATTCACTATGTCTAGCACCCTGGATGAAACACAGGAACCTATCAAGGCTATCCTTCTGGAAAGAACAAAAAAATAGTGCCTACATCTGAGTCCATATTTGGCATAAATAATTTCATGATATAAAAATGTGTTGTATAGTTTCACTGGCCTACATACAGAAGTACCAGACATGTGTAGTATGAAACCCAATTCGCTGCAACATACATTGCAAAGGCAATATGTATTTAAAGACCTGCTATATGAGTAGGTACCAAGAAGAAGGTATGAAGGGCTTTCTAAATCCACATAACCAAGTAAAATTGGAATTAGGGCCATCACACAGATGTAACACCTCAAGCTTCCATGGTACCTTTCCATTTGAATAATGCAATGGCGTGCATTGAACGCAACTTTGATATTCTAACACACCACAACCAATCAAACTAGCAGTTATGAATAGTAATACCTACTTTTTGAAATATTATAAATTCTATCTCTCAAAATGGACTTCATTTTTGGATTCGGATTATCGAATTTATCCTAGGGTGAAATTTCGGAACTTTTCGGATAACACTTATATTTTGATGAATAGTGAAAATTACTAAATTTTAATGAAAAATAACTTTTTAAATCAAAATAATTTATAGTGATAAATTATATTATTGAGTGGTTTTAAAGTATCATTAGAATATATTTTTACCATTTTATCCAATGGTGTTCATTAGAATTAATTTCACTTTGAAATTGGTCCTAAACAATTGTCAATCTTTTGATATATATTGTTTCTTAAAAACACGCTATTTGTTGTGACAGCGGGAAATAATTATAAAATTAATTAATGAAACTTATATGTTTATAATTTTGTAAAATTGACAAAATTTTTGAATTTGGAATATCAATTATAGCTTAGGGTGAAATTTTGGCATTGTTCTGAAAAACATCAATTTTTTATGAATAGTGAAACTACTAAGTGTTAGTTAAGAAACTGAATTTTTCATAAAACTTAATTTTACCGCATCTGTGAATGGAATTTCGAAAATCTGAGAGACACGGTTAATACCAAGAAGTAAAATGTGGTACAATGAGATGAAAATAATTTTTGGTGAATAGTAACTTTTTACTTTTATTTACCACGGTTAAAAGTAAATACGGTAATTAAGGGTATAAATGATATTAATATTACCTTAAAACATGTCGTAATTCTATTTAACAAGTGTATCTCGACCAAAAACAACCTTAGGAATAAAATATTATCATTTAGGTCCACTTGGATTAGATTAGGATATTTATTATTATTTAATTCAAAGAAAAGTTAAAAGAGTTAAAATCAAGGTTTATTTACTTAAAAATTTCTAATATAGGGTTATACATAAGATAAATTCGATTTTAAATATTCATTAGAAAGATACTAAGATTTAGTACATAATGATATTTTATTTATAATTTTTAAACATTAAATAATTTAATATATTTAGGACACAATGATGATGTAGTAATTACCATAATAGTGAAAAATTAGAATAATTGATATTATAAATACCCAAATAAATATAATTTGGGACTTTTATTGAATTACATTATTTTTCTAGGTTAATATGACATATGAAGAATGATTTAAATAACTTTGTTTGAAGTAATAATTCCTTTATGTGTTTCACCAAAATCAACTATTGAATAGTGTCAAAATTGACAAAAAAATTGTTTTTAAAACAAATATTATATTATTAATTGATATTAAATTCATAAAAATCTAATGTTCGGCCAAGAGACTTATATAATAATATTTGTATCATTAATGAACCAATTGGGGTCGCTTGGATGTATATTGTATGTTTATTAACCATATAATATAAAAATACAAAGAGACTTTGTAAAAGTGAAACTAATTAACTAAGAGTTAATACTTAATGATAAGGTTAATACAATGACCCAAACCTGTCTAAATTATATTGGTTGAGTTGTTTTAGACCCCTACCCAACTTAATATTTAAATAATCTAATTTGGATCTATTATAAACCGAATATGAATTTATTATAAATTAATATTTCTAGCTTTTCCAAAGGTGCCCCTCACCCCTCTTATAAAAGGACACTCCTCCTTCACATTTCTTTACACCGTAAAAGCCGTTTGGTTTGGCCAAACTCTGCCCCAATACTCTCCCAACATACCTCAATACAACCTATGGGCCTTAGTTTGATCATAAATCCATCCTAAGGAGCCATTTTGATCAAATCAAAAGGAAGAACCCGAAGAAGAGGTAATGATTTCACTACCCTTTTCCAAGTTCCTTTCTTCTTCAACTTCTTCTTCCTTTGTTGTTACCATTCTAAAATAATAAATCCAGTATCATATATATACTATGATGTTATTATAAATATGGTACCACCATATTAATTATTCTATCCATCCTTTGAATAACATATTACCACACGTGCGTACGTACAACTTACCGTCTCCATGTTGTGGTGTAATTGTTATTCAATATATTATTATTTGGATGAGTATAATAATGATGTGTAACTCATGTAAATAATAAATATAACATGATAATGATTATTTATATATGATATACCATCCAATTATATATTATTTTAATATCAAAAGAATGATATTGTCGCTCGTGGATACGTACGGACTACCGTCTCCACGAACTCGATGAGATTCATTCTCCATTGTATCCATTCAAGTATAATTTTTATTTTATGGTTAAAAATAATATTTAAGGACTTGAAATAATTCTGTATATGAATAATATACATCCAATTAATAAAAAATATGGATCACATAATAATTAATATAAAGTAAAATGATCATGTTAACACCCGAAATGACGATAATTCTAAGATATTATTAACAAATCAATGTTAAAAGATCATATATGATATCATATTAATGCATATGATTCTTGTAAAATTAAATAACAATAATTTCACCATTATAAAGGAGGTTAACTTACCATCGATCAAGGAAAAAGTACAACGTAAGGGGTTTCCTAACTCACTCTTAATTTCGTGAGAATTCCATTATTCACCACTTAATTATTGCATGTGATGTATGTGTACTGCCCATGATTGTATTAATTTTGTAATATACTCTAATTTTTGGGTATTTACATCATCATTGAATGATACTTCTTTCATGGGTGTATATCTTGTATGTTACCTAATTGATAAGGGAATTCCAAATTCCAATTTCCACTCATTCGGCTTTACGCATAGTTCATTGATTATATTAACCAAAAATTATGTGTGGAATCACTATTCATTTGATTATGTCATAATTTCCACTCCCCTTCCCATGGATATAATTTTGATACACATAATCACTCCATTGATAATTATCAATTCATTGATATGAATTTGATAAGATTAATTTTAACTCATTCACCATTTGTTGAGTTAAACATCCAATTCGTTGGTGTTGTTTTTACAGGAATATGTGTGAATATCAATTGATTGTTTTAAACTGAATATACAATCATATTTAGTGTATTTATAATTTTCACACATAATTATGTCGTTGATTTATCCATAACCTAAGGATACGACCTTTATGAGATATTTCATCACAATTTACATTCCATTGAGACTTCTTTGTTGATATACACCAAATCACTTTTATGTGGTGTATATAATGTACTTTGACATAGTATGTCATAAATCCCTTTATTCTCATGATATTATAATTTTTTGATTACCACAATTATTTGTATTCACGTGTCTCTCTTTTGGTTAGAATCTCTAACTAAAATACCATTTTTAAAATTTTTAATGACTTATTATCTAAATCGTTCTCATTAATGTCCATGTTTTAAAAATGGTTTTAAGGATTTATTTATATGGACATTAAAGTTTGGAAATTAAAACTCCTTTTAAAAAGTTTCAAAGTGGTATGGGACACATTGATTCAAAAATCTATTTTTAAATGGCTTGATGACAAATAGTGTGACTTTTAAACGATTTCAAGAACAAGGGGGATATTTCTCTCAAATAGTTTTGATGATTATTTTCATCTATTTAAACATCCTTCATTATTCTTGATTTAGGTTAATGTGATACAATACAATCATCCATATTGTATCGAATGAGTTATGTTTGATTGTGTATGTGCTATTTTTATACCATTCATGGTTTGTGGTTAAAGTATTGACATTTAGTATGCTAGTTTTAATACGAATGTTTATGTTATGTTTAAACCTGTTTATATGAGGAATGCATTGGACTTAATATGTGACGGGTGGAGCTCATTATAGCTCCTTGATGCATCAGTAGGTCTCATGAGACAAACTAGTGTCTTGGCACAAGGCCTTGGAAAAATCTTATTTGTAGTCTTGGCGCGAGACCTTGGCTATGTGGTTATGATAGTCTGGTATTATGCATTCCATCATTATGAAAGTGATTATTGATATTTCATGTGATCATTCGACTAGTAGAATATCCATGTGAGTAAGTAAATGGAATTATTTCATTTTACCTTTGCCATTTTATGCTGATGTTCAAGTTTAAAAGGATTTTGTTTTAGTTATAAATTTGCTTAAGTGTTTATGCTTATCAATAAAAGATTCTGCTATAATTTTATCCTTACTGAGCATCTGAGATCACCCCTTTCAATGTTTTATTTTTACCAGGATTATGAAGAAGTAATTTATGAATGACCTGCAGGGACAATATGAGGGGATATGAAGAAAAGATGGTTTTTATGATGTAATGTAAAATTTTATGAATGTATCTATTGTTTCCAAGGCTTCTAAACTAATCGGTCTTTCGAGATTTCATATTTCTATGGATCATGCCAATGTTATGTAATAATGCACCGACTATAGGTAACTAGGGTTGGGGCGTTACAGTTGGTATCAGAGGAAGTTTAGTACAAACCTTGGAAGCTAGATTTAGATAAACTCTGATTAGAGAACATAGACCTAAGATGAACATTGAGGATTATTATAGAATAACTTCCTAGAATTTTGGTATTGTAGAGATTTTGTGTGTTTTCGTAGCAATACATCCTTATCTGGATACGAGCATGTAGAGGCTGCTTTGGCACAGATGTACCTAGGGGTAAAACCTGAAAACACCGTTTTGAGCTAAACTCGAACGGGAACTGTTGCACGACAACGGGCCTTACTACACTCTTGGTTACGACAGTCCCGAGGGATATTCTTAGGATAATTTACATTTTCTATACAAACCGATTTAAAGTAATATATATATAAGATGAGAGTAAATGACCTTGGTTAATCTTAATGAGATCCAAATTAAGAATATTGTGACATGTTAATCTCTAAATGATTTTATGAATACTGTTACTCACACAATGATTTCTGGTTTTAGTCAATGGCTAGATTCCAAGGAAGTCATAGTGACTTTAAGAATGATGTACAAGGTGGGAACGATGGTGGAAATGAGCAGAAAAATGGAATGTTGATAGGCGTAAAATATATCGTCTTTATGCTAAATCAATTTTACAAAAATATGATCAACAATATATATATTAACCAATTCTCAGACTCAAAAAAATGAATGGTGATGAATGATAAGAGCTCTAGTAGTGGAGATGATGGAGAAAGGAATCCTCAATTTCCATCATGCAAGAAATGTGGAAGGAGACACCTAGGAAAGTGTCTCAGTTGGACAATGAAATGCTTTATGTGCGGAAAGGAAGGACATAAAGTGAAGAATTGCCGAAGAAAAATAAAGAGTACTATGGAAGACGATACAAATGGTCCCAAGAGTCTATTTACATTCATTTGTCGTAAATGTAGGGGACCTGGCCATTACCTGAGTGAATGCCATATTCTATAGGATATTTTCTTTGTCAAAGAAGAAGCTATGTGGAAATAAATGGTTTGAGAAATGTTTAAAAAGGATTAGTGCTCCTTGTTGATGGGTTTACTTTGGAATAATTTTTTCTTGTGTTTGTATCCCCATAGTTTGCCATGTGAGAATGATATTTGAGGAAGAATTATCTCTTCTCTTGTGGATATAGGTATAAATAGCCATTTGGTTTTATATGATCATTGGGGTTTGAGAGAATTATAAGTTATTATAATTTGGGATGAAAATTCAAGGTATGATATAACATTTGTGGTTAAATTATGTCATAGTATTTTGAGGAATTTATCTCATTTTGGTAATATTATAAAATATAGTTTTTAAAAAGGACAACACGCAGACCGCATGGCAACCCGTCACGTCGGACGCAATTTTGGGAATCAAACTCACAACCAAAGTGCGATTAGGATTTATTGCCTACCACTGGACTACATTTAGTCCCTTGTTAGTGTGACTATTATTTTTAGTTAAATGATTTTATTGATCCATAATAATTTTATTTGGGATCTTATGTCTTATCAAATGAATACCCTGAGTATAGGAAAATGATTTTGTGATTAAGGGATAAATGTTATTTTGGAAGCTGTTCGCTTTGTTGAGAACACTATATGCCAAAGGAAAATAGAGTAGTATGGGATTTCATTTGAAGAGTAATGGTGGATTTTTATCTATGTTTTTATTGTTGATTAATAATGATTTGGGATATTTATGTAAATGATTAGGTTAATTACTTTTAAGTATGTGACTTTAAGAGTAATTAATGTCATTTGGAGATACAATTTAATGTGGAAGACTACATTCTTAATATGTTTTGGTTTTAAATATTAATTTTGATTATATTAAAGGATTTTAAGGACAATTGATTATTGAATGGTATTTATTTAACTTTGGGGTATTGTTGGTTTAATTTTGGAAATTAAGATTAGTGTTTATTTATCTCAAAAGACAATGTAAATATATAGTTCATCCTGCATGGATCATGTGATTCTATAGAAGTTTATTCTAGATCTTCTAATGTGACCAAGTCTTCTTAAATACTCATCGTTTAAAAAAATGATTTAGTGGTGGAAATTTATTAAATAATGAAACTCTACTTTAAAGTAAGTATATATCTTTATATTCTTAGTCAATATCATAAATGAATTCCTTATCCTTATGTAATGTAACTTAAAACAAAAAAGTGTTGTCCGTTTACTTTCCTACTAGGAGACTAATGGCCGTTTGTCCCAAAAAAGGTTTGTGGTTTTCTTATTGTTATGTTTCTCCTGATCATGATTTCTATCCCTCTCCATCAAAACTTGACACTTAGTTGATCATCCATATCCATGTTTTCTTACATGTAATACGAGTATGGGTTATCCTGGTTGACCTTTATACCTCTCTTTCTTTCTTTTAAAGTGATAGTTTTACTGACTCTTTTTCTGATGTGGGTTTTTCCATTATATTCCCAAGCACAATTTTAAAAATTGTGAGGACACCATTTATTGAAGGAGGGGAAAATGTAACACCCCAAGCTTCCACGGTACGTTTCCCTTCGAATAATGCAATGGCGGGCATTGTACGCAACTTTGAGATTCTAACACACCACAACCATCAAACTAGCCATTATGAATATTAATACCTATTTTTTGAAATTTTATAAATTTTATCTCTCAAAATGGACTTCATTTTAGGATTCAGAATATCAAATTTATCCTAGGGTGAAATTTTGGAACTTTTCGGATAACACTTATATTTTGATGAATAATGAAAATTACTAAATTTTATTTAAAAACAACTTTTTAAATAAAAATAATTTATAGTGATAATTAATATTATTGAGTGGTTTTAAAGTATAAGTAGAATATATTTTTACCATTTTATCCAATGGTGTTCATTAGAATTAATTTCACTTTGAAATTGGACCTCTACAATTGTCAATCTTTTGATATTTATTGTTTCTTAAAAATACGCTATTTGTTGTGACATCAGAAATTAATTATAAAATTAATTAATGCAACATATATGTTTATAATTTAGTAAAATATACATCATTTTTGAATTTGGAATATCAATTATATCTTAGGGTGAAATTTTGGCATTGTTCTGGAAAAATTCAATTTTTGATGAATAGTGAAACTACTAAGTTGTAGTTAAAAAATTGAATTTTTCATAAAACATAATTTTACCACTTCTGTTAATGGATTTTCAAAATTCCGAGAGACACGTTTAATATCAAGAAGTAACATGTGGTTCAATGAGATGAAAATAATTTTTGGGGAATAGTAACTTTTTAATTTTATTTACCACGGTTAAAAGTAAATAGGGTAATTAAGGGTAAAAATGATATTAATATTATCCTAACACATGTAATAATTCTATTGGAAAAGTGTATCTTGACATAAAACAACCTTAAGAATAAAATATTATCATTTAGGTCCACTTGGATTAGATTAGGACTTTTATTATTATTTAATTCAAAGAAGTGTTAAAAGAGTTAAAATCAATGTTTATTTACTAAAACATTTTTAATATAGGGTTATACAAAAGATAAATTCGACTCTAAATATTAATTATAAATATAATAAGATTTCCTACATAATTACATTTTATTAATAATTTTTAAGCATTATATAATTTAATATATTTATTTTACAATGATGATGCAGTAATTACCATAATAGTGAAAAATTCGAATAATTGATATTATAAATACCCAAATAAATATAATTTGAGACTTTTATAGAATTAAAAAAAATTTATAGGTTAATATTACATATTAGGATTGATTTAATTAACTTTTTTTAAGTAATAATTCTGTTATGTGTTTCAAAAAAATCAACTATTGAATAGTGTCAAAATTGAGAAAAAAGTGTTTTTAAAACAAATATTATATTATTAATTGATATAAAATTCTTAAAAATCTAAGGGTAGGACAAGAGACTTATATCATGATAGGTGTATCATTAATGAACCACTTGGGGGTCTCTTGGATGTATATGGTATGTTTATTAACAATATAATATAAAAATACAAAGAGACATTGTAAAAGTGAAACTAATTAACTAAGAGTTAATACTTAAAGATAAGGTTAATATAATGACCCAAACCTGTCTAAATTCTATTGGTTGAGTGTTTTTCTACCCATCCCCACCTTAAACTTTAAATAATATACTTTGGATCTATTAAAAACCGAATATGAATTTATTATAAATTAATATTTCTAGCTTTTCCAAAGGTTCCCCTCACCACTCTTATAAAAGGGCACTCCTCCTTCTCATTTAATCACACCATAAAAGCCTTTTGGTTCGGCCAAAATCTGCCAAAATACTCTACCAACTTCCCTCACTACAACCTATATGGCTTAGTTTGATCAGAAAGCCATCCTATGGATCCCTTTTGATTAAATCAAAAAGAAGAACCCGAAAAAGAGGTAATGATTTCACTACCCTTTTCCAAGTTCCTTTCTTCTTCCAATTCTTCTTCCTTTGTTGTTACCATTAAAAATAATAAATCCAGTATCATATATATAACGTGATGTCATTATAAATATGTTACAACCATATACAGTATTCTATCCATCCTTTGAATAACATGTCACCACACGTGCGTACGTACGGCTTACCTTCTCCACGTCGTGGTGTAATTGTTATTAAATATATTTTTATATGGATATGTATAATAATGATGTGTAACTCAAGTAAATAATAAATTTAACATGATAATGATTCTGTATATATGATATACCATCCAATTATATATTATTTTAATATCAAAAAATTGATATTGTCTCTCGTGCGTACGTACGGACTACCGTCTCCACGAATGCGATGAGATTCATTCTCCATCATATCCATTCAAGTATAATTTTCATTTGATGGTTAAAAATAATATTTAAGTAATTTATATCATTCTGGATATGAATAATATACATCCCATTAATAACAAATATTTCTCACATATTAAAGAATATAAAGTAAAATGAACCCGTAGACACCCGAAATGATGATAATTCTAAGATATTATTAACAAATCAATGATAAAATATCATATATGATATCATATTAAAGAATATGATTCTTTTATAATTAAATAACAACAATTTCACCATTATACAGGAGGTTAACTTACCGTTGACCAATGAAAAAGTACAAAGTAAGGGGTTTCTTAACTCACTCTTAATTTCGTGAGAATTCCATTATTCACCACTTAATTATTTCATGTGGTGTATGTGTACTACCCATGATTGTATACATTGTGTAATATACTCTAATTTAGGGGTATTTACATCATCATTGTATGATCCTTGTTTCATGGGTGTATGTTTCGTATGTTACCTAATCGATAAAGGAATTCCAAATTTCAATTTCCACTCATTCAGCTTTACGGATAGTTCATTGATTATATTATCCCAAGATTATGTGTGGAATCACTATTCATTTGATTATGTCATAATTTCCACTCCCCTTCCTTTGGATATACTTTTGATACACGTAATCACTCCATTGATAATTCTCAAGTCATTGATATGAATTTGATACGAGTAATTTTAACTCATTCACCATTTGTTGAGTTAAACATCCAATTCATTGGTGTTGTTTTTACAAGAATATGTGTGAATATCCTTTGACAGTTTTACACTGAATATCCAATCATATTTAGTGTATTTATATTTTTAACACATAATTATGTCGTTGAATTATCCTTAACCTAAGGATACGGCCTTTATGAGAGATTTCATCTCAATTTACATTCCATTGAGACTTCTTTGTTGATATATACCAAATCACTTTTATGTGGTGTATATAATGTACTTTGACCTAGTATATCCTAAATACCATTATTCTCATGATATTATAATGTTTTGATTACCTCAATTATTTGTATTCAAGTGTCTCTCATTTGGTTAGAATCTCTAACTAAAATACCATTTTTAAAATTTTTAACGACTAATTCATCTAAATCGTTCTCATTAATGTACATGTTTTAAAAATTGTTTTAAGAATTTATTTATATGGACATTAATGTTTAGAAATTAAAACTCCTTTTAAAAAGTTTCAAAGTGGTATGGGACACTTTGATTAAAAAATTTATTTTTAAATGGCTTGTTGACAAATAGTGTGACTTTTAAACGATTTAAAGAAAAGGGGGAATATTTATCTCAAATAGTTTTGATTATAATTTTCATCTATGTCAACATCCATCATTATTCTTGATTTAGGTTAATGTGATACAATACAATCTTCCATATTGTATCGAATGAATTATGTTTGACTGTGTATGTGCTATTTTATACCATTCATGGTTTGTGGTTAAAGTATTGAAATTTCTTATGCTAGTTTTAATACGAATGTTTATGTTATGTTTAAACCTGTTCATTTGAGGAATGAATTGGACTTAATAAGTGACGGGTGGAGCCCGCTATATCTCCTCGATGCATCGGTAGGTCTCATTAGACAAACCAGTGTCTTGGCCCAAGGCCTTGGAAAAATCTTATTTGTAGTCTTGGCACGAGGCCTTGGCTATGAGGTTATGCTAGTCTGGAATTATGCATTCCATCACTATGAAAGTGGTTATTGATATTGCACGTGATCATTCGACCAGTAGAATATCCATGTGAGTAAGTAAATGGAATTATTTCATTTTACCTTTTCCATTTTATGCTGAAGTTCACGTTTAAAAGGCTTTTGTTTTAGTTATAAATTTCCTTAAGTGTTTATCCTTATCTATGAAAGTTTATGCTATAATGTTATCCTTACTGAGCATTTGAGCTCACCCCTTTAAATGTTTTATTTTTCCCAGGATTATGAAGAAGTAATTTATCAATGACCTGCAGGGATAATATGAGGGGATATGAAGACAATATGTTTTTTATGATGTAATGTAAAATTTTATGAATGTATCTAGTGTTTCCAAGGCTACTAAACTAATCAGTCTTTCAAGATTTGATATTTCTTGTGATCATTCCAATGTTATGTAATAATGCACTGACACTAGGTAACTAGGGTCGGGGCGTTACAACAGATTCCTATAGTACTCACTGGAAGTGAGGATCCCATTCATGCTCATAGTCTAGTCCAGAAAGTCAAAAGAATTGTAACTGTATTGATGTACCTAAATCCGAATTGGGCTGTGTAAACATACCTGAAGATTGTGATTATGATATAAGTCAGATATTGAGAGTGTTTTCAAGGGGGGTGAAACATCTATTATCTCATATATATAGGTTTTTACAGCCACTAGTTTTTCCACATATTAATATTAGAACATAGAAGTACTATCTAAATGGATCATTTCATAATTCCATGATAGGCATGCTTAATGGTAGGCCAAATATAGGAAACAACATATATGGAATGCCCATTGTAAAACATGGACAGAAACTTCTCTGAAATAAATCCCAATGAAACACCACTGCCAAAAACTAGGTTCCATGTGAACATACTAATATGAGCATCATTGAATAATCTCAAATCCTTGAAACCCATACCTCCCAATGTAAATGGATTGATACATTCTTTCCATGAAGTTGTAATATGATTTCACCCATAAATGGATCTTGTCCTAAAAAAATTCAGGATTATAACATGATGTTACTAAATGAGGTTTATTGGCCATTTATAAATAGAGAAGGCATATAGAAACATAGATTTAATCACATAATTCACCAAAAAAATTCTACCCACTCGGGAGATGGATTTATCTTTCCAGGTTACCATATGAGAAATGATTCTGGAGTAAATACTTTCAAGATAAACACATTTAAATCTTCTCCAAATAGAAGGCACACCATGATAAATGAAAGGAGGGGTTTATTTCCTCAACCCAAGGATCATGTCTATTCTATTCTATCTGGAGAGGGTCATACCATTCTCTATATAAAAATAAATATTTATTCCAATTAATTTCCTTCCCAGAAATGCCTTCAGAGTGAGAAAAAAACTCTGAATACATGAAATTGTACTTTTAACATCCTGTACTAAAAGAAGAATGTCATGATAATAAAAGAGGTGAGATTGTGTGAAGTAATACCTTCTAACTATGATTTTCATATATAAACTAGCTTTCACAAGGTCATCCAGACACAAACATAGGTAGTCTTCATCTAGAGAAAAAAGAAGTTCAGAGAGGGGGTCCCCTGGTCTATACCCTCTATTATAACTAAAGTACCATATAGACGACCCCTTGATGAGAATTGATAGCCTGTAAAAACACATAAATGTATCGACTAGATTAACAAAGTGATCAAAGAATCCATGTTTCCTGAAAATATAAAATAATAAATTTCAAATTATGGTGTCAAAGGCTTCAATATATCCAACTTAAGAGAAAAGATTCCATTCATGACTTTCTTTCTCACAATGTAGAATAAATGTTAGAGTTATATATTACTAATATAAGTAATATAATATTCACTATTTTAATTTTTTTATTTCTTAAACACTCTATCAAATCATTTTTTGTCATATACCTTGACTTTTTTTCTAAAACAAGCATAACTATATTGGAACTTAACATTAAAATTTATGATTAATATTACATTTTATTTATCATTTTTTAATTTCGTAATATATTATTGTTTTACATTTTTTGATATCATAACAAAATTTCTAGTATCTTTGTTTCCAGTCTATTCATTTAAAAACAATTAATGCAATCCAAAACATGGCTTGAATTTATTACCATATTCCTTTCCTATTGTAGTGTTCATGCTTGAATGAAAATATAATAATGTTAAATCCCAATATCCATATAGTATAATCCTTTTGAATCTAGTGTAGTATCTTTAAACTTCTCTCAATTTTACTATTTCTATTTGATATTTATTTTTATTTAATATCTCAATACATGAGGTCTTAATCACATCATGCTTCCACTTAGTCCCAAAAATCATAACTTCATAGAATTATATGAAACCTATTTTAATTTTTTGGGTTTCTATTAATATGAATAAAAATAATTTTTTATATAATTGATGCCTTCTTTTTATAAATATGATTGACTGGAGTACCCTACCAACATTATTTTTAGGGAATGATCATTGAGATGGGAACGAAGACAAACAAACTATACGTGTGTTGTGAATGATTTAGGAGAATTTTACAGGTTCAATCATACTCTTAAATTTTATTTTTACTATTATTTATAGAGTTTATTTTTTTTTGGATTAGAACATATATTTTATTTCATTAATTATTGAGTACTTATACTCATTTGGGATATTAATATCTTTTATTACAAGTCTCATTTATAGCTTTTAATGTTCATATGCATGGAAATATATTTTCTTATATTGTTATGGGGTAGTTTTCATTGAAACAATATGTGATATTTATATAAAAATAGTGAAAAAAATAATTATCATTTATATTTTCCTCTATTATGTAATTATTACTAGATTATTTTTTAATTCATATTGTAACCCAATTACTTATGTTCTTAATATGTTTTGTTATTTTTTTCTTAAAACTAATATTATGTAATATATCTACCATCTGAAACATACAGTTTACTATATATTTTAATTTTCATTCATTTTCCTCTTCATTATTACACAGCTAAATTATCTTTTGACCCTTCCTTTTCATAGAAATTCTCCTTGCCTTCGATTCCTCAGTGTCAGCTATCATATTTAAGAAGTTGTTGATATGTATAACTTTCATAAAATGAAGTTATATTTTATTATTATTAAATTCATTCTAATTCCCAAAAAAAAATTTAAACTTAGTTCCATTAAATTTAATGATGGAATATTTTTATATTTTATAGTGCGAGTCTTTAAAATAATAAATAATTGTTCCATTTTATTATTGGATTCATCCATTTTATTTTTATTTTATTTATCCATCATTAGTTTGTATTCATTTCATTATTGTTCATTTTATTTACCCTATTATGGTCATAGTAGAAGATAGTACATTTCATGTGGTGGAAACATCCATTTTGGAGCCTCATATTGATGTTTCATAAAATTTTATTATTATTATTATTTAACATAAAGATGTACAGGAATAATATATCAAATTTATGAATGTTAAGTTACTTAATCGTATTATATAGTTTTATATATTGAATTTCATTAAACATTCAGGTATATAAAATCAAGTATTATTCTATCTTATATAGATTTGAGATGGCTACAAGTTATTTGACTAGACAATATCACTAGTATTTAATTTTTTTTCATTTCGTATAAATGATGAATTTTTTTCTAATTTATATATGAGTTGACTATAGGTTATTCCACTATTGTCTTCATTTTCAACTATATCATCATTTGACCATCTTGATCCATTGACTCTTATGGACCAATCACATCTTCTTTGAAATATTACTTCATCATTAATAGACTTTACTCATTAGAAATTGAACACAAAGGTAAGGTTACATACATAAAATGAATGTTTTTTTACTGAATCCCCAATATGGGCATTATTTCTCAAGATAGGACATGGATGAATGGAAAACAATAATTTAATTCACTTGGGGATACAATGTAATTTTTAATCATGTATTATATAAAATTTTCTATATGAAATTAATATATAAATAATTTTGTGTGTATAAACCACAATTAAGTATAGATATTGAAAAACTTATGGTGGAGTTATACTAATATAATATTCAACATAATGGAAGAAAATTTTGGTCTCGATATATAGTGTTTATATTCTAAATATGCATTTACTCTTTTTTATAATTAATTATTTCAAATAAAAACATAAATTTATACCCTTGAGTTGTTAGAAATCACTGGAAAAACATATTATTGTTATTTATTTCATTTTTGAGCAGATTATATATTACTTTGATGCACAATTATACCCAAATGGACAGAATGAGACGTTTTTTACATTTTTCCGACATTTAAAAATGAATGTTACGAAGTAAAAACAAAAAAAAATCCTATTTACGTGATATAATATAATAAAAACCAAGAATTAATTTTGATATATTGGATTAGACAAATCATCACTCTAATGTGTCATTTTCTTATGATGATCTGAAACACACATTTAGTGTTTTAAAAACACTAAAACACGATTGTAATGGTTAAAACCTGAGAAAATGATCTATGAATGATATAAAATAACATGAAAATCATGTTTATATTATTTATGATGTTTATGAGTATAAATAATGTCAAAAAGATGTGAAATGTGTTTAGATAGATTGAATAACCAATTTTTCAATGGTTTAATGGTCTTTAAAAACATTAAATAGGTTGTCAAAAGAAAGAAATTTAAATCATATTATCATAATGTCATATGAAGAAAAACATTATAGTGATTTTGGGAATGTTGGAGAAGAAAAAACATTAATATAGTGGGACATTTTCTTATGATGAATGGAAGAAAACTTTTAGTTTTTAAAAAACACGAAAACTTGCTTATAACTTTTAGGACCAAAGAAATCATCCTCTAAATGTTTTCAAATAAAATGAATTTTTTTGTATTATTTTGACATGTAAGAGTGGACATATCATCAATTATATACATGTTATGATTAGATGAACTAAATAATTATTTTTAATGGATTGATGACTATTAAAAACTTGTTTTAGGGGGTCAAACCCAATAAAATGACCTTAGAATTCTAAGAAATGATATGAAATTAACTATAGATCGATTTGTGTCATTTTGGAGCACATGAAAGATCAATTTGACATGGAGTTTACTTAAGATGAACAAAAATGAAAATTTAGTGTTTTAAAATCACTAAATTATACATTTAATCATAAAAACAGGGTATAACATCCTCATAATGACATGAAATCATAAAAAACCAGTATTTTTATTATTTTCAACATGTTTGTGAAAATAAAATGCTAATAGGTTATGTAGTCTCCTCCAATGGACTGAATAAGTATTTTTTAACGGTTTAACAGATGTTAAAAACATGTGTCAAGGGAGTGAAACTAAAAAAATGTCCTCTGATTATCATAAAATATTACAAAAATAATGTTATAGTGATTTCTATAAATTTATAGTAAAATACATGTCAATATTAAATTTCCTTTTCTTGGGATTACTAAAACACCCATTTAGTGTTTTAAAAACCCTAAAACAACCATATGACGGTCAAAATAAAAGATAATGGCCTATGAATGAGGAAAAATCATTGGAGAACCTTTTGTATTATCTATGATGTATAAAAGTAGATATAACATTAGTCAGACATGTGAGGCTCTTATATGAACCAAATATGTTGTTTTTAATGGTTTGATGCCCTTTAAAATTGTTCTTCATGGGATCAAATCTATGAAAATGTCCTCTAATTTCCATTAAATCATATAAAAAATTCATTATAGTGATGTATTAAATATTGGTGTAGAAAAAAATTCAATCTGATTCATTTTTTTCTCAGGATAACTGAAAATTCATTTTTAGTGTTTTAAAAAAAGTAAAACTTCCATGTAAAGGTCAAAAACAGAGAAAACAATTTGAATGATGAGAATTAATTTCATAACCATATTCATATTTTTTGTGATGTGTACTAGTAAACTACATGTTAAATGGAAGTCCAGTGCGCTCAAACAGACCAAATAACAAATTTCAATGGTTTTTCGATCTTTAAAACAAGAGTTAGGGGGGTCAAATCCATGAAAATTAACTAATATTTTCATTAAATAATATTACATTATCATTTAATTGATTTCTGAAAAATTGGATTAGATGAAACATAAATTCTCAGCATTTTTATTTTGGGATAACCCAAAACACATGTTTAGTCTTTTAAAAACAATAAAACATGCATATTACAATCCAAACTAGAGAAAAAGGCCTCTAAATGAGTTAAATAATAAGGAATATATATTTTCATTAATTGTGACATTTAATAGTATAAAAAACATTAATTGCGCATTTTTATGCTGGGAAACATTAAATAATCAGTTTATAAAGATTTGTAAGACATAAATTATGTTCCTTAGGAGGTCAAAACTCATAAAATGACATCTGATTATAGGGAAATCAAAAAAAAACTATAGGGTCATTTCTAATTTTTTTGGGAGGAATACAAGTTAATTCAACATTTCATGTGATTTAGATGATCAAAAAAAACTTTTAGTTTTTTAAAAACACTTAAATGTTCATTAAACCATCAAAAAAAAATGAATGATGAAAAAACATAGGAAAAAAATCAATAATACAACCTCTAATTTTTATGAAATAATTTAAATATATATGTATAGTGTTTTATAAAATGTTAGAGTAAAAACACATTAATCTGATGCTTTATTTTCTTAGGATGACTATAAATTCCATTGTAATGTTTTAAAAAAACGAAAACCTATTTTTAATGTTCCAAACCACTAAATAAATCATTCTAATAATGTAAAATCATCAAAAAATCATCTTTGATTTTTTTTATTTGTATGATTAGAAGACAAATCAAATGGACATGCGTGTGCTCCGATGGGTAGAATAAGTAGTTATATTGGTTTTATGACATTTAAAAATTTGTGTGAGAGGGGTCAAAAATAAGAAAACAACAACATATTCCCATGATATTTAATGAAAACAACCATAGAGTGATTTTTTTACTGTTTGATTAAACAACACATCATTATTATTGGTCCTTTTTTTAGGATCATTGAAAACACATCTTTAGTGTTTTGAAAACACTAAAACGTATGTATAATGGAAATATCAGAGTTAATGACCATAAAATGATGTAAAATCATAGGAAAAATGTCTTTTTATTATTAATGATCCATAATATTAGATTAAACACCAACCAGATGTGTGGTGTGATCAGAAATTCTAAATGAGAAGTTTATAGTGGTTTAACCAACTTTAAAAACATGTAATAGGGGGTAAAAACCAAGTAAACAACCTCTCATCACTATGAAATCACACATAATGAACTATAGATCCATTTATAAAAAATTTATGCATATTAAACATCAACATGATGTGTTATTTTCATTAGATTACTGAAAACAAATTTGTAGTGTTGAAAACACTAAAATGTGAGTTTAATAGTAAAAACCAAAGAAAATGACCACTGAATAATGTGAAATCCTCAAAGAAAATTATTTTTACTATTCTTGATTTTTATATGTATAAGAAACATCAATAAATCATTTTTCATGCTCATAAAAAATGAAAAGAGTTTTTAATGGTTTGATGGCCTATAAAAACATGCATTATAGGCTCAAATCCGAGTTAACAACCTCTGATTTTCATGAAATCATACTAAAACAAACCTATAAGGAATTGTGAAATTTTAGAATTGAAGGAACAACATTATAATGTTTTATTTTCTACGGAAGATCAGAAACATACATTTATTGTTTTTAATACACTAAAATATGCATATAATAATTAAAACCAAACACAATGACGTAAGAATAACCTAAAATCATACAAAAAATACCTTTGAATTATTTGTGATGTGTATTAGTAGATTTATTATAGATTGGATGCACATCATGTTCAAACAGACCAAATAATATGTTTTTAAAAATTTAGCGACTTTTAATAAATCGTGTTAGGCGGTCAAAACAAAGAAAACGAATTCTGATTTCTATGTAATAGTATAACAACAAACCTAGAGTTACATTTGAAATGATTGAGTACAATATACATCAATTTTATGTTTCATACATTAAGGATAACCAGAAACATACTTTTAGCGTTTTGAATAAATTATAATGTTTGTATGATGGTAAAAAACACAACATAAGATATTTGAATGATGTGAAATCAGATTAAAACTATTTTTTTATAATTTTGGTTATTTATGAGTTGATAACAGATCAATATGATGTGTGGAATTCTCAAATGGACTGAATATGAAGTTTTCAATGGTATGGTGGCATGAAATAACATGCATTAGGGGGTGAAATCTATAAAAATAACTCGTATATTCATCATGTCCTAGGAAATACCTATAAAGTGAATTTTAAAATTTTAAAGGGGAATACTTGTCAATATATTGTTTCATTATCTCAGGATGATTGAAAACACACATTTAATGTTTTGAAAACACTAAAACATCAATGTAATGGTCAAACCCCAAAAAAAGACTGTTGAATTATGTGAAATTATGGGAAAACCATTTTTTATTTTCTTTGACATGTATTAGTGGATTACATGTCAATACGACATATAGTTTTCTTGGATGGATAAAATAAGTAATTTTTAAAGGTTTTACAGTATTTAAAAACATTCATTGGAAGATCAAAGCTAACAAAACAACATTTGATTACTATGAAATAAAATGAAAAAAATTATTGAGTTATTTTCTAAATTTAGGAGTATAATCAACATCAATAAGACTTGTATTTCACAAATTTACCCATGTTTTTAGGGTTAAGCGGTCAATTGTAGAGTAGCTTGGGCTGTCGATTCGTCATATACCTAAGGAGAATCCTATATACCCTCACATTCTATGGAATGATTTTGGCTATTAAGTGGAAAAAAATGGGTTTATTTTTGATAAGTTTAAGAAAAAACAACATGAGTTAAGTGAATTAAATTTATGATAAGGGTTTATCGGAGGATATTACAAGGGTTGGATTTGATGAAATTCTATTTTAACGATTTCAATTTCTTATAATCTAGATGGGTTTATTCAAGAAAATCAAATAACATCATCATTTACTAGATTAATACCAACACACCATAATAATAAATACCTATACACTTGGAGGATCAAATTTATGAGCACTCCAATGTAAAGATTCATATTAGTACTTGAAGTATGGGGCCTTAAAATTCCATAAGAACGATAAAGCTTTAAAATAATCAAATAATTATATCATTTAAAATAAGTGATTAGACATTAATAGAGTGAAAAATAACATCCAATAAAGCCCATTTCTACTCTCTTGTATCAACCCATAAGTGAGTTATCCATCCATTGAAGCAATGGTTTCAATAGAATCAGGAAGTAGACTGGTGAGAGAGGAATTGAAGAAGTAAAGAAAACAATAAAAAGAAAATGATCAATCCACCATTGTGGGAATAATTTCACAAGGATTTTTTGAATAAATTCACACCTTAAGGAAATGATATCAAATTGAGATAGATAAGAATAAAATAAAAGGAGAAGAGTCACTTTTATTAAGAAATTTGGATGAATTAAAACCATTTACAATTGAGGAAGAACATTACAAAGGAAAAGTGGAAGAAAACAATTACAGTGAAATAAAGCATTCAGTATGATTAAATCCTAAAAAACCACTAACTTAAATATTAATTTTGGTAGCCTTGGGTTGAGACTCCAATATTTAACGTCATCCCACTTGAGTATGGTATGATTAGAGTGGTGGAAAGCATGTGGAACTTAGACTTTACCACTCTTGACCCGGAGTGGAATCCAACATTCATACACCGAACAGACACGTCAATATAACCTTATAGATGGCTCAATTAGAGTGGTAAAATGAATAATAAAATGGATCTCTTGATTTCTCCTAACCGCCTGTAGAATTTATGGTCAAATGTAATTTTCTCTTGCGAGATATAATCGTATATTGGGTTGTTTATATGGGCCTCAGAATTTGGCCCAGAATTCCATCTTCCACTTAGGATGCCTATAACTCCATTAAAAAATACTAATTATCACTTTTAAATATTTTATAAAATGTTCCCCATGATTTACTATATCATCAATTAAATTTTGAGAATCATTAGTCATGTATCATGGCATCTACAGTCTCTTTATTGGGCTGTTGTTCAGTTTACTTTGCTCCGAATGTGTTGGCATGGAATACCATTTTGGTGGTCTTACAATGTGAATATTCAAGAGCTCCAAAATAATTAATTGTTCCTTATAGAATGGGAAACATGATATTAAAATATGAAAATAAAATCAAGACTATTTTGAATTTTAGTAGGTGTTCTAAACTGGACCATGTAATAGTGCATTTTAAGAGGGAATTACAAACATAATGTGAATCAATGTTCATTGTGTAAAATGCACTGCAATGGTGTTTATGAATAATAAATCACATAAATATTTTATATATAAACAATTAATATTATCCTTATTCATTGGATAATAAATTAATTAAGTTCTTCTCAATATGAACAAAAAACACTTTTAGTGTTTTAAAGACACAAAAATATCTTTATAACATTCAAAACCAATGAAATCAACATCGGAATGATGTGAAATCATATAAAAACCATTTTTTTAAATATTTATGGCATAAAAGAGTAGTCTAAAATTCCCTTAGATGTGAATTTTGTTTAAATGGACCAAATAATCATTTCAAATGGTTCATCCGCCATTAAAAATGGGCGTTAGGGCGTTAAAAGAAAGAATATGACCACTAATTTCTATGAAATCATAAAAAAATAATTATAGAGTGATTTGTGAAATGTTCAAGTAAAATAAAATTCAATAAGATGGTTGATTTTCTTTGGATTAATGAAAACTAAAATTTCTTATTTTAAGAACACTATAACATGCATATAATGGTCAAAATAAAAGAAAACAAACTTTTAATAATATAAAATCATAAGAAAACTGTATTTTTATTATTTATGATGTGTAGAAGTAGACCACATGTCAATTGAACATGTGGTGTGCTTGAATAGACCGAATAAGTACTTTTTTTCTAATTCTACTGTAATATTTTTTTTAATTACATATAACGATCACACAAAATAGTCTCTATATGTTTAATCTGGTTGGTCTATAGTGGTCACGAAATGCTAGTCACTATATCTTACCCTATATATAACTCTATTTGGTGGTCACTATAGGTCCCTTGGGACTGGCTAATAGAGAACAAAAAATATTATTTCATATAATAAATGGGGATAGGAAAATGTGGACACAATTTGGCTGTTATTGAATAATCACTCTATGCCTTCTAGGATGTGTTTTGGAAGTTACTAAATTGATTTCTTCTATTAATAAATCATCAAATTAATAGCTTCAACAATCACTTCCATTTTCTTTTATTTAGTATCGATGAATTTGTGAGGTAGTTTCCTCATATATTCAAGAGGGATATTATAAGGGTATTATCTTTGTAATTTTTAAAGAGTGTCTACCCACATTTTCATAATTATCCTTATATTGTGTGCATAGTTTTCTACACCTTTCATTTTCATGGGATTTCCACAATACATCCAATGATAATTTATTTTCCACTTTCTAGAATTTATTTAGTCTTGATATTATTTTCACATTTATGTGATGATTATTTTAAGTCACAACAAGTGGTATTAGAGTGATGTTCTCGGCTAGTGTTTCTCACATTTGTTGGTATTAATAATTCTCATAAATTGAGTTTGATTTATGATTACAACCCTGGTTGATATTTCACTTTAGAAAAGATATTAATATTATTAAATACACCATTATGAAATTTTTGTGGTTATCGATTTTTGGCATGTCCATATGGAAACAAAATTTTGAATCAAAATATTCAACAGGAATAATTACCTATTGTTATAAATTATGATTAATGTGGTGATATATAAAGATATTTTCCTAATAGAAATTGGTGAAAGACTGGAAGTTTTGATGGAAGATAAATGGAAATATTTTAATGAGAATGTTATTTACAACATCAATTTTGATTTGATTATGGGGTCCTATCATTTATTCTGGAGAACTAGATGGGGAATGAAATTTAGTATACTGTAATGAAGATATACAAGGCTAATTCACCATATAAAAAACATTCATGGAGGAGAAAATTAAACACTCTTAGAATGGTAGAATCATCATAAATGATATTCCTCATCACCACTCTAAATACCATGTTCTCTTAGATCATAAAATTAGGATATATAATAAGGGATACTGAATGTGTGGAGATTATTCTCCATAAATTTCTAAATTCATTTGATCATCTCATCATCAAACTCACCAAAAATATGCTTATAGATATGATGATCTTCAACAATGTTACTGATATGGTACTATAAAAATAAGGTCATCACAAGAATAAGGATTATGCAAAAAACATTACATTAAGTGTATGAACTTCCAATAGAAACAAGAAGTATGATAGAGCACCGTTGTAGTGGGAGAAAAATCACAGCAGGACGATGTCTCAATGGAGGAAAAAGAATGTCAATTGTTACAATTAATGAATGAATATGTACTTTAAAAAGTATTGTTGGATCAATAAGAGTGTTAGAATGAATTACAAAGGAAATTTGGTCAGTTTTTCTAACAATGATGATATAAAGGTTATCTGAGTTGCAATAGATTTTGGAGGTAAGTGACACCTCAATAATGAATGGATAATCGACCTGAGAGAAACATATAACATATAATATTAAAGGGAATGGTTTTATCATTACGAATATATCCTTGAATGGATTGTATAAATGGAAATGATCAAACCATAAATATATTTGGCTTTAGTAACCTAAAATTGATGTTCAATGATAGTATTGTTCGAACCATCCAAGGAGTATTCTATGTGAATGGATTGAAAAATAAAATTATTTCATTGGGATAATTTGACGATATCAGGTTCAAGGCTCTAATAGAGAAATGAGTTATAAATATTTTAAATTCTATGCTTTTTGTGATAAAGGTGGAGACGATCTCAAAGAAATTTTACATTCATATTGTTGAAATATACACAGAGGAATAGATAGTTGGTGCATCAACTACTTTGATTGAAGAATTTAAGAGATATAAAAGCCTGAATTTATGCCCGAATAATATTTGAAGGATATCATTGATCAGAAGTTGAGGCCCGTTATTTCAAAGGTATCATTATGATTCATTTATATTTTTGTGTTGATCAAGAATCATAGGTTAATGTTTGGAATATTGATAGTGAAGAGCCAAGAGATATTATAATTGATTCATTCTGATGTTTGAAATGCACACGTTTTGTTACTCCTTGACACAAATGGCCTGAATGACATTAGATCAGGGGTATCCACATGAACAGAAGTGTGCCTCCCCCTATTTCAGAGGTTTATGAATAAAATATAGACCCTAACAAAGTCATTGAGAGAATATTACCTCAACATAAAACCCAAGTTCATGCCCAAAATGTAACATCCCAAGTAAAGAAAGAAAATGATATTTTTATATTTATTAATATTTATGGATTTAGTAGTAATTTTACTGTAAAGGGTATGGTTTGTTTGATGGCGTACCTGATACACAACAATGGGTTTCTTTAAAATCTTACACTACAGACTAATAATATAATATTATTATTTTTAATGATAATTAAATCCTAGCCATTGTATTGGAAGGAATGAACAGAACTAAGAACAATATGAATATAAAAGTTTGTAATTTTTATTATATTTTTTCAATAAATTTTATAGGCTTAAAATGTGAGTGAATCTAATTTTATGCATAAATACTCTAATATTCTCTAAAAGGTCGAATTACCACCTTTTAATGGAAAACACTCATTTAATCCAGTTTTGGTCACTTTTATATGTTCCATTTGACAGAATAAATTTCTTATTTAAAATCGAGACTTTAAAATTTACCTTGGGTAAAAATTTTTTATTTTTCTTATAAAATTCATTTTTTAATGAATAGTGATAAATATTGTTTTTTAATTCAGAAATTCCTTTTAATATAACCTATTTATATAGATATATTATATTTTTAGATGGTTAAAGTATAATTAGATAATATTTTTACCATTTAACCCAAATCTGGTCATTTGATATAATTTCACTTTGAAAATGGGCATAAACAAGTTTCAATTTTTTGACAGATATTATTTCTTAAAAACACGCTATTTTTTTGACAACAAGAATTAATTTTAAATAAATTAATGAAAATTTTATGTTTTGAATTTTGTAAAATAGAAATCATTTTGGAATTCGGAATATCAATTATAGTGTAGGCTGAATTTTTGGTATTTTTCTGAAAAACTTCAATTATTGATTAATAGTGAAACCACTTAGTAATAGTTAAAAAACTGACTTTTTTATTTAAATGCAATTTTACCACTTCTGGAAATTGGATTTTGAAAATCCTAAATCCATTTTTGTTATTTTTATGTAGAATTTGGTTCAATATGATGAAAATAATTTTTTGATGAATAGTAACTATTGACTTTTATTCACCGAAGATAAAGGTAAATAGGGAATTCATGGTAAAAAATAATATCATAATAATAAAAAATTACCTTAACTGTTTTCTTAACCTTATTGGATGAGTCATTGCTGACAATAGTCATCTTTGGGTCGATTTTGGGACTCTATGGAGCCACTTAAGAGTGATAATGACACATTATTTTAATTAATTTAATGTAATGACAAAAATGACAAAAACAAATATCTTTTAGTAAATTAATATTTACATTGGATTATATAAGTTATCCATTCAACTATAAATATTAATTATAAAGATAAAAATATTTCCCACATCATGGTATTTTTTTTATAATTTATATACATTAAATAAAGTAAATTATTTATGACATAATTACGATGCAGTATTAACGTCATTAATAAATGATTTAAATAAATAAGATTATAAATATTAAAATAACATAAAAAACATATCCAATTCTTATAGGATGATTTTATTTCTGCCATGAGTGATCTTATATTCTAATTTATTTAGTTTTGGACCTTTAGAAACTAAATATCATTATATAATAAAATATTATTTTCACACATTCCTAAAGAACCCCTCCACCACCTTATAAAAAGCCCTCACTTCTTACTCATTCGTCACACCTCTCAACCCCTTAGCTCATACAAAACCTAACCAAATAAGCTCTAAACATCCTCATCCTTTTCCTAGAAGCCTTACCTTAGGTATAAGTCACTTCAAGAAACCCTTTTGGTTCATACGAAAGAGAGTTACCCGAATTAAAGATAACAGTTTCTGTTCAATTATTTTTTTTATTTTAATTATACAACCCCTAAACACTTTCTATTTCATTATTTTATAACATAACCAGTATACTCAATATACTAGGATGTTTTTATGATAATTATTCAAACAACACTTACACACACCTCTATCTAATGGGAGAAGAACAAACTATTTCGGTGGATAGAAAACTAACACCTCACGAGATGATGATTGTTTGATTATCTCCTACTGCCAATAATGGTGGCAATTATGATGAAATTGTATTTATATATTATATATATATTTTTTATTTTTTATTTATGATTATATTTTTTTTAATTTAAAGCATAACTTTATGGTTTCCATTATGAGTAAACATGATAATTTTATTTTAAGAAGTGCAGACTAGCGCCCCCTCAAAGTGATATGACTCGTTCATACCAAACATGGGACATATAAAGGATTGAGTTATTTAAATTTTAATTATATTATATTGGAATTATAATATAACTATGTATCATTATGTTTTCATTCAATTAAAATACAAAATACAAATGAAAGTAGTGTCTATGCGTACGTATAGATTACCGTCTCCATGAACGGTGCATTTCATTTCTTATCTAGAAACGTTATGTACTATTATATATAAATATATATACTGGATATATATGATATATATGATATCTAAATCATGACTATAATTTTGGATAAAATGTACTCTTGACCACATGGACAACTTGTAATTACAATGTGTTCATTTTTTACTCATTTACCAAATATCGCCTAAACGACAATTGTTAACTTAAATGATTTCATAATTTTTATAACATGGTAATAAGTGATATAAAAATAATAATAAACTTTAAAAAGGATATTAAGAAAGTATAAATTATCTTTATTTTATTATTTAGGAAGAAAAAGGAACAAACGAGTCAAGTCGAACACGAGGTAAGAGATTTCTTATCTCACTATCAATTCCGTGAGATTTCCATTGTTCGCAACTTATTTATTGCATGTGGTGTATTTTGTACTACCATTTGATATATATTATCATGATTCTATTTATATTCACGGTATTATGTGATCATTTTGGTGGTTATTAACTTTTTTTCATACGGCTTGATTAATTACAACGAAGTAAAGGTTTTTCAATTCAATTTTTATTCCAATGAGATTCATGCAATATTGGCCACTATTTCCTTTTTGTGGCATATGTACTGTCCATTGTTGTATTCATAGTGTAATATAGTATAATTTTTGGGTATTTACATCTTCATTTAATGATCCTTCTTTCATGTGGTGTATCTTTCGTATGTTACCCAATCTGTAAGGGAACCTTTCACCCTCCTCTTTTTAAACGACTTCTTTTTGTTATGTCTTTTAATTTAAATCTTATTATGTTGGGAGATGTTCTTATATATCCCTATTGATGTAAATTTTATGTCTAAGTTTTGAGATAAACTTTTATCTCATCAAATAATTTTTCTAAGTTTAATGTGATTTGGTTAGGCTGTCGAATTTTTGTAAGGGAACTTCTTAACCTAATTTCAATTATTTGGGTTAAACTTTTACTTATTGAATATGTCGTCCTAGGAATATTATTTAATGACCACTAATTGTTTTACACTTAAAATCCACTTATATTAGGTGTATTTATATTTTTCACACATAATTATGTAATTGATTTATATTTATTTTAAGGATACTGTCTTTATAGGGGATTTCATCTCAATTTACATTTCCATTGGGACTTCATTGTTGTTATGCACGAATTCACTCTTATATTGTGTATATACTATCCTTTTCCATATTATATCATGAATCCATTTATTCTCATGATATTATAATGTTCATGTTAAATGTTATTCCTCAATTATTGTTATTCATGAGTCTCTTATTTTGGTAAAAACTATTTAACTAAATTATCATTTTAAATGTTTTAAATTTTAATTATTCTAAATCTTTATCTCAATATTCCATGTTTTATAAATTGTTTTGATTATTTATTTAAATTGAAATTAATGTTTTAAAATTATTAAAAGCTTGAAAGTGTTATGGGACACTTTGATTCAGAAATATATTTATTAAATATTTTAAATGGTTTTGAAAATGGTTTTATAAAGCCTTGATTAAGCCAATATATTGAAATTATATATTGTAATCGAAATGTGGAAATGTTACCTTTCGTTTATGCTTGGATTATGTGTTATGATTATGTTTATTGGGCATTGTTTATGTATACGGGTGGTTCCATGATAAACCTAGGGCGGGTGAGCCCAAGATAGCTCTCCAATGCATTGGGTAATGTGATGAAGGTAAACATAATGTTTCTCCAAAGAGATTTAGGGTATATACTGTGATGGGTATTCCAAGTGTAACTCCCTATGTAGCTGTCATAGCTACAATGTAAGTTTGATATAGATTCCATAATTTACCTTTATTATAAGGCCCCGACCTTAAACATTACTTAATATTGAATTAAATGAATAATTCAAATTGAGGATCTTTTCAGGTTTAGAGGTTTAGATAATTAAGACATAACTATTACATCTCAATAAATTACAAAGTAGAAACTTCTACATAGTTTCCATTTTAAAAAAAAACATGAACTCTTGAAAAAAAGGTCATGTCTAGTTCCATGTTTAAGAAATCATGAATTTTTCTTGATCCCATCCTTGACCCTATTCCACATTTTTTCATGTGAAAAACATTTCAAGAAAACTTGGGATGAGCATAAAAAACTCAGTAAGCGATACACAAAGAAGGAAAACTGTTAGTTTTTCAAAATAACAAGTAAACCAAGAATACATTATCAAAGTATTACTTTTAACTATTATGAAGTAGTAAATACTCTTCACTGAATAAAAGATCATTACTTACCTTTTTGTATCAAAAAGATTACCATAAAACCAATATAAAGAACACATATCATATAAAGGTAACATGGGACTTAAACATACTTAAATGGAATAACCATACGGTCAACTTCCACACATATCACAAAATGGAATAGTAATATGAGAGACTTCTATACACAATGCATTGAAGGTTATAACTTAACCACCCATCCTCATATTCACGGCACCACCCGTCATTTGGTTTATCACGTAACCACCCGCCAAATGTCCATGTACCATTATAAAATCATAAGACATAAAACAAATATAATGGAAAGAAAAAACTTCTACATTTCAATCACAATATATCACTTAAATATATTGACATAAAAAATCCATTATAAAAACCATTTTCAATACCAAAATACATTAAATATTATATGTTATTTATTTCATTTTAAAAGCATTACAGCTTGTTGAGGAAGCCAAACACCAAATAATACTCGTGGCGGCAGAAAGGTCATTGTCACCGCATACGTTAAAAGAAACATTCCTTTTTGTCGTTTAGTATAAAAATTCGTAGAAAAATATTCCCTTTAATGGAAATAAAAATTCAAAGGTGTTTATACAGAGTATAAAATAAAGTCTTGTATTAGAACAAAATATGCCTCAAGGAAAAGAGATTGAGACGAAGTCCATTACCTCGTGTCTAACTTGACTCGATCACTCTTTAATCTCTTGAATAATAAACTAGTGTTAATTTATACTTACTTAAGAACCTTTTTCATGATTATTATTCTTTTTATATCACTTATTGGCATGTTATAAACATTATGTATTCATTTATGTTAATAAAGTTTGTTTTTTCGATATTTGGTACTTATCAAAAATGGACTTCTTACTATTACATGTAGTTCATGTGGTCAAAGGTTAATTATATCCAGAATTATATTCATGATTTGTATATCATATATATCATATATATCCAGCATATACATGTATTTGTAATTGTACATAACATTTTGAGATAAGAAATAAAATGCCCCGTTCATGGAGACGGTAAGCCGTACGTACGCATGAATGCTACTTTCATTTCTATTTCCTAGTAAAGGAATTAAAACTAAATGATAGAAATATATATTATAATTATGGTATAATACATATTTTATATATCTAACATAAGTTCACTAATTATATTCTCTAAAAATTCCTTGTTTGGCATGAACGAGTCACATCACTTGAGGGGCGGTAGTCCACACTTCCTCAAACGAAATTATCGTATTTGCACAACATTCAAACCATAAAGGTATGTTTTAAATATAAAATACAGAAGAACATATAGGTAATAAATATATTATATATCATATTTAAATACAGTGACATCATAATGGACACCATGAAAGCTGTTAAGAGAAGATTGAACAATCATCATTTCCTGAGGCAGTAATTCGCCATCAACAGAAATAGTATGTTCATTAACCATTAGACGGAGGTGTGTGTAATTGTAGATCTAATACTTCTCTTAAAAACATCCTAGTATATTTAATACACTGTTGTTGTTACAAAATAATGGAATAGAAATAGTTTAGGGGGTTGGAGAAGCAAAATAAAACAATAGGACATAAGGGAAGACATTAACATTAAATCGGGTAACTCCCATTGGTTTAAACCAAAAGGGTTTCTTGAAGAGCATTCTGCCTATGGTAAGGATTCTAGGATGAGTAAAGGGATATGGAGAGATAAAATGAGCGGATTTTGGTCGATACAAGGGCTCGAGAGGAGTGGGTAAGGGGGTATAGTTGGGGGGCCTTTAATAAGATGGAGGAGGGTCACTCTTGGAATGTTATAAAACCTTACTTTATTATAAAATTATTTTCGGATTTTAAAGGTCCCAAAAGAATATATTTCTAGGAATAGGTAATAATGTTTCTAAATCCACCCATACAATAGGTTTTTGACAAGTTTATGTATTATATTTTACCTTATCTTTTCATTTTATTTAAATCGTTCATTAATGAGGTAACCGCTGCATCATCATGGTGTCATAAATAAATTTATTTATTTATTGTCTAAAAAAATATAGAAAAAATATCATGATGTAGGAAATATTTTTAGATATATACTTAATATTTATAGTAAAAAATATGACTTTTATAACCTCATGTAAAAATTGTTTTAGTGAAACAATTCCTGTTTATGACATTTTTATTTTAACATTAAATAAAAAGTTATTAACATCATTTTCATACCCATGTGGCTCCATTGGGTCCCTAAGTTGACCCATGGATTATCTTGGTTGGCAATGACTCATCTAATAAGGGTAGGACATGTGTCAATGTAATTTAATATTATTAAAACATTATTTTTACCTTACATTAAACTAATTATCTCTAATCACGATTAATAAAACATCAAAGTTACTATTGACCAAAAATATCCGTTTCATCCCATTGAACCATATTTTACCTAATAATGAGAACCATGTATATTAGATTTTTTAAATTCAATTCAAAAATGTGGTAAAGTTTCATTTAAATGAAAAATTAATTTTTTAACTACCACTTAGTGGTTTCACTATTCATCAAAAATTGATGTTTTTCAAAAAAATAACAAAAATTCTCCCTAAGTTATATTTGACATTCAGAATTAAAAAAATGATGCATATTTTACAGAATTAAAAACATATAAGTTTCATTAATTCATTTATTAATTAATTCCCATTGTCAAAATAAATAGCGTGTTTTTATGAAACAATATATATCAAAATTTTGACACTAGTTTATGTCCAATTTCGAAGTGAAATTAATTCCAATGACCACCATTGGATTAAATGGTAAAAATATATTCTAATTTCACTTTAAAACCAATTCAAAAGATAATATAATCATATAATTAAATTAGATTAAAAAGTGGTTTTTGAATTAAAATTCAACATTTTTCACTTATTCATTAAAAATGAACTTTATCAGAAAAATAACAAAAACATACACAAAGTAAATTTTGATGTACAAATTATTAATTATGATTTCATTTGGTCTAATAAAATGTATAAGAGTTACCAAAACTATTTTTAAGGATTACTCACCATCAAAAGACGATAAATAGACCATTTAGTGAATATTAGGTATATATGCCTAAAATTGCATTCTTTTCATATTTTAATCCGTTATATTTTATTGGATAAATGTAAAAATATTTAAAAAACATATATAATCATATATTAGTTATTTCTATTAATTCCCGCCAATAAAACGGCTAAGTGTTCACTACTATTTAAAACAATATTATTATATTACTAGTGTGCAACGTAAGATTTCAAAGAAACTCATTGTTGCTTATCGGGTATGCTATCGAACATAGAAACCTATTTAAAGTAAAATTAATATTTAATTCGAAAATATTAATAAATATGAAAATGTTTTATTCTTTATTTACCTAGGATGTTCCATCCTTCCCCCCTTTTGGGAATTGCATCCTCACAATTTTATTCCCTTATCAAAATAAGTGGGGGTATTTATCCCTCATAGCATTTTCAGATTCCCACGCTGCCTCTTCAACCATATGGTTTTTTCAGAAAACCTTTACCTGGTGAATTACCTTATTCCGTAACACATTCTCTTTATGGTCAAGAATCTGGATTATTTGTTCTTCATAAGAGTTATTCTCTTCCAACTGAACTACTTCTGGGCTCAAAACATGAGATGGATATGGCATATACTTTCTCAACATCGAATCATGAAAAACATTGTGTACCTGAGATAAACATGGAGGTAATGCCACTCGGTAAGCAACTGATTCAACTTTTTTAAGAATTTCATATGGTCCAATAAACCTTGGACTCAGCTTTCCTTTCTTACCAAATCGTATCACACTTTTCCATGGTGAAACTTTGAGAAAAACATGATCACCTACCTCAAAAGATAGATCCTTCCTCTGATTATCCACATAACTTTTCTGCCTGCTCTGAGCTGTTCTCATGTGTTTCTAAATAAACTGAACTTTTTTTCCATCTCTTCTACCAATTTTGGTTTAATCAGCTTACTTACCCCAACTTCATCCCAAAATTTGGATTTCAACACTGTTTACCAAATAATTCTTCAAATGGAGCCATCTGTATACTCGAATGAAAGCCGTTATTATATGAAAATTCAACCAAATAAAGATGTTGGTCCCAACATCCCTGAGAGTCCATCGAGCAAGAACATAGCATATCCTCAAAGTTCT
This sequence comes from Viscum album, assembly GCA_963277665.1. NCBI lineage: Eukaryota > Viridiplantae > Streptophyta > Magnoliopsida > Santalales > Viscaceae > Viscum > Viscum album. The sequence continues at coordinate 1,156,108,960 of OY728165.1, read as the reverse complement.
GAATTGTTCGTTCTGACTACCCATCAGATTGAGGATGAAAAGCTGTACTAGAATGTAACTCAGTACCCAATGACTTTTGAAGGCATTTCCAAATGTTATAAGTGAACCTCAGATCACGATCAGATACAATATAGAGGGGAAATCCGTGCAACCTAACTATCTCTTTAACATACAACCGAGTAAGTTGATCTAGATACAATGTATCTCGAATAGGAAGGAAATGATCAGATTTAGTCAATCAATCAACAATAACCCAGATTGAATTATTACCTCGAGATGACTTCAGTAATCCCACAACAAAGTCCATGGATATATTTTCCCATTTCCACTCTAGCACCGGTAATGACTGAAGCATCCCTTTGGGTAACGACCACTCTTCTTTAACCTACTGACAAGTCAAACACTTCACAATAAAATCGGAAATATCTCCTTTCATTCCATCCCACCAGTAATACTCCCACGAATCTATGTACTTCTTAGTACTACCAGGATGAACTGAAAACGAGGAACTATGAGCCTCACATAACAACTCATTCATCAACTATGAATAACAAGGAACACAAAATGTCTTCCCAAACATCAAAAAACAGTCATTATCAACGTTAAATTTAGTTATCATACCCTTCTGAACCAGATCTACCTTTTTTTGCAACTCAGTGTCTTGTTTCTGTGCTTGCTTAATTCTGTCTTATAAAGATGATCTCACTGACACCTGAAATAGAAAATAAGAACTTCATGTACCAACAACTTCTATTCCAAGGTTCATCAAATCCTTAACCAAAGGATCACGTTCCAAATGTAACATGGTTAATGAAGCATTAATTTTTCAACTCAAAGCATCAGCCACTTTATTTGATTTTCCCGGATGGTAATGAATTTTACAATCATAATCCTTGATTAATTCAATCCGTCTCCTCTATCTCATGTTCAATTATTTCAGAGTGATTATATACTTTAAACTTTTCTGATCCGTATATATTTCACACATTACACCATAAAAATGATACCTCCAAATTTTTTATAGCGAAAACCACAACAGCTAATTCCAAATCTTGTGTAGGGTAATTTACCTCATTATTTTTCAACTAACGTGAAGCATAAGTAATTATCTGATCATTCTGCATAAGGAAACAACCATGTCTCTTCAACAAAGCATCACTATAGATAACAAACTCACCATTACTCGAAGGAAGTGCCAAAACTGTAGCATTCACCAATCTTCTTTTCAATTCCTGAAAATAATCAGCACATTCTTTTGTCTTGATGAACTTAACACTTATTAGAGTTAAATTAGTTATTGGACTTGATAACCATGAAAAATTTTCAACAAACCTCTAGTAATAGCTGGTCAAACCAAGAAAACTGCGAATCTCGGTTACATTTGTGGGTCTTGGCCATTCTTTAACAAGTTTTGTTTTAGAAGGATCAACAGTTATTCCATTTTTTGAAAAAATGTTACCATGGAAAGAAATTTTTTGTAACCAAAACTCACACTTGCTGAATTTTCCATACAGTTTGTTTTCTTTTAAGGTTTTCAAGATAAACTATAAATGACTTTCATGCTCCTCGTTACTTTTATAAAACACTAAAATATCATCAATGAAAACAACCACAAACTTATCCAAGAACTCATGGAAAATTCTTTTCATAAGGTCCATGAATAAAGCAGGTGTATTGGTAAACCCAAAAGCATTACTACAAATTCATAATGGCCATATCTAGTACAAAACGTAGTCTTCGAAACGTCTGCTTCTTTTAATTTCAACTGATGGTACCCTGAACTCAAGTCAATCTTTGAAAAATACTGAGCTCCCTGGAGCTGATCAAACAAATCATAGATATGAGGCAAATGATACTTGTTCTTAACAATGATGTTATTCAATGCTCTAAAATCAATGAAAAGTTTCGTTGAACCATATTTCCTTTTAAAAAAAAGATAGGATCACCCCATGATGTAGTGCGAGGATGAATGAAACCTTTATCTAATAACTCCTACAATTGCTCCTTTAACTCTAAAAGTTCAACATGAGCGATTAGAAAAGGGGGTTTTGAAATTGGATTAGAATCATGAAATATGTCAACAGTAAATTCAACTTCCCAATCATGAATTATACCTGGAAACTCTTCTAGAAGAATATCAAGATACTCATTTACCATTGACACATCATTAACTTGAATAGTTCCTTTATTTTCAACAATATGTGCAAGGAAACATTTATTTCCATCTTTTACTTGTTTCTCAACTTCCTGATATGTTATCAAAAGAAAGGGTTCATTCTTATACACAAACTGAAAATATTTCTGAAAAGAAACCTCTTTTGCTCTACTGTCAATCATAACATAATAAATAGAAAGTCAATCCATGCCCAAAATTACATAAAACCCTACTAGAGGAAAAACAATAAGGTTTGTAGGTAGATTCATTCTGCACACAAGGATAGGAAGGTTCTTATAATTTATTTTTGTCTCAATGTTTCCTACGGGTGTTTTTACCATAAGTTCTGGATTTATATCTTCAGTTGGAGTTGCAAATTTATTAGAAAAATTCTCAGAAATGAAAGAATGTGTATACCTTGAATTAAACAACACATTGGCATAATTTGAACAATCAAATAGTGTACCTGATACTACTTCACTCGATGGCCCAACATCTACTAAAGTAGTTGCAAAGGATCTCACCACCCCTTTATGAATGCAGTCTGGATGCTTTCCCCAATTGAGTTCTTAGTTTGACAATCATTTTCATAATGACCCATTTCATTACACTTAAAACATCTTACCATTTTCTTTCCGATTCCTTCTTGATCATCTTCATTATAGTTACGAGCAATATGACCAGACTTACAACACCGAAAGCACATTGAAGACTTGGATAAATATTATCCAGGATGCATTTTACCACACTTCTCACTAGATAGATATTTGGTTTTCATACCTCCTGGATTCTTTGATGAATTATTTCCCTTTTCTTGGAAACTTGACCGCTTATTATGTTGTTTGTCAAAGAACACATGATCATTGGAAAACTCCATTTCCACCTTCTCTGCACATCAAACATGTTTTTCATAACATTAGAAATCACGAGAAGCTAAAGACCTTCGATACTTTGTCTTTAACCCTGAGTAAAAATAGTTGATTTATTATAAAGATCTCATATGAAATTTGGAGCATACCTTGACAGTCGAGTGAACTTTTCTTCATAAGAAGCCACTGAGTCATCCTACTGCTTCAATTCTAGGAATTGTTTTTCCATCCTAATACGAACCACCTTAGGAAAATATTTCTCAAGAAACATACCTTTGAATTCATCCTAGTGAAGATCATCAATCTCATATCTATCCTAGATATTTTTCACCATCGAACACCATTGATCAGCTTCACCTTCAAAACGGTAAACAAAAACACTAACGTTTTGATGTTCTGAACACCCCATGACATCAAAAATCTTCTCTAGTGCTTTAATCCACCCTTCTGCTAGAAGACGGTCAGATGATCCTCTAAATGATGGGGGATGTTTCCTCATGAATTATTCCACCAGTGACATGTTCCTCTATGGTTGATCTGAATGATCTCTTGCATGGATGCCACCACCATTTATAGCTTGAGTCAACTGTGCCATCAGTGCAACAAACTATTCAGTTCTGATTCCGACCATCTTAGGTTGAAAATTTGGATGGTTTTCTTCCTCCTGGTGACGTCGCAACATAGCTGCCATGTTTCCTCTGCAAAAAACCATTATGAACACATAAATATCTTAGGAGAAGCAACATGGTAATCTTTAAATGCTACATCATTTCAATTATACCATAAATTAATTTTTGGACATAAATTGATAAATTATTTTCTAACTCCTAAAGTTGTCTAAACTAACCTCTGATACCAACTATAAGGCCCTGACCTTAAAAATTACTTAATATTGAATTAAATGAATAATTCTAATTTAGGATCTTTTTAGGTTTATAGTTTTAGAAAATTAGGACATAACTATTACATCTCAAGAGATTACAAGGTAGACACTTCTACATAGTTTCCTTTTTTTACAAAACAGGAACTCTTGAAAAAAAAGTCATGTCTAGTTCCATGTTTTAGACAACATGACTTTTCTTTGATCCCATCCTTAACCCTATTACACATTATGTCATGTGAAAAACATTTCATGAAAACATGGTATGGGCATAAAAAACTCATTAAGGTATACACAAAGAAGGAGAACTGTTAGTTTTTCAAAACAACAAGTAAACCCTGAATACTTTATCAAAGAAATTATTTTCACCTTTATGATGTAGTAAATACTCTTCACTAAAAAATATCATTATATACCCTTTTGTAACCAAAAAAATACTATAAAACCCATATAAACAACACATATCATATAAAGGTAACTTGGGACATAAACATACATAAATGAAATAACCATACGATCAACTTCCAAACCTATCACTAAATGGAATATCGATATGGCTGACTTTCATACCCAACGCATTGGAGGCTATAAAGTAACCACCCATCATGGTATTCATGACACTACCCGTCAAATGTCCAAGTACAATTATAAAATCATAAGACATAAAACAAATATAATGGAAAGAAAACATTTCCACATTTCGATCACAATATATCACAGGAATATATTGAAATAAAAAATCCATTATAAAAACAATTTTCAATACCAAAATACATAAAAAAGTATATGGTATTTATTTCATTTTAAAAACATTACGGCTTGTTTAGGATGCCAAAGACCAAATAATACCAATGGCGGCATAAAGGTTTTTATCACCTAGTACGTTAAATGAAACATTCCTTTTTTTCTTTTTAGTAAAAAACATCATCGAAAAAGATTCCTATTGAATGAAATGAAAATTAAAATGTGTTTATACATCCTATAAAATAATGTCTGTTATTAGAACTAAATATTCCTCAATGAAAGGACATTGAGATGAATTCCCTTACCTCGTGTCCGACTTGACTCGATCGCACTTTAATCTCCAGAATAATAAACTAGTGTTAGTTTCTAATTTCTTAAGAACCTTTTTCATGCTTATTATTCCTTTTATATCACTTATTTCCTTGTTATAAACATTATATAATCATTTATGTTAATAAAGTTTGTTTTTTCGATATTTGGTAATTATGTCAAAAATGGACTTCTTACAATTACTTGTTGTTCATGTGGTCAAATGTTCATTATATCCAGAATGATATTGACGATTTGGATATCATATATATCATATATATCCAGAATATACAGGTATTTATAATAGTACATAACATTTAGAGGTATTAAATGAAATGCACTGTTCATGGAGACGGTAAGCCGTACGTACACATGAACGCTACTTTCATTTCTATTTCGTATTAAATGAATTAAAAATAAAAGAGAAAAATATATATTATAATTCCAGTATAATATATATGTTATATATTTAACATAATTTCACTAATTACATTCTTTATAAATTCCATGTTTGGCAAGAACGAGTCACATTACCTGAGGTGCGGTAGACCACACTTTCTCAGATTAAATTATCGTATTTTCACAACATGCAAAGAATAAAGGTATGTTTTAAGTATAAAATAAAGAATCATAGAGAGGGAATAAATATATAATATATCATATATAAATATAGTGACATCACAATTGCAACCATGATATCTGTTAAGATAAGATTTAACAATCATCGTTTCGTGAGGCAGTAATTCGCCATCCACAGAAATAGTATGTTCTTTAACCATTAGACGAAGGTGTGTATATGTGTAGCTCGAATAATTCTCATAACAACATCCTATATATTGAAGATACTGGTTTTGTTATAAAATTAAGTAATAAAAATATTTTAGGGGGTTGGAGAAGCAAAATAAAACAAAAGGACAAAAGAGAAGACATTACCTTTAAATCGGGTAACTCCCTTGGATTGAACCAAAAGAGTTTCTTGAAGAGATTTCTGCCTAAGGTAAGGATTCTAGGATGTAGAGAGGGATGTGGAGAGATAAATTGAACAGATTTGGGTCGAGCCAAAGGCTTGAGATGTGTGGGTAAGGGGGTAGATGTGTGGGCCTTTTAAAAGAGGGGGGAGGGACACTCTTGGAATGTTATAAAATGTTACTTTATTATAAAATTATTTTAGGATTTTAAAGGTCCTAAAAGGATATATTTAGAGGATAAGTTGATAATTATTTGAAATCCAACCATCCAATAGGTTTTTGACAAGTGTATGTCTTAGAGTTCAACTTATCTTTTCATTTTATTTAAATTGATCATTAATGAGGTAATTGTTGTGTCGTCATGGTGTCATAATTAAATTTATTTATTTAATGTCTAAAAAATATATTAAAATATAATGATGTTGGAAATAGTTTTAGATTTTAATTAATATTTATAATAAAAAATGCAACTTTTATAACCCCATGTAAAAATTGCTTTTGTAAAATAATACATGTTTGTGACATTTTTATTTTAACATTAAATAAAAAGTTATTAATGTTATTTTCTTACCCAAGTGGCCCCATGGGGTCCCCAAGTTGATCCATGGATTTTATTGGTCGGAAATGACTCATACAATAAGGGTAAGAAATTTTTCAAAGTAATTTTATTTTATTAAAACATTATTTTTACCTTACATTACACTAATTACCTCTAATCACGATTAATAAAACTTAAAAGTTACTATTCATCACAAAAATTATATTCATCTCATTGGACCACATTTTAATTAATAATGACAACCATGTCAGTAAGATTTTTGAAATTCAATTCACAAAATTGGTAAAGTTTCGTTTAAATGAAAAATTAGTTTTTTAACTACCACTTAGTGTTTTCACTATTCATCACAAATTAAAGTTTTTCATCAAAATTTCAAAAATTCACCCTAAGTTATATTTGATATTCCAGAATTTAAAAATTATGTCTATTTTACAAAATTAAAAACATATAAGTTTCATTAATTAATTTAATAATTAATTTCTGTTGTCAAATCAAATAGCGTGTTTTTATGAAACAATATATATCAAAAGATTGACACTAGTTTAAGTCCAATTTCAAAGTGAAATTAATTCCAATGACCACCATTGGATTAAATGGTAAAAATTTATTATAATTTCAATTTAAAAACAATTCGAAAGATAATCTAATAATATCAATAAATTAGATTAAAAAGAGGTTTTCAATTGAAATACATCATTTTTCAGTTATTCATTAAAAATGTACTTTATCAGAAAAATAGCAAAAACATATAGAAAGTAATTTTTGATGCCCCGATTCTAAAGAAGGATTTCATTGGGTCCAATAAAATGTATAAGAGTGACCAAAACTATTTTTAAGGAGTGCTCACCATCAAATGGAAATATATCGACCTTTTAGTGAATATTAGAGTATCTATGACTAAAATTGAATTATTTTCTTTTTTTAAGCCTTTATCTTTTATTGGATAATTGTAAAAACATTTAACAAACATATATATTCATATTTTAGTTATTTATATTCATTCCCACCAATACAACGGTTACGTGTTAAATAACAATTTAAATAATATTATTATATTACTAGTGTGGAACGTAATATTTCATAGAAACTCGTTGTTGCGTATAGGGTAAGCTATTGAACATAGCCACCCCTTTAAAGTAAAATTAATATTTAATTCTAAAATATTAATAAATATGTAAATTTTTTATTCTTTATTTACCTAGGATGTTACATTTATGGTTTATGATTTCTATGGGTTATTCATAAATCATATAATTTCATGAGGTATGTTATGATTGAAAAGAATGATTTCTCTAATTTTTATTTGGGATAATGTTTCTTTTCATTATTTTATAACCCTTACTGAGCTTTTTTTGATCATCCCATGTTTTGAAATGTTTTCCAAAGGACTTAAAGATGAATATGGTCATGGATGGGATCAAGGAGAAGTATTTCTATCAAAAACATGGAAGTAGACATTAAATTTTTATGAGTTTTTATTTATTGAAAAAATGGATACTGAGAAGAATTTTCTACATGTAATATTCATGTAGTTATGTAAATATTATGACCTAATTCTCTAAAACACTAACCCTGAAAAAAATCCTCAATGTGAATTATCCATTTAATTCAAGAATATGTAATGTTTAAGGCCTGGTCCTCACGCAAACTTTAATAAAAATTTAGTGTGACCTATACATATATCAGATATCACAAAATATCATAACAAATAAAACAAGGATCCTTACAGGACCTTACAGTCCAGAATAGAATAAAATAAACTATCTACATTATATAGTAATACAAAACAATGTATTAGAAAATAAACATTGTATAACATGCATCCTATAATTAAAAGTCACACTAGATAGTACATTCTGAACAATAACTATCAAATAAAAAGCACAACCACTAATCCATATCACATAATCATCTCACCAAATCTTTGAACTCCAAAATGTATTAACTAAACCATGTTCTCATCCCCATGAGGTACCAATGTTCTGAGAGGAAATATAAAGATATAATCATGTCCATCAAAATACATGTAATGTACATGGGTATGGGTGAGTCTAATTACATTTAGTAATCCCCAATCCCTCAAAAATATAATGTTATTATGTAATTAAATGGATCTGAATGAAATAAATACAAATAGGCGAAATAATGTTTTAAAAACACACCCACCTATAAAAATAACACAAAATTCTTATATTATGATACAATTCTGTCTATCGTGTAAAAAATAAGCCACCACGACACCCAAACCCACCTGATTCGACACCATTATAGAATAAAGACGTCACCACATATCACCACCCAAATCAAAAATTAAGATGCACAAAAAGGTTCTAGATAAATCCTCAACCAAAGATCAAAGATGCAGGGTAGGGTTATATTCTACATCTGATATTATACCAAACTTCTTACTATCCATTCTCACTCAATAGATACCACTTCATTGACCAAACACTACCTTCACAGTCAGGTTTGGGAAATCTTTCAATAACCCACAACATATCACAAATCAGACCCCATATCGCCCATTTTAATAACCCTATCTAATCCTATATCTTTTTCCAATTATATAACTGTTGAATGACCCATCATTTATCTATCAACCCACTTATTCTCACTGATGGTGCAGTCGACCAGGCTATATCACTCATAGAAATTCCCCTTCCACAACCACTAACATATCACTCAATGTATGACCTGATATCATACAAACTTGGATCTCATCCTTATCATGTCAATCCTTACAATTAAATCTCACTCATGGTGTGGCTATGACTTATGATCCTCTACCACACTAAAATCCATATGATATCACAACACATACAATCAACTTACACATAAAATAAAAAACGAGGTGAACATCCTACATCATAACTCACCAAATCATCCCCGAGCACTAGTCCCTCAGAACCTATCCCCCTGTATCGACATATCCCAATACATAACTCAACTTAATTTGGGTTCCATCACATCTAACCTGATCAACTCATCACTTTTTACCAAGAACATTTATCACAAGGCCACACACACAACACACATAATCATGCAATAAGGAATGTATCAGGCATACACAACTAAAAAACACATGAAACAAAAAATCATTAGAAAAATATGGAATCACCCTCATTATATTAAATAAAAAAAAATAATTCAAATCAAGAACTCATATATTTCCATTAAAACTCAAGTCAACCCCCATTAAATTTTTTTTTTTAAAAAGGAATCATGTTTAATTTTACTCACACTAGGACCTTGGCTAAAATCTATTTAAAATGATTTCTAGAAAACCCACATACCATTTTGAAATTCTATTTCAAAACCAATTTCTGAATTCATTCAATTTCCCATAAAACTACCATTTTAGTAAAACCCATTTTTAATTTTTTTACAATGTTAAATAATTTTAGTTTTCAAAACATAATGCACACCTATAAACAATCCATAACGAATGACACCAACACTATGTTAACAAAGGTTACAACATAACACTATTTAAAGATATATAAGGTCCATTTTGACTATTAGGTCAATGTAATATTTTCCCAGAATTAATGGGAAACTCATAAAATATAAGAAATGTTAATGCTTATAATACTAATGAGGAACACAAACATAAATAACAAAATTAAAAAGAGACTAAAAAAATCAATGACACCCTACCTCAATTGGTGATCTTAAATCCACCCCATGCTCATACTGACCTCTGGTATGTTCAGTAGCACCTATCTCATCAACAATAGTTGAAAATATAATTAATAAAACAATTAAAAAATTTTCTAAAATGAAAAAATTGATTACAAAGTCACCAAAAAAACAACAAAGAAAAAATGATGAGTAATTTTGTGAATCTACTCTATATAAACAATAAATTCTAGGATAGAAAGAATTCCAAAATTTAGAACCAAAATAAATGGTCAATTTCATTCAAATTCTCTAAAAAACTAAAAAATTCACTAGGAAACATAACATACCAAAAAAGATGAATGATGACTTAAATATTCCCACCTGATATTTCCTCTACAAGTTTCAAATTAATTATACATCAAAAATGATGATTTCTCTACGATCTAGTGAACTTGTGCCTCCAAAACCCTAGCCAATGATTTGAAATTAGAGAATAATGAATTTGTAAATAAATGGAAGGATATTTCATTGTATCAACAAGAAAAATCACCGCTAGGACACCCAGATTGAAGCACACCAAATTGAGAGGAAGAGGATATCACAATAGGGATCTCCCACTCCACCAGATGATAAAGAACAAATAATGGTTGAGGGGTGGGGGAGGGTGGTAGAAAAATAAAACTCCATTAAGAATTAGTAAAAATTTCATAAAATAGTGTCTTACTAGTGTTGTTTATAGTATAAAATACTCTAAATAGAGAACCTTTGGCTTATCATAGACAATTTCACATCACGAAGCATTTATTCTTAGTGTGAAAAATATTTAAGAGGCCCTTATCACCCATTTGAGTGTAACATTCATAACATCAATCCTAGATTTATGATATGAACGAATATTTAAGTGTCATTCATGACCTGACCACCACCCATCATGCCCTAAAGAGCCTCATGTTGCAATTTTAATTAGCCCATCCACCTTAACACTATTCAAACACCCATCCAAACCATGAAGTAATGCACTAGGCCAAAAAATGTCTATAAAATACATTAAGATCATCCAAACAATCATAATTCTATAATGACTCTGAGTTATCTAAATAAAACCTTCACTAACTGAAATATTTAAATTCCCTTAAGAATTTACAAAAAGTTATGATGAATGTCATTAAAAACATGCCACCATGAGGCTTTTAATTTTCAAGAATCATTTATTAGTCTTTATCCCCTAAATCAAACCCAACTCTATCATTAATTCACCATAAACCAAATTCATCTTATCTCCAAAATTCCCACAAAATTACACTATGAAACTCTAAACACTGAGTCTATGCACACTATTTTTTCTCAATAAACCAATGTTTGATCCCTAAACCAAACAGATAAATCACAAAATATTCTCTCAATTTCATCTCCTACTTACCACATTCAATTAAATCCTAAATAACCAATCGGTACCTCCTTGGAGAACTTCTTACAAAAGAACCATGCCTTACCCAATGACACACTCCATGTAACCATACTACCTAACCATAATTCTTTAACACTCAATGTTATGACTGGGCCATAAGAACACCCACACTAATCTCAGATCTTGAATCTCAGTTAAATCTTGTATTTGAGTCCTAAAATAAAACATAAATATTCTATGATCTACTCATAATCACCAGTGATACACTAATTTTGTTCACTTTTGGATTATAAGACCATCATTCTGCTACTACCTTAATTGTCCACCGACCAGTTCCACTACACCCACAAACCTTTTTATGTGTGAGTCATGCACCCATGACTCTATATAAGTTTCCATATTATTTCTATATTGAACTGACACCTAATATAAACCATCAATGTCATGTATGCTATCACACCTAATGACTAGATGTTATAACAAACTTCTACAATGAGTGCTAACCCATAACACTGATCATCACACATCAAGAAGATTCCTGACCACTCACATAAGTCCCAAAACACGAAAGTGCCTAAAATTTATTTATCTCAATTCATTTGGTGATTCCCACTATAAGACACAACTAAATGAGGCTGATTTTATCTACTGGTTCCCCTACCATAGGAATCGCCTAAAATAATAACACGTCATGTTTTCCAACCATTGAAACCATAAAAACCACATTTGGGGTCTAGTATATGAATCCATCCAGACACATGTATCCACATTCACCATATAAAAACATCCATCCCATAAAATAACCCCATGTAGATCACAAAAAACATCCAGGACATACCTTCCAAAGACACAATAACCACCTAGGTCAGACCCATCGCACCACCAAAAACAAATATACATAGTATACCCAAGAACACATTTATTTTTCTAAAACCACACTAACCATATCACATCTTCCAACCTCACATTTTTATTTCCAATCAAACATGACACACATATGAAGTGCACAATTCTTGCATACGAGCTACCTCAACCATAACACAAAAATAAAATGATCTTAGTTTAGATACACAGATTATTTATTTAAAAAACTAACTCAAATTGTTTTACACACACCAAAACTCACTTGTTTTTTCAAAAAAAAAACATCTTGACATCCAAGGGTTTTCACCAAAAACTAAAATCAGCTAAAAAATCCCTAGTATAGTTGGTCACATACCCAAAAACAAAATATGTTTTCAAAATCTGTTCCCTTACAATTTTTCTAACCCCCAAAAATCAAAAACCATTTCCAAATAATTGGATCCACAAGAAATTTCATGTAAAACATACTTCTAAAATCATTATACTCAAACCACATTCCACCACATGAGTTTTCATTTAGAAAATAGGTTTTTCTCAAAATTAAAAAACCCCACAAACAATTTCTCTATGGATCATAGTATAGAAATTACAATAAATAAAACAAGACCATTGTAGCCATATTAATATAATAACCCCTTATAATACATGAGATAAAACCACATTTATATTATAATTTTCATTAATTAATAATGTATTATAATGGGGTCTCATATCAAAAACACCACCAAAGGGTGCGTCTATCACACTAATAACATAACTCTATCATGATTCATGAACATATTAGTGGATCCTAGTTTATATCCATGACTCAACCCAAGTCACACTAATCCCATATTGGGATCCTTAGTCAAAACTAACAACTCGCCCATCCTGGAGTACCTAATTTTGAAATAAAAAATCCAATGAAATCTTGGGTTTCAACTGATGATATGAAATCCAAGAATGTGTTCAATCAACATCACAAGTCCCAATAATATATTTCCATTAATAACTATTGAATCATATACCAATAAATTCTTGGATACAACTTTATAACACCCTAGCTTAGATAACCCAAAGGACAGATAAGCTGGGGTATTCATAAAAACTAAGGAAAACATCCCAATACTTTATTGAATCATTAATAGAGATAGGGGCCTAACATAGTCATATGGTGAATATGAACTCAAAAAAACCTATCATGATATCCAAATTTTACTAAAAATTCAACATTATGCATCCATATATTAGATATCCCAGAATACCTATAGATATAAAATAGGGACCCCCATGGCCCCCTAATGTCTAGAATAGAAATCAATAAATTATATATAAGATGAAAAAATATTTCTACATTATATAAACATAACATAACTATGATAATATAAATAAAAGGAACAATTATTAGTAAATTCTAAATAGAAATTGAAAAATAAAATACACGAGCTCTGAACCATCTCATATAATCATCTTGTTAAATCATTATCCTCCACAAACTACTACAAAATCACATGTCCCATCCCATATTAAAATTTTGTACTTGTTAAAAAAAATAATAGCTACCCATATACATCTAAACCTATGTCATGTAAATCGGAAGGGGTGAGTCTAATGACATCATAGGAATACAAAATTCCAAAATAATACTAAGTGTTTCTATGATTAAATGGATGTTCATTCTGTGTATATAAATAGTCGTGGTCATGTTTATGAAATAAAAACACCTATAAACATAACACACAATAGAAATACAATTATAAGAAATAGGTTTTGTGTGATAACTATGAAACCATGTCACCTGACCCAACCCAATTTGACACGTTGAGGAAAAGAAGAAGTAACCACATACCACCTTCAAGCCAAAAACCAATGATATAGAGTAAGGTGATTAACCAAGTACACAACCCATGATCGAAGATACATGGTAGGTTTCTATTCCAAATTTTATCTCATACCAAACGTTAAACCATAACTTATCAATCAAGGGGGGTAACAACACTTACCAAGTGCTACCTTCTCTCCCAAGGAAGGCAAATCCATCCATAACCCGAAAAACATACCAACTAAAAAATCATATCACTCATAGTGGTACTCCAATTTGATCTCACATCCAGGTTCAGTCATCTTAGTCATGACTGACCCAGCATGCTTCTATAAAACCACAACTTTTCATTGAATGAATGGTTGAACTAAAAATTACATTCATGTAAAGTCCACTTCCACACCCACTACTCCATCACGTAGGGTGTGGACCGATAGCATGCACACTAGGATCCCATATTTCCCATAAAAATCCTACCAAAACCATATAAATCAGGGTGGACCAATACCTGGAATTATATCGCACATCAATCTCCATCATATATAAAAAAATATAATGGGGCCACACATGAAACAAAAAACAAGGCATACAACCCATCTCATAGGTTGATAACTCATTCCTTGGGCACTAGTTGCTTACAAACTGACTCCACATATCAACATAAACCAATGTCAAACTCAAAACTAAAAGGGTTTGATCACTAATAACCTAATAATCCAATCAATTTGATAACAATAATTTTCTCATATGTATTCACTCACAATAAATATTTTCATACAACATTACAAACACCAGTAAAGAACAACTATGAATCATATCAAGCACATAAGATTTGGAAAATAGTGGATCACCCTCATGAGGTTAAATAGACCGAAAAATTAAAATTAGTCAAATATTTTCTTTTAAACCCAAGTCAAAAAAATTTCAAAATCATATCAACAAGGGAATCATGTTCCATTTTAATCAGACAAGGGCCATAGCCAAAATCCTTTCAAAATGTACCTTGGAAAATCACATTCTTGTTATAAAATACCTCATCAAAAACAATTTCTGAATTATTTCATTTTCTATTAAAATACATATTTTGTTAAAAAAACATTTTAAAATCCATTTTTAAAAGTTAACTTATTTTAGTTTAAAAAATTAATGAAGGCCCTTAAAAACACATATGGAGGTCCATTGAAAATCTTGCAACCAATGTGCCACTATCAAATAGATTATAAATATATATAGTGTATGTTTACTATTAGGCCAATGTGATCCCATTCCAAACTTATGGGACTAATCAAACATGAAAACAATATATTTTGTATAACAATACTAATTAGGCACATGGAAATAAAATAACAAAATAACCAAGTGACTCAAAAAAAACCATGGCCCCTACCTTAACTAGTGATCATAAATCCATAACATGTTCATTTAGATTTCCTTAGAGCCATTGAGAACCTATATAATCAATAATACAAACCATATTATTTAATTAAATATTAAAAATGGAATTCCCTAAATTGAATAATAGATTCCAAAATCAATAAGTAACTCAAAAAAGTAGAAACCATGATCAAAATGGTCTATTCTATTTCTAAGGCACATATGACCCCATTCCAACACAAAAGTAAAAAACTAAAGTGACAAATCAAAATCAAATTTCACTGAAAAACCTAAATAAACATGCTAAAAACATAATAGATAGAAAATGATGAACAATAGTTTTAATATATCCACCCTTGAAGTTGTCTATAATATTCACATGAAAACCCCATTAAGAATGATGATTTCACCACTCAATGATGAAATAATCTTAAAAAACCCTATCAAATGACCTGAAATAAAATAATAATGTAAGGGGAAATAAAGGGAAGGATTTTCCATTTATTCACTTGAAAAATAGATGATGAATCACCTAGATAGACACATATAATAGAGGGGAATAGGAAATCCAAAGAGGGATATACCTCTTCGTTATATGAACAAGACTAACAAAAACCAAAGGGGATTAACAAAATGAAACCCCATAAAAATTACAAAAGATACCTCATAAGTGATATTTTATAATATGCTTCATGGGATGAATACCCATAAGTAGAGACCCCAAGGCCCAGTCCCGACACTTTCACATTGAATAGAATTTATTCATGGTACGACTAATGCATAAGGGTCCCAACTCACTCATGGAAGGGTAACATTGATAGCATGAATCATTAATTCATGGTGTTATTGGCCAATTAAAGGTCCTTAGACCCACATAAGGGTTATTTACAACATTACTTCCACTCGTCATGTAGTGAATATCCCACTGCTATAATTTTTAGCATCCCTACAAATTAACCACTTCATTCACACCCCTATGAAGCCTCAATATATATACAATGCCAAAATACAAATAAAAAACTAGTAAGGAGGCTTAAACACTTATTATTACATTTGATTCCCAGTTTTCCAGATGAATCCCACAACAAATGAAAAAAATTCATATTCCCTTAGAAATTTATAACCTATAATAATAGAAGTTGTTAAAAGTTATATCAATAGGAGGAAAAAGTCACTTTGAATCATTCATTGATTATTATTCCATGAGATGTTGGGTATTATCAAATAAAGTGGAAGGTGAATGTTTTTATGTCTTCAAAACATTCAAGACTCATAATGAGATTGAATCTAAAAATAAGATCAAGTGGATGAGGACTAATAATAGTGAATAATATAAAATTGAAGATTTAGATATACTTTTTCAATGAGAAGGAATGAAGATCTAGTTCATGTTAACAAACACATCTTAGTGGAATGGAGTTTAAGAGAATATGAACAAAACATTTTTGCATAGAACAATGGAAATGTTAAATACTAAAGTAATTTCTGTTAAATTATATGAATAAGTAGAAAAATAGTCCAATTATATGATTAGTCTATACCCTCTAGTAGTGATTGATATAATGAAAATGATGGATATGGGGATTGGTAAACCCATTCACTATTCTTAGACATAATATTTTGGAAGCCCTATATATGCAATAATCAATTACTAGGAATTATCATATTTAGATTTAAGATATAATAAATGAATCTTATATATTAATATTTTGAAGGGTATCATTTGTGGGATCCCATTTCCTAGAAAATTTTCATCATTAGGGATTCAATTTTTTAAAAAGACTAGATAAAAATAATGGTTTATAGAGACAATGAGAAATAGAATGAAAAAACTGAAATATTAAATGTGGAGGATGAACTGAAGAGAAAAGCAATATCCTATAAGGCGTTAAAAAGGAAGGATGGTGAAGTAATGGTTGTGTATTTTTCATGATAGTTAATTTAGGAGAAAAGAACACTAATATGACACTCATATTGTTTCTATAAAACAAATATAGAGTTCTTATAATCAAAATATGATGGAGAAACTTTTTTATAGTGGAGAACTACTGTATATATGTATCAATATGTATGGTAGTCATGCAGGATGAAATTAAATACAAACATAATAATAATAATTGGGATCTTCTTCCATAATCTCATGAAATGAGTGTTACAAAAAAACGGGTCATTATGATCAAGAGGGATGGAAATAAATAGGTGGAATTATATAATGAAATAATGCTGGTCAAAGGATATAATAAGAATGATGGTATTTTTTTTAGGGAAATATTTTCTTCTTTTATTTTACTAAAGACTATCCAAGTAGTTCTGGAGCTATGTGGTAAATATATATAACATCTATAGCATGTATATGTAAAGAAAACTTTTATCCATGGTGACCATGATGAATGAATCTATGCACTCTATATATATTTTTTTTAAAATATGTCACATAGAATATGTTTTTTAGTTTAAATAAATCATTAAACAGTCTTTAGTAGTATCTAAGGTATTACTAAAAAATAATTTTTTTTATATCACGATCCTTGTAAATGAGATACTTTATTAATATTATTTTACTAATTTTAGTACATCGAATTGAAATTAATTTATAAATGTTATATTATATATAGACTAAATGTGGGATTTAGTCCCCACCAATGAGAAAATTCATATGATTAAGGAACTATTGGATAGGGATTTTTATATGGACATGGGACCAAAAAAATATCCATGGTATTTTGATTAACTGAGACATAAATAATGGGAATATTTTTTCTATAACAACATAATAACTTAATTTCTTTTTCTAAAATGATTTAATAATTTAGTATGTAATCAAATATCTACCCCTCTTCTCAAAATTTAAAATCATCCTTTATGAGGAGTCCTAATAGACAAGAGAGGATGATAGAGATGTCTTTATAACCATGCACATCATCAAGTTGGATCTTAACTTTCCCTGTCATATTTATTTAAAAAATGTTTCATATACATTTAATGATGTTTGATTATGCATATAGAATACAAGATAGAAGCATTGGAACACATCAAATAGGTTCCTAAGATAAATCAAGGAGTCCTTGTATATTTAAATATATTATGAAGGATTATAGAAAATTATGAGACTCTATGTCTTTTTATATTTTATAGTTGATTATAATATGTATAAATCCCCTTCTTGTTATGTTTTTACTCTTATATGCGGATTTTTGAGTTGGATTACAAATCTACAGTCAATTTTGGCTCTATCTAGTACTATGTAAGAACACATGGAAGCTATAAATGTTTTCAATGAGGTGATTCAGATAAGTAGGTTTTTTGGAGAAGATTTAGACTTATGACAAGAGGGTTCCTATAGTTTTTGATAGTTAGAGTAGATAATAAATTGAAAATAATTAATATTTTAATTCCCCAATGAATCACATTGGAGTTGAGTATCAATTTTTTCAAGATGTGCTGGATGAAGGAAGTGTCGAATTGTAAAAAATTTACACGACAAAAAATTTGGAAAAATTTAAAAAATGTAATTTATTTTGAACTTATTAGATAGTGTATATCCTCAAGAGTTCTCATAGATAAATGATTCATTTGTTTGGAAGACATAAAAGATGTATTGATCATTTTTTTTCTCATTAAAATATCTAGGTCATTGAAATACTGAAAACACCCCCCCCCCCCATATCAATTTTATTCCTTACACCCTTGCTTTGATTATTCATGGATGATACCAACCCCTTATATTATCAATGAGGTAGGTAGGGGTGGTGTGGTTGTGGGAAAACCCCCTACTTGTATTCTAGAGGATGATAAATTGAAGATAGGGTAAAAAAATTAGGGTACACATAAGACGTAAAACAATAATCTTTCAATATCAAATGAAAATTAATTGTACACTCATATATCCCAACTGGAAACCCATTAGGCTAACCAATTATAAAATACAAACTAAAGAAATTAAATGTAATGATTATCTACTACCACCTTTATTCCTCATTTTATCCTAATATATAAATCCATATCCAACCTATCAAGTTAAATAATCTATCCCTGAGAATCTACCCAACCAAAACCTATGTTAAATGACGGATGATCAGATAACATTGTTCTATGTTTGTCCAAGTTGGATGTGAGTATAACTCAATAGTGTACCACCAATGTGGTCCCTAACATAGAATATAAATATTGTGTATGAACAAGTTATAATTTCAAAAAATAAATAAACAATTGTAGAAGAATAATTAAATAATCAACATCAATCCTTGGGTTTTAAGGTTACACATGTGATTGACCATACCTACTTTGGCCAACACTGAATCTATATAAGAATAGAACCATCATCTAAAACATAGATTCATATATGAAAAATTCTAGGAAACATGTAATATCATCTATAACCCAAGGGTAGACATAGTCACCACTACGAAACTCGTTACAGGTTATCTGAAACCTAGGAGAATACTACCCCATTTTGGAAACAAGTAACCAAATCTCTATATTTAGGGAATAATAACTCCTACTAAGAAAAAATTAATTTGTCATCCAAGATATTAGGTCAGACTCTCCCTACCTTGAAACACATACGATCATCTAGAACCCAAGGGAATTATCTCTCTATCATGAAAAATATATGATCATATTGAACTCAGGGGAATAATATATCTCTCAAGAAACAAAAATGACAAACTAGAACCCACAGTAAGACTCTCCCTATTGGGAAACACATTTAGATCATTTATAACCTAGAGGATGACTCACTCAACTAGATTACACGTACAAGAAACATCATACACTAGGTAATTATATCCCTGTACGACCATCACAGAAAATATAAATATAGGTAATCAACACTAGAGTGGTAGAAACATGGGAATAACCCCACATATCAAGTAAATCCCATGCACACTCTTAATAATTTTAGTTTAACTTTGCAAATCATCCTATACATACATTAACATCATCCTAAAACCCTCAACATACTAATCTCGCATGAAATCCACCAACTAGGGTCCTCTTGATCCAATATATTCTCATCTTATTAGCACAAATACATATCCAAAAACCATAGATATTATCCCATCCGATATGCCCTATTGAACTCAAGTGTTAAGATGTTAGTGAAAATAAACATATTAAGGGTCGAATCAAATTTCATAGAAAGAATAGAACCCATCAACATCACCATGATCAATCACATATTCATAGTAATTATAATAAAATCTATAACAAATCCATTCTAGAGAGATGAAATAATTACCATCTCACTTACAAGCCATTCTACGTGAATCCTCTCATGCCTAAATTATATATAAAACCACCCATGGTATACCCAGATGGAAGCTCATGTACTCATGGGGGATGAACCCTCAAACCAATATCACATAACTAGATCAATGGTTATATGGTATCTCAAGGTTCTATTATCTCTTACCTGAGCCAATTGTTATTACTCACACACTCTCCCTTGTATAATAGAACTAAGGGAATCTTCCATGGTGCCACTACATTAATTATCATCTGGATTATACCCCATTGAGTCTATGTATTACATTTCACATTTCTATGATTAAGACCTTAAGAATTTACATTTTAGGGACCAAGCTAGTGATTAGAGGTATATCATGGCCCATGACACTTCCATTATATCTATTGGGCTTATGAAACTATTCATTTTATTTTATGGTATCTAAAACTTAGTGGAAATAAGATATGTTACATGGAAAATAAAATAATTCATATACTTTGAGGGGTATTTTAATGGACCAGGTAACTAATATAGGGAAGTTTATTTTCATTGAACCTCAACCACTCTCACCCATGATCATATCACCTCCTGAGTTTATATCTCAAGCCAAACCATCAAATTCTGTAAATTAATTTTTTTAATTAATTTTACTATTTAATTGAAGTAGGCATAATCACCTAAAAACTCATTGTGTCATATCACCACAATAAAACCATGTCAAACCTAACATGAATGTTCCATGGTGTACTTTTGAAGCTATCATTGAAAAAGGCCTTTTAATAGACACAAAGTTAATAAATAGTTTAATTTACTCAAAATATATTAATAAACTATCTTAGCAATGTAACATAAATGAAATAATGAGTTAAAATGTGACTTTATTATTTTATGATGTATTGTTTCCATTATAATGAAAATACCCACTGTTTGCGATGCTTTCTACTATGCTTTGGGAAAATCTTTTCCATATACCTAACTGAATTACATTGTAATTATAGGATATTAAGGGAAATCAAATTAGAAGGTAGCGTAAATATAAAATATATCATAATCACCATAAAAACACCCCTATCTATTGGGGATTGAGGAATTATTAGGATGGGTAGGATCTGGCTGAATGACCCTCCTTGTGTGTCTCTATTTTCCAAAAATAATAGGGGAATGACTGATAAATTATCATTGTGCTCCTATAATAAAACCATCTAGTAAATGATCCTTGAATAGACACATGGGTTATGGAGTGATTGTAACTACCTAATATAGGTTATGGGGAATCCCTCATAGGTCTTAAAATTACCACCCTAAGTAGAGGGGCTGACCCTTGGCCAACCCTCATTGTTGAACGACCCTTATGCCCCACAGTGTGACAAGCCCCAAGAATAGGGTCCATCCCCTTGCTTGTCTTCAGTTCGATGTTATCCTATAGGCCAAAAAAAGGTATTAATCACTATATAAAGTTCCATGATAGATCCCCCTCTCTTGGTGTAGTGCTCTACACCACATACCATGGTGCCCATTTGTAGGTTTCCATAGTGCGATAGGTTGTCTATAGTCAAAAATAACCAAGGGGGTTTCATCCTGATCCCCACTCTATTACTCTTTTATTCACCAAAATAACCTAATGGGCCATGTACCACTTCCAAACAAATCTTCCCAAGATGATCCAATACTCCTATTTATGATCTGAATCTCGTTCTCAAAATAACACCTCTCAAGAGCCATGTTTTAATTCATTTTTAATTTTAAAACATGAATGGGAATATGGTTTTAGAACCTAACCACTATAAAAATTACCATCCTAAAGAGGTTTCAATGGTTCTTAAACCATTAATCCCAACCTATCCTAGTTATTAATTCATGATTAAATCGTTATGTTTAATCCTTGAACACTGAACAATATTTCACAATGAAACTCTAAATATAAGGCACACTATCTATCCATACATGAGCCAGCCACTCATAACAATATCAAATACAAATATAAAACTAAACCAAAATCATCTATTCTGAGACACTATGATTTCATAAATTGATTCATACCCCGAAATATAATGCTTTTCACAATAATACTCAACTCATTAATGTTTGTTCTAATCAATATTGATACTCACCATGAGAATTTCCTACCTAAAGTAAATTTTAAATAATCCACAGACACATTTAGTGTGTTTAAACATCACCAAAACTAATTATATGAAAAACATGATCGAAAATATTTGGCTTGAGCACTCCCAAAAGAGCATGATTGGAGCCATTATTTCACAATCTCAACACCCAATCCTGATACCTAAACATGTAAAGGAATCTTGAGATCATCCAAGACCAACCCTAAAGTATGATCCTAAAAAACAAAATGTAATACCATAGTCAACTCACATATCACCCAGACTATCCATCATTATCTCATTATAAGAATGGAAGAAACCTTGATTTGACTCATAGGTAGATCACACTAGATCCACCCCGAGCCTGATGCCAACACACAGAATCTATTTGACACTACATCCAAACAACTATGGCTCACTCTTCATCCATTAACACATGTATTGAATGATCATGACCATCCCAATCATAACTTAACACTATCACAAAATATCAATACCTTCCCATAACCTCATAACCAAAAATTCAACATCACAATTTTCTATATTTTCAATCATAATGAAGCTCACACCTTTAGAAAACCAATAAAAATCTCCCCACCATATGGATTCCATTATAGAACTACTTTATCATCATCCTAACAGGACCCGTCATCGTATTCTTGCAACTTATACCAATAAACACTCACCCCTTCCTAGGAAAAATGTATCTAGGATCAAGTTTAGATTGATTAATCTACAACACCGGATACATTTATGATTTCGCTTATCTCCATACTGATACACCTTCCACATTCATCCAACACCTCAGAAAGACATGCCCATAAGAAGATCACAAAAAAATCTTTTCTAAAACTTTACATGATCACTCACCAATCCAAAATCACATTGAAACCATTAATAAGAATATCATACTACCTCGATCTCATTCAAAACCAATAGGTGTATTATCAAATACCACCCAATCATGGAACCCGACTCATGCTATCATGATTCACGTATCATGAAACCTATGCTCATGAACCTAAACAATAGATCATGCTCCTATGAATGTTCGTATAATATATTCCAAATAATCCTTATGATCTCTTCCAATAATCCCGACATACATCTCAAGCTAAGGCCAATCACTCAATCACTCTCTACTTTAGACTTGATCCCAAAAATTGATGTGTCTACCCATTCTCTAACCATGATACCAAAAGTACATCCATAATCAATAGGTACAGGTATATTACTTGTCATATCCTCAGAATCCATTATTGATACCAAAATCACCATCACTAAGAGTACTTTACCTCCTGAAAACCCATGGTGTCTCATATTCCTATACCATTTATTAAATAAAACTTATCATGAATCAATATAATATGAAAACATCCATCCATGATTCTTATATAAAGGGGTCATCACACGATTGATCAACAATTCTCTCAAGATTCCCTTATATATCACAACCATCTCATCAAATATAGTAAAACACCTTTCTACTCAATGATAGCGCTCAACTCACTAATATCTAGTGCCATATCTCAAATTCATTAAGCATTCCAAACTATACCATAAATCATATATCACATAGGCCATAAACCAGAAAAAACATCCATGATCCCATCTCAATAATCAAAAGGCCACTCTCTTTCTAAGAAATCAATCATGAGGTCTCACCTATATATATCAGGAATCAAATTCCAAATAGTTATCCCAATCTCAAGAATCAATTCCCATCAGGCATTAAAAAACCAAACTACCACTAAAGGATTAAAATACCATCGATAATCATTTATTATTATCACACCTAATGATTCATATCATGAAAATCATATTCCTATGGTTTAGTTAAGTATAATTCCACCAATAGTCTATATTGGAAAACACTTTATTGGTTATTGTTTAAAAATTAAGTAACCAAAACCAATCCCTCTATCCAGAATCAATATCTTAATTACCCAAACGGTGTTGATCATCAAGAAATCCAATGCCTATACGAACTAACGAATATTACCCATACACCCCTTATACAGAGGGACTTTAAAGTCTTCATTGAGGAACATATACCAAAAATATCAGCAAATCCAGTCATCATATAAAATATACTGTAGTCCAAATGAGTAGAATTTCACCAATTTTTTGTATAGGAAACATCCATATAAGTTATTATTAACACTTTAAACATCTGAACATCATTTTTTCAATGAAATCAGTCACACATATGAACATGAATTTCATTGGGATTCTACTTTCAAAGAATGATGCATGTACATAGGCCTTTTCCAAAGGGAAAAGTGCTAAAACCATAATAGCAATTTAAAAAACACCCATCATAATTGAATAAATTTCTAAACCATTACATAAAAAACAATGAATAATAATTCCATATCCATGATAATCAGGTATTCCCACAAAACAATTTCATATTGCTCCATCCTGAGGCCCACTAGTATCTCTAAAACATAGAAATTTACTATCTACCATATCCCTAAATAGTTTGTCACAGAAAAATATACTAAGATAAAACATTGTAATAAACCTATATACATAAACCACTCAGCAATACCCAACTACCATTATTATAAAATTCATCTACTCAATATGTGGTTATATGGTTTACCTTAGAGGGAATGAACTCTCATATAAGAGTTAAACAACATCAGATGAGTAACTGATAATCACCCATAAAAATATCACATTACACTTACCCCAATAAATAATAATCATTAAATATATAATGAAAATAATGTATATATACTTATATATATATAAACTAGTCATATGGGCCTCTTCCTAGCCTAAACCTATTATAAATTAGGTCTTCCTACATACCAAAGTTCCATGGACCCTCAAGTAGGGTTCGAGTGAAACATATCTGAGAATCACCAATGATATACCTAAAATTTACAAAAAAATATAGAGTATACACATTTTATATTCTTAGATAATATGGAAAATGGTTGTATAAGAATAACAAAATAACAACAATTGATCCTCAGGTTCTATGGTGATACTCAGGATCAACCATACGAAATTCAACTAGTGTTAGATGATTTGCCTTTTTTATAGTAGGTATTTTGCATGATCCAAGGTTCTAAATGAAGTTCATATGGTTGATCCTGACTATTTTTTCTAGTTGGTATTTTGCATGATCCATGGTTCTATCCATGCTGGAAAAAATCCAGCATGACACTCCCTTTTTTGCATGATCAAATGGAGTTCATTATCTTGTGACTTTATCAATCAATGCTGGAAAAAATCCCCATAATTTAAGTCAACTTTCACCATGAATCCATAAAAATCATCCCCAAATATCGAACTGAATCACACAAAAATTAAAGTAGATAAATGGAAACTAAAAATATTGAAGGGGAAGGAAAAACTCAATCATTGTTTTTGAAGAAACAAAACTAATACCATACATATCCTCTGGGGATTGAAAAAAGATTAAGAGGGGGAAGATATAACTAAATGGATCAACAAGCGTTCCATTGTTCACCCAAAAAGAGGGGTCTGAATAGTACAAAAATAGTAATCACCTCTAAAAACACCACCCAGGCGTTGGTCATGATATAAACATTAGGGACCATATCATGACACTCCCTTTCATAGAAAAGTTATGGAAAACCCCTACTGGATCATAATATGACTTCACTTTGTAGATGGACTAAAACTGTACAAACCCACATCACAACACAACCCTCATGGATCATGGAACAATGAATTATAGGGAGAAGATCCACCACACTATTTTCCTACATCTTAGTGCTAACCCTATGGATAGTAGTGATACATTCTTTATCTAAGTGATGGCCAGGTTGACTTCTCCTCTTAGAGTGATTCACCTCACTCTGTAATCTATAGTGCCTCACTACAGTCCATTACAAGACAACCAAAGGAGGTTCCATCATGGAAAGACATTTATAGAAAAGAATAGAAAAGGGGTTTCACCATATCCCTCAACTATAACACTTTCATGAGGTTCCGAAAAACCACCTAGCCTTGAATCACATCTAAAAACATCTCAATATGTTCTAACACATGTGATTCCAATCATAATCCTGATTCTCCGAACGAACCCTGGCATGGGGAAAAAAAGTTCAATTATTTTGAGAATTGATAATCCAAAATTTGACACCCTAAGGTCTTTAAAGAACACTATTTTTAATATTGTATACAATACACAACACCAATCTTAATCGGGCCCCATTATTTTATTATTTATATTTTACTATTATAACATAGCATTTGAATTAGTGGGTATGAATATGATTAAAAAAATTCTGAAATATATATATATATATATATTACTAACTCAATAAAAATTTATAGATTTATGATTAGTAAATAAGCTCTCAATTTCATTGTTAATACATTTTATTCCTCAAAACAAGTTTTTTTCCAAAATTACATTTGATAGAAATTAATATATATATATATATATTGTAATTTTAGAAATTTTATTTTGAAAAAATAAAATTCATTTTTGAAATCCACATATAAAAATTTGTTAAGGGTGTCTTTTGTTTGTTTTTCTATAAATATTGATTTTTAAATGAATAATGAACAATATCGATTTTTATAAAATTTCATTTTATTTCACTGAAAAAAAACATAATATTTTTAATTTTATCATAATTTAGTATAATTATATTTAATTTATAAATAATATAATTAATTTCATAGCCATCAATGTTATATTAAATCATGGTATAAAAATAAATTAGGAGAAAAATTCTATTTTTTTATTTTGAAAACCATTATTCATCATGATTTATAGGATTATTATTTAATGAATTTCTTCGAATTATAGAGATTTAATACGATAAAATGTATAACATATTTAGAATCATCATAATTAATATTATTTAATATGTTCACCTTAATTTTGGGACAAAATGAATAATACAAATTGTAAAAAAATTTCATTATGGTAAAAGTGTAAATTGGGTTAACCAAAGATAAAACTAAGTGATAAGGCCCTAATTTTTCATTTTAATTTTATTGTACAAATTAGTTACTAAAATTATCACCTTACACGTTGGATAAAATTGTTTGTTAGAAACTTTTCTATAAAATTCACCAATATAATTTTTTATGTGAAAAGAATACAAAATGTAACTCTCTTGTTTTTCAATTTATATTTTATATTCACATTGGGATAAAAATTAGTTGTGAAAAAATATTATAGATTATTCTATGAATAATTAAATTATATTAATTATGGTAATATATTTTCAATTTGTATTGATTGTATAATTACGTTAAATGTTTACACAACATTGACATGATATTTATTAAATTAATAATGAATAAAATAAATAAAATTTGAGAAAATTGTGTTGTTTCAAGAATTTAATAGATTAATATAACATATTTGGGATGTGTGTAATTTTTAGTTTTAAATTAAATAACTATCTAATTTACTTTAATTTCAATGCAAATGAATAATTCCAAAAATGGAATTAATGATATTTTATAACAAAAACTATTTTATTAATGATTTAAAACTCACAAGAAATATAATATTCATCCAAATGAATCGAATATGGTTTAAAATATCATCGTTTTTACATTTATGGTTCAATTTTCCTTTAACGATATAATTTATGACCCATAAATAGTAGAATACATTGATTTTATAGTAGTTTTTAAAATGGATAGCGGGGGGGGGGGGGTTAAAACTAAGAGATAAGGGATAAATAACTTAAATAGTTTTATTAACCCAAATATTTTGGATTTTTTTGAGAATAAACATATAAAATTTTAATATTATTCATTTCAGATCCATTTTTCCTTGAATATGACTTAATAATATTTTAAAACATTGTCTAATTAGAAGTGTTCCACTCACCTCAATTATAAAATCGAACCTACACCCCTCACATCTTCACCCCAATTTAGACATATTTCTCAACCAAACCCAACAAAAATATCTACCCAACATCCTTATACACATTATATATGGGATTTTCTAACCAAAAAACAATCAAAATGGTCCATAATAAGATATCAAAAAGTGGTGTCTCTAATTGAAAGTAATCATTTTTACAACACTTACAAATTTATTTATTATTCTAAATCTATTTTACCTATACTAAAATAATAAATATGGTATCTTAAATTTAATAATATTTTAATATTATTTTGTATTTCCATTTTATACCACTTTTCCATCCTATCAAAAGAAGAAATCATCGCTTATGAATATATGCATCTTACAGTCTCTATATAGTGACACAATTAGTTTTTCATCTCCACTTTACATGGATGGATATAAATATAGAACTAATGATATATATTATATTTATAATATTATTTTTATTATTTAAATATAATATATGATTTAATATATTACCATTACACTCATTAAAAAAATGATAATGTCGCTCGTACGTATGTATGGACTACAATCTCCACGAATTGATGTGATTCATTTTTAATGTACTACTTGTATGGATAAATCTATATATATTTATACATATTGAATATAATTTATATTTATACCATTGTTAATATTATAGTTATGATGGAACTATGATAAAATTTTAAGGATCATAATTGTACACCTAAATCTTCTTTAAAGCATGAAATAATTAACACCTAGAAATGATGATTTAAATAAAGAATAATTAATAAATGGGTATTGAAAAATTATTAGTTGATAATATATGATATTTATATATTGAAAATGAATCTAGTATCTAATTATTATAAATTTAAATTTATTATAGAGGTGGTTAAAATAACTTAAGAAGAAAGTTATACATGATGTAAGGTCTTTCTTGACTCAATTTTCATTCATTTGGTTACACTTCATAATAATTTACTATTTTATACCAAAAATATATTTAAAATGACATATAATTATATATTTTTTTTATTTAAAATGTTTTTTTTCTTAATTTTAAATTTTTCATGTACTCACTCAATTTATTTGTTTTTACTTCCAATGATATAATATTTGTAAGAGTTTCTTGTATCACTTCTTCTCCTCTGATACATATTTCATATTCACAACTAGTTTCTTTTGTGTGGTGTTTATACTAACCCATTTGATATTTTATATCATTAATATATTTATATAAATTTTATTTAATGATTTATATTATTTTATATATTTAAAGGTGGTTATGATTCAAAAGTTACCATTGCTATTTGGGATTATTTCACAATATCATCATTATTCATGATTGTTTAAGTTTAATTCTTTGTTGGGGGAATTATATGATATTTATATCATAAACCCAATATTTTCCCGTGTCCTCCATTAATTCATAAATAATATAATTTTTCCATTAATTTTTTTCTTTGAAGTACTCAATTAATAGAAATAATGTTTTTAAGGAAAATCGACAGTGTTTTCTATTTGGTCTGTAATATTTTTCTTCATTGAACACATTTCCATTAAAATGTTTTCAGGAATACTTTTACTATTATAATATTAATTTTTAAAATAATTTTAACTCATATTTTAATTAAAAAAATGTTTCTAAGGAATCATTGTATCAATTTTCAAACATTGTACTTTTTAAATTTTTATACAAAATGTGAAAGGAATATTTGTTTTCATATAATCAATAAGAAAACAGATTTATCACTATCATGACCACTAAATTTTTTGAGATTCATTTAAATTTTTCAATGGTTATTTTAAAACATTTTTTTTCTAATATTCAATAATTTTTTTGTTTTTAAAAGTGATTTTCAAAGTAATAAGGATATTTTTCTCAAGAATGTTTTTAATGGTCTTTTATATTATTTATATTCATCAATGACAGTGACCCTTTATTTTCATTATAATACACTAGAGATATGATTTAATGATAACATCCTTTTTCTTCCTATGGATGGTTTATGATCAGTTTGGTTTGGGAAAATATTTACATTTTTCATGCTTTTTTTTCAATATGATTTCTTATGTTGATTATGTATTGATTTGTTATTCACCCCTTTCATTAGATAAATTAATTAGAATTAGTAAGTGATTAGTATGGATAATTATATCCCCATTATGAAACTATAGGTCTCAGGAGACAAAATATTTTGGGTATTTGTTCAAGGCATTACCCATTTATATATGATAAATTATAATAAGACCTTGATGGAAATTTTATGAGGTACAAAATTTTCCATTAGTACATAATGAAATTAGTTATTTTTTTATAAATGATTATTTAAATAGTAATAATATTAATTTATACCTTTAAATCTCACATGATTATTTATTTTTAATTATTTTATTATCATTTATTTCATCCCTTATGTTCATTGGCTTCATGTTATTGATTAAATGAAATGAGTTTTCAATTATTTACCTTCACATATTGATTATTATATATTTATTCTATAAAATATTTCACTATATGTATCAACATACTATGAATATAAGATTAAAACTTTCTTATGATTCCATTCCAAAGGTTCCGAAAAGTTTATTGTTGTTGATATGCTTGAGTCAATTCAAATTTTCTTTATGAACCATTATAATGAACAAGAGAATAGAACAAAAGAAATAGTGAAATGAGACAATACTAAAGTTTCATAGGTTGATATTTATATAGTTAATAATAAGTTTTAAGGCATAGATACTCATTTTGATGTTTTTTGAGATGGGAGGTTAACATAATTTAAGATATTTTGGGTGATGTTTCTGAGAATTTGGGAATATAACTTTTTGGTTTATTATATGTTTTATTAACAAGGTTATTTGAGGAATAATGATTTTATATTTTATGAACTTAAATTTAAAGTTATTGATAAGCTTTTGGGTTAATATAATTATTAAAGTTAAGGTAATAATAGTCAGTTATGATTATTTTATTATTTAGAAAAAATAAGATGTATAAAAAACATAGTTATTGAATTTTTTATGATTAATGATATTTTTGTGGATATTAATCATATTTTTGGGAATGTTATAGGAATTATTTTAATATATTTTTATAAAAATGGACAAACCACAGGCTGGGAGTTAACCCATCACTTCTGGTAAGGTCTTGGAGCTTGAAATAATAACCCAAATATGATAATGGTGAAACACATACCACTGGACTATGAGATATCTAGGTTAGTATGACATTGTTTTCTTAAAATATTTGATGTATAATGATTAATTAAATTTATGGAAACATTTTACTGGACCATTTGTTTTTATTTTTTGGGATTTTGAGGTAATTAATGATATTTTAGGATACTTTTTATTAGTTTGAGGTATATATAACTTTTAAGTTTAACGTAAAGGATTATTTGGTAATGATGGTATTACATTATTAGAGGTGTAATATTAAGGTTATGAGATAAGATTGAGGTTAAAATTTTCTATAATATTGAGGATATCAATTTTATTTTGGATATATAGTTATTTATTTATAGAATGGTCTATTCTACAACTTTTTTACAATTTAATTTTGGAGATTAATATATTATTTATTCATATGATGTTTCATTATTTTGGGGTACTATCTTATATTGTAGAATTTTTTTTGAATTTAGTAAGGATATATGAAATATTTTTTTCTTTTGTGGAATATATTATTTGTTAGAAGTTGATTTTAGTACTTTCGGGATTAATAATTCATCTTGAATAATTATTTTTTTAAGAAAAAGATGAGATTTATCAAGAAATTTATTAAAGGATGAAAATATGATTTTCCAGTAGGTAAATTATCTTTATTTACATATTCGATATGGTAAATTAATTCCAAGGCTTTATAAAACGAATATTAAAATATATATATTATATTTTCATCATTTTAGAGAAATTTTGGGTCTTTTCACCCCTTATTGATTTATAGTTTTATGGAAATTAACTTTATCATGAACAGGTTCTCATGCACACTTTATTTTAACATGGATGTCAGTTTTATCCTATATGTATATGTTTTTTACTTCCACCTGTTCTTATTCTTATCAAGGAACTATAATATTTGATATTTTAGGTAACCTTTATTTTTCCCACATTACCATTTCAAAAAGGCATTTATTATACCAATGAATGATATTGGGTTTTAACAAAGAGTGATCCTTTGATGGATGAGGTAAAATAAAAAGGAATAAATTTATTTAATGGGTTAGAATTTGAAACCCTAAGTTTTAAAATAACACTATGTTCAATATTGTATACAATATGTTATACCTTGCTTAAACGAACAACAAATGATTATTATTTAAATATGACCATTATAACCTAGCAATTGAATTAGAGAGAATTTATAAGATTAATTTCATAATGATATATATATATATATATGACATACTCAATACAAATTTATTGATTTATTCTTAGGAAAAATGCACTCATTTTTTTACTAATGAAATGTTATTCTTCAAAATACATTTTCCACAAAAATAAAATTTTGTGAGAGATTAAGATATATTATTTAAATTTTATTAAATATATTTTAAAAAATAAACGTAACTTTTAAAATGATCATATGAAATCTATGTTAAGGTGGAATTTTATGATTTTTTTAGAAAAGATTGATGTTTCTGCGAATAGTGAAAAATACAGGTTTTTAAATATTGTATTTTATATTCTTTGAAAAGGCCCATAATATTTTTTAATTTGATACTAAATTAATATAATTATAATTTAGTAATAATTAAAATAATTAATTATATATAAATCAACATTACACTTGATCTTGTTATAAAAATTCCTTTAGGCTAAATTTTTTTTCTTCAGAAAATTATTTTTTATCAAGATTTACGAGATTATTATAAAATGAAATTATACGACTTGTGGATATTTTATTTGTTATAATAGAATAAATATTTTAAATTAGAATAAATAATTTTATTTTAATAGCTCCGTCTCAATTTTTATTTGTAGTAAATAGTAAAAATAGTAAAAAAATCAATAAGAAAAATGTTAAATCAGGTTAACCTATGTTAAAAATATGTTTTAAGTCCACCAATTTTCTTCTAAATTATTATTTTATTATTTAATTTAAAATATAATCACCTTATTCTCAATATTTAATTGTTTGTTGTATATGTTTCTATGAAAATAAATTATATAATTTTGTATGTAATTAAAAATACAAAATGCCACTCTTGTTTTTAAATTTATCTTATATGTTCACATAGGGATAAATAGAATACCTAAATAAATATTAAATTTAATTTAGAGAATTATGAGATGTTTTATTGATAATATTTATTTATATTTTTAATCATTATATAATTACATTAAATTTTTATACTACACTACCATAATATGAATTTAATTAATTGAAAAATAAAATAAATACAATCTGGGAAAATTAATATATCTCAAAAATTATATAGATGAATATAAAATATTTTATATGTGTTAAATTTTTATATTAGATGTACATAAATATAATCTTAATTTCAAAGTCATTTTTAAGTAGTTCTGAAAATAACATTAAAGATATTTTTTAATAATAAATATTTTATAGAATATTTTTAAATTTTATAAAAATATCATATTTGGAAAAGTAAGTATTATATGGTTTAACATATAATACTAGGTCTATTTATGTCTCACCTTTCCTTTTATGATAAAATTATTCATACTTAAAAAATAGAAAACATTGATTTTGTAGTAATTGTCCAAAGGGTTATCAGAGGGTTAAAAATAAGAGATAATGGTAAAAATGAACTAAGAAACATCCTTAAACAAATTTGGTTTTATTTTCTAAATTTAAGATTATTTAATTCTAATATAAGTTATTTTTGATGCATTTATCCATGAAATTGACTTATTAATATTTTAAGACATTGAAAAGTTACCAGTATTCTAGTCACCTCAATTATAAAAGAGAACCTCCTCCCCTTATTTTTTCACAACTATTGAATCATATATCTTGAATAAAACACACCTAAATAACTAGACAACATCATTATACACATTCTATAGGTACATGTAATACCAAAAGACCTACCCTATGGTACCTAAAAAGAGATACAAATGTAAATTTTCTATGAGAAGGAAATAATATTAACAACTATTTTAATTTCATTTCTTCCAATAAGTCTATTGTACCCATAATAAAATAATAAATAAATTATCATAAATATACCAATATTTTAATATTATAATATTAAAAAACTTTTTCTATTTATTTTCCATCATATGATAATGGAAAACATCACTCGTGCATACATACAACTTATTGTCCCCACATTGCAGTGCAATTCATTTTTCATCCCCATTTTAATTAGAAGGTTATAAATATGGAACTAATTAATAAAAATTAGAAATGTTATATGATCATTATTATACACATATAATATATAATTTACCTTTTTACCCTTCTACTTGTTAAAAAATGAAAATGTTGCTCATGTTTTTGTGTGGACTACCACATCCGTGAAGTGATGCAATTAATATTTTTATCCACCTTTTATGGATGAATATATATATATAATGAATATATATTATATTTATATCATTTTGAATATTTTTAATGATGTTACCATGATCAATGTACTAGTAATGAATCTGTATAACTAAATCATCCATCACAATGAAGAAAATAACACCTATAAAAGGATATTTTAATAATGATTTATTAATAAATTGTCACTAAAATATTATAAGTAGATCTTATGTGATATTTTAAGTGTGAAAATTATTTTAAAATATAATTATAAAAAAATAAAATTTCATATATTGGATGTTAAAAT
The DNA here is from genome assembly GCA_963277665.1 of Viscum album. Taxonomy (NCBI): domain Eukaryota; kingdom Viridiplantae; phylum Streptophyta; class Magnoliopsida; order Santalales; family Viscaceae; genus Viscum; species Viscum album. The sequence goes on along the minus strand of OY728165.1, from coordinate 1,156,073,431 downwards.
CATTTACAAAGAATGTCATCGATGATTTAGGGGTTTTTTAAACACAACTTACATTCGTTGGGTTATACTTTTACTTCATTAACTATATTATGCCATGATTATGTATAAAATAAACTACTATTTTTGTATGTTTCTTTAAATTTATTTTTTTGGATGTTCATTTTCAAGATATAATCACTTCATTGAATAATTATCACTTCAATCATATAATCTATATAAGGGTTTCCCATCTCACTTTTACTTCTCTGAGACATATGTCATATTCCCCACCTATTTATTTTTTGTGGTGTGTATACTGATTCTTTTGATATGTTATATCTTGAATATATTTATATTTAGATCAAGAATATTTTTCAACATTAACAATATTTTCATTAAAATATTTTCAATAATTTTTTTAAAATTGTAAAATTATTTTTAAAGTCATTTTTACCCATGTTTTACTTTATATATTAAATTTCTAAGGAATATTTTTATTTTTTTCCAAATAAGGAACTTTTTTACTTTTAAAAAAAATATTAAAGGCATCATTATTTTATTATACATGAAATGAAGGTACTTTCACAATATCACACATTCCAAATGTTTAGAATATTATTTTAAAAAATTTCATGGATATTTTGAATAAAATATATTTATAAATATTATTGAATTCTTTTCTTTTTGAAATTAATTTTTAAAATAAGAAGGACATATTACATATGAATGTTTTTAATATGTTTTTAATAGAATTTATATTAATAAATGATAATGAAAATTGATTTTACTTATACTATACATGGGATATGTCATAATGATACCATAATTATTATTTCTCTGGATAGTATATGATTAGTTTGGAGGGGTAAAATATTAAAATTTCATATCCAATTTTTGAATTAAAATTTATATGTTGATTATCAATAGATATTTTAAACCCCTTTAATTTAATGGATGAATTGAATTTAGTATGTGGTTGGATGGTCCTATTATAGATTCTCGATAAAATGGTAGGTATCATTAGATAATCTTGATTATGTATTGAGTGAAGTCCTTACCATTTATATAATATGTCTTAGAAAAAAGACCCGATGGCAAGTTAATGATGTCTAAAATTATACATTCCATTATTATGAAATTAGTTATTGATGTTCGTGTAATTTTTTGAATAGTTATAATTTTGAAGGATATGTTTTAGGATAATGTGATTATTTTTAAGTAATTATTTTATCATCATTTTTTCCTACACATTTCATGTTCATGTTTATGATATTGATAAAATGACATGTGTTTTAAGTTATTTATATTTCTATATTGAATATGATTTATTTATTATATATTGTCTTCTGCTATTTTCATTTACTTACTGAGTATTTTATCTCACCCATTTCTTATTTTTATTTTCCTTAGGACTCTAGGAAGTTTATTATGATTGATATGTAATTATATGTTTGAGGGAATAATCATATTCTCAATGAAAATACTATTTTGGATTTTAGGTTTTCAAATTCACTTTTAGATTTAATTATGAATTTTTTTTTACTATAATAAAAAACTATTTTTCCATTTGGAAAGTGATCTATTATATATTATAGCAATTTAATGAAGTAACTATTGGCTATGGGTTACCAGAGTTAAGGAATTTACTAAAAGGAAACATGGTTACAGAATTTTGGAAGATTTTCCATGTTATGTGTAGTATTAATTTATTTTATATATTTTTAACATTATTTTATGTTGACATTATTGTCACACCAAAGGGATAATAATTTCTAGTCAATAAACATCCCAACCATCTTTTTTTCTATAAGATATGAGTTCTATTTTTTTAAAAAATTTAATGGCCCTAGTTAGTCATTAGTACCTTTTCAATCTATTGTATTGACCTAAATGGTAAAACCAACACTGACTATCACTTTTGTTCCACTGGGTCCAAGATTTATCACCTACCAATGAAATGAAACAATTCATATAACTACTTTAAAAAACATTCTAGTCACTCCAAATTATAATGCACCCACCCAACCACTCTACATAGAGAAGGATATTAATAAATCAATGAAAAATGGTTTATTTTACAATGAATGTTCCTAAAACCATTATTGATTGTTTTTAAAGATTCATGGGATGGTTATTTATTAAATTAAGGTTTCAATATATTTTTTGACAATATATATAGAATAATTTAATTAAAATATAACTAAATATAGTAATATTAAATCTTAAATATTTTTTATATCACATGAAATTAATTTTTTACTGTTCCTTATTTTTGTAGAATTAATTAAAATAATATGTATGAATTAATGTGAAATAAATATTTAAATCTGTGAATTTACATATATTTATTCCTAAAATAAAAACCTTTTTATAAAAAATAGGTTTAGGTAATGTGAGTGAAATAAGGGTGTTTAGACTAATAAAAGATGGCCCGGTAAAATATGTAGCAATTTTTTTTCATTATATAAATATATAATTTATATTTAATAAAAATGTATAATGTTTTTGATATTACACATTATTTTTATAAAATGGTCTTATACTATGTCAAATATTATGTCCTTAGTTTATATTTTCAATATTATTTATAGTTTTGGGGTGTTGAAGGTATTCTATTGGATCTCATGGATGATTTGAAAATAAAAAGATGATTTATATCCTCTTCATAGTCAAAACAGGAATGGTGGATACCCCGATTTATTGGTGAGTTTTTTGGAATTTCATTCTCCAGTTATGGGTTTGTTTGGTATATTGCTTTACTAGGTTTAGATGATTTAAGTGACCTATAAAATTTTTGTTGGAGGTTATGTAATGGTGTGTCATTTATACCATAAAAGTTGAAATTTTTTAGACATAACACCTTGTTTGAATCCTTGTGAAGTACCGGTAATTTTGAGATGGTTGTTTCAATAATATTATGTCATTTTTATATGTTATTGCAAACTCTGCATCATGGTGGCTTCGTTGATGATAGATAGAATTATTGATTTTTGGTAAGCTATGTTGTGTTTATACAAGGATTTTCATTAGATTAAAAGGCTGTAATAGATTAGTTTTTTAAAGTATTACATGATGGTGATCAAACTCTATTCCCATAGTGAAATAATTAATAAATTTGAAGGGGAAAATATACATTTTAAAATGTATAAAAATAAATTCTTATTTTATATGTCTTAATTTTTCCATGGTGTTCACCTCAACATTCTATGGGGTTATCATTCAATTTTTATTATATAATTGGATACCAATTTCCTCTTATTTGGTTCTACCCACACGATCTCAACCCCTGTTAAGCCAAAAGTGTTTTTAGATTGTCCTTAATGACTTTGTTAGATCTGAAGCCTTCCAATTCATGTGATAATTTCCTTATGATACAAGGTGTCATTATATTCATTTATTCGTCATTCTTCTAGTATTCCTCCATTATATAAGGATATGTAGTGGTTGTGGTATATTTTTTTAGATTTATTGGTTGTTTTTTATTGAGGATGGTGTGTATAGTTTTTATGGGGCTATTTATGAGTTTTGTGGTATTTGATCATTGTTTCATTCTTGTAAATGGAGCTATGTAATACTGAAGCTTTAATTGAGGTAAGTGATTCAAAAAATTTCCTTTTATTATAATTATTATGATATATAACTATCATTATATTGTTTTATTAGTTGAATGAATATAAATTATCCCAATGAAGGTAATAAAACATGTATGAATATAATGAATGGATAATTTAGAGGGAATGTTTTTATCCCTTGTTTTTACTGATTTCTTGATTGATTGTTCATTGTATTGTTGTAATACTATGATTATATTATTCTTTTCAATACATTGAATTATAATGAAATTTTTTAAATATTTTAAAGATAATAAGGTAATGAATAGGTGAAATATATCTCAAATATTTAGTAATATAATATTTTGGAACACATGATATTATAATTAAATGTTTGAATCATACTGTTTTCTATAGTGATATGCCACTTAGTTGATGTCGTTATTATCACATGATTTCTTGTGGTAATTATGGTAGTATTATGTTTGTATTGATGTTGTATAAGAAAAGATACAATTTTTTCCATCAACGTTTTTATGCGGTTTATGTAGTTTTTTATACAAAGGTGGTATAAGTAATTTTAGGGGTTATTATCATTGTTATTTATGTGAGGGTGTGATGACGTAGTTATCCTAAATATATTAATTTTCTATAGGATTTATAAATAAATAAAACATACTAATGAATTGAAAAAATAATATTATTTAATGTGAATGGGATGCGATGATAAAGTGGAAGTGTTGAATATATAAATTTAATAGTTGATGATGTTAGTATGGAAATAAAGCAGTTGATTGTTATTTATTAAATTATTTAAAAATTATTTGAAGTAGTAATGGTTATGTAATTATGTTATCATTAGAATAAAATTGTTTAATAAATCATACATTTGGTTAATGTTTCATTAATGAAAAGTGGTGTCAAATTACGAAATGGGATATTGTAGTGATTTTGTGATTGTTTCTTAGTAATTATGGGATTATCATGTTTTTTGGATAGAGGTATAGGTGGATATTTGTTAGTGTAAAGTGGTGATAATGTATTGATGTATGTGGTATTAGCAGTATTTTAGTAAGTAGAAAACCCCTAGGATGAGAATTTGATCTGTTTATTAAGAAATACAACTCGAATTCTATAATGTGACTAATGAACTTGTGAGATATTGTGTTTCATGAGTTTTCCAAATATATAAAATATAGTTTCAAAAAATTGATGAATACCAACTTACTTTCTCTCTATTCTAGACAATGTGTATTCTATGATTTCCAGAAATTACTGTATGTGGTGTTATCAAAATGAATAGTTATTCTGGGGAAATATTGTTAAGATGTAGATATGGGTTTAGTAGACGTATGATATGAGGTTGATGTGATTCATGACATGTTTGATCACAATTTGGTTTGTAGATATGGATTATGGTATTTGATTGTATTATGTTGTTGTGGTATGTGAATGTGGAATGTGGATATGGTATATAGTCATAATGATGTGGTAGAAAATTGAGATATATGGATATTAAATGGATTATATCACCATGAAATCTATCATTAGGGAATGAGGGAGACTAGTTTAGTGGGGAATTTGATGTATAATACCATTATTGATATATTTTCAAGATTATTATATTACTATATTTGTATATAGGTTTAAGCGAGTGAACCTTTGTAAGGATGTGGGGTAGCTTATCTAGTATAGATAACTAGTTGGTTAAACTATTTATTCATGGAGGTTTTAGTATAATTATTCCAAATTTACATAATATATCCTTTAGAAGAATCTAGAGAGAAAACTAGTATTTTCATCCTTAACACACACACACACACACTATTTTTTTAGTTCTTTTGGAGGGGTTTAGGTAAGTATTTATTATAACATAAAGGTTTATAATCTATGGGTGAGAGTCTGGATAATGTTAAGATTTATTCACTAGTGATGAATTATTTGGGTTGGTAAATCCAAGATATTAATAATTTTTTTATTTGATCTAGGAATGAGATATCACTAATAGCACAACAGTTGGTTCCCTTGTGTTTCAATGTAAGTACCTTAGCTTATTGAACATAGTAAAGAGCGATGATGTTGATTCCATTAGGGGGAACAAGGTTTCATACATGCATCGCACTTTTTTATTCCTTTATTTGGATATGGATGGTTTTATAAAATTAAAAATGTAATTTCTTTAACATACATTAATTTCAATACATATATAGAGTTTATTGATACATTCCATATTGTGAATTAAGTTAATGCTTTGGGGGTATACTGAGGTTATTTGTATTTCATGTGAAAATTTATGTTTCTTATTTATATTTATCTTGATAGATTTATAATGTGCTCTTATTCAATGATTTATAGTGGAATTATTAATAACTTAAACTCTTAAAGATAATGAATATTTTTTAAATTAAATTTTAATTGGTAAATTAATTCGTTGTGGTTTCCATGAAAAGGTAAGATATTGTTTTACCCTATATTATATGTCTATTTTTCCCTACATTATGTTGTTCTTATGTTATGTCTATTTTTGTTGAAATTCGTAAATCCAAATGTGATTATGTTTTTTATGTGGTTATATTGTTTAATGAAACATGAAACTGGTGTTGAATTGAAAGTTGTTGTAATTATCACTTTCATTGAAGGTAAATAGTTTAAAATAAATATAAACTGAGATATTTTTAAAATTGACTTAATAACTACACGAAATTTTTATAATTTCATGGTTCGTATGTTTACCTTGATGCATTGTTTAATATTAATAATTTGTTGATAACACAAAAAATGATTAAAATTGAAAGAAGTTTTTATTTTTTCCATTTGTTTAAAGATTATTATGAGAATTAAAATTTATTAGTCAATATGAAATTATTAAAATAGAGTGTTAATATATTTTTAATATATTTAAACATATAGAGCTCTGTAATTATAAGTTATTATCATCTGAGTGATATTAAACATATGTCAAATATGTATCATGATGATAATTATTACATTATATGTGAGTTATTAACAAAGCACGATCAGTATGATATATTATTCATCATGTTTAATGTGTTTCAATATTTTAAAGATTGTTAAGTAACTATTGAGAAATCATGTTGAAATATATGAAATATTAATTGTGATTCCATGGTTTAAATCCTTTTAAAAATACCCCATTATTCATGAAAATTTATGTCATTTAAATTTTATGTCTATGAATCATACTTTAATAGTTTTATTGTTTTTTTCAAAATGATTTCAATTTAGAATATGGATGAAAAATCTATATTAAATGGATTATTTAATACGTGGTAAAATATTTATTGGTAATATTCAAGAAAAATGATTTAAAATCAAGGTTCATGATATAGATTACCATATAAATAATCTGGTTTGTAGACCATGAATTTATTTTTTGATCTATAAAACTATGCAGTTAATATTAATGCAGATATGTTATTAGTGGCTAAAATATAATGTTATATTTTATAGAAAATTATTTGTGCCTATAGGTTTTTTGTGTGAATTTATTTTATTTTTTTGAATTATTTAAAATTATATATGTAAATTGTTGTGTGTTTTTTTGATAAATATTTCTTTGATTTTTTAATAAAGGAATATTTTATTCATAACTTGTTTTATTAAATAAATAATGGGGATGATGAGTTTTTGTTTCAATGAAATTTGTGATTATTTTGAAAGTGGTTTAGTGGGATGTCTAAAAAAGATTTTTTTTTTATGTTTTGTTTAAAAAAAATTAAAGAGTTTTGTTCTAAATATATTATTGTGAAAGGAACTCCTAGAAAAAAAAATTTATAGGTGATTTAAATTATAAATGTTTTTTTGGATTTCAAGAGTACTCATAATATTAGGAATTTTTGGGTGAAACCACAATGAAAATATACTACAATTTATGTGATGTGAGTTGTTGTTTCCATGGGAATAATTTATTGAAGTACTATTGTGATTAATTTTTTTTCATGTTATGTGATAAACATGATTAGTGGGGTGATAAAGGGCTTTCTGATAGGTTACATACATAAAAAGGTTTTATAATTGGTGGTATATGTGTAATGATCCATTTTTATGTTTTAGGTACAAAAAATGGTCAATCAATAAAATGATGGGATTTTTATGAACGTTTAATTGTTTTTGTAGTGAAGTGTTGTGGATGTGAATATAGTTTTTGTTTTTTTATAATTACTTTCTATTTATATCTAATTTAATTTCTTGAATAGATATTTAAAATTTTGTTTTTTAGGGATAAGAAATGTTTGCACGTCATATTTATTCCTTTGGGATTAAGAAGTAGGAGGATTTATGGGATATGGTTTTATTGATTTTCTAGTAGCATTGAGTAACAAGGTTCTTTAGAGGGTTATCAGTTCTCCCAGTTCATGAATGGTAATGTGGGAGTTGAACTTTTTAGTTGATGAAAATTCTATATTTATTGTGAGTTTCATTAGTAGAACATATACTTTGAAATATATCTCAAATATGGAGGAATTGTCATTGGAATGAGATATCTTGGGAATGTTCTCTATTATTATTTTAGAGGGAATTTATTTCACAAATTATATAGGTCGATTGTTTGAGTGTTATTATAGTGTTTCATTAGTTGGGGGTTGGTTATAAATTATAATCATCGATATCCCTTTTAGTATTTATTGGTAAATTTATAGACCTATTAGTTGATAAAGACATGTGAGTGAAAAATTTGGAGTCAAATTTATGTCTATAAATTCCATGGTAGCTTGTTATTTTTGGAATTGATGTCTTAGAAATAGGTGATGGATTATACTGAGATGATAGAGGAAGAGCTAGTTTGTTTTGTTGAGTGAGATAAGGAGGAATCTTTATCTCATAGTTCTTGTCATATGAAATGGTAAAGAGTAAGGTGGACTTTTAGAGATTTTTCATGACATCAAGTTGTTGGATTAAGTTTTTTAAGGAATGCTATGCTATATAAGATGATACTTTGTTTCTCTAATTTAGTGGAGAATCAATAGTTAAATGTTCTTTGGTTCATGGTGTCCCTTGGATATATGTGTGTTTTTTTTAAGGATTTATAAGTATTTTATGAGTTAGTATAATTATTACTTTAATATGTAACCCATTTAAATGTTATTTAGAGATTTAATCTAATATTATTATGCATGGATTGATTTTACCTAGTTTTCTTTTTATGGGATTTTAATTCAATTTTAATCATTTTTATGAAGGATGCATTAATTTAACATCGTTTTAATTTAAATGTTAAAATGGATATATTTTTTTAATTTTATTAAATCTATATGGTTTTGAAAATTCATAAAATGTTTTTAGAATTTATGGTCTTGTTTTATTAAAGGGTAATATTTTTTTAGAAGGAGTTTAAAAAAAACCAATTTTTTATTTGTATTATGAAATGAGTAAAAGTTAGTAAGTGGGATATGGTATAATTTTTTGTAATTGATATTATCTTTCCTCTTTATTTTCATGTTTGAGACTTTTTAGTAGTGAGATTCCTATTTGAGAGGTATCTCACATAGTAGTTAGATTTTAGGATTTCAATGGATATAGTAGTGCTAGTTTTATTGTATTTTTTTGTTGAGGGGGTTTGGTGTATGTTTTGTGGGAAAATCATTGTGGGTGTGGTGGAATTTAGGTTCCAGTGTGTATCAAATTAACTCATTAATTATATTTTAAAGGATGTGTTATGTGTTCATGTGGATTTTATTTATTAACTGCAATATAGATGTGTGAGTTTTGATTATATTTATTTTGTTTTATCAATAAGAGAAGAATCTCTCTTAGAAGTTATATTTTAGGATTTCTATCCTCTAGTTTTGGTTTGATTCATTAAGATGAGAATAATTTGACAGGTATCTAATTTAGGGACTTGTATTTATCATTTTCCTCTACATTAAGGGATTGTGTTTTTAGAGTAGTTATAACGGAGGTCAAGAATTATTTACAAGTAAATAGATGAGTTTTTTCTTCAAGACATTATTAATGTTTGTGGTGGATATCCCTAATTTGTGGTGACTCTTGGAGGGTGTCAGATTTTGGTTGTGGTCATAACAGATTTGTCATTTTATTGGGTTTGAAGAGTTCATGTGGAAAATATCTATTTTTATGGAGGTTATTAATTGGTGATTCATCTATTATATATAATTGGATGTTGTGGAATTAATGGCACCGTGTTGGTATCCCAATAATCCACCAGGAATTATGAAATGTGTTTTGTGGGCATTACAGTGCTTTATGTCAGTTTTTTGAGAACTCTATTCCATGGTAGGGAAATAAAGGTAGGGTAGAAATGACAAGGTTGTATATTTTATTCCACAGTGGTTTGTGTATTTTAGTTGGAGTAGGAGGCTATAATGACCATGATCTAAAAACCATTTTGTGGTGGAGGTCAAAACACCTTCTATAACAAAAAATTCTGAGAAATTTAAAGTGGATTATAGATAATTTAAATGTATCAAATATTTTATCTTAATTGATAGAGATAAATTATGACCCGATGAGGCCCTCAAAATTATATGTTGATGTCATTCATTTTTTATTAAAAATTTATATGCCCCAGTCCTATTATATTTTTATATATTCTCTCTCTAATAACCTATGAAAATAGATGTACATTTCTCATGGTATGTTATTCCTATAGTAGATTTTAGGCCTTATGCTTCATGTGATTGATCCCTTAGTATCAAATGAAACATAATCCTCCTTATCTATTAATCATTATCATTTTAATTATTTCTATAAGGTTTTATTAGAGATTTTAGTTTAATTTTGTTTCTGTTTTTGTTTAGTTTTTTATGTAAGATGGTGTCTACTGTCTTTTTGGGAGCTCTTGTGAGTTTGGTGGGATTTATTCACTTTTTTCTTCCCAATACTGATGTTATGTATTTTTAATATTTAATAGATAAGGATGATTAAAATTTTCTCCTTTTATTACAATTTTATCAATCTAGAATTATCAAGTGATTATTTTCATTGGGTAAAAATTATAATTTTTTCTAATAAATATAATAAACTATACATGAATATAATGAAGTGAATGTATGAAGGGATTGTTTTATATAGTTATTTTTTATTCATAGTTTACAGATCATTATTGTTTTTATGGCCATTTAATTTTTTATATATTATACCATAATGAAGTTGTTTAAATAATTCATAGATGGTAAAGTAATGAATAGGTGAAAATAATGCAGGATTTTTAGTTAATTAGTAATTTTTAAACAATAATTTCATAGTTAAATGTCTTGGAATATTTTATGTCATTGTTATAGTTTATCTTTTTAATATTGTTGTGTTTATAAGATTATGTTGTTGTAGCAGTTGTAGTGAAACTATAAATAGAATGATGGGGTAGACATAACAATGATGATATGTTTTTTTGAATTTGTTGTTTGAAGAAGTTGGTGTGGTATGGAATAGTAGTCTTCAGGTTCGTGGTGTAGTCAGTTTTTAAGGTCATTGGAATGGTTATTGATGTAGACGTGTAACGTGGTAGTTGTGGGTTTTCAGATGTATTCACCCAAGTATGTGAAAATAATGAATAATGAATGGAAGAATTTGAAATTGGAATGGGAACCAGTTTTAATTAGTAAGTGATGTATTCAATATATAAATTTAAGAGGTGATGATGTTACTAATTAAATTAATTGGTTGATTATTATATGATAATTTAAATAACAGTAATATCAAGTACTAATGGTTATGTAAAGATGTTACTGTTTTAATTATATTTTTTAAATAATATCAAACATAGTTAATGTTGATTTAATGTGAAAGTGGTATTAAATGATAAATGGGATGATGTGGAGATTGTATGGTTGTTTCGTGGAAATGGTGGACCTAACATGTGTTGTGGATAGATGTGGTAGTGGATGGTTGTTATTATGTGGTAGTGATGATGTCTTGACTAATATGGTTGTTTTAATATTTTTGAGTGAAGAGTTATCTTAGTATTATATTGTGTGATATAAATTTTACTTATTTTATTATATATTATTTCTTACACAACACCAACAAAGTCAAGTAACACAACTAGTTACCATATTAGGTATTATATCCTTGGTGTTTTTACGAAAATATGTTGTATATATGATATAGATAGTTGACTACTACCCCCTCCCCAATATCATTTATAGAGATAATACATAATATGATAAAATGTGTTTATGGTATGTAGTGATGTGAAAATGATGAGATGATTTGGTTTGAAGAAATTATCATATGGAAATGTGGTAGGGAAATTAATTGGGGGATCATGAGTTTGATGTGCTTTGCGATGCTTCATGGTTTCAATGTGTTACAAGATTTTGGTATACAGTTTGTGGCTATGGTATGTGACTATGTGGCCACGGTGTGAAGATATTTTATATGGTTATATAGATATGGAATAAGGTAGTGTAATGTGGATATGGAATTGTTGGTAGCACATGGACTTTAGCCATTGGGGTATGAGGGTGAATAGTTTAGTGGGGAAGTGGATGAAAATACATTTACCAATATATTTTCATGGGTAATATATTAATGAACTTATATATATTGATTTTGGTGAGTAATACATTGTAATTGTGGGTGTAAATTGAACTCGTGTTGGTAATGAGTGTGTTCAACTAATTATTCATGATGGATTTAGTACGATTCTTTAATATTTTAATAATAGAGTATAAGGAGGACCCTACTAAGTATACTGGAATACTTATAACTAATATATAAATATATGTATTGTTTTTATAAGAATATACGAAAGGATCTAGTAGGGATGTGTCATGATATCGACTATGATTTATAGAGTCAAACTCAGTCATTTTATAATGGTGGGAAATTTATTTTTTCTAAATCAATTTAAATTAATCCAGGAATTTTTTACATAATCGACAACAATTATGAGAGTGTTATATTCAAAAATGGTAATATTAGTAAAAAAACAAACCTGAAAATTTATAGAGGATCTTAAAATAATTAATTGGATATTTTTTTAAATGAATTTATTTAATATTGTACTAAGGGAAGGATTCATTAAGAATAAGATTGTTACGGAACCCCAACAAAAAATGGGTTAATGAAAATGATGAATAGAATAGACATAGAATGGTTAAGATAAATTTTGTATAATTTTTTATCAACTAAAATTTTTTGGAATAGTTTTTTTAGATGTTTTACAATAAATTAATATTAGCATATAAATTATTGTTGATTTCAAAATCCCTGAAAAAACATGGTCCAAAAAACTTCTAATAATTATTTTAAAATTTTTATGGTGTAATTCCCATGTAGACATTTCAAATGATAACCATGAACTTAGATCCATTAAGAAGATTTTTAAAAAAACATATATAGGTTGAATAGATAAAGATTATGGGTTGATAAAACTAGTATGTCAGAGTGAATAATAAGAATATTTGTGACTTTTATGAATTTTGTGTCCCTAAAAAGAAAAATTATTATTAAAATTATCTTCAATGTAATGATGAATAGGTTTTTAACATTGAGGTGTATCATTTCATTGACTATATATTCAATGTAATGATAAATAGGTTGTTAACATTGAGGTGGATCTTTTCATTGACTAGATATTGGATCATATCAACCTTAATACTTTTTTCCTGCTCGAAGCTATGTGCTGGCCATGTCCGGGCCACACACACGGTGTGTAGGGGTGACATAGATGCCGTTTTTTGCGGAGTATGGAAAAAACCTAGTACACGTCGTGTACTCTAAACCTACACAGTGTGTACTTTTCTTTTTTCACTAAACACATCGGGGTTGCGCCTGATGGACATAACTTACTTCTTCTTCAGGATCTTCGTCTGAGAGTGACCCGTACGGCCAAAAATCTTCACCGAGCCCCTGTGCCTCCATCCGATATATATTCCATCCGCTGTCGATTGCGTAGGAATCGTAGCAGTGAGTTATTACTTCTACTTCCTCCTTGTTTTCCTTTTCGTCCCCCTTTTCAAGATATCATGTGTGGTAAGTTTTGTTCGTTTTCTCAGATCTACGACATTCTAAGGAGAATCTATCATCGCTGTTCACGTATATCAATCCCCTAGCATCAGGGTAGATGGTTTGTTCATTTCTATAGAATGTTGATGAGAATTTTGTGCAAATTCTACCAATACCCTTGAACCGGGTATTTTTTGTTCATGTTTTTCCCTTGTTGTATTGCCTGCTTTGCTTGATTGCTAGAGTAGATGTTTTGCCTATGATTATGGTAGTTTTTACTGTACTCTAGAAGTTTTCCATGTTTATTTTTCTTGTTTCGAATTGCCAGTTTCCATGCCTAGTTATGGGATTGTGGAACTATTGCGTTGTAATGCTGTTGAGCCTTAGAATGATAACCAAGTAGCTTTGAGTTTACTTGGACGATATACGCACGCTGAGCATGTTAGTTTCACACAGGACTGTGAGAACCTAGTGTAGTAGACCATAGAGAGAATAGACGTAAGGGCTTCTCCATAGTGTCTTTTAATATGATGCGATACCACAGGGGGAATTGATGATGAGTGCTTCCTCAGGGAGTCTTTAGTTCCTCAACGTTGGCCATATGGGTAATGAGATGTTGAGTGCTTCCCCAGAGAGCCTTTATCATGATACGAGACTACATGGGGAATTGACGGTGAGTGCTTCCTCATAGATTCTACTCTTAGCTGAACCATAGGGTTGAGACTGTGTGTGCCTCCTAGAGGGTTTCTAATGCTTTTAGGATGAACCATAGGGGTTAGGATGTGAGAGCTACCCAGAGGGTTACTGGTTTTCTACTTGTTGTGGGATGTTTACTTGTGTACTTTATATGCTTGAACTGTGGATCGTAGCAGCTGTGTGCTTTTCTATTTACTGCTTCCTTCAATTTTACTTGCCCTGTATTCATTGACTATTAGGAATAGATCTTTGGGTGATTACCTACTGGGATTGTATCTCACACCCTGTTTGGGCTATGATTTTGGGCCTAAGAATAATTTTTTGTTTCAGTTATAGATAATGGAAAATTCCATTCTACTTCAGGTTTTTGATTGCACTGGAGTTGGAGTGCATGGGACCGAGCCATGGCTTGCGATGCTGAAGAGTTTACTTTGTTTTGTTTTTCACTTTGTTTTCACTTGAAATTCAACACATCGGTTTTTTTACTTCTTTCCATAGACATATGTAACATGTTTCATCATTATTGTTTTATGCATTGCATCCGCTGTTCAGTTCAGTTGTTGTATGTTGTTTATTATTTCCATTATTTTGTTGAGTTGTTATTCTGCTGTATACTATTCTGAATGAGGGCAGAGTTTCCCCCACCAACTCACCAAGGCCCTTGTTGCTGGTTGGCAGCCTCTGGATTAGGGGAAACATGCTTGAGGTCATGTGGTGAACCGGGTATGGGGAACCAGTGGAGGGGCTCCGGATTCTGGTCGTTACATGGAGAGGATTTGATATTGGATTCTAATGTTGAGTGGTTTTTATGGGAAATAACCAAGAATATAAATAATATTAAATGATTTATTTCATGAAAATTATATATAAATAATTTCATGATCAAATATAGGATGAATAATGTTAAATCTATTTATACATCCCATGTTTATTTAATTTAACATTTTATACTTCACAGATGATTTTTATTAACAACGATAATTTTTTATATATTTTATTCAATATGAAATTATTATTAAAAATTTAATGTGTGTTATTTTTTACATGTCCTCACTTGGGTGTAACTTTGAAGAGTCTTAATTGATTTATAACAAATACTTGAATGAAACATTAGAATACTTAAAAGGGGATTCCATGGTATGTTTCTGGCATGTCCACTACAGGTATAAAATATAGTTATTATCATAATTTTTTTATTTAAGTTAAGGGATTCCTAAATTTTTATTTTGTAAAAAATATTGAAAATGAGTAGTTATTACATGATTTTTTTATGGAATGTGCATGAAACATTACATAGAAATCAAATATGAAATTTAATGTTTCATTATAAAAAAGGAATATAGATCTTTAATCTAATTAGTAAATAAAATGAATGTCTTAAAGGTTAAATGAGAGATAATTATTTATCAAATTCAAAAATTGATGTTTATTATAATAATAAGAGTGATACTTATTTTTATTGAAATTATGTATTAAATTTTTAATTAATGAATATTGATCTATAACTTTATTTTAATATATATTTTATTAAAATTAATTTTGATTTAGTGTGTAAAACTACTACATAAGATAAATTTTATGATATGTTAACTAAATCATTACCTAAAGGAATGTTAAGGAAACACATGAACATTATACATATATTGAATAATTTTTCATTACTAATTTATGGATCATGTAGAATTAACCAGCCAAACAATATGTGAATGTAAAAATATATTTTGTGAAATCATTCATGTTAAAACCAAACCAATTTTAATATCATAACTACCAATCCATACCATATGACCTTCATGTATAGGCCGGCGAGAATCCAATAGTTACCCCAAAAACACATGTCATTTCATATATCAAACCACCCTTATTTCTAAATGGTCAATTATTAGTCTAAAGTGTGACCACATATATGGAAAAATGTTCTTTAAAATTTACCTGTTAATCACTCACATTCCCTTAGAAGCTTTTCAGGTGGTCACCTATATTTAAACTACATCAATAAAAAATGATTAACTATAGTGTTTTAATTACACAAACACATAAAAAGAAACGTGAATCTTGGTGATATGGGTAGTACTAATTATTATTTTACGTCTCACTTTTATTATGGGTTATACTATCATACGTAAACTGTAATGACCTTACCATGTATGATATATCATAAACCTAGACACTTCCACTATACTTCTTATTATTTATTATCTCTAATACCATTTTTAACTGCTAGATCATGATTACTAGTAACATAAACCCAAATATCTCATATTTCTCTTAGATCCTAATATATTGGGAAATACTAGTCCTCCCACAAATAGATTTTTTTATACTCAATCAACACACACATGATAATTAATATCCACTTATAAGACTAATGATTTCCCGGATAGGTAATCACATGTTCTTTCAATGTAAATTTTACTCACTCACACACGCCCAAGGAAACATTAATTGATTCCACTAATCCTAAAAGTGTTACAATATAGGAATGGATAAATATAGGGTTCTTATCATGTATCCTTCCAAACATAATGTTTAACCTTGTGGACATTGGTTGTTGAAATTAGTCAATTAAGTCTCCATTATCCTAGGGAGATATATTTCCATTTATATTTTTTGTGTTTATGAATTTATTTTATTTAATCTATAATATTTTATACTATATGGGGATTTTTTGTGTAAATTAACCTACCATTGGGGTTGAATGAAAATGATTTGTGTTGGATTATTTTCTTTGTGAAAAAAGAGTGTTTTGTGAAAATATTCTATGAAATTACTTTAAATAATTTCACTAATCTATTTAGTTTCTTTGTTTTTGAAAATAAGAATTTTTTTACTCTATGTTATGCCATATTGGATTTTTTTCGGAATCTAATTATTTTATTCATAATAATATTGTAATTTTATGTACTGACATGTCTGTAATGTTAGTGAACTGGTGACACTTCTATAACTTAGGCTCACCTCACCATACACTAGAGGCAATTGAATTGTGGAGATAGAATTAAATAGTCCTTGTAAAAATATGAAAAATAATATAAAGATCAAGGGTCATTCCTAGATGTAAAAAAAATTCACAATGACCCATCCATATGATAGACATACCCAAAATTTATAGGCATAAAACATTGAGCTAGGATGGTATCCCATAATCTATAATTTAGAAATATTGAATAGTCTAAATGATGCATCAATTTATAAGTAGATAAAAATATCTAAATATATTTGACAAACATAATAAAAAACGATAATCCCCTCAAGCGGATACCTACACAATACCAATGAAAAATAAATATAAAATAGCACCAATAACTTCTCAGATAATCAACTCCAACTTAATATTAATATTAAAGAGACATGTTCATCTAGATCTATGAATCAAATAATGAGCTAATACATTTCTCTATGTTGAAAAATAAAAAATATATAAACAAATATTGAAACCTATACCATGTATGTGGGTTGGTGTGCATCTAATGACCTAGTAGTACTCCCCCGCTCACCTATACACACAAAATATTGATGATGAAGTGAATATTCATGAAAATATTATGAAAGTAAATATTATGTCTTATTAAAACTCATCTAACTATAAACATAAAACATGATTTATATTCAATACATACCTATTATTTCATAACTAGAAGATTAATACAAACCAAAAGCTCATTATGATTTTACAAAACTAAGGATAGGTCACATCTATATATAATTGATGACATGTATACCCTCATAACCCAAATATTTATTCCTCCAACCCATTCACATCTCATAAAATGTATAACTAAATAAACCACACTATGTAAACCCTTATTTTTAAAACAGAGTCCCACCTAACCTAGTGATCATTTCACCCCTAAAAAATAAATATTACTGAAATATCATGGAAAATAATGATGAATTCAAGAATCTAAAAAGTATGAAATAAAAGAGAGATAGAACATCAATAATATGTCAAATATTAAAGAAAAATAGAAACAATCATTAAAATAGTTTTAAAAGTTACAATTATTAACATAATAAAAATCACATGATAAAATAAATGATAAAAATTAAGAATGGGGTCCTACCACATTAAGTAAAAATCTTCAAGCTTAGTAAATACCTCATATTATCTCTTCGGTCCTCAAGGGAAAAATCTTTCAAACTTACAATAGAGAACCACTATTTTAATCCCTTATATTTTAGGTCATCATAGGGGTTGGCTACTACTACATCATGATTCAACTCTTTGGTTAAACTCTGATTACTGAGATTGTACATCAAACCACTATCATCATTGACATATAATGTGTTCCATATCTATGGAATCTATTTTGGTGTGTCCTTACAAAATGGGGTCAACTATATTTCTTTCATCCTACCTATTCCTTTAAAGGGTTATCCATCACCCCATCAATAACCTCATTAATTATTATTTTTGTCTGTATTCTAATATGGAATAGTACACCTATAAAAAAATACCAAAACTAAGAAACTAGACAAATTACATGACCTATAAAACAAAATTAAACATTATCCGGAATCATAAAATTGACCAATATGGTTATCCTAGAAGTCACATCCCATTGGTATTTGTACTTCATCTGAAGGTCTATCACATGAGACTTTCTCCCTTTCAAACTACATTTCTAGTCATTCAATATCATAAAATATATGATAATGTAAATTTCTTAGAACACACTACCCACCAATCAACTACATTGAGGAAGTATCTCATATCTCTTCATTCCATCTATAAATCCATTCCAAGGATCATTATATCATTAAGACAACCACTCATTAATCAGAAGCAAGTCACTAATAAAATGACATATAAACTAACTCCCACCTCAACCAATGGGATTAATCACCCAAATATACTTTTAGGAACTATGTAGGAAAACCAATAATCTCATGAATAAATGACGTCAGAAAGGATAACATTGATCAACCCACCCATCACTATATCAATATTAAGGGATCAAACCAATACCAAATATACCTGGAGGTTCCTATAGACCTATTTATGATGGAACTTGGAAAGTGACCCCTACACAAAGTAAACAACCCCTCACCCTAAGGAATGATTATCCTATAATTCCTATTCCATGTAAAATTCCATGTAATGGAATATTATATACAAAGAAACCATAATAAAAATTTCACATATAAGTATATTATATTTGAAGAAATTGTGCTTATCTCATAAAATTTAAAACTGATAAAATGATTTATTAAAATAAATACATGATTTTGTTATAAAAAATATTACTCATAATACCACATTAATCACCATTTTAGGTAAAAACATGTTGAATCACATATAGTCAAATATTGGCTAAAATATCACTAAAATACACTTTGAGAAACCCTTATTTTTTCAAAATATAAATTCAAATCATTATTTTCATTTATAAATTACTTCCAAAAAAGTTCACATTAAATAAAATTTATATAATTCAAACCCTCTAAATCAATATTTGAAGGTAAAACCATTTTTATTTAAAAATTTAATTAAAATGAAACTCATTTTTTATATTTTGTGTAATGTGGAATAAAATTTTTTCATTGAAAAATAAAACTCACACCGCCAAAAAAAGAATTAAATGAGCCACTTGTGGCTATTAAACCAATGAACCTATCATGAACCAACCCATCAAGGCCCACCTAGATAATAGTAAGCATAGAGTGTAACTCCATGCCCACCCACAATAGGCTTGGGGTGGGAAACTAGTGATGAGTAGGAATATCACACACATGGGAATCCTTATCCTAAAGTACATGTACACAGGCACACATCTCTATATCCACTATGTAAATAATAAAAGATAGATAAATTGTTGGAACATAATCCATGCAAGAACTACTAATATCCCACATAAAAGAACAATAGAAGACAAAATAAATTAAAATATGGTCCAAGTAAAATCTTAAATAATTTATAAAGGATTCTAAACTTCTAATTATAAGAGAATGTTACCAAAATGAAACTCCGGCATCCATGTTTATTCAATCAAGTACCAATAATATCCACCTACTATCGGTCCACCTAGGACTCGAAAGAGGTGCCCAAAGTTTTCATAAGACATGAGATATATAGGAATATCCCAAACAGAGGTGAGTATAAACATTCCTAGTAGGAAACTGTGAAATCACCAAACTCAAATAAAAAAAGGGAGTTACTTATAAATAAAAGAGGTTAAAAATGATAACCCTACATGATAAATGGAAAAATACAAGTATCAAGGTGATTTATTACTGAATACAATCCTCGGGATTCTTCTAGAGGATATATGATAACACCCATCCAAGATAAATCATTCATCATGTCACAGTTAAACTGATGACACTCATCTAAGGGGATATACTCATTAGGACTTTCCTTGTTGAAATATGAAGGAAATTAGTGTCATCATCAAAGATACCGACTTGATTGGAATTCAACTCATTAGAAGATAGAAAATGTCGATACATAGATATGGGACCACACCTTGGTCTAATGGTGGACTCCTTGCAATAAATGGAATAAGCTACTAAGTAGGAGATCAAATGAAGGACATGTAGGTTACATGATACCTGAACCTACCATGTGAATGATATGAATGATGATCAATTACCTAGGCATCATGGAGGGATACAGGGATCCAATACACCAAGTGGATATTACATACATTACTTTAGAAAAGATACCACATTGAAATTTCATGATGGAGAGCCGAGAAAACTCACACATACTTATTCAAAATATATAATGTAGATTTTGGCAGAATTAAACTAGTCTGGAAGGAGTATACAACATGTCTCACTATGTTTGGTCATACCCATGTTACACCATCCCAAACAAAATATCCTTTTTTATAAATGGAATTTTTTGTTAACACATGGTTTGTATAGGTCAGGTGTGGATCTTAGGAATGTATCATCTTCAAGTGTATGTTTACTCTATGAAGTAAATGGGGTGTGCCCTGGCACACTCATGGCCTATAGGGTTACATGTTTTAAAATAATTGACTTACTATACATGTTGTTTCAGTAAACCAAGGATCACATAGTGTGTAGAATAGTCACTTTACCATGTGATATTTAACTTCCACATAATCCTTAACCACTGTATAAAGGAGGTCCACATGATGTGTGATAGTATGAACTACACATCTTATAGATAATTATTTTTCATAATTATAAATCCATCAATTAGTATCTACTTCTAATCAAGAAACCTACTCTTCTAATGAAAATATAACCTAAAATATTTGTAACCATCATTTATTGAGCCTATTTCATCACTAGAGACAAAATTCAAGCCACGCTTTCATAGAATCATCTATCTCCAAAGTTTAAAAATTATTAAATGATGTTGGTTAAAAACCACCAATAACAACACAATCATTATATATATATTATCCCAATCATTACTCTATCATTTAGTTGATAAAAATATTTAAACCACATAAAAAATCCACATAAAAAATATCAGTCATACATCATAATGTGTTCTTAAATATAGGTAAATCACCAACCAATCAAGAATTAGTGAAAGAATTCAAAAAAATGGTGAGATAAATACATAATACAAAAAATTGAGAATATAATATGCTCCTTGTTTAGTTGTCCATCATTGATGGAACTTGAAGAACATGGAGAGACATCAACTTATAAAAAAATTAAATTCAAAATTCTTAACCTAAAATTCAAAGGATTAAAATAACTCAAACATGGATTCAATGTGGTCGATTTGATCCATGTTTGATCTAAAAAAATCAATAATGGGGAAGTTATAATTGATATAAGGCCTCTTCTAAAATTCATGTTGATAAGTGCTTAAAAATTTGTTCCACATGTGGTTCTATTAATGCATTCCATATAATTTTTTTATATGTCAGACATCATTCCTCCTTTCTATTCATCACCAGTAGAGTTCTACACCACATTCACTCTCCACCAATGATCCAGGGTTATGCTTCTTACAATAATAGGTTTTATAACCATTTTTAAATAGAGTTAGGCCAGGTTTAATGAATTTGATATAAAATTAACTAATTTTTCTATTATTCAAACCATGAATACTCTTAAATGAAATGTCCAACAAGCATAAAAATTAGTTTATGACTAGGGTAAAAATTAATTCTAAATTTAATGGAAATATTAGTTCTTCTATTTGATAAATTTTCAATAGATATTCTATTATTTCTTAATTTATACACGTGTGTGATATATTATTTTTAATATTTTTAATATATCTATAACGATGTTCTATATGCCCTATAATTTCATGTCGAATATGTGTCTCAAACTGAATGTATTATTTAAAATTTATAAAATTGTAAAAATAAAAATACAGTAATTAAATTCTCCCCAAGACTGGGTATTTGTGAACAAAAAATTAGAAACCTACCCAAAAGGTGAGGATATTGATCTCACACCTAGTTCTCCCTTTCCAAGGTTCATTTTTGAAGATTCCCATGATACAAAATAACTTGAAGAAATGGAATTACTTATCCATGAAGGATCTTCTCTTTAAAATCCACAATATCCACCAAGTACTTAGAGAATGTAGTTTCATCCTCAATTTCCATCTCACCCCTAACAATGGTGTGTGACGGTTCACAAACGTATCTTATTAGATTTAAAATATATTATACATCATGGAACCAATATAACTATATTTGTAAGTCCAAAAGATACACAACCTCAACAAATCTATGAAATATTTTTAAGGATAAGATGAATATTATCGATAACATGACACCCAACCAAAATATAAATAGTATTGGATGAGGTCATACCTTTTATAAAAAATAGTCTCTCTCACCATACTACAATGTAATTCATTATTGGTCTTCATAATGCATATGATAGTTTCTAATGGTCCTCATACACTTTTATATAAACATAAACTTTCATGCCATTGGTTGCAACAACTTTGGTCCTATGGGCATATAAGCGTTTTCTCTCCTTGTTCCATTTACTGCAGTGGTGACCTATAGGGTCTCCTATACAAGGTTTATAATGGTTCCATACCAATGGTTTAATGGTAAATGATTTTTTCTGAAAACACCACCTACGATATTATATATTACCAACTGTAACCAAAATCCAACATGAAATGCCACTATTTTTATTACATGAACTGTATGGTCTCCTTAGTCTAGCCATCTATTTGGGGGCAGAACCATGTTTTCATCTTTGACGTAGTCCCAAATTACTCCTTTAATCGTCTCCACAGATAGTAAATGAATATGGATTCACAGTTTGAAGCAATCATTAAGGTAAGTCTATGAAGCTAGAATATCTACTACATATACAAGCCTTATATGATATATATTGAACTCTACTGTCAGATAGTAATGAATTTTTCATACTTAGTGAGTCATTCTATGGTCATTCATGTAACAGTGTGACCTCCCATTGGTCATTTAACTCCCATAAAAAATTAATATAGATATCATCCCACTTTCTCTATATCAAATTTAGGGGGTTGAGATAAACTCACTGGTATCATATTCTCATCCTTCATCCACTGGTATGTTAGGTATTTAGATATGAACTCAGCTACACCCCACTTTACCCCTGACAAGAAAAACTGATGCTGGAGTTCCTGGTATCTAATTTCCACATCTTAACTATAATGGGGTAGAGGAAAATACCTTATAACCTCCTCCCACAAAATGATTGGAACCATTTAAAATCATATGAAAAGGATGGTGTCCCCCGCATCTTCATAAAATCTAGTAGGGGAATGTCATGTGAATAACTATTTAGACATGACATGATAATCAATATCTAAACAATGATTTCCTGACATACTGGATAAGTGAATGGGTCACAAATTCTGACTAGAGATATGCTACTATACCCATATTCATAAAGGATATCTATAATGAGGTAAACTGCTATGCTGACTTGTTCAGTATATGCAAAACATATTTCATATTTAGGGCATATTCCACCACATTCCCTTTATTAGAAGTATATAACATCTCAATATCATAATCACTTAAGAACTCCCACCATCGCCACTACCTCAGGTTTAGATATTTTTAAGAAAATATATATATGAGACTATTATGATCCGAATATATGAATAATCAACCTCTTATAATGAAGTGTCACCATGGATTCTAGATGAATACTATTTCTACCAGCTCCAAATAGAGGTTCTCATAATTTTACTCATGGAGTAAAAAATATAGTGAATTAAAATAAATCACAACTAGATTCTGAATTTGAACACATACTCACCCAACTCTAGATGATTAAAATACTCTACATACTCTAATACCTCATCTGTTAGTCTCAATATGGTGGGGGACCTCAATCATTACTCTAGAAAATCCTACTAACACTTCTCCATCCGAACAGAAGGTTTCCCATTTTAGGACAATATAGTCAGAGGCATTGCAATCATGGAGAAATCATGCATGAACCTATGAACATATATAGAATTACCAAAGTATATCCATACCTCTGTTACAATTTGGGGGGGGGGTAATAATCTTTCATTGCTATGAAAATTGATGTTCGAACATTTACTCCATCTTTTGAGATGACATGTCCTTGGGAGTGGACCTCTAATTTAAAAAAAATCTCCTTGAGAGATTCCCAAAAAGTCAGTGATACCATGTCACATATAGAAAAATCCTTATATTAATCGCATGATATTCCACAAATTCAAAATACTTGAGGATTTAATATTTTAATCCCACCATGAATTAGTCCAAAAATAGAAGAATGATCTTTTTCATGACTCCCTTGAACACAAATTTGTCCTTCATCACACCGAATGGAATCACAATGTACTCATAGTGAACACAGTGAAACCATTCATCTATATTTAGTTTACCGCCCCCCCCCCCCCCCCCCCGTCAAACTGGAAGCTGGTGATAACCCAACCTGAGGTCAATCTATGAGAACCATTTCATCACTTTCAACTAGACAAAGAGTTCATCGATTCAAAGAAGAGGATTCTTATTCTTGACAGTCACCATGTTTATCTAGTGAAAAAACATGCATAACCTCAAGATCTATTTCACCTTTTTAGAATTGGTATTCCAAGGGAGAAATCATGGGCCTGACGAATCCCTTCCTCAATGGTTCCCCCAGTTTCACCACTATAATTTATAGCATAGAAAGTGCCATCCGATATGGTGGAGAAGATATCAAGTTAGTCCCTAGGTGTTGGTCCCTGATGAAGTTGATCTCTCAATGGGGAGGTAAATCATACACATCCTCAAGTAAGAGATAATTTTACTCCTAAGCTACCATTGAAAATTGAAATATCTTAGTGTCTAATACTCTAAGGGTCATACTAACCAGTTTATAATAAATCAATTTTCCCCTCCTAAATATGAGCTTATCGTACTATGCATAAGATTAATTGTTACCAATGAGAGACAATATTGTCCTAACTACCTATATACACTAAATCCTATTAATATCGTATTAAATATATGGATATACAATGTAGATACATTCTATTCGTAGAATGAAATTTTATAGTCTCATATGACTATAATGATATCCCATGTAAATCTCTCTACTTCAAGAGCTTGTTCACTATGTCGGAAGAAGTGTTTCATCACTAAAGCATCCCCTATTGGAGCCTCTAGTTGTATTGGTTGATATGGGGGTTCCCATAAAATCTATTAGTCTATAAAAAAGGATAAAAAATGAATGTAATTGGACAATCATGCGACTGTTAAAACTAAAGAGAAAGTATATAAGACATAGATCAAACCATGGATCAAGCTCAGAACCTCTGGGTCATAAAACATTACTTGATACATCTTCCCACTTCCTTGACCTCAAAATTTATAGTCCTAGAATTGATCACCTAAAGTTTGTAGCAGTTATAGAAGATCATATCCTCATCCACCACATGCATCTATCCAAGAACCTCTATCATATATTCCTCCATAAAAACACCCCCAATTTATTCTATATTCATTTCCTTGGTGGCCCACTAACTATCTCTTTGTTTGTTACATAATGAGTTGAGAAATACCACTTGATATGGAATCTTCAATAACAGGATATGCACTACCTATCGCTTAGATGACTAGATATTCCCTTAGAACCTCGATTGGATGACTCTTTATCTTCAGATAATCTCCAATGTCATACCACAAGCCTACACCCCTAGTGTCTAACATTGATTAAAATCAATGAGGCCTAAAATATATGACATAATATTCCAAATAAAATTTGTGTAATTTTTATTCTAAGAATCACTCAAGAATAAAGTAATTATCCAACACCCAAACATAACAAAGGATTCAAAGAGATGCTTCTGAACTTGAATATTTCAAGAGATTCCACATTCAAAGGTCTTTGATTGGAATTAATTTCTATGAACCATAAACATTGAATACAATGAGAGTTTAGTGAACATAAATGTAGACCCAAATCCTATCATGTTTCCCTATTGGAGCTCTATAATCTTCTAGATATATACTTCTTTTAAATTTATTGGATAAAACTCCACTTTAATGAGGAACTCAAACTCTATCCAAGTGATGATCACCTCATAGTTCATATAATTTATCATCCTACCAGATCACATTTCTAGTAAATGGAGGAGGCTTGCTAATGGGACCACCATCTTTTTGGGATGAGTCCTAATATGGCTTAATATTTACTCTCTACATCCTTGAGATATTACTTTTCTACTTGGGGGTCTGAATCAGCCCAAAAACATAAGATATCTCCTTATATGGATTTCATGAAGTGTTCAAACACTTTGTGAATCATCCTATAATATTGATGGGAAAATTTTCAACATGAAATTTAGTGGAACAACTGACAAGACATATGGAGGAACCACATCCAACAGAATCCACTATATAGAGACCTCGCAGATAAGTGGATCATCATCATGATCCTCCCATGGAATATTTATAGGTTTAAATTGTGGAGGCATACTAAAATATTCAAGACACACTATTATTAAAATAACATAAATGGGTTATGAATCAATAATTATATATAAACTATGACTCGTTCATATATAATACATGTTCCATTATTTTCAATATAACCAATTTCTACATGTATTGAGTTAACAAGTTGGTTATCTTATTCCCAGTGAATGGAAACCATGGTTTCCAGACCTTCATAGGGTTAACTAGCCCGAGATACATAGTTGAGAAACATTAACATTATTTGAATAGATTACAAATAAATATTCACATATATATTATCCCAAAACTATAGTCTAATGACAACCTAGTTTGTAATATAACTCTTTCATAACTCGACACATAGGGGAATGCGTGGCCGATATTATTATAATAGGTACACACCCATCCCCCCTCTAATAGAATAGTGGATCACAACTAGTGTCGAGTAGTAAGATCAATCCTTTGAGTTGCATTATCCTAAAACACACACACACACACACACTTCTTCATATACACTAATTAAAGAAGCTTAAAACATAATTGGTAGAAACATAATGCACACATGAAACATTATCATCCCACATAGGAGTATATTGAGGAAAAAAATATAAAAAGGATCCAAATAAAATACCACCAAAACTATAAAAACTCTAATTTGTTAACTATAGGGTACTAGTACCATAATAATGATCCTGGATCCAACCATAGTTTTCAAACCAACACTAATCTCAAACTAATCATGGTCTACCTAGGACTCCATCAAAAGAAGTATCATCTATATATGAATTGACATGTGTAAACATATCCCATTTAGGGGTGAGTATAAACATACCTAAAAAGATACCTCGAAATAAACATAATTAAAACATAAAAAATGGAGTCATCTATAAATCAAAAAAGAAGTAGGATAAACAATATTACCAATATATGATAAAAGAAAGACTCTAAGTATAATGGTGAGGATTATACTCACATAAAATCATGGGATTCAACTTGAGGCTCCATGATAAGACTCATATAAGAGAACTCACTCATATGGTCATTATAAAAGTGATGGAACTCATTCAAGAGGTTGTACTTTTCGAGTATTTCCATATTAAAGTATAATGGAACTAAGTGGGATATTCTAAGATACTCACTCAATCAGACTACACCTCACTAGCAGATAATAGACACTAATATATAGACTGGGGTACAGATATAGGGCTAATAGGGGACACATAACCATAATTTTCATAAACCAATAGGCATGGGATCATATGCCAGACATATAGGTCAGTTGATTCCTAAACCTACCAAGGGAAATATGGAAAAGAGGATCATAATCCAATGTATCATGGAGGTATAAATGGATCCAATCAAATATGGTTATCATATGTACAATTCTTAGAAAAAGATTCCACACCAAAACCTCATGTGGTCATACTACGAAAAGTGACCCATACTGAATCAAAACATGCACTGAATATTTTCAAGCCTTTTACCTACCCAGGATAGAGTTAATATCTTGAACAACGGTTACATGAAATGCCTCAATAATTTCAATCCTACCTATTTCCTTTTATCATACAAAAATGTTATTCTTTATATAAGGTGTTTTGTGATGACACCTGGCATGTAGAGGTTATGCCTAATTCTATGTAACATGTCACCTTCTTATGTCTGTGTAATCTATGAAGTACACTTGGTTTTTGTATTGACACACACATATGACAGGTGGGGTTACATGGAAGTTGTGAGTGTACTCCTTATACACACAAAGCCAGACAACAAAGGATCACAGTTCTTGTGGACTTGGCACACGACCATGTGATATCTAATATATTTTTAAAACATAAAAACTGCATGAAGGGGGTCCCTATGGTGTGTGTTCTAACAGAATACATTTCAATTATATTGTAATTTCTCAAAAATTCTAGAAAATTTGATGTTTCTATACTTTAATCCCCATTTCCACTTTTTTACCAGAAATCTCACCTAAAATGAACACTACAGGCATTGACCAATACTATGTCATCATTGATAAATTAAACTCAACCAAACCTTTCCTAGAATTAACAATTGTAACATATATAGAAATAACTAATTTATGTTCCTTGTAAAACCACTATCACTTAAACCTCTATATGATTCCCATTTTTTCCATCATGCCACCATTACATCTCAAATATTGACACTTAACCTATATAAGAAATTCATTAAAATAAAGAACATTCATACCATGAAACAAGTTCCTTGATAAAGTTTAATTACCATAAAATGAAGTTTTATTAAAGAAGAGTTCAACAAAATAGGGAGAAAGGAATGAAGAAAATTGAGCATCTGATGATGGCTATGTTTTTTGGAAGTCATTCGAGGAAACCAAGAACTGTGAAATTTATCAAATTATGAAAACTAATAAATTCAAAAATATTATCCTTGAGTTCAAATGGTTTAAAAAACCAAAACGTGGATTAAATAAGGATTATTTAATCCATTTTTATGAAGAATAATGAAAAATCGAAAATATACAATAATAACAAGGGCCTAAATCCTATGTAAATCAGTCATTGGTGATGAAAATTATCTTCATGTGGTGTCATTATTGAATTCCATTTAATTTATTTGTTGATCCTTCATTATTACTCCTCCCCATTCATCTCCAATAAAGTTATCCACCATGATCAATTTCCACTAAATCTCTATGGTTTTTAATATATCCCTTGTATTTGGATATAATATTGTTTAAATATATGTAGGTTAGGATTTAATAATTTAATAAAGAAAATTTTCGAATTAATTTTTTGTCTATTATTATGCATTTGAAAACACTTGAATAATAAAAATAATACAAAAAATGGTAAAAAAATGGATAAAAACGAAATTTCAAATTTAATTGAAGAATCATATTTCCCATATGATCCACCATTTGAAAGAAATTCCATTATTTCTGAATTTATACATAATAGTTTCATATTCTACACAATATTTTTTATATATCAGCATCGAGGCTCCATGGGTCCTAAATTTCACATCAACAATGTGTTTAGCAGTGAATTTTTTATTTAAATTATCTCAATCTTTCAAAGAAATCCATACATTATAGAACCATTAGTGAACCAATTATGAAGTTATACAATCATTTTTGATTAATAAGCATGCACGATCTCATCCCAATTTATAGAATAAGATCACACCATTTTATAAAATCATTATGGATAACAATAATAAAAAAACATGGATATAATATAACAAAATGTAGAAGTGTCTCAGTAATATAAATTCCACTCACATCGTCACATTATCCAATATAATCATCCAACTCATAACCTCCTCTATTCAGTCCATGGGCACATGTATCAACTATAAATAATAAAAAATTAACAAATGGACCATTCAATACCAAAAATTCCAAATTCCATATCCAATTTGATATTTATTGAGCATGATTATAACACCGAAACCATGAGGAAAAATCCTAGGTTTACTCCCAATAAGAACATGAGTATAAGCCACACAAAATCCAAAATTCTAAAAAATGAATAAATTATTATATTTTTTAAAAATAATTGAAATTAAAAAATAAAATCAACATGAAAATAAATCAAGTAAATATATGTGAAACTATAATGAATCATCTTTCCTATTACTCATTTATGCACCACACATGAAATCCCCAGCATATCAAAGTGATTTTGCACTACACTAGTAGAATTTCATAAAAAAACTTTAACCAAGATGAAAAAATCAAAGGGAAGGAGAAATTGATTTCAAGGGGACTATCATTCTAATATTATTTATCATAAACAACTCTAGAATGATCTCTGATCAAGGTATATTAAAAGGAGACCAAATTTGGAGATAATACGGTGATAAATTGACCAAAATCCCCTAGGACTGATTCACATACAAAAAATATGGGGAAATGACAATAAAATTACTATATTTCCCTCTTTAAAAAAATAATTGATGAATGAGTACCTAGTGGTACACCGGGTACATGGTGAAAGTCCATTTGAAACTATGACTAACTAGTGGTCCTTTCCCACTATTCTCTTCACTGAGTACTCCAAAGTCATGAATTGGTTACCTGGTGACATACTGCAACAACAATCTCTTTATTTTACATTATATAACTCAATAAATATCCATTCAAATATTATATACTAAATTTTCAAATATAAAAACAATATAAATATTTTAAAATATGCTAAAATCTTCCTTCCCGTAATCTAAAATAACAATTTAGATCCACTCATCCACTAAATTAACGGAAGATGAAACCAGTTCTGGGGTCATTGACACCTAAATACATAGGTTTTTTTAAAAAAAATTGGTGAACTAAATATTTAGGGATGAGTTTAATTTATCATATTAGCTGTGTTTCAATATAATTTTAGTTTTTCGGTATGTGATATAGTGAATGAAATACTAAGTTAATCCTAACAATTTATTCTCTCACATTGATCATAATCCCTTCAAGAGGCCTCTTCACCTAGGAAATTTATCTTTTTAGACTCTAATAATTTAGGTTTTAAAATAATGAATACAAAATAAAATATGGAAAATGATTGAATAATGAGTGGGGTAAAAATAAAGAGGAGAGAAGAAGAATACTAGAAGAAGGAATATATCACATTTTTTTATTTCATAATACAGTGGAGATAACTGAATATCCAATTAATCATGAATTTTATGAATTTATTACCTATATACCCCTATTATTTTCTAGTTATTAAAATTTCATCAATATAATATCTTAACATTCTAGTAATAGTTTTACATTAGATAAGTTCTACAATAATAAGAGTTTTATATCAATTTTAATGATCAAGATAGTCACAAACAATTATTTTATAAGGCACATGATATGAAATAATATTTGAATTTTTTTTCAAAATATAATGTTATGAGGGATGTGAATAGTGGAATATGGATCAGTGTTTGAACCTTTTTGAAAATTAACTTATATTTTAATTTGTCTTTTTAATGATCTTTTAGTTTTCATATATGTATCATAATTATAAAATCACATCCATATTAAATGTTTTTATTATTTTAATTTTTATTTGGGTGAATGTTTTCCTTGTTATATGTAAAGTTCATATTGAATTTTAACATTAAAATGTATCCATTTTTAATTTTTTTTAAAATTATGTTTTGTGCATCTAATTTTCAAATTCGGTTAGTTTGAACATTCTGGTTTTCTTAACCCTATTCAACTGGGTTTCACCTTCAACCACAATAGTGATGAACATCCATATAGGGAATTGATATCACAACCTTTAAAAAATTATTTACCTGTTAATTCAATTTATGTAACCCATAGCATATACATATAGAAATTTATTTTTTTTATATTTGGTGAATTTTGGATTTTATTATAATATTTTTCAATACGTATAATTTAATTCAATATTTATTCCTTCATGATTTATATATGATGCCTGAAATTTTTTAATAGGATTTAATGATTTCTAGGTGATAAGAAATAAATAGAATCCTATTGGGATTCAAGATCAATTAGGTTTTTGATGTTTGAAGAAAATCATAGGAGGAAATAAGGTATTGTAATAACAAGTGACATTACAATGTATGTAAAAATCCGGATCAACAATAATGAAAGAAGTTATAGTAGAAAGAAAAAAATGTTATTCTTAATGAAGATAAATATTGTTATAAAGGAAATACTTCTCCCATTTACTATGATGGATTTCATTTATTTCGATAGACCCATATCATAAAACATGTCTATAAAAATTAAAGGATGAATTTAGTCAAAATATACGACATCCATTTACTAGTGCCTATAATTAATTCAATATTTATGACACAATCATATCAATAAATATCCATGACACTAATGGTTTGGTGAATAATGGCCATGAACCAATAATAAGATATTATATAGAGTATTTGAAAGGTAGAAAAAAATGTGAGAAACATATTTGAGTTTACTATATCTCCATCTTCAATATGACACAATACATTTACTAATTATAGAAAAATAATATTTAGAAGTAAATTCATATGAAAACATAATATAATCCTTTTTGATTCAATCATAAGTGGAAATAATACCATATCATTATCCATAATACCAAAAAAGCTGATTCTATTGGTTATGATGTGTCCATATCATCAAATATGATAGATTAATTAACTTAAATTTTTATATATCACTCTTAAGATATCATTATATTTCAAGATACAAAAATTACATTTAAAATACATTAATCATTTCATAAACATTAAAACTGAAGACATTTTCCCTTCATGATTACTCTATAATGGAAAAAAGTTTAAATAAGGAAGATGAAATAAAGTAGAACCCTCATGAGATCTATGGCCATAGATAAAGATGGTAGGCCTTGTGGATGACATGTAAAAACTATAAAAAAATACTATTAAATGTATGGAATTATTAAATAAATAAAAATATCTTAAAGAACATTTTAAAATCGATTTTAATGGTGTAAAGATAAGAAATAAGGATATTTTTAGATTGATACTGAAATTTATGCAACATAGGGAGAGGAAGGAGAAGTAGAAACATGAGTATAGAATAATCACAAACAAGATGATGAATACCAAAAAACAATATGTAATTATAAAATGATAATATAGTAAATTGAAAGACGAAATAGGATTTTTTTTCCAATAAAAAAAAATAAGGTCCACAAGAAAGGATTTAAACTTATTTTGAATTGAGTTATTTCTTTCAATATGAATTTACTTTTAAATATCAATTTTATCCCACTATTTGTATATCTATTCATATTGATAGTTACACATTCGTTATTATTAAATGGGGAGAACCATATTATAGTTCTTAAGACAACCAGTTTAGTTTATTTGTAATTTAATGTCATTATTCATCTACACTAACATTCATAATGTTGAGTTGAGTAATGGGGTAAACGATTGACACTACTGAATTCTTAACAAACAGATTTGTTTTCTTATTTTTATAGAGAAGATTTAAATATTCCCTATAATTAATTATCTTATTTATTACTGTGTAACTAAGTGGTTATATAGGGATTTGGTAATGATTCAACTATATTATCTAGGGTGAAATATTTGGTTTCCACTGTTTGATGGGAATATTAACAAATTTGTAATTTATCATGAATTGAAATCCGAGGTACCAATATGAAATCATTATAAAATTAAATCAAGTACATAGGTTGTTTTTATTAAGAGGATATTCAGTCCATTTCACTTGAAATATTAATATACTAATTATTACAAAAGATATAATGAGAAGTTTTATATAGTGTGATTCTTGCCACTAATGGAGAGTAAAACATGGGAATATAATAAGAAAAATTCCTAATTTTCTGAAACTAGTTATAATCCCAATTAATAATCCATTGTTCATTATAATTCCTTTAAATATTAATTTTATTTAATTTTATTTTATAAAATTTTAAAAAATATTACTAAATATTCAAAAAAGAAAAAATTTAAATAGAAATAAAATGAGAAAAAGAGAATTTGTGTGAAAAAACTATCATCATTGAGTTTTAATAAATATTTTTTTGAAATACGTCAATCCTTTAAGAAAATATTTACTTTTGGTGTGATCTTGTGATAGTTTAAATATGAAATTCAAATTTCTTTTGGGGGAGTGCCCACTTATTTTATAGTTATTTTATAATTTTTCATTATTTTTATGACTATTTATTTTAAATTATTCCTTTATTTTTTGTATATTTTTTAGGGAGAAAAATAATACAAGACTATGAAGAATTTATTATTATAAAATAACATATATATTGGAAAAAACTCAAGTATATTTTTAAATGACTTCTTAAGAAATATGTTAACCAAAACAATTTACCATAATTATAGGAAGAAGAGTACCAAGTTAGAGCATACCACTGGTAGAAACAAAAACAACTATAAAATTTAGTGTTCCCTTTTATATGGGGTGAGAACAAAAGTTACAAAAGGGGATATATATTTTCCCCATTCCCACAAGATAAAGTGGAACCAAGCAACGATATCTTTTTGAAAAAAATTCATAAAAAATAAGAAGTTTGAATCCAAGATGATAAACTACAAATGATGTGATACTGAGTAGAGTATATTTTTTTATCTCAAATATCTTATCTGTTATAGGTTAGATAAATAAAAAGAAGACAAAAAATAAGCTATCCTTTTGACCATTAACATCATGTTGATGGGGGTGAAAATAAATGAGTAAAAAAATATACCTTTAAAAATTGAAATAATAAAGGATTTTAAATTTTATAATCCTTTAATAGATATGTAATTTTAGATAGGTTAAATATATATTAATGAAAAAATGATAATTATTTTGTAACAATATGCTTAAACTGACTCACCCCACTATAATAGTGAATATCAAACTTAATTCATATAGTATCTGAATGATGATTATGAATAAAATATATTAAATATAGTATGTGTTGAATAATTTTTAGATTATCGGTCACCTTATCCCAATATAAATTCATTCCTATAGTAATTTCAAATATATTAATATAATCTACTTGATACATTAAATTGACAACACATAACTTTGTATGCATTTTTTTAATTATATAAAAAAATAATTTTATACAAATTCTTCATATGTTGAAATTTTTGATTCAACAGTATTAATGCTTTACATGGATAAATAATAGTAATAGAGTAAGGAAAATATTTAATATAATCTAGTAATTATCTTTGAAAAAAATAAGGAATATTGTGAAGAGATGATTTATAATTAAAAACCCACTTCTCATGGTGTTTAAGAGGAGAAACATTCAATGATTATTATGATAACATCAATGGATAATACATTTAATCAAGCTGAAGATAAAAAATATTATAACTAGCTTCTATATAGTGCATAAGGTTACACAATTTCAAATGAATATAGGGTGTAAATACCATATATTCCACAAGGGGACTAAAAAAATGATTCTGAGGATATGTAGAGCCACAAATATATAGAAGTTACTATCAAAGAAACCCAATAAAAAAATTTATCATGGATGAACTATAGACTATATAGTGGTTTAATGTAATAATATATTACATTTTGGATAACATACCCATTTTTTTACATTCATATATTTTACATATTTGATTTTTTTTTTTAAAATTATATGGATGTATGTTTTCATTTTAGGAAAACTACATATAAAACTCATAATTGTTTTCATGCTCTTTAGAAGACCAGCATGTGGTATTTAACTGTCATATTTTTTTAATTAATATCCAGTCTCTTACCTAATTATAATTTATATGATCATGATTGAATTTAATTGATAACTGTCAATATACGAGTGTGCAGGGTGAGTATCCACATGATTTAAGGTTTCTTTTTTATTTCTTTTGTGTTTCTAGATATTTTTTTTCAAAAAATAATTATAACATTAAATTTTAGTTTATAGAACCACGTTTTCTATAATTTTTTTTTTAAAACTCAAAGTTTAATTATTGATGATAATTTTTTCATTCCATATTTTTAATTTTCCAACTATTATATGAGTTTTTATTGATTATAGATGTCCACATCCTTAATAACTGTCTAATTTCAAATTGTCCCCAACCCATGAGGAATTATAATCACTTTGAAATATTCTTTCAAATACCTTTATTTATTAAGAGTGTATTTTTTTAACATATAATGTAATTTTTGGTAATTTTATTTCATGATATCTTATAGTTAATCATTTTTATTAAAATGAATGATGCACTATTTTGTAAGATATATTATCTATTTGTGACAAACATTTTTTGTTAATTTTTTAAGAAAATAGTTACCATTATTTTTATATAATTTTAATATCCTAGTTAATATTAGAATAAATAATTTTTATTTCTTATAAATATTCATTAATTATATTTTGTTGAGATATATTCACTATAAGAATATTTAGTAAAAAAAGTTTTATTATTACAAAAATATTGGTATTATGTAAAATATTTATTCTATAATTTTTGAAATTAAATTATATTAAATAAACTACAGTTAGGATTTAATCACGTGAAAATTATCTTAGGTTGATTTTTTAGGATTTTCTGAAAAGTCTGATTTTTAATGAATTGTAAAAAATATTAATTTGTATTGGAAACATCAATTTATAATAAGGTATTTACAAAGAAAATTTTTATTTTGAATTAGTTGTAATATTTGATTAGTTTATTTTGATTGAAAAGAAATCAAATTATGATTTTTTAATGAGTTATATTTTTTAATTTGTTATAGAAAATTTTTAAACTTAAAAATATGTATTTACAGGAAACTATTTTTCATCACGAATTTTGGGTTTAATTTTAAAATAAATTATAAAACTTCAAGAAATAGAATCATGATAAATTGATTTCATGTTTGGAATTATGAGTGTAAATATCTGATAATTCCATGTAAATTTTTTATATTAAATGGAATTCTTACGAGTCTATGAAAATTTATAGCACTTGATTATGAGGCCCTGAGTGCCCATAATTATCTGTCGAAAAAGTATTAAGCTTAAAATAGCTTGCATGAGTACTTTTCCTAAAAAAGTTGAATAACTCTTAAACGGGTTCCTGGATAAAAAATCAGAGGGTACCGTTGCATTCCAGATGGCAGGTTTACCCTAGGCAGGACTTATTCTTAGTCATCCTAGGCCTCGAGTGAGAAAACATTAAAATGGAATAACAGTAAATAATATAATTAAATTATTTTATTTTTTATTTCAAAATCTTATATCTCATGAACGATGACTTTGATTAAAAAAATTATACCACTGATGAACTCATTAGGGTATTATTTCCTTAGGTAGAACCTATCATTGGCCAGCGCAGGCCAATAATGAATGTTAGTTTTTAGCAGCAAATAAAATAATTAAGTAATAATTATTTTATTGTTAAATTCTACCACTCTTAAATGGTAACTATGATTGAAAATATGACTGTATGGTTGAGCTTGTGAGGGTGTGTTTCCCTTGAGTAGGTCCTATGCTCGACTGGAACGGGTTGAGGGTGTCTATTAATAACTTTCGAAGTTTTATAAGGTACGTTCAATAAACGTGCGGGTAGTGATTTCTATCATTTGAACTGGTGTTCAGATTAAAAATATAAGGGCACCATTGAATTCATTGAACTGAGATTCGCTTAAGATAATATTACCATCGACCAAAAAGGATCGAATGAAATATTTAATTTCTGGACATTATAAAAATAATAATAAATTAACTAAATGTTATTTTATTTTTCATTTAGATACCGTTGGACAAATAGTGGTGGAACCGTAGTGCAATGTCAGGCCATTAATGGATTGACCCTTTATTTTTTCAACTACAAATTTGGGAGTTTTTAATAGGGTTTGTAACTGCACCATTGTGAAAAATTAATCGGTTCATTATTTAAACTCGTTAATGAACTTTATTAATTTTGCGGTGTGTTGATACTATCTTTTATTTTATTTATTCTGAGCTTAGGCATGGATTTTGGGAGAGCTACGAGAGGAATCTATAATGAAGAACCCATGTATTTATGCTCAGAAGAATAACGTCATCGAACAACGGCCGTTGGGGTAAACAATGGGCGATGATGAATGTTGATGAACACCTTCGGACGTGAACACTCCTTCCTCATGCGCAACACTATAGAATGAACTCGAGGTAGGGGTTTATTAATTTTTAACTTTTATGAATTAAATTATAACCACTTGTTAATATTATTATGTGGAGGGTTCAGGACAAAAAAAATCCCAGACACTTCGTTACTTTATTCTTGTTGCATTCATTGGGGGAAGAATTTACAAATTCGGTATAACCTTGAATCCGAAAGTCGCACAGGGATGGGGGAATCCTAGGAGGCTCATAGGCATGATTAGAAGGGAAAAATACCACCAAAGCTCCCTTGGTCACCTGTGGAAGATCTGCTAGCATGGATGCACCGACAATAAGTGCTCGCCTGTGGCATTAGGGGGCTGCGCTGCTTGGTGTTGCGACGGACCCGAAGGGGAGAGTGAAACATAGTCGGACACATTGGAGAGGTGGAACGCCATCATGTGCCATGAAATTGAAGCCATGAAAGAGACGTAGAGGTCCTAGGCCCCATGGGTCCCGCTGATAGGGGGTGGGGCCATGTGGTGCCACCATTTTGGAAAATCAAACAGACCGACGGTATGTTCGGGATGTAGACCGCACGACCCTTCACGTGGGTCGTGGCAGCTGGCGGCCCGAGCCCATTGCGGCCCAACCTGTTGGGGTAGTCCAGGCTGGCCCACAACCCAGTGGGATGATCCCACCATGGCCCAGCCCACTCAGGCTGGCCCATCCAGTTTGGGTCGGGCTGGGTCATTTCAGCCCAGGTCGGGGCATGTACAGTCGGTCCGACCATGTCAGATCAGACCCAAACCACTTTTCAGCCAAGATCCTCTTAAAATGTCATATATCAAAAACCAAACGTATATTTGAAAAACCATCTATGGTGATGTAATCCTGGGAAAGAGATGGTTCATTTGACATACTCCACCTGAGTTTTCGAGAGAGGTGGAGTATGACTGGGTTGGATCGAACCTGAATCCAACTGGGACATCGGTACTAAAACACATAAAATTCACAAACCGTGCTTCTGTTTGATTCATTTTCTGTTATGATGGAAACTTATGACATGGTGTTCCTTTGGGTTATTCTTTTGTGGAACCTTGTAGTAGTTGAGACACAAACGACATACATAGGAGAAGATACTAAATAACTCAAGGACACCAGGTGTGGGGAATCCTTTGGCTAGATGTCATCTGAGTAGTGACCCTATGTGGATAAGAATCATAGAGTCCTTATGTGGATCATCATCTAGTGACCATGCATGGATTAGTGTCATAGAAAACTTATGTGGATCAACATCTAGCAACCCTGTGTGGATGAGTATCATAGCGACTTTATTTGGATCAGTATCCTGTGACCCTGTGTGGATCAACATTTTTTAGACCATGTGTGGATCAGCATTCTAGAAACCTTACGTTGATCATTAGTGGAAGACCCAACAAGGAACAACCTTAGAGAGTCTTGTCATCGATTAGAGACATATAACGTTGTGTGGATCAATAGTGTTACAAATCCTTCAGGGTTAAGTAGTGGTAACATCCAAATGAAATAAAATGATATAGTATATGACTAATCAACTTTATTCTTTAACTTTGAGTTGTATAATTGGTTTGAGATGAGTATTTTTCTTTGTGATTTTTGATTGAGATCATGATTTTTGGTTTTACTTTTTGGAATTTTGAGATTCCTTTGGGGGTCTCGGGTTCCATACTGGGTATTGTTATTCTCACCCATGCATGAGCCTCTCCCGCACCTTTTTGTGTCTTTTTAAAACAATGAGCTTCTCAACTAAGACTATAGGAGCCAGGAAAAGGTGGTACATGGAGGTTAATGGTTGACATGGAGAGATATGAAGAAGGGTTGTACCTACCCTTCAGGTAGGAACCGTGGTGGACGATCACCAGAGCTAATTTCTAGTTTTTGTTTTAGTTGTATATTTTCTATTAGGCTTTTATTCAGGCCCATTTTACTTTTATTACACACATTTACTACCGAAGATTTACTTCATGGTTTCATTTTGTTGTGTACCTGGGCTGTGTGTTTGTACAGGTTTAAAGGAAATGCCTTCCCGTTTTAGGGATACTTATTTCTGCTAGTAGTCACCACCCCCCAGTGTTGGTACGGTGGTTGACGTATCCATTCATCAGGACCCTAAATTCCATTTTCTGACTCAATACACAAAAACAATTATTGTATGTGTTTTTGAAAAGATTTTATTTTGATTTATTTTGAGTCATCTCAACAGGTATAACTTATTGACCATGGTTTATCTTGATTCTCATTCAAGTTTCCTCCACGTAGATAGCTAACCAGGATTAAAATGTGTGACCATGAGGATGGTCCACAGTTTGATGTGGAATTAGTACAAGGAATGTTGCCAGAGATTGTACATTCAGGTAGTGTCCCAGTGAAACCAATTCCCATTAGCCAGTAATTAGTACCCGCGGTACTAGGAGAGGAAACTGATTGGCTTATTTCTTTACATGAGTTTCAATAACTGATACCCCTTACGATTTGAGGTGAGCTCGACTCACAGAAGGCTAAAGATTGGCCTAAGGTGGTGACTGTAGTTTCATCTACCGTGGCTCTATTAGATCAGATGGCGGTCCTAGAAGTGAGCATTCTACGTGGCTCAGTAGGGCAATTGTAGAGTTTATATTACTCTTATCTTATGATTAGGTGACTTTTTCCTTGAATAGAGCTTGATAACCTTACTCAAAAAGGGGGTTTATTTCCATGAAAAGCGAAGGGGTTTGTGTTCCCATGAGCTTCTACAGCTTTGAAAGGACAACAAGTCGTTAATTGAGTATTCGTTGAGGTGTACCGACCATTCCTAGTACTCGATGAATACAACATGACCAGTGATTCTAGGCTCAGACCTCCATGAGAGATGTGTTTATGGATATACATGCTTGTATTATTCCACTATTCATTCCTACTTATGTTAGGGTTCTAGAGAAAACCTTTATTGTTGAAAATTATTTGGCTGAGTAAATGCAGCCATTGAATGTCAGTAGTGGGAAAGAAGGGAACCAATGTCAGTTTTTGAGATATCGTTGTGTAAAATTTTTTGAGAAGAGGAAGTGATAGGGATAGGTGAATCTATAGGCCAGAAGATGTGGAATAGGAGCTAGGAGAGCAGCATTATGTCGTGTACTTTTCAACATGTTATAACCACCACCCATTTTTGGTCCCCACTAGGATTAGGGAGTTGAATGATATGAGAAAAGAGTATTTTCATGCAGTAAAGGAGTGTGACCAAAGGGCACCAGGAATTATTCAAGGTATGGTCTATGTCTAATACTAGTTATTGTGTTAATAGACATAGGTGATAATCATTCATTGGCATGAATCTTGTTCAAAACGTAGAGTTTCTGATTAAACTATATACTTGACCCTTATGTCTGGAGATAACTATGGTAGGAGTATTGATAATCACACTTATGGTTATGGTGTTATATGATCCTTTAGGTGAGTGTTTTGGTTAGAGCATCATTGTTGTATTGTCGAAGCCTTCTGACGTCAGTTTTGGTATGTACTGGTCATCTATAGATCATGATCACATTGATTGTTTTAGGAAAAATAATGAAGTATATCTGTATCATTGGAAATGGGTTTTCCTTGGTTGGTGAAAAAGGAATACCAGGTAGCACGAGACAAACTAATGCATAGAAGGGTGCAACTGATCACTCTTGAGTCGGCTAGACTAACCCTCATGGTAGTAGGTGTTTTCAGTTTTTAGATCCCAATAGTTATGGTACAGTGCATGAACATCCTTTCAAAATATTTTTCTAGGATTACCTTCCCATAGGTAGAGGGACTTCTACATTGGATTGTACCTAAGGACGACATCAATATCTAAAAATTCGTATAGGATGGATTTTACGGAGCTCTGGGAGATGAGAGTATCGTTGGGTGAATGGTCAACTATCTACTATGGCCACATGAGTCTCAGGTATATATTCTCAAAAAAGTACTTGAACCTGATACAATAGTGATTGAGGTAGTTCCTCTAGGACTGTGACAATTAGATGGTCTATACTCCTATGAAGTGAAATTTAGTAGCAGATGCACTCAACATGAGGTCTGGGTTGCAGTTGCTATGTGAGGAGATTGAGCAGCTAGTCGCGTTATAGTTATCCTTTGTGGATAGTGATAGAGAAAAGTACTTCCAGTCTATGATAGTCACCTCCCCACTTCTACAACGTGTTTGGGAGGCACAAGTTGGGAACGTTGACTGTGGACCTAACATGCTCAGATATCCTTAGGACAAGCTCCTGAAGGATTTTCTGAAGGTGGGGAGCACATCATCATCTTCAAAGGACACACCATTGTACACGTGATTCTACGAGTGTAGGTGTTGAGGGAGTTCCATACATCCTCTTTGGTGGTACATCCTAGTGTGGCGAAGATGCACCAGAACTTCCAATGTCAGTACTGGTGGCCAATGATAATGTAATTAGTAGGATAGTTCATTTCATGATGCCTCACTTGTCAGCAAGTGAAGGCTGAGCATCAGGCTATAGAAGGTTTATCATAGCCACTTGATGTACAAGAGTCTATGTGGGATGGTATATACATGGAATTCGTGACAGGGCTACCACATACGTCCAAGGTCTATGATTAAATCTAATTGATCGTTGACCGACCCACCAAGTTGGCCCACTTCCTACCTATTCGAGAGCATGGATCGGTAGAGATCCTTGGATGCCTCTATGTTCAGAATATTTTAGGATTTCATGGGGTCACATATACGATCATCTCAGATCGTGATGCATGTTTTACATACAACTTGTAGAAGTGATAACAAGAGGTCTTCGGGACTCAGCTACTTTCGAGCATCACCTTCCATCATCAGATAGAAATTCTGATGGATCAGAACGTCCAGAAACTCAAGGACATGATTCATGATTGTGTTCTGGATTTTGGCCACAGTTGGGAGGACCACCTTTCACTAGTGGAGTTCACTTAAAAAATAGTTATCCCTCCACCATCAGCATGGCTCCATTTGAGGCCCTATATGGGTGACCATGAAGATCACCTCTATGCTTGACATACCTAGGGGAGTCAGCACTTATGGGTCC
This sequence comes from Viscum album, assembly GCA_963277665.1. Lineage (NCBI taxonomy): Eukaryota > Viridiplantae > Streptophyta > Magnoliopsida > Santalales > Viscaceae > Viscum > Viscum album. The sequence goes on along the minus strand of OY728165.1, from coordinate 1,156,029,776 downwards.
AGAGTTGGTACAGGATACTACAAAGAAGGTTTAGATCATAAATGAGAGGATGAATACTGCACCGATATGGCATAAGTCTTATGCCGATAGGATATGGAGACCCTTAGAGTTTGAAGAGGGAGACCCTGTATTTATATGGGTCTCACAGTGATAAGGATTATAGAGGTTGGGCCAGGGTGGAATGTTATATCAAAGGTTCATCATACCATTCCAGATCCTCAGCATAGTAAGAGAGGTTTCATTCCATTTATATCTTCCTCCATAGATTCACCAGGTGCATAATATTTTCCTTGTGTCATAGATGAGGATATACGTGCATGATAAATCACACATTTTCTACTGTGGTCTTCTCAAAATTGAATATGGGGAAACATTTTTAGAGTTCCCATTGATGATTGATGATCGATAAGGAAAATTACTTTGTGGGCATTTAATTCCTCTTGTGTGAGTTTTTTGGCCACATGGGAATCTCTCATAGAGCGCATGGGAGAGAGAGGCTCAAATACATGCTCAGTAACCTCATTTTTTCCCTAGTTTTGTTATCAATTACGGGGATGAAAAGGCAAAAGGTGGGGAGAATTTAAAGACCCATAAATTCCAAGTAAATGTTTTTTATTAAATGGAAATATTATGAGTTTCTGAAAATTGAAAGTACATGATTCTATGTCCCAAATTTCTCAAAATGATCGGCCGAAATAAGTGTTACACATAAAATAGTGCACATGAGTAGTTATCCTGAAAAAAGGGAATAACTCTTAAATGGGTGCTCAGATCAGAAATCTGAGGACACTATTACTTTTAGGATGGTGGGTTTTCCCTAGGGGAAACTTATGTTTAGTCGGTGTAGGCCTCCAGTGAGAAAATCTGAAAATGGAATAACTGTAAATAAAATAATTAAATTATTTTATTTTATTTTTCAAATGATAATAAAGCAAGAAGGTTGACTCAGATTAAAAGTCTAATACAACCGCTGAACTTGTGAGGGTATTCTTTCGTTAGGTAAAACCTATCATTGGCCATCGCGGGCCAACATCGGAAGTTAGTTTTTTTCCGAAAATAAAATAATTAAGTAATAATTATTTTATTGTTAATTTCTACAACTCTTAAATGGTAACTTAGATTGAAAATATGATAGTACCATTGATCTTGTGAGTGTGTGTTTCCCTTAGCCAGAGCCAAAACTTTACTGACATGGGTCATGGGTGACTGTTAATAATTTTTGAACATTTTTTAAGATCCATTTAGCAAATGTGGGGCAGTGATTTCTATCTTTTGAACCAGTGTTCGGAATAAAAATACAAGGTCATCGTTGAATTTGAAAAAATGAGGTTCTCTTAAGGAAATCTTCACGTCAAACAAAAAGGGTCAGATGAAAATGTTAATTTTATGTCATTACAAAAACTAATAATAAAATAACGAAAAGTTATTTTATTTTTATCCTTTTTCAATAATTAGAAAAATAGTACTGGGACCACAGTGAAACATTATAAAATTAATGTCTTGACCCTTTAGTTCTGTAACCACACCTTTGGGAGTTTTTTATAGGTTGTGTAACCGCCCGGTTGGAAAACAAATAATAGGTTCATTAATTAAACTCTTTAATGAACCTCATTAATTTTGTGGTGCGTTGATACTCTATTTTCCTCTATTTAATCTGAGATCGTTCTTTGTTTTTGGGGAATCTATGAGAGGAAGTTTTCACAAAGTACAAATGAAATTCTTCTCTGATGAAGAACATGATTGAGCAATGGTCATTGGGGGAAATGATGGGCGATGACGAATGTCAACGAACTCCTTCATATGTGGACAATCCTTCCTCTTCCACAAGGCCTTCAAATGAAATTGAGGAAGGGGGATTATTAAAGTTTATATTTGATGAATTAAATTTATTCCACTTGATAAGATGTTAATGTAGAGGACGCGGGCCAAATAGACAAGTATTTCACCCTCCGACACTTTGTTCATGTTGCGTTCTTCAGGGGAAGAATTTACAAATTTGGTAGAACCTTGAATCTGGAAACCACGAAGATATGGAGGCATCCTAGGAGGCCCATAGGCACGAGCAGAAAGGAAAACGGACCACTAGAGCTCACCTAGTGGCCCCCGGAAGATCATCTAGTGTGGTGGCACCAACGACCGGTGCGCACCGGCGGTGAAAGGTGGAGGAACTTCTTGTTGCAGTGATGGACCCAAATGTGTGACCGACATTCAACTGGCTGTATTGGGGAGGCGGTGCACCATTTTGTGCTATTGTGAGGTGGCCTCAGCAGAAGCGTCGAGGACCCATGCCCCACAGGTCCTGATAATAGAGGCAGTTCCAATTGGAGCTACTGTTTTTGAGGGCTGAACAAACCAGCGGTCCATTTGTGAGGTAGACCACGAGACCCTTTTCATGGGTCGCACCATCAGGCAGGCTATGCTGGTCCATTGGTGTGTGGGCTGAGCCCACCATGACCTATCCAGCAAGGGTGGGTCGGTTTGTGGTCTAGCGTGCCCAGCCCACCACAGACCCGCCCACCTGGGCCAACCCACCTTGGTCGGGCTAGGCTAGGTCTGGTCAGCCCATGTCGAGGCAGGTTCGGTCGGTCCGACCGGGTCGGACCCGACCCATGCCCCTTTTAAGCCATGATACACATCAAAGGTCATATATAAAAAATTCCTTTGTTTGATGAACCATATATGGAACTGGAATCCTAGGAATGAGACAGATCATTTAAGATACTCCACCTGAGTTTTGGAAATAGTTGGAGTAAGGCCGGGTTAGATCGAACCCGAATCCAAGCGGGCCCTCAATACTAAAACACTTATAATTCACAGACCATGTGTCCTTTTGATGCACCATATATTGTGTTGGAACCCTTAAAACATGGTGGTACATGGGTTTATTCATTTGAGTAACTTAATTGTCGTAAAGGCATGGCTGATATCCATAGGAGAAGATAATACAAAACTCAAGCACACCGGGTGTAGGGAATCCTATTGCTGGATTTCATCTGAGTAGCGACCCAATGTGGATCAGCATCATAGAAACACTATGTGGATCAGAATCTAGCTACCCTATGCAGATCAGCATTATAGATACCCTATATGGATCAACATCTAGGGACCCGATGTGGATCAGTATCATAGAGACCCTGTGTGGATCAGCATCTAGCGACCATGTGTGGATCAACATCAAAACGGATGAATGTGAATCACATCTTGTGACCCTATGTGGATCAATATTATAGAGACTATATTTGGATTAGCATTATATCAACCATATTTGGATCATTAGTGCGCGACACGATGAGGAACAATCATAGAGCGTCCCATTGTGAATCAGTGATATACGGCCCTGTGTGGATCAGCAGTGGAACAACTCTTTCATGGTTTAGTAGTGGAAACATCGAAGAGAATAAAATGATATAGAAAAATAGTAATCATCTTTATTTATAAAATCTGAGTTTTATACCTTGTTTGAGATGAGTATTTTGCTTTGTGCTTTGATATTGAGATCATGCTTTGTGGTTATTCTTTGTGGAATTCTAAGAGACTTTTGATGGCCTCAGGGTCTCTACTGAGTATAGTTATACACACCCCTCCATTGGTTTCTCCCATCCATTATTGTGTCTTGTACAGAAAATAAGAAATTCAACTTAGATTGGAGGATCTAGGACCAGAATGTACATGGAGATGACTGGTTGATGTGGATAGCTATGGAGACGAGTTGTACCTACCCTTCAGGTAGGAACCTTGGTGGACGATCTACAGATCTGATTTCTATTTTCTGTTTTAGTTATATCATTTTAGTTGGGCTTGTATTCCGGCTCTTTTACTTTTAGCACACACTTTTAGTACTAGAGTTTTACTTCATGGTTTCATCTTATTGTATTCTTGGGCTGTGTGTTTGTATAGGTTTAAAATCAATGCCTTTCTATTTTTGGGATACACCTTTCCCGTTCTAGTCTTAAAACCATGTCCTATGAAATGAATACTTGGGATTTTCATGGCTCGGGCCTTGGGGGATGGGTCGTGACAAGAAGTCCATTTTTTAAAAATAGTTACCATCTATTTTTTGTTATTATAAATAGTAAACTTAGTTAATTCTTTACCACAATAAAAGTAAAATGAGTTATTTACTATTAAAACTAATTGAACAAGTATTGAAATTCATTCTGAAACATTAATTAATTTATTTTTATGACTATATTTCATACACAAACATCTAAAATTTGAAATTATGATATTTTTTCCATTGATAGTTGATTTTTTTACTTTATAATATTTAAGTAAATGTTAAAGTCTAGGATTTTATAATGCAATTTTTACTATATATAATATTTTATGATAGAGATAACAAAATTAAGTTAAATTATAAATATATATTTTAAATGGGAATGGATTATTTTCATATTAATTTATTTTTAAAATTTAGTGATGAAATAATTACCTTAACTTCTTTCAAAATGTTGACTCAGTGCTTGTACAGGAAGTAGAAGAACCTTGTAAATAAATTTATAAAACCGTAAATGAAATGTTTTTTTGGATAATTTAAATTCAACCATGAATTTTGTAGATAAATAATACATATTGTATATATTTTTAAATAATATATTTTAATTCATTTCATGTATTGTTGTTTTCAAATTATAAATAAATGAGAAATTTAAAAAAAATAAATTATTGATATTTTATAATAATTTTTTTATTAATCGATTAAAATAAATAAAAATAAATTATTTTTCTATGTGAATGGTATATGGATGAGAATATATTAATTGGTCCATTTATAGGATATTTTACCATTATATTATCTTTCATGACTCCTAAAGAGTGATAAAAACATTATTATCACTCTAATTATTAAAAGGGGTAACAAGGGGTTAACGAAAAGAGATAAGGGTAAAAAAATATAAACTGATAAAATATTATTGTATGAGATTATTTAGAAACATATTAATAATATATTATAATTATAAACACTTGGATCCATTTTTCTATGAAATTTGTCTTATATTAATTCTATAATTGTCAAGAGTACCCCTCCCCTCACTTATAAAAGGGAACCTTCTATCCTCTATTTATCACATCTTTTCATAACTATATCTCATAAAATAACTTCCAAAATATGTTCCATATATCCATTTAAAGGTTCTAGAGTCCCTGGTTTGATCATAAAACCAATATAGGAGGGATTTAGGTTTAAAACTAAAGATGTTGTCCAAATAAAATGTATTGTTCTTAACTAATATTTCATTGTTTTATTTCTTATTCTACCTCTATAAAATATTTATTAGACAGGAAGAATTAATAATAACTACATCATCCATATATTTATATGTTTTTATTCTAATTTAATAACATATTTCCATATTTTTATTCCATCAAATGGGAAAGGTAACTATCATTCGTGTGTATGATAGACTATAACCTCACGAATACATCTAGTTCATTTTCCATCACCACCTCTCAAGACAGGATATAATTATGTCTTTGATGTATATATATATATATATTATATTAATGACATGTTTATTATCTTTTATGGATAACATATCATATAACATATTACATTTTCATCCATTGATATATGGAAACATCATTCTTTACAACATCTACAAAACAATGCGATTAATTTTTCATCATTTCATCACATTGATGGTATATATAAGTCTATCAAAATAAATAATATGATATTTTTGGTATAATTTTAACTAATAACATATAAAATAATACATTACTTCTTTATATAATTATTTTTGTGAAATTAAAATTTTACTGATGCAAACGTACGACCTACCGTCTCAATGACTATAGCGTAGTTCATTTTTCATAACCATATTTCATAGTTACTTTTAATGTAATAATTGACATATAAATATGATAATTATTTAATTACTATAATTCTATAGATGATGAAATAATGATCTGTTTGACCAATTTTAGCTAACCCATGTGATTTTAGAGAAATGAGCCGAATATTATCAAAACAGCTGACATGAACTTAATTGAATAAGTAATTGTATATAAAAAAGTAATAAGTAAAATAAATATAATAATTAATTTTAAATAGGTCTTAAACATGTTATTAATTAATTTAAATTAATTATTTATGATGATAAGGAACACATGTGATGAGTTACCCTCATGGCATGGGACACATTACTTTAAAATATCATTTTATATGTTTTAGTGATTTATTTATTAAATTATTCAATTCCTTGTACATAATATTAAAATTATTTTATGGTTGTATTTATATGGATATAAATAAATAATAAAGTACATTTTATGTATATATTTATATTATTTAAATGATTTTTTAATTCTATATTGAATATTTTAACTTTGAGTATAAAAGAAAAAAATGAATGTTCTATTTTAAAGTAAATAAAGTCAATGGGTTTTCCATCCAATATATCTATTTTTTTTTGGATTAATTTATAATATTCCATAGTTTATTTAAAAAAAATTACTCTATTATTTATAAAGGATTTTAAATGCAATTTATTTTTCGATATTCGAAAATGTTTTTCCTATGGGTGTAAACAGTATTTTTATAGGTATGAATGTTCTCATGTTTTATGATTATCTTATGGTTCATGGGAATTTTTAATGATTATATTTGGTTATTTATAAACCATGCATGGGTGGAGGCATTATAAACCATGGAAAAGTGGTAACATTGAAAACCAAGGATGTGTGTGCCCATTATATCCCTCCAATGCATTTCGTAATTGTTATATACTATAGAGAATTATGATTGAATTTGGAATTACTTTTTTAACCATTTTTAAGAGTGACCTAGAAAATTATATCCAAATATTTAAAAAAATTATTTATTCTTGACATATTTTTTACACAAATATTACATTTTCATAAGAAAATCACTTGATATTATGTTTAACAGAAAGTATATGATTCTTCTCAAGTGTGAAATATTTAAATTGGTTAAAAAATTCAAGAGTTTATCATGATTGAAAATAAAAATAATTAAGTTTATTTATTCCTTCAAAATTTATTTCAAAATGTATTATTAATAGATTTGGTTAGATAATTTTATTTCCTCATTAAGAAAATGTGTATTTAGAGCCCACAGTTTATTTTCAAAAAATATTTTTTAGGTATTCAAGGAAAAATGAGTTTATGTCATTCTTTTTATATGTCCCTTTCATATATTTTTATGCTTGTATCACATTTTTAAAATATTTTTCATATGGTTTAATGGATGAGTAGGGACATGTATGAGGTCAATATAATGATTGTGAATATATTTCCTATAAAGAAAACATGTCATATTTTAAATGTTTTCTATTATGGGAAAAATGGACATTGAATGGAAGTTTCCACTTGACGATGTAATATATATTAATCTAAGGTGGATGATATAATTTTCTAAAACTTTAAACCTAAAAGGGAATCTAGAATTCCATAAATGGAATTCTTCATTTAATGAAACAAAAATATATATTGTTTAAGGACATGTCCTTATGACTAGAATCAGAGTAATGGTTTAGAAAATATTAGAGGGTTGGTAATACCATAAAGAGATTCCAATTTATTGTTATCAAGGTATATAATATGATGATTATGTTGTTTAATAATCTGAAGTATTTTGTTCAGATTTATTTTTTATGGTGGAAACATGGAAGCTGAAATATGAATATACCAAGAGAAAAATATCCTTGAAAATCCTTAACCTAGATTGGATTGAAATCGAACAAAGAATTTTTTTACTATAATGGATCAATTCAAATAGGGAATAAATGGTTGAGGTATCCATTCAAGAGAGAAACCATATCTACCATAGTGAAACATGTTTAAAGTAGATCATTTTATGAGATAAAACCCTCTAATATTCAATTTCTCTTTTTACCTAGTACTATCAAAGTTTCAGATTAAATCCCTAAAAATTATATTTAATGTCATGGCTTGTTCAAACCAAAAAAATGAAACTCTTAATATTTCCATTTTTTAAGGTGAAACTAACTAGTGGTGGTCAATGAATAATAATATCGAATATATAGACACGATTGATAACTTTGAATGAGATAAAATTAAAATAATTTTTATTAGGAATTATTTTATTATGTTTTATCAATTAGAATGGAAAATCCATTCTTATAATTGAGAAAAAAAAGGAAAACTCAGTTTCCACTTATCAAGAAATCATCATATGATTGCGAACGTATGCACTAATTTTTATAAGGATCTTAACAGTAAAATTAATCAATTATATCTAGGATTGAATCAAATAAACAAAATAACATTGGCCTCTCATGAATTTAAATGTTATGAAAACTATATTGATATGCTTAAAAGGCATAAATATGGTTATTTAATATATAGGTGTTCAATGAAAAAAAAAATTGTTGTCCTAATTGAATACAATGGTAAAATATCCATAATATAAATTTAAAGGAAAGAAAATCAAGATTCCAATTTGTTATTGGTGTGGAAAAAATCACACTGTGGATAGTCTTAAAAATATGGGAAGACCTTTTGATGTTGTAAGTTATATAATATTTACTATGAATTCAATGGAAGATGTCTTATTCGTGGTTAAAAAAATCCTGAAAAGTAGTAACTAAATTATTTTAAATGTAATGATATGTGTCATTAAATAGATTTTTTTACCATAGAGAACGAATAATCAGAAGAAACATGATTATAATAAAATTGTGTGGTGAAATAATTTGGAATAACATTGGAATATATTGGACCATAAAATAAGTAGAAACACATATATAACTTATTCATTGAAATTATGATAATGGGTAGTTTGATTTAGGGTGTTTACATTTTTTATTTGTTTGAAATTTTCTAGTAAAATATAATCTTCACAAGAATAAATGAATTCAGTACTTTTGGTTAAAACACACAGAGGCATCACTATGGCATCAATAACATCCAGGGATCATTATATTAGCATATGTAGAATAATTTTCCGTGAAAACCTTATTACCAATCCCACTGTATAATTTTATGTTATTTCGGGTATGGATTTGGTTTCATCTTATAATAATAAGATAGATTTTTGATCTAAAGAAGTTATTTTAAAATTGAGTTTCCATATTTATATAAGAATGAATTCATACTTTTATAACTTATCATGAATTTGAGAAACAATAAAAATATTTAAATAAAAGTTATCATTATTATATTTTAGATGATAATAGAACTATTTGGATTAATGTTGTTCCAGTAGTAAACGAATACAATTATTTTTCTATTGATGACTTACCTAGTATTATACATGATCTAAAATTTTAGTTTACTATTGAACTAATTACCAATGAAAATCTAATTAAAAAACCCCCTTATCGAATAGATCAAGATGAAAATCTATAATTGAAAAAATTGTTTCAAGAATTTAATGATAATGGTTTTATTATTCCTATAACCTCACCTTAGTGGGATCATAATTCATTTGTTAAAAATAAAGATGGTTCTGTGACTGTTTGACTTTATTATAGAGTATTAAAAAATGTTAATATTGATAATAAGTATATGTTTCATCACATCAATTACTATTTTGATCAGCTTTAGGGAGCTCAATATTTTTTGAATGCTTATCTATGGTTCTAGTACAATTTGATTAAAGTGAAATCAGATCAAATTATAGAAAATGTGTTTCATATTTGGTATTAGAATTATAATTCTGTTACTATATCCTTTATTTTGACAAAATATGATGATATAATTGTGTATATTATTAAAATAGTTGTCCATAAATATATAGGTAAACTTTTGGTTGTGTTTATTAAGGATATTTTAGTTTAAATTTAATGTTATATGGATTATTAACGAAATCTATGTATTTTATTCAAACCCTATAAGAAAAGAAGTTATACAAAAAATTTAAAAAATGTGAGTTTTTTTTAAACAATATTTCATTCCTTAGGAATATTATAAATAAATATGGAATAACTATTGATCCATCATAGAATAAAGTGGTAAATTAATGGACAAGTTCTAGAAATGTTATTGATATTTATAGTTTCCTTTGGATAGAAATATATTAAAGATTGTTTGTTGAAAAAATTTCATGATTATCTTTCCCACTAACTTTATAAACCTGAAAATTTGTTAGGTTTATCTATAAAAATGAATATTATGAATGTTTATAGAAATTTGAAATAGGATTAATGAACACTCCAATTTCACCCTTTCTATCTAGAAATGGTGACTCTGTAATCTAAATTAGTGATTTATTGAAAGGACATGTCTAATATCTAATGTTGAATGAATAAGTAATTTTTTATGCTTTATGTCAATTAAAACCTTATGAGAAAAATTATCCTACACATGATTTGAAATATTTATTGTAGTGTATACCTTAAAAAATATGAGACATCATTTATGTCGGGTAAAAGGTAAAATATATGATGGTCAATTGTTTTTTGAAATATATATTCACATATAAATTGTTAAATGTGAAATAGATGAGATAGATATAATTGATAAAGTTTTGTGGATACAAAGCTAATTTAAATCTAGGGAAATAAAATATAGTAGTTGATTATTTGATTTATAATAACAACACATCATTAACTATGCTATTTTTGAAACATGATCCTTTTTTTAATTATTAGATGATTTCTTGATTAGAAACTGGGTATATAGTAACTTCCCTTATTTTGTGTGAGGTGTTAGTGAAAAAAATTCTATCATATAGAGTTAAGCATTCTTAGAAGGTGGAAAATGATATATAGAAAATAGTAATTAGTTAATAAATATATGTTTACTAAATTTGATGTTGAAAAAGAAGGTATTTTGAGATTCATAAAAATGTTTTGTGTTTCCTGTGACCCAGAAATGATGAAAGAATAATTAAGTGGGGGTAATGGCTCTCCAGGTTTGATTCATCATGATAAAAAAATAACGTATAAAGACCATTAAGAACATTTTTGGAGGTAATTAATAAATAAGGATATTTATAATTATACTATCAAATGATTGAATTTTCAATAGGTTAAAGATAAACTAAAATTAATGAATGGGATTGTTGAGCCCTTTTTAAGGAAAAAATGGAAGTGCAGAAATATATCTATGGATTTTGTGATGGTATTATAGAAGTCAACTTGAGATTACAATTCGATTTGTGTAATTATTGATCGATTGAATAAATGTTTTCATTTTGTTCCTATTCAAAATAATATCTATTTCCTTTAACATTATAGACATTATGTTAAATATGTAAATAGATTATAAGAAGTCCCTATCTATGTTATGTTTTATTATGATCCTAGATACACCTTTAATTTCAAGAAATGACTATATATGTCATTGGGTATTGAATTAAATTTTAATACAAATTTCTATCGTCAATCTGATCGAAATTTAAAGAGAGTAATTAAATCTTTCGATAATACACTATAATTATTTTTGATATATTATCAAGGAAATTGGAATCAATATCTTATAATGGATGTGTTTTTTTAGAATAAAAAATTTCATTCTAGTATATATATATGAAAATTTTTTAATCCTTATATGAAATTTGATTTCAGACTCAATCATTTTGGGATAATGTTAGGGAAAGAAATGAATTCAGACTAAAATTCATAGAAGAAATTATTGAGAAACTCATGTTTATTTATCATCCCATGAGGATGGTTTTTAATAGGTTAAAAAGTTAAACACATAACTAGAGAAAATATTTTTTTTTCATTGTAGGCAGTTAATTTTTTTCTCAAATTTTATCTATGGAATGATGTCTTGCATTTAAAAAAAGGAAAATTCAAGTATATAGTTCATTAGACAATATAAAATCTTAGAGACATTTGCATCAATTTCATATCAAGTGTCCTTTACTCCAAGTTTATCTTAAGTAGATGATATATTTTTTATATCCTTATTATGAAAATATGTTCCTAATGAATATCGTATTTTGAGACCTAAAGTAGTTTAGTTGGAAGAAAAACATTCATATGTGGTATAACCTATTTAGATTTGTGACCACATAGAGAAGTTGTTATGAAATATTTTGATTGACCAGGTTATGTTTTTGTAAAAAAATATTATAATTGAAAAATAAACATAGTAATAAAAAAATTAAAAAAAAAGGAAAATATCCCCACTTGTTTAATTATAGAATAATTTTTGGAGGAAACAAGATCTTGAAGAAGGGAAGAATGTAACAAGTAATTAACTATTATAATAAATCATTTTCATGTCATATTAATATTCATTAATTATATGTTCAAGAGATATGTTCACACTAAGAATATGAACTCAAAAAGAAAATATTTTTTTACTTAATAAAATCTTGTTTTATTTAAAATAATGATATTAGAAACATGGAAGTTGTATTTTTAAAAATAAACTTCATTTCCGAATTCATCGTGTGAAATTTATCTTAGGTTATATTTTTGAGAATATTTTGGAATGTTTTAGATTTTATGTAATTGTGAAAATACTATTTTTTATTGAATTTATCCTAATGTATTTACCAAGTAAAATAATTTATCATTGTTTTTTTTAAAATTTAATTTGTTAATTTTGATTAAAAAAACCAATCAAGTCCCTTTTTAAGATCTTTACACTTGAATTTTAAATAAATACATTTTTATATATAAAAATGAATTTTTGGAAATATTAATATTCATTGTGTTTTGAAAGATTAATTTTAAATTAAATTATACCACTCCTTGAAATATAAACATATAAAATATATTTCATATTTGGAATTAATATTTTAAAATTTTCTAAATAATTCACTTTTATTTTTGGTTATCTGGAAAAGTGGGCATAGTTAATTTTTATAACCATGGAAAATTTAAAACTAGTTATTTAGATTTAAAACAAACATGATATAGATAAAATTTATTTATACACTTTACTTAATTTCACTGTATGAGTTTATTACATCAATATACATCTAAAAATAAAAAATATGACCCATTTTTTCATTTAGATTTGATTTTTTCCTTTAAAAATTTTAGGTAAATGATAATGTGAAAAATGACACTATAATTTCTAATACCTATAATATTATTGGATATGGATAAAAACAAAATATGTTATGATATTAGTAGTTATTAATAAGAGAAATATTTTTTTTTCATGATAATTATTTTCTAAATTTTAGATATGAAATAAATTTCTTAAATTCATAGCCAAATCTGACTTAATGCTTGTGCAAGAAGTAGAAAAATCATTTAAATGATTATAAAAACCGGAAATGTAATATTTTTTTGAATAATAATGTGTTACATGATTTTTTTATTTAAATATAACATATTATATATATGTTAATATATTACATTCTAATTCCTTTACATTTAATCTTTTTAACGTCAAATTAAATAAATAGATTAAGATATGACATTAATGATATTTTCAATTAAATAATATTTTATTAAATCATTCAAAATTACTAAATATGTTGTTTTCAAACAAGTTAATTGTATATGGATGATAATATAAACCTTTTTCCATTTATTTTTAATTTTTTTAACACCATGAGATTTTATGAAATATTATTTTCAAATAACATTAATTTCATTGATTGCATGTGTTAAATATGAAAATTTGTTTAAATAAACCAAGATATACTATTAAAATAAAATTATTTAAATTGGTAGAGGTTTAACAGCTATAGGATTTGTGGGTATTATTATGACTAACTAAATTATGAAAATTTTAATGTTACATATTTATGCGATTAATGCATTGTTTATCAATTGTCTTTAATAATGTCTAAAAGAAAAATAAATATTTTCCTCAGAAATTTTTTTTATGCGCGTAACTTATTTTATTTTATTAAATTAAATTAATTACTTATGGTTAATTATTTTAATCAAATTTATATATTATTTAAGAAATAAGATTTTCTAATATTAATTTAATTTTTTCTAAGCTTCGTATAAAAATAATCAACGTTTTATGTATTTTTTCTAAAAAGAGGACTTCATCAATTTTTTTTGATAATTATAAAATTAATTTATACAACATATATGAATTTTATTTCATAAAATGGATTCCGTATTTGGATTTAGGAGTTTCAAATTCTGAATATATGGTAATTTTATTTTTTTAAAACTTGTGTAGTAACCGTGAAATTATTTATCACCTTTGAAAAATGTGAAGCATGTTAATCTAGGATAAAAATATTTAATATGATGAGAATATTTCATTATATTTTTTATTTTATTTATGTAATTATATCCTTATCATCTTAGGCATAAAATTTTGTTGTATATTGGACACTTTTCCATGAAAATAAACTATATTATATTTAAGGGAAATAAAGCTAAAAAATTTTACAATCATAGTATTAAATATTATTTATGTGTGCACATAAGGGAAAATTAAATTTTTGAATAAATATAAGCTTCTATTTTGAAATTTGTAAAATTAATTTCATGATATAAATTTATTTTTAATTTTTAGATATTATATAACGTCTTTAAATGATTATGAAACACTAATATAGAATTTCATTAATTAATCAAAATATTTATAATAAATGACTTTTTAAAATTTTAAAAGTAATATAACCCGACTGAGGTACAGTGTTTCATAAATTTTGTAAATTAATCCTATATATTATTATATTTTTACTAAGTTATATTCCAATTCAAACTTTTTATTTAGGTATTTTAATCCAAATTAAATAAATAGTGTCTAAATTTGAAATAATGATATTTTAAGAAAATAATAATTTATTAAATTGCATAAAAATATTAAAAATATTAAAAATATTAAAGTAGGAAAATTAAATAATATATGATCCATAATTACATCCCTTTACCATTTATTGGACATTTAGAAAAAAAATTTATTGATAATTACTTTATTATACTTTAAACTTTTAAAACATTCCATGGGAGCACCTCCCGAAAATTATAAAAGGGAATCTTCCATTCTCTCCTTCATAAATATTTAAGCCTTGTAGATCAAAACAACTCTCATAACATCTCTTTTAAAATAAAATATCCAAAATATATATGTTCTGGTCTTCCCAAAAGACCATCCCTTAATCCCTTGAGAAGACATCTAAAGGAGTTATTTTAAAGAAGATATAATTGCCTTTATCGATCACTTTTTTTTAAAATTTTTCATTTAAGTGTTATAAATATGTTAAATTATTCATAAAATAATAATTTATTTATTATAAATATAATTAAATGTTATTATTATTATTATTATAAGACCTTTATTTACCCTCAATCAATAAAATGGGAAGTGGAAATATCACTTGTGAGTATGTATGACTCACCATCTCTTGAGAACAATACCTTTAATTTATCATCACCATGTTCTGTGGAACAATATTATGATGGGTATAATTTATATATATGTAAAATATAACATAATTATACATATTCAATTATAATATCATATTTAACCTTTTACCATCCAAATTTGTTGAAAATCAATAACATCGATTGTGCGTATGTGTGGACTACCACTTCCTTAAAGTGACGTGATTAATTATTAATTTATCTTCTAATTTGATAGTAATAAGGAATAATTTAATGAATATATATGATATATATTATATAATAACTATTCTAGAAATGTGATCAATTATTTACATTTATTTCATTTTATCTGTCAAAAAATGGAGACAATGTTCATGCGTATGTTTGACCTAACATCTTCGAAACAATGTAATTCATTTTTCTATCTCTATAATTTATGAACAAATATAAAAATATATATTATTAATATTTAAGATATTTATATAGTTACTAACATTATTAATTTTATGTAACCATGATAAAAATACTAGTAACAAAACCACCAAACCAAAACATACATGATGAATGAAGAAGATATCAACCCGAACTACGATTTTAATAACAAAGTGTTAACAAATAGGTGATAAAAGGTTATAAGTAGATTATATATGGTAATATATAAATAAATAAGGTTATTTAATATATTTATAACAAATATATACTTATTATAAATATGTTTTCAATAGGTATTACAGAATTCATACCTAAGGTAAGTTTTTTTCATCTGACTTTTTTTCCTGGAGGAACATGCCTTCTACACCACTTTTTTCCTTTGTGTGGGGTATATAATACACATGTGGGTTTTTTATTATTAATAAAAATATAATTTTTCTATATAAATATCAATATAAGGTTCAATATTTCATTTTTATTATGATTAAAAATTTATCAATGTTGTAAGGGTTTTATATTACAATATCATTAGTTAAAGGGATTGTTTATAATAAAGTATCC
Source organism: Viscum album (assembly GCA_963277665.1). Lineage (NCBI taxonomy): Eukaryota > Viridiplantae > Streptophyta > Magnoliopsida > Santalales > Viscaceae > Viscum > Viscum album. Next base: position 1,156,013,589 of record OY728165.1, on the reverse strand, counting down.
AATGATGAAATAAAATAATAATTATCTTAGTAAACTAATTGATTTTATTCTAATATATTTATATCAAAACAATAAATTTTTTTCTTTCATTTTCCTCACATAAATTGCAGAAAATAATGAGAATATTCTTTTCATGAAAATCATCATCATTTTTCTCATCGACCAAAAATTAATTTTCCTAAATATCTATGTATTCTTAAAACTTTTTAAAGAATTTTTTTAATATTATTACATGATTGTTTAATGTTATTTTTACCCATGTCTTAATTTTTAAGAAATGTTTAAGAATTAATAGTCTTATTTAATTTCTATAAGAATTACATTTCTATTTTTTTAAAAAGGGTAAAAAATTGTTTTCTTTTAACATATATCATACGAATGAAATCCACCACTTTAAGGAATTAACAATTCTTTAAATATTACTTTATAATTATCCATGTTTTTTTAAAGAAATTTTTTTCAATAACATTTTCCAAAATTATAGATTCTCAAGAAATTATTTCATAAATAAAGGGATATTTTCCTCAAGAATGTTTACTGAACGTTTAATGGTATTATTATTCATCAAAGACCAAAACCCTTGATTTATCCAATGATTTACTAGTAATATGACAAAATTATACCATCCTTATTATTTATCTTTGTGTTTTATATTTATGATGATAATATGTATATGAAACTCGTTCTTTTCCGTGGGTTATATTAGGATGAAATGATAAAATAGTTATGAAAATAATTTCATTCCCATGATTAATGATATGATAAAATGTTTATAAAACCCATTTATTTCATGGGTTCTAATACGATGAAATTTTTATGGTATTTTGTCAAACATATATATGATTTCCATTATGTGACATGTGTGACCTATATCTCCCTGAAATTCATTTTGTAAATATTTTTATCTTATGGGATAAATATGACTTGAATGAGAAGTGAACACAGTTAAATAATTTTTTTGCATACTATTATAATTTTGGGAGTGAACTTTGAATACTATCATGGTTTGGTGGAGTGAACCCATTCCATTATTAATTTATTTTTAAAGATTCTTGACGAAAAGAAATTATTTTATATACTTATATATATGAAAAAAATATATGCCTTATACCAATGTTTTGATCCCATGGATCATGTTCTTTAATTCCTTTGTTATTTATATCTTATGAACTACAAATATTTATTGCATGACCGATATAAGGAATATGATTTCTGAATTTTATGATATTGTTCTCACATCTATATGTTCATGTGATCATGGATATCTCTCATATTTAACCATATCGAGAATATGATCTGACCCATTCCTATTTTTACATTTCCTCAATTATAAATAATGGTATATGTATGATATTTCTGATAAGATTAATAATTATAATGAACTTATTTTGATATAATTTAGATATTTTATGAACCAATTGATTATGTGTCTATGTTTCCAATGGAAATAAAGCTATACATTTCTGAAAGGATCATTATGCTTTGTGACAAATAATCATTTATTAATAAGTGGAATCTATTTCTTAAAAGCATGGGTCACTATAATTGGTATCAAATAATGTTATAGTTAACCTTTGGAAATTAGGATGAAAAACATTAGTTATAACCCTAGGTATATGTCTATGTATAGGATATGGTTCTAAAGATTTAGTAAATATCATTTAATGAATAAGATTAAACGTATGCTTACTTAGATGAGGTTTTTAAAATTTAGAAATCTTATAAATTATTACTTATGATTATTCAAAATTCTATAATGATAATTTTTTCTCACATTATAGTTTTTGATTTTAGTAGATTTATGGATCCTGAAGGAATCATTTAAATACTATATGTGATATATATTGAAATTATTTTCCTCATGTTAATCCAAATGTTGTTGGAGCTGGAAGAATAAAAAAATTCTATTTTTACTATATAAACCTCTTAATACATGAATCATACTGAGGTTCAAAAAAATAAAAAGAGGGAATAATTCCCTATTGATTCCATCCCTAGGGGACATAAAAATTACTTCAGTAGATCCATTAATGCACTATTTGTTAAGTAATGTGTAAGTACCATTAAAAATCTATTTTCAATTCACTAGTTTTTATAACAAGAGAATATTATTCTTAGTGTTTATCATTTATAAAGATAATCAGATCAATGGTGGACTGTTATCAAGAACATGATGAAATATTAAAAAATTGAATACATCTTGTGGGAATAGTTTAAGAACATATTTTCAAATAATTACTTTAATTAAATTATTTCATTAATAATTAAGAATTGATTTAATAAGGTTAAACAGAAAGATAATGAATTTATTGTTTCCTATGAGAAAAATTTTACTGGACTTGTTAGAAATGCTTCTAACATTATCATCTAACTAGAATAAAATTTTGGCTGATTTATATCTGTTTTAAAACTAAGTATTTAAACGGAATTATCCATAAGGGACTTCTATATTTATTAATAAATCATTCAATTTTCCATCAAGGAGGATATGATATTGGATTTACTGATAAATCTCATTATTTTGATATGAAAATAAAGATGGAATATAAAGGAAATTATAAAAAACACCAAGAGAAGATGATTATATTTTATATATGCTTCAGGTGTGGATGGGGAAATGGCGTAAATTCTATTAATGTAATTGATAAATGTTTTAAGTGAGAAAGGATTTTCATCAGGTAATTCAATGCTAACGTTATGGGAGGATGTTTTCTAATAATGAAAATAGAGAAAAATCTCCACAAAATGCACCACCACACACTAGTGTTTTAAATTAAACGGCTATGAGTGTTATCCCAACTAGTTCCCACATATAAAGGTTAATGATAATGATAAATTTAAACAAACCATTAATACAAGAGAAAAAAAGGAAAATATCACGTGATCACTATTTTTATGAGGGGTATGATAATGAAATGGTGAAAGGTATACTTACTATTTACTATACAACTTTTAATGTTGTATTTATTTCTATATCTACCTACTATTTTATAACCAAAGAATTCTATAAGGGTTTAACTATACCACCACATCTATTAGATCATGATTTGAAATTAAAAATACTTATTGGTATGATGATTCCATCTCAAATATATAATTTTTCTCTAGATTAAATTTGGGGTAATATGATTCCAATAAATCCTATTATTCTCTCTATGATTAGTATTGATGTTATCATAGGAATGGATTGGATTTAATTATATAAATCACCAATCAATTTCCTTTGAAGGGAATTAATGTTTGATAATATAAACCAAACAATGGTAATATATTAGTGTGATGATAAATTTTGTAATTTGATGCAAATCACATCCATTATACCTTGATTCACAATCTTAAGAGGTGTTTATCTCATGTTTTTAGAGAGAAACTCGACACCAAATATAAAAATATTGTAAAGGAGTTTATTTATATCATATTGGAAGAAGTACCTAGTATTCTATAGAATCATGATGTTCGCTTCTCGATAAAACTCTTACCAAGTTCTATACATTTTTCAAAGATTCCTTATAGAATATCTCTAATTGAGTTGTATGAATATTTGAAGAAACTTTTTGACAGTCTAAGAAATTGATTTATTCGGCTCAAAGAATCATCATGGGATGAAGCAGTTGTTTTTGTTAATAATATCAATAGATCAATGTGAATTTGAATTGATTATCGAGGACTTAACAAAATAAATATAAATAATAAGTCTCGTTTAACCTAAATTTATGACTTATTTGATGAACTATGCGGATACCAATACTTTTCTAATATTTAAATTCATTATTTATATCATCAATTAATATTCAACAAGGTGTATATTCTGAAGATATAATTTTGTACATGTTATGGAAACTATGAGTTTATTTTTATTCCATTTGGTCTTACTAATTAGCCCACTATATTTATATATTGAATGAATAGACTATTTAATAAATTCATTGATTAGTTTTCAATAGTCCTTATTGATTATATTATTACATATTCGATGAGTAAGGAATATAAATATGAACACATAAGAATTATACTTAAGACCCTATGGAAGAGAATTATTATTCAAAATTTACCTAGTATGAATTTTCACAACAGAAATTTTTATTATTGGGTCAAATAACCTATACTGGGTTATATAAGAAGATCCTTCAATGAAAGAATTTTTAAGTGTTATCATATCCCATATATTGTGATTGAGATATATAGATTTATTTGTTTGAATGGATACTATTGTTGATTTTTGGAGAATACCTAATAGCTATATAATCCACTCACCAAATTTATTTAGAAGGGAGATGTGTTCCTTTGGATAAATGAATATGAAGAAAATATTGTGGAACTAGAGAGATGGTTATTTAGTGCACTTGTTATTAAATTACCATATAGAGGAGAAGGTTTATTAATTTATAGTGATCCATCAAATAAGTGATAAGGATGTTTTCTCAAGTATAATGATATGGTGATTGATCATTCGTCGTGCTAATTAATGGTTCATGAGAAAAAATATACAATTTATGATTTAGAGTTTTCTATAGTAATTTTTTTATTAAAGATATAGAGGAATTATCATTACTGATAAATGTGTGATATATATACTGATAATAAAAGTTTAAAGTGTATTTTTCAAGAGAAATAGTTGAACATTCACTAGAGAAGATGGCTGGACATGATTAAACATTATGAACGCTCAATATATTACCACCACGGGAAAGAGAATAAGGTGTATGGTGTTATGAGATGAAATGATCGTGATAGATTATCTATGTTTTGGATAAAAAAAGATCTAATATTTATAGACTTTTAAAGGTTGGATCTAGAAAATTTTAGGGAAGGGGATACATCATAAATTTCTCAAATTAGTGTTTGTCCATCTATGCATATGAATAATAAAGAGTCAAAAACAGATGATATGGAAATGAATAAGAAGGTGAGAAATGTTCTTGAGTTTAACCTTGATTGTTATTGGATGATAAGGTTTAAGAACTTTGTATTTGTTTAGTCCATACCAAATTTAATTAAATAGTTATTGGATGGAGCTCAATGTTCATCATTCTCTATTCATCTTGTGAATAAACAGATGTATAGATATCTAGATATGTTAGCCAGTTAATTATGGGAGTCAAAATTAATAGGGGATTTTAAAACCATTAGCCATACAGTAATGATAATTAGAAAAAATATTTACTTTTTTTATCATTATAATCCTTAAAACATCAAAAGTGTATAATTCTGTATTAGTTGTAGTTGATCACATTAGGATTTAATCAAACATTATTTACATTAGAGATCATTTCCCTCTTGATTAAATTTCCAAAATTTTATTAAGGAAGTGTTAAGGTTTTATAGCGTACCACATTATATTGAATCTCATCAGGATATGAAGTTTACCACTAATTTCAGGTGAATTATTATGAATGATTTGGATATAAATTTGGGTTTTAGTTTGATGTATCACTATTAAAATATGTTTATTCAGAGATTAAAATTAAAACACTAGAGTATATTCTAAGAACTTGTTCTATAGATTTCAAATTATTTGAGGATCAACACCGTTCTGTAGTTAATATTTCTTATAATAATTGATTTCAGTCAAGAGTTCATATGGATCATTAAAAATATATTTATGTAAATAAGTGTAGAAATAAAATATTTCGTGATGATATTAGAGAATTAAATCTATTAGGTCCTAATCTAACTGGGGAAATTAAAAATAATTTCATATCCATTTATAAGCACATCAATACAGTCCAGAGTAAATAGAAACGTCATTCTGTTAATCTTTAGTGTGAATTTGTATTTGATGTTGGTGATAAGTTATTTACTAATAATTTATCCATGTAATAAGGATATGAGATTCTTAAATAATTGAAATGTGATCCCTTGGTATATTGTACCTTTCGATATTCTTGATCAAGTATGGAAAATAACTTATCACTTGGTGCTTTTATCAAACCCATCTCATGTTCCTAACTTGTTCCACGTATCTCTCGTGAGAAAGTACATACCTAATCCATCCCATGTAATAAAACTATAGGTTTTACCAATGAATCCTGATTTTTATTATAAGAAACAATAGGTAGAAATGTTGTATCATTGAGATAAAGTTATATGAAATAAGACTAATCATCTGGTGAATTCTCTTTAGAGAAATCACATATTTGATGAAGTAACATGAGATCATCAGGATGTAATAATAAAAAGGTATCCTCATTTGTTTGTATTATAGTGATGGATTTCGAGGAAAAATTAATTTTAGGGGGGAGGTTACAATATAAAATACTGAGATTTTATGAATTTTTTTAATAAATATTATTTCATCAAAATATTGGGTTGCACATAACACAAGGATTAAATGAACTATGATATACTATTAAAATATTATTATTTACATTTGATAGTTATTTCCAAGAAATTTGATTGGTGGGTACAAATTGGATTATATAAATTAGAATGAAATTATGGTTATATATGTATAAACATAATTAATTTGTCATCAGTTTTTTATATAAATCATTTCAAATAAAAAGAAATATTTTTTCTAAAAAACTACATTTTTTCACATAATATATTTTTATCTTAATAAATTAAATAAATAAAATTTGGTTAATTATATTAATAATATTTATATATTTTATATTAAATATTTTTTTAACATTCATTTATTATTTTTCTATGAATAGGATAATAATAAACAATGTTTTTTACTTTAAAAAGTATTTTTATAATAAGAAGAACTCCTTATATTTGTTATTATTATTTAAAAAATAACATATTCCACAAATATTTATATTGAATGTGATAAAATATATTCCATATTTGGAATCAAGTGGTCAAAATATTGAAAATATGTCTCTTTTTTATGAACAATATAAATGGTAACTGCGGTAAAATTTATCACCTTAGTAAAGGGTAAATTTTGTTAATCTAGGATAAAATTATGAGATATGGACATAAGTTTTAAACATAAAACATATTATAAAAATTTAATTCTTCCCATTTCATAATAGTTTTGAAGTATATTTCTATAAAGGATAATTTTCCATTAAAATGACCCATGTAAAGAATTTTACAAAATGTCACATTATTAGTTTTAACTATCCCTTATATATCCAAGTTGGCAAAAAGAATATTTCTGAAAAAATATAAGTGATTATTTTGAGAATAATGAAGTTATATCAAGATAGTAAATTATTTATAATTTTTAGAAATTATTAAATGACCTTAAATTCATATATAAAATTGATGCATTATTTCTCCAATTAATTAAAATATATATAATAAAATATTTTAAAAATAATAAAATAATATAATTTAAGTTAGTAATGGTGTAACACTAATTTATTGTATGATCATGAAGTATTAGTGTTATGTTTTATTATTACATTCTAATATCATATTTTACTATATGTATTTTAATTCAAATTAAATGAATAGTGTTTAAATTAGCAATAATGATATTTAATTAATATATTAATTTTTTAATTAACATAACAATAATTAAAAATATTAAAATTGGAAAAAAATGTATTATAAATGGTCTAAAATTAAATCCAATTTACATTTATAGGAAATTTAGAACCATTTTTATTAAGAACGACTTTACTACATTTTAATATTTTAGAAAATTCTAAGGGTACCCCTCCATGAAATTATAAAAGGAAGCCTTTAATTTTTCTTCTCCACACCACTTTGAGCCTTCTATATGTTCTAAAATATTAAAAATTCTCTTCTTAAATCCATTATACCCATTCTATTGGATATAGTTATCCCAAAATACCAACCCTAGAGCCCTTAATAAGATATCTAAGGGAGTTATTTTAAATAAGAGATAATCACCTTAATCGACCAGTTTATTTATTATTATTATTTTAATTATTATAAATATGTTATATTATTCATAAAATAATAAATTCAGTATCATAAAAAACTTAAATGTTATTATTATTATGAAACCACCTTTATTCACCCACATTCCATCAAATGGGAAGGGAAAATATCGCTCGTGTGTACGTATGACTTATCATCTCCATGTACCAATACAATTCACTTCTTATCACCATATTTATGGATGGGTATTGTGATGAGTATAATGTTTATACATGATAAATATTTATTAATTACAGTTTTTTAAGGATAATATCATATCCACTTTCTTATATTCTGAACCACTATTAAAAGATAATGTCGATCTTGCGTACATGTGGACTACAACCTCAATGAAGTGATGTTATTAATTTTTCATTTATGTTTCATTTAATGCGAAATTAGAATATATTTAATGAATATATATTATATATATTATATAATTATTATTATACCAATATGATTCATTATTTACATTTGTTCTTTTTTTCTATCTATCTAAAAATGGAAACTATGTTCATGCGTACGTACAACCTACTATCTCTTTGAACAATGTAATTTATTTTTTTTCCTCCATAATTTATGAATAAAAATAAAAATGTATAAAATTAAAATATATGAGATTTAAATTATTATTAGCAATCCGGTGGTGATGGAACCATGATCATTATACAAGGACCAAAAATATAGAACTAAAACATACGAGGAGAATGAAGAAGATTTCACCTTGAACATTCATTTTAATAAAGAAGTGTGAACAAATGGGTTATAGAAGGTTATAAGTAAATCATATATGAATTTATATATAATATTATGGTTATATAATATACATATAATAATCATATATAGATTATATTGGAGGTTACAACATGTACGACAGAAGTCAGTCCTTTGGTAAGGGATTTTAACCTCACTTTTATTTCTATGAGACACATGCCTTCTGCACAACATGTTTATGTTTTTGGGTGTATATACTAAAAATGGATGTATTTTATGATTATTCTCAGGATATTTAAATGTATCATTCTTCCCTGAGTTCCACTCACTGGTGCTCTGAGATGGTTGACTACAATACCTCAACCACACTTTCCCGAATACCAGAGGCTTTTGACAAGCAGCGAGGGACTTAGGTAGGTCATTGTTGGAGACTATTACCTTCTTTATTAGACTTTAATGAAAAAATATATAATAATGGAAACTATTATAATAAAATAATACCAATACACAATAAACAAAACATAATAAGTAATCATACAAGCTGAATAAATAGTATGCGGAAGCTGAATCATTGTAAGATATAATAAAATTATCATGTCATTGTAATGTAACTATAAAAAATGACTATGATGGGGTAGGGTGAAAAGGATTATAAAACATTACATAAAAATAAAAAAAATTCTATAAACTAATACCAATATCATAGCAAGAATAGGATCAGTCCTCTATCTAAAAACTCTATCCCAAAGATAGAATCATTCATCAGAAGCTAGTTGCTTCCCTTTGTCTAAACCTACAACCATAAAGCATACTTGGTTACCAAAGGAACCTTAGTAGGTTTTTAGATACAGTCTCTTTAGGATATCACCCATGATTTCAAGTCTAGTTTGTAGCATGCCTAAAAAATTTAATAGTGTCCCATAGTAATTAAGTGTAACAATAAATAAATAAACAAATTCATTATAATGTGTTCCACTTGGATACCTAAAAAATTACCCACTTATACATACGTTTGTAAGTATGAATTAATTAAAATATAATGTTAATGTGATCTATATAAGGTTACAGGTGATGTATGGTCCCCAATCTTGTGCTTGGGCTTGATGGACACATCCCTATGTCTTTAATTACAAGGTATAAATTCTCATTTGGAAATAATTTATTTATCTTTTATTTAATTTGAATCCACTTTAAACTATGGTGAGACCCCATTATCCTATCCGTGAAAATCCTAGGAGACTTTTAAAGTATCATTTTAGTGTCTTTATATAAATCCAATGGTAAGGAGTCCATCCGAGGTGACCCATTTATGATGTCCCAAGTGACAATCTAGAATGGTGTGAAAATAGTCAAAGTCTAACATACCTATGAGTTTATAACTAGTATCACACAGATACTGAGCCTCACTAGTGGCTTTGTATAACCGATTATTCCATCCAAACCATCCAAGGGTTCTCCCCTAGGAAGCTGTTATCATTCATCTAAGGGAATAAACATATAACGAATGACGATCACTTCTGAGGCATAGCTGATGTCCCCCCCTACATTCTTAAAAGCTTTCATAATCCCATAACGAAGGAATGAGAGTCAATCCAAGGGGTCCTTTAGTTGGAACCTATTATTTCACCCATGGCACAAGGTAAGATCATTTAACAAATCAATAATCATATAAAAATTTATGTTTAAGGAAATTTCATTTTAATTCAACAATTTTAAACATGGAATTCATTTGGTCAAGGAATTTCTAATTTAATGGCTCATTCAAGGAATGAGGTATTAAATTGATAACATGGATCATTAAATTAACTCCACCATTTCATATAGGGAATTTGTAGAGTGTTTAAAACTAAGATCATGACACAATCCAAGTTAATTTAACCACTCATGGAATCCTATTAAGAGGAAATACCCTCAAGGGTAATTAAATAAGAGAACACACAAAGGGAAATTAAGATTTAATGGATATGGTCACCGATTTGGGTGACATGGGTCAAGGAAATCATCCATGGAGGTGATTCAATACTATAGAGGATCATTATACATATTAGAAACCACATAGAATAATTTTATTAACATTTTGAATGCATCAGCAGAATGGATCGATTAGTGGAATAATGGTACAATTTATAAACTACAATGAAACAATAGTAAAAAAGCCATGACCACCTACCTTAGCCTCATAGAACTTCCCTCATCTAGTATCAATCTTTATCCAAGAATTGTTGGAATAAAAATATGAAATTGTGTAATGACCTAAAAATGGGTAGAATTATCTTTCACCAAAATAGTTCAAAATATTTTATAAATATCATCAAATAGATTGGAGAGAATTAGAGATCATACCTCTGGAATTCTAATGTATCTAATGGTGGATGAATTGTAAATTGGATGGAGGATATTTTTTGATTCTTATTTTGTAGGATAAGTGGGATTTTTATGAAAGGTGGATCACCCATCCACTAAAAAGGAGTGTGGGGAGGAAGAGAGAAAGTTTTTATTCTTTTAATAGTATAAATTTATTAATTTCACCCCATAAAACCACTTCAAACAGTTTCCAAACCACACACCAACCATGTGCCCTTATCTAATTAAAAGGGGAACATCGAATGGTGTAAATAACAGTGTGCAAACCATGCATCAACTCACTATCCAAAAATTATGAAATCTCACATAGCCATGCACCTTTAGAAGAATTGATGTAGACAAATCGTGTTTACCCTAGGTTGTCAATATCTACAGGCACATGGTTTAAGAGAAACCATGTGAAATGGGATACATAGTTTTCTCTAACTGTGCAGACTAGTATTTTCTTCCCACTTTAGGGATCGAGGCTTCGAATGAGTGCAATGCACACCTAATCCCTCCCTTACATGACAGGGCATAATTATTATGTCCATTTAAAGGAATTAGAAATATAAATTATTGGTTTGTACTTTTGATAAAATCTGATACATTACAACCTCCCATCCTTAAGTTAAATAATCCCAATGATACCCTTCATAGGATTATAGAACATTATCTGGGAAGGGTTCTAGGCAATGTGAATGTATATTAGCCACCCACTCCTAGGTATCATCATGTGTGCTTACGTACTACCATATAACCAAGAATAGGGGAACTAAACTGGCTCATAGAGCCTTTGTGATTCTATAAAGGATACATATTATATGATCATTAAAGAAAGAATCCACCTCAAGCTCGAAATCCTTGAGGTTAAATGAATGAGATAGTTAAACATGATATTGTTGAATCCGAGATACATGGATTACTTCAAGCATCACATTATATATATAAGGTAACAAAAAATGATAGGCTTCCCACCCAAAATCCCCCACTATCTTGAATGGCCCAACATATATCTGCGTTAACTTTCCTTATCTTCTAATTTTTCTTTGTACCAATCTAGGCGATGTACGGAGAAAGACCTAATGTCCCACCACAAACTCTAGAGTTCTATGATGATGTAAGGTATATTATTAATTTTTGAACTAATCTATATCAATATTCTTCTAAATTTTCTAGAAATTTTTTGAAGTCTCATGTATAAGATGAGGACTTAATAGACCCTTCTCACCTGTCTCAATCCAGCATAGAGGTGAACGAAATGGTCTACAATAGAGAGCCACATATGGAGACATCTAAATTGTTTCATGGGATTTTTTATTGTTAGAAAACTCAATCAAATGAATAATCTTTTACCACAAAGGAGGCATGACCTACAACCAATTACTAAAATGACACCAGGCTAAGGACTCACACTTCCATTGTAAATTAACCATTAAATTTTATTTATTTAGATTTATTGTTAATTAATTCATTATTAGAATCGTGATCCAATTAATTATGACACCAATTCTAATTCATAAGTTCTCATACACATTATAAATTGAAATTAGCATGTCAAATAACTATATCATAATGCTTACTCTAGACAATGAGTGTAATGTGTAGTAATTGTGGTTTGATCAGACAATCTTCTAATGATAGTCACCAATCAAACAAAATAATGAGGGATTTTTGTTCTATTAAATCAATTATTCCATCATCATAAGTACTTTCACGCTACAAATCTTAACAAACAAGGCACATAAACATCATAGGAACAAAATTCAATGCTTGTAGGAAAGTAGATATGGCTTGGCATAATGCATGGCATTTCATTCATATAGTGCCTAAAATGATGCATGTTTTTTATGTGCCCTCATATCATCAATATAGTTTAAAAAAATAATTAAAATAGAATCAACAATGAAATAACACAAATATGTGTGTCACCCAGTAGTGAAATTCAGTGAAATAATAATTAGCGAATGTAACAAAAACATTTTCCACCTAGTAATTCAGGTTTCTTGTGTATATGGGTAGCTACTCACATCCATATAATAATTACCAAATTAATATATCCTAGTATAATGTATAAAAAAAATAATAAGGAAAAAAGGAAAATAATGATATGAAACCACTTTGTAGAACCCCGCCCCAGGGGGCACTCACTAGTGACAGTTGTCCACAGGGCCTGAAATGGGCTTCCCCGGATGCCAAATTCTAATGACCTACAATGAGGGAATGGGTAAGTCATTAGGGGAATATTCCCTCTTGATCAGAGTGGATCATGGTAGTATAAAATAATAAGAAACATTAGAAGTAGGTATTACCAATACAGATAAGTGGAAATAGAATAAGTAATCATGTAAGATGAATAAATAGTTAGTGAAAGTTGAATAGTAGTCAAAATCAATATAATGTTCATTTCATGGCAATGTAACTATAAAAAAACACTATACTAGGGAAGAGGATATAAGAATATAAAACATTCTATCAAAATAAAAAAAATCCAAAAAACTGCTGGACCTAGTATCTCGATCATAGGATTGGTCATATTCCCCCAAACTCCTTCCTAAATCTAGAATCAAACATCAATAGATATATTCTTCCCTTTTTATATACCTACAACCATAAAGTATGATCGGGTACCAAAGGCACCCACACAGGGTGTGAGATACAATCTCAGTAGGCTAGAACCCATGATGTCTAAGCCAGATAATAATGCACATTATAAATTTATCGATGTTCCATAATAATTAAATGAAATGAAAAATAAACAAATAAATTCATTGGACAAGGTTCCACATGGATACCCACACAATTAGTTTCTTATTCCTATACTGGAAAGTCTAAAAAATTGAACATTCAATGGTAAAGTGAGATATATTAGTTTCTAGGTGGTGTAAGAACCTATAGATTGTGATTTGGATAGAAGGAAACATACTTTTGTTTTTAATACCTATGGATAAATTATCATTTTAAAATCATTCATTAATATTTTTTTTAATTTGAAAACCAATTTAAATTTTGAGGATATGAGCTTATTCTATCACTGAAAATCATGAGATATTTTAAAAGCATCACCGAAGGGGATTAATATATGTCCAATGCAAAGGATTCAATCTGAGGCGACCGAAGTATGTGGTCCCATGTTTCACTCAATCATGGTGTGAAAACATTGAAATTCTAATAGACCACCAAGTCCATATTATACGATGTTGGATAATGGGTCTCACTCATGGAATGGTACGTCCAATCATGCCAAAAATCCTATCATGGGGGTCTCCCATTGGGAACTGGTATCGCTTTTTGAAGGTATAAATAAATAATTAATGATGAGCCTATCTTAGGTATAGATTTTGTCACCCCCTTCAATGTTTATAAGCTTTCGTAATTCTATCAAGAATGAACAAGAGTATGTACAAGGGTCCTTATATTGAAACCCCTTGTTTCACCCTTAGAATAAGGTAAAAGCATTTACCTTATCAATGAGCATATAAAGAATTCAATTTATGATCCATTTCATTTTTTTTGAAGTATTTAAAACATGAATGTCATTTAGTCCAGGAATTTTTAATTTAATGGATTGTTCAAAACATAAGGCATAACATTATGAACTTTGATCATTAAATTAACTCAACCATTTCATCTAGGGAATGGGTTGAGGTTACAAAACATGGATTACAACACAATCAGAATAAATTTAACCTCTCAAGGAATCTTGTTAATAGAAAATACCATAAAGGATAATTAAATAATAGAATTCACAAAGTGAAATTATTCTTTAATGGTTAATCACACCGATTTGGGTGACCTGGGTCAAGGGGATCAACCATGAATGTGATTCGCAGCTAGATAAGATCATGATAAATATGATAAATCTCTTGAAATAATTTAATTGACATTTGGGAGGCCTCATATGAATGGACCAATGAGTGGAACTCTGATATAATTTATAGAACACAAAAAAATGATATGAAAATGCCACGACTACCTACCTTAGCCTTATAGTGATTCCCTCATTTTGTATCAACCTTTTATTCAATATAGTTTGTAAGAAAATGAGGAAACCATCATATTCCCTAAAAATGCGGAAAATGATATTGCACCCAAATATATAAATTTATGGAATTAATAACATAAAATAGATTGGAGAATATTAGATATCATACCTCTTATGTTCCAATAGATCTTATGGTGAATGAATAAAAGATCATACAAAGGGTCTACCTTTGTCCCTAGATTTAATGAGGAGTGGTATTGTTATGAGTGGAGGATCAACCAGCCATTATAAATGACACGAGATGGAAAATGGCTTGGTTTAATTCATTTAAGATGGGTAATTTATTAATTTCACTGCAAAAAACAATTGCAAATGATTTGGCCACATATTTTCCAAACTGTCTTCCAACTATGTACCCTTATTTTCTTAAAAAGGGAACGTCACAAAATTAGGATCATGTTTTAACTAACCATTAAAAAATTCACTATATAATTTCCAAATCAGTTAATTTTTTTACAAAATTGTAAAAGGAATGATTTATCTTATCTTAAAGAAGATGAACATAATTTCCAAAAATCATGAAAAATCATTACTATAAAGAATACTTTACAAGTTTCCAATGTTATATTCAAATAAAATGTTCTAAATTACATTTTTATAACTTTTATATTTAAAGGAGTAATTTCAAAATGGAAATGATATTTTCTTGAAGAATTTTTAAAGATATTTTAATGGTATTTCTATTTCTAAGAGACAATAACCCTTGATTTCAGACATGATTTACTAGGAATATGATCCCATGATACCCAATTATTATTTCTCATGAAAGTTTATATTTATTATTTCATGTTATCAATTAAAATACGTTCTTTTTTCCATATATTATACTATGATGAAATGATTATATATTGAGAAAATCTATTTAGTTTCCATGGGGTTTTCAATGATTAAATGCTTATAAAAACTAATTTTATCATTGGTTCAAATATTATGAATGTTTTATGACCTTGTGGAACATATATATATGGTTTTAATTGTGTTATAGGTTGTACCTATATCTCTCCCCAATGTATTGGTTATAAATTGACATCTCATTATATAAATTGGAATGAATGGGAAGTGAACCAAGTATATTAAGGGACTTTTTCCTCTATGACATTCATGGGAGTGAATATTTACTACTATTATAGTTTGGTGAGTGAACCCATTCCACTATGATGGTCTTGTAATTGAGCCTTGACTTTTAAGGAAATGATTTTCTATGCATATGTTTAGGCCAAAAACTTATGTTATTTTTCACCGTTATGATCTCATGGCCCATTATATTTTATTCCTTTAGGATTCATGTCTTATGAACTATCATGATTTATTCCATGACATGAGAATATGATATATTATATAAAAAGTATTATTTTAAAATGTTATTCTCATATTCTCACATACCTATGTTAATCTTATGCTTATGTTATCATTTATATCTCCCTTTTTTACACATATAGAGCACCCGATCTCACTATTTATTATGTATCCTTTCCACAGTTCATGAAGAAAGGTACTATGTATGATATTTATAATAAGGGTTATAGTAATCAAAAAAATAGTCGAATATGATGTAGATATTTTATGAACCAATTGTTTATGTATCCATTATTGAATATGCACTAGGAATATACATTTTTCTGTGCGGATAAATATGTTATGTAATGAATAATAATTTACTATGATGTAATATATATGTATTAAAAGTCCTCGTCTCTATATTTTTTTCCATTATTGAACTTTCATGACCCGTAAAGTGTAAAAAATATTAATATTGCTATAATTTTCAAAATGGTTGACGGCGAGATAAAACAAAGAGACAAGGGTAAAAACATAAACCAAACCTGAACAATTTTTTTGATAGGATTTACACCCATACTCATCCTATAAGTGGACTGATTTAATTTAGATCAATTTATCTAATTAAATTAAATTATATTAATTAAAATGTTTATGAAATTCTAGGAGTAACCCTCCCCTAACTTATAAATGTTAACCTCATATTCCGTCATCCTCATAAATTTTTAGAACTATATATCATCTAATACCTATATAAATCTTTCACTTGAATCTCTCTCCATGACTTAGAGGCCCTGGTTTGATCATAAAACCAATCTCAACAAGCTTTATGTATAAACCTTAAGTGGTTTTCTATAGAAGGTATATCGTTTGTAATCGATTATTATCATTTTATTTGTTCTTCCACCTATAAAAAATATTTTTAAAATTTATAAAATAGTAATGATAGTATTTTACATACCCTGATATATTTTTATATAAATGGAATAACCAATATCCATATCTCTCCTCTATAAAATGGGAAACAAAATCAGCATTTATTTTTATGACATACTACTTCCTCACTAACTAATGTAATTATTTTTCTCTCCCTACCAATATAAAAACGTTATAATATTGTATTATACCGTTATATATGATATTTATGACATATTTATCATTTTATTGAGATAATATATCAACTAATTTCTTATCTTTCAAACCATTGAAAAATTATAACGTCGACTATTACCACTTCCACAAAGCGATGTGACTAATTTTTCATCATCACATCACGTGGATGGTATATAAAAGAGTATTTAAGGAAATTAAGTGATATTTATGATATAATTATCATTATGGAAAGATAAAATAATACTTCCATTTTTTCTTCACGATCGTTGGAAAATGAAAACATTACTCATTCATATATACGACCTACAGTCTCTATGATTGTAAGGTAGTTATTTTTCATAACCATATTTCGTGGTTGGTTGTAAAATTATAATTATTTCATGATTATAAATATATTTATTATTAATTAAATATCTCTTTAACTAAAGTCCACTTACAAAATTGATTTTGGACATATGAGCTGAATATCATCAAAATTTCTGACATGAACTTAATTAATTATGTAATTGTATATAACAATGTAATAACTAAAATTAATTTTAAAATTAATTTTTTTTATTAAGAATGTAAATTATTACTACAATTTTATTATTCATGAAGGCACTTAATTCATGTGACGAGTCAGACTTGAGTTAAGGGGTGTTTACATTAAAATCATTATTTTAAATGTTTTAAATATTTAGTTTCTAAATATTTCTCTTCTATGTCCATATTCTTAAAAAAAATTAATGGATGTATTTATATGGAAAAAAATTAATTATAAAGGATATTTTATGTCTCTTTTTAATTTATTTAAAATGTTTTTATGAATTTGATATGGACTTTTTTTACTATCATTTCAAATGATAAAATATTATTTTGTATTTTAATGTGTATAGAATTAATTATTTTTTCCGATAAATATAAAAATTATGGGATTTTTTTATTCATTTATTATATTAAAGGTTTATTTCAAATAAATACCCTCCTTCCCTATGTTCTAGTTGTATTTATTAATTGTTTTAAATCGGATAAATATCTCAATATTTAGAAATATTTTTCTTATTGTAGAAAGGAATATTTTTATAACTATTAATGATCTAATATGTTATTATTATGTTATGGTTCTTGGGAATTATTTATGATGATTTTTGGTTATATTATTAACATGTAATATGTTTTAATATTAGAAATCAATAAGGTTTAGTAACATTATAAACAAATTAAGGGTGGGTCTATTATATTCAACCAATTTATTGGGAATGAGTATGTTCATCATAGATTTCTGGTGGATGTTGATCATATTGGTTATTTAATTTGTGAGTGTGATATAGAAAATGATGTACCAAGTCACTTAAAATATTTATTTATTCATTATATGGGTTTTACAAAAAATCATATGATTTCACATGTAATATATTGATCTCATGTTTAAAGGAAAGCATACACTACTTAATAATGGTGCAACGTATAACTTTTTTAATAATATTTATATCTTTTTTTCATGATTTTAAAGAAACATTTACAGGTTTTATTTTAACATTAAGATTTAATATGAAATATTTTATTAAAATATTTTGTCAAATAATTTGATATAATGGTTAATAATTATATATTTCAAGACAAAAGATTATTTTTAAAATGTAAAATTTTAATTATCCTTCATGTACCTAAAAGTTTATTATTTTCATTATATATTTCCATTATCGAGTTTTTTTTTGCATCCAACATTTTAAAAAAAATCATAGGATTCTAAGGATGAGTAAGGATTAGGATGAGGCCAAGATGAAAATACTGAAGATAATTCATAAAAATAAAACTAGTTATATCATAAATGTTTTCAAATATAGAAAAAAGGGATACTAAGTGAAAGTATACACTTTATGATGTAATATTTATTTATATAAGGTAGATTTACAAATTATTTAAAACTACATAAAAAAATACCTTTAATTATTCCGAAAAACTAATTTTCATATAAAGATACCAGATTATATAATGATTATGTCAGGGTATTTCTAGACAACATACTTTTTACATAATGTGAAAACCTACCCTCTGAGCCTTATGTTTTTCACTATTACAAACTAACCCTTAACCTATTAAAGTACCATGATAAATTCCACCTAATTTTGGCATACTCTTTTTTTGGTTTGATAAATTAGAAAAGGGTTAAGGATATTGAATCATGCATGACTAGAGATTAAGGAAAATATAAAAATAATTTTCTCCTGAGTGAGAGAGATAATTATTATGATAGGGATGTTTCCAAAAGTATATGAATAGAAATAATAAGTTAATATAAAGGGATATTATAATAAATAATTAGTTAAGAAAATGAGTTTAAAATAGATTCGTGATAAATTTATATAGATATATAGAATTTTTTTATTTAATCATTACATGGTTTTCTATTATTGGTTTATCATATAAATTTATCATTCAAATAATTATTATTTATTTTATAAGAGAAGAATATTTTAAGTGTGGATGAATACAAAACATACATTTTTTGAATTTTTTTTCATGTAATTCATTATATATAACTCACATAATTTTCACATACAATAATAGATTGTAATATTTTTAATCAATTGGTGAGTAATGGGGTTAATTTTAGAGTTTTTATTAGATTAAGAATTAATTCATTTATTATTATTTAAGGATTTTAATAATAATATCTAATTTTTTATATTAGGTTTTGAGTATTTATAGGTGATTATATGAACAGATAATCTAATTAAGATTGAAAATTATTTGGGGTGTTTAATATTAAATAAAACTGTTGGAGGTGATAGAGATATATCATAACTAGTGACATTACATTGTATATGAGAATAATGAAAAAAATAATGACATAGGACATTATAGTTGGAAGAAAAATGGATTTTATAAAGATAAATATCATGAAATTGGATATCCTACTATCAATGTTTTTGATTTATTTTCAATTACTTTGAAAAATGAATATCAGATAAAATGACTAAAAATAAAGAAAGAGAATGTTATATTCATATAATAAATCTATATATCAATATTATGTTGAAGTCACTATTTATGATATATTTATATATAAAAATATTCATGATTAAAATTTTATTGTGAAAAGCAATTATGCACAAATTTTTAGATGTTATATAGTGGATATCACAAGAGTTGACATAGGGGAGTAGCATTTCCATATTTTCGACACCCCTATCATCAATATGAAATGATACATTTGTGGGATATATATGAAGGATTTACGGTTGTTACTTCTTATGAAAATCCCACAAGTCTTATTAAAATTAAATCATTGGACCAAGAAAAAAAATAACCATCAATGATATTAAATAAAAAGATACCACCATTTACAATGTCACCATATCAACATGTCCAATTAACTAAAACTGATATATATCACTATTATGATAGACTAATTAATAAAGCAAATAGGATTTATATGAAACACAAAAATATTATCATAATATAAAATTGAAATAACTTTTCTATAATTTATGATTATATAAGGGAAAATATAAGTTAACAATGAAGAATAAGAGAAGCATAAGACTCGAGTGAGCCTTGGCCTTTAGTGAAGATATAATGCCTTGTAAAATACACATAAAAACCATGAAATAAAATAATATTTATTATATAAAATGATTCATGAAATTATAAAATTCAAGTAAAACATGTAAATATTGAACATAATGGAGTAAATATAAGTGATGAGAATATAACAGTCTTAATAATAATATTCATGTTGTTGAGGGATCAAAATGTAAATTGGACGAGGGATTCTACAACATTTGCTATCATTTATAAAAATCATAAATGCACCATTTATATATAGAATAATTACAAATACCAATAAAATATTAAATGTGATTATTTATATACTATATATAGAGAAGAATATTCATGAGTGATGGATTTTAGAATTCATATGGATCACGTTATTTTTATAATCATTTATTTCATTTTGAAGTCTTTATTTTTTCAATATTTGTATCCACATTCTTATAGCGAATTAAACATCTATGGTTATAATGAATGTGAGAACCATATTATAGTCAATATCATTATTAGTTTAATCCATCTACTATTTCTAGGTATTATTCATCTACTTTGAGTTGCATAGTGGTGAGAATAATAAAGGTGGTGGTGATCATAACAATAGATTTATTCTAAAAATGTGTCATTCCTTTTCATTATAAAGGTTTTAAATCTTAAATTTTGGTTATTATCTATTATATTATTAAGAATTTGGTTGGTTATATAGGGAGTGGATCATTATTACAACCATGTAATTTGAGGAAAAATAATTGGTTTCCACTATTCGATCGACACAAAATGTAAAAACTCAGAACTTCATGAGGTATGTGTATATTATATTTTTGTTGATATTTTTGTTTTACTCAAGATATAAATTATTTAATATGATGATGGGGGATAAGGCTTTCTTCCAATGGTATTTTGGGTGGTTTGTGGAAAAAATTATAATGAAATGAGAATCTAGAACTTGTACATTTTTTGGAAAACCATTCAGGTTGAAAGCATAAATGGTGTGGAGGATGAAAAATCCTTCAACACTGATGCATGATTAAAACATTATTTATTAAAATATTCATCTGAATCATGTGAAACATATCATATAATTCATATATGGTCACATTTTTAGTGTCTATTTTACCATACCATACACGGTGTGGGTTCCCCTAACAATGGTAACTCTACAATTTCTGCATGGTGTATTATCTATATAGGAATACCATGTGATCTATCCAACTACATAAAATTGTTGATTTTACCATAATCATTTGATGATATTAAATCCCTAACCCCTCATTTTCTCCCACTAGTTTGACTTGGATCCCTCTAGATATGACTCTCTACTACTTCCTCCATTATCTTGTATATTCTTTATTTGATCCTTTGTAGATTCAATTTTTGTTTGTCTTGAGAGAGTTTTATAGTTAAAGATAACACTCTATACCCACCCCCTTGGAGTTTATTTTACTACCTAATGTTCTTATTATTGTTATAATATTTTATAAAATATATCAATGTTTTTATATGGTTCATCAATTCATTCCATTTGAGCATGAATTAGTGGTCATACATGACAAGTATATTTATATATGGGAAAATGGGTTTCAAAATTTAAACAAACATGGTAAAAATAGTCATTTCCACTTTTAAATTGTGTCTAATGGTTAGGATACATGGTTGGACAAAATATACTCCAAACATGCACAATTCTCTACCTTACTAGGGACCCCATATAGTTTTTATTCGTGGCTTCAGAAACTAATCGAAAACTATGATGCATGCCTAAGATAAAACCTATAGATCTTCCCACATAGGGGTGCAGACCTGGGTGCAAGCGTAGAGAAAATTATGTGCTCTTTTTTCCCTATGTCCAACCCCACACATTTTCCTCAAACCATGCGGCCTAGGTCACAAGGTTTCTACTAACTATGTAGCTCAGTTTCCTTTTCCAAAACATAAATCCCATGATCTCTGAACATACCCCATAAATCCATGAAACTCTTGTAGTTTCATTAGTCAAGCACATTAGAAAAAACAAATAAATTAAATTGAAATTGTAATGATATGTAACTAATAAAAAAAACTAGTATCTTACAAACATTCCCCTTTAAAAAATTTCTTCCTAAATATTCCTTACATGGGTGTTCATGAAATGTATGGAAATAACTCTAACCACTGAGCACATAAAATAGCCTCCCTCTACAATTTCTCATCTTCTAAATAGACATGTAGTTATAAAAACATTACTAATGTAACTGACAGGACACAGAGAGACTCTATTCTCTAGTAAAAAATATGAATAAGATGCTCATCAAAGGATCCATATACCTATAACTCAACCTCATCAGGATGATGAGTTTGCGAAAGGTATGAATGAAAACGGTAGATCTGAGAAACATAGAATATTTAATTAATGTCTCAGTATCTCTATAGTAACTAAAAATGATAGACTACTGGAACAACACTCTCCAGATTCTAGAATGCCTAAACATATTATAGTGTAAGCTTACTCTGTCTAAAAATCTATTTGAGTCCCAACCGCTGTTATATATATACAAAGAACTGACCCAAGAACATGAACTCTAGAAGTTATTAATGATGATCAATGTAGGATTCATGTCTAGACTGTGCAGTAGTCATATGATTTCTGTTATTCTGATCATAATCTTGAATTCTCCTACATGAAAAGTATTCAGAGTAGTACTACCTCTAGCCTGTTTAGCGATGATCAACAATTCCTACTGTATAAAGCTTCACAATGTGCCATTTGTATCATCTCTTGATAGCTATTATTATAGGTGAATTCAACCATGGGTATATTACTATTCCAAGAACATCCAAAAACAATGACATATTCTATAATAATTCCCTCCTGAACATGTATATTTCACTATGACTATCCATCGGTATGAGGGTGGTAATATTTGATCAGAATCCCCTTTATACCCAACAAAATCTATACGAATTTCAAAAATCAAGATGTAAACCATGGTTACCTATCCAATATAATTGTATGAGGAACCCCATTAAGGTTTAAAATCTAATTAATATATTAAATCCAACGATCATACAATAAAAAAGACTCCTGCATTGGTAGGAAATGGTATACCATTGAGAGCCTACACATAAAACCCATATGAAATCACTACCTCAAGGAAAACTTGTAAACTGGTCATGAAATCTATTACAACATCATCCAATTTCCACTCAGTAATGGATAAATGCTGTAAATAAATACATAATTAATTTATGGTCCGTGTACACCACTATAAGAACCCAGTTCTTATACATGAGGTAGGAGTTTCTTCTTTTCCTTTTCCTTTAATGTTTTTTATAAATAAGGAAAATGGGGGAAAACCCCAAATTTTTTGGGTACGTTCCATGTACTTTTCCACATGATGTGTGCATTGGAAACGTGGGATGAGTATACATGGCTTGTAAGCCTGTCGGTGATGAAGGGTATAAAAACTGACTACATGCTATGTACGTAGTCTATACACATTGTGTAATTAATCGGCAGGTGAACAATATGGAAGTGGGAGTAGCCGTCAGTGGAATGACAGTACACATTGTTTACTTTGAAATACAAGTCGTGTAACAAAGTCAGCAGTTGAACTGTGAGGCGATGGAAAGTATCCATGAGTGAAATAGTAAAAAATGGAATGTTCGCACCTTGTACTTATGTTTTTTTATTAAAATAGGAAGTATCCTCCTCTTTCGACAGAGGAGGCTTAGAATGCCTGAGAGTCGTGGGAGAGAATGACAGATCTTAGAATATCCCTTGACTGTACACCAAGACTCTGATTCCTGCGCAGTTGATCTCATTTGAACCACGCAGGTGAGTTTATCTCTATTCGTGAAAGTTTAATGCCAATTATTTCTCTAAGGTAATTTATTTCCGTTTGAATGGTTAATATTATATCCCACATCTACTTTATTTGTTGTGGTTTCGGGAGGCACAATTTACATATATCGATCAGAGGAGATCGAGGTAGGTGATCTGGTGTTTATTTACAACTATCGAGTTGTTTTTGTGTTCTGTTGTGCTACGTACCCATGTTTGTGGTATCATATGGTCAAGGCCCGGACTGTTAAGATACCTAGAATTGTTTAGGTAATTTAACGAACAAGTATAAACTGATGTTTGGGATCTTTGCCTTGATCCAGTTCCACCCCGTGGGTGCATTTCTCTTGTTATGCCATTTGGTCAGGATACCCATGGGTATGCTATGATAAAATCATGCTTTGAGTGTTTATGAGATAAACATTATATATATTACTTGCTTATGTGTTGGGATTGGTCATGTTACTTGCTTATCCTGGGGGCCGTGTTTTTCTTAGACTGAGGGCAGTGTTTCGTTTAGCCTGAGAGTAGCTTTTCTTATTCCTGTTGGAAGTAGCTTCCACGACTGAGGAAAATAAATCGCATGCCTGAGGGCTATATTCATTATGCATATGGGTAGTCATCTATGGGTTTTGATTCTAATTACCTGAGGGTAAGGTTTTGTATTTCCGAGGACAGTGTTTTCTTTGAATATTCACTATGGTGATTTCTTATATTATACCCACCAAGCTACAACACATCATTGGTATTGTTTTTACCTTCTACGTCTTAAAGACCCTATTTTGGTTCTTTCTATAGTGATTTATATGAGATTGTAGGTCGTGGATAGGTCTCGGGAACGTATAATTCAATTATATTTAATTGTTAAATTACAACTAAACTGTAATGGAACTAGTAGGAGTTTCTTCTTTTGAGTACTTCCTAGATTACTGATTTTCATTATTGCACACTATTGTTGCACATTCTCACTTATAGTTGGGAACAAGCCTTTGGTGGATTCCTACTGCGATTTATTTCTCACACCCAATTTGGGTCATGTCTTGGGCCCAAACAAACTATATTGCTATAGTTTCCGATGGGGGAAAGAGTCCCTATACAGGTTCTGGATTATTGTAGAGGAGTAGGAAAGCATGGGACCGAGCTTAGGATTGCGATGCTACTGAGTTCTTGTTGCATTTTTTTTCTTTGTTTTACTGTAATTGTACCTTGTACTGTATTGTTTTAGATTGTGGTGTATCCTATTTTGGAATCTTTCTTAGACTTAGGGACATATTGCATCATGATATCTATATAACTACTAATTCTCTTTTCCTTATATTATCCATTATCTGGTTTATATTTTCTACTGCTTCCATTTTGGTAGGTTTATTTATTTTATTCCACTACTCTACACTTTTATGAATGAGGGAATAGTTTCCCCACTATCAATCCATGGCCCCTGTGGCTAGTTAGCAGCCTCTAGCATTTGGGGAAATGCGCTAGAGTTCATGTGACCAACCAAGTTCAGGGCACCCATTGTGTGGCTTTCGGATCCAGGACGTTACAACCACAAATATCTCTCCAATTAAATAATACCTATAAAAGTGCAAGGAATGTAAAACTATAGATAACTCAAGATTGTGCATCGAGTACTTCCTGTCTTGTGGTCGGAAATGATAAGATCTGTATTCTATAGCTCACTCCCCCTGCACCAGAAGTACAAATATACCAATATCCAATGTATCAAAATACATAGTGTAGATTTTTCCAAGATCTGGTAGAATCAATATGGAAAATAAAGGTAGTCTCCATTTCCGTACCTAATAGGTTTTCTCATAAAAACCTCAGTCAATTTTTACTCAATTCCATTAGATGTCATGATAATCATGATAAGTCTTGTACGAAACACCTTTAATAACCAGATATCTACATGAAACTCTATATGTCAAATATGTTCTTCGTAAAATCCTATGACACTACAGGTCTCACATTCTATTGGATAAATTAAAATTCTATATCTGAGATAATATAACACAATAAGTGAATATAATGAATCAAAAAGTGTCACATTGTGAGAATATAAAATAAATGATTCTCTCTCAGTGTTCCAAGATGATCTCAATATGTTTGGCATGATCATTTTGACATTGAAAATAAACAAATATATCTTCCTTGAATTACACCACAAACAAATCATGATTTTGATGTATAACATGGTTCATCAGTGCCATGAAAACTGCTGATGTATTCATGAGATAAAATGGCATGACCAAATACTTGTATTTTCCATTACCTCTATGAAAAGATATATGAGTTATTTCTTCTAGTTGAACATGAATGTGATGATATCCTAACATCAAATAAACATTAGAGAAAAAATGAGCTTTTGCAAGATAGTCAAATAGATCATCTATCTGTGTCAAGGGATACCAATTCTTAACCATCATTTGGTTCCCTCATTGGTAATCCATAAATAGGCTAAGGGTTTTGTATTAATTTTTCTCAAAACGGAATGGGGAACCCATAGAGAAGTATTGGGTTGTATACACCTCATTTCGTCCATGTCCATGATATATCTCTTGAGATTATACAACTCCATATTATCACTCCTATTAGGAGGAATAGATATTGGTGAAACTCAAGGAACTAGATCTATAGAAAAATCAACCTCTCACTCAGGTGGTATATGAAAAAAAATTATTAGGAAACATTCCTTGAAATTATCAACCACTAGAGTTATATTTTCCTCACAAGTTCCTTGATCATCAATATAGAAGCTAGAGATCTATGATTTCATCCTGACCAAACCAAGATGCTCGGGTCTAGCTCTACCTATCTAGACAACACATTCACCTTTTTAAATATAAACCCCTCCATCTATTGATGTGGAGGTGACCCTAATGTTACAGAAATCGGCATGGGATTTAAAAGAAAATATATATTCTAACCAAATTATAATGTAAATTCCTATCATTTCAGGGAAACAAAGTACAATATGAAGTGAAACCCACTAATCTAAAGGGTAACTCCTTGCATTGGTGTAAAACCCCCATTTTGATCCCCATAAAAGTATCCAAATCATAAATCCATAAGAGAATAGAAGAATTATCCCTAGGATATTAAAAAAGGTACAAATATTATTTTATTTGAAGCACCGATATTTCAAAAAGAATATTCCATAGTAAAGGATACTAAAATCATACCTCTCAACATCGATGGCTTGAAACTCTATTCCTTAGGTGTGGGCTGTAATGAATATGCCTTTCATGAAATACAGTCTTACGAAACAAATTGACCACCTGGTGAAGACAACCTCTGCTATCATGGTACCATTGGGGCGTGGCAATATCATCCATGACCATAAACTTGGCCTAAATGAATAGAACTACTCCAAATCCTAGCATGACATAGAGCAATGAATACTTCACCCAAACCTAGTGTTAGATTCGATCCCCTACCAATGACCACTAGAGGGAAGGTGTTGTAGAATATCTATACATGACCTATCTGACTGCATGCTCAACACACGACTGGATCTCTATCACGTTGAATCTTCATATCCCATCATCAAACACACTTATGATAGAATACAAAACTAGTAGAACTCCCACACTATATGGTATTGCATTAAAGAGAAGCATTGAAATGACACCTTCTACCAGATGACACTAAACCACTCGGTGGAGAGGTCGAACTTCCATTATTTATTCTCCCTACTGCCCTCAGGTTTTGTTTAATAATAAGAGCTTTATTCAATACCTCTATTATTGTACTCAAAAAAACACATTGAACTTTTATTTAACAAAAGGCTTGAGACGTTCCTCAAAGAATCATTCCCTTGATGGATCATTAGGAAGATAAACCAGTGTAAAATAATGAGGATATACATAGAATACTTAATAATCAACAATAGTCATTTCACCATGCTGCATGCCAATAAAATCAGTTTCCATTTTAGTTCCTAGTGTTTAGGAAAGATGTAATCATAATTCCTATATTGGATATCCCTTCGAACCATATCCTAAGGAATTGTATATTGGTTTTAAAAATCCCACTACAAATTAGTTTATCCCCAATGTATATTTGTCATGAGCTTCAACCCCCTATCAGGAGGTGTCTTGAGATGCATGCAAGTATAAAATTTATTCTAAATCCATATATAAGAATTTTGTTGACTACCATCCTTTAAATTTTTTGATGGTTATTACTACTCAAACACCCACATCAGTTCCTTTATAGGTGAGGTATGCCGTGGGGATCCTGAGTGGTCTGTATAAACTCTAAGAAACCCTAACATAACTAGTCATCATCAATCATATCTAGTAAAATAGAAAGTGCTACAACATTACTACAATAGGTTCTACTAGCTGGTCACACAACCCCACCTCTTGATCTTGGTCATTTCCACACTAATGGTGTATAACTCAAGGATTTTATTGTTTCAGGTGTCAAAAATTCAAAAAACACGTTTCAAAATAATCTGGTAAAAATAATCTCATAGATATAATCTTAAGAAAAGTCAATGGCTTATTGTAAACAATAGAAACCTCTCTCTGTGATCCAAAATCTAGAATTCCTTAAAATGAACAAACAAACAAACCACCAGATACACTTCTTACTTCCCACCCTAAAACCAAATCAAGGTTATGCTCATTGTCTCATAATATAGGTATCGATATACAATTAATGGAAACCATTAAATTTTTATAATTCAATTATATTTAAATTTATATTTTTTACCATTATCATTAAATTGATGTACCAAATTGGTCACCACCTCTGATATATAAGGGACCATACACCTTATAAGCTTAATTTTGTCACACATTTAATTCTAACAATAACATGTTCCACTCCATGTGATGAAGGGAACCTAACTCCTGACTCCAAAAATTTTTATTAGGCTTTATGATGTAGCCTATTTTTGAAATAAATGTAATTTTATAGAAAACACTCTATGTACAATTATATTTCTTAATACCATTCACAAAACATCCATGAAGTATCAATTATATCATGCAAGGTACACATAAAAATTTGATGCAGTCAATAAATGCATCCTATATGGCATGACATATGCATGGTATGTAAATCCAGTAAGGTTTCTAAAATGATGCTTGGCATGGTATGACCTTTTTACATTGGGACAAGAATAAAAAGAAATCCTTAATCATATTATTAATTATATCACATAGTATGTGAATCACCTTAAAGTGGAATAAAATAAATTGTAAGAGTAAAAACATGGAAAAACAACTTCTCATTCTAAGAAACATGGTAATTAACATGAAAATAGGTTATCTACTCCTAGAAATAGGTTATAAACAAGTTATAATTCATTCTAAAACATGGGTTAACTACTCCCAAAAAAGTTTTATAACCATGTTCCAATTCATTCATAATAATATTTCTATTTTATAAAAATAGATAATTGTAAAAATAATAGAAATAAAAAAATTATTTAATTCCACTTTGTACCTTCCCAACATGGGATCCACTAAATATTACCCTGATCCAAATGGTCATATGTTCCCAAGCATGCCTCACGATATGCCAGAGGATTCTTAATAGTATAAAGGAGGTGAAGTTTTATAATGGAGAGACTATAAAATCATAATCATAGTAATATATTGGTATCACAAGTGAATGAATAAGAGAAATCATAATATAAATCAAATGAAGAAGATAAAAAATCCAGAATAATATAATACTTATAATGATATAAGTATTCATACACAATATAATGTAAATTTCAATCATCGATTCAAAAATTTAGTCATTATATTGAAACAATCATCCCCTATAGTTCATGTATCCAAAGTGAAGAAAGACCAAAAGGGAACTATTTATATCTATCATCATGAGCATAGATATGTCATGTGATCCCCAACTATGATGTGGTGATCAAATCAATCATCATAAAGAGGTATCTTTTCCTATTCCCTACCTACATCTAGGATGTCTATTCGGTAATGAAATGGTGGCCCAAATTGGTTGTGAGGTAATACTCCGAAGGCCACCACCACCAACATTTTTAACATGTATAGTCTATGTATAAACAATGATGCAGTGTACATTATATGATAGGTATATCAGTAGAAAAATTAAATTTTAAAAAGTAGTTGTGATCCTATCCAACCAAAATGTATCCCTATGAACAATAATAATGTAGCCAAAAAATAATGGGAAACTAAAAACAAGGGGTCAAAATCTTAGGATAACTAGAAATCATGATAAAGCATCCAAAATGGATTGTTCCATGTAATCAATTGTCAGACCTAAAAGGGATAGATCTATGGTCTGGATGACTAATGAATCCGAGTCGAGTCAATGGAGCATCTCGATGACCACTCCAAAAAGTCATTGGTGAAATCCAAGGAGCACATCTAAGGTATTCCAAGAAATCTATATCCAAGGAGTATCAATGACCTTGGAATCATATGGAATGAGTATCCAAAGATTATAAATGTCCCTATAATCCACTACCATAATCAATAAGTATCCATGGAATGTAAATATCAATAGAATCCAATGGAATAAGGATTTGAGGAGTAGAAATTTTCATGAAATACACTACCATTATGAATATGAATATATGCAGTTGAGATGTCCAAGAATCCAATGTAATTAGGATCTGATGAGTAGAAATGTACAAGGAATCAAATAACATTATCAAGTCATTCATAAATTTACTTCTCATTTAATAATCATCAGTAATCATCGAGTTCATCTAAATCATTCCCCATATTACATTTAAACACATTAACCAATTCATTCGATATTTATTTCTCATGTAATCACATTTTATGGATATATACACTTCTCTGATCCATTCATTCAATTATCTTTTAAATTATTAATTCTTCTAATAAAGTTGGAGAGTTCTATAAAATCCAAAATAGTGGTATATCATAGGAAAATAGAAAAATACACCACAATGGTGGAACAAATAGAGGTGAATAACCTCTAATGATATAATGGTACTTTGGGGAAACCTAAAAAGATCCTAAGAAATCAAATCAATACAGTCAATTAATTTTATGGGAAACTCTTTAAGGTCCATCATGTCTCATAAAAAAGTATATAAAACACCAATAGTTAAAGAAATGGTATAGAACACCTATCACATACATTTAGTTGAACAATAATTTGGTACAAGATCCTATCTCAACAAGGATCAAATTAAAATAGTGAAACATAATAATACTATAGAAATAAGTCATATTAGCATGTACAAAAACAACTCTATAATTAAACATTCAAATGAAGAAATGATAAAGATGAATGAATAACTCACTGACATGGATCCAACAAGATGAAAAATGTTTGAATATAAATCCTGATTGAGAAATAGTATTTAAGCCTTGAATTTCAGATTCAAAAGAGCTCCCAATTTTAAATTAGGTTTACTATTGAATAAAAGTGAAAATGGGTTTAATAATTTAAATACATAATGTAAAACCATCAATTTTAAAAAATTTAATTAGGTTGCATGGTTTGGACCAAATTTTTTCAAAACCTTTCATCTTCTTTGTGCCCTTATCTACCTCAGGATGGACCCCATATGGTTCAAGCACATCATTTGGGAATTAATGAAAAAACCATTCTACAAACCAGTGATAAAAACTGCAAATCTTTCTATATGTAAATTAAGTCCTAGTAGCATAGATAAGAAACCCGTGCACACATTTCTTCTCTCCATCCAACACTAAAAAATTTCCCCAAACAATAGGAATGGGGGACACAATTTCTACTAACCATGTGGCCCAACATCCTTTTCCAAAAACCAAGTATATAGACTATTAACCATCCTAAAACACCCCGAAAAATCCCAGTATCTCATTAGGTACTCACATTTGGTCCAAAAAAATCAATTAAAATAAAACTGAAAAGATATGAGCATCATAAGAGGAATTGGGACCTTACATGTGATCACTAGTAAAATTGTTAAATGTGAAGGGTAGATTATTGAATGATGTTACTACTATGATGTAAAATACTATGGGTGTGGGAAATTTTGGATAACATGGAATGAAAAATTATTATAATTATTATGGATATTGTTTCTTGGAATTAGAGTGACTATTTTCCCTTAGGTTACAGATGATACACCTTTGTGTCTTAGTGGGATGTGTGAATTAGCTTGGGGTCTAACTGATATGTTCTTATTTCATAGTGTGGTGCATGTATACCCCTGATTTCGAGATTATACATTCTAAATTCCCAAGTGGAGTTTATTTCTTCTTGTATATTTTAGATGATGTTTTCTATTTTGCTTGTAGGGTATGTGTTTCCCCTATAGGTTTTATATGACACATTATCATTTCATGATGTGGAGTGTCTAACCCCTAGTTCTAGATAACATTTCTATGTATCCTTATGGGGAATTTTTATGACCATGGGTTTGAGATGATTATACCCAATTCTAAGACATCCAACACTGGTATATGAAAGATAAGATTCATCTTGATGATACCCTAAGTATACTTCATGGTTTCTAGAAATCATAATGGGAACATACCTAAAGTTGATCATTTACCTGAAATATTATGAGGGCATATGAAAGATAAGATTCATCTTGAACTCAAGACTAGTATTTTAGTTATTCCCAATTTTATATTTGGTTTATATTTGGATTATAATATAGATGATTTACCCATGAGGTATCATGATATTGTATTTATGAATTATATAACTTATATAACATCTAGTTTATGTTGCATATGTTATGTTTATTATTTATCACATTCCATTGCGTTTTACCCTTTTCATGTAGATGTATGATATTTTCATTATTTTCAC
Source organism: Viscum album (assembly GCA_963277665.1). Classification (NCBI taxonomy): domain Eukaryota; kingdom Viridiplantae; phylum Streptophyta; class Magnoliopsida; order Santalales; family Viscaceae; genus Viscum; species Viscum album. The sequence goes on along the minus strand of OY728165.1, from coordinate 1,155,980,113 downwards.
TATTATTTATTACACTAATATGAGGTTATATTATTCCCATGGTAACTCTATATACACTCAATACTATTCGATATTATTTTTTGTACTAAGAGGTACACCTGTGGTTATATAATAGCCTAACCAAACACCATCTAGTGGTCTAATCATGGGGAACATTAGAAAATGGTATTAGTGTGTCTTTATTTTTTCATTACTATTTAGTAATGGTATAAATGTGATAGTATTTTTTAGGACTTGGTTTGGACCTTCTGTTTGGGAGTAACTAACACATGTATTTGGGAAGAGTACGTTACAAGGGATAAGATTTCAATTCTTGGTTTTCTCTTTTTTGGTTGAGCTAATTCACCTTGTATTACAAACATGATTTTGGTTTTATGATTTTTGATATTTTTACTATTTGGATGAATATAAAGAGGGAATGTGTTCAATTAACATATCAGTCATATAGGACACATATTTCATTCACATATTTTCCTATGATTATTTACATGGATACAATATTGATGTTGGGCTTTAAAGAATTTGCATCAATTTATATAGTATTTTCCCATATAAAAAGATGGTGGAAACTTATGTGACTAATTATTTGGATGGATTTAAAATTTAATAATGGTGATTTTTTTTATACATCCTAGTTTTAACTAAATGAAATGACAACAATAACATATAAAACATTATCCTCTATAAAAAAATTAAAATATCATTTAACTAATAAATAATTACGAATCTATTATTAAGAATATAGATTAAAGGAAAGAATTTGGATATTATATGATTATGGTGTTCTCGAGAAGTATGGGAAGGCATAGCCAAATAGAGATATCTGTTTGTAAGGCTATTATGATAAGGGGTGTCTTGGATAAAAAGATTCAATGCTTGTTGTTTCTTTTATAAAACTATGATATGGAAAATTGTGATGGAAATGTGCTCTCTTGTTGTTATTTAGCATTGTAAAGATATTCCACCTTGGTGACCACCTATGAAGTGCATCAGGATGAGGATGAGCAAGCCCCTTGGCTGTTGGGAAGGAGGTTCCTATGGCACAAGGACAACAGATGGATGATAAGATTTTTAAGAGATTATTATTATTCTTGAATTTTATGGAGAGAGATGCTCCATGAGTTTCACCGTAGATGTTGATATAACATGATAATTTTATATACAACGTCCTCCATTATTCAATAGGTAGGGCATTTCCATACAATATGGGTTTCGGATAGAACCTCTGTAGATGTCTTCTTGACCAAATTGGGACACCATCATAGAGGAGGTAAAAGTTTTACATCTATATTCTATGAGTCTCATTGATGATTTTGTGAGAAATTTTTTTCTAGGGGGACCAACATGATATGTTTTCATAGAATGAATTATCGTTATAATTCTTCATCGATTTCTATTCAATGACCCTATGGGATGACAAGGCTTAGGTGTTTATGTATCACTCATACATGTGTATGTTAGTGATTTATTATTCCTCCCATGACTAAAATTTTCACACAATATTGGATGGGAATGTGGTATATAGAGTAGGAGATTTACAATATTGGATGAGGATTGAGATTTAGGTTTAATTGAATGTTCTTTCGTTACGTATTTTAATGAGTCCGTGAATAAAAAGCTCATCATAGTAATGATCCTAGAAAAGTGAAGATGCTATGGGTAGGTGGATTCTACATGGTGGAACAGTATCAAGTCTCGTGGAATCATGATGCATCATTTTGATAAATAATGAATGAGTGTCAATGAATGGAGTAGGCGTGGTGGAAGATCATCTCTTCCTCCTCGGGGAGGTAGTGTGGTGTAGTGCTATTAGTGTGAAAGGATAATTAATATTCATACCCAATGTCACTAAAGACCTATAGAGTTCCATTTCTGTTAGTATATGGCACACCTATGGTTTTTCTATAGGTATATCCACTAGTAGTCATGTCATAGAGGATTTGGACATGGATCTTACGTTGGATCAAGGATTACATGGTAGGCTGGTAGTTGAAGATCCACTAACCCTTATAGTCAAAGTGGAGGGTGTGGTGCCTATGGATTGGTGTAGTTGAACTAACATGGTGTTTATTCACTAAGGACTTGATAAGGTTCCCTTGGACAAGGCATATTTTAATTATATGTCTTTTATCTAACCATTACAGACTATGATGTTACACCCTCTACAGTTTGAGGTATGATTTTGGTGGATTATACATTAGTAGCCAATTTATTTGATACAAGAGCATCACAATAATTCATGTAATATTAGTAAATTTATGGAATGGTAAAATACATAATGCATTTATATGGAGTGGTGTCAATTGACACACCTTTAGGTGTGTGATTCGAGTGAATTTTATGATATAGGAAATGTTCAATGTGGTTGGCCTCTATTTACTCCTGTAGGATAATTTAGAACTATATATGACTGGCTTTGACATGATCCTCAATATAAATTGGTTAATACTAAATCGGGAAAAATAAAACTATTTTCATTGATATTTCCTATTTACATCTCCTAGGGGTAGTAGTTATGTCCATTTCAGAGAATGGTTCATTGATGCGGTTCGTACAGGACCAAAAAACCATCATCTAGGTGGTATCACATTCAAGGTTTCTAATTATATTTTGGATGATGGGGGGATGCATCATTAAATATTTCTTCTTATGTTTGATTAGTTACATGATGTTTTCCTTATTATTTTTTAGGGTTTCCATCTGAGAGTGAGGTTTAGTTTACTACCGAGCATGTTCTTGGTATGGATAATATTTCTACCACTATATAAGATGTATACTACAGAGAACCAAAAGAAAATTTATAAGATGGAGGAATTAGAGGAAAAAATGTTTATATGAATAAGAATATATCCTTAGGTGTCTCCAGACCCCTTTTTTAGGAAGGTATATGTCTCATTGAGGATTTTCATTGACTATTTGATGTTAAACCATGTGAGTTTCATGAACAAGTATCCACTCATTCATATCGATGAATTATATGATCATATTTTAAGAACCATATTTTTTTCAATGATTGAATTAACATCATGTTATCACAAGTTGTGGGCGAGGACTATATACATAACTCACACATTGTTTAAAAGCATGTATAGTTTTTACGATTACATAGTGATTTTGTTAGATCTGGAAAATGCATTACTGGTATTCATAGACAAGGTGAATTATATCATCCTTATATATTAGTATATTTTTTTGGTCATTTTAGTTCATTTTATTTTCATGAAATTTATTTTTATAGAGGAGAACACCATATATTTGAATATCATTCTAAGAAAACATAGAGTGCAAGAACTATATGACATGCCACCAATGTAATATTTTTGACAGACTAGGAGTACAAATTGGGGAATTTAATATATGAACATGGAGTATTAGTAGACACCAAAATTGTTATATCAGTGTTTTATTGGAGGAAACCAATTTTTTTTGAGATTTATATTTTTGTATTAACCAATTATTACTGATTATCTATTTAAGACATATCGTTCTTGGTATCATCTATTATAGGTATAACCAAGAATAGGGTGATGTAAATTTAGTTATATGATTATTATTTATCTATTTATATGTTTATTTGAGATTGATTACATCATTTATTATTACCGTACTTGATATGGGTAGGGAGTATAATATGCAGTCTAACACATTGGGTTCGGGGATGGAGTTGTCTAGATGCAGGACAATCATATGGTTTTTAGGGGTGTAGGATACTAATTCCACATTAGGGTAACATAATGTAACATTACTTGAAGTTATTAGATATGGTTCATGCCATTATATTCTAGTGGAATTACCTATTAAATAAATGGGTTTTTGTGTACACTAATCACAAGAGAATGCTATTAATTTTAATACAGTAGGACTTGAACCTTCAAATGAATGTGGGTAAAGTATTAATATTATTTTTATTTCAATAAGGAATAAACCCATGAGAATTTTGATGTAGTTAAAAATGAACTAAGTTGAAAAACTCATACTCAGGTAGTGAAGGAGTCCAACAATAATTTATAGATGACGACCCTCTTTGTTGAGATTCTTTTGGATGTTTGTGAGTTCAAATGTTTAGTTGTCATTTAATATTTATATATTAGTTATTCATTCATAATCATGGTGAATATTTATAAGTTTTTTATATTTATATTGTATGGTTATTATGGAAAACATATATGGCAGAGAGTAGCCTCTAGACTGGTCCCATAACACTAATGATGTTTTCCATGTTTGATGTCCTATTATGGTCTCTATGGGTTTGTGTAAGGATCTAAAGATGGAATTTCACACATTTAAGTTGGTATTAGAACCATGAATGGATAATAAGTAATGTAACATACATAGGAAAAAATCAGTCCAAGGATTATGAGGGTAATTTTAGGTTTTGTCACATGACGCTACACTTATAAGCAGGTGATGTAAGAGCACCAGTGACACATTGGTCCTCCAAAATAGTTACAAATTCTTGAGTAAATATGGGATGATGTAACCATGGAAATTGTGATGAGGTTACCCAGGAAAACCTATGGAAGTGAAATTTTTCTCAGATTGTAGACCAGTTGATCAAAGTGACTTATTTATTTTGAATTTTAGATACCTTTTTAGTTGGTGATTTGGGTAAGATCTATGTTTGAAAGATAGTGTGATTACATGGAGTAACAAATAATATAATATAAGATAGAAATACTAGTTTTATATATCACTTTTAGTATGTATTGTAGAAGGTTCTCGGTACACTGGTGCATTTGATCACTACTTATCACCATAACATAGATGGGAAGCCCGATCATATTATACATATTCTAGAAGTCATTATTAAGTATTTCGTAATGTATTTTAGAAGTTATTTGGATAAAAACATTACTCTAGTATTTTTTCTTAAAATAGTAGTCGCCATGAATCAATTCAGAAGGAATAATTTGAATCCTTTTATAATAAATCTTTCCATTCTACCTTGTTTTGTATAGAAGCTTGAAAGTATTTGATTATTGGGATGACTTTCATGTATGTTATATAAGAGCATATCAAGTTGAACAAGAAGTGTTTAGAAACTTATTAGAGCATATTGAAGTATTATGATGACTATAGATTCCTTCCTCTAGATTCCAATGTTGGAGAATAACAAATTTTAATGGTATCATAGAGGTTGGGACATATCTATGTTCAAAGAGAAATCTATCTCCCAAATATATGAATCCATTTGATATCTTAGAGAGAATTGATACAATGTTATTCAAATTGTATCTCCAGTTAGTTTTACGCATGATGTATTCCAAGTATAACTTCTTAGGAGGTGTTATTCCTATCCATATAATGTGATAAACAATGATGATATCAAGATCAATGTCTAAAAATCATTTGAGGAGCATCTAATTTTAATGGTGGATCATAGGATTAAGACTCTATATTGAAAGACAGTTCCTATAGTCCATGTGAGGTGGTTGTATAGGAATATCCAAAAAGAGACATAGGTGTGAGAGTATTATGTGTAGGATTAGTGGTAGGAGATTTTCACTAAAGAGGACTAGTTATGCTTGAGTGCACAACTCGAGGAACAACATTTATATAGTGGAAAATTTATAAAATTCTAGGCCTTTATGAGTTATGTTTCCAATTTTATTTTTTCCATTACTTTTGTTTTAATGTAGTTAAAAATTATATGATGTGTTAGTGGGGAATATATGTTTTTCACAAAGGTGTTATTGGGGATTTTAGGACAAACATTGTACATAAATTGGTATTTTTCACTAACACATGGTTTAGAAAATCAGGATGGCTACTAGTTGAAACCATGTGAAGGATGAAAAATAATTTGATGAGTGTGTATATTTGTTTAATGGTTAGATGAAAAATGTTCCAAAACCATGAAAAACCTACCGTATATTTCATACATGGTCGAAAAATTATTAAATGGTTTACCAAATCATAAAGACTATCTATGTGGGGTATGGTTTTCATTGAAAATGGGACTCACAAAGTTGGTGTACGGTTTGGAAAAATGTGTGGTCTACCTAACTACTTAAAAATATTTGATTTTACAAAACTACCCCTGATGTTTTTAAATCCCTTAAGCCCTCATTTACTCTAACTAATTCAACCAAAATCTCTAAAATCATGTATCTCTCTTACTTACTCATTTATTTTGTGTTTTTCTTATTCATCCCTTGTTAGAATATACCATTGTTCATATCAAGGGAGTGTTGGAGGTATGGTTAAAACTATATCCCCACCCTTTTTTAGTTTGTATCACAACCTAATAATCATATGATTATTATGATATTTTCACCCTATTTCAAGGTTTTCATTTTGTTCATTGATTCCCTTCATTTTATCTCAAATTAATGCATTTTACTTTGTGATTATACTTTAAAAGTCATTTTTAGATTGTTGATAGACTATCACTTAAATGTGGATTATTTATTACTTCAACTGATGTCTAGTCACACTGAAATTTAATGTGATATACTTAAAGTATAACTAATTTTTAATATGACTATTTCCTAAGGAAAAGGTTTGATTCAGGACATGAAATGCAATAAAAGAGTGGTAGGACCAAATATTTGGAAACCATATATGTTTTTACAAGACATATAAATAATGGGTATTTAAGAGGTGACTTGGAGTGTTCATGGGATTAATAGAGTATTGAGGTAGATATGAACACCTATTTTAATTATGATAACATCTAGAATTTTTAAATGAGAAGGGTTTTCTAGTGAATATAGTTACAAAAAAATGTAAAAGTTTAAGGGTGTGGTAAATTTTAAATAACAATGAATGGAACAGGATTAAAATTGAGATTGTACTTATTTAAGAGTGGGGTGTATCTCAGCCCTAGAATTCTAGATTAAATAATCATGTTTCTATGGGTGGTTTATTTCTACCCCCGGGTTATATGTGGAATATTCTCATTTCCTAGTGGAGTGTGTGTCTATACCTAGGTTCAATATGATATGTTCTTGTTTCATCATCGGTAATGTGTCTGATCATGAGTACCATAGGATATGTTCTACTTTCCTAGTGCGGCACATGTCAACCCCTATGTTCCAGATGATGAATTATAGTTTCCTAGTGGGATGTATGTTTTATAATGGGATCTAGATTATATGTTATTGTTCTTTGTAGGGATTTTCTTCCCTATGATTCTTGATGTTGTTTATTTATTCTTTGAGGGATGTGTGTATGAGAATAAGTTTTATATGATCTACCTTATTTAGATAAATTCATTACATGATGAACTAGTATGGTCGAGCCCAGGTGACACATCCAAACCTGATGTTTAGAGATGGATATTAATTATGATTTCAGAATTCATATTCTTTATTATCATGCACTATAATTCCAACAGTGTATTTTTAGGGATTTTATTGATGGTGGACCACCAAGTCAAACTAACACTGTGCTCAATCAACCAACGGTACCCAAGAAAACATAAATGGTTATAGGATATGACAAGGGAATGTGATATATGGTTGATTTAGGAACTAGAAGGACCATATGGTGCATGGATGTTGGGTCTAGTCTAAGACTCAAGACCAGTTTTCATGTTCCTAAAAAAATTTATTTATAAAATTATGGATTCTAATGTATATGATCCATTATTGAGGGATATTAATAATGTATATATTTTATTTATTAATTTTATAGAATCTAATTTATATAGAATGGGTTAATATTATTTATTAGAACTTGATGTATTGTTTTTTTGTTATTCATATCTCTATATGATATTGTTATTATTTATGCTATTGATTCTTACTATAGTATGGGGCTAAAATATCCCCATGAGAACACCATAGAAATTCTATAATAGTAGACATATTCTAGTGAATGGGGAAAAGATCATGGGGTCCCATAACATATAAAAAACCATAATTTTCAAACATAGATATCATATTTAATAGATGAATATTCATCACATTACATAATGATAAGTTCTAGAGTCATATAATTCTAGTATATTTAGAAACATGGACACATAAACAATTGGTTCAAAAGTATCTCCCATTTATTTCTTTATAAATAGAACTCTTCTTAGACATATCATATTTAGTGCCTTTCTTCGTAACTTTGGGAAAGGAATCATAATAAAGGGTGATATCATATGCTCAATATGGGTAATCATGTGAGATATCAATGATAACATAATCATAACATGAAAATAAAAGTATGAGAAATGAGAATAACATTTTAAAACCATACCCTATATATGAAAGATAACAATAATCACTCATGTCCTACATATTGATAGTTACAATAATATGAATCATAATGGAATTAAATAACATGATCCATGAGAGCATAACATTGGAATAAGACGTAGAGTTATGGCATAAGAATTTAAAATAATTTCTTTTTTAGAAAATGATCAATTCCACTACTATCATAGTGTATTGGTTTCACCCCAAATTCCACCATAATAGTCAAATATCACTCCCAAGAATATATTAGTGGACAAATTCCCTTTCTATATTAGGATTAGCCCCTATTCCAGTCATATATATGCCATGAGATATCAGTCATTTTCCAATGTATTGGAGGGATGCATAATTCTAGGCCCACTCATCCTTGATTATAACATAAATAGCTTCATATAGTGTAAAAAATATATGTGTTCCATAATATCATAATAAATTAACAATATCATTACATATTAACCTGTGTAAGGAAAACAAGTTTCATAAATATTTCATCTATTCATCATTGGATAACCCATTGAAAATAAATGGGGTTAAAAAACATCCCACAAAATTAAAAATTAATTATTTTTTGAAAATTTAATAATGGTAAAAATGGAACATATTCATATTAAATCCTAATTAATTTCATAGGGTGTTGTCATAAATAAAAATTACATCAAAAGACCACTGATATATTTTTTAGTAAAATAAACATTCCATTTCTAAAATATAATTAAAATAAAAATATTTCAAAAATATTCAGGAAAAAATTCATTGGACGAAACCTTATAAACCTATAAAGGATGCTTAAAAATATTGAGCAGTCATGATTGTGGAAAAATAAATTCAGGTAATATAAGTTATAATAAAACATTCTTATCACTTTTTTGAAAAAATGGAAAAATGCATCATTTGAAAAATGGTAAGAAGATTCATTTAAAACAATTAAAAAGTAAAAAATGGTTAAAAATGAAATTAAACATTCCAAGGATAGTATTAAAAACAATTTTAAAACATTTTTTGAAAATATAGATATTGATGTAAAATGATTTTTGAAAGAAGATAGAGACACAATCTATTTTCCTTCATACAATATTTTTAGTCTCATGACCACTTATGTGGATAAAAATGATTTGAAAAAATTACTTTTCAAAAAATAACTATATCTGAATAGAAATCATGAGTTTTATAAGTGATTTTCCATATTATTTCATCATTAGAATTTTACCATTAACAAGCCCATTAAACAATGAGATTATAATATATAACCCTTAATAGTATGGTAAATTTTGAATCATAAGCCCCATGGGAGAGATAATATTAGATGGATATGTAAATACTTATAAAATTAATAAAAATCATAATAAATGTCTTTCATGGGATGTATATACATAAAATAAATTAAACTTGTGGTGAATAAGACATGTGGATCACCAAAGTAAAAGTGAGATGCAAATCCCTTAAGCATATTTATTATCTAACTCAAATAGTTTTAATACATAAAGAATATTTGTTGACGAAACTAGTATCTAAAAGGGTATAATAAGAATATTTTTTACCATTCAACATTTTTATGTCCCATAATAAAAAATTATTCTCAAAAGTTGCATGAATGTAATGATGAATAGGTTTTTAACACTAAGGTTGATCTTTTTATTGACATGATATGAAACCTTTTCAACATCATTATAAAGAGTATTTACCCATACCTAATAAATCCTTGGGTAGATCATTTTTTCATTGTTTTACAAGGGACATGGTTAGGTTGTTAAATGGGCTTTTAATTATTTTGTCCAAGTTGAATAAAATCCAATGATTTTTGAATGAATGACAAAATCTAGCATAATGAACATAAATAAAATTGATTATCCGTATAAGGGAAGGTTGATTATAAAAAATGGTTATAATCCATAGATTATAAAATTATTTCCTTCACTATGAAAAATACTTTGGACATGGTAAAAATCACCAAAGATTTTAATGATTTCGATTATAAATGGATTTATAATGTAAAGGAAAATGATGGAATTAAATAAAAAATAGATTGTTAGAAACCTATTTGTGTCTAATGTGAATGAGTTAAATACATTGGAATTTCTTATACCATGATTAAACAATGATCCATTATATTTTAATTGGGTTTTAATTATTATCTTGACCTTTATTTCCAAAAACATTCGCATAAAAATAGATTTATTACATGGATAAATTGATGAAAATATTTAGAAGGTGTCTTACTTTGCATCTAATAATGCATCTTTAATTTGAAAATATATTTACATTCTTCTAAAATAAATATTTTAGTGATTGAAATAAAAATTATTCTTAGTTATTTTTAATGATTGTATTCACAATTAATTTTATGGATGTGTTTATTTGAAACAACATGATAAGAAAATGATTTATTTATTATTATATATTTTGGAAATATTGATTTCTTGTGAAAATATTGACATTATAAATCATTTAATACAACTACTGTAATATAAATTAGAAATAAAAAATTTATGCTCTACCAAAAATCATACATAGTATGAATATTTTAAGGAATATAAATAATTATATACTTAAACACTTTTTTATTTCTATAAGGCCATATTTTTCATAGTTGAAAACTAAAACAAGGCCTGGTTAGGACAAACATAACTTGGTCCAACCATAAGGTGGGTTAGAGTTCTATCCAAATAGATACATAAACCAAAAGACATAGGTTGAGGCCAAACCGATCCCAAACCCTTATAAGGGTAGCTGCTATTTTCTAGAATTTTGGATTGAATCATACTAATGTAGAAATATTCATATCCCCACGAGATGCATTGATTGTGGATTCTAGTGTTGAGAGGTCCCTGATGGGAATGAACAAGGAATATAAATAATTTAACATTATTTATTTCATGAAAATGATATATACATAATGTGTTGAACATGTATTAGATAAATAATGTTAAATCTATTTATTTTTCCTATGTTTATTAATTTATATGTTTTATACTCCACATATGACTGTTATTAATAGTGATAAATTTTAAATTTATTCTATACCATATGAAATTATTATTAAAACTATAATGTATGTTATTACTTTTACGTGTCCTGACTAGGATGTTTCTATGAATAGTCTTAGATGATTTATTTTACATCCTTTCAAGACACATTAGAATAATTTGAAGTTCATTCCAAGGTATGTTTCCATCATTTTCACTGCAGGTTTAAAATATAGTTATTATCTAAATTTTTTATTTATTTCTAGGGATTCATAAATTTTTATTATGAAACAAACTCTAAAAATGAGATGTTAGTACATGGATTTATTTTTATTGAATGTGTAGGAAACATTACCTAGCAATAAAATATGAAATTTAATGCTTAGTTATAAAAAACCTGAATATTGATCATTAATCAAATTATTAATTAAAGTTAATTTCATAATGGTATAATGAGAGAAAATTAGTTATCAAATTCCAAAATTGATGGTAATTATAATAATAAGAGTGATACTTATTTTTCAATAAATGAATTATTAAATTTTTAATTAATGAATATTGATCTATAACATAATTTTAATAGATAATTTATCAAATTTAAATTGGATTTAGTTGGTTAAATTGATACATAATTAATGTTTATGATATGTTAACTAAATAATTTCCTAATGGTATGTTGAGGCACAATAAGAGCATTAAACACATATTGAATAATTTTTTCACTAATTATTAGATCATGTAGAATAAACCAAACAAAAATTATGTGAATGTAAAAATATTTTTTCTGATATCTTTCATCTTAAAACTAAACCCATTTTAATATCACAACCACCATCACCATCCCATTTGAACCTCATGTCTAGGCCTACTAAGATCTACCATATTCCCCAAAAAACACATGTTATATCACATATCAACCCACCCATATTTATAAATGGTCAATTATCAATCTAATAGATGGACTCATATATGGAAACCTATTCTTTATAATATAATTTTACATCACACTCATTCCCGTAGATTCTTTTTAGTTGGTCACCAAACATGACACTACAATAACGAAAAATGATTAACTTTATAGGTTTTATTATAAAAACACATAAAAAGGAAGGTGAGAATTTTTTAAATGGATGGTACTAATTATTTTTTTAGGTTTCACTTTTCTAAGGTGTCAAACTCTCCCAATGAAATTGTAATGTCCTTATTTTTGATGTTAAACCTAAAATATATCTAGTTCTACTACACTTATTATTAATTATATCTAACAACAATTTTAATTTCTAAATCATGTAAACTAGTAAAAGAAACCCAATTATCCCATATTTACCTTAGATACTAACATTCATGGAAACAATATTCTCTCTACAAACATATTTTATACCTTCAATAAACCCACCACGATAATGAATAATCACTTTTTAGAATAATGATTTTCATTATAGGTAAACACACGTTCTTTTAATGTAATTTTACCTCACTCACACAGGCCCATGGAAACAATAGTGGAGACACCTGTCCTGAAATTGTTCTAATCTAAGAACGAATAATTATGGTATACTTATCATGTAACCTTCTAAACCTAAAGGTGATCCTTGTTGACATTGTCTGTAGAAATTAGTCTATTATGTCTCTTTCATCCTAGTGTGCTATTTTTCCTTGTATATATTTTGTGATTCTGAATTTTTAATATTTATTCTTGAATATTTTATATAGTATGTACATTTTTTTTTGGAAAATTAAGCAATCATTTATTTTGAATGAAAATATTTTGTGTTGGCCATTTATGCTTTCTGAAAAAGGGTGTTGTGTGAAAATATTCTAGCCAATGCCTCTATATAATTTCACTAATCTATTTAGTTTATTTTATTTTGTGAATATGGATTTTTTTACACTACACTATTCCATGTTCTAATTTTTTGTACGTTTAATTACTTGATGCATACAAATATTTTAATGTTATTGAACGACCTATCTGTATAGTGAGTGAACCAGGGACAACTCTTGAACTCAGGCTCTCCTCACTATACACCATATGCTTCTTAATAGTAGGGAGGGATTTACATAGTCCTAGTAAGAATTTAAAAATGAATATAAAGATAAATGTGTATTCCTATATGTACAAAAAATTCACAATGACCCATCCATATGATGGAAATACCAAAAATTTATTGGCATAAAACATTGAGCTAAGATGGGATCTCACAATCTATAATATAGAAATAGTAAATAGTCGAAATGATGCATTAAATAAAATAGATAAAAAATATCCAAATATAAATTACATAAATATTAAATAAAAAAACAAGAATGTCGTCATGTTGATACCTAAAGTGTAAACATAAAAAAACATAAATGAGCACCAATACCTACTCAGATAACCATATCCTACTGAATTTTATGCTTATAAAAATATGTTCATATAGATCCACAAATCAAATAATTAGGTAATTCCATTCCTTAAAGTGAAAAATAAAAATATAAAATCATAGATTGAAAACCATACCATGTATGTGGTAGGGGTGAATCTAACGATCTAGTAGTATTCCCCCCCTAACCTAGACACACTGAGTGTTGATGATCATGAAAATATACATAAAAATATTAGGAGAGTGAATATTCCATCTTCGTAAAACTCATCTACATAGAGACATAAAATAAAATTTATATTCACGCTATACCTATGATTTCATAACTAGAAGATGAATACACACCCCAAAATCATTAAACACTACAAAAGAAAGCACATGTCTCGCATACCTATCATTGATGATTCGTATACCCTCATAACCTAAAGAGTTATTACTGTATACCATTAAAATATCATAAAATGTATATACAAATGGGTCACACTATATACACCATTATTTCTACAACAGAGTCCCACCTGACCAAGTGGTCATTTCACCAGTCCTAAATAAACAGACCTAGAAATATCATGGAAAATAATGATGAAATCAGGAATCTCAAAAATATGATATAAAAGAGATACTGACCATCAATCATACATCAAATGTCAAAAGAAAGAAACAAACCGTCAAATAGGTTCCAAATTAACAGTTATATTCATAATAATAATCACATGATAAAATAAATATTAGAAATTATGAATTGGGCACTTTCACTAGAAATAACAATCCTCGTTCTCATGACCTACCAAATATTATATCTTTAGTCCTCAAGGGAGCTATCTTGCCGAGTATCTATAGAGAACAACTATCTAAATACCTTATATTTTTTCTCATTACAGGGGTAGAATACCACTCATCCATCATTCAACTATTTAGAAAAGATCTGATTACATAGAGTGTACATCAAACCACTATCATAATTAACATATAATTTTTTTCCATATCCATTTAAATTACTTAGGTGTGTCCCTTGAAGGATAGGGGTGAATTCTGTTTCATTTTTCCTTACAGTTCCTTTCAATGGATATCTAACACCCTGTCAGGAACCTCATCTTTCATTATTTTGTGTCTATATTCAAATATGGATGTTCACACCTTGAGAAGTCCATACCCAAAATAAGATATTAGAAAATATACATGACCTCAAAAAAATTAAACAATCTCCTCAAGAATTAAATTTACAAATAAGGTTAACCTAGAAGTCACATCCCATAAGTATTTATGTATCCTCAAGAGGCCTATCACATGGGTCCCACATCCTTTTAGACTATGTTCCCAGTAAGTTTATCATATAAAATATAATATAATGTAAATTAGGGGGAACACACTGTCCTACTATGAACTAAATGTAGTATGTATCTCATATCTAATCAATCCATTTATAGACCCATAACAAGGATCATAATATCATTATGACAACCACTCATGAATTTGACCCAATTCACTAATAAATGAACATACAAACTAACTCCCACCTCATCCAATGTGGTTATTGACTCAGATATCCATATAATAAATAAGTATAAAAAACAATCATCTTAAGAATCAATAATTTAAAAAATTATAGTAATTATCAACCCACCCATCACTTTATCAATATCAAGGGCTCACACACACACAAAATATATCAGTAGGTTCTTATGGACCTATGCCAAATGGAACTTGGAAAGCAACCCCAATAAAAATAAACCATCCCCTCAGGAATGGGATTGTTTATCCAATAATTTCCATTCCACCATGAAACTCCTTGTAATATAAGATCATATATCAAGAAACCATAATCAAAATTATATATATAATCAAATAAGATTTTAAAAAATAGGGTGTATCACATAAAAGGTCAAACATATCAAAAAAATTATCTAAATAAATACAATATTATTTTATTATAAAACATATTATTCATAATACCCTTTTCCATCAATTTTTTAATGAAACACATGCTTACATACTTACACTAAAATCTTGGCTAAAACCCCAATGAAATATTATTTATAAAACCTTCATTATTCAAAAGATAAATTTAAACCATCAGATTCCATTATAAATTCCATCCCAAAACATTCCATTTAAAAAATATTTCCATAATTCAAAAACCATAAATAAATATTTTAGGTTAAAACCATTTTTATTTGAAAACATAATAAAAATAAGGCTCATTTTTTATTTTTTGTAATGTGGAAGAATCTTTTTCCATCGAAAAATCAAACTCACAAGACTAAAAAACAATAAAATGAGACTCTTGTGGCCATTAATCCAAGGAACCAATCATGAATCAACCCACTGAGGCCCACCTAGACAATAATAACCTTTGAGTGACACTACATTCCCAACAATAATAGGTTAGGGGTGGAAAACTAGTGATGAGTATGTATATCACACACATGGGAGACCTTAATGTACATATAGATGTGCACAAATCTCTACATCCATTATGTAAATAAGATAAGAATGAAAATTTGTAGAAATGTAATCCAAGAATGATCCACTAACATTCCACATGAAATTACAACAGAAGAAAAAAGAAATTAAAATATGGTCCAAGTAAAAGATCACCAAAACTATAAAGTAGTCCGACCTTCAAACTTTCGAATAATGCTACCCAAATTAACTATTGGATCCATCTTTTGTATATCTAGTTCAACAAATATCCCCATAATACTAGTATTCCTAGGACTCCATTGAGGGGCCCATAGTTTTGATAATACACAACACATATAAAAATATCCCATACAGCGGTGAGTATAAACATTCCCAATAAGAGACACTAAAATCACCAAACACAATGAAAAAAAAGATAGTCACTTCTAAAAAAGAGAGGATAAAAATGATAGCCTAGACATGATCAAAGTAACACTAAAAGACCCAAGGTTCTGTATTCCTCACTACCAACCTAGTTATTATGTTTATGTCTATATGATAACACTCATCTAAGAGAACTCACTGATCATGTCACATTTAAACTGATTACACTCATCTGAGAGGCTATACTCAGTAGGACATTCCATGTTGACATATGAAGGAACTATGAGGCCTCATAAAAGAAACTCATTTTATTTGAATGAACGTCATTGGAAGATAAATATTTTTATATATGGATAGGGGATCTCACGTAGGTATAATGGTGGACACCTAATGATAAATAGAATAACTAACTAAGTAGCGGATCAAATACTTGACATGTAGGTTACATGATACCCAAAAT
The DNA here is from genome assembly GCA_963277665.1 of Viscum album. Taxonomy (NCBI): domain Eukaryota; kingdom Viridiplantae; phylum Streptophyta; class Magnoliopsida; order Santalales; family Viscaceae; genus Viscum; species Viscum album. Next base: position 1,155,963,345 of record OY728165.1, on the reverse strand, counting down.
TACCCTGAGAAATATAGAAATTTTGATCACTACCCTAGGCCTCATGGAGGGATAAATGGGTGTAATTCAATAAGGGGATATTTCATCAATTACATAGGACAAGACACCACACTGAAAACTCATGAGGGTTGTTTCGGTGCGGATGTGCGTCGGGTTACGCTGTTCCGCCAGGACGCGTTCGCGCGTGCACCCGTCGACCCGAGGGGATGGGCGCGCGGCTTGTGGTCCCGCAGTCCCGCTTTCCAAGGGCGGGCGGCATCCGTCCCTTATTCAGGGGCGTCTGCTCCTTGATCGAAACCGGGATGATGGGATGTCGGCTCCTCCTTCCTTGGACGTCTCCTCGGAACTTGTCGCCTAATCCGGGTCTCCCTCATAGACTTAAGAATGTTCGTGAATCTCGTTCCCGGCGCCATATCTTCATGGACACCGGTTAATTACGCTGCTTCCGCCCGGACGTTCCAAGGAGTCTGGGCGGGGCAGCAACCTGCGGTGAGAAGGCCGGGTGGCTCTGGGTGCTGGGGGCGTGTCGTAACACTGCGGCTCTGCACGTCTGTCTTCCGTCCCTAATAGGGCTTCTCGAAGGCATGATGGCCTGAGGCATCCCGTACTAGGTGCGGGGAACTGTGTCACCTGAGGTTTTCCTCAGCTTCCCGTGTTTAACACGGGGTATGCCGCGAGTTTAACGTCCAGCGGGGACGGCATCGGACCGATCAACACGAAAAGTGGATCAGATGACAGAACCCCTTGCGGGGAACCTCCGACGCTGGGGCCAGCACATGGGCGGCTTCCCAAGTAACGTGGAGTGGAGTGAAGTGGCATGACCCCACCGGGATGTGGCGGCCCGGGTAAGGATCAGGATGGATGATGAAGTGAAGAGCTTGGACCCCAGAGGGGCTTCCTACGTACCGCGCGTTAACGCGGATCAAAGTCAACGTAGTTCGGGCATACAGTTTAACGTCATGCTGGACGTCGGCAAGCTGACTCACGAAGAGGTCGAGGCCGCCGGGCGGAGGATTGAACCGAACCACCTCGCACGGAGGGGGATGGAACGGCCGGGTGGATCACAGTTTCACGTCATGCTGGACGATAAAAGGGGAAATGGAAAAGGGGGGCTGTGGGGAGGCACCGTGGAGATACACACGGGCAGTCTCCCACAGGGGCGGATTCATAGGTGAATCAACGCAAGCGTGAACCCTGGAGGGGTCCACTGATGGACGAACCGACGTAAATACGACCGGGACGACCAGGTGGTGGGCTTGGACCTCAGGGAGGCTTCCTACGTACCCTGTATAGAAGACAGGGATCAAAGTCCACGTAGTTCATTCTGTCAGGACTTATGCACTTGGGGCAGCCCGGATGCTGCAAAACTCAGTTGGAAGGGACTTGGACCGAAAGCAGAAGACACCTCGATCCCAGTCAGACCCTCTACTGGCTTCGGCAGTGGGGAGGCGCAATGAAGATACACATGTGCAGCCTCCCACGAGAAACTAGGGGTTTGTAATACCCTGCCCCCGTAGGGAAAAGCCACTCCCATTAAATCGTCCCTAAAGAGGGGCAATCCCGACATCCCTGCAGAGACGAGCGGGTGGGGGCCACATCCAAACCGGGGGGACCCTGCGTGCGGAGCACGGGATCAAGTTGCGGACAGTTTAGCGTCCTGCCAGACGAAGTACAGTTTAACGTCATGTGTTGAGGACGAAGCGGACGGTTTAACGTCTTGCCGGACGAAGTACAGTTTAACGTCATGTGTTGAGGACGAAGCACTTGGCAGTTTAACGTCTTGCAGCGCGGACGATGGGGGCTAGGCAGTTTAACGTCGTGCAGCTTGGACGGATGTGCAGTTTAACGTCATGCTGGACGAATATGCAGTTTAACGTCATGCTGGACGTATGCGCAGTTTAACGTCATGCGGGACAAATGCGCAGTTTAACGTCATGTGGGACGAATGCGCAGTTTAACGTCATGCGGGACGAATGTGCAGTTTAACGTCATGCTGGGCATAGGTTGCCGGACGATGGGTGCATGTCACTTCGCACGAACCTGGAGGGCCGCACGGGAAGACAACGCACGGTGCGGGCACCCGGGATGAGAATCATCGGGTGCCACACAGGCGGGTACCTTTAGGAGGTCAACGGGGACGAACCTGGCAGATTGCGCGCAAAAAGGAAGCTTTGCGCGCAATACTGCGGGCCGGCGCGCAATTGGGGCGGCTGGCGCGCAATTGGGCCAGTGCCTTGCGCGCGGATGCTTGAGATTGCTCACACCGGGCTTCGGATAGCGCGCGGGGGCAACGGCTCATTCTTTAACGAATGGCCACTTGAAAGAAGGGGGGGTGCGCGCAATCAGGCCGGATTGCGCGCACCCCGGGGGCGATTGCGCGCAAGCGGGTTCTTTTGCGCGCAAAGGCCTTAGGGTGAGTTTTTATTCAAATGAAAGGAGCCAGCGGGGATTGCGCGCGAAGGCGGACCCCGAGGCTTTCTTGCGCGAAAGAAAGGAGGTTACCTGAAGTTCGTCATTGCGCGCGGAAGGGGTTGAATTGCGCGCACGAGAGACGTTTCGACTTCCAGCAACCTCTGAAACGTTGGGGGTCGCCTTATATTTATAGGCAACCCCGGGCGCGGAATCCAGGGTGCGAGCGCGAAATTTTTCTCGCGGGCGCGGAATCGGACACGGCGCGCAAAGGGAGCCGCGTGGGCCTCCGGCGCGCAAAAACATTCGCGCCGGCCCGGCGCATTGCGCGCATCCCGGGGGTTTTGCGTGCGCCTCATCGCTTTTGCGCGCCGGCCTCGGAAATTCCGCGCAAGGCCTCCGGGCCCTCCGAAACATCCTTCCGACTCCAAATATGACCTCGCTTTCCGCATCCGGAGCTTCGTTTGGGAACAACGGACTTTTCCGGCGTCTACAAAATCCCCCCCTCGGAATCTGATCGGCGAGAGGTCGCAACGATCGGGTTCCGAGGGAGACGCCGGAATGCCGAAATCCTGGGCGACGCGGGACTGAGGCGCACAAAAATGGGTGTCGGGCGCGAAATCGGCCGATGCGGTCGCGCAAAGCCTTTTCCGCGCAGCGCGGACCACGGCCTCGCCTATAAATAGGGGCACTGGGTCCCTCCGTGCCGTACACTGGCCTTCCGCGCGATAAGCCTCTTTGCTCTCGTGCGCGAAATTGCCTTTTCCGGCGCGGAATTCGCTCGCTCGTCGCGCAAAACCGTCCGGACTTCGCTCTGTTTTTGCGCGAATACCTGGGGTTTTTCGCGAAGGACTTCCCGATTGCGCGCCGTCCACTAGGATTGCGCGCCGCCTCTCAAACTTTTCCACCAGCCTCGTTCGATCCCGCACGCTTCATCCCTTAACCCGCACGACTCCCGAATCTTCCGAGATGGCCGCGCACAGAGGAAATGAAGGGGATGCCGCCACTCGCAGGGCTGAGATGGCGACGAACGAGGAGGTTTACGGAGCCAAGGAGATTGTTTCCAACAATCAATCCTTGTTCGACTTACTAACGCCGGCCCAGAAGACATATCCCCTGTCCGACAACCTGCCGCTCTGGAATTTCGGCATCCTAGATGAGGTTCCGGTGCCAGGGTTCGAGATTGATGCGCCGCGGACCTGGGTGACCCGGGAGGACGAGCTTCTCCGCTATAACATCACCAACAATGGGCATCCTGCCAGGGAGACCAGACACTTGGATGTCTATGTCCTGAACCCGAGGACGCGAACCATTGATGGGGGTGAGCCTACTGTGGAGAATTCTCCAGCCCTCTACTCGAGCATATATCGCCAGAGCGTCACGGACGACACCAAGGGCTGGCTGAAGGACTGGGACTTGCGGTCTGGGGGCAACTTCACCAGTGAGTGGGCCTGGGCGTTCTGGGTACGCCACACTTGCGATCACTTCGCAGAGGAGCTGCGGTACATCGGCCTGTTCGAGGCGGTGTGGACGTCGCAGTTCCACTTCTACCAGTAGTCTGAGCTCGGGCCGGAGCTGTTCACTCGCTGGTCCCCGGATACCAACACCTTCCATCTTCACCATGGGGAGGTCGGCATCGGTCTCTGGGACATCCACTGCATCGGAGGTATCCCGCTGGAGGGCTACCAGTACGATGAGTTCCTGCCACCGAAGAACATCTGGGAGGACAGGTCACGGACTCCCATTCTGACCTGGCATCTTCTTGACCTGGCTACGCAGCGGCTCGGGATCCAAGACTTCCAGAAGGACATAGCCTACAAGGATTGGTTCGGCCAGTTCCTGGAGCATGACCCGGCGGTCAAGATGCCAGGCAGGGGGAAGCGGTGCCCGACCGCAGCTCAGAGGAGCCGGAACGGGTCGTACTGGCGGGTCCTGGAGACGGGCGATTACCGCTCATGGGGGTACCGCGTCATCGAGGCCCGGGACCCGAACGTCCGGTACGCAGCGTTCCTGGCCGCCTTTCTGAGCGGGTGGCTCCTGCCAGTGCGGGATGCGAGGATGGGCGTCCGCTCGGCGACACTGGCGATGGCGGGCGCCATGGCTGCCAACAAGAGATACAACCTCGGGGTCCCAGTACTGGCGAGGCTGTATGCCATTCTGGGACGCATCTCACGAGGGGGGTCGCCACGAAGGATCTGTGGGCCCTTTCAGTTCTTCCACGGCTGGGTGGCTGCTCACCTTGGTGGGTATACGTTCCCAAATGCCATCAGTCCTCCGGGCAACGGCCTGCGACCCTCCCTGCTGAACATTGCGGGGGTCGCTCCGATGACCCTCAGTGAGGAGGGCGTGAGGGTTCGGATTGGCAATCATGCCAATTTCAACTTCAGCCCGTTCCCCACTCCCGTCGGCCAGATGATCGACAATGGGCAGGGTCCACTGGAGCAGCATGAATACTTCCTGAACATGCGGGGCGGGGTGCTCGTGGCTCGGATCGACGGGAAGGTGATCTGCGAGCCTTACGTGCCGACCCGGTTCGCCAGGCAGTTCGGGTGCCTTCAACGGATGCCGAAGAGGGTATTCACTGCTGTCCGGGAGGAGACGAACCCCGGCGTCCTTCGTCAGATGTGGCTGATGTTTGCCGCTTTCGGCTCTGGCGACGTCATCACTCTCCCTCCTACCGGAGTTAACGCAGGCTTGGCGACCGAGTACGCCAAACACTGGGCCATCGCGTACCCCGAGGGGCTCTTGCGGAAGCTAGTTCGGCGGCTCGAGGTTACCCGTGCGGAGACCGGGCGTCAAGGGAGGAGGCGAGGCGCCGCCACACGGGGGAGAACGGAGGCGCGCCAAGCAGCGGGGCCGGCGCGAGCAGGGACTTCGGCGGCGGGCGCATCGCAGGCTGCTACCACGACCTCGGCGCCCAGAGAGGGGGCGCATGCGTCGGTCGGGGAGCGGCCCGGGAAGCAGGTGAGACTTCTGCTCGAACCCTCCCACGATGCAGTCTTCCCGGCGCTGTGGTCGGCCTGGATGACCCTGCGGCAGTCACTGGGGACCGACGTCATCTGGCGAAAGATACTCAGAGAAGGAATCTATCTGCCAGAGGTCGGGCGCCTCCAGATCACCGACAGGGTGGACTTCAACCGGCAGTATGCGTATCTGACGGCAATGGACGAGTACGCGCGCCAACGTGGTCAGCGTGCGGAGCCATCCCTTCTGGTGAAGGTGATGCTCGGTCTCGAGCCCGCTCCAGAACAGATGCCGCCGGAAGAAGATGACAGTAACGACTCTGAGGAGGAGGAGGAGACGGGGGAGGATGAAGTCTCCGAGGGAAGGTCCCATCGGGGGAGCCCACGGGAGAGCGGCGAGGTGGCCGGCTCTGACAACGTTGATGTCACTGAGCTCCTCGAGGTCCGCTTCTATCCCCACTCAACCTGCTTCATCCATTCTCTTATGCAGCTTCTAACCCGCTTCTCCACCTTTCTCAGGAGCACACGGATGTTGGCCAAGCGTCCTCGGCAGGGGTAGGAGAGGCGCCAGCAGGACAAGGCGGGGGCCAAACACCCATCATTGAACTGACAAGCGCTGAGGGGTCCCCTGCTGCAACTGTTCCTGCGGCGGCCGGGGCAGCGGAAGATGACGCTTTGAACCCCCGTAAGTCTCCTTGATTTACTGCTGGTGCTTGCCATTGACGATCCGTGACTAACCATGGCATGCCCTGCGCAGTGATCTCAACACTGGAGGCTCATCGGGTTACCGAACCCGGGCCATCTACGAGTGGACCAGTGGTGGACATGCCGCCTGCTCCGGAACAGACTTCCCAAACCGAGCCGGCCCCACCAACTGCTGATCAAGGGGCTCCGGACATCGGCGGTGCTGACATCGGAGAGAGGTTGGGGGCTGACGAGGGTGTCAGCGCCGCTGGGGAGAGAGAAGAAGGTTGCCCGGATGTTGGGGAACCTATCCCTCGTGAGGACCTCCCAGGGGCGGACCCTGCAGCAGACCTGCTGGCTGCCTTCCCTGCTTACCGGCCTGCCGACCCTGAGGAGATGGATGACTCGGACGCGGAGGCGGTCGAGGATAGCCGGGTAACGCGACGCAGGGGGTGGAAGTGCATCCAGCGCTTCCTCAAGCGAGACCCATCGGAATGGCTGGGGCGCATGGGATCACTTCAGACCTGGCTGCGCTTCCTGTGTGCCGGGGGAGCTGATGCTCAACGCCTCCACCTGACGGTCCGTGATTTCATGGCCGAAAAGATGTGCGAGAGCCGCCGGCGTGCCGACGTCGCACAAAGTCGGGACATGCCGGAGAGCACGCAGGCGCTCATCGCGGCAGAGCAGGAAGTCCGGCGCCTCGAAGGGCAGGCGGCAGAGAAGGAGGCCTTCGTCGCAGCATGTACCGAGCTTGTGGAGCAACTATCGGCACAACTGATCGACGCTCAGGTACAGCTGACGGAGGCGGGCCAACAGATGGTCACAATTCAGGTCGAGCGGGAGCGTGCACAGGCCAGAATCGACGAACTGCGCGCTGCGACCGCCGATGAAGAGAGGGCACGCAGAGAGCGAGAAGCAGCTCTGGAGGCCGCCAGCCAAAGGGTAGCGGCATTAGAAAGACTCATTCAGCACGCTAATCCCTAAGGGCTTTGTTTTGCCATTCCAAAAACATTTGCTTCCGCTACTTTGATCCATCTGTATGAATCAATATATTTATCTGCATCTTTTGGTTTAACATACTCAACCACAAATTGTCTCGCGGGAGCGTTGACCAAGCTTCAGGCATCCGTAATGGGGCCTGGATTTCTGGAGAAAAGAGGGAGGTCATTCCTAAGAAAGGAGACCTCAAGCCTAATCAATGTATCATCCCCCCAACTTGTTCCAACACACGAGCGGGACAATGCTAGGGGCGTTGAGATTTTATCCGAACATAGGGAAATGAGAAAGGGTGAATCGCGTGTCCCGAATCCGGACATCCACAACGGTCGGCCTTCCAGGAAATGCCCAAGACGGTAGGCGGACAGTGGATCGACCATAACAACTGCAATAGACGGACCGAAAAAGGCCATCATTCATATTGCAGGAGGCGGACCACATGTCATCATGAATACCGCTTTGGGGTTCCTTCAGACACAAGGGTGGAAAATCCAGATCAACAGGGCATGCAAAGCATGGGGCGAAGTGACGATTTGTTCGGACAGAATCCAACGCTCTCAAAATTGCGCCACCGTGGGGAAAGCGTATTAGGCAGATGCACTAATCCGGCCGTGAGTCACCTCAATTCTCAGACAGCACCTCTCTGACGAGGAAACCGTCGCTTCCCATCATTGCGATGGGGCATCCCGAGCTGAATCGGGGAGAATATCACAACCGCACCACTCTACCCGAAGTCAGGCCAGACGGCCGACGACGAGGAGGGGCGGGACTTAACGATCCCTGAGGCTGGACCCGAGTTGGAATGCCCGGGCGTTCCTACGTACTCCATCAGGCTGGAGATCAAGCCACACGTAGTTCTGAGAGTGCAGTTTTAACGTCATGCAGGACGTAGGACCCCATTTGGGGAGATCTTAGTTTAAGGTCGTAGAGCTCGGACCATGGGGCTAGATCTTAGTTTAAGGTCTTAGAACTCGGACCATAGGGCTGGAGGATCTTAGTTTAAGGTCTTAGAGCTCGGACCATAAGGGGAGATCTTAGTTTATGGTCTTAGAGCTCGGACCATAAGGGGAGATCTTAGTTTAAGGTCTTAGAGCTCGGACCATAAGGGGAGATCTTAGTTTAAGGTCTTAGAGCTCGGAACATAAGGGGAGATCTTAGTTTAAGGTCTTAGAGCTCGGACCATAAGGGGAGATCTTAGTTTAAGGTCTTAGAGCTCAGACCATAAGGGGAGATCTTAGTTTAAGGTCTTAGAGCTCGGACCATAAAGAGAGATCTTAGTTTAAGGTCTTAGAGCTCGGACCATAAGGGGAGATCTTAGTTTAAGGTCTTAGAGCTCGGACCATAAAGAGAGATCTTAGTTTAAGGTCTTAGAGCTCAGACCATAAAGAGAGATCTTAGTTTAAGGTCTTAGAGCTCGGACCATAAAGAGAGATCTTAGTTTAAGGTCTTAGAGCTCGGACCATAAAGAGAGATCTTAGTTTAAGGTCTTAGAGCTCGGACCATAAGGACTCAAAGCACGCCACATCGTGGTCATATCCCCTGGATATGCGAAGATGCACTGAGGGATAGTGTCAAGAGTGTCGAGGTTTTGCCTGGTCAGAATGGGAGGTGGAAAATGTGAATCATGCGGCCATTCACTCAAGGACTGGGGGCACCGGTGTAACGATATGGGAGTACTGCCGACCGTGGCGGAAAAGCAGCATCAATATCGCACTAACCGTTGGTGGAATGAGGCAGCAAACGAGCATCGACCGCTCAATCGCAGGATTCATATCGATTTGCTGCCCGAGGCCATTGGGGGTACCGGCCCGAGTCGGTGGGAGAGCACTGAGGCATTGTGTCCGAACCGTTCACGGGGGCTCCACCCAGGGCGTAGACGATGGGTCAGAATGAAAGGGAGCACGAAGCCTGAAAAGTGGAGGAAACCTGACCAAGCGGATCCTGACCCTCCTGGCAATAAACCAAAGTACTCTTGACACCGGTGGACCACGGCAAGGGGTCGGGGAACACGCCTTGAGGGTGACCTGAAGGCGGCGGATTCCCCAGAGAAGGGGAAATCTCTAAGAGGTGGGGGGCTGGACCCGAAGTTTCAAACATCCGGGCGTTCCTACGTATCCCATAAGGATGGGAATCAAGCCGCACGTAGTTCTTGAAGCGCGGTGCAACACAATCGGGCACCAGCGCGGGGAAGAGTGCGGGTCTGACCCTCGCACACAAAAGGAGCGGCATTTGATATTTCTTGTTTGTCCTTAAAGATGAATGGTTTTTCTTTGTGCGGCGACATGCCCGTGATTGAGAAATCTCTGGCGTCGCCACAATAATCAAGCCATGGAAGGCATTGATGAATGGCGTGGTCATTAACCAGCGCCCAACATGAGTGTCCCCCGAGGAGGACATCACGATGCAGTGTCGTTTCTCGTCGGGCGGCCAAGACGATCACAGTTTACGGTCGTGTGGTAGGACCAGACAACACAGTTTAAGGTCGTGTGGTTTGGACCATGGAGGAATCTGCTTATTGCGGTACGGCGGACACGGCGGAGGTGGGAACATACCCAGCCCTGCGGCCACGCACGATTCCAGGAGAAGAGTCTTGGGATAGGGGTCTGCATATGTCCATCACCCGAGGGGCAGAGATGCTAGCCTCCAGATATACTAGGCCCAGAACGCAATTGTTCGGGCGACTCCCTCCTCCTTATGGGGACGAGGGTCCAGCTACGCATGGCCCTTAGGGAGGATATCTGCATATATCCTTGGTGCTCAGATCATGGGAGCCTCAAACGACATCATTACCCTGGTTGGTCTGCCTAACGTGTAGAGGCGTACCGGAGGTCAGTATGAAGAGAGTGTCAAGATTCCACTACAACGCACAAAGGCGGAGTGTGATGAGGACTGCGCAACCAATGTTCAGAGCCTGAGAAAGCTGACATGGCGATCAAGGACGTTGCTGACGCATTCGCAACAAAACATCCGATCGCGTCAGCCTAAGACGGGGCAAGCAAACGAGCATCAACCGCTCAATCGCAGGATTCATATCGATTTGCGGCCCAAGACCCACCGGTAAATCGACCCGGAGCGGTGGGAGAGCACTGAGGCATCGTACCCAAACCGCTAACGAGGATCCCTTTGAGTGAAGGCTCGAACAAGAGGAAGCGCGGGGCCTGACAAGCAACACAGGACTTGTCGGGATTGAATCTGACACTACGAGTCATAGACCGAAGCACCCAAAACATGTTAACAGATCTCCGGAAAGGGTCGGAGGACTCACCCTGAGAGCAACCGAAGGGGGCAGGTCCCCGTGATCAACCAAGATACGGGGCTGGACCTGAGACACAAGCGTCCAGGCGGTCCTACGTATCCCATAAGGATGGGAATCAAGCCATACGTAGTTCTGGAAAGGCAGTTTAACGTCATGCAGGACGATGAGGGGTGTGAGGTAGTCCCACACACGGGGGAGGCGTACGGCGCGACCAGTAGACCGTCGTGAATGAGGACATAATCCCCCGCTCACGCGATACGCCTCGCACAAAAAGGAGGGGAACTGGGGCCAGAGGCCCAACGCGGGATAGAGATTCCCGGGAAATGGGGCTGGGCCTGAAACATGAATGTCCAGGCGGTCCTATGTATCCCATAAGGATGGGAATCAAGCCATACGTAGTTCTTGAAGTGCAGTTTAACGTCATGCAGGACGATGAGGAAAAAAGAAGGGGGGAGCAGAAGGCATCCCCAAACGTGGGGGGGCGTACAGCGTGACGAGCAAACCGACGTGAATGAGGGCATAGCCCCGCACTCACACCATACGCCGCACACCCGGGGGCAACTGGGCCAAGGGCCCGAGATGGGATGGAAATTCCCGAAGGATGGGGCTGGGCCTGAAACACGAGGGTTCAGGCGGTCCTACGTATCCCATAAGGATGGGAATCAAGCCGCACGTAGTTCTTGAGTGGCAGTTTTACGTCATGCAGGACGAATGCTGAACAGTTTAACGTCTTGTAGCTCGGACGTAGTGCAGTTTAGCGTCATGCGGGACGAAGCACTTGGCAGTTTAACGTCTTGCAGCGCGGACGAATGCTGAACAGTTTTAACGTCTTGTAGCCTGGACGAATGCAGTTTAACGTCGTGCAGGACGTGGTGCAGTTTAGCGTAATGCAGGACGATGTGCAGTTTAGCGTCATGCAGGACGAAGTGCAGTTTAGCGTCATGCAGGACGAAGCGCAGTTTAGCGTCATGCAGGACGAAGTGCAGTTTAGCGTCATGCAGGACGAAGTGCAGTTTAGCATCATGCAGGACGAACGGGCACTCAGGCAAAGTATTGCTTGAGGAACCTAGCGTTGGTGGGAGGAGTGACACGCTCACCATCCATAGTCGCTAGGGAGTACGCGCCATTGGGATAGACCTTGTGGACAACAAAAGGTCCCTCCCACTTGGGCTCCAACTTGGGCGGCTTCCTGCCGGGGATCATCGGTGCTCTTAGGGCTAGCACTAGATCACCCTGCAGGAAGGAGCGGAGGCGAACCTTCTTATTGAAAGCTCGAGCCATTCTGCTTTGATGCCTCTCCAAGTTGTGCAAAGCGCGAAGTCTATTCTCATCCAGTGCTTCCAACTCGACTAGACGGGCTTCAGCAACTCTGTCCGGCGCTTGCTGGTTGTGGACCGCAGTGCGCAAGGACGGTAACTGGATCTCGATGGGCAGGACGGCCTCAGCTCCATACACCAGGGAATAAGGGGTCATCTGGGTGGAATTGCGAGTCGTCGTCCGATAAGCCCAGAGGGCGTTGGGGAGCTTGTCCGGCCAACTCTTCTTGTTCTGACCAACCATCTTTTGCAGAATGTTAGAGAGGGTTTTGTTAAACGCCTCGATCTGTCCATTCGCCTGCGCATGATAGCGAGATGTATGGTTCGAGCGGATGTTATACTTGGCGCACAACTTCTTCAACTCGGCTGCTCGGAAATTGGTTCCGTTATCCGTGAGGATAGCGTGAGGCACTCCAAATCGATAGATGATGTTGGAGGTCACGAAGTCAGCGATCGAACAGGATTTGACCTCTCTGAGCGGAATCGCTTCTGCCCATTTGGAGAAGAAGTCCGTGGCGGTCAGAATGAACCGACACTGGCGAGCTGTCGCCGGCGGGTAAGGTCCCACAACGTCCAGTCCCCAGACTGCAAAGGGCCAGGAATACCTTGTGGTATGGAGAGGCTCCGGCGGCCGATGCACAATGTTCGCATGAACCTGGCACGCATGGCACCTCCTGGCGTACTCGATGCAGTCATGGATCATAGAGGGCCAGAAGTATCCCAACCTCCGAATCTGGTGGGACAGCTTCGGCCCAGTCTGGTGGGCGCCACATGCACCAGCATGAACCTCTTGCATGACTCGTGGGATCTCGACTCCCTGAAGGCAACGGAGGAGAACACCATCAAACCCGCGCTTGTAGAGGATCTGCTCCAGACCGGGACTGCTCTGGAGGACAAACTGCGATGCGCGGCGTCGAACTCGCTCGTGCTCGGCCCGATCTGACGGAAGAATGCCATGTTGGAGGTACTCAACCAAAGGCGCCCTCCAATCACGGGCTGATTCGACTGCTATATCTGGGGTACTCGGGCCTCCGGGCATAGGGACAACCGTGGTGAGGTTACTTACCAACGGGCCGCGGTCTTCTTCCGGGATAACGGGAGCGATGAGCCTGCGGCGCGTCACGCGGACGATCAGGTTGTCCTGTTCAGGTTCCGCAAGTGACGCAGCCAGGCTGGCCAAAGCATCTGCTCGACCGTTCTGCGACCGGGGAACATGGACAATTTCTGGCCGAGAAGGGAACCGGGCCATCAGAAGAAGGGTGCACTCCAACAATGGCACAAGTTCCGGCTTCCTGAAAACGTAGTCGCCATTGATCTGCTTAACGACCAGCTCGGAGTCCCCTTTCACACACAGATGGGGCATGTCGATCTCGAGAGCTAACTCGAGGCCGGTGATGAGGGCATGGTATTCCGCCTCATTGTTGGTGCAGCCCTCTGACAACAGAAAGGAATATGGCAGCACGGCTCGCTCCGGGGTAATGAAGACGATACCCAGGCCCACTCTGTTGAGCTTAGGATTATCGAGTCTTCTACCGGTGGGGCTCCGGGAGGCACCGTCAAAGTGCATCTGCCAGCATGGATCGGCTCGATCAACCGAGAGAATGGTCTCATCAGGAAAGCCTAGATCCAGCGGCTGATCCGCGGAGGTCGGGTGAGCAGCCAGAAAGTCTGCCAATGCTTGCCCTTTGATGGCCTTCTGAGACACATACCTGATGTCGAACTGCTGGAGAATCACAGCCCACCGCGCTAGGCGGCCAGTCAACATAGGTCGGCTCAGGATATATTTCAACGGGTCTACCCGAGAAACCAACTCTACCTCATGGTGCTGCAAGTAGTGTCGGAATTTCTGTACGGCAAATACGAGCGCCAGGCAGCTCTTCTCGATGGGGGAATACCTAACTTCCGCATCGAGGAGCATGCGACTGAGGTAATAGAGGCTATTCTCTGTTCCCTCGTTGTTCTTCTGGGCGAGAAGGGCACCCAGGGACCGTTCCAGGGCGGTCACATAAAGGACCAGCGGCTTTCCGGATACGGGCGGCATCAGGACCGGAGGTTGAAGCAGGTACTGCTTGATTTCCTCGAAAGCGGTCTGACACTCTTTATCCCATACATAGGTGGCACCTTTCTTCATAAGCCGAGAAAAGGGCTTACACTTGCCGGCCAGATTCGCGATGAATCGGCGTATATAGGCTAAGTGGCCTTGGAACCCTTGCAGTTCCCGGACGGTACCCGGGGGAGGCATCTGGCTAATCGCCCTGATTTTCTCTGGGTCGATCTCAATACCCCGGTATCTTACCACAAATCCAAGGAACTTTCCGGAGGTGACCCCAAAGGCACACTTCAACGGGTTCATCTTCAGGCAGCTGGACCGGAGGAAGCTGAACACTTTCTCAAGATCTTTGAGATGGTCCTGACGCTGGCGCGATTTGACAACCAAGTCGTCGACGTAGCATTCCACCAGTGTGCCGAGGATTGGCTTGAATATGCGGTGCATCGCCCGTTGATAGGTGGCACCTGCATTCTTCAGGCCGAAGGGCATGACCCGGTAGCAAAAGGTACCTTGGGGGGCCCTGAAGGCAGTGAACTCCTCATCCTCAGGGGCCATCCGAATTTGGTTGTATCCGGAGTATCCATCCATGAAGGAGAGGGCTTGGAACCCTGCCGTGGCATCAATCAACAGCTCTATCACTGGAAGGGGAAAATCATCCTTCGGACAGTGGCGGTTGAGATCGCGGAAGTCGATGCAGACTCTAATCTGCCCGTTCTTCTTCCTGACCGGCACAATGTTGGCCAGCCATTTGGGGTACTGAACTTCCCTCACGAAGTTGGCTTTGATAAGCTTGTCAACTTCGGCCTCAACCATGGCACCATGGGATGGGTGCATCTTCCTTGGAGGCTGCTTGAACCCGCGATGGTTCGCCGGGAGACCAAGGCGGTGGACGGCTACCTGAGGATCTAGCCCCGGCATCTCGTCATAGCCCCAAGCGAACACATCACGGTGCTGCCTGAGAAAGTCCACGTACTGCTGCCGCTCCTCAGAGGGCATGGCGGCACTAACCAACGTGGGTCTTGGATCGGCCTCGGTTCCAAGGTTCACCTGTATTAACTCATCGACCGTGGCGGGGACGCCCTCCTCAAAGGCTGGGGGTGCGTCTTCCATACCCTCTCCACTCGGGGAGGGATCGTCCACGGGAGAGACTGCGTTGGAAACTGCACTGGGGCTACCAGATCCTGCTGGGCCACTGGTGCTGGCGCGGGCGGTCGCGGCCGTCTCATCAGGAGACTCGCGGACCGTCAAGACCATGGCGACGTCCAACCGGTGAATCGGGAGGACGTAAGCGTCATCCAGACTTGCCCAGGGATCGCTTGCAACAACGACAGGCTCAACCTCACCTGCCAGGATCTGCTTATCCTTGCTCTTGTAATAGTCCGCGTCCAGATAACGGGCTTCACATGAGGCAAAAGGAGAGGCATCTCCTTGAAGCACGCCTACTCGACCATTAAGGGAGTATTTGAGGCATTGGTGGTATGATGAGGGAACCGCCGCATGAAGGTGAAGCCATGGCCTGCCCATCAATGCGTTATACGCAGTGTCCTGAGAGACTACCATGAATTCGGTGTTGGCAACCAAGTCACCGAACTGGGTCTTCAAACGTATCTTGCCGACCGGGGTTTGCTCGGTGCGGTCGTACCCCTGGATCCTGAGGTCGGAGGGAATCAAGTCATCCTCAGACAACCCCAATCTCCGGAGCGTCCGAGTTGGAATCAGATTAATCCCGGACCCCGTGTCGACAAGACAGCGCCGGACTTCAAGGCCATTGAACTGGCCAGTGACATACAGCGGAAGGATATGTCCCTGTATAGGAGGGTCTTCATCCTTACCAGAGAACGAGATAACTGCCTGACATTCGGCGTCCTCGATCGTTTCGGCGTGGAAGGCCTCTGCAGCCGCAACCTCTGTCTCAAACTGGAGGGGGCTTTTCAGGGCTTCAGCGAGTGCCTCACGCATCTCAGATGACATGCGCAGAGCCTCAAGGATGGAGAGCCTTGCTGGGATGTCGGCCAAGTGCTTCAGGACATCATACTTTTTGGCCAAGCGCGAGCCCCTGGTTGCAGGGGGTTGCTCTGCGGTTGGTGGCATGACGGGCCTTGCCGGTTGGATCGGCGGCCGACTGGTACTTGGCGCATCTCGCTGTTCACTGGTCGCAGTCCGGGAAATGGTCACCGTGCTGGAGTCAGGAGGCCGGGATGGACTTGTGGCAGGGCGGAGCTGGTCGCGACGCGGCTGAGGCGGTTCTGCCTGGTCCCACACCACAAACAGTGGCGGAGGCGAATCCGTCATCCCCGGATGGGGAGCCTGCGCACGTTGAGCTCGATCTTGAGCCTGCCGCCTAGTCTCAGTGGCGTGCACGGCCTGGCCGGAGGTACCGACGGCTGTGCCCCGGCGACTCCTGCTGCTGCGGTTCTTCCGACGGTGGCGACAACCAGGGACACTAGGGAGGTCCACCTGGTGTTCTTCAACGTCGGGAACCGAAAAGGGATTTACCAGCTCGACGGTGTTAACCGAAGCGTACCCAATACCGTCATCGGACGAATCATCCATCACCGGGCAGATCCGAGGAGGGACCCCCATCTCCGGGGGCATGAAATCGCCGAGAGTGCGGGATAGTGGCGGAACTGACGGGGCGCGCTCTTCCTTCTTGCGCTGCCGCCGTTTGCTCCTCTTGGAAGAGGCAGGCTGGGACGACGATGCCGAAGCAGCACCCGCAGGTTCTGGGGGCTCAGGCTGATTCAAGCGCGCACGGATAATTCCATGGGCGCGAATGGTCGTCTTGCGGGCCATCCAGTTATTGTACTTCTGGGGTCCGCGGTTGGAGACCAGCTGCCATTCGTCCTCGTTGCCACTATCGTCATCTGATCCCACGAATACGCCCACCACTTGTGCCGGAGCTGGGCCCAACCTGATTACATTGTTGTTAATCTGGTCTTGGAGCCAGTCCTTAAACACATAGCACCGCTGGATGGTGTGCCCCAAGGCTCGATGGTAGGGGAAGTAGCGGGGGTTATTCGTAAGATGTGCCTCCTCTGGCTTCCAACACTCAGGCAGCCGCACAATCCTCTGCTCCAGGGCGCTCCGGAAATAACTGGGGACCTGATCCTCATGGAATGAGTACGTCAGGTGTCGCGGGCCCCTGGGAGCGCGGTCTTGACGAGGGGCTGGAGGGGCCTGCCGAGGAGGTGGAACCTGATTATCTCGCCTAGGTTGTGGCGGTACATTACGCGGAGGGGCCGGCCGGTTCTGAGGCTGCCGTTGCTGGGCCGGGAACTGAGCCCGTGGAGGCGGATTCCTGTGAGGCTGCGGAGCTAGCCTCACCGGCAGCAGCTCCAACGGCCTGGGAGCCTCTATCTGGGCCACAGCAGCGGGCTCAGCCCTGCTGGCTCTCCTTGCAGGAATCATAGGAGGCAGCGGGTGTGCCTGGCTGGCCTGTTGCAGGGCTTCCTCAAGACGTTGAGCTTTGTCTGAGAAGTCCCTGAACCCTCCGGGGTAATTCTGAGTAATCAGGGAAGGGACCAGCTCGGTCTTGACGTTCCCGACGCACATTGTCAGCAACTGCTCCTGAGTCAATGGCATGTCAAGGGAATACGTGAGACCCTTCCATCGGGCGACGAAGTCCGCGACTCGCTCATCAGGCCTCTGCTTGCACTTGAAGAGGTCTGCGATACTCGTCTTCCGGGTCGTGGAACTGAACTGGTAGAGGAACTGTCTACGGAGGTCCTCCCAGCTGGTTACCGACCCGACGGGGAGCTGGCTGTACCAGACAAATGCTGGCCCTTCCAGTGTCTGAACAAAGCAGCAAAGCTTAGCGGCCTCCTGCTGCGCCGGAGTCCCCAACATAGGCCCGCACCTCGAGTTGAAGTGGGCTAAATGCTGTGGCGGATCTCCAGTCCCGTTGAAGGGGGCGAAAGTGGGATTCCCGAATCCCGGAGGCGCCGGCATGTCATCCACCCATGCTGGGTAGGGCTTGCCGTCCGGTGGGATCGCCACCTGCCGAGTCTCCAAGGCTTCCAAGCGGGCAATGAGTGCCGCCATCGGATCGTCCGGACATGGGTTCCAGTCCTGGCGAGGATCTCTAACCACGAGCGCATTGCATGGCCCTTCAATCGGGTCGTCGACCGGGTCGTCGAACTCGGCAGCTCGTGGGATGGCGGGCGGAGCGGCCCTGGGGGCAGCGGGAGGAATCCGAGCGGGATCTCTCAGGTAGTCACGCCGCTCGGGAGGGTGTGGCGAAACATACCGCGCCCTCTTGCCGTAGGCAATGGCCTCTCTCCTGTCGGCGAACACGGCGTAATCACGGTTGCCCGGGAGAGTCTCGTCGAGGAGCGGTTGTTCCGGTCCCTGCTGTCCTGGCCTGGGATCACCGTAGTCAGGCCGCCGTTCTGTAGCGCGCTCGGCGAGGAGCTGGTCAACCAGCTTCTTCTGTTCGGCGAGCTGCTGACGTAGCGTAGCCTTCTCGGGATCCTCCTCTGCCCTCTGCATGGAGGCAGATGGGTCGGCGGGCCTTATAGCCTCGCTGTGCTCTTTTCCTTTGCTGACGTTTCGGCTCAACGTCAGTGCTTCAGTGGGTGCGGGGAGCCCCAGGAGGTTCCTCTGATGACGAGTAACTCTCACTGATGGGTCTGACGACGGCTTGTCTTCGGGGGGGAAGCCCCCGTCGAGAAGTTCCAAGTCGTTCCCCTCTCCTGACAGGTCAGCCATATTGACCGTTCCTGTCCCTGGGGATATACCCTCAGGGCCACCCAGCGAATCGGGCTGTCGGCGGATCACACTGAAGCATAGGGCAGCGTACTGCCCCCATCCACGGATATACACGTGGGGAGTGGCTTCCTCGATAACTTTGCGGAGTACTTGAAAACACTCAACGCATCGTTGTTGGAGGGCCTCGTGGTGCCCAAATGACCCGGGGTGCCGGACCGCGGGGAGCGTGGCCAGGTCAATTTGACGGCACTGCTCACCAATATCCTCCAGGTGTAGTTGACTCCCTGGGTATGGAATTTGTAGGCAGTGAAGACGGGAGTGAGTCTCCCGGAGAGTTCGGCGGAAGCATTCGAACTCATCCGGGGTGAGCGATTCGGGTGCATCAAAGCCCGGTCCTGCGACTGGCCAAAACATCTCAGGGAAGTGGCCCTCTGCAAGGACGGTCCAGAAGCTCCACGACTCAAACTCGGGACCCAGGTCTCCCTGGTCCTCTTCAATGGCTGGGAACGGACGGGGAACCGGCAGTGGTGCCGAGGCGGGCCGCCGGGCCGACGGGCTGGCCGGCGGCGAATACGGCGAGCAGGCCGATTGGCCTCCATATCCCGGGCCGCCCTCTGAGGGTGGCGGTGCCCTGGCTACCACATCACGATAGGACGGGCCGGTGAGCGAACATCCTGCCGTAGCATCGGTGCTCGCCGAGGGTGCACCAGATCGTGGTTCGACCGTCGGTCCCCAGAAAGAGTCTCCGGGTTCTCCGATCGAGACGGAAGGCACTTCTGGAGGGGCTGGTACCAACCGCAAGCTTGATCCTTGGGGGTCTACCAGGCCCTCATTACTCCGGATATACCTTCGGAGAGAAGCGGGGATCACATCGATCTCGCTCTCGGGGAGCACGAGGCTGACGTGCCGCATTCCTACCCCTGCCCTCGACTGGCGGGATTGGGGAAGGGGCTCTGTCGCCGAATCGTACTCCGCCTCTGAGTCAGAGAAGCAAACCGGTCGGATCTCTGTCCGGAATTCCGTAACATTCTTCCCTCGGCGTCGACGCCTTGCCTTCCTGCCCCTGGGTGGTTCTCCGGGGCAGGGCTGATCTCTGTCCTGGCGTCCTCCGGCCGCACTGGTGCTGGGGCCAAGAGGACTGGGAACCAAGGTGCGAGGGGCACCGGGACAGATATCAAAGGGGACGCGGGGAGAGATGATTCCGGGCGGGCCTCCGGGCCGGGATCGGGAGGTGGGATGACCCATGCCTCTTGGATCGGCCACACGGAGTAGCCCCTGTTGGTGAATAGCGCTACCGCGAGGTGGTCCGCGGTGGCTACTGTCTGTACCAGCAACCGGGAGAGTCAACCCAACCTGCCTTTGGGGCGGTCGGGGCCTCGATCCGGGTCGGGCATAGGAGTTCCCCCGCTCAGGATGCACAGAGGCCTGGCGACTGGAGCCAGCAGTGGCTCGGGCCAGTGCGGCCGCTGTTGCTAGAGCCCCAAGGTGGGCATCCTCTTCCGCTCGCGCCCGACGTTGGCGTCGAGACAGACGAGTCGGAATGAGCGTCGCGGGCAGGTGGAGAGCCTGTTCCTCGACCTGAGGGGCCTGGCGGCGATGTCGCCGTGGCCTGGCGGGAGCCCTTATCGTGGATCCCTGGAGCGGACCTCGGATAGGGTGATCCCGGGCATCTCCCACCTCATCCGCATAAGGAAGGGAACTGTCAGAGCGCTCCGGGGATAAACTCCCGAAGCGATTGGACGTTGAGGTAGGCAGCGGTGCCTCCCCGTGCGGCCCTCGGGGGCGGCGGTGGTGGCGAGGCGCAGCCTCCTCGAGGTCTAGGCGAGCCATTTCCCTAGTGGGGATGACTCCCTCTTCCTCGTATCTCCGCACCAGGGTGTTGATCACCCTTCTCTGGATGACCTCCGCGGGGGAGAGAGGGCGTGGTCGTCCCGCAATTACGGCTGCTGGGACGACTGTGGAACGGGCAGGACCGCGCGGAGTAGCCGCGTCGGTGTTTCCCCTGTCCCTGCGCCAGTGGGCGGGTGGCGATCGGGCACTAGATCGGGCGACCTGATTTCTGCAAGCAGGGAGAATGACCCATTAACACTGACAGGAAAAAGGAATCGACAACCAACCATTAGCGCCACGACGCCTTCCGTGGGGGGAACCCAGGCCCTCGACGTTGCGAGACGGAGTGCCCGATGTCCCTTCCCCAGCCCCTGGCGGGTAAGACTGAATGCTTGGCAGGGCAACACGCCGGTCTTCCAACACCTCTGAAAGCCATCGGTCTTCGTATCGAGGAGAAGAGATTCACGTCGGGTTCACCATTTTTCTGTTTCGGTGCGGATGTGCGTCGGGTTACGCTGTTCCGCCAGGACGCGTTCGCGCGTGCACCCGTCGACCCGAGGGGATGGGCGCGCGGCTTGTGGTCCCGCAGTCCCGCTTTCCAAGGGCGGGCGGCATCCGTCCCTTATTCAGGGGCGTCTGCTCCTTGATCGAAACCGGGATGATGGGATGTCGGCTCCTCCTTCCTTGGACGTCTCCTCGGAACTTGTCGCCTAATCCGGGTCTCCCTCATAGACTTAAGAATGTTCTCGAATCTCGTTCCCGGCGCCATATCTTCATGGACACCGGTTAATTACGCTGCTTCCGCCCGGACGTTCCAAGGAGTCTGGGCGGGGCAGCAACCTGCGGTGAGAAGGCCGGGTGGCTCTGGGTGCTGGGGGCGTGTCGTAACACTGCGGCTCTGCACGTCTGTCTTCCGTCCCTAATAGGGCTTCTCGAAGGCATGATGGCCCGAGGCATCCCGTACTAGGTGCGGGGAACTGTGTCACCTGAGGTTTTCCTCAGCTTCCCGTGTTTAACACGGAGTATGCCGCGAGTTTAACGTCCAGCGGGGACGGCATCGGACCGATCAACATGAAAAGTGGATCAGATGACAGAACCCCTTGCGGGGAACCTCCGACGCTGGGGCCAGCACATGGGCGGCTTCCCAAGTAACGTGGAGTGGAGTGAAGTGGCATGACCCCACCGGGATGTGGCGGCCCGGGTAAGGATCAGGATGGATGATGAAGTGAAGAGCTTGGACCCCAGAGGGGCTTCCTACGTACCGCGCGTTAACACGGATCAAAGTCAACGTAGTTCGGGCATACAGTTTAACGTCATGCTGGACGTCGGCAAGCCGACTCACGAAGAGGTCGAGGCCGCCGGGCGGAGGATTGAACCGAACCACCTCGCACGGAGGGGGATGGAACGGCCGGGTGGATCACAGTTTCACGTCATGCTGGACGATAAAAGGGGAAATGGAAAAGGGGGGCTGTGGGGAGGCACCGTGGAGATACACACGGGCAGTCTCCCACAGGGGCGGATTCATAGGTGAATCAACGCAAGCGTGAACCCTGGAGGGGTCCACTGATGGACGAACCGACGTAAATACGACCGGGACGACCAGGTGGTGGGCTTGGACCTCAGGGAGGCTTCCTACGTACCCTGTATAGAAGACAGGGATCAAAGTCCACGTAGTTCATTCTGTCAGGACTTATGCACTTGGGGCAGCCCGGATGCTGCAAAACTCAGTTGGAAGGGACTTGGACCGAAAGCAGAAGACACCTCGATCCCAGTCAGACCCTCTACTGGCTTCGGCAGTGGGGAGGCGCAATGAAGATACACATGTGCAGCCTCCCACGAGAAACTAGGGGTTTGTAATACCCTGCCCCCGTAGGGAAAAGCCACTCCCATTAAATCGTCCCTAAAGAGGGGCAATCCCGACATCCCTGCAGAGACGAGCGGGTGGGGGCCACATCCAAACCGGGGGGACCCTGCGTGCGGAGCACGGGATCAAGTTGCGGACGGTTTAGCGTCCTGCCAGACGAAGTACAGTTTAACGTCATGTGTTGAGGACGAAGCGGACGGTTTAACGTCTTGCCGGACGAAGTACAGTTTAACGTCATGTGTTGAGGACGAAGCACTTGGCAGTTTAACGTCTTGCAGCGCGGACGATGGGGGCTAGGCAGTTTAACGTCGTGCAGCTTGGACGGATGTGCAGTTTAACGTCATGCTGGACGAATATGCAGTTTAACGTCATGCTGGACGTATGCGCAGTTTAACGTCATGCGGGACGAATGCACAGTTTAACGTCATGCGGGACGAATGCGCAGTTTAACGTCATGCGGGACGAATGTGCAGTTTAACGTCATGCTGGGCATAGGTTGCCGGACGATGGGTGCATGTCACTTCGCACGAACCTGGAGGGCCGCACGGGAAGACAACGCACGGTGCGGGCACCCGGGATGAGAATCATCGGGTGCCACACAGGCGGGTACCTTTAGGAGGTCAACGGGGACGAACCTGGCAGATTGCGCGCAAAAAGGAAGCTTTGCGCGCAATACTGCGGGCCAGCGCGCAATTGGGGCGGCTGGCGCGCAATTGGGCCAGTGACTTGCGCGCGGATGCTTGAGATTGCTCACACCGGGCTTCGGATAGCGCGCGGGGGCAACGGCTCATTCTTTAACGAATGGCCACTTGAAGTAAGGGGGGGTGCGCGCAATCAGGCCGGATTGCGCGCACCCCGGGGGCGATTGCGCGCAAGCGGGTTCTTTTGCACGCAAAGGCCTTAGGGTGAGTTTTTATTCAAATGAAAGGTGCCAGCGGGGATTGCGCGAGAAGGCGGACCCCGAGGCTTTCTTGCGCGAAAGAAAGGAGGTTACCTGAAGTTCGTCATTGCGCGCGGAAGGGGTTGAATTGCGCGCACGAGAGACGTTTCGACTTCCAGCAACCTCTGAAACGTTGGGGGTCGCCTTATATTTATAGGCAACCCCGGGCGCGGAATCCAGGGTGCGAGCGCGAAATTCTTCTCGCGGGCGCGGAATCGGACACAGCGCGCAAAGGGAGCCGCGCGGGCCTCCGGCGCGCAAAAACATTCGCGCCGGCCCGGCGCATTGCGCGCATCCCGGGGGTTTTGCGCGCGCCTCATCGCTTTTGCGCGCCGGCCTCGGAAATTCCGCACAAGGCCTCCGGGCCCTCCGAAACTTCCTTCCGACTCCAAATATGACCTCGCTTTCCGCATCCGGAGCTTCGTTTGGGAATAACGGACTTTTCCGGCGTCTACAAGGGTGAATTGAGAAAACTCACACATACTGAATCAAAATAAGTACTAAAGATTTTGAGTGTAATAAACTGGTCTGGAAGGAGGACACAGAATGCATCACTATGTTTGGTCATACCCATATTACACCTTCCCACATGACATTCTATTTTCAATAAATGAATTTTTTTCTAACACTGGTAGTCTATAGTTTTGGTATTGAAGTCGGGAAAGTACCATCATCTAGTGAATGTGTACTCTCTCGAGTAAATTGGGTGTACCTTAATACACACATTTCATGTGGGGTTATATATTTTCTAGTAATTTACTAACTATAAACTCTTTTCTAGTCTACCAAATATCACATTGTGCATAGACTAGGAAATTTTCCATGTGATATTTAACATCCACGTAAACCCTAACTGTTGCATGATGGGGGTCCACTTGATTTGTGTTATTATGAAGTACACATATTATAAATCATAAATTCCCATAATTGTATAATCATCAATAAGTATCTAATTCCAATGATGAAACCTTCTTTTATACTAAAAATATTACCTAAAATGCTCCTAACCCTCATTTATTGGGCATGTGTCTTCACTAGTGACCGAATTCAACCAACCTTTTCATGGAATCATCTATCATCACACCTATAAAAGTTAGATAATGGTATGGATATAAAAACCCCCAATACACACACGATAAATAGACAGTCATTATCCCCATCATGCCTCAATAATGTAGTTAATACAATCATTAAACCCACATAAAAATATATAGGAAAAATGATCAATTGTACCATATAATGTTTTTTAGAATATAGGTGAATCCTCAAAAAATATTGAATTGGTGAAATATTTTACAAAATGGCGAGATGAAGACATAAAACCAAAATTGACAATCTAATATGGTATTATTTTTGTGTTTCCATCCTTTATGAAATTTGAATAGCATGGATAATTGTCAACTTATCAATTCAATAAATTCAAAATACTTAATCATGAATTCAAATGATTTAAATAACTCTATCATGGACATAATAGGGATCAGTTGATACATGTTTGATATAACATAATGAAAAATTGGGAATTTATAATTAAAATAAGGAATCTCCTCAAATTCAGATTTATCATTAGTGTTGAATGTGTTCCACATGCGGTTCTACTGAATAATTACATTTAATTTGTTTGTCGATCATTCATTGTTCCTTAGATACATTCATCACCAATAGATATCTCAACCAAATTAAATCTCCACCAACTCATAGTAGTTATTTAGCTAACCATTTGAGGTTTTATCACCATTGTAAAATAGAGTTAGATTATTATTATTGATATTGATATACAATTAATCAATTTTTCTATTATTCCACATGTGATTACACTTAAAGAAAAACATCCAACATGCAAAAAAATTAGTTTATTCCAATAGTAAAAAACACATTCTAAATTTAATGGAAATTTTATTTTTCCTATTTGAGACATTTTTCAAGAGATATTCCATTATTTCATATTTTCTACTTGTGTGTGATATATTATATTTAATATTCTTAATATATCTATAATGATGTTCCAGTAGACCCAAAAATTCATTTTGATCCCTGTATGACAGTGAATATATTTTTTTAAAATATATAAAAGTGTCAATAAGAAAAAAAATCATTAAACTCTACCCAAAATTAGGATTTTTCATTCTGAAAATTTAAACCCTGGCAAAAAAGTTGAGGTTAGTGATATCAATTTTTTTTCCCTTTCTGAGATTCATTCTTGATGATTCACGTGATAACAAAGAACATGAACCATGGAAATTACTTGGACATGAAGGATCTTCCCCTTCAAATCCACAATATCCACCATGAACATTGAGAAGGTATTTTCATCCTCAATTTCCATCTCACCCCTATCAATAGGGTGTGATTTTTTTATAGATGTATCTCTGTAGATATAAAATATAAAATACATCATGGAATAAATCTAATTGTATAGAAAACACCAAACGATAAGAAACCTCACCAAATATATGAATTATTTTGAAGGGTATTATTAATATTAGAGATAACTTCCCCCTAGACAAATATATATAATATTGTCTAAGGTGATACCATAAATAACACATAGTCTGCCTCACTATACCCTAAAGGACTTTATCATTGGTCGTTACAGCGCTTTTGATAGTTCTTGATATCCCTCATACTCTTTTAGATAACCTTAACTTTTACGTCATTGGTCGCACCATCTCTAGTACTTTTAGTTAATAAGCACTATCCCTCTTTGTTCAATTTATTATAGTGGTGAGGTACATGGTCTCCCATAAATGTTTAAGAATGTTTCCATAACAACAGTTAAATGGTAAATGTATTTGTATGAAAACACCCCCATGGGTATTAGAACATCCCAACTACAACCAAAATCCAACATGAAATCCTTCTGTTTTTCTTACATGACCTGAATGGTTTTCTCAGTCTAGCCATCAATTTGAGGGGGGAATAATGTTTTAATTATTAACTAAGTCCCAAATTACACCTTTAATCCTCTTAATAATAGGTACATGAATAAGGAATCACAGTTTGAAACAATCACCAACGGAACTCCATGAAGCTAGAATATCTCCAACATGTACAATCCTACGAAATCTCTTTTATACTCTACCATTAGATTGTAAGGAATTGGGTTGAATTATTGAATCATTCTATGATCACTTAGATAAAATTATGACATGTCACGGTTCATGGAAGTATCATCAGAAAATAAATGAAGATATCATCCCACTTTCTCTCCACCACCTTAAGGTTTGGGATAAAATCACTAGTATCAGATGCTCAAACATCATCCACAGGTATGTTAGGCATTTCGAGATGGACTCAGCTACACTCCACTTCACCCCCGACCACCAAAACTAACACTGAAGGTCTTGGTATGTCATCTCTACTCCTTGATTTAATTCTAAGGGGGTGTATGAAAAAACCATAGAACCTCCTCGCACAACATTATTGGAACCATTGCAAATCCTTTGAAAAATAAGATGTGCTCCCCATCATCATTAAATGTTGAAGGTAAATGACATGTGAATAACTACTCATTCATGATGTCATAATTGATATCTAATCTACGATTTCCTAATATGATGGAGGAGTGAACATGTCAAAACTATTGGCTAGAGATATTCTACTATACCACTATCCAAAAAGTTTAACTATAATGACATAAACTTCTATGTTGACTTTTTTAGTAAATGAAAAATAGATTTCATATTGATGTTTTCCACCACCACATTCCCTTTATAAAGAGTATATAATATCTAAATACCTTAATCCTACAAGATCTCATACCCTCACCACTACCTTTGGTTGAGATATTTATTATACAATATATATATATGAGACTATTATGATCATAAAAGGATGAATCACCCACCCAAAAGGTAGTGTCACCATGTATTCAGCGTGAATACTATTTATACCAGCTCCAAATAGTGGGACACATAATTCGGCTCATGGGGTCACAAATATAGGGAATCACAAGAAATCACCACCTGATTTTTTATTAGAACATATCCACACCAAACTATAGAGGTATAAAAAACAATATATACTAAAATAACTCGTCTATCCGTGTCATTATGGTTGGGGGCCTCATCCTCAATCACCACTCTAGAAAATCCAACAAAGACTTATCTTTCAAAATATAAGGTTTCCCATTTCAGGCCATGATAGTTAGAGGTTCTCCAATTGGAGAAATTGGGGATGATCCAATGATAACATATAGACATCCCACGTAATCTATAAACGTATATCACACTCTTTGGTGGCTCTTAATCTTGCATATCCTTGAACATTTCTAGGTTAATTGTTACTCCCTCCATTGTGATGAAAGTCCTTGGGAGTAGACCTGTAAAATAAAAAAACCGACATTTGAGAGCTTTCTATAAAGTCGGTGCTCCCAGGTCACGTATAGGACCATCCTAAAATGTATCACATTATCATCCACAAATGATTAATACATGAGGATGCCATATTTTAATCCCATCATGAATCAGTCCAAGAATGGATGGATGATATGGTTCATGAGTCCTTTTAACAGAACTGTGGACTTTATCACACCAAAAGTAATCACCATGTACTCATAGTGAACATAGTGAAACCATAATTGCATCTTCATTTTATCCTCCACTAAAACCTGGACCTAGTGATAACCCAACCCAAGGTCAATCTTTGAGAACCACCTCACCACATTCAAATATTTAAAGGGTTCACCCATTTGTAGATGTGGATTCTTATTTTTTATAATCACCTTGTTTAGCTAGTGATTATCCTTGTATAAAATAAAGATCCCATTAAAAAGTTTAGTGAAGAATACTGGGGATTCCTAATGAGATTTCATGGGACTAATGAAGTAATTCTTTTGTTGGACCACCAATTTCATCTCTATCATTTATATCCCAAAAGGGGTCGTTTGATATGGTGGTGAATATATCATGGTATTCCCTAGGTTTTGGTCCATGATGAAGTTGATCTCTTAATGAGGATGTAAATCATACACATCCTAGAGGAACAATTATTTTTTCTCCTCTACTACCTTATAAAATTGAAATCTCAGAGTGCATTTTCATACAACGGTCATACTATCCAATTGATAATAAATCTATTGTGTCCTCTTATATATGAGCTTAGCCCACTCTGCCTAAGATACCTTTTTACCAATGAAATAAAATATTTTCATATCTACCAAGACATACAACATCCTATGCCTATTTTAATAAATATATGGATAGAGTATGTTGAGACAATATATACCTAGAATGAAATTTTATAGTCTCAGGTTGACTATAAAAAGATCCCTTGTTAATCTCTCCCCCCAAGAGTTAGTTCACTCTATCGGTAGTAATGGTTGATGATCAAATCACCCCAAATTGGAGACTCTAGTTGTAAGTGTCGAGATAGAGGTTTCATTGGAATATATAATTCTAGAAAAAGTGATAAAATCTAATATAATTGTCCACTCATGTGAATAGAAAAACATAAGAAAAATTAGATAAGACATAGATCAAACCATAGATCATGCCCAAAACCTCCAGGTTATTATCCTTCACTACCAGAAGATTCCCAGTTACTTGACCGCTAAATATGTAATCATAGAATAAATCACCTAGAGGTGGTATAAGTGGTATAAAATCATATTCCAGAACACTAACTATAGATATTCATGATCCTCTACCACATCTTCCTCCATTAAGACCCCTAGTTTAAGCAACCTTCATTTCCCAGGTGACCCATTGACTATCTCCTTGTCTACTACATAGTGAGTTGATAAATCCAACATAATAAGGAATTATCCATAATTGGAGATGCTCTACATCTCTCTATGATAACTAGATATTCCCTTATATCCATGATTGGTTGACTCTCTATCTTCATACTATCATAGAAATCATACCACATGCCTATACCCCAGTGTTTAACATTGATTAAAAACTAATGATGCCTCAAATCAAGGACAGCCTCTACCGAATCAAATGGTCTGTGATTGTTATTCTCAGAATCTATCAACACAAAGGTATTTATCCTACACCTTAACAAAAGAATGGATTCAAAGAGATGATACTCAAGATCAAATATACCAATAGAGGCCACACAGAAAGGAAAATGCTCAGAAGTATGTGTTATGAACCATATACATGGAATATCGTGATAGGTTAGTGAACATCGATGTAAACTCCAAACCTGTCTTGTATCCATATTGGAGATCTAAAATCTCATGGATACAAACTTCCTTCATATTTATGGGATAAAACTACACTTTAAAGAGGCACTCTGAGTCTATCAATGTGATGATCACCTCATTTCTCATATATGATATCATCCTCAACCATCTCCCAAATAGGAGATGGAGGAGCCTTGATACAAGGACCACCATCTAGTAATGAGGGGCCCTAACAAGGTGGATGAATATCTCTCTACATCCTTAATATTGTAATTTATTTCCTACTGGTCTGAATTGGACCAAAACCCTGTGCTTTCTGTTTATATAGATGTCAGGAAGTGTGCTCACCCTTTTTTAATTATCTTCTGGTACTGATGGGACAATTAGTGGATGAACATTTGGAGGAGCTGGTGAAAAGACACATGGAGGAACCAAATCCATCAAAAGACCCTATATAGAGGCCTCATTGATAAGTTCATAATCATCATGATCTTATTATAGAATTATTACTGGTTTCTATTATGGAGTCATCCTAAAATATTATAGAATCACTATAATCAAAAGTACATATCAGGGGTCTGACTCAATAAGTATAAAGAAACCATGAACCATTCATATATAATGCTTGTTCCATTTATTTCACTACAACCAATTCTTATATGTGTTGAGTTAACAAGTAGGATATTTTATTTCTAGTGAATGGATATATTGGTTTCTACACCATCACTGGGTTACCTAGATAGATAGTCATACTAGAGTCACTTTAACACTATTTAACTAGTTTACAAATAAATTCTCACATTTATACTATACCTAAACTGTAGTCCAGAGACATCCTAGCCGCTAATACCGCTATTTCATAACCTGAAAACCATTGGAATTCCGGACTAATAGTATACTAAGAGTGAAACAGAAATCACACCTCCAATAGTCTAGGTGTATTGACTAGTGTCAAGTAGGAATGTCAAACACAAGGGAGGACTTATCTCAAAAATACCATCATACCCACAGAAAAATATTTGCATCTACTAAATAAACAAAAAAGAAATATAACTGGAAGAAACATATTAATGCAAGAACCACTAACATCCCTCATCAATGTATGACTTGGGGGAAAATATAAAAAGAATCCAAATAAAATGCTTCCCAAAAAAGCCTGATTTGTTAGCAATAGGGGACTGAAACCAAAATGATGCTCTTGGATCTATCTATAGTCTTCCAAGAAACACTAATCTTCAACTACTCTAGGACTACATTGGATTTTTTAAAAAGTAATATCATCGACAAAATACATGACATGTGTAAACATATCTCATATAGGGGTGAGTATAATCATACCTAGAAGGAAACCACTAAATAACAAAAATTAATACCTAAAAAATAGAGTTATCTCAAAATCTAAAAATAAGGAGGATAAACAAGATTTCACATATATGCTAAAAGAAAGACTCTAATTCTCCTGGCGAGGTCTGTACTCACTTCAAATCTAGGTATTCAACTTGAGTATCCATGATAACACTCATTTAAAGAACTCACTCATAATTTCATTCTAAAACTAATGGAACTCATTCGAGAGGTGGAAATTTTCATGAATTTCCAAGTTGATGTATAAAGGAACCAAGTGGGATCATCTAAGATAACCTTTATAAATTTGACTATATATAACCAGAAGATCATAAACCCCAATACATAGATAAAGGATCACACCCCTGGATAATGGGCGACACATGACCATACATTTTATAACTCAATAGGTAGGGGATTGAATGTCAAACATGTAAGTCACGTGATACCTAAACCTACCTAGGGAAATATGGGAATTAGGATCACAATGCAAAACCTCATGTAGGGATACATGGCTCCAATCCAATTAGTGGATAAAATGTATAATTCTTAGAAAAATATTATAAACCAAAACCTAATGGGGTTATACTTAGAAACCACACCCATATTGAATCAAATGTTGTAGTGAATAAATATTATCTTTTTACCTACCCTGGAAGTATCACACATCATGAACAAGGGGTATATGACATGCCTCAATAATTCTAATCATAGATATTTACTTTGGGTCCAGGAAAAAGGTTCTTCTCTATACTAGGTGTTTTGTGATGACACATGACTTTAAGAGTTTGATCCTAGTACTTTGGAATGTGTCATATTCATATGTATTGGTAATCGATGAAGTAAATGGGGTGTGTGTTGCAACACACATATTCTATATGGGGATACATGGAAGCTTTGAGTGTACTCCCTTTACACACCAAGCCCATTGAATAATGATCATAGGTCTTGTAGAATTGGCACATGACCATGTGATATCTACCATCCATGCAAACCCTAGAAACTACATTAAGGGGTTACCCATGGTGTGTGTTACACTGAAATACATTCTAATAAGAAAAGAATTTCTCAAAATTCTATAACATCCAATGCATCTATACATCTATTACTGTCACCACCTCTTCCACTAAAAATCTAACCCAAACTACATGCTACATTAATTGAAAAATACTATGTCATCCTAGGTAAATGAAATTCAACTAACAATATCCTTGAATTAACCATTGTTGTATCTAAAAAATAACTGCATTATGTTCCTGGTAAATACACTA
The DNA here is from genome assembly GCA_963277665.1 of Viscum album. Classification (NCBI taxonomy): domain Eukaryota; kingdom Viridiplantae; phylum Streptophyta; class Magnoliopsida; order Santalales; family Viscaceae; genus Viscum; species Viscum album. The sequence goes on along the minus strand of OY728165.1, from coordinate 1,155,931,582 downwards.
AAACATGAACTGCTATAGGATTTTCATTTTTTCCATCATGCCTCCATCACATCTCAGATCTCGACCCCTAACATATATAATAAATCTTCAAAAACAAGAAACATTTATACTATGAAACAGGTTCCTTAATGTAGTCTAATTACTATACAATTGAGTGTTATTGAATAATATATTAGGAATAGAGGGAGAAATGCATTGAACAAAAAAGTCATCATCTTATGAATGTTGTGTTTTATTTGTAAATAATTTTATGAAACCAAACAACTCGGAAATTTATCAAATTATTAAAACTAATAAAATTAGAAAACTTAATCTTGACTCCAAAGTCATTAAATAACCCAAAATGGATTAAATAAGAATGATTTGACCCATGTTTGATCATGAATAAAGAAAAATCATGAATATTACATAATAACAAGGACCTACCTCAGATTTGAACTAATCATTGGTGAATAATATGTTCTTCACGTAGTGTCAATAATGAATTCCATCTAATATAGTTGTTGATCCTTCATCATTTATCCTCTTTGTTCATCTCTAACAGAGTTATGCACCATGATCACTATCCACTAAAGATCCATGGTTTTGAAGTTAAAACATGGATTTGGATATAACCATTTTTAAATAGATGTATGTTAGGATTTAAAAATTAAAAATATGATTTATTTAATTAAATTTTAATTTATTATTCCACCATGAAATAAAACAAAATAACACATCTGATGTACAAATAATATAAATTCTGAAAACTGTAAAAACAACATATTAAATTTAATTGATGTTTTAAATTTTCCATCTGATCCCCCATTTGATATATATTCAATTATTTAATATTTTATATACTATTGTTGTATATTATATATTATATTTTTAATATATCAATATCAAGGATCCATGGGACCCAAATTTCAAATCAACCCTATTTTTAGCTGTAAAATCGTTTTTAAAATATCTTAATGTTTCAACAAAAAATTGGATCTATTATAGAACCATTAATGAGCCAATAATGAATCCATACGATATTTTTTTAGCAATAATATTTCACGATCCCATCCCAATTTATGGATGAAAATCACACCATGTTATAAAATCATTATAAATAATTATAATAATACCTATATATAATAAAACTAAATGTCCAAGTGTCTTTGTAATAAAAATTTCACCCACCTTATAACATGATCCAATGTAATCACCCAACTCATGTTATCCTATAACGAGTCTATGAGAACTTATCTCAATTATAAATCATCATAAATTAAAAAATTAATCATTGAATACCATATATTAAAAATTCCATATCCAATAAAAAATTCCCAGAGTAGGACCATAACACCAAAACCATGAGGAAAAAGTTTTGGTTAACTCTTGACATGAACATGGGACTAAGGCACCAAAATCCAAAATTCCAAAAAATGAATCAAATATAATTATTTTACCAAAAATTGAAATTACTAATTAAAATAATGAGTAACATAACTTAATATAAATAATGTGAAACTATGATAAACCATCCTTCCTAAAAACTACTTTATGCATCCCACATGAAATACCCATCATATCAAAGTGATTAAAAACTACTATAGTGGAATTAATTACAAAAACCCTAACCAAGATGAAAAAAAAATCAAAGTAGAGGAGAGTAGAAGGAGAATATGGAGTCAAGGAGACTATAATAACAAAATTATTTAAGAGAAACAACTCTTGAATAACCATTGATCAAGAGATCTTAAAAGGGGTAACAAATCAAGAAATAATTGGGGATAAGATAATAAAAAATCCCCTAAGTCCTATTCACAAACAAAAAATGGGGGAAAGGGATATAGATTTTCTATATTTCCCATATTAGAAAAAAGGATGAATTTGTACCTGGTGGTACATAAGGTACATGGTGGAAGACCATTGGACACACTATGACTAACTAGTAGGCCTTCCCCACTATTCTATTCATTGAGTAGTTTATAGTCTAGGATTTGTTGCCTTGTGACATAATAGTGCCACTATACACTTCCTTTCCATTATAAAACACTATAAATATCTTTTCAGATATTCTACACAAAATTTTTAACAAATAAAAACCCTATAAATAATTTAATACATTCCAAAATAATTCTTCCCTTAAACTAAAATAAAAAACTCAAATCCACCCATCCAGAAATCTAATAGATGATCGACCCACCTCTTAGTTCGTTAAAACTAAAATCTGTAGGGTTTTATAAATGTTTTTGGTGAAATAAATGTTTAGGGAAGATTTTTATTTATCATATAAGGTGTGTTTAAATAGAATTGTGGTTGTATGTAATGTGATATAGTTAATGAAAAAAATAATTTAATCCTAAATTTTCATCATCTCACACATAGCATAATCCCACTAAGCGGTATCTTCACACCAGAAAAGTATCGTTTGAGACTCTCATAACATAGTTTTTAAAGGAGGGAATACCTAAAAAATATGGAAAATCATTGATGAATAAGTGTGGTATAAATAATATAGAATTAATAAGAATATTCGAAGAAGGAATATATAATATTTTCTTATTTTATATCATAGAGGAGATAAATGAATATCAAATTCAACTTATGTTTTAATAATTAGTTATCCATATTCATTGATTTTTTATTTTATAGTTGTTAAAATTTATTCAATCAATTTTTTTAACATTCTAGTTATAGTTCTTTATCAGATATGTTCCACAATAATATAAGTTTTATATAAATTTTAATGATCAAGGTAATCAAAAACACTGATTTTCCAAGGATCCTAACATAAAACAATTTTTGTAAATAAATATTTTTATTATTAAAAAATAATTTTATGAGGAATGATCATAAAGGAATATAGTTCATTGTTTTAACCTTGTTGAAAAATAAATTACATTTTAATTTTTCTCTTTTTGAATGTTCTTTTATGTTTGAATTCTAGATCAGGATTTTAAAATAACATCCATATTTAATTTTATTGTTATTCAAATTTTCTTACGGGGGAGTTTATTTCATGTTAGTTTTATTTAATCTTGAATTTATAGATTAAAAAATATCTATTTTGGTTTTTTATTTTATAATTATTTTTATTTTTCATCTTATCTTCGTATTCGGTTAGTTTAAACATTATAGTTTTCTTTATCATGTTCAATTGGGGTCCACCGTCGACCATGATAGTGATGAACTTCTATATAGGGTAGTTAAATCACTACCTTTAAAATTATTTATAAATTAATTCATTTTATATAACCCATAACATATTTATATAAATATGAAAATTATTTATTTTATAATATTTTGGTGATTTATTGAATTTATTAGAATATTTATCTTCACTTGTAATATAATTCATTTATTATTATTTCATAATTTATATAAGATTCTTAAACTATGTTTCATAGGGTTTGATTATTTCTAGGTGACTGGAAAATAATAGAAACCTATTGGGATTGAAGATCAGTTGGGTTTATGATGTTCGATGCAAATCATAGGAGGAAATATGGAAGATTAATAAGAAGTGTCATTACTTTGTATGTGAAAAAAATGACATAAAGAATGAAATAAGAGATAGTATCTAGAAAAAAATATATTCTTAAAGAAGATAAATATTTTTGTGATGAAAATATTTCTGCTATATTATATGATTGATTTCATTTATTAAAATAGACTCATATCCTAAACCATTACAATAATAACCAAGGGAGGAATATAGTCACTATCTATAACATCCATATACCAGTGCGTATGATTAATTCACTATTTATGACATATCCATATCAAAAAAAATTTAAATGACACTCGTTTTTGGGTGAATAATGGATATGAACCAATCATTAGATAAAATATTGAGTAGATCAAAGGATGAAACACACCTGAGAAATATATTAGAGTTTATAATATCTCCATTGTCAATATGACACAATAAATTTAAAAATTATAAAAATATAATATCTAGATGTAACTGATTATAGAAAGACCATATCAATAGTTTTAATTCAATAATAATAGGAAATTATATGATATAATCAACCATAATACTATAAAATAATATTTAGCTTGTTATGATATGGAATTATCATCAAATATGAGAGTGTGGATAACAAAAATTGTCGTATATCACTCTTAAAATATACTTATATTTCCAAACATGGAAAATAAATCTAAAATACATTAAGTATTTGATAACCTATAAAACTAAATACATTTATCATTCATGGTAACTCAATAAAGGGGATGTAGAGTAAACAATGAAGTGGAAATGTATTATATACCTCAAGAGATCTATGGACATTAATAAGATGGAAGACAGTGTAGATGGAATGTAAAAACTATGAAACAAAATCATATTCAATGTATATATTTATTAAATGAATACGGACAACTCAAAAAATATTAAAAATGCATTTTAATGGAGGAATGAAATGAAATAAAAATATTTTGGGATTGATACTAATATTTAAGCCACTAAGGGAGTGGAAGGACAAGTAATCGTTGGAGTATAGAACAATTAAAAAATGATTATGAATCCAGAAAAACACTATGTACATATAAATGATCATATAAGAAAATAAAATATATTATAGGAGTTTTTTGGCCTATAAATAAAGAAAAATGCCCATTTGGAAAGGATTTTAAATATATTTGTGAATCTGTAATTTCTATCATTATGAATTTAATTTTAAATATCTATTTTATCCCAGTATTTATATATATATTCATATAGATAGTTCTACAGTTGTGTTTATTCCCTAGGGATAACCATATAATAGTCACTAAGATTCTCAATTTAGTTTATCTGTAATTTCATGTCATTATTCATCTACACTAATATTTATAAAATTGAGTTGAGTAATGGAGGAAATGATTAAGACTCCATAATTCTTATCAAACACATTTATTTAGTATTTAACAACAAAAGATTAATATATTTAATATCATTAATTATTTAATATACTATTGGGGAAATTAGTGTTTATAGAGTGATTTTTTAAGATTCAATTATATAATATAGGTTGAAATATTTGGTTTCCACTGTTTTATAGACATAGAACCCAATTGGTGTTTTCTTCAAGAATTGAAATTCATGCTACAAAAATGCACTAATTATATAATTAAATCAATTATATAGTTTTGTTTTATTAAGAGTATGTAAATTTCATTTCATATGATTTGGTAATATTGTAATTATAACAAAATAGAGAGAGAGAGAGAGAGACTGTTTATAGTGTGAGTGTTTCCATTAAGGGAGAGTAAAACATAGGAAAACAGTAGTAAAAACACTAATTGAAAGAATTAAGTAATTCCCCCATGGAATAATCCATTTTTAATTATAATTCATTAAAATATCAATTTAATTTATTTTTCAATTATAAAATTTTTAAAAAATATTATTAAACTTTCTAAACAGACAATAATTAAATAGAAATAATATTTGAAATTGAGATTTGGTGTGCATATCGTATTCTCCTTGAGGTGAAATAAACATTTTATGATAATTCATCAATAATTTATGAAAATAATTACCAATTTGTGTGATTCCATGATAGGTTAAATATGAAATTCAGATTCCTTTTCCAGGAGTTCCAACACATTTTACTCTTATATTCTAATTTTTTCATTGTTTTTATATTTAATTATTTTTCATTATTTACATCTTTTTAGATATTATTAATTCAAAAAAATCCTAAAAGACTAAAAATATAATATTACTAAAACATAACATATTTGTTAGAAATAAACTCAATTATATTGAAAAATAATTTCTAGAAAAATATGTTAACCAAAATAATTTACTCTAATTATTGGAAGAGGAGTACCAAGTTAGATCCTACCACCGGAAGAAAAAAAACCAATACAACATTTAGTGTTCCATTTTATATGGGAAGAGAACTAACATTTCAAAAATGGATATCTATTTTCCCCATTCCCACAAGATAAAGTGGATCCAAGCACCGATAAATTAATGAAATAAATAATTAATAATAATAAATTTGAATCCAATATGATAAAATAAACAAGATGGGATACTGATTAGAGTATATATTTTTCATCTCAATGATATAATATGTTAAATATTAGATTAATCAAAAGAATACAAACAATATGTTTCCCTTTTGCCTTTGAGATCATAGAGATTGAGGGGAAATTAAATGAATAAAACATTATACCTTTAAAAATTCAAATACTAAACAATTTTAAATTCATGAATCCTATAATATATATGTAATTTTAGATATTTGAAATATAAATTGATAAAATAATGACATTATTTTTCTAAGAAGATGTTTAAAACATCATACCACACTATGATATTGAATATCTATCTCAGTTCTAATAGTGTGTGGATATTGATTATGAATAAAACATATTAAATATATTTTTTTAATAACTTTTAGTTGAATGGAAACATTCTCCCAATATATATGAATTCCGAGAGGCATTTCAAATAGATGAATATAATAACATGATTGATAAAATTGACAAATCATAACTTTTTATTAATTTTCTAAATTATTTAAAAAACGAATTGTATACTAATTCATCATATGTTGACATTCTAGATTCAACACCATTAATGATTTCCTTTGATAAATAAGAGGAATATATTTAATAAAATATCTAATATCATACATTAATGATCATTGAAAAAATAAGTAAGATGGTTAAGAGATTAATTATAATTAAAAACACACTTATCATAAAGTTTAACAGGAGACACATTCTATGATAGATATGATAAAATCAATGTATAATAAATTTACTAAAAATAAAAAAAAAATGATTATGAATAACCTTCTATATACCCTATCAAGTTACATTTTTATAAATGTATAGAGGTATTAAAAACCATATATTCCATATGGGGACCTAAAAATGATTCTGAGGATATGTAGAGCCACAAATATATGGTGTTCCCTATCAAATAAATCCAATAAACCTTTTGATCAAAGAAAAACTATTGGTTATCTAGTGGTAGAATGTCCCAATATAGTAAATTCTAGATGGTATACCCATTTTCCTTTTTTTATATTCATATATTTTCATTATTTTTGTTTTTTAAAATAATTTTCTTATACAGATGTATATTTTTCTTATAAGAAAACTAAAAATATAATTCACAATTGTTTTCATGCGCTCTAGAAGACCAATATATGGAATTTATCTTTTATATTTATTTAATTAATATCATAGATATTACCTAATTTTATTTTCTATGATCATGAATTACTTGTATTTATAACTATCAACATATTAATGTGTGGGGTGAGTATCCACATGATGCTATGTTTGTTGTTTGTTTTATTTATTTTTTATTTTTTTTTATTTTTAAGACAATTTTTTTATAATGAAAAATAGATTATTCAATTCCAGTTTATAAAACCATGTTACCTATAAGATATTTTTAATTTAGAACAATAATTTAAATTATTTTTGATATTTTTTTATTCCTTAATTATAATTTTCAAACTTCTTTATGAATTTTTATTGATTATGGATGTCCACAACCTTAACAACAAAAAAATTTAAAATTTTACCAAACCAATGAGGTATTCTAAATACATTGACATATTCTTTCAAATGCCCTTATTTATTAATATTGCCTTTATTTTTTTGTATTCATTAATTTTTTCCAATTCTCTTTCATGTTATTTTATTATTTATTAGTTTTTTCAAAATGAATGATGAACTATTTTGTTAGACATGTTATCTATTTTAGACTAACCTTTTGGATAATTTTTTTTAATCCAGTAGATACCATTATTTTTACAGCACAGTAATAACCTAGTAACAATTAGAATAAATAATTTACAATTCTTAGTAATATTCATTAATAAGATTTTGTTGAGATATATTCAAAATAAGAATATTAAGTCCAAAAAGTATTTATACTCGCAATATTTTGGCTTTATGTAGAAGATTTATTTTGAAATTATAAAATATAATTTTATAAAATAGAATATACTTTTGAATATATCATGTGAAAATTATCTTAGAATTATTTTTCAGGATTTTATGAAAAGTTTGATTTTTAATGAAAACTGAAAAATACTAATTTTTTTTAAAAACTGTAATAAAATTCAATAATTTACAAAGTAAAATTTTATTTTGGATTAGTTTTAATATCTAATTAGTTACTTTTGATTGTAATAAATAAAATTATGAATTTTTAATGTGTTACATTTTTGAATTTGTTATAGAATCAATTTTCACTTAAAAAAATATATTTACAAGAAACCTTTTTTCATCACATTTGGTGGGACTAATTTTTAATTAAATTATAAAAATTATATAAATTGAAACATGATTAAATTATTTCAATTTTGGAATCATGCGGTAATTTTTATAAAAATGAAACATTTATTTTTGGTTATTATAAATAGAAACCATAGTAAATTTTAATTATCATGGTAAAAGTAAAATGAGTTATTAGGGTTTAAAATAATGAAAAAAGTCTTAAAATTCATTCATAAAAGTTAATTAATTTCTTTAGATGTATATATTTTATACCTAAAAATCCTAAATTTAATATTAGTACATTTGTTTCCACTGAGCTTTAATTTTTTTACTTTATAATATTCAAGTAAATGTGAAATTCAAGAATATTTCTCTCTTATTTTTAATATACATTATATTTTGGGACAGTTATAAAAAAATAAAGTTAAATTATAATTATGTATTTTATATAGGAATTAAGGTTTTCATGTTAATTTAATTTTTTATTTTAGTGATGAAATTTTTACCTTAAATGCTTACATAATGCTGACTCAATTCTTGTGCAATCAGTAGAAGAATCAGGTAAATAAATTCAAAAAACTATAAAAGAAATATTTTTGGTAGAGTAAATTATTACCCTGAATTTTATTGATAAATTATAAATATTAGATATATTTTGAAATATTGTATTTTAATCTATTTACTATGTTCTTGTTTTCAAATTCAAACTATATGAATAATTCCAAAAAATAAATTAATGATTTTTTATAATAAAAAAATATTTTATCAACGAATTTAATATTACAAAAAATATACTATTTGACCATGTGAATGGGATATAGATGATAATATCATATATGGTCAATTTATAGGTTATTTTACCTTTACATTAACTATAATGACCCCTAAATATTAAAAAATAGTAATATTGGTATAATTGTTAAAAAGGATAACATAGGGTTTATAAAAAGTGATATGTTTTAAAAAATAATATAAATTGGTAAAAATGTTATTGTATGAGGTTATTTACAACTATAATAAACCTAAATTATAATTCTATACATTTGGAGACATTTTTCAGAAAAATAATTTATATTAATTTAATATTTTAAGAAATTTCTTGAGTACCCCTCCCACAACTTATAAAAGGGAATATTCAATACTGTCATAATAATGTCTTTTGAGAAATTTATTTCCTAAAATTTCTTCCAAAATTGATCCCATAAATTAATTTAAATGTCTTTGAAGTCTTGGTTTGATCAGAAAAAAAAATCTAAGAAGGCTTTACGTATAAAACTAAAGAGGTTGTCCAAAGAAGATGTATGGTTCTTAACCAATAATTTTTGATTTATTATTTCTTCTACCTCAATAAAATATTTTTTTAACATGATGAAAAAATAATACCAATTTTATTCATATAGTTATAAGTTTTTACGTTAATTGAATAAACTATATCAATATTTTTATTCCATCAAATGGGAAATGAAACTATTGTTCGTGTGTATGGCGGAATATAGACTCACAAACATATCTAATTAATTTTACATCACTAACTCTAAAAAAGGTTATAATGATATATTTTATCAATATATATGATATTAAGGACATATATATCATTTATAAAAGATAATATATCATCTACGTGAAGTCCCTAATTAGTTTGAATGATTCTTTCTAGTTGGATGATTTTGGGTTATCAATGGAAATGATTATCCTTTCATGGAGTATATTTGATTAGGTTAATTACTTTTCAATACGAGACTTTAAGAGCAACTGATTTTGTTTGAAGATAAATTTTACGATTTAACTTGGAAGACTATGTGATTAAATCCTTCAAATATTTGGGTTTAATCTTAGTTTGGTTTACTTTTGGTCTTCATTGAACTTTGGGTCTTGTTGGAAAAATTTTAGAGATTAAGAATAGATTTCCTTTTTATAAAGGATTATCCTTTTTGGGTATTATCCGATCTCATACTAACCATTTTGTTTTTAGTTTAGGTAAAGGTCTAAAGACATGGGATGTATACAGTTCTCTTTTGTGGATTAGGTGATTATCTAGAAGTTGATTATATATCTCTTAATGTAAACAAGTCATCCTAAATACACATATTTTGGAGAAAATATGATTTCATGTAAGAAATATAGTAAAAGTTGAAAGTCAAAATGCCAAGTAAGTACGTTTCATTATGTTTTAATGAAGCTCAAAAATAAATTCCTCAAAGAAAAGTAACTAAAAAATGTTTCTCATTAAAATTTCCTACTAGGGAATCCAATACCGTTTAACCCATCACATGTTTGTGATTTTCTGGTGGTTAACTTTCTCCTAAACATGTTTTCTATCACACTCCCTCAGAACACGACCCTTTGTTTTTTCATTGATATCCATGTTTTCATGCATGGAATCATAGTATGGGTTAACTCGGGTGACCTTTGTACTTCCCTTTATTTCTTTTAAAGTGATAGTTTAATTTACTCGTTTTCCGATTTGAGGCTTTCAATGAAGTTTCCGAGCCTAATTTTAAAATTGTGAGGACGCAATTACCAAAAGGGGGGAATGATGTAAAACCCTAGGTAAATAAAGAATATGAAATTTTTATATTTATCCATATTTGTGAATAAAATATTAATATTAGTTTAAGAGGAACACTATGCTCGATGGCGTACCCATTACGCGACAACGAGTTCCTTTGAAATCTTATGTTGCACACTAATAATAAAATAATATTATTTTAAATGGTTGTTAATGCCTAGCCATTGTAATGGCGGGAAATAATGGAACTAACTACAAAATGTTTATATATGTTTGTCAAATATTTTTTCTTTTATCCAATAATTGTTAGAGGCGTATAATGAAAATGAATCCAATTTTAAGCATAAATCTTCTAATATTCTTTAAAAGGTCGATTAACTGCCTTTTGATGGAGAACCCTTTTTAAAAATAAATTTGAAAATTTTATATGTTCTAATTGACAAAATAAAATCTTTCCTTGGAATCTGGAAATCAAAATTTACTTTGTGTATATTTTTGTTATTTTTTCAATAAAGATTGTTTTTAGTGAAAATGTTGCATTTTAATTCAAACCCTCTTTTTAATCTGATTTATTTATATGGATATATTATATTTTTAATTTATATTATAGTGTATTTAGAATATATTTTTACCATTTAATCCAATGGTGGTAATTGGAATTAAATTCACTTTGAAATTGGACTTAAACTAGTGTTAATCTTTTTATAGATATTGTTTCTTAAAAACAGGCTATTTGTTTTGACAGCGGGAATTAATTATTAAATTAATTAAGGAAACATATATGTTTTTAATTTTCTAGAATAGAAATCATTTTTTAATTCGGAGTATCAAATATAACTTAGGGTGATTTTTTGTAATTTTTCTGAAAAACTTCAATTTTTGATGAATAGTGAAACCACTAAGTGGTAGTTAAAGAAACTGATTTTTTGTTTAAATGAAACTTTACCACATATTTGATTTTATTTTAAAAAATACTACATACATGGTTGTCATTATGAAGTAAAATGTGGTCTAATGAGATTAAAATAATTTCTGATGAATAGTAACTTTTAAGTTTTATTAATCACGATTAAAGGTAATTAGTGTAATTTAATGTAGAAATAAGGTTTTAAAAATATGAAATGACCTTGACACATGTCGTACCCTTATTTTATGAGTCATGGCCGGATAGTAAAATCCATGGGTCAACATGTGGACCCCATGGAGCCACTTTGGTTGGAAAATGACATTTGTAACATTTTATTCAAAGTTAAAATTAAAATGTCACAACAATGTGTTGTTTTACTAAAACAAATTTTACATGGGATTATTCAAGTCATATTTTTGACTATAAATATTAATTAGAAATATAAAAATATTTCCTACATCATGATATTTTTTTTATAATTTTTAGACATTAAATATGTTAAATTATTTATGACACCATGATGATACAGCGATTACATCATTATTTACTGATTTAAATAAAATGAAAATATATTGTACAATATAAGACATAAACATGTCAAAAACCTAATGGATGGGAGGATTTAGAAACCTTATCACCTTAGCCTCGAAATATACCATTTTGGGACATTTAAAATCCGAAAATAATTTTATAATAATGTAATGTTTTATAACATTCTAAGAGTGCCCCTCCTCTTCTCTTATAAAAGGCCCCCACCTCTACCACCTTACCCACACCTCTCAAGCCTTTGGATCGGATAACCCCTTCCCATTTAATATCTCCAAATCCCAATCTTCATCATAGAAGCCTCACCTTTGGGCAGAATCTTTTTCAAGGAAGCCTTTGCGATCAAATCAAAAAGAGTTACCCGATTTAAAGGTAATGTCTTCCCTTGTTTTCTTTTGTTTTACTTGTATCTCCAACCATATAAACTCTTTTTTTCCTTTATTTGGTAACAAAACCAGTATCTTCAATATACTATACCTTTTTTATGTGATGGATTCGAGCTACACTTACAAACACCTTCATCTAATGGTTAAAGAACATACTTTTTCTGTGGATGGTTTATTTCTACCTCACGAAACGATGATTGTTCAATATTCGCTTAACACCATTCATAGTGGCCATTATGATGTCACTATATTTTATATATGATATATATGGTATTTATGTTTTCAATATTCATATAAATTTTATATTTAAAACAAGCCTTTATGTTTTTCATGTTGTGAAAATTCGATAATTTTATACGAGGAAGTGTGGACTACCTCCCCCTCATGTGATGTGACTCGTTCATGAAATACATGGAATTTATAAAGAATGAAATTAATGAACATATTTGACCAATATAAAATATATATTATAGTATAATTATAATATATATCTCTCTCAATTATTTTTAATTTCATTAATATGACAAAGAAATGAAAGTAGCGTTCATGTGTACGTACGACCTTCCGTCTCCATGAATGGTGAATTTGAATTCTTTTTATCTCCAAATGTTATGGAGTAGTAAAAAATGAATATTTCCTGGATATTTATGATATTAAAATAATTAATACTATTCTGGATATGATGTACTTGTAACTACATGGACAATCATTTTCAAACAAGTTCATTTTTGACTCAAGACAAAACATCGACAAAAATGTCTGATATGAAATCACATTATTATCCAATTATTATAACATTATACTATGTGATATGAATTTAATAATAATCTTTAAAAGTGGTCATTACACAATTATAAATTGACCAAAGTTTATTATTTAGGAATATAAAGAAACGAACAAGACAAGTCGGACTTGTGGAAAGGGATCCAACCTCTCTCATTGTTTTTAAGTACTCTCTTTTATGTCATTTCTTATAAGGTCATCATTATTATGTTTTGGGATGTTTTTTTATATTAATAACACTTTACTTTTTTTGTTCATATTATGAGAGACCCAATTTTATCTCATAAATCCATTTTTTGAAGTTTTAAGTGGCACCGTTAGGCTGCCGAGTTTTCGTAAGGGAATTTTCATCACACTTTTATTACAGTTATATTTATGCTACATTTTCCACCATTTTCATTTGAGTAGTGTATTTAATTCCCATTATTCTACTCTTGGTGTAATATAATTTCTTTTATGGGTAAATACATCAATTTTTTATAGGCCTTCTTTCATGGGGTGTACGTTTCAGATGTTACCCAATTCGGTAATGGAACCTTTCACCCTCATCATTTTAAAAGACTACTTTTTAGGTATTTTAATCTTATTATGATGGGATATGTTCTTATATATCCTTATTTCTATAAATTTTATGTCCACGTGATTATATACCAATTTTTATCTCTCTTAAACTGATTTTATGAATTTTTAAGTGACACCGTTATGCTGTCAAATTTTTGCAAGGGAACTTTTTAACCCAATTTTGATACTTTGGGATAAACTTGTACTCCTTGAATATGTCATTCTATGAATATGTGTGAATAACCTCTGATTTTCCTACATTTAATATCCACATATATTTGGTGTATTCGTTTGTCACACATAATTATGTAATTGATTTATCCTTAATCCAAGGATACCATCTTTGTAAGGGACTTCATCTCCATCTCCTTTCATTTAGACATATTTTTGTTCTAATTCGAGGATTACTTTTATACGGTGTATAAACCCCTTTGACTTATACTTTTATTTGAAATGAATATTTTTTATAAGAAGTGTATTACTAAACGACAAAAAGAATGTTTCTTTTTAGCATATGTGGTGACAATGACCTTTCCGCTGCTGCGAGTATTATTTGATCTTTGGATTCCTCAACAAGCTGTTATATTTTTAAAAGTAAATAAATTCCATATACTCTTTTTTGGTATTGAAAAGTGGTTTTGATAATGGATTTGTTATGTCAATATATTTAAGTGATATATTGTGCTTGAAATGTGGAAATGTTTTCTTTCCTTTAAAATTGTTTTATGTGTTATTATTTTATAATGGTACGTGGACATTTGACGGGTGGTTACATGATAAACCATATGATGGGTGGTGCTGTGAATACCAGGATGGGTGGTTATGTTATAACCTCCAATGCATTGAGTATGGAAGTCAGTCGTATGGATATTCTATTAAGTATGTGTGGAAGTCGACCATATGGTTATTCAATTTAAGTATGTTTATGTGCCAAGTTACCTTTATTTGTTATGTGTTCTTTATATGGTTTTAATGGTAATATTCTGTTTACAAAAGGGTAAGTAATGGTCTTTTATTTAGTGATGTATTTTTACTACTACTTAAAGGTGAAAAGTATTACTATGGTAAAGTACTCTTGGTTTACTTCTTTTTTTGAAAAACTAATAGTTTCCCTTCTTTGTGTATCCTATACTGGGATTTTTATTCTCATCCCATGTTTTTGAAATATTTTCCATAGGACTTAACGGTGAATAGGGTCAAGGATGGGATCCTGAAAAGACATTTTATCAAAAACAGGTAACTAGACATGTTTCTTTTTAAGGGTTTTTTTTATTTTATGGAAACTTAGTAGAATTGTCTACTATGTAATCTTTTGAGATGTAATAGTTATGACCTAATTCTCTAAAAATATAATCCGGAATAGATACTCTATTATAATTATTCATTTAATTTATGATTAGGTAATGTTTAAGGTCGTGGCCTTAAAAGGATAATTAATTAGAGGTAATTAATTATGAAATAATGTTTGGTTGTGAAAGACAAATAATTCGGAAAATTAATTATGTGCCATGATATTGAAAAAATATAATTAACTAATAGAATTAATTACATGCCATGATGTTGACCAAATATAATTAATTGGGATAATTAATTATTTGTGATGATGTTGTCCAAAGCTAATTAATTGTGAGAATTAATTTTGGCAAGCTGAGATTTGATATGGATAATTAATTGTGAATAATTAATTTTTGGAAAGAGGATTGTATTGATTGATTAAGTAATTGATGAATTAATTAAAGGATTATGTGATTAGTTAACTGTTGATTTAACTAATGAAATGTTAACTTTTTAGCGAATAGTTGGATTTCTAATGGAATGATGTGGAATATTTTTATGAATTATCAAATGATTAAATGGTTGATATTTTTCTAGTGCAATACATGGCTTTCTAGACAGATTAGAAGTAGGGAAATGGACATGGAATTCCTACCCAATATTTTTTCAAGAAATATATTATGGGGTACTAGGAATCATGACATACACGAATTTATAAAAGGAGTGTTTTCCATGGTGAACTAAACTCAACAAGATTTTGGTGTTAGGCATGACAACCTACACCAATGATTGATAATAATGAATGATGATTCAACTGATATTTTTGGTGACAGTCATGAAGAACTACACCTAATGATTAATGATAATTAATGACGATTCGAATGGGTAATTTGAATTAAAACTATAACTAATTTAATGACAAAAGGTTAAATGACAATGTGATAACTGTTTGAATTTTTCATCAAATTTATTGCATCATAGAACTGCATGCACTATCTTTTGACTAGAATTATTTTAAACAACATTCGTGGTGACTTACTAAGTTTTACTCACATCCTATTCAGGCCGGCTAATCGAAACCTCAGTAGAATTTATTGTTGTAAGACAGGATAAGGAAAATTCGCTAAGATAGGTTGTAGTTTGGGATTGGAGAATAGGAGAGGAAATCAGATATGGCTTAGGACCCTCTTGGGAGTCATTGTGTCTTTACATTGAGTTTCATTATAGTCATATGATATTGCATTGTCATAGATTTTTATAACATTCAGTTGAGTATTGTATTTTTCATGAATTGGTCATCATATGACATGTATTGGTTCTTGTTATTTAAAAACTTCTACACATGGTTATTGATATTTGCTTCTGCTGGTGTTTTTTCAAATTAAATTGGTATTAGTCTCCCCAAGACTAACTTAATAAACACTCGCTAATAGTTATCATCCTCTGAATTATGGGGATTCATGCTTGAGGTCATGTGGCGAGCTGGCGTGGGGAATCGTTCATTGTCTCACAGTTCGGGATATCACAAAGTGGTATCATAATATTTTTCTTTTTGTTTTTCATGTCTTGTATTACTGTTTTGGGAATGGTATATAGGAAACTAGGAATATTTGATGCTTGGTAATGAGCTCATACATGGGAGTTTCAAACCCATGTACAAGGGAAAATTTGAGTACTCATGGTGGGATTATTGTGTTTGTTGTTTGTTGCTATAGTTGGTTATTATTTTACATTTTGTGATGCACTTGTGGTTTGATGTGATATTTGTTTTGAAAATTGATGAATTTTGATTTGTGTCTTAAAGAGGCATGATAGTTGAGTATGCATGCATAATTCTAGGCACGTTAGGTTTTTGTAACATGAATCATTCTAGGAACTATCGAGAGAATGGGTTACGGGTATGTTGTTGAACTTAAACTATTTTCCTTATTGTGATAATAAAATAATGATACATAATCATAATAAATTGGTTTCTGATAATATACTTGAGTGATAAATGAGCATTATTAATTAATTAATTGTTGGATTAATTAATTTTAGATAATTTGATTAATTAATGGTTGAATTAATTAATGAGAATGAATGTACCCTTGTTAACCAATACATAAAATTAGGATGGTTAAGGGTAGTGGGCCTCAGTTTTGACCATGTGGGGGGCAAAGAGAGAAAAGAAAGGTGGAAACATTTTTTGTTAGTTTCTCCCCTTATGTAAATTTTATAAGGTTGCATTATGAGATATAAGAAGTGTGTTTGTCTTATATAGATTTGCCTCTAGGATGCTTGTTGAGGGAGATACTGAGAGATATGGCACAAAATGAACTTCCAAACAAGGGGATTGAGGCACCGTTGATGCAAGCTGGGGAATAAGGATAATAGTTCTGAGATTACATTGATCATTTCATGAAACTCATTGAGGGAGACCCATGGAAGGTTCATAAAATCATGTCTGAGTTGATAAGGGAGTTTCATCTATAATACCTTCCTAATTTTACTGGAGAGGGTGGACTTGAGGAAGCTGAATTTTTTATTGAATCCATAGAGATGATACATGAACATTTGGATACACTGGCTAAGCGGAGGGTCAATTTGGATGCTTATATGCTACAGTGTTCAACGAAGAGCTGGGGGGACATTCAGGTACGATCGGTACCAGCTGATGACATGTTATAGAAGGACTTTCTTGGGAAGTTCATGGAGCACTTCTATCCAGATAGGATGAGACAAGAGAAGGATTCATATTTTATATATCTGACCCAAGGAGGCATTCCCATAATAGAATACGATAGAATATTCATGTATTGAAAACTTTCTGCTCCAAATTTGGTGGTAGATGAGGAATATTTGACAAAATGATTCCAAGATGGATTAAAGAATAAAATTTTGACCCATGTGAATATATTTGGGTTGAATAAATTATTATAGGTGTTTAATAATGATCTCATTTCAGAGAGGAAACTATAAGAGGATTCCAGTACTGGATATGTAGCTGTCACTGGACGATTAGTGAGAGTGCCTTCCAAGAGCAGGAAGTTCCATTACGAGACCCTTAGTCAGGAAATTGGAAAGAAAGGTTGATAATTAAGAGGAATAGTTACACTGGATCATACTCATATGGTTTTTCACCAGTGCAATAGGTAGGAACACTATCATTTAAATTGTCTCAACCACCAATGGAGTGTTTTTTTTGGTAAGAGAGAGAAGCAATATAAGTTCTAGATGAAGCGGTGACATGATGGTGGTAAGGGAGAAGCTTCTCAGAGTCAGAGTGTGGGAATAGGGTCTTCTACCCGATATAGGTCTAGCGGTTGGATTTCTACTTACAGAGGCTGTAGAGGTAGTGGGTGTGGTTCTTTAGGTTATGAGATATCATATGATCAGAGTGGTGCTACCCATGGGAGTTAGAGAGCACCACAGGGAAGAGTGGAATGACAGTTATAGGTATTGTATCCTATACTAGTGGAGAGAGAGGATAGACCATAGATGATTAGAGGTACTTTTCTAGTTTCATCCACTTTTTCTACTACCTTGTTTGGTACTATTGCCTATCATTCCTTTATATCTTCAAATCATGTTGACAGTTTGTGTCTGGAGGTGGAGTTTGTAAGTTGGGTGATGAATATTGATACACTATTGGGAACAAGGTCTAGGGATATCTACTTAAGAAAAGGATGTTTTATTGAGATCAGAGAGTATTTTTTTCTTTGGGATATAGATGTCTTTGATATTTCAGGAGTTTACCTGATTATGGTTATTGACTAACTAGTCACATACCAATCCCACATAGATTGTTACTATAGGAAAGTGACATTTGTATCTCCTATGTGTTATAAGGATTTCCATCATGGAGAATGGGATATCCATGAAGGCCGAGCTAGGACAATTACTCAGCAACTAGGAGAGATCATAACCCATGTTTCTAGTCTTTTTTTGGATGATGGAATTATGGCATCCCTCAATTTTATTACATAACTTTTCTTTACATTTTACATATAGAGGTTCTTTAAAGTCTAGTGTCTTGAAAATCAGGAACATAATACAAGAAAAACAACATAAAACATTATTCTAATCCACTTGTAAGGCTTCATCATAATTTTATTCTATGTAAAATTACTGAATCTCATAGCCTGGAGACATACATTCAATGGAAAGGGTGGCCAGAAGGCCCAGTAAGGGTAAACAAGGGAATCAGTTTACTTGTGACATCAATAAGGACATGAATAAAAACATAAAGACATGAAAAATGGAATTATAGGCATATAATTATAAAAAAAATGAATCATAACATGAATATGTGGCCAAAACATTTCATTTAGACATTCATGAACATATCACCAATGTTTATCAATGTAGTGTCATAAAAATTACCATGGTATCATTAAAATTGTAATCACTAGAGATTAATTCTTTACCCAAATCATTAGTGTTCTATTAGGGTCCACCCTTAATATGTATTTACATACATGTGATCCACATAGATCATAATCAAATATTTCATAAATAACCCATATATAATAAAATAAATGGGTTTCAATTCAAAATAGTTACATTTTAAAAGTTCTTAAAAATAAGATCATCATATCATTTATAACCCATTGAAAGGGAGTGATGGTTATATATTTGTCAATTACAGTATTAAATATATCATTTTTATATATTTATGATCACCCATAGAAATGGAATATGTTTGGGTATTCACATAAATAAACAAGAGAATTTCTTGAGAGAATGATATATAAATTTTGAGACGAAAATTCTGCTGCATGAGGACTACATAACATGGTTTTTGAAAATAATAAAAAGACAGGGTATAAGGGTAACACACTTATAAATAAATCATATTAAAAAATAAATACAAAATAACATTAATATAATAACATGGTATGAAAATTTTATTGACATAACCCAAGTAAAGTAAACTTGAATGAAAACATAAGATGCAAATACTTTTACGAAAAATTCGGCATCCTAATGGCGTCATATAATAATTCATAAATAAATTAGTAAGAGCGGAAGGGTATATAAAAAATTAGACATGAAATGGATAGTAATTATAATATTTATAAACCTACCCTCAACAAAAATATATTGAAACTAGAAGACACAACATAAAGGAAGTCTTGGCATAAAAGAGAAGGGTGAACGGATCCCTTACCATGAAGAGTAACTACGAAATCTTGAAGGTTGGGAACTTGGGAGGCTTGAGGGCACCTTGGGGAGACTACATGGGAGGTATGGAGACCATAACATAGTTGAGGATGGTTTATGGAATGAAACGAATGAGGTAAATGTCCCGGTATTTGTAGGAACAGTGAGTGAATAAATTATTAATTTCAAAGGGTCACCTCATTGGCGGCATTTGCAAAACCATGGGCATTCCATTGGTATTTGCCCATTGTATTTTCCACTTGGGACACCTCATAGAATATCTAACTATTAATAATTTTACTAGACATTTTATATAGTTATTACATCATTAATGATTCCATTAAACACACGAAACTCAAAAATGCATTTTTACTATTCACTGAAAATTCAACTGTTTCAGAAAAATCTAAAAAATACACACTAAACTAATATTGATGCTCTAAATTCAGAAATGATGTCCATTTTATGAAAATAATTTTCTAAATGATGTGACATTATTTTTACACAGTTTTCCACATCATTTTTATTAATTTTTAATGATTTATTTAATTATTTTTACACTTTTTATCTAATAACTTCACATTGGTATTTTTATAGTTAAATTTTTCAAATGCTCATTTTTTATAACATTTTATGTAATTATGGACCCTTAAACAGTTGATGTATTCCTTCTTTGTTTTTATTATAATTAATTTTCATTTGGTTTAATTAAATATATATTTCATTATTTTATTTAATTTCACATTATTAATAATTATTGGGGTTTCTATTTAATTTACTTTTATTTTTTAAAGATTATATAACTTAGTCCGGCTTTCCAGACTACTGGTAGGTTAGCTACCGATAGCAGATTATTGGTACTATCTATCGGTGACTCTTCCTCTATCGATGACCTAGCCTGTATCGGTGACCTTAGTCACCATTACTCTTTCCAACCAGTAGCTTTCATTTAAGTCTAACGGTAGCCTTATTTTTATGTCCTATTGGTAGCTTTTAATTTCTAACTGTAACCCTTTTATTAAAATTTTATAAAGGTGAGTATTTAGTTTGGTTAAATTAATTTTCCATGTCTTTTTAATAAGTTAATTTCTATTTTAAACAATTATTAATTGTTTTAATTTTATTTAACTTGTTTAGACTTTATTTTAATAATTAATCTTTTATTTTTGTTAATTTAGAATAGGTTAACAATATTAATTAAATTCTATGTCCTGCTCATCATTTAAGTAAGTAATATGTGTTTTAATTAAATTTAACAGTTCGCTCCTTAATTATATGGGTTCAAAAAGTTAATTAAATAATTATTTAATAGTTTTAAAAAATTAATTATATTATTATATGTGTGTAGATTAATTATTAAGTCACCAAATTGTGATTTTGGTCTATTGGTGATGTAATTAATAGTTTTTGGTGATTTATTGGGTCACTGATGTTCTTTTATCACAGATAAAACCCCTTCTATCTGTAGCCCTGCTACCGATCCACACCTCACTGATAATTCATCGTATTATTGACTGTAGTGTATCGATGACCTTGCATTTAACGGTGAACTTGTCACCAGTACCTATTCTAGTGCCTAATTGCTTTGATATATTTTAGTTTTTAATTTAATTTTATTTTCATCCATTAATATAAAATAACATCATTAATTTAATAGTATAGTTTTCTTCTTAAAATTTTTGGGTTAGTCACTAATATAATGTATTGTTATTAATAATACTATTTAATTAATTAATCTTGTTGTATTAAACATTTAAAATAAATTTACTTTATGCAGTTTAATTTCATATTTCAATTAGTTATTTTAATTTTGTTGTTTAAATTCGTTCATTAATTTCATATAATTTAATTTTGATAATAAATTAATTAGTTAATATCATAGTTTTGTTTTAGTTTTGTTGAAATTTTAGTAATTTTAAATAAATTAATTTTTTTACCATTTAATTATCAGTTTAATAAATTCTTATTTGAGTTGTAGTTCTTTTAACGCATAGATGTGATTCGTGTTTTTTCAGATACCGGTAGACAAACTATTTATTTTTCTCACTGATACACCTCCAGCCCTTTTCCCCACCATTATCCTGTGCACCCCTTTTATTTCTTTACTTGTTTTTTTCCTTTATTTTTATTCTATCATTAGATTCCGCTACTGATACCCATTCTCACTGATACTTTTCTTTCTCACCATTACGTCCATCCAGCGCAGCTACCGTTAGCCCTCTTTTCTTCCAACCACACTGGCACTGCCTTTTTTTTTTAATACCCCCTTGTCAACGATCCTCTCCTGCCTATTAGCTACCGAAGCATCGATAGCTCCTTCTCTCCAGTACTTTATTTTTTATCCTCACCCTCACAGCTTCTTCATCCGCACATCCCCTCATCTAATCCATTCATCCACTCACCATTGTTTTCAACTTGATCCCCTTTTTACGGTTCCACCAACCTATCAGGCACCGACTTGGCCAAACAAGATAAAACATACATGCTCTTTAATTATTGCATTCAACAACATAATGAAATTATCCCAAATTCAGATCTTGAGGATGTAGTTTGATATTGTTTTTGTTCATCCGCCACTGATCCGAGGGAGGAGGTCGTGAACATGAGAACTACTGCTATACTTCAATAGACTGTGATTCATCCAAGACCTCAAATCTAACCTGCCACCCGTTGTCTGCCATTGCAAGGAGCTGAAGTCACGATATTGAGGATGTCGAGGGAGGCTAGACCGCCATTGTTGCAAAAAAATGAATGAGGTTTCACCGTGTAGGAGTGTGTCGTTGGTGTGGGATAGCATCGCGCTGAGTGGAGGAGTGTGGGCTGCTGCGGGTTAAGATCGAGCTGGTGCTGCTGAAGGCTGAAGATGTAGTTGCCGCACTAGAGCAGTGGAGAAGACTGTCAGTTGCATAGGAGAAAGAAACCCTCCCCTTGATGTGCCAAATTAGGGGAGGGACGAAGAAGATGACACAAATAAATTAATTAAAATATAATAAAGTATAATAAAAGTAAAATTAAAAAAACAAAAGCAAAAGTAAATGGTAAAGTTAAAGTAACATTATTATGTCAAATTAACATTATTAAAGTTATGATTTAAAACAATTAAAATTTTAATACAAAGATAGAGTGTAAATTAAATTTTAAAACTAATTCAATAATGAATATTTATAATATATTAATTTACTATTAATTGTATGATTTAATGAATAATAAATATAAAAAGTTAATAAAATATACTTTTTAATATAAATTACTTAGAACTTAAGTATAAATTTTAATTTCTTAATTAAAATTAATTAATTAATTAATTAATCTACCCATTTAATTTAATTAATGTTAATATTTAATTTATTAATACAATCTTAAATATTAACTTATTTATTTCTTTATTTATGTTCTGAATTTTTGATAACCTGGATTAAAAATGAAAAAAATTAATATCTTAGTATTTATCAACCTTATGAAGATAATAAATTTTTAAATAAATTATGTTTTATCATAGTAATATTTAGTGGATAGTTTTATAAATAATATAAATTTAAATAAATTATAAATTAATTCTAGTTAATTATTAACAGGTAAAAATAACACTTACCTTCAAAAAAATGACCATATTTTATTCTTTATGTTCGTTTTTATTTATTTTTCTTTTCTAACTTGTGCAGATTCATTCCAATGTCGTAATCATGTCTATGTTCATGAAAATAACTTAACAAAGTTAGTTATGTGATAAAATCTTGTGCGACATGCCAGTCATATAAAAAGTGCACGTGTGCGGTGCACTCATGAAGGACAATCCATGTCAGTGGAAATCATGCAGTGACATGAAAATTATATCAGCAGGGTATATTAAGCACAGTAGTAGCAGAGTCTTGAATATTCATTTTTTCGGTAGACCGGGGGTTGACAGATGTGACTATTTAATTCACTCGGAGAGACACGCACTCGATGAACACTCGAGTCCTAGAGCAGAGAAGAGGTCCAGGAGCATCATTTGATGCGAGCAGAGAGATTTTAATTCTTCTATTTGCTTTCAAATCATTACCTATGTATTAGAATGATTTTTTTATTTGATATTGTGATAATGAACATTATTTTAGTTAGCTAAATTTTAGTTCAGTGAGGGTTTTAGTTCTACTAGTAATCATTTTCATCCTTCTCATTAATCAATTCTTCTGCGATTAGAATTGATCGGTGCCATCAATTCTAATTACACATATCTGTTTTGTACCAAAAGAACTAAAAACTTCTAAACACTGTAATAATTTGGCTGGTTTATTATGGAATAATATTTTAAATAATAATATTGTAATGAAGGCTTCAGCACTTATGGCGAGTTTGTGCAGTTGACTTTTTAAATCATCTTTCTGGAGTTGTACGTCTTGGAGTGGTGAACTCTGAGTTGCACAATTTCTGTGACTTAACTCCTGGAGAGAGAAGTAAGTCACTTTTATCCAGTGATATGATGAAGTACTTCTACTTGATTGGGGGAAATAATTCAAACCAGTAGACTAGAATGAACCCCGAGCGCTCCTCCCTATTACCTTTTATTAGCATCTTATTTTCTTCGTTGCATATTTCTTTCCGTTATACTCTGTTTTAGTGTAGGTAGCCCAAATTTACAAGAGTTGTTTAGTTTTACATAGAAGTTTATTAAAACCATAAAAAATATATTAAAATATTATAAATAAATATAAAAACCACTATGCTGCTGAAAACAATGGATCTTTCCATGTTTTTTTAGAAATTAGTGGCCAAATTAGCCTTCCCTGTGGGTTCGACCCTACATGCCCCTTATACAGTAGTTAGTACGAAAATAAATTTTAAACATTGACCGAGTTCAAAGACAGTCTAGGTAATGTTTTTTGTCCCATGGATGTGGAGGGCACGGGCCATTTCTTAAAAAAAATCTAAAAGAAACACAATTATAAAAATATTTAAAAAAATTGAAAATTTCGAAAACTGTTAAAAATACTATTACTTTTCATTTTGAACATTCACTGCTGATATTGAACACTACTTTTTGTATGAACACAAAAACATATAGTGATAGATTAGAGCCTTTGAATCCTGAACTAGACAAATAATTAGCTGCTCTACGATTGAAAAACAATATTGAAATAGAAAATTTAGATAATAGAGTTCCTGAGCAAAATAACTTTCAAAATAACCATCAATAACTCTTAGATGAACATGAAATGCCTAGGATGAGGGAGTTTCAACTTCCTCATGTTTCAAGCAATCCATCTTCTATTATATTATGTACTAGGTCAAGATACTGTGAATTGAAACATTCACATATTTCTCTGTTTCCTGCATTCAATGGATTGTCTAATTATTACTCACTTGCCTTCATTAGAGATTTCTACAAAACTGTGCAATAACCTTCTTTTGTTAGGACATACAGAGAATGATCTTAGGTTGAGAGTTTTTTTCCTTAAAGGGAATTCTAGGAATTATTTTTTATGTTTATATGAAAACATTTTTTAGAATTGGGATCAACTTTATAACTCATTCATTATGAATTATTATCCTCAAAGACTTAAATGAGATCATAGAACTAAAATCAGTAGTTTTTACCAAGGCAATAGAGAAGATTCTCATTAAGCTTGGGATAGATTCAAGTATCTGTTGAGGCAGTGTCCCC
This sequence comes from Viscum album, assembly GCA_963277665.1. Classification (NCBI taxonomy): domain Eukaryota; kingdom Viridiplantae; phylum Streptophyta; class Magnoliopsida; order Santalales; family Viscaceae; genus Viscum; species Viscum album. Next base: position 1,155,905,609 of record OY728165.1, on the reverse strand, counting down.
ATCATCAACTCTCATCTCATCTTCTTATGGACACCTTCTATGAAGGGCTTTCATCCTTTTTTCAGAACATAGTGTATCATTCTGCTAGGGGTAATTACAATGAAAAAACTGATGAAGAACATAGATAGATATTTATTAATATTGCACATAATTCTCAACATAAAAATTAAGGAAGAAAAATAGTCAATAGAAATGTTAATTAAAAAACTAGTTCAATGAATGAAACTCAGGCTCAACTTGCTGAAATCACCAACAAACTTCAATCCTTAATGAACCAGAATTCAAAACAAACCGTTAATCAAGTTGAAAACTAGAACCAATATTATCCAATTAGACAAAAATGTATTCAATGTGTATGTATGGGCACTTTGAATTTTTTTCCTAATGTTGATTTAACATCTAAACAACCTGAAAACTCAAACATTGTTAATTATGGTCCTAGGATGCCTCAAAGAAAAGATCCATATTCAAACAATTACAATCAAGGCTATAGGAACCATCCAAATTTGTAATGGAATGATCAAGGAGTTATTAAACAATAATATTCCCCTAACTACTCTAACCAATGAAGATCAAACATTCAAAATCAACAATGGGGTGAGACATAAAATGTTCAAGGAAGTAATGATAATCAAATGTATTCTATATTGGATCAGGTATTGAATAAAATAAATTCACAAGAGCAAAGGTACATGACTCAACTTAATTAACATAAAAATAAATATGAGTCAAAAAAATGCAAACTGATGTGAGAATGCAGAATATAGAAATATAGTTAGGCCAACATGCTATGAATTTTTCATCTAGGGAAAAAGGTAGGCTTCCAAGTACCACTAAACATAACCCTAGGGAGAATTCTATGGCTGGTGTAGCTAGAAGTGGCGTTTATACTCAAACAGTTTCTGAAAAACACACTAAAAATGCTCAAAATAAAAATCTTTTTCAATCTGGAAATGAAAATATTCTTTGAGACCATGCTGAAAATTCATAGAAAAGTAATGAAAAAGATGTGAATCTGAATCTGTCACCTGGAACTCAAGATAAAAATGGTTTTAAAAATCAAAATAATAAAGGAAAAGAGAATGTTGTGGAAGAGGTGAGGGATATTCCTACTGTATTGAAGAATTTTCTCCCACCCATCCATTTCCATGAGAAGATGATACCTCGAAGTAATATCAGGGCTGAACTACTTCAGTTCCTTGGTATTTTGTTTAAACATCAAGTTAGCATCCCATTCATACAATCTTTAATTCAAATTGTATCATATTTTAAATCTCGGAAGAAAATTGTTTCAAATAAAAATACCCCTGAATAATTTTCTACCTAAAGACTCACTGAAGAGTGCAGTGATATACTTCAAAAGATAATCTCACCCAAATTGAAAGACCTAGGTAGTTTTGTCATTCCTTGTACCCTAGGAAATTCTGGTTTTCTCAACTGTCTGTGTGATCTAGGTGCCAACATTAATCTTCTCCCATACTCATTGTTTCGACAATTGAGGTTGGGTGATCGTCAACCCACCACGTTCATACTATAGTTAGCTGATACATCGTTCACTCATCCTGTGGGGAGGGTAGATGAAATATTAGTTGGGGTTGGAAAGCTGTTTTTACCTCCTGACATTCTTGTCATAGATATTGAGTGTGATCAAGAGGTACCTATAATCATGGTTAAGCCCTTCTTGGCCATAGGTGGAGCTGTAATTGATGTGTCAAAGGGTCAACTGATCTTTAAAATTGGTGAACAAGAAGAAGAGTTTAATGTTTTTAAAAATATTAAGGGACCAACATATTCTAAAAACTGTTCAAAAATTGAGTTCCTTGAAGCTGAATGTTCTTATAAAAATCAACATGAACTCATTTAAGAATCTAAAAATTAATCTCCTACCAATGAAAACATTTTTCAAGCTGAAAATATTTTTGAATTTGTTTTTGTTGTTGAAAATTCTGCTATAAGACCAAAACTGGAAAATCATCCAGAACTGGAAAACATTCCAGTTTCTGGTGTATGAGAGTACTCTGTTTCTTAACTTAGGAACTTTATAAGTGAAATGGAGGGTGTTTCTATTAGCACCAACACTTCTGAGAACATTGATGATAATGAGGGATAACTATTGAGACAATTAGGTGATAAATTTTTATACACCTACTGAATTCTGATATGGAATGTATGGACAACATACTGCCCACCTTGGACAGTAGGACTGTTATCTATGAATCTAATCATGAAATTGAAAAGCATTCATCTTTTAATACTTCTTATAAGAAATATGTTGAAGATCTTGGACCTCCCAGGACTAATTGTATTCCTTAGAGTGTATGACCACCTGATCATGAACTGATGCACATTCCTACCCATCTCAAATATTTGTTTCTAGGTGAGAACTCCACTTTTCCTGTAATAATTTCTGCTAAACATAATTCAAACCAAGAAGAAAAATTATTGGATGTTTTGAAAAAGTTTAAATCTGCCATAAGCTGGACAATAGTTGATAACAAGGGTATTAGTCCCTCATTATGTATGCACAGTATTCCAATTAAGCCTGACCATAATCCTAGGGTAGATTGTCAAAGAAGATTAAATCCAAATATGAGAGAAGTTCTAAGAGAGGAAGTAATCAAGCATTTGAAAACAGGAATGATATATCCCATCACTGATAGTGCTTTGGTCAGCCCTGTCCTGGTTGTCCCCAAGAAGGGAGGTTTCACTATAGTTAAAAATGAAAAAAATGTATAATTACATGTTAGGAAAGCCACGAAATGGAGAGTTTGTATAGATTGTAGGAAGCTTAAAGCAGCCACTAGGAAGGACCATTTTCATATTCCCTTCCTTGATCAAATTCTTGGGAGGCTGGCTAGAAATGAATTCTTCTATTTCCTAAATGGGTATTCTGGTTACAACCAGATTCCTGTTGCTCCAGAGGATCTGGAGAAGATCACTTTCACATGCCCCTTTGGGACATTTGCATATCGGCGGATTCCATTTGGGTTGTGTGGAGCTCCAGACACATTTCAAAGGTGTATTATGGCTATCTTTTCTGATATGATTGATTGAATCATTGATGTTTTCATGGATGACTTTTCCATTGTGCGTAGTAATTTTGATACTAGTATTGGAAATAATTAGATAGTCTTGGAGAGATGCATTGAAACCAACCTTGTTCTTAATTGGGAGAAATGTCACTTTATGGTTATAAAAGGTATTTTTCTTGGTCATAAGGTGTATAAAAGTGGTTTGGATGTTGATACTTCTAAGATTGAAGTTATTCAAAAACTCTTGCCTCCTATTAATGTCAAAGGTGTTAGATGTTTTCTAGGGCATGCAGGTTTCTACCGGAGATTCATAAAAGATTTTTCTAAAATAACTAAGCCCTTGTGTTCATTTCAAGTCAAGGATTCAGCTTTCATTTTTGATGAAAACTGTTTGAAATCATTTAATCTGTTTAAAGAGAAACTCATTTCATCACCTATCATTACTGCTCCTGATTGGAAGTTACCTATTGAGTTTATGTGTGATGGTAGTGGCTTGGATGTAGGTGTTGTCCTTGGACAGAGGTGAGATAAGAAGTTTCATGTGGTATACTATGATAGAATATTACTAGATTATGCTCAAAAGAATTAAACAACCACTGAAAAATAATTACTAGCTGTTGTGCTTACTCTAGAAAAGTTTAGACAGTATTTGTTAGGCTCAAAGGTCATTATTTTCACTAATCATTATGACTTAAAATACTATTTTTCTAAAAAGGAAACCAAACCCAGAATGATTAGATGGATATTATTTTTACAGGAGTTTGACTTAGAGATTAGGGATAAGCAGGAAGCTGAAAACATAGTTTCTAATCACTTATCTAGGAATCCCGTTACCCAATTTGAATCTGAAAATCCTAGGGATATTAATTCCTCCTTTCCTAATGAGAAGTTTCTATATGTGTTAGTCATGCAATCTGCTTGGTTTGCAGATTTTTCAAACTTCCTTGCAGTAGGTGTCATCCCCAAAATTATATCTAATAACTAAAGAATGAAATTCATTTCTGAACATAAATATTACCTCTAGGATTATCCTTTGCAGTTTAGGAGATGTGTTGATGGTATCCTTAGGAGGTGTGTGCCTGAGGAAGAGATTCTTTCAATTATTGAAAGATGGCATTCTTCACCTTGGGGAGGTCACCATGGTGGTGAAAGGAATGCTCAGAATGTTCTTCAATCTGCTTTCTATTGGGCTACTCTTTTTAAGATTCTAGTAGTTTTGTGGTTGGTTGTGACAGGTGTCAGAGGGTGGGAAATGTGGGTAGGAAGCAGGAGTTACCCAAAAAGGGTATTTTGGAGGTAGAAATTTTGGACGTTTGGGGGTTAGACTTCATGGTCCATTTCCATCATCTGATGGGAATTATTATATTCTAGTTGTTGTTGACTATGTGTCTAAGTGGGTTGAGGCAGTAGATCTGGCCAAAAATCGAGCCAAGTCTATAATATAATTTGTCAAGAAAAATATCGTTACAATATATGGTGTCTAGAAGGCTTTATTACTGATAATGGAACACATTTTAAGAATTACATGTTTATGGATTTGATGAAAAAGTATGGTTGTGTTCACAAAACTGGTACTCCTTATCATCCAAAGTCCAGTGGACAGTTGGAAATTTCTAAAAGGGAACTAAACAAATACTTGAAAAAACTACTTCAAATTCAAGGAAAGACTGGTCACTCAAACTAGATGATGCTTTATGGGCCTATAGAACTGCCTTTAGGACTCCAATAGGTATGTCTCCTTACAGGTTGTTGTTTGGGAGATTCTATCATTTACCTGTGGAGTTGCATAATAAGTCTTATTGGGCAGTTAAAGCTCTGAACACTGATTTAAAGAGTGCTGGTGAGAGAAGATTTCTCGAGTTGAGTGAACTTGATGAGATTAGGAGAGAGATTTATGATAATTCAAGTATTTATAAAGAGAGGACCAAGAACATTAATGATTCTATCATTCAAAACAAATAATTTAAACCTGGACAGAAGGTCCTCCTCTTTAACTCTAGACTTAACTCTTTCTTGGAAAGCTGATGTCCAACTGTTCGGGATCGTTTACTATTGTGAGAGTGCAAAAGAATGGTGCTTTGGAAATTGTTGGTGAAGAGAATAATCTCGTGTTAGTAAATGTGCAGAGACTGAAACTTTATTTTTATGGACAACTAAAGGTCTTGGCTACCTTCGTTTTTCTAGAAAAATGTTCTTGAATGATGTCTAGCTGGGGACTATAAACCTAGAGCTTCATTGGAGTCCCCCCATGGTCTTTATTTTGTTAATAAATAAAAATTGTGATTAAATAAAGTCTAACTGAAGACTTTAAATTCAATGATTCTTTGGATTCAACCCATGTTCTTTTATTTGTGTTTACTTTTGTTCTGTTCTTGTTTTACTTTGAATACAGTTCTGTTGTGATTCCTTTTGTTTGCATTATCTCTGTTGGATTTTTCTTCCTGGGTTATATGTTCGGTCTCAGGTTGCTGCTATTGGTTTTCATGGAGGAGTGTAATTCCCATACTAGAGGGAAATTGACAAATATATTCAGGGAAGAACTCAATTCATAATTTATTCATTTCATTTTTCGACTCCTTAATGCATTAGAAAAAAATAAGCTTACGTAAAATATTCTGCTTGTTTTAAAAATTTTGCTACATGATTGTTTAATATCTTGTGTATAAATTGCATATATAATAAACTGTTGCTATATGTCACTAAGTTGAATAAAAATATATGCATGTACGTCACTAGTGTAAACTGAAATTCAATGTTTAAAATATTCTCACTTCATGAAATTAAGTGTGTGGGGGATACATGAATGCTTGTTAGTGTGTTTTTCATTAAAACGATTTTAATAAGGGGTGTTAGATTCCATTTATTTGTTATATTGATCATTCTTTTGAAAAAAAATTCAGATTGCTTACACCCAATTAATTGTGCACCCACAAAGTACATGATATTTCATGAGCTGAATTGAAAATCAATTTCACTAGACATAAATGTTAAATCATGTTTGTGTCTGAAATGAACCTTCTTTTATATATTTATTATGGAAAAAAATATTTTCAAACTTCATTGAGACCCTTGATACATGTAATCTTTCTAGTAAATTGTAAATCTATTTTGAAACATAATTTATTAATTGTTATTCCCCATATTTAGAAGTCAACTTTGGGGAAAAATATGGGTTTTATGTGTAGGGGAGGGGGTCAATTATTGACAATTCTAAACTATTCTTAATTGTATGCCCATTAATTCCCACTTTAATTCAACTTTTTTGTAAAAAATGGGTAAATTTTTTCAAATATTTTGCATAATTTTAGGCTTTACACTGTACTTAATTGGGTCTTTCCTTAGGAAAAGTTCCTTGATTGTAGTTAAGAATAGTTTAGAGTCTGAAAATGATGAGGATGGATGATTGCTGAGTGATCTTACTTAGTGATTTGATCGAAATTTGGTTTAGGAACTTCTTCTTAGGTGACATGGGTTACATGTTTGTGGAATTTTGATCATAACTCTTGGAACTAGATGTTTGATTCTGATTCTATGGGCGTCATTATTTTTCATTAATTTCTTAAAAGTAATTACTTTAATGAGACAATGTAAATGAATTTTATATAAAACTTTTGAAATTGGAGTAATTTGGGCATCTTGGATCCCACTGTGAGTGTCTAAGACCCTAGATGTTGGGTGTGTTTCTGTTAACTAAAATCCCTCTATACACATTGAATAAGTTCATTGCACAGTGCTCAACACAATGAAACTTGGTTTGGGAAAAATAAATAAAGTGTCTAGGGTAAAAAATGAGCTCATTAAGGTGAGGGGAATGATGAATTCCAGATGAATATGGGATCAAATGGTTAATATGGAAATCATTGATGTTGTATCATTGAGGTGATTAACAAAAAAATAATTATTTTTTGGAACCTAGGTGAAAATGTAAAAGTACAAAGCTCCTTGGTTAAGGTCATAATTCCATTGAAATTTTTATCTCATGTCATTCTTTGACATAGAACCTGAGATTGAATTGAAGTTAGTCACTAGGTTGTATCACATATGAGGCATGACATCTTCTTTGATGGATGGTCTTTGTGCCCTTAATTTCGAGTGGGTATTCATTTTGAGCAAGATTCATTGAGTTACTCCTTTTCTTAAAGCCTGCTGTTATGCGTTGTCCTCTGTTAAGAGTGCTCGACATGTTAAATTTTGATCAAAAATGATAAACACTTTACTGTTTTGAAAGAAAATAAAACATGGGATTGTTTGAGGACAAAAAATGCTTATGTGTTGGGGAATTTGATGTGGATTTATTTTTACATAGTTTTCCACATCATTTCTATTAATTTTTTATGATCTATTTAATTATTTATACACTATTTATCTAATAAATTCACTTTTGTATTTTTATAGTTAAATTTGTCAAATTATAATTTTTTATAACATTTTATGTAATTATGGACCCTTAAACAGTTGATTTATTCTTTCGTTGCTTTTAATATAATTAATTTTCATTTTGTTTAATTAAATCTATATTTGTTTATTTTATTTAATTTTACATTATTAATAATTATTGAGTTCCCTATTTAATTTAATTTAATTTTTTAATGTTTATATTACTTAGTTCGGTTTGCCAGACTACCGATAGCTTAGCTACTGATAGCAGGTTAGAGGTATTGTCAATCGGTTACTCTACCTCTATCAGTGGCCTTGCCTATATCGGTGACCATACTCACCATTACTCTTTCCTATCGTTATCTCTCATTTATGTCTAACGGTAGCCTTAATTTTATGTCCTATCGGTATCTTTTAATTTCTAGCGATAACCCTTTTATTAAAATTTAATAACGGTGTGTATTTAGTTTGGTTAATTTAATTCTACTTGACTTTTTAATAAGTTAATTTCTATTTTAAACAATTATTAGTTTTTGTAATTTTATTTAATTAGCATAGATTTTATTTTAATAATTAATCTTTTATTTTTGTTACTATAGAAAAGGATAACAATATTAATTAAATTATACGTCATGCTCGTCATTTAAGTAAGTAATATGTGTTTTTAATGAAATTTAATATTTCTCTACTTAATTATATGTGTTAAAATAGTTAATTAATTAATTAATTAATATAATTTATATTTTAATGAAATTATTTTATTTAATAAGATTAATTATTAAGTCACCAACTTGTGATTTTGGTCTACCGGTGAGGTAATTAAGAGTTTTCCGAGATTTATTGGGTCACCGATGTTCTTTTCTCACCAATACAACCCCTTCTATCGGTATCCCTACTACTGATCCAAACCTCATTGATACTTCACTGTATTGGTGACTGCATTGTATCGATGACCTTGCTTTTACCGGTGACATTGTCACCGGTACATATTACAAACCCTAATTGCTTTGATATATTTTAGTTTTTAATTTAATTTTATTTACATCCATTAATATAAAATAACTTCATTGATTTAATAGTTTACTTTTCTGCTTAATTGTTTTAGGTTAGTCACTAATATAATTTAATGTTATTAATAGTACTATTTAATTAATTAATCTTTTTGAATTAAACATTTAAATAAAATTTAGTTTATGCAGTTTAATTTCTTATTTCAATAAGTTTTTTTAAATTTTGATTTTTAAATTTGTTCTTTAATTTCGTATAATTTAATTTTTCTAATAAATTAATTAGTTAATATCTTAGTTGTGTTTTAATTTTATTGAAATTTTAGTCTTTTTAAATAAATTAGTGTTTTTTACCATTTAATTATTAGTTTAATTAATTCTTATTTGAGTTGTTGTTCTTTTAACGCATGGTGGTGATTTGCGTTTTTGCAGCTACCGGTAGACAGACGATATATTTTTCTCACTGATACACCTCATTCCCATTTCCACACCGTTATCTTGCGCTCCCCTTTTATTTCTCTCATTATATGTATTCCTTTATTTTTATTCTATCGATAGCTTCAGCTACCGATACCCTTTCTCACTGATACTTTACCTTCTCACTATTGTGTCCATCCCACGCAGCTACCGATATCCCTCTATTCTTCCAACCACACTGGTACTGTATTTTGTTTTTTTAATACCCCCATGTCACCGATCCTCTCCTGCCTTTCAACTACTGATTCATCGGTAGCTCCTTCTCACCAATAGTTAATTTTTTATCCTCACACTCACAGCTTCTTCATCCTCACCTCCCCTGCTTCAATCCATTCACGCACTCACCATAGTTTACTCCTTGATCCCCTTTTTAAGGTTCCACCAACCTATCAGTCACCGACTTGGCCAAACAAGATTAAAAATACATGCTCTTCAATTATTGCATTCAACAACATAATGAAATTAACCCAAATGTAGATCTTGATGATGTAGGTTGAGATGGGTTTTCTTCATCTGCCACTGATCCGAGGGTGGAGGTCGTGAACAGGAGCACAACAATGTTCTCTGATAGACTACGATTCACCCAAGCCCTCAAATCTAACATGCCACCCACTGTCTGCCACTCCAAGGAGATAAAGTCACGATACCAAGGCAGCCGAGGGCAGCCAGACCACCATTGTGGCACACAACTAAATAAGGTGTGTCCGTGGAGGAGTGTGCCGCTGGTGTGGGAGTGCACCGCGCTGAGTGGAAGAGTGTGCGCTGCTGCGGGTTACTTATTTATTTATGTTCTGAATTTTTGATAACCTAGTTTAAAAATAATTATTTTTTAATAACATAGAATTTACCAACCTAAGTATGGTAATAACTTTTTAAATAAATTATGTTTTATCATATTAATATTTAGTGGATAATTTTATAAATAATATAAAGTAAAATAAATTATCAATTAAATCTAGTTAATTATTAATAGGTAAAAATAAAACTTATCTTCAAAAAATAACCATCTTTCATTCTTTATGATTGTTTTTATTTATTTTTCTTATCTAACTTGTGGAGGTTCATTCCAAAGTCAGAACCATGTCTATGTTCATGCAACTAACTTGACGAATGTTAGTTACGTGAGAAAAACTTGTGCGACGTGCCAGTGGCGGAAAAAGTGCATGTGTGCGGTGAACTCATGAAGGACAATCTAAGTCAGTGGAAATCGAGCAGTGACTTCAAAATTATGACAGTGGCGTATATAAAGCAGAGTAGTAGCAGAGTTTAGAAAATGCATTTTTTTGGTAGATGGGGTATTGACAGAGGTGACTATTTAATTCACTCGGAGAGACGCACACTCGACAAACACTCAAGTCCCAGAGCAGAGCAGAGGTCCAAGAGCAAGATTTGATGCGAGGAGAGGGAGTTTCCTTCTTCTATTATCATTCAAATCCTTACCTTTGTATTAGAAGGATTTTTTTTATATAGGGATAATGAACAATATTTTAGTTAGCTAAATTTTAGTTCGGGGAGAGTTTTAGTTATACTGGTAATCATTTTCATCCTTCTCATTAATCAATTCTTCCGTGATTAGAATTGATCGGTGAGATGAATTCTAATTACACTTATTTTCTTCGTATCAAAAGCACTGAAATCTTCTAAACTCTATAGTCATTCGGCAAGTTTGATTATGGAATAATCTTTTAAAAAATCAGCTTGTAACGAAAGCTTCATCACTTAAGGCGAGTTTGTGTTCTTGACCTTTTAAATCATATTTCTAGAGTTGTACGTCTTGGAGTGATGAACTCTGAGTTTCACAATTTTCGCGACATTACTCTAGGCGAGGGATGTAAGTCGATTTTATACAATGGTATGAAGCAATACTTCTGCATGTTTAGGAGAAACAATTCAAACTATTAGACTAGAATGAACCCCAATCGCTCATCTCTATTGTCTTTTATCAGCGTCTTATTTTCTTCATTGCATCATTATTTCAGATGTACTCTGTTTTAGTGTAGGTAGCCCAAATTTAAAAGAGTTGTGTAGTTTTATGTTGGAGTTTATTAAGACAATAAAAAAATATTCAAATATTAAATAGAAATAGAAAAACCACTCCGTAACTGACAACAGTGGATCGTGCAGTTTTTTTTAGTAATTAGTGGCCAAATTAGCCTTCCCTGTGTGTTCGACCCTCCATTCCACATATACAGTAGTTACTAGGAATATAAATTTTAAACATTGACTGACTTCAATGACAGTCTAGGTCACTAAATAGTTTTAATTTAATCATTAAATAAAATCATTATTTATCCCGAAAATTCATCTTTAAAACTATAACTTATTTTTTAACACATTAAAATAGTAATCAAGGTCGCATAAAATTATCGAATAACTATAAGAAAATAAATTAACAATTTATGATTAAATTTTATGAAAATACCTTTCCATTTTAAATTATTAAATTAATTACAAAATTTCAAATATAATATTTATGACATAAAAAAATAACAAAACATAATCTATGATCGTTCATTCACATTTAGGATGTCTAAAATGTATTTATACATTCATTGGTGAAGTTTCTATTTTTTGTCAAATTGCTATTCCTTACTATTCATATGGGTATATTACTATTCCTACTTTACTATTCACTAAAAACCATGTTGATTTGATTAGACTCTAAATTTTCTACTAAACAAGACTGTAGAAGACCATTTCTTTAAAATCATTTCACAATATTAATTATTTAATATATCGAAAAACATTTTAAAATACCTATTTTTCCTATATTCATCTATAATACACATCCTATATTTATCCGGATATTTGAAATTCACATACATGGCCATAATAATAAATACAAATTTATTTATATAAAGGATTACACAAAGTTGGTAAGGTCTCACTACAAATTCCCTTATAACACAAGCATAGTACTTAATTGTAAGGTGTTTTATGGTGATAGAATCTTGGGGTGGCTTGGACATCATTGCCCGAGTGGTGATTTCTATCATCTTTAACTTCTCCCTTAGGCAATTTAGTTCAAGATCATATATTGAAGTTTGGCTTGGGCATGGTCCAAAGCAAAGCCAAATGATGCTACCTTCTTCCCAAGCTTCTACAGACGGGCATCATATGGCTTTAGTCTACTAGATGAGGCCATTAAATCACCTTTCTGAATTAACTAACCAAGAAATCATATTTATAAAAACACAACATTAAGATTAAAGTTTCCAATGGTTATATTGACCAACAGTCATATAACAATCGAAAACAAATGGTCACATTCTAATTATAACCATTTCATTAATTTAAGGATATTGGTTTATTGAGTATAAAATAACACCCAAAATTAGGATACAAATATAATAAAAATTTTCGGGTCATTACCTGAAGTGGTAGGAAAGACATCCTTCATCCAGTAGTAGAACTGTTTTAGGATGTCTTTTCTGAAGACTTTTCATGGTTTCCACCCGAGAGGGATGTGGAAATCATTATTGATCACATTCCAAGAGATGACCCAGTATCTATTCCAACTTATAGAATGAAAATGACTAATCTTCAAGAGCTCAAAACGCATTTGGAGGAGTTAGAGGATAAACGGTTTATCCATCAAAGTATGTCACCATGGGGATCACCTATTTTGTTTTTCAAAGAAGTTCGATGAGATTTTATGATTGTGTGTCGATTAACAGAAGTAGAATAAAATGACTGTACAAAACCAATATCCTATTTCATATATTTATTATCTTTTTAACCATCTAATAGTGTATTGTGTGTTATCAAAGATCGATATGAGATCAGGGTATCATTAGGTGAGATTTTGGAACTCTGATGTACCAAGAACTGGTTTCGGAAATAGGTATAGAATTTATGAGTTTTTTTAATGCCATTTGGGATGACAAATGCTCCAGAAGTATTTATGGATTTTCTGAACATGATATTCCATCCGTACTTAGAATAGTTTGTGGTGTTGTTTGGGGACAATATCTTGGTGTATTCTAAGACTCACGACGATCATGCCCAACATCCTGACATCATCCTGAAAACACTAAGAGATAATCATCTATACACCAAGTTATATAAATTTCATTTTTGGATTGAAATGGTACACATTATGGGGAACATCATCTTAGAATAAGGTATGGAAGTGGACCTATAAAATGTAAAGGTAGTGGTTTCTTGGGAGTATCCTAAGAATGATTTTTATTTCTGAAGCAGTTTTGGGATTAGCTAGTTATTACAGGACAATCATCCGAGACTTTTCCGTATTGGCATCACCAATATCATGTTAGAAAATAAAGGGGTAATATTTGGTAGGATAATACCATGCAATAATTCTTTCCAGGAGTTAAATATGTTATTTACATCAGCACCAATTTTGATCCTAAATGATTCGGGTGAGGAATACATGGTATATTGTGACGCATCTGGAATTGGACTTCGAGCTATTTTCATGCAAGGGGATTGAGTCATTTATTATGGGTCTCAAATGATGAGGCCACAAGAATAGATTTACCCTATGCATGATCTATAGTTGGTAACATTGGTATATGATCTTAAGTGTTGCTGACACTATCTTTTGGGTGAAATGTTTATAGTTTTTACAGATCGCAAAATTTTGATGTATATCTTTTCATTGCGCAACTTGAATCTTCAGCAGTGAATATGGGTAGAATATATGTAGTACATTGATTTTTAACTGGCATATACACCCAGAAAGTGGAATAGTATGGATGATTCCTTGAGTATGAAAACTCAAACATAGATGGTACATGAGTTGAGTGTAGAGAGGAAGATGGTGACCTTGTTGGTGGAAATGCATAAGGAAGGATAGGAGAGTCTGGAAAGCATGACTCTGGTTTTTGTAGCAGTGGAGTCTACACTCTTGATACGAATTAGGGATGGGTGGTATGAGGATCCAAAGTGTTTAGCCATAAGGGAAATCCTTCAAGTGTGGATACACCTTCAGACTGGATAATAGATGAGCATGAGATCATTTATGTGAAAAATCATGTTGTCATGCCTATGATCATGTGATAATAATTCATGCAATAATTTCATGTTTCAAGGTTGGTGGTACATCTTGGGGTTAGAAATGTTTACTGTGACCAACGATGATAGTTTTGGTGGCTAAGCATGAAAACATCGATAGCAGAGTTCGTAACAAGATGCTTCACATGTCAGTAGTTGATGGCAGAGAATCAACGATCTGGAGTCCTATTTCAACTGTTTCCTATTACGAAATGGATGGGGGATGACATGACTCTGGATATCATGGTAGGACTTTCAAATACTCTTAGGAATAATAATGTTATATGGGTTTTTGTAGATCGACTAATGAAGGTATAACATTTCTTTCCTCTCAGGGAAACCTTTACAGTAGAGCGGTTGTGAGAACTCTATGTGAGAGAGATAGTTTATTTTCATGGGGTTCCATAAACTATAGTTTTATATCATGATTTGAGATTTACTTAACGCTTATATTTGGGCTTAGATAAGGCACTAGGTACAAATATTATGTTAAGTATGGCCTTCTACCCATAGATATGTTGGCAGTTAGAGTGACCATTAAGGTGTTAGAGGACATGCTACGAGCATGTGTTCTTGACTTTGGCGGATCATGGTAGAAGCACATGGCTTTAGTGGAGTTCTCCTATAAAAATAGTTATCAACAAAGTATACAAATGGCATAGTATGTGCAACGTTCAGGTAGACCTTGTAGGTCACCGCTATGTTGGTTAGAGTCAGGTGAGTCGGAGTTGTTGGGATAGAGTATTGGTAGTAGACATCAGAGCAGGTAAAATTTATTCAACAATGTATAGCAACGACTCAAAGTAGGAAAAAGTCATATGCTGATAGACTGAGATGACCCCTTGATTTTTCAAAGGGTGATCATGTTTCCTTCGGGTGTCACCTAGATTGGATCACCATAGGATAAAGAGGGAGGGAAAATTAGCATCCAGATTTGTTGGACAATTTGAGGTAATATAGAGAATTGGGTCGGTGGCATACTGACTAGCACTTTCACAGATATTTAGTTCTATGAATGAGGTTCTCTATGTTTCAAAACTATAGCTATGTCACCCCGACCCTTATCATGTGATTGACATGGAAGTGGTTATTCTCGAGATAAATGTGTCCTTTAAATAGTATCTGATACGTGTGTTGGGTCGTAGTGAGAAATTATTACGAGGAAATACTATGATGTTAGTTTATGTGTTAGGGAAACATGTAAATGTCCAAGAGGAAACATGGGAATAGGAATCAGATAACAACGCTCAACAGACCGGTCTTTTTTTTCTTAGAATTATAGAGATGTTCAAGAGTGAAGCTCGAGGACGATTTGTTATAAGGTGGCTAAATTATAAGATCCCGAACCTTTCTAGATTCATCTTATTCATGTTTTTAGGTAAATTTTAATATTTTAAGTACCATTGTTTTATATTAGTGGCTTGGGGTGAGTTTGTGGAATTTTTAAGGAAATTGGAAAGACAAGGAGTTGGGCATAGTTTGGACAAACCATGGGCAAGCTAACCATGAAGACAATGGAGGTTTGTACAACTGTAAAATATTTTTCCTTTCTATTAACTATCATGCCATGCAGTTAGTGGAAGACCGCATGGTTTGTGTAAGGTTTGGCCTAACAGTGCAGACTCCTAGGGGAAATCATGCGCGTGGAGCAGTTTAATTCTAAAATTTGTTTTAAAACCTCCCAAACCACTGAAACCACTCTATTTCGACCTTGACACAAGCTTGAAATTTTTTTGGTTTTACCAAATCCTTATAGGGAGAATCCAATGTGATACAAAAATTGTACTTCTAGATCGAAATCCCAGATCAAAGATCCTCTCTCTTTCCAGTAAGTGGATTTCATCCCGTTGCATCTCCCATTCATTCTTTTATCTTTTCTAGATCTTTTCATGGAATATGTCCCCCATTTTAATGGATATAAACCAATGTTTTGAGATCTAGATCTAGGATTGTGGATCTAGATATATATTTTCATGATCTTGTTGGATTTGATCTTAATTTTTGTTTAGGTATTTTGATTCGATGCTTGATCGATGATGTTGTACCCCTCAGAATTTGGGGATTTTCCTTTGGGATAGCTTTCATCTATAAACTGAGGTATGTGGTCTAAATCAAACTCACATAGTCGTTATTTTGATATGTATATGTGACTTTATGATTTTCTAGTATCATTTATAATTTATTTCCTAAATCGGAGTAATTATGGATGAGGATTTGACTTGTGTTTTCCTCAGTGATTAATTGATAATTGAAGCACAAAAAATAAAATGGGGTTTCCCAAATTGATATTATTGAGATTTAATATTGGTTGAGATATTGTAATTGAGATATTGAATTTATTGCCAAAGATAATTAATTGGGGGGGGGATTAATTCCGAAATTATGATTGTCTACAAAAGAGAATTAATTGGAAGAATTAATTATGTGCCATGATGTTGATTCAAGATAATTATTTTTGAGAATTAATTATGTTCTATGTTTTTGACCAAATATGATTTATTGGGAGAATTTATTATATACCATAATTTTGATCAAAGATAATTAATTGTGAGAAATAATTAGAACATGTTGAGATTTGATATGGATAATTAATTGTTAGGAATTAATTAAGGAAAGAGGATTTTGTTGATTGATTAATTAATTGTTGAATTTGTTAATGGGTTATATGCCTAATTAATTTTGGAGTTGACTAATTTCAATTGAACTGTTTAACAAATCATTGGATTAATAATGGAATGATGTGGAAAATTCTTGTGAATTAACAAATGAGTAAATGGATGAAATTTTTGTGTTGTTATACGTAGTGTTTTAGACCGATTTGAAGTTGGGACTTAGACATGTCATTCCTCCCCAATAGTTATCCATGCATGAGATTATAGGGTTCTAGGAATGAAAATCTACACCAAATATTAAAAAGAGTGTTGGGCATGAAGACCTACACTTAATGAGATTGTGGAGTTATGTAGGATGACCTACACCAATGAAAGATAATAGTGAATGATGATTCAATAGAAATTTGGGTTGCTAGAAAGCAATACCTACACCAAATGATTAATGATAATGAATGATGATTCCAATGTAAAATATGAATTAAAATTGGACCAAATGTGATATTTAAAGGATAAATGACAAGGTGATAATTGTTTAAATTATGAATCTTATTTCTTGCTTCATAGAACCGTAGGAACTATCTTTTGACTGGTCTCATTTTTGATATCATTATTAGTAAACTAATGAGTTATAATCACACCTTATTTTGGCCGCCTGATTAGCACACGATTAGACTTTGTTGTGGAAGGACTGGATGTGGGAAAGGCCTTAGGAAAGGTTGTAATTTAGGATTGGAGCATGGAAGAGGGAACCACACATGGTTCAGAACTCACATTGGAGTTATTATGTCTTTACTTTGAGTTTCATTATAAAAACATGACAATGAATTTTTCATAGAATTTTATACCTTTTAGATGCTTATTATGTTTTTCATGTTTTGGTTATCATATGATGTGGATTGTTTATGGTTATTTATATAATTCCTTACATGGTTATTATTATTTTATTCCACAGGGGTTTATTATGATAAAAGAGGGTATAGTCTCCCAAAGACACACTTACCAGAACCTCAGCTCTAATTGGCACCCTCTAGAGTATAGGGAGGCACGCTTGATGGCATTTGGCCAAACAGATCGGGACACATTTTAATGACTCTTTGTTCGGGACATCACATTCATGGTAGAGGGTAAAGTTTTTTTCTTAAATTTTACCAATGGAAACGTGTCATGTGTTTTTCAAAAATTGAAAATTAAATTCTATAGTTCATTTGACCATATTAAATCTTGAAGAAATTTTAATTAATTTCTTAACAAGTGTTATTTCCTTCGATTTTATCTCAAGTAGATGATATATTTTTGGTTCCATTATTTGGAAAATATTTTCAAAATTCATATCTTATTTTGAGACCTAATGTATTTTAATTTGAAGGAAAACATTAATATTTGGTATAATCTGTTATGAATATTGACCCTAGATAGTATGTGTTATGAAATATAGTGATTCACCAGGTAATGGATTAGTGAATAACCATATAATTGAAGTAGAAACATAGAAAAAAAATCATTTAAGGGAAAATTTACCCACTTGTGTTATTATTGAATAAAATTTTTAGGAACCAATTTCTAGAAGAAGGGAAGAATGAAACATCCAATGAATTGCCATAATAAATCATTTTGATGTCATATTAATATTCATTAATTAGATTTTATAGGGATATGTTCACTCTATGAATACCAAGTCAAAAACGAAATAGTTTTATTCTTAATAAAATATTATTTTATTTAAAATAATTATTTAATAATATGGGATTTAAATTTAAAAGAATAAAATTTATTTATGAAATCATCATGTGAAATATTTCGTAGGGTGATTTTTTATAATTTTTTAAAAATATTGATATTTTAAGGAGTAGTGAAAATACTAATTTTTTTTAGAAACTTTAATTTATCCTCAAGTATTTACAATGTGAAATCATTAATTATAGTAATATTAAAATTTAACTTGTACATTTTGATTATAAAAATCCAATTAGGGTCTTTTTAATGATCTTTATAATGGAATTTGGTATAAAAACAATTTTTTACATTGAACATTTTTTTTGTAAAATTATTTTCAATTGTGTTTTGAAGGAATACTTATAAGTTGAATTATACCACTCATAGAAATTATAACATTGAAAATAGATTTCATGTTTGGAATTAAGATATCAAAATTTGGTAAATAATCACCCTTTATTTTTTAATATTCAGAACAGTGACCATAGATAATTTTATTACCATGGAAAAATGTAGAATGGGTTATTTAGAGTTAAAAATAATATGATAAGGCTAAAATTTATCCAACCACTTGACAAAATTTCACTTTTTGAGTTTATTACATCCATAAACATCCTAAATTAAATAATATAACCATTTGTTTCATTTAGATTTTTTTTTTAACTGTATAAAGTTTTAGTATCTAATAATTTTAAAAATGACTCTCTCTTATTTTTAATATCAATAATATTTTTTAATGTGGATGAAAAAACACATGTTAAGTTCTAAATAGTTATTTTTAAGAAAAATTATTTTTTATAATGATAATTTATATTTAATTTTTAGTGATGAAATGATTTTCTTAAATTCATAGAAAAATCGGACTCAGTGCTTGGGTAAGAAGTAGAAAAATCACATAAATGATTTTAAAAACTCGAAAAAAAATATATTTTTGTTATGCTAAAGTGTTACATGATTTTTTTAGTTAAATATGAAATATTAGAGATATGTTAAAATATTATATTATAATTTATTTACTTGAATTTATTTTAATGACAAATTAAATAAATATTTCAAAAAATGACATTAAAAATATTTTATATTAAACAATAATTTTTAATATTATTTAAAATTACTAAAAAACATGAATTCAACGATGTAAATTATATTTCCTTAAAAATATAATAAAATTTCCATTTATTTATAATTTTTTAAATTCCAGAGATATTATGAAATATAATATTCAAATAACATAAATTTCATTAATGGATTGTCTTACACGTAAAAATAAGTTTAAATTAACAACGATTTACTATTACCATATTATTATTTAAAGTGTTAATTGTTGTCTATCTATTCTATTTGTGGGAATTAATTGGAATAACTAAATTTGGAAAATTTTAAGGTAACAAATGTATGAAATTAAATCAATTTTTATCAATTGACTATAAAAATCATTTGAATGAAAACTAAACATTTTTTTCTAAAAAACACTTTTTATGCATGCAATGTATTTTTGTCTCATTAAATATAATTACATAATTTTGTTAAATTATTTTTATGAAATATATATATTATTTATTCAATAAAAATTTTCTAACATTCATTTATTATTTTTATATGATTGGGATAAAAATAATTAAGGTTTTATGCTTAAATTTTTATATTTCTAAGAAGTATTCTTCATCAAATTTTGTGTAGTTATTTTAAAATTAATTTATACCAATTATATGTATTGATTTTCTTAAAATGGATTCCATATTTGGATTCAGGAGGTTGAATTTTTTTGAATATGGAACTTTTATTTTTCAAATACCTAAGTAGTAACCATGATAAATGTTATCACCTTAGAAAAAGGAAAATCACATTAATCAAGAATAAAAATAATTAATAAGGCAATACTATTTGATTATATATTTTTTACTAATGTAATTATATACTCATCACCTTAGGATTGAAATAGTGTAATTTAATGGACACTTTTCCAATTAAATTAAACTATATAATATTTAAGGTAAATTAAGCTATAGAATTTCACACTCTTAGTCTTAAATATATGTTATGTGTCCACATGGGGAACATGTAAATTTATGAATAAATATAAGTCCCAATTTTGAAATTTATAAAATTATTTCCATGATAGAAATTTATTAATAATTTTTAGCAATTATATAATGACTTTAAATACTTATGCAACACTAATACAATATATCTCTAATAAATAAATATATATATAATAAAAGATTTGAAAAATATTAATAGTAATATTATTTGTTTGAGTTAAGACGTATAAATAAATTTTTAGATTAATATTACATGTTAATATTATTTTCTTTAACTATATTCCAATTCAAACTTTATCTTTATGTATTTTAATGCAAATTAAATGAATGTGTCTAAATTGGAAATAATGATATTTTATGAAAATAATAATTTATCAAATTAATGAAATATATATAAAATATTAAAATATGACAAGGGGATAATATATGGTATAAAATTAAATCCCTTTACCATTTATAGGAAATTTGGAACCATTTTTATAGATATTTACTTAAATATATTTTACCCTTTTAAAACATTCCAAGGGTTTGCCTCCCCTCAATTATAAAATGGAACCCCTCATTTCTTTCCTTAATACCACTATAAGGCATATAGGTCAACCAAAATTTCTCAAATTCTCTTGTAAAACACCATATAAAAATTCAAAAGGTTCTTTTCTTACTAAATGATCAGCCCTAGATGCCTTAAAATTATATATAAAGGAGTTATTTCAAAGAAGAGGTAATGTCATTAATTGATCACATTATTTTTTATTATTCTTGTACCTCATATAAATATGTAAAATTATTCATAAAATAATAAATTATCTATTATAAACGTACTCAAATTTTATTATTATTATGGAAAAACCTTTATTTACCCTCTATCCATCAAATGGGATGTTGAAATATCACTCGTGTGTACATATGAATCACCGTCTACACAGAGAAATACAGTTAATTTATCATCACCATATTTTATGGATCGGTATTAGGATGGGTATAATTTTTATCTATGATAAAAATAATATAATCTTAATTATAAAATTATAATATCATATCTACCTTATTACCTTCCAAACTTTTAGAAAATATTAGCGTTGATCGTGCGTACGTGTGGACTACCACTTACCAAATGTGATTTGATTCATTTTTCATTTTAGTTTTATTTGGATTGTAAAAAGTAATTATTTAATGAATATATATGATATATATTATACAATAACTATTTTATAGATTTGAGCTATTATTTACCTTAATTTAATTTTATCTATCAAAAATTGGAAACAATGTTCATGCATATGTTTGACCTATCATCTTTGAAATATGTAATTAATTTTTCTATCTCTATAATTTATGAATGAAAAAAAAATTATATAATTAATATATATTATATATATATCATTATAAAAATTCTTATGTTAATGTAATCATGATAAATATAATAGGGCCAAAACTACCTAACAAAAACATACGTGAAGACTGAAGTAGATATCTACCTAAGTAATTGTTTTAATAAAGAAGCGATAACAAACATGTGATAAAATGTTATAAGCAAATAATATAAGGAATGATATAAATAATTATGGTTATTTTATATATTTATAATAAATATATTCTTATTATATATATTTTTCCGACACATATTAGGGAATTAAGCCCTAAGGTATGGTTTTTTCATCTTACTATTATTTCAAAGAGAAACATGCTTTATAAACCACTTGTTTCTTTTATGTGGTGTATAATCAACCCAAAATTGTATTTTATGATTATTATAATTATTATCATGGTATGTAAATATCCATATAATGTTCTTAATTTCACTGGGATTACTATTAAAAAGTTAATAATAGTGTTAGGGTTTTATGTTACGATCTCATTGTTTAATGGGATTGTTTATGATTAAGTATCCAATAATTAAATCCTATGATATATATCTCAAAAAACTAATTAATATTATTATTATATATTTATTTCAAAATAATAAATGTTTTTATCTCATTCTCTTAAACTCATGTACTAAAAATACTGAAAATATGCT
Source organism: Viscum album (assembly GCA_963277665.1). Taxonomy (NCBI): domain Eukaryota; kingdom Viridiplantae; phylum Streptophyta; class Magnoliopsida; order Santalales; family Viscaceae; genus Viscum; species Viscum album. Next base: position 1,155,883,313 of record OY728165.1, on the reverse strand, counting down.
TTTAGGAAAACAAAATTCATTTTTCTCATCAGCCGAAAAACCATTTTCATCCATATCTATGTTTTCTACAAAAATTTTAATTTTTGTTTATATTATAATATTATTTTTTAAAAAGTTATTTTTACCCATTTTTAAATTTTTACAAAATTGATCAGAAGGAATAATCATGTTTTTTTTTCAAAATGAGGAAACTTTTTATTTTTTACAGAGCTGTACAATATATTTTCTTTTAACTTATACTATATTAACGAAATATACTACTTCCTTGAACCCTCAATTATATAAATATTCATTTATATGTTTCTAAGGTTATTTAAAAAAAATTCAGTAATATTTTCTAATTTTATATATTATAAATTATTTATTTCTAAATGGAAGGGATATTTACATCAATAATATCTATTGAAATTTTAATGGTATTATTATTCATCAAAGTCGACAAACCATTACTTAACATATTATTTACTTGTAATATGATAAAGGATACCATAATTATTATTTCCCTTTATGTTTTATATTTATGATGATAATATGTATATAATGCTCGTTCTTTTCCATGGGTTTTACTATGATGAAATGAAGAAATATTTTTGAAACATATTTCTTTTCCAAGATTAATGTTATGGTAAAATATTTATGAAACCCATTTATTTATTGGGTTTTAATATAATGAATTTTTATGTTCTTGTTTCAATCATTTATATGATTTTCATTATGTGATAGAAGGGACCTATATCTCCCTTCAATTAATTGGGTATGGATTTTTATATCCTGAGATAAATAGCACTTGAATGAGAAGTGAACCTAGTTTAATAAGGGGATTTTTCGACTATGATAATGTTCGTAGTGAACCTTGAATAGTATGATGGATTGGTAAGTGATCCAATTCCACTATTATAGTATTGTTAATGATCCTTGACTACTAAGGAAATAATTTTCTATGCTTATTTATATACCAAAAACTTATGTTTTATGCCAATGTTATGATCCCTTGGAGAACATTATTTAATTCCATTATGATTAATATATTATGAACTCACAAGATTTATTTAATGATTGATATAATGGTTATGATTTTAAAATGTTATGCTCTTTTTATCATATCTATATGTTCGTTTTATGCTCTTGTGATCATGGATATCTATCATGTTAACCCTTATTGAGAACATGATCTAACCCCTTTTTTTATCACATTCTCTTTGTTATAAAGAAAGATACAAGTATGATATTTATAATAAGGTTAAAATTTATGAAGAAATTAGGGGGATATGATGTAGAAATTTTATGAACCACATGATTATGTGTCCATGTTTTCAATGGAACTAAAACAATATAATACTTGAAAGGATCCTGATGTTTTTTAAAGAATAATCATTTATTAAGATGAAATATATATGAATTAAAAACATAGGTAACAAAAACCAATATCAAATAATGATATAATTAACCAATTGAAACTATGATGAGATATATTTAGTGATAACTATAGAGATAAGTATATATATATTATATTTTCCTAAAGATTTAATAACGATCATGTATGAACAAGATGAAAACTAAGTTTTATTATAAGAAGGTTCAGGATTTAAAAATCCTATACCTTTTTATTTTTGATTAGGTGGTATTATAAAATGATAATTGTTTCTTACACTTAAGTTATTTGATTTAGTAAATAGATGGAACCTAAAGGAATCATGTTAATACTGAATGAGATAGACAATGTAATGATTATCCTTATGTGAGCCCAAATGTTATGGGAGATGGAATAGAAAATATTTATTCCAATCCCACAAAACCTTCTAATGATATGAATGATTTTGATATTTCATAATATAATAAGGGGTAACAATTCTATTATTATTTCTTCATTAGGAAACATAAACATTATTTTAGTAGATACATTAATCCGGTATTGTTTAATTAATGGAACTGTACCATTGAAATTCTATTTTCAATTCTATAGTTCTTGGAACATGAGAATATTATTTGTGGTTTTTATCATTTATAAGGTGAATCATATCAATGGTGGACTCTTATCATGTACATGTTGAAATATGAAGAAATTGAATCCACAGAGTGGGTTAAGATTAAAAATTATTTTTTCAATAAGTAAATTACTTATAATATTTGAATGAAATTGAAGAATAAATTTATTAATCATAAATAGTAGGATGGAGAATTTATAAGTCAATATGAAGAATCATTTACAGGACGTATGGGGCATGCTTCTTGTGTTATCATCCAACTAGAATGAAAGGTTGGTCTATTCGACTATTGTTTAAAACTAAGTCACCCATGGTCATTATCTATAAGGGACTTCAGTATCATTGAATAAATAATTAAAATTTCCTTTAAAAAGATATATATATTAGAGTTACCCATAAATATAATTTCTTGATAATAAAATAAATAAGGAATTTATGGAACATTATTAAAACATAGACAGAAGATAATGATATTTCCCTTATTCTCCAATTGTATAAAAGAAAATGTGGGAAATTTTCTTAAGGGATGATTAATGTTTTATGTGTGAAAGTAATTTAATTAGGAAACTCAATACTGATGTGATGGGATGAAGTTTTATAATTATGAAAATAGAGAGATATCTTCATAGAATGCACCATCCACACAATGGTGTTTTAAATTCAAGAAGTATGGGCATTACACCAACTAGTTCACACATATAATGTTTAATGAAAAGATTGTTTTCAAAAACCTTTTAATCCAAGAGTAAAAGGTAAATATCATGCGATCCTTATTTTTATGAGGGGTATGATAATGACATAGTGAATGGTACACTTAATATTCACTCTAGAACTTTTAATGTTGTATTTGGTTCTAGATCTAGAATTTATTTTATAACCAATGAATTTAATAAAGGTATAACTTTACCACCCCAACAAATATATCTTGATTTATAATTAAAACCCCATAATGATATGATTGTTTTATCTAAATTCTATAATTTTTCTCTATATGATGTTTTAGGGAATATCCTTCCAAGAAGTCATATTCTTCTCCCTTTGGTTGAGATTGATGTTATCCTAGTAATATATTGGATTTATATACATGAGGATCACATCAATTTAAAAGGAAGGGATGTCATGTTTTATATTTTAAACAAAACTATATTCACATGTCACTATTATGACAAATATTAACTTCTTATGTAAATCACATGTATTGTACCATGATTCATAACCCGAAGGGGTTTTATCTAATATTTTTGGGAGGAACTCTACATCAAATATACGCTAATAGTGTAGGAGTTTATTGAAATAATTCTAGATGAACTACATAGTCGTCCACTAATTCATGATGTTGAGTTCTTGATAAACCTCATACCAAATTTTATACATATTTAAAACACACCATAAAAAGTATTCCAGATTGAGTTGTAAGAACTGATGAAGAAACTTATTGAGAATCTTGACAATTGATTCTTTTTTCCCAGTGCATCACCATGGGGTGAATTAATAATATTGATAGATCACTATTGATTTTCTTTGATTATCAATGACTTAAAAATTTACTAATAAGAATATGTTTCCATTACCCTTTATTGATGACTTATTTGATGAACTGTGTGGATATCGATAATTTTTTTGAAGATCTGATTGCATTTTTGATATAATCAATTAAAGTTCAAGAAGTCTTATATTCCTATGATAGAATTTTGTACAAGTTATGAACAATATTAGTTTATAGTTATTACATTTGGTCTTACTAATTCACCCTCTATATTTATAAGATTAATTAATAGTGTATTTAAAGATTCCCATGATCAGTTTGTGGTGGTCGTTATAGAATATATTATTACATATTAAATGATTAAATAAGAGCATGAATATCACTTGAGAATTGTGATAAAGACCCCAAGGAAATAGAATATTTCTGATTATTTACCTACTATGAATTTTGTTGTAGTAATTTTTTAGTATTGGGTCATATAACTTCTAGTGAGGGTATATAAGTAGACCCTTCAAATAAAAATGTTTTTAAACATTATACTAGACCAACCATTATGATCAAGATCTGTTTTTTTCTTAGTTTGGATGAATATTATTAATGAATTGTGTATAATATATAATAGCAATATAATCCACTAACCTTGTTTACTAATAAAGGAGATATTAACCATGGGATAGATGAATTCTATAAAAAAATTTATGATCCAGAAATATGGTTATTCAGTGAACTTGTTATTATTGTACCCTATAGTTGAGAAGGGATTTTAATTTAAAGTGATTCAGAAAATAAAGGATTGGGATATGTTATCATTTAGAATGATATGGTGACAAATCATTTCTCGAGATAAAAAAAGGATCATGATAATAATTATCCAACTCATGATTCAGATTTTTCAGTAGTATTTTTTCATATTAACAATATGGAGGAATTATCTTTATCGAGAAATGTGTGATATATATACTGATCATAAAAGGTTAAATTATATTATCAAAAATAAATAGTTTAATATTAACTAGAGAAGATTATTAGAGCTGATTAAATATTATTAATTCTAAATAAATTACAATATTGTGAAGGAGAATAAGTTGGTAGATGCTCTATGAAAAAATAATCATGATGTCTTGTCTATGTTTAGGATCCCAAAGGATCCAAAATTTATAAAATTTGAAAGGGTGGATCTAAAAAATTTGAAGTAATGGGGGACATCATATATTTCTCAAATGAGTGGTCAACCATCTATGAATGTGATGATTAATCATTCAAAAAGGTAAGATCTAGAAATAAAAAAGAAGGTGAGAAATTTTCTTGAGTTTAACTGTGATTGTGATGGGATAATAAGATTTGGGGACTGTGTATTTATTCTGTCCATACTAGATTTAATGAAATATTTGTTGGATTATTCTCAGTGTTCTCCATTATCTATTTATCCCCTGAATAAACATATGTATAATTATAATTTATGTTAGAATGTTATTTATAAGACAAAAATTATTATAGGATTTTACAACTATTACCCATTCCATAATTGAAATTGTAAAACATATTTATTAATTTTTTTCATTAGACTCCAAAAAATATAAAAATGGAACAATTTTATAAGGGTTTTAGTTGAACACCTTATAAAGTCATAAAAATTAGTTTACACTACAGAATATTTTCCTTCATATCAAATTTCCAAAAATTTTATTTAGGATGTGGTAAGGTTTTAAAGGGTATGACATTATATTATATCTGATAGGGGTATGAGGTTTACCTTATGTTTTATGAGATGTATTATAATGGATTTAGATATAGTGTTGGGATTCAGTATGATGTATCATCCCCAGAAATATGTTCTTTCTGAGGGAACAATTTAAACTCATGATGATATGCTTAGAACTTGTTCTATGGATTTCAACGGCTTTTGGGATCATCACCTTATTCTAGATAATATTTCATACAATAATAGATTTCAATCAAGAATTTAGATTGATAATTATGAATATATCTATATAACCATGTGTAGAAATCTAATATTTTTGGGATAAGCTTAGACAAATAAATTTATTAGAACCTAATATAACTAAGGAAATGAAAAATAAAGCCAAATTCATTTTGAATCACAATAAGAGAGTCTAGATTCAATATATAAGTCATGCTATCAGTCTTTAGTGTGAAATGAAATTTTTAGTTGGTGAAAAGTTCTTTTTTAATATTTTATCCATGGAATAATGTTTTGATATTTATTAATTATTTAAATATGAGCCCTTGGTATATTTTACCATTCTAGATTCATGATCGAGAAGGGAAAATAGATTATTTCTTAGCAATTTTATGGATCCTCACTCATGTTCATGATGTGTTCCATGTATCTCTCATAAGGAAGTACATACCTCATACATAACATGTAATAAAATTAGAGTTTTTAATAATGGAACATTATTTTTCATATGAGTAACAACTTGTAGAAATGTTTGATCATAGAGGTCATGTTCTATGAAATAATACTAATCGCATGGTGAAAGCACTCTAGTGAAATCAAAAATTCTATGAGGCTACATGGTTACACGGGGATGTAATAAGATAAAGGTATCCTCATTTTTGGTATTAGAATGATGAATACTGATGGAAAAATTCATTTTAGGTGTGGATATAATGTATCCACCAAGATTTTATGAAATGTTTTTTAAATAAATATAATTTCTTTTATGGATTGCATTTCACATAACACTAAGTTTTAATGAACCGTGATATACTATTAAAATATTATTATTTAATGTGGCTGTTAATTCTTATACATTTGGTTTGTGGGTATGAATATGATTAAATAAATTATGAAAAATTAACTATTATATACGTATAAAATTAATTTATTGGTTATTAATTTCTAATAAAATGCATTTGGAATAAAAAAAAATTTCTAAAAAACTAATTTTTCAACATAATGTATTTTATCTTAATAAATTAAATTAATCAATTTTGGTGAATGGTTTTAATTAAATTTATATATTTTATATCCAATAAAATGTTTTAACATTCATTTAGTCATTTTTTATTCATGGGACAATAAAAAACAATGTTTCATGCTTAAAAATATTTTTATTTAAAAACCATAATTCTTTATATTATATATGCATATTTAAAAATCAATTTCTACAATATATATTTAAATTTAATGCAATAAAATAGTTTCCATATTTGGAATTAATTAGTTAAAATTTGGAACATATGTCCAATATATTGTTTCCCATATAAATAGTAATTTTGGTAATATTTATTAACTCAATAAAGGGAAAATTTGGTTAATCTAGGTTAAAAATAAGACATAAAGACATTATTTTCCATCATAAAACTTATTATACAAATATAATTCTTATATTATCATAAAAAGTTTTATATGGAGTATTTAAAGGAGAATTTTCAATGAAAATGACCTATATGATATTTAAAGTCAAGAATGTTACAAAATTTCACTTTCTTAGTTTTAAATATCTCTATTGTATTCACAATGGGAAACATGAAATTTATGAAAAAATATAAGAGTGTATTTTAATATTAATGATTTTATATCATGATAGAAGTTTATTTATAATTATTAGTAATTTTTTTATGGCCTGAAATGCATATGATACACTAATGTGGCATTTCTCTAATTAATAAAAATATTTATAAAAAATATTTTAAACAAATTAAAAGTAATATTATTTAAGTGAGTTTAGGTGTTCCACAAATTTTTTATGATCATTAAATTTTTTTATGTTAAATAATTATATTCTAATTCCTTATTTTCCAATATGTCTTTTAATTCAAATTAAATGAATAGTGAATAAATTAGCAATAATGATATTTTATTAAAATAATAATTTATTAAGTTAATTTAAAATAATAAAAAATATTAAAATAGGAAATGATTTATAATATATGGTTTAAAATTTAATCAATTTTTTGTTTATAGTCCACTTGGACTAATTTTTCATGAGAACAACATTAATATATTTTAATCTTTTAAGAAATTCCAAGGGTGCCCCTCCCCTCAATCATAAAAGGGAACCCCTACTTTCTATTCTCCACAACCCTTTATGCCTTATATATGAACCAAAATATAAAATATTATCTTCTTATATCCATTATACACGTTATATTGGATCTAGGTATCCCAAAAGTCCAACAATAGAGCCCTTAATAAGATATCTAAGGGAGTTATTTCAAAGAAGAGATAACCACCTTAATCAACCAATTTCTTTTTAATTATTATTTAAAATATTAAAAATATGTAACATTATTTATAAAATAATAAATTTCGTATCATAAAAATAGAAAAATTTTATTATGAATATAAAACAACCTTAATTCACCCACTTTCCATCAAATGGGAAATGATAATATCGCCCTTGTGTAAATACGAATTACCATCTCCACTGTCGCACCCCAAACCGTGCGGTTATTTTATTTTAAGATATCTTTGACTTTAAATTATATTGTTGCTGTTCGTGTTCAGTATCGGACCTAGTTTTTGAATTTTGGTTAAAATGTGTTCTTTTTGGACGCGATGTCGTCGGGCACGTGAGCGGAGCCTGTTCTGGAAGCCCTACGCGTCCCTGCCCGGCATGTTTTCGCATCCCGTTGTCTTTGGAAAATTTTAAATAGAGTCTTTATATTTAACGTGCACGTCTATTGTTATCAGTTCATAGTTGTTTTTATTATTTAAGACGAAATGAGTATTTTTATCATTTTTATTTTTATCATCATGATTATTATTATAATAATAATAATTATTATTATTATTATTATAATTGATCTTAATAAATGTGTTATTAATTATTATGGTTATTTATTTATTTATTTCCTCTTTTCAAGAGTTGGGGCGAGTTTTAGACTAGTGCGCATGCACTACATGTTTGGCAGAGACTGTGCGGACAGCCTGACACCGGTCTGACAACTTCTGGATCAGACAAA